>CM014983.1:2769546-3997630 GCA_004337975.1 Pyricularia sp. CBS 133598
AGTGTCCCTCTATTAGCCGTACCCCAAGTCGCGGTTCAACCGTGGTGTGCCCGACCCTAAGATTCGTATCTTCGACCTGGGCCGCAAGCGTGCTACCGTCGATGACTTCCCTCTGTGCATCCACCTCGTCTCGAACGAGTATGAGCAGCTGAGCTCCGAGGCTCTTGAGGCCGCCCGTATTTGCGCCAACAAGTGAGTGCCAGCAGCTCCATGAATACCGACATATGGTCATTGGCAAGGATGGTTGGAAAGCAAAGCAAGGCTCAGGACACGGACTGACAAGACTCGCTTCTACAGGTACCTGGTCAAGAACGCCGGAAAGGAAGGTTTCCATCTGCGTGTCCGCGCCCACCCGTACCACGTCGTCCGCATCAACAAGATGTTGTCGTGCGCTGGTGCCGATAGACTGCAGACCGGTATGCGTGGTGCCTGGGGTAAGCCCAACGGCACTGTCGCCCGTGTCAACATCGGCCAGATCATCCTGAGTGTCCGCACTCGTGACTCTAGTATGTGCAATATCCGTCTTTCCACTCATAGTTCTACATGTAGCTGACAAGTATCCCTTCGTCTAGACCGTGCTCTTGCCCTGGAGGCTCTCCGTCGCTCGCAGTACAAGTTCCCCGGTCGCCAAAAGATCATTATCTCCAAGAACTGGGGTTTCACCCCCCTCCGTCGCGAGGAGTACCTCGAGAAGAAGGCTGCTGGTCGCGTCAAGGTCGACGGTGCTTACGTTCAGTTCCTTGCCAACCACGGTTCCCTCGAGAACAACATGAAGCGCTTCCCCGAGGCCTTTGCAGCTTAAGTTAATCCACGGTTTTCGTTGGGCTGGATTAGGCTGGGTTTGAGGACAGGACTTGCATGATTGTTTTATTTCTCTGGGTTTCCATGGCGGCGTAATTGGGGTTCATTCTCGCAAAAGGGCTGAGACGGGAAAGCATGTTTAGTAGCCATCTAGAACTAGGCACAAACCCGCGGCTTCTGTGTTCTCTATGGCATTTGTGGCTCGTTCCCTGAGGCTGTTGTTGACTTTGCCTGCTCGATAACCGGCATACCTTGACTTGCTGCTTTGACTGTCAACTGGGTCACCGAAGGCAAAGAATGACGGCATCGTACTAAATTCGGCTATCACTGGTCAGTTCCCGATTCATGGCGTGGAGCAGTGAGTGGCGTAAGGTCGTTGTCGATTTGTCAAGTTGGAAAGACAACTTGTCACCCAACTCTATGAAGCAGCTTCCACGGGTGCACGGCTTGCACGGATCCTATGAACCCACAGCCAGCCCCGCATCATGCAGGACGGTGTCTTGAGTCTAAGATAGGACATGCGTCTGCTGCATCTAACGTGCCTGCGTATGACCCCAGCAAATCCTCCATAACACCAGTAGGTAGACTCAATAGTTTGTGCTCTACCTAGCTATGTGGGTGTCAGGCACCCGGAATTCTTTATTCTCCGGCACCCTGCTTTCGTCCAGGGAGATTACTACAACTTAATGGACATTGAGACAGTACCATTAGTTGTATCAAACCAATTTGTCAGTCGAGAAATGACGACATGTCGGATGAGGGGGGAAAATAATATGAACCTGTCCGACCGCCGGAACTTTGCACAAGCGCATGACCTTAACAGAGTCGTCTTTTGAGCGGGGTTTGCTTCAAAACTAGGATCGCTCGTTAGGAGCGTTTATCGTCTGCACTATCAGTTGGGTATGTACTGTACAATCCGATAAGCTCAAGACACAAATCATTCTGCAACGCACTCATGATATTTTGCGAAAGTAGTCCAAAAGGTGTAGGCATGGGTGTTGGCAATATGCAAAAAAAAGTGTCCGGCTTTGGCTTTTCTTCAGCGGGTTGGTAAATAGTAGGTACCTTACCTTTGCCATGTGGTGCCCCGCAATCAAGGCGCTTTGTTCGAAAGACGTGACAAACCCCTTGATTCCATGTCAGAGCAGGATTCTTGGTTCTTGAGGACGCGTGTAAAAGCCAGGAGGTGGTGGAACCTGTTTGTTATACATAGAGAATCAAAGTGCTACTTATGGCTCCGGTATCCTACTCCTGGCTTGCTCTTCACCCTTTTCCAAGTTTCTTACCACTAAATTAGTTCATTTGAATTCCCGTGGATCTCCACCTGCAGGAGCCAACGTAGGGACCTAGGTAATTAGCTTACAACAAAAAACAGCATCATCATGATCTACACCGGTTGGATCCTACTTACCTAGGTACTTACCATCGCCACTTTGTCACTGTCTAGGCCACACGCAGAGATGGTAAATAGCCTGCCAGGTGTTACTCAAAAAGTCAACATGTTGGACAGTCTGACCCATAGACGCAAGCTACACCCACGCCTTCTCCGCTGAGGTTGGGAACACGATACCGAGCACATCGTCAAGAAACTTGGTAGTTGTCTTCCGCCAAGCATACCGTTTGCGAGGTCGTTCTCCGAGACTGGATGGTAAGCCGCAAAATCGTAGATGCCCATCGTTCAGTAAGAAGTTCGCCATTCATGGATGACTCTTGGGTAGTGGCCAGGCAGAGTGACTTGCGGTCTTACGTAGCAAGTCACTGCTATTTATATATCTGGTCATGATTTCCAGCAGAAATATCGGGGAAATAAAATCTTCCGCGCGGCAAGGCATCTTTCGCAATGGTATTTTAGTAGTAGTATGCGCTTTAGATCCCAAACGTAAGGATGCGATGAATCACGACCCTGAAAAAGAATGACATTGAAGCATTCCCCTGCCGAGACCGGACAAACCATCCCGCTAGCTAACGAGCTGCGAGTTAATATGCGAGATATGGTGGCATACGGCGCAGCAATTTGCAGCAGGGTTTATCGCCCAGTCGTTTAGTGTCAGTTTCGACAAGGCTTGATTTCTCAGGCTAAGTGCGTGTGGTTAGTTGACCGTGAGTGCTATTTTATTTGTGATTGTTGGAGATAATAGCAGCAGATTTGTTGAGTGAGCAAATAGGGGAGATCTTCCCAGGAAACAGTTTCGTACTTTCGTGTCACTTTTTAATGCTGCGCATGTCGATGAAGCAAACGTTCAGCTGACATGCTCATCTGGTCCTATTGTGTGCACATCTCGTCCCTTATGGGGCACGACGGCGGGGGCCGTGCCTGTTGTCTCTGCGTAGGGCAGGGATCTGGATCAGTTTTGATCAGGATCGCCCAGAACGCAGTATTCAATAAGCCACCTCGGAAATGCGGGGCGCCGGCCCCAGCAGACCACCAGTGCCGTGGGCCATGGGGAAAAACGGAGCATTCTCGTCCGCTTTCATCTTTCATTGCTACGTTGGACAAGGTCAAAATTGGAGAGGAAACGTTCTGTACAGATTAGGTTGTTGTGTTGGCGGAGCGTACAGATACTAGAAAAGCCAGAGCAATAATAGCAACAGGACCAGTCTATCAAGTAGTTTGTTTGCCCTGGCCTCGAGACTCGGTCCCGGCACACTGAGTCGCGACCGATAACTTTTTCAAGCTCTTCAGGGCACCGTACCTACCAAGCTACCAAATCTCTCTAAGGACTCTAGGCAGTGAATGGCGGCTTAGATCTCGGTCGGTACCGACACTTGGCTCCCTCCATTTCATCAACCGACACTTGCTACTTAGTATATTGCACAATGGTGTTACTACCGTAGAGGAAATTATAAACTATTCTAGTCTAGAGTAATTCACGGGTACCTTTTAAGGCGCATGTCTTATGATAAAAAGAATTATAATTAGATCGGTCCAGCAGGCCCCCAAACTCAGCCTCTCGAGGCAACGGCCGCTGGCTACAACCTGGATGAGATTCAGATGGTCCGCCATCCGGATGGATGCAGCATAGACCTTGAATACTATCACTACATGCAGTATCTCACCAAGTTCGATGTAAATGTCCTTAATTATCTTGCTCAGCTGCTTTCAAACGTCGAGGTCGTTTATGCACCGGTCACAAAAAAGGCAATCGTCAAAACAGCACGATTGAACGACGATGGAATGACCCAGTGGTTTTGTTGGGAGGTGTGGGTGCCCGACTCGGGCAAGGGTGACGTGACAGCGCTCGGCTGGTTCCCCACCCTAGTACGGCATTGCACCATACCCATGAAAGTGGGACACGCTCACCTGAGTTGGAAAGTCGTGCTCTGCGATAACGACTCGCTGGGCCGCCCCCCTCCTGTACCGGCCTTCCTCCCGCCGACCATAGGACTTGAGCTTATCTTTTACAACCCTCTACAAGGCAGACGGAAAATGTGTGAACGCGACAACTAAACATCAAACCCGCCGTGACAGACATTTGACTCCATCGAAAACTCTTGTCATTTACCTGTGATTTGCACTTCAAGCCTAGGCTCCAGTCCTTAGCTTCATTGTTCATTGATTGGCGTTTGCTTGACATCATACATTCTATTCTATCTATCTAGAGGTACCAAGTACATTTGAATAGAGTTTGCGACTCGAATAATCCAAAGGAACCTGGGCATCTTCTCCGAGTCGGCCTCTCCTGCTATCGGTTTTCCTCTATTGGTTTTCATACACCTCACCCTCTTTTTTTTCTTCTCTGTTGCATGGGCTCGCGCGAGCGCTTACACAATCCCTTTATACCATAATCCAGACTAAATCCACACACTATTGTTTGTCGGGTTCTTTGCCATCTCGGAATTTCTCACGTTATTTGGGCCTGCCGAAAGCCCGACGATTGCAATGGCTTTCCATCAGCCGACTGCGAGACAATCTAGCAACCGCACCGCAGCTCCTGTCGCACTGCAAAATAGGCCTAGTCAGCTCAATCTTGTTATAGATTCGCAAGCGGCATCTCCTGCCGCCGTCGAGGGTTCACAGACATGGGTCCTATTTTCACCCGCTGACGATGCAACCACTACAACATCATATCTGTCATCCTTACAGACTCCCGGCCGGTCACGAGCCAGTGAGCTAGGGAGCGGCAGCCTCAACACCGTTGGACGATCTGACTTGAACTCAGCACCCGAGAACTCAGCTGTGAGGTCGGTGCTGTCGGTCGATGACGATGAGTTGGATGGCCTGGATAGCCATCTGCCCGAATTCCGAACAGCTCCGCACCAGCACTCAGACGCGTCTCATTCCGTTCCGGTTCTACCTAGACACGATGGCCTCGGCTCGTTCAGACTGGATACGAGAGGGATCGAGAACGAGATGCAGGAGCACATATATGCTTTCGAGCGTTATAATCCTCGGCGGCAACAGCGCCAGCGAGAAGCGACCGACCTAAGCAACCTTATGCAACTCGACCAGCTCGAGACGGCTACCACTGATGCCGAGCGTATGTCACGCATCGAGGCGTGGCAGCAGGAACAGAGCCAGCTGCTTGTCGAAGCTGTCCGAAAGGAGACGAGGAAGAGGAGGTATTCTGGTGGCAACCCTTTGGTTTCCCGGAGACGAGAAGCTGCAGCCGCTGCGGCGGCCCTGGAACCTACCACGCAAGGAGGCGAGTGGCACGAGCAAGATGCCTTAGCTTACGCATCCGAGGAGGGTGAAGGTATCTTCAGCAAACTGACCCGGAAAGTATTGCGTGATCTGATGGGCGTGGATGGCCGAGTCCTCTCTATGCTTCTAGGAGAGACTGCTTCGGAAGAAGATGCCAGCCAGTTGTCGTCAAGTACACTCAAGGCACCGACAACTGACGATGAACTCTCTGCCATGGCCCCTGCAACAGGTGGCAGCGCGGGGTCTGAACTTATGGCAGTTTGGTCACCACGCTTGGTAGAGCGCATTGCTCGTGAGCTCGGGCTATTGGTGCAACGCATGTACACGCATCATCCAGGCGCCTTTTCGACATATTCTCACCTGCAACAAATGCAGTTTCCGTATGCTGGGCTGCCAATGATTCCCGAAACCGATATTCCATCTGGGGCAGACCCATCCCTTCAAGATAGTCATCTGGCCCGGGGTGTTGACAACGACTACAGAATTGACGCCAGCGGTAGCATGCCCCAGACAATGATGCCACAATTCCACCCCACTATCTCCCAGCAGCAACAAGACATGACACAGCCAATGGCACACCCCCGAAGACCAAGTGAAGATATCGGAAATTCAGGGGCCCCAGAACAGGGCCCCTCGACGTTCACGCAGCAGGAATGGGAACAGGATTTGGATGTCAGGCTTGTGTTCCGATACCTTCGATCGCGATTCTCATCCGATGCTTCGAAAACGACATCAACATCCACCACCCGCTCGGCGCCACACCACACAACCGCAGCGCAAGAGGCTGCCGCTCGTGCCGCGCGTGTCAGACTTCATCACCCCCTTGTGGGTCGTAACCTTGCCCGCAGGGCTGTCATTCAACACAACCACCCTCATACTGCCTCGGGTGGAACTAACAACCAATCGGGGGCTTCGCCAGTCTCTCCAGCCTTGCAACATATTCATCAACGACCAGCGGGCAGTTGCGCAAGCCAGAGTACAACGGCAAGGTCGGCCAGGCGACCTGGCACGAGACGCAGCGGGAGCTTCAGCGCATCGGGGGCATCGCGGCACTCGAGTCGGCATTTCTGGGACCTCGGGTGTGGCTCGGTTGCATCCAGTAGCATGATCGCTAGTACTGGCCCAATGGGCAGCTGGGGCGAAATATAATTCGAGCCTGGGGCCATTCATCTTTTACTGAACGTGGCACATGGGTGCTGACGTGTTTATTCATTGTTTGGGGTCGCCCCTAATTTTTGTCAATCTCTTAGAACTACCTGTTTGGTTTAGATACCTCTCCTATCTGCAGTTTGTGGAACATGACTTTGTCTTTTTTCTGCTTGGTTTTCTTTTTTCCCTTTGGGGCATTGGATCGATATTTACAGGGCGTGTTGGTGCATATACGGTTGGTGGAAATTTTTGCATGTAAAGTATAATCGCGGTCGGAGTAACATACCTACATAGACAATTGAGGGATTCCCCCCCTCCCTAAGTGCTGTCATTGTGGGATGAGCAAGCACCAGTTAGTCATAGTAGAGTCGGGTCTGCAGCCCGAATGCTTCTTAGGATGATGTATCAAGGGAGACACGCAGCACCCGAACCGTTTTGCAGCCTCGCCAAGACCCCAGAAAGTGGAAGGGAGCAACGGGATCTCGGAGACGAGCCGGGCCATGACGTGAAGGATGACTACGATGTGGCTTTTGCGGGGAAAGGTTGGAAGCAGCGTCGGCAAACCAATCTTTGCTGAAACCCAATGGCTTTAGAGGAAATTCGTCCGAGGCTGATATAAAAATGGTTAACGCAGTGTCTCTACGGTATGCACAAGGCACAGCTGGCTTGATAAGGTAATAGGTGAACCAGGGCGAGAGGACAGTGCTCCTAGGTATGCTGCCGTTTCTTATTCGTCACGTGGATGTATGTTGGGTGTGTGGCGAACAGGCAGAACCCAGAAGAAGTCTTCAATTCTTGCATTGATTGGCAAGATTGGGTCGAGGTGGCGCGGATTTTCATCATGCTGCTGCTGCGCATCCGGAAACCGCTCTTGATAAGTCACTTTCCGTACATTTGCTTGAGATTTAAGCGCAGTTTAAGCTGTAGAGACGGGTCGCTATCTCAGACATTGTCAACAATTGGCGCGGTGGCCCACGACGCGCAAATTGAGCTTGGACCAATCAAAGCAAGCAGTTCCCATCCATGATCCTCGTCTTTTGGGATCCCGACGCGTTTGTTCGTGTCAATAACAATACAAGCTTACAGCATTGACTGGAAAATATTGATGAGCAAGAAATCTTCCAGAAATAGCCGAGACAAATGGATAATTGCAATAACTTGAGACCTTAACTTCTAGCGATTTCTTCAGCAACATAAGATTCACCAAAATTGTGACACATACTGAGAGAAACGGAAGACAGGGAGTCATAAATGCCCAGTTCATGTCTACAAATGTCGCGATAAATCGGGCAGCGTTCACGGCAGCTGCGGGGCCGGGTGTGGAGGGGCCCACAACCACCCCTGTCGAGTCTTGACTGTACGTACCTCGAGGTCCTTCCCACCACCTCTCGGCGGGAACTTTCTGTCCACCCACCCATTGCGCATTGGAATATCGGCGAGCGCCTCACTTCGACACGCAAGCTAAGCTTCGCAATCCAAAGAGAGAGAACACTGCTCTCCGCTCCAAAAAGAACGACAAACCACAGACCGCGACTCAGCTCTGCAACTGGTACAGACGCACACACACATCCCGTGTGAATCTCGCTTGCCCCGCAGTGTGCCTCGACTGCCTTTACGCGACGATATAAAAACCCCGCCGTATCGCTCGCGATTTCGTCTTGTTGGATCCGTTCAATCTCTTTCCCGCTCATTTGAGCAGCAGCCAGCCTCAATCGGTCAGTCTGCTGCCTGCCTGCCGTCCTGAGGCGAACCAACCGCAGTCGGCGCGTTATCAATGCCTCCGGCGCTCAGGCCCTAGGAACTAACATAGGTACCTACCTATCTACTTAAGGCACCTCAACTATAGCAACAAGAATAGGGAACCTATTCGGCCATGAATTAGTGGGAGGGGGACCTCTCATTTTGTGTCTTTTCTTTTCTTTTCCGGCGCGTCCGTCATTGCCTGGATGACATCGCCAACCCAACTAAATCGGACCTACAAACAAACACCCTGTTTCCCTTGGATATCCATGGATACGCGTCACCAGAGCTTCTTCCCACTCTGTTCCTTTTACGTTCCGGTATCCGTCTAGACATGCTTTTCTGCAAACCAAATGGCCGCTCCTCTTTACGACACCAATCCTTTTCCTAATAATGCCTTGTTATTTGATATATACACCGACGGCGCTGTCCAACAGTCGCATACTCCAGTTCCAGCTCCACCCCCACCGCCAGCTAACCTCCCCCGAGGACCATGCGGGTTCGTCGACCTGACCCCCGGTGCTAATGGCGCCCGGTGTGGCTGTCGACGCTTTTGGAGTAGACCTCACAACCACATGTTGGCACCCGCAGACCAGCCCTTTTGGTGCATGTGCTCACACCATGCTTGCTACCATGAGGATGCTCAAGTTGCGCAAACACCACAGGTGCAGACGCCCGTCGTCGCCGCATATCCTCTGGATCACGACTCGTTTGGCGGTCAAGAAAACGAGAGGCCGAGAGTAAATAGGGAACCACTCACTCCAGTCCAGGACATGGCTGCCTTCCAAACACCGGGTAGCTTAGGACAGACTCTGGACTGGCCCGGTCTCGCCCTGGCCGGTTCTTCGTTCAAGCCGGACCTTGCGGTCGTGACTGCGCCGCCACCACCTTCATCCTACGCCCATCAGGCTACCCAAGCCTCTGGTCATGGTCGAGAGGCCTCTCTGCCTGATACGCTACCCTGGACAAACCTTCCCGCTCCAAATTCCGGAGAACTTGGTCTTCCACCTATACCTTCACAATGTCTATACACTACGCATTCATTCTCAACGGCATCAAGTCAGACTGGTTACTTGAGGCCATTTGGTGGTAAAGGTCTCCACACTCTTGATGTCAAGGCTACCGCAACGCCAGACGATAATTGCGCTCTTGGGGCCGTTCATGGATCTCCCGGCACCGACCCGGATGCTACTGTACCAAATACTCGGACCTCTTCACCCATGGAGCCAATTCCCATGCCATCGGCGCCAACTCCTAGAGGTGCCTTGACTCAGGATACTAATGTTGCACCATCAACATTTCAACCCCATGGTCCTAATGATGAGGCCTTTCGCACCTTGAAAGACACCGTCCAAGATCATGGATATCGCTTGGATAAGCTGGAGAACCAGTCATTCTCTGTTGCTGGCCATGACGATTGCCACGAGAAATACGACCAAACCGACCTGAAAGTAACCGAACTTGAGTCTCGCGTCGAGGAAGTCGAAAAAAGATTGAATGATGATAACAGCACTGTTGTCAGCAGTATCCGCGGGACTGTTAGCGGTATCGGTACTTTCAGCGCCACTCAAGCATTCTCCCAGTCCGAGGTCTATAGCCAACTCCAGCAGCTACAGGCACAGGTTAACAGACTGCAGGCCTCCTCGCTACCTACATACAGCTCACCATGGGATGTCGAGGTAGTAGTGATTCCTTTTCCGCTTAAAGGGGTCTGGATGCCGGGGTATGAATTCTCGAGCCAGAGGTCAACAAATATTACCGACACAGCTCCGTGGGACACTCTCGTGGACGAGTGGACACAGCTGCCAAATACACACATCAGGCAAACGCCAGACCCTCAGTCATCCTTGGTTGCCAACTGGCTCGATCAATCAGCATCTTCTGCTTGGCTGCTGCCTCGAGCCTGCGCTCCAGGTCGCATGATCGACGAACGCCTGCGGAGTCGCGGTCTCATCAAGACGGTATCTGTCAAGGGCTGCGATGCTAGAAGTGTTGACCTCGCAATCACTGCAGCATTTCACGGAGTGTTCAAAGCCATGCAAGTGGAAACTGCTAGTCATCGATCGTCCCCAGTAACTAGCGCCATGTTCGATAAGTTTCTGGGGCTTAGCCTTCCATGGGTACCACTTCGCAAAATACACAAGGACTCTCGGCTACGGTTCCTATCACCGGCTGAAATGTTGACACCAACACTATGGGACACGGCATTCCTGATGTCCAGTGTCGTTATGAAAGCCACTGGCCTGCATCGCCTTTACGTCACCCAACCTGAAGCTTATGTGCAAGATAAGATCTCCAGAGACAGCGGGTCTGGTTGGACATGGCAAAGACTGCGTGAGCTTGCACCCGCTTTGCCGGCTTCTCAGAGTTCGTCGGCCAGCACGGCAGATGCCGAGGAGGACGAGCAGTGTTGGAAATGGAATGATCGCCTAGATGAACTTCCGACCATCGAGCCTTCTCGCGAGCAGGTGACTGCGGCAAACAGATCTCGATCCACAGCAGCGTCGTCATCGCAGGTTTTCTACACAGCACAGTCGCCGGCAGCTACTCGAGCCAAGAGCCCAGTGATTCCAAGGGAACGACGTGGCTCGCGGCCCCCACACCTAAGAACCGCTTCGATGCCCCAAGCTACGCCAGCGCTCTCTTCCCCTGCTGGACAACCTGCGGTAGCCAGAGTCGCATCGTATACCGCTGTTGCCTCCAAGCCCAGCCCCTACGAGCGGCGGCCTTCGCCCTTGGTAACTCGCCCCAGCCCACGCCTACCAATGATGCGGCATGTAGCTTCAGAGGCTGCGATGGTGTCAGCTGTTGGTGCCGCGAAGAGACGCTCTGGAGGCGGCCGTGGCAGTAGTCGATCCCCTAGTATACGGCCACGAAATACGCCACGATGGAGTACCAACAGCATACGTAGCCGTAGCACCAGTGTAGCATTGCGCGATGTCTCGGTCGCGCCTGAAGACCACAGGATGCGTGGCACTACGCCATTCTGCTATGCGACCCCTTACAGCACTGCACCAATTGATACAACCAGGGGCCCTGTTGAAGTTCCTTCCTCAACAGGAAGCAGTGGGCGAAGAATCAGCAACCCAGACGAGAACATGGACTTTGAAGAATATGGGAGCGGCTCAGACCTCTACGAGGATCAAGAGATGACAAACCAAGGGCTGAATGAGGACTTTGACGACGACGACGATGATGCGGACCCGGATTTTAACGTCTACCAAGATTATTCCGACGATATGGACGATGGTTCCAGCCCTGGCGATGACAGCAGAGGCTTCCAACGCTCAGGACACTCTACTGACGAGTCACAAGAGCAAGTGAATGCGCAAGTACTACCCGAAGACGAGGTTTGGCCTGGGATAGAAGACAACATGTCAGATGGCGAAAACATCGACCCGGAGTCCCAGGATATCGACATCCAAGATGCTGCGAGCGATATAAGCAGTCAACCATCAGAGTACCCGAGCACTCATCGCGCGTGGCAAGAACAAGGAGCAGTAGGAGGGCAGGGTCTAGATGGGAACGATGCGACGGGGTTTAGGATTCATGAAGACGATGACGACAGTGAGAACGCCGCGATGCCTGGTGCAGGATTTGCAACACGCTGGTGACGGGGTTGAGTCTCTTTTTTTTCTGAAACTTTGGGCGGATAAGTACTTTGGGGCTCATTTGGGATTATATAAGGAAGCGGGAATCGGCGGTTATGCTATCTTGTTATATGGAGTTTGGCGTGCTGTTTTCCGTGACTATAGAAGCGAGCGAGCGTTTCTTTTTTCATATCTTTTTTTTTACATTTATCCGGCGGGGCTTTATCACATGCCAGACTCGCTCTCTCTTCTCACTTGACTGGAAATTTCTCTCTCAAACATACTTTGCTGTACTGCTACTGTAAAACGAGTGTCGCACTGGGGCTTGGTGAAGGATGTGAGAGCATATATATATCCCAGTAGGACCGCGTGTATAACAAAGACGAATACAAAAGCAGCTCGATATCATGTTACTACATGATGAAACAGGCAGTCCAAATGCCATTCTCTTGCATCTTGACGAAGGTTATAACCATTGAGCTGAGTATCAGCTAGACCAACATCAGAGACATGTGGTCTTTTTCTACGGAAGGCACGTCAGGCAGAAATATGGCTTACCTCGACCACTACTGAAGAGAAGACAGCTTGGAGAGGTTATTTAATTAAAGCGTCAGGATTCATTGATCCCTTTGGATTATTAAACAATATTTTGAACGCCTAGCGCTGATGCAATATAGACAAGAAATCGGAAAATTAAACCAAAAGAAAGCAGAAAGGCTAGACGACGCGGATTCTTGGATAAGAATCGACCGTTAGAAGATATTTTAAAAGAGACGCCAAAGAAGCAAACCAAAAAGACAAAGGTGCTCTATGAATCCCAATGTGCGCTTGCAAGAGACCCGGTATCGAGGTGTCGGCAGAGCACCACAGCCAGTCAGAATACAGTGGTATGTAGCACATCAAGGCCACGGACACCCGATATCCATTGGGTCTATTTCAGTTCCAGACAGTGAGTCGTCGGTACATTCCAGCTCGTCCCAGCTTGTAAAATCAACACCCCTGGTCTTCTGCTTCGCTTCGTTCCCCTAAGACTCATATGTCGAAGAAGAGTCGTGCTTGTCATCATTCTCCAAGATCCTGAGAGCGATTTCGGGTCAGCTGAATGCATCCAAAAAGTCCGAGAACCCAAGTAACTTACGAGTATTGTCTGACTAGATACCCTTCACCTCCAGTCTCCATGTTGATGTTATACACATAAAACTTGCCATCGCTAGTCACCACCATTACCTGCGGGCTGCTGCTACTCATGGCAACCACGCTGCGCAGAGGCTCGCCGGCGATGGGGAGCGAGGGGGTGGCACCCTGTGTGTTGTTTTGCCTTGCGGCAGACGACTTTGGGATTTTTATGAATGCAAAGTCGCGCGCCGGCTCCCACATTTCCGTCACAGTCTGTGGCAGATACGAGCCGACAACTCCGGCAACGCTCCGGCCCATAATCTGTGAAGAACGACGCAGGATGTTGCTAAAAGACCCGCTCTGTCTCCTATTGGCAGCGGTCGGGCGGTCCCTAGGAGATGGGGACCCTGCAATGTCGTTGGCTTCACTGCCACTGCCGGGCGATTCGTTGCCACTATCATAGCTCCTAGATCTTGTCCAACGGTCTGCGCGCGGCGAGCCAGTGAGATCCTGCCCTGGGCTAGCTGCCAGGACCTCTCCTGCGCCACCTGCACCAGCTGCACCCGAAGCTCCGATGTTTGGACCACCAAGGCGGAAAATGTGTACCGTATCGGATGTTGATGAGACGCAAAGCAGGGTGGAGCTGAGGTTAAATGACATGCTATATATTGTCGAAGGATAGGTGCCGCGGCGGAACTGGTATAATTTCTGCCCCTTTGGCACGGTGAACACTCTGATGATAGTACCTGTCTCGGAAGCCGTCGCCAGTAGCGTGCCCTCGCTGTTTATGGCGATGCAGGAAAGGGGCGAGCGGTGTGCCTCGATAACGTTGACAGCTTTCAAGGTGATGGCGTCGAAAATGAGAACATCTCCAGAGGTCGGAGGGATATATGTTGGGAGAGGGGGCGCGTGGCTGGGTCGCTTGTCGTCCTTGTCCTCTCGTGGCTTGGGTAGTGGGTAGGCGAGGAAGCAGTTCTCAGACGAGGGCGAGAGTGCACATATGGCGCTTGGGTTCGGAGAGGTAGCTATCGTAAAGAGGAGCGACATGTTGGCAATGTCGTAGAGGTAAATCTCATCTTCGAGGACAACGGCAAGTCGCTTGCGGTTCAGTCTCACGGCTAGGACGGCGGATGGGAAAGTGAGTTCGCAGATAACAGAGCCTCGCTTCGTGTTTTGTATTATCAGATGTCTCGGGGATAATATTAGGGCGACGAGAGAGGTGGAGAAGAGCATCTCGATTATCGAAACATTGCCATCTTCGCTCGAGAATATCTTGGAGAACGGTTCGGTGTGGTAGATGCGAAAGCCTCTCGAGGTTCCTGGAAGGACGGGGAGTTTGGTCAGTGGGATTAATCGTTATGGGTTTGATGTAAGTATTTGTTCGTCCGTACCGACCGCCAGGCACCCATGATCCTGGTTGAATGTGATGAAATTTAGTGTTGCTGTCGCCATGATTCCGAGAAGCCTGGGTTCTCTTTCTTGCCCACTAGACGTCTGTCTGATCTAGGCACACGGCGGACAAGTCGAGTTCGAGCCTTTACAAAGCAATGCGGCCCTCAAGGGGCAGGCTGGGTTACACGGCAAACTAGGCAACTGGGCCACGGAAGGCGGGCTCGGACAATAGCCTTTCGCTTCGAGATCCGGTCAAAGGAGCCGGTGGTAAGAGCTCGGAGCCGTAGTGTCGTCGGCAAGTCGGCTATCGTAGGGGCTTAAGCTGTGTGCACCAACGTGGAGCTCCAGATAGAAGGGGAGATCGGTTTGGGAGGAGCCGATAAAAGATAGAAGCAGATGCGCCCTTGAAAGAAGCTCAACGCACGCTCGGTTGGCCTGAACGCGGGGGTGTTGCAGGAGCTACTGTACAGAGTTAATCTACCTAAGCGAGGTGGGTAGCTGCCTCAAGATAACAGCTAGCTGCCAGCAGGGCACGTAACCAAATCTGAAGGCTTGCAGAGATGTACAAGCATCAAGAGTCACCGTTGAAAGTGTATGACAGGAAGCTTTGGTAAAAAAATGCGACAAACAAATTATTCCTTTCGGAGAGAAGTTAAGAGTTCGCATCACACGAGACACAAGGCCAGACGAGCACAGCAGCACTACCTAGGAAGCTCTAGTCTAGTCTAGTTCTAGGCAATGACGAGCGGGGCTGGGACCACCCCAGTAAGTCCTCGGAATTGACAAGGATTAGTGCACGTGGAGAACAATAGTTTGCTACCAGCATCTTAGCAGAGGACGTTGGCCAACGTCACGTGAAGTTACAGCGTTATCTCCAAAACAAGTCATTTTTTCACAGTGCGTAGTGATCATAGATATCCACAGAAAGAACTGTCAAGCAACAAATGTGGTAATTGCACGAAACTGAGTTAATCAGATATTACACTTGTGATTTTATACAATCCAATCTTTTGATGCGCTTCCTGGAACCAACAAGAATAAGCTGCCTTCAGCATGAAGAATCCAGTTACCAAAAAGCCAAAGGCCGCAAGGCAAGACGACCAGGTTATGGGCGTAAGAGCAACACAAACCCTACTCTTTCTTTGACTTGTGTTTTAGTTTGGGGCCTTTTTTGATCTTTTTCTTTTTGCCCATGTTTGCCCCTCATCATCGTTCATAATAGCGGGAAGCTGATTGATAGCATCCGCCCAACAACCTTGTAGACAAACAATAGCAGTATCGTTTCAAAACGCAGCGTTGAAAAGATTTATTATCCAGATGAGCCACACTTTTTTCGGTACTTTGTCAAAAAGTTCCAGAGGCGAGCTCCGTTGATCAATCGCGGTTACTATTTGCGTCTGCATGTCATCGACTGCGTGGTCAGAGACTTTTTGAGAGAACCGTTGGCGGCCGACAAGAAGACCAAGGTGGTAGTAAACCTGGGATGTGGAAGGTCAGTGACCCCGCCAGGTAGACTTTTCAAGGACAAGGCCATCGATGAAGGCGCCAGTTTCTCACTCTTCTTATGGTCTTTTTTAGTGATGTGCTCCCCTGGCAATGTCTTACCCGCTATTCCAAAGAATGCGACTCGGTTTTGTTTGTTGATGTCGACTTTCCAGACCTGATCCTCAGGAAACGAAATGTCGTCTTGGAAACCGCTGAGCTCAGGGACCGCTTCGCGCCCTTGGCGACACTTGACACTCCGCCAATCTTCTTACGCAGCAGTCGATATGTCCAGGTTGGCTGTGATCTCCGTGACATAGGTTCTCTACAAAAAGCCTTGGAATCCCTGGTAGAGATCAAAGCTGCATCATTTCTTTTTGTGGCCGAGGTATCCATAACATACATGGAAACTGATGCCGCCGATGCCGTTATTCAGTGGGCCAGTACTTTGTGCGACTGTGAGTGCTTGTCTTGTATCCCCCTCCCCTTAATATCTGGTGTGTATGGAATCTTATTGAAAGGAAACATGGTGAAATTCATGATAATTCAATAGCCACGTTCTGTCTCTTGGAACAGATTCTACCTGATGGCCCGCGGCACCCGTTCGCACAGACTATGATCAAGCACTTCGAGCGGCTCAATACGCCACTCAAATCCATTGACAAGTACCCTACACAGCAGAGTCAATCTGAACGATTCCAACAGAGAGGCTGGTCAAATGTTCACTGCTGGACCTTATGGCAGGCATGGGCCGATAGCCGCTTTCTGACTGCAGAGGACCGTCGCAAGCTGGATGACGTCGAGCCTTTCGACGAGTGGGAAGAGTTTGCACTCTTTGGGAGTCACTATGTGCTGCTACAGGCATCCACTCGAGATATTCCGTCACCTCCAGAGACCGAGTCCGCCAACTGCTCAAGCTCGTACCCGCCTCTGCGATCCCTTGACGTAACGCTGCATCACAATGACAGCCAGAGCACTCAGGGTCCTCGCCGCTTCGGAACGTCCATGGTGGTTTCGGACGTTTTGGGTCAGAGTCACATCGCCAACGTTCTCGGCACGGGCACGAACCTCAGGTTGAGGTCCCTTGACATGTATAGTCCTTTGGGCTCAAATGAAAACGCTGGGTTGTCAAAGTGCAGTGGTCCTGCTAGCCGCTTGTGCCATTCATTGACAGCTATTGGGGACAGTGGCTTCCTCCTATCTGGAGGCAGAGCATCGCCCACAGCCCCCTTGGATGGATGCTGGGTCTTTGATAAGGGTGTAAAGGATTGGCGTCGAACCCACGATCTCCCAGTTCCTTTGTACCGTCACACCGCTGTGAGGCTCGGCCGCTCCACTCTCGCTCTGGTTTTTGGCGGCAAAATTGGATCCTCCAAAATATTCGACGGCTACCTTTTGTACCATCCCCAAAAAGGATGGATTAGGTGCAAAGTCAATGGTGACATAGTTCCTTGTCCCGTATTTGGGGCTATCTCGTTCTGCTCCAAAGGTACTACCGGAGGGTCACCGCTTTTCAGGGGCGTTCTGGCTGGAGGTATTACAGAGGAAGGTGTGATAGCCGACCAGGTACTTCGCTGGGAACTGGAAGTAGGAGGGTCTGAAGTGAGTAAAGAAGTCATTGGCAAGAATCTTCGCAGTATTTAGCATGAGTGAAAAAGCTAACCAGAGTTGCAGGCGCCGTCTATTACATTCAAAAGACTGGACGTGGCCATCGGAGAGCGCAACCTGATCAACAGGTTTGGTGCCAGCTGCATCAAGTTGAAAGAAAAGTACCATATTGTTATCGGCGGCGTTAAGGGTACCAACTTACTTCCACACGACCATGACGTCCTCATCTTGTGCGATGACGGAACCAGTACAAACTTGTCGATTTGCAGCGGGGTCAACTTCCCAGTGTACCACAAAGATTCGATACCCCGGCACTTGGCAGTTGGTTCGTCGATAGCGAGTACAGACCAAGGCCACATCATCTTGGTTGGAGGAGGCGCTACCTGTTTCTCAATGGGTACATTTTGGACTAAGGGAGCGTATACGTTCCTCATCGACCCAGCCACGCTGTCTAATCTAGACGCTGCGTCCTCTGGCTCGGAACCTGCTTCGTCAACCCAAGTTAACACAGAGGCTGCGCCTGTTGAAAACGAAGAAGATACTATTTGGGCCAGCTCAGGGGCAGTGCTCATCTCGGATGCGGACACAAGCGTGTTGGATTCGGATGCGGTAACCCATCAAGACGATGCTCAAACTAGCTCAGAGATTCCTCGGGTTAGGCTTAGTTCAAGAGAGGATTTTGAACAGATTCTGCGACAAAGAAAGCCTGTAATAATAGAGGGTGCTTCACTGGGACCCTGCATGACTGCATGGTCCGACAAGTACCTTGTTGAGGCAGTTGGTGCTGACAGAGAAGTATGTATCCTATCCAATTATATTTGGAAAATTTCCATGGGCAACTAACACTTATAATCCAGGTATCGATACATGAATCCCCCAGTCAAGTGATGGACTTCAACTCCAAAAACTTCCGCTATGTCAACAAGAAGTTTGGCGAGTTTGTGCAAGAGATAGCGCGCGGCCAGAAGCTGTATCTTCGCGCCCTCTCCAACGACGAGCCAACCGCCAGAGCCGCCAACCTGCAGGATGACTTTTCTGAACTGGCCAAAGATTTCGTCTTACCTTCGGAGCTAGCAGTCGTGCGCGAGAACCTCTTCAGCTCGGTGTTACGCATGTCTGGACCGGTTAACATGTGGCTGCACTACGATGTGAGTAGACTTTGAATTAATGCATCTTTTTTGACCTTCGCCTGAACTTTGGAAACTGACTTGTTCACGTGGAAGGTCATGGCAAACGTCTATTGCCAAATCAGAGGGTCCAAGCGGTTTATTCTCTTTCCACCCTGCGACATCACCGAGCTATCAATCGCACCTGGGGGCTCCAGCTCCAGCATCGATGTGTTCGCCGGCATCCCAGCGCGGACGCAACCTTACGAGGCGACGCTCGCTGCCGGCGACGTGCTCTTTCTGCCGCCGTTGTGGCTACACACGGCGACTCCGGCATCGGACTCCCCCGGCGTGGCAGTCAACGTCTTCTTCCGTGACATGGACGTGGGATACAGTGCAGGCCGTGACGTGTACGGCAACAGAGACCTCGCAGCTTACGAGAAGGCGAGGCGGGACGTCGACAAGATCATGGCCAGCTTCAAGTCGCTGCCCAATGATGCTAGAGAGTTTTACTTGAAGAGGTTGGCCGAGGAGCTGCGCCAAGGTTCCATTGCGGGTGCTTAGATGTTTGCCGGGGAAGAGGGAAGTGCGAGGCCTGGAATTTAGGTGATGGTCCAAAACGGTGACGCGACTGAGACGATGCGGATTAGATTTCTCAGATGTGAGCACAACACGAAACAAGACGGTGCCATGGTCAGTCGGAACTTTCCCCAGCTGCTACTTTATGCGTCGTATGCCAAGTAACAGTGCAGAGGCATTGGGGTTTTTTTTTTATCATTGGGTTGCTCTGTAGTAAGGTGCGTTCAGGTCAGTGGGAATGTGTAGTTTGACTATCTCTCCCTTTGTATCCAAGATTTGGGCTACCTGTGAGAACCAAACTTTGTAAAGTTTGAAAAAAAAAAACATGTGCGCTATCATGGCGAATTGATATAACAATCAATTACCGTAGGTACTCCAAAGCTCACAAGTTGCTTCTGATATACACATACTACACCTATAAGTTGGCCCTGACACTCGCTGCAAGCCACTACAGCCACTGTAGATCGATGCACATCGGGATGCTTGTCGGATCCATCCAGGGTGTCAATCACTTCATTCGTTCATAGGTAGGTTCCAATGAAGACCGACGCGCTCCAAGCACCTGCAGTCGGCTGTAGTGGTAAAAGCGCTTTTGTTCGGATGAATTGGATTTGGATACCAGTCGAAATGGAACGGCGTGGAACGATGGATACCACAGTAGAAATTTCCTTTCAAGATCCCCACATTGGCAACATTTCTACTACATAAAATACTTTGACGATTTCCGGTTTGCGACGGACTGGATCTTGCTTGCTTGATGCAACCTGCAAGGCAGCGGGGCTCCATGGCTCTTGCTCAAAAGATCCCGTCAAACACCTCCAAGACCTCTCAAGTCGTATTCCGACCGCGCGCACCAAGCGATCAAGCATGGGGGACAAGCATCAAGCGTCGGAGCTAGCTGCAGCAAACATACCCTGCATTACCTCTTGTCTCTCTAGCCTCCTCCACACTGGCAGGCACCAACCAACATTGGCTATCCCTCCTAGAACAGGAAGAGACAGAGATATGGAGAGAGAAAAACATGCAGCTAATTCAATCAGTGGCCTCCCTCACATCATCTTGGGGTATTTGTTGGGGGGGGGGGGATGTCTGGTGACATCATTTTAATTCATTGGTTGTCAAGATGCCACCCAGACTCATCCAAGACATTCTTTTGCCCGATTAACGGAAAGCGTTTTCGCTGGCTGCCTACAGCAGTCCAGTCTACTCTCCTACTCTCCCAGCGGGGTACCTAACCTGAGGTAGCTAACCGGTCTAGAAATAGCCTATGTGATAACGTACGTTGTTTATGCATGATGCGAAACAAATCCCAAAATACATGAGCATTGGATGTTACGAGTGTGCCTACTCAAGCTACAGTACACCCTACACTCAACAAGGCACGGGACTAGCCTCCATCCATGCCGACGCCCGCCTGCGCGAAAACCCGCACCGAGGCCAAGTCGAAACGGTCCTAGCTGGTGATCAGCGCACCGCCCGCCGTGCTGACCCGGCTCTGACAAGAACCATGTTGGTCTCTTCTGAATTAGCTTGGACTCAAAGATGACTTTGATGATTGACATGGAATTTTCCCTACTGCATCAAAAAAGTCCCATGCATCCCGCAGGTGGAGAGATAAGAGGGGGGAAGGAGGCGAGGGTCGAGTTGTTGCTACTGCGGCTGACTCCTGCCTTTTCTCTCTGCCTTGCATCAAAGGAGCTTCTGGACTGTTGAGTGACTGACATTGGTGCTCACTTGACTTGACCTGACCTTTTTTGAGACCCTTTTGACTGTTGATTTTCCCCCACACCACCACCTATTTTTGTTTTTATTTTTATTTTTTTATGTCTCATTAATCTCTTCTCATCTCTTTTTTTTCGCCTGCCCTTACTAAGGCACATCCCATATCCCCTCTTCCCCTGTCCACTGTCTCCATTTTCTTAGAGGTTGTTTCCTCCCCCCTTGCAAAAAAGAAAAAAAAAACTGTCTCCCTCTTCATGTCCCTACATGACGTCGAGCCTGAAATTTCGCCACCAATCTGCATCACGCTTGGGGACCAAGGACTGTACGTCAGACATCCTTACCGCGTAGCCTACCGGCACCTGGACGCCTCCGACATGTCGAGATACGACCGCGAGGACGACGGCTACTTCCGCCACGATCGGTATGCCAGCAGCAACGGCAGCGGCCACCTGCAGCCTCCGTCGTCGCACCAGCGGCCCCGCTCCATGCCGCCCGTCCCGGGCGAGCTGGTCCGCGGAGGAGGAGGAGTCCCACTCATGTCATCCGCCTCTACCCGCTACGTTAGCAGGAGCCGGAGCAGGAGCCGTAGGAGCATCAGTCGTAGCCGTAGCCGTAGCCGCTCGCGCGACCGCAACCGCGGGCACCATCACCACCACAACCACAACCCCATCGACCAGGCCGAGCACGCGCTCAAGCACACCTTTACGTCGTCCAACTCGGGGATAGGCGTCGGCATCCTCGGCGCCGTAGTTGGCGGCCTGGCGGCGCGGCACATCACAGAGGCCTCATCGTCCTCGTCATCCCGGCAAGGTCATCACCACCACCACGGCAGCAGTCAGCAGGAGAAGAAGGAGCATGAGGCCAGGCTGCTGGTGTCGACACTCGTGGGCGCCGCGGTGGGCGGTCTCGGCGCTAACGCACTCGAGCGGAGGATCGAACACAACCGCGACAGGAAGATTGAGCGCGAGGAGGAGTGGAGGGGCAGGGACCGCAGGGTTGCGGGCAGGAGGAGTCGGCCGCCGCCGCGCGAGGGCCTCAACTCGGACTACTACCGCGACCACCCGGCCAGTCCCGTCTTTGAGCGGGATCACGTCTATGACGACAGAGGATCGAGGAGGAAGCTCGAGTACTATTGATGAAAGATTCAAAGACACCAGGAGCTGTCTAGCCTTTTCTTTTTGTATTGTCTTATCTATCGTGGGAATTCTCATGTAGCCCGAGTTGAATTTCTTTTTTTTTTCTTTTTCTTTTGCTTGTTTTTTATATCTTTTCCTCTTCGCCCTTGTTCTCCTCCAGTATTGAGAGAGAGACTTGTGAGTACGAAGAATGATTGAATGACAACGATAACATAGCCTTTTGAACGGTGTTTTGAGATTGAATGACTTTGTGGTTAGTCCCGTCTGCTGGTCCTACATTGGTCTGGATGTCACCAGATCACTTCCTTTTTCTCTCTGCTTGACAACAGCTTCTTGCTTGAATTCCTTTGTGCCCCTGAAGCATATCAGTTCCGCCCCGAAGCTACATTGCATGTGGCTCAACGTAGGCTCTCTTGTATTATTAAAGAAGCATGCCGATAGCCTCCAATTTATCCATTCATAATTAGACGTCGAGTTAAAGACGAAACATTTGGATGTTGGTGGAAGGTGAGGTGCCTATTTTTTTACACTAACAATAGGTTGATGGCTGCGTGCTGCTTGCTCATCGTTTCCTGGTAGGGCTCTGGCTCTGCCACCGACGATCGCTATAAAGCATCTGCTGCTCGCGCGAGCGGCCGGTACCGCGCGGCGAACCGCGGGCTGGGCTTCCCGAGCCGTCATCACGGGCTTTAGCGGCCGCCTCGGGATGGGCGTGCTTCTCCGGGTTCACGACCAGCTTGAAGAAACGCACCGCCTCGTGCAGCTGCAACTGTAGGTGCTCGCGACAGCCGAGGATGTTGAAGAGCTTCTGTGCGTCGAGCAGCTGCTTGGCCATGACCAGGTCCGGCTGGCAAAAGGTCCGCACCCTCATGGCACGGGCGTCGGTCTTGACCATCTCCAGCAGGCCCGTGACCACGGCGGGAGAGGTGCAGTCGGCGCCGTAGAACTTGAAGTCGTACAGGTGCAGCAGCAGAATGTCCAGCTGCGTCTCCAGGTCGTAGCGGAAGCCGACCACGCCCGGCCGTCCCTTTTGTCGCCATGCGTCAGCCACCTTGCTCATCTTGTCCGCCTGCACCCGTCCGGCTTTGAACTGGGTCGTCAGGTATCCGTCGAGCGCCGTCGTCATGAGAAACTCGAGCTCGTAGTAGAAGAGGCTCTGCTCGCGTGGGTTGAGGGATATGTCGAGCCGGTTAGGGGGTCGCTTGTTCGAGGGGCGGTGCGGCCCGCGAGCAGATGTTTTCATGTCGGCAAGCTCCACAACCTCCTTGGCAACCTTCTTGAGCGACTCGAAGATGCCCTTCTTCTGAGGCTGCAGCTGAGGAGCCACGCCTGCATTGCCCTGACCGTCCTCTGCTGGGACTCCCGTTCGCTCTAACCAGCCGTGCTCACCAATGAGGACTTTGCGACGAGGTATCTTGTCTTCCATGCTCTCGATGTAAGGCGTTAGTGGCGAGTATATGCGGGGGTAGTTTTCAATTTGGCCGATGCCCGTCTTGATGGACAGCAATTTCGGGTCGCCGGGCTTTTGCGTTTGTGGCTGCTGGGAAAAGCCGCTTCTGCTGTAAAGAGACTCGTACTCGGCAAGGGAACGCAGTAGATCGGCTTCCGCCATTGCTCCGGCAGCATTATGCGCGGGTAAGGGTGTAAGATGTGTCATTGATCCATCGTCGTCGTAGTCACAATCCTCATCGAAAACAGAGTAGATAGAAGACGACGGGTGCTCTTGGAAAGTTACCCGCGATGGAGAGTCGTCCCGGCTCGTGTGCGTTATTGTCTGCCAAGATCGGGCATACACCGAGCTGTTATCATTGCGCAAGATCTCAATCGGGGTTTGGCGATGCGAGGGGCTGCCCTTTTGCTGAGCGGTCATGGTATCAACCAGCGGATGTGGTACACCTCGACGCTGGGCGATGGAGCTGGTCGTGTACGGAGAATATCCATCGTTGGCATGCCTGCCCTTTTCTGTTTGAGTGAAATGCTTGGCAGGGGACCGTGAGCGTGAGCTTGCAGCTCGGTTGGCGAAAGAGGCCGATATATCAGGCTGCCTAGTGCTCGGCGCTTGCTGCTCATTGTATCTAAAGTGACTTCGGCTCCGTGTGCTGACATTTTTTCTAGTCAAATTATCTAGAATTTCTCTCTGAGAGCGCACCAACGGTGGAGTTGTCAATATCTCGTCCTCGCTGAAGGCGCGGATGTGAGAACGTTGAAGTCCTTCATTGTTGGCGCCTGCGTCTCTGCCCCTACGGCTTCCTTTGTGAGGAGAGTTTGGGCGAGAGATTCTATGTCAGATGTCAGCTTCTCGAGGACAAATTAGACAGTCTTGGCAAGGGTTTACCTACACTTCAGTGAGTCGATCCATTTGAGATTCAGTTAGGCTCAAATGTAGTGTGACTTCATGGGCAGATGCCTGATCAGGCTGAGGAGGAGGTGATGGGATCTTGGCGGGACTGGAAACCTCGATAAAATCACCACGGATTGGAGTCGGTGTCGAACCTGCTCTATAGGTCGACTTGGAACGGTTCGGAGAACACGGAGGGGTGGCACGCTGTTCGCGGCGGAAGTTTGGTCCCAGGGATGTTGTCTGTCGCCGGTCCATTGCTTGAAAATTCAGAATATTGGCATTGTCGATGCTCTCATGAAGACAGTGATTTTTAGGGGGTTTATCGCAGCTGGCTGATGGCTGGCTAGTGCTGAACGGATGTGCAGATTCAGCCTGATAGGTTGCAGGCGAAAGTGTTTCGGGTGCAGGTTGTGAGCTAGATGCAAAGGCCTGGTCGTTTGTTTCCTTGTGGACTGGTGTCGATGATGCGGTAATTTCCCTGGGCTGCCAGCCAAACCCCTGCCCCGTGTTGTGTTTGTGTGTGGCCAGAGGTCTTTTTTTGCTCTGGACTCGTTGGTTTGTTCTTTTGCAACCAGTCGACAAAAGACTTACCTTGGCAGTCTTGTCTGGTGCTTGCTCGTCCTCAGATGTCGTACATTTGGAAGAGGTCCTTGAAGCAAGCTTGAAAGGGCCAAGTTTGCTAGGCAAAGAGCCGACGTCTGTATCCGAGTCCATGAGTCTTTGCGGTTGACGATGATGGTGCTTGGTTGGTTGACAGTTTGGGTGTCACCTGCCCATTCAAATTCTGAAGGAAAACGGACACTCTCATTTGAACCTCACATTGGCCCGTTCTGAATCCCCTGTTCGATCCTCTCTGGCCTCGCACAGCGTGTCCAGTGTGTACTAAAAATCACCAACCATTTTGATGATATTTGAACTTTTACTGCAGCTGCAAGTTCCATGAAGGTACCTACCTATTCAGCAATCAATAACATCATCTCAAAACTCTCATGTCCAGACTCGAAGGATTGGCACCACAAAATGATTATTAACCCGTGAGCTCTCAACATATTCACATCATATCAAGTCCATTTTCGAGATACTTCAAAACGAAACAGAGAAAATGGCGGGCATGCTAGTTAGTCTAAACACCGCCGTTAGCATTTTTCCGTGTTAATTTTTCAATTGCCTCATCAGTACTCACCTTCGACAACACTGTCGTCGCCATAATGTCTGCCCGAGCCGTCCCGGGAGGATTGCTAATCGCAATTATCGGTATGGCAGTAAGCAAACCATTGGCTTGAACAGTCGTTGCCTCGACTTAGGCAGCTGAGCAGGACCTTAAGGAAAATCGAAACAATATTATATACGACTGTCTGCGCTATGCCTATTTGTTATCGCCAAAGCATGCATATATGCGGTCTCTCGCGGAGTTATGTGGGCTTCAAAGGGTAGTATCAAAGTTTTGCTCATACTCGCATTGATGACAGAAATGTAGATTGCATTCGTGTCATCCGACAATTGGTTTTTTTTCTTTCTTTGTCAGCCAAATGCCTCTTTGAGTTATACAAAGCAGATGGCCAGTTTCCAAGGGGGTGAAAAGCTAGACTGAATGCAGATCTATGTATTATTTCTAGAACTAGACGGAGTGGATAGGTACCTAATTAAACTACAAACCTTATCTCACCGACATTGAATGGTATCGCGGGCCGCTAAATCACGGTACCGTGAAAAGTTGCCGATAGCTGTCTCCGAGTTTCCTTGCCGTTTTCCATCTGTCGGTTGTCAGGCTCGGCGTCGTTGCAGCTGTGGGAAAATTGAGCCTCCTTCCTCCTTCTGCTCTAGCGTCAGGTTCGACCTTGATGTTCCCACTTGAGCTGACAAGGGACTTCCTGGTCATGCTTTCAGTGAGACTGTGAGGGTGCTAATCACCAAGTACTTCGGCCCTACCATAAATGCGAGCAAACGAGGGTAGTATATTAGTGGAGATGCTAAGAGCGATTGGCGGCTAACGTAGCTTACGAAGTACCTAAGTATGATTAACAAAGAGTTATCTCAGGGCCAAATTCACAGTCTATTTGTACAAACAAACAAATAAACAAACAAAGAAACAGTTTCGCGAGGTTTAAAAAGCTGAGTTTTAAGGGTCGGTCATACTCTAAGATTAGAAACTGGCACTCGGCCGAGACAATTCAAGAGACGCACACGAGGCACACTACACTCTCTCGGGTTAGGGTCAAGATTTTTACTATTAGACTGGATCAAACATCAAACCATAACTGCATGAACTCCGTCCTTCCCCACATCACGTGCTAGCATTCCATTGCCGACCAACACAGCCGTTCTGCGCATGATCCCCACCAACCACCACCGCCTCAAGCCTAGTCACCCTCGAATTACCGGTCTTGAATCCCGCTTCCATTTCTGGGCCTGACGCAACGCCGTGCCCGCCAATGCGTTTCCCGGTGCGGTTGGGGGGTCGGGTCGGGTCCCCATGGGTTATTTTTGCTCCTTTTTTTCTTTTTTGCTTTTAGTTTCTGTTTTTGTTTTAATTGTTTGGCAGCCCCGCTTCAAAGGGTCGGGTGGTCTGAAGAACAAAGAATCTTCTTGACCCAGTAACTGCACAGCGATACCAGAAATAATACCCGTCCCCAGGGGCCGCGAGGCTTGGTGCTGCTTGATTGTGGAGAGGTGACAAGGGACTCCTCCACTGCCCGTGAACAAGTATCATCGCTGTGTTCCCCGGGACCCCGTCGCTCTTGATTATTACAATTACCCGAAAGTCCCATTGGCCACTGCCGCGCTGCCGAGCCGAGCGCACCTCTCTCTCGGGTCGACATGTCATGAGTTATTCCAGTTCTCCATCCGTGGTTCGATCTGGCCGTCATTTATTGGGCGCCCCAGCCGCTCTTTTTCAACCACTACCTGAAACATCATTACACTCCATCCTCAACTGCTCACCATTCCCATCATTAAATCCCATTTTCCCCTTGACTATCCCATACCTATAGTCTGTTGATTTTGTTAAATCAACGTTCAAAAGGAGAGGACGATCATACGTTGATCAGTCTTTGGAGCTAGCTAGCCCTTTTCCGTCAACCATTTGCTGCACGGCGCCTGCGGCCTAAGACGGAAATCTGCATAGAACCGATTTGACAGGAGCCAATCCAATTACTCCCACACCAGCCCCTACTGTATACATCATATAGGTACCGCGGACAAGGCCCCGGTGCTTTTGCGATTTTTCTTTTCCGCCTAGAACCATGGTTTCCACAGATTCACGCAGCGACTCCCCGACAAACTATGACATAGGTAAATATTTACTCACATAAACGTCCATTTACGGACTCTTAAAACGCGTAGAGTTTCCTTTGCTAATCATGCACAACTGTTCAAAGTCATTGTTGGTGCCGGCCCGGTTGGGCTGATGCTGTCAACATGCCTTGCTCGCTGGGGTTACAAGATCAAGCATATCGACAACCGCAGTGAGCCAACCGTCACAGGCCGTGCAGATGGTATTCAGCCGCGCTCCCTGGACTTGCTCCGTAACATGGGGCTCAAGTCTGGAATCATGAAGCACAAGCCCGCCCGCGTCTACGAGGTGGCGTTTTGGGACCCTTCAACTACAGACTCATCCAAGGGCATCACCAGGACTGGCACGTGGGCCAGCTGCCCCAATTTTATTGATGCCAGATACCCCTTCACCACTCTTTTGCAC
The DNA here is from genome assembly GCA_004337975.1 of Pyricularia sp. CBS 133598. NCBI lineage: Eukaryota > Fungi > Ascomycota > Sordariomycetes > Magnaporthales > Pyriculariaceae > Pyricularia > Pyricularia sp. CBS 133598. The sequence goes on from CM014983.1 coordinate 2,797,648, forward strand.
CAGGGTTTCATTGAGCGCGTTTTCCTTTCAGACCTCGAGCAAAACGGTGTGCAAGTACAAAGGCCATGGACCATTACTGGATTCACGTCAGACGAGAAGAAGAATCCCGAGTACCCTGTCGAGGTGCAACTTAAGCACCTTGACGGGACCGCGAGCGAGACGGTTCGGGCCAAATATCTCTTTGGCGGCGAGGGTGCTCGCTCCTTTATCCGGGACCAGCTTGGCATCGGCATCAAGCACAAGGACCCAATCTCATACGTCTGGGGTGTCATGGACGGAGTAGTCCAGACAGACTTTCCCGACATCAAGGTAAGGCAGCATGTTCGTTCCTACGCCCCTCGTAGCACAAGCAGTGTGTAGCTGACGGGACCTGCAGATGAAATGCACAATACACTCGCGCCACGGCTCAATCATGGTGATTCCGCGTGAGAACAACTTGGTGCGGTTATACATCCAGATCGCCTCTTCGACTGATCCAGACTTCAACCCGCGCAAGACTGCCACCGAGCAGGAAGTTCAGGCCTCGGCCAAGAAAATCCTCCAGCCCTACTCGATAGAATGGGAAAAAGTAGAATGGTACTCTGTCTACCCCATCGGCCAGGGTATCGCCGACCGCTATACCCTTGATCACCGTGTCTTCCTGGGAGGAGACTCGTGCCACACTCACAGTGTAAGTAAATATGTGTCTAGTACTCCAAGAAGAAGCATCAGCATCAAAGAATGCCTTGGGCGAAATCAGTCAGCTAACTTCTCGAACAGCCCAAAGCCGGTCAGGGCATGAACACTGCCTTCCTAGATGGCCAAAATCTCGCATGGAAGATCCACGCGGTTGAAAGCGGATTTGCCCAGAGGAGTTTGCTTGAGACCTATGAGTCTGAGAGGAAGGCCGTTGCCGAGAGGTTGCTTGATTTCGACAACAAGTACGCAAAGCTCTTTTCAGCCCGCCCGCCCGATGCCAGTGAAGTCAAAGCGGCCTCGGAGAACCAGGGAGAGCACGACAGCGACTTTGTGCGAGCATTCAAGGAGTCTTGCGAGTTCACCAGCGGCTACGGCGTGGCCTACCAGCCAAACCAGCTGAACTGGTCTCCAAGTCACCCCGCCCAGGCCAGCACCATCAACCCCGAGGGCAACAAGCTGCGGCCTGGACGCCTCTTCATCAACGCAGACGTGACGAGAGTTGTCGATGCCAACGTCGTCCACCTGGAGCAGGAGGTTCCACTCAACGGCTCATTCCGCATCTTTGTCTTTGCCGGCAAGCCTTCGGTGACCAAGCAAGCTCTAAGCGACTTTGCGCGCAACCTCCGCCTCAAGGGATCCTTTTTCAGCTCATACCTCCGTTCCGATATCGACAAGGTGTCCTACCACGAGAGGCACAACCCCCACAGCAAGTTCTTCACCTTTTGCACGACTTTTGCCGCCCCGAGGAGCTCAATCGAGATCTCGCGCGACGTGCCCGACATCCTGGCACGCTACAGCGACCACATCTATGCCGATGACAGGATCCATCGTGAAGGCAGGGGAGCAGGCCCCGCCATGTCTGCGCACAAGAAGATGGGCCTGGATGAGGACCGTGGAGGTGTAGTCGTGGTGCGTCCTGACGGCTACGTGGGAGTGGCGACCAAGCTCGTCGAGGGCAGTGGCACCGTTGATGCCCTCAACCAGTACTTTGCGGCATTTTGCACACAAAAGACCGGTGCTGCCACAGCACAGCTGTAAAGCCTTCCTTCTTTATAGTTTTCTCATGATTGTGTGTTTTGTAAGGTAGGAGCAAAGTACAGCCATGTTTTGACGTGCATAGGGGTTGGGTTGGTCGGATATCTGCATCATCTTAATGAGCATATCGCAAGCAGGCATTATTTATTTCTTGAATAGAAGCGACTCCAGTACCAATTATCATGAAAAGAATATTTTGTATCCATGTGAAACTATTGAACAATTATTGACTTGACTGAATGGTGGTCATTATTTGGGAGCTGGAGGGGGAGGGGGATCATGTGGCGCCTTGATGTTACTGGTCTTTGTTCTTGATTCCTGGTTTTTCTCTACTTGTTTTGTATATTCCGCAAGCGGTGGTATTAAACGATATCTGGTAATCAAAGACGTTATATGCTAGTAGCTTGGTGTCCCACCATCTTGATGTGACAATGATATCGTTCCCTTGGTGCTGCTTGACTCTACGGAGCCAGCCAGACCAGCAATGCCATCACAGTACGGCCAATTTTCAGGGGGAAACAAACAGACAAACAGAGCATTGGGTGCTCGCTCTGCCCGTTGTCGACCCGTCTCGACCAAACTTGCGAGGCCCCAGTGGGCACCTTACTGTGCCAGCTGCCATGACGACCATGCCCTCCCCTCCTGGTTTTCCATATCACTTCTGGCTCACTTTCTGCTCACCTTGCCCTCATCTTGGAAATTGCTATGGCTTGCCAAACCTGAGCTCGACAAAGGTATCCCAGCCAACCCAAGATTTCGACCTTTCTCTCTCCTCGAGGGAAAACACAGAGTTTTGTTTACACGCCACCATCACAATCTTTATAACCATTCTCTATGCCTTTAACCATTGACTCGATTGATACAATTGTACTCTATCGTTAAGTTCTTTCTGATCAACAAGAATACTGTCGTCCTAATTCTGGAAATTTCTCACTCAATCTCTTCTTGATCCCTGATGCTTTTCTTCACCCACAGCTTTCTTTGATTGCCAAACTAAGACCGGGCCTTCTTTGTTTTGCAAGGCAGACCTCCGCAACCATACATCCTCAACCTTCTTGCCCCTGCCCTTTTGATACTTCCATACCATTCTGGAATAACAAAGAAAAGAACAAGGCAATCCCCGATCCTAGAGATCCAGGATGCCGCCCGAAAATAGCAGAAAGCGTCGGGCTTCGTGCCTGGCGGCTGCCAATCAGGTCGTCCTAGCCATGCCTGGAGCTTTCGTCGAAACTGCTCCTGAAGCTCCCAGTTCTTCTCCAACAACCGAAGTTATGCTTACAGTCGCGCCTGTAACTCCACCAGTGGCCGAGGCGGTACCTACTGCTAGGGAGCACGCTGATCCTACGCCCGCACCCGTTGAGCAGCAGCCACGGGGAGGAATCATAGGCTGGATTTCCGGCTTCATCACTCCTATCTACTCGTTTATCCGTCGCAGAAACAACTCTGGTAAGTCGCAATCCCGTGAGGTCAAAGGCAGTCACCAATGTACCCTATGTGTCGCTGTCTTTGTCTGCTCCCCACCAGTACTTCTCAAAGGTTTAATGACGAAAACATTAACGCTTTGTCACCAACAGAAGCTGAGACTATTACTTTGACACCTGAGGCTGAGCCTCGTGTCAAAAGACGCAAGCTCGAAGACGCCACCTTCGCTGTGACCTGGGCTACCGTTCCGAGCACCCGCATCGGCTCCGAGAACATCGAGAAGGTTCTCAGCTACATCAGGCACATCAAAAGGCATGCCGACGAGCCCCATGTTACCATTGCACACTACAAATTTCCAGGCCCGATCGAGGCCTTCAGTGGCCAGAAGACATATGATAAGGCCTTTCAGCTGCATTCAACACTTTGTGGCGATAACGTGGAGGGTTATTATGCTGCAGATGTGGTTCTCCCAGAGATCTTCAAGCCTCAAACTGAACTCCTCAAGTCGCGCGACATTTTTCACGGCGACTTCCCCGACACAAATCACGTCCTCAGTGCCGACGTCCACGACTGGATGATTCACAGGTACAAGGAGAACAATTGGAGAAACTTCAACTCCGCAAAGACCGAGTATCCTGCTGTGCTGGACCAAGCAATCAAGAGCCTGCAGTTCATTTACTGGGAGGATTCGTTCGCAAACGTCAAGGGCCTCGTGGGCAACCCGCTCGAGTCGTATGACATTAACATAGAAGAGCGACGCAAGCACGGAGTCGCCGCCGATGTTTTCGAATTTCTGGGACAAAAGATGGAAAAGTCAAGGATCCTGCGCGAGTTGGTAAAAGTGTCGCCCGAGACGATGTTTTCGGTAGCGGCTGATTGTCGTGCTCTTGAGGAGACAAAGCCGGTCCCGAGTCACGTTGTCTTTGAGGCTGCAACCGTTGCGCCCCACTCTTTCCGCCGCCTCCCCGACCAACCACAGAGCTGGACGGTCCACATGCCAGCTGACCGCATGGTAAGCTTCGACGAGAACCCCACGGTCGCGCTTCGCGATAAATACCTGCGCGATCACCGCAGGACCTTTGCCCCGTCACCCCTGGTGCCCCTGAGCAAGCTCCCGCATCAGCCGCATCGCAGACAGTTACAGCTACAGCAGCCGTTCAACGTGAATCGCGTTCCCAGTTGGGGTCTGCAACTGCCAGCCACCTGCGGTCGTTTTCACGTCAACCGGCCACTGAACCTAAACCAGCCATACAGTATTCACCGTCCAGTGTACGGCTTTCCCCGTCGGCCGTTGGCACTGCATGAGCATATTGCTGCAATAACCAATCCACCTCCCCACGTCAACCCTCTAAGGCGCCTTGAGATCAAAAGGCCCCACCTCGGAGGCTGTGCTGGAATTCTCAAAAGGGTTGTAACACCTACATCCACTCACGATCATCGCGTTCAATTCCGGGCGCAGTTTGAGCAGATCGACTTCTTTACCGGTCAGCCTATCACAGCCGGGAGGCGTACCATCAGGACCACCCCCAGGACACCAGCCACACCGCGGCCCGTCACCAAGAGGCCCAACGCCCCCAGGCCTGCAGACGTCACCGCTGCTACTGATTTTAACTGGCAAGGTCACTTTGCCGTCCCTGAGGACACTGATTCTGAGTCTGACGACGATTCGGGACCATCGGTCGTCCAGACATCTACTAGACCTAGGCCTAGGCCTGCGGTTGCATCATCGCTTCAACCCCCCCAGGTCGCTCAAGAGGAACCGCCGGCTTTCAACTGGGCTGGTCACTTTGCTGTGCCTGACGACAGCGACAGCGAAGACGAATCCGCTGAACCTGTTGGTGTGGAGATTGAGCAAACTGAGCCGATCCAAGTTGAGACACCCAAGCCCATCGAGGTTGAGGAGTCCGAGCCCGTTCAGGTCGCGACACCTAAGCCCATTGAGTTTGACGAGCCTGAGCCTGCCCAGGTCGAGAAGCCTGAACCTATTGAGGTTGACGAGCCCGCTATCAAAGAGCATCACCAAGCTTCAAGCCCCGCAACTTCCCAGACGAATGTTGTCGGCGAGCCCCTGGTGCGGTACGCCGACGAGGTTGTTGCGCAATCACGGGTCACGCTGCCTCCAGTTATGACCAATCATTCACCCACTATGGATCCCCCACGCTTATCACCATCTTCACAGAAGAGGCAACATGCAGCCACTATCTCCCCCCGGAGTACGTCGTCTCCACTCCGACATATCACAGACACAGAAGAGTCAAAGAAATCCTCAGTGTCAGACTCATCAATTCATCATAAAACTAGCGTTGTGGCAGAACTGACGACTCCCCAGCCAATAAAGGCCAAGAGTCGTTACATACAGTCATTGGGTCGTGGCCTCACAAGCAGGCATATAGCCGCTGCTCCTAGACCAATAAAGCGCAGGGGGGCTGCTATTCGCGCCTTGCTCCATGCAAAGACCGATGATGATGCGAAGACCGATTCGCCAATGCCGGGCTCGTTCCCGGAGGCTGATATGGAGGTTGATGAGAATGAAACTACAGAGAGCCCGCAGAGACCTCGTTTCAGGAAACCAGCAATTTCTACTACAGATTTCCGTACTGCATCTACCGCCTACAACCCGCTAGACCGGGAGAAGGTATCAACGGACGAGCGAACATCTCGATCCCCACGTTCTGATTACAAGACCCTTACGGCAGAGGAGAGACGTCAGGATCTTCTCGATTTTTTTGAGAAAGATTACACCAAGGAGATAGACCCCAATGGTTTTTTGCTCGAGTCTGATCTATCTTCAAAACTCACCCGGAAATCCCGGCATCACTCATCACAAAGCGACTCGTCAGACTCGTCGTCGGAGTCGGAGTCAACGTACAGGTCAATATCACCGATTCGCCAATCTAGCGAATCCGAGCTGCAGCCTTCATTCGGTCGCCTCAAAATCAGCAATTTTAAGGATCATCAGCTTGCATTAGAAGCCCAGATCGGAGAAGAGATCGAGCAGCATTCAGTGCGGGAAGAGAAAGAGCGTCTCACCCGCGAAGCAGAGGAGGAACGGAAGAGACTCGAGGCAGAAGAAGCTGAACGTCGCCGTCGAGAAGAGCAAGCAGTGCTCGCAAGGACCGGAGGTCTACGCCCGCCAAGGGCCATAATGATTGGTGGCATCTCTAACGAATGGTACCACAGAATCATGGACACCATGAAGGCACGAGACAACCTTATCCTTGGCAAGTCAGCTGAGGGTAACGGCATCCAAGCCAAGGACTTCAGGACTGTCGTCAATCCAACAGCATGGCTAAACGATGAAATTATCAATGGTAGCCTTTCACACCTTGCAAAGTTCATCAATGACAAGGCAGGCATCAAGGATGTCAGAGCACAAACACCGAAATGCGTGCTTCTCAACTCACACTTTTACTCCAACGTCAAAAACTCCAAGGGACTTGGAGATACCACCAGATGGATGAGAAGGCTAGGCGTCCGCCCAGACAACTTGCTCAGCGTGGAGACGTTCGTCATCCCCATCAACCTTGGCAGCAACCACTGGACGCTGGCAGTTGTTCGCCCAGGTAAGGGCGAACTCGCGCACATCGACTCGCTGGGCATGTCGGGGTCTGGACAGCGCCACGTCACCGACTTGCTGATGACTTGGTTGCGCACATTCCTTGGCAACAAGTTTGACGAGGGCTACTGGAAGACTCGGAATTTCGTCTCGCCCGTGCAGACAAACGGTCACGACTGTGGTGTTCATACCATCACCAGCGGCATGTGCATCGCTTTGGGTATTGACCCCTCCTCGTACAAGCCTGCGGATATGCCGCTCCAGCGTCTGAGGCTTGCCGGAGTTCTGATGAACAACGGATTCCACGGCGTGTTTGACCTGTCCAAGTTGTAAAGTTGAGAAGCAACGGCTGGGGCAAAAGAAAAAAAATGAAAAATGAAAACAAGAAAAAAAGGGAACCGGTTCACATGGCTGCATTTTCCGGCGCGATGCATTTCAAGGGCTTGTGGGAATACCAAAAACGTCATTATCATACCCTAAAAGAAAGGGTCTTTGTTCACGGGAGCTTCTTTCTCTCCCTCTCTCTCTCTCTCTCGTCTTGTCTCAAGTTCAATGTACTTTTCATTTTTTCTGTCCCAATAGACATTATCATGGCGCTTTATGGAAGGGCGTTTTTCGGTAAGGATCGGCTGAAATAGAAGGCGTTTGAGGCACTTTTCCATCTCTAATTTTGTCCCCGTGGTTCTACGCTATTCCTCTCATTCCAGAGGGTTTGCGACGCATCAAGGCGTTTATTTGGGATTCTTCTTTTTTGTATGTGTGGTCTGGTTTCTTTTTCTTCGCATGTCGTCGTGGGTACGACGGTGTCGTTCGATATTCCCCATCTGCGCCTGATGCCATACTTTCTTTTTCATCTTTTCTCTCTACGCCGGCTTTGCCGTTCGTGTTCGTCTAGTGTATAACCTGTCTACCTAGTCTTTCGTGCAGCTGTCCAAGCTTACCGCGCGCGCGGCAGACAAACTGATTTTTCTCGTTTTCTTTGACGCAAACAAATGACAAGACTTTTACTTTGGGGAGCACCTGAGGAAGAAAAAAAAATCGTACCATGGCGCCTCTTGTGACTGATGCATGGCCAGTTTTTTTTCTCTGTTCTTTTCTTTTTGCTTTTGGGGTTGCACGGATGTATAGCTCGGACGGCGCCCTGCATATCTAGGTAAGGCGGGCCACGTCGTGTCATGTACTTACCTACCTACCTTGCCTTTCTGATGAGTCCTTCGTGGTGTGGTGCAAAACGTGTCCCTGCGTGGCGCGCGGTTGAATGTTGAGCCCTGAGGGAGGGGGGTAAATGGTCAAGGGGAAAAAGAAAGGGTGATGTGATGTGATACGTTAGTTCGAGGCGAACGACAACCTCCCTCTGTCAAACCCGGTGGGCGGACCTGGGGGGATTATTTGATACTCCGTGAACGGCTCACTCACTCACTTGTCAGGACACGAGACAGTGAATGACCCGTACTTGGGTATTCGTCCGGTAGTGCGCGCTTGGTTGACTACTTTGAATTTTTATTTCTGACAAGCCAAGGTGCGCGTAGGCATGACCGATACCTAGCAACGGGTGACAACATGAAAGCACGAAAGACTTTGGCCCGGCTTCACAGACAATTAAAAAAGATATTTAGTAAAAAGTGAAAAAAAAACGGTCAGCACATCAGCACATGGCGCCCACGTGTGGATGGAACAAGCAGACAACGCGCCATGAGCCCCCAACGACTTTGGACAGGGGTTTGGCTTGGAATGTCAGTTTTGGCTATACTGTATCCGATACTAAGCGCGCAAGTTTTCATTGAATACTACTGCGGCACAACCGACGTTCCCCCCGATTCCCCATCGAAGGGGGAACGGGAGAGGCGGGGAGACAGGCGTCAGGAATGGGTCAATATTCCCGAGAATGACAGGGCAATCAGGGCAGGGTGAACGGATGGCAAAGATAAAAAAGAAACCGTCTAGAGACAGAGAAGAGAAATGTTGCTGTCAAGGTTGTGTTTCTCTTTCCAAGAACGTACAAAAAAGAAAGAACAAAAGAGTCAAAAAAAAAAAGAGAAGTCGACAGAACCACAAAGGGGAGAACAAGGGACAGGGGCCTTGCTGGCGCGCGGCATGTCCGGTAGTGGATCAGACAGACAATCAACGCCAGACAAAAGCATCATTGGGTCACCCGCGTGACGATGTGACCAGGGGGTGGTATTTAGGGTGGCTGGCTAGTCCCTTTCCGGCAGTCTTCTAGAAAAAATGCCAATCTCCGGTGCCCGGCTTGGCTGTGGAAGGATTGTCCGTTCGCGGTTTTTTTTTTCTTTTTTTTTTCCTTGTTTATTTTTTGTTTGTTTGTGTTTTTGTGTCTTACTCATTCTTTTATGGTGATTGTCGGCCGGCGGCAAGGAAGACGAGCGAGACGGGGAAAGGAACATCCACATATGAGGGGAAAGCATAAAATAGAAAAGGCAAGCTTGACAAGGAGATAGATAATTTTGATAAAATAACAGATCGGGTGCCAGGCATGGATGGCCCCGGGAGCCTCAGTCGGCAGCATGGAAAGAAGAAATCCGGCTCCATCGGTCAAACAAAGCAAGGCCGTGGACAGTTTTAGTTATTGGATACTACTGTAGCATAGCACAGTCATTCGGTAGACAAGCGAATAGTCAAAATCTGTCAGACATGAGGGATACCATGCGAACAAACACTTGCATTGAACAGGACAGGTCCTGCGAAAGTTTTCGGATGCCGCCCGAGAGGGTAATTGCTCCGCTGACAAGGACCTGGACCTGGGGATTGATTTGGATCTTTCTAGACGAGCTCAGAAAGAAGGCGGGTGGTGCGGGTTGTTGACAGTATCCCCGAGGCCACTGAAAGGCAAAAGTAATGTATACAGGCATGTATGCTAGCTCACGAATCATGATTGGTTCTCGATTTTTCCTTTTCCTAATTTTTTTCAGTCGTTGGGAAAATCATGTTAGCTATTTGCTGACAGGCAGCGCTAGATCACAAAGACAGGAAAGATCGAAAGTCAAAAAAGAAAAAAAACAGAATAAGATAGGTCACGCTCAAGACTCAGTTTTGTCAGTTCAGGGCGCAAGCGCTGAATACGTAAAATCTGTTACGTGTCAGTCCTACATACGGATGAGGCAACGAACGAACTGGGTTGCGCAACGTGGGCTATGTATGGTCTGTCTTGCTCCAATCGCTCCTAACCTGGATGGTTCGTCGATTGACAATCTGTCAATAAAACTCCCAAGTAGGCCAAAGCAAGTCAATCTACCGGGTATCGAGGCCACAAGCACCACAGAACATTCTATGCGAACTAGTTCTAATAAAAATTTTCTTAGCTATCTATGATGTGCTAGATCGACACTGTCACCCACCATGCCTCCGACATAGATGCTTGGTCAATGGGAGGCTACAAAAAGCCTCCTCTGCTTACTGTGGTACAGTAGGTTTTTTCTTTTTCTTTTTTTTCCCTTCCCCTCTAAGCAGGGAATAAAATTTGAAGAAGGAAAAAAAGAATGTGACGATAGGTGTCCAACGTGTCTTGAGGCGCCGCCCTTTGCTTGGCCCATTCGGAAACATTGCTTGAGAGTGTGTGGGAATGTAACCCTACGTAACCTACGATGCCGATCCCTTTCATCCGCCACAGCTCGATTGGGTTTCGTTGGTCTGCAGGACTAATCTCATAATGTGTGGCCCGATATAGCGACGGACATAAATGGTCATTTCGGATGGGGGCAGTAAGTATTACGCCCCAAATTCTTTTTGTGAAGGTTGCGTTGCTTTGGTTTCTGCATGTTCTGTTTGACACACAATCTGCTGTGTCTGTGTCGTCTACCCCTCTCCTTTGTGCTTTTTTGGATGATGACATCCATTACTCTGCAGACCCTTGCCTTATTTCCGGGCGCACCGGCTATAGTGATGTGGTAGCCATCATGCTATTCTGCGTAATTGCTTGCCCATGATACCCACAAACGGCAATTGCCGGCAGGAAGATACCCGTCGTATCGTAGCCGCATTCGATGACACTGGTTTTTATCAGGCCATGTCGAATTCAATTTGCACGAAGTGGTTAATTTCTTACGTAGTATCATGGGTTGAGACGGCAGGTGGAGAGTTTTCCGCGCCTAGCGGAGTAATAGGTTGGGCTACCCTAGATGGCGCAAACGCCGCAGACACGCGACCAGAGAAAGCCATGAAAATGTTGACAAAAAAGAAATAGAGACGAGAAAAAAAAAGAAAAAAAAGAAGGGACATAGACTTGACAGAGCACAATTTAAGATAGTAAGAGAAATCAGACAACAAAAAGCTACGAACCAGCTCAACCAAGCAAAGTCGACGCGTGTTTAATTAGACACTAAGCGTCATTGTCGACGTGCAACCAGTAGTAGCGTTGCACACACACATGCTGCTTTGTCCACTGAAGCTCACATGCCCCTCGCACAAACGGCGAAAAAAAATGGGTACCTTTTTTGGTCGTCCGGGCTACGTCTGCATGCATTGCCTAACCCATAATAATGATTTTCTCGGTTGTTTTTCTCCTCTTTCTTGACCTCCTGTGGCGACATCAATATATCTGCACATCTCAACTGGGGAGGTGCCACCTTGAGAGGGGCAGTCTCCCTAGACTTGATTCGGCAATATCGCATGAAATTCCATGGAACAATTCTAGCGTGCTTCTAGCCGCTTGCTCGCCTCCCTGCACTGCAGCTGACCCCGACCCACTCGTCTCGGGTCAGCAATTCCATTCCATCTATTCTCTCTCCCACTGTCAGCACGCACAGATCTGGCCAAGGCGGCAGGCAAGTCGTAGTTCAAACAAAGGCGCGTGTTGGGCCGCGACAAAACATCGTTACCCCCGAGAAGGAGGGGCCGCAGAAGGGGGCGATCGAAAACGATCAAATGACAAGTTTGAATGAATGAGAATCAAGTAAGGCTAGGCTAATTGCCGCAAGGAATCCCTACCTACACTACCCCAGCGGACAGAGAGTACCGTAGTATTACTGTATCCAAGTGGCTGTGCGCTGAGACCGCAGCAGGGAAAAGGTTCCCTACAAACTGACGTTCGCCTCGGCTTACGGCGAGGCGAAGGGCGGCGAGCCCAGGCAGCCGCGGCCATGGAAGGCTGGTCCACTTGATGATAGCGATTCCCCAACATAGTACCGTACATGATCGATCTCATTGCTCTTTTAATTGACTGAATGACTGCGTATCGCAAGAGGATGAACTACTAACCTAGTCAGACTGCCCGAGCTGAATCAATTCGACACTGCCACGCCGCGACACGGAGTTTGTTTACCTTAATTTTGCCTTTTTTCCCTCTCCTTTTTTTCTCTCTTTTAATTACTATGCGAGAGGTGCGCGTGACTTCGCCTCCATTTCGTCTGAAAAAAAGAAGAAAAAACAGGGGACAGTGAGCGAAAGTGATAAGCGGCTGAGCTTTCGGGATTTACTTACTGTATATTGAGGAAAAAATAAGAAGTTAATAGACAAACACCAGAGTGAGCCAGCGGTCTTTTTTTGTTCGATAAAAAAAACCAAAAAAAAAACCAGGTGGTAGCGTAACTGGGCCAGTCCCGCTCCAATTCTACACTACCAAAACTGCGTACACAGGTGCGGGCATTGTGCACCAGCTACCACTCGGGATTTGCTATTGTGTTGGGCGCCCCTCCTTTCGCCAGCTGGTAGCGACATTCAGGTGCTCAGCCTGACCAATGATGGCGGTTAGGCGCGAAAACAGCTGTGAAGAGGTGGGGTCAAGTGAAAGGAGGCGAAAGGGGGTCGTTCGTCTTGTGCCTTGCCGACAAGGAAAACGATAAAATAGAATAACAAAAACTCAGAGGGTGAGCTCAGAAGATGGTGTGGTCATGTCATTTCAGGCTTGCTTTTTTATTGTGTTCTTTTGTTTTATTCTCATCACAGTCTCCGTTCAATGTCGGAAGTTTGACCACATGCAACCAAACATCAACTATGGACCTGGTTGGTCGCTTCGCTTCGTTGGCTAGTAAATCACGATACAAGCCTGCAACGGCGGTGCTAAAGTGTGCCTTTCATTTGCATCTTGCAGCCTACATTAAACTAGGACAAGGCGGATGTTTTTAAGTGGCATTCACGACATGGGTCGTAACATGGAATAATGACGATTGGGAATAAAATGCGAAATAACAAAAAACATCGTACATGTAACATACTGGTAGTGCTGTAGATCAATCAAAATTCCAACGGCCAAGGTGTTTTCTAGAAAACAGGGAAATGCAAGCCACCTCCCGTCTGTTTTGGAACAACATGGCATGCCCTGGGCGCCTTTGTCTTACTGTCTAATTGACTGCATTACACCGTAGTCGCATAATCTTTGCCTGCCCGTTCATCATGTTTGATGCTGTCTCGGTTTGTCTACCGCAAAAGTACCTACCTACGTACCTGGCAAAAAAAAACATTGTACCTACCTACCCATCTTGGTCAACAAATAATAATAATAAATTGCAATCACGTACCTACCGTACCACTAAAATGGGCGCCTTGGGGATCGACAAGTGCCCAGCGTCGCCTCTTTATGTGACGACTAGCCTGCAGCTGCAGCAGGTGCATCGGCCAAGGCTGCTTCGGGTTGCCGCTACGCAAAGGCCGGATGGCGTTGTGGGCCCCACAACCAAGAGTCTTCTCCCGTCCTTCGAGAAACTCTAAAGATTACCTGATCCCCCCCTTCCAAGCATCGCCCCAGATCTTCCCTCCTTTCACAAGGACCACCCTTTTCTCAATCAGGCCCTCATTCCTAGTTGTCCAACGTCAGTCCTGGACAAAATTCATGCCCAAGAGTCATTCATTCCAGATCTGCTTTTTGTCACGCCTGCTGCCCCTAGCATCATTATTATCACCCTACTAGGCTTTACTCATTAGATCCCCTTTTGCAATTGTGATCGCTTGCCGACTGCCAACGCGGCTACACTACCACCGTCTGCTTGGTTTGACTTGCTGGGGCTTTTTTTCGATTTCAATTTTTTCTCATTTTTTTTCTTATTATTTTATTTTCCTGTTTATCTGGCAATCTATTTTGTTCTCTTCTTCCGCGTCAATCACCCGACCGCCTTCCCATACGCGACGACGACAGGCAAAGATTTATACTGCCTTCCCCCCCATTACGCGGCACCAATTGTTGTTCGGTCCAGCATTTCAGCCACTGGCTACAACGCTCCCTACCCGACACGGCATCACAGCAATCGGTCAATCCGTCCCGGCCGTTTCTCAATCTATTCCAACGGGAACTCGCATTTACTTGACTGTCGCGATATCAGCCCGTCCACTCGGATTCTCGCTAAGCCCGCGACAGCAGCTCATTGTCAGAACAGGCAGCACACAGCATCGGCCAGCTGCACTCGATACTCAGTTGGCTTTTTCTGCACCTCGGAATTTGAACCGAACAAACTCGGTCTCCTAGAAGGCTGCCTCTGTTGCACGACAACGGTCTATAACACGCTCCCTAAGCGTTCGGTTTACTCTGAAAGTCTCGGACTTCTCTTCACAAATTTGCTCACACGAATGGCATAACAATCTACACTCGAGCTACATACGTCTCGCTCGCTCGCTAGCTAGTTCGCACAGGATTGACTGGGCCCCGAGCTCCCGCCTTTGTGCAAGACTACGTTACCCCCACGACGGCAACCCTGGAGGGGTTACAGAAGATGAAAAGGTCCAGGCGACGCACACATTCGCCCACTTACCTCAGTCCCTCGCCTAGTCCGAGGAGCGCTTCTCCTACTACTAGCCCCAAAACCTCAAACCGGGAAGGTGCCGCTTTCAAAATGTCATCGAGCTCGCGGCCATGTTCCATGGCCGCACTAGCGCCTACGCTACAGGAAATACTTGCCAACAAGGCTCCTCCGCCATGCACGTTGAGTGCATTCATGGCATATCTTTCCCAGAATCACTGTCTCGAGACGCTGGAATTCACAATGGAAGCTGAGCGCTACCGCGTCGCCTATCATCAACTAGCTGACGATGAGACGACCTGGTCCCGAGACGCCAGCGATCACCTTTGCGGCCACTGGCAGAAGCTGATCAACGCCTACATAACACCTTGTGGACCTCGCGAGGTGAATCTCCCTGGGCCCGTTCGGGATCGCCTACTGCGGCTACCTTGCTCCTCAACACCACCTAGCCCCTCGGAACTGGATGAGGCTGTGCGGATAGTCTACGAGTTGATGAATGACTCAGTGCTACTTCCCTTTATCGAGTCGATGCACCTCTCCGAGTATGACCAGGATACGCGCCAAGGACGTGCGAAACTGCGACTCTCCCGGGATCCCTCCAAGTCTTCTTTGGAAGAATCTAGTCGGCCTCCCAAGGTTTCTTTGCTGCCGCAGCTGCACATTGGACGAAAGGGGGAACACGCGGTGCGATCCTCTTCGTCGTCGTCTACTGACGCAGTAGAAAGAGACGCCGCTGTCTCCGATGACAACGTCCACTCGCCGACGTCTGGGGATCCCCTGACGCCGCCCACCACTCCTCCAACCTCGGATTGGGGTTTCGGTGCATCACCAGGTGGTCTACAAAGGGCCATTAGTATACATAACAACGGCTGGAAGCGAATGAGCGCCAGGCTGGGGCTTGGAAAGAAGTCCAACACAAGAAAGCAACGTGGTAATACCTCGGACGCTCCCACAGCGAGCTCTTCAGACACCGATGTGCATATGAGTGATGCCCATACCTCACCAGCAT
The DNA here is from genome assembly GCA_004337975.1 of Pyricularia sp. CBS 133598. NCBI lineage: Eukaryota > Fungi > Ascomycota > Sordariomycetes > Magnaporthales > Pyriculariaceae > Pyricularia > Pyricularia sp. CBS 133598. The sequence continues at coordinate 2,813,030 of CM014983.1, forward strand.
TACAGCAAACCAGCTATAGTCACGACAACCTATTATGAGGTTCACAGGTCATGTCACAACCGACACACAGTACAGACAAGATTGCATCTTCAAAGCCATTGCTGATCCATTCACCGGCCCTTGAACTTGACGCGGTTGATCCCAGCGCCAAGGGTCTCGGCATTCACGGCAATCATTCACACGACTCCATACAGGAGTTCGACACCAAGGAGAAAGTACCAGTCACATGGGAGGAGCCCCATCCTGGTCAGCTGCTGACACTTCCGCGCTCCGGCCAGGAGGCGTGGGATGCAGGAAGCTGTGTCGAACTGAACCGAAACAATATGGATAGTGCTGTGTTTAGGTGCGATATGACCGCAAATCTGAGCATGTTGCAGCAGACGAGACTGGTCACAGGGAACACATGTTTCTGCCGACACATCTCGCGGGTTAAGAGAAGCAGGTGTGGAGCTGTGCTTCATTCTTCTATGTCTGCATGCGATACTGTCCCTACAACTGGGGATCATTCTGGCGCTTTGTCAAGTCCTAGCAAGGTAGTGGATTCGCCTACCCTTGCGGCCTCGAATGAAGATGAAGCAACTGTTACTCAGTCACCGTACGATACGGATGATGACCAATCGACTATTAAGGAGGTCCCGTTGCCTGTATCGTCTCCACAGCTACGAATGACTGACTTCTCCAAATACATCGATATGGACGTTGATAAAGACGAGGCCAATGACCCCGCTACCATAGTCAGCTCTGGCAAAATGTCCCCGATCGTAGTTGCCGTCGACGACGCCTACGGATGGGAAGTCGAGTTGAACCGGCGTGCTACTACTGGTAGCAGCAACGTTCGGCACTTGTCGGATTGTCATTACAAACAATCATGCGTGCCGAAGCGTGGCATTCTGCATCGTTTCTTCAGCATCGGCCACACATGATGCAGCCTTCTAGAGGGTCGATGATGTGCGATGGCTGTGCATTTTCTATCGGAAATTCCTGAACATATCTTTGACGGCGTTTTGAGGCAATTTGCCAATGGCCCATGATTGCATGAAGCGGCATAAGTTACGATATCACACAACAGCATAGAGAAAAATGGCGGCAGAGTCGCGGCAAAGCCGGCGACTAGATCTTGCCGAGTTCACTACGAGGGTGGGCGTTTGGGGTTGATCAAGAAGACAAAAACCATCTAGTGGCGGATAGGATTCTATGGCTGCAGTTGGACCTCTTCTTTTTCCCCTTTTTATTTACTCTGTTTTCTTTTTCTTCTCTTTTTCCCCCCAAAGACATGGCATGGATTACAAAACATAAAGATGAACGAAGCGACTGCATTGCTTGGCGTTAAGTCCTGTCATTTGACGGTTTGCGGATTGGTATCTATGCGGCATGGACTTCTATGTTACTTAAAAGACACGACAGACGCATAGCCATATAATCAGATATCCTGAACACGTTTGCGATTCGCCTGATATTACACAATATTATTGGACGTCGCGTCCACTATTATACGCTCGTTCAAGTGACGCAAGACAGGCAACACGCACACACGCACACTATCCTGGAGATACAATAAAGGGTTTACCAATACCTCATGTCGCCCTTCACACCTTCACAAGAGCGACGTCATAAACCCGCAATGCTGGCTGGCTTTTGAGACGGAACCACATGAGGGCAGGTCAACTCTCATCACAGAAATGGCTGGTAGGACAAGAAGAAAAAAATAAACTACATCATTACATCTGGATCATGATCGTATTCGTCATGGCATTACGTCCTGCCACCCCATTAGGTAGCGAATCAAAAAGCAGATAATCAGACGACCCTGATAAGATACATTCGCGGCAACCCTGCGTGCGTCTTCACCTGTTTTTTTTTCTTTTTCCCATGTAGCATTTTGCTCTGCGGTACCTGCGGCTTTCGAGTCTCATCTTAGTCTCTTCTCGAGAAGGGACCTGTGTTTTTTTTCTTCCCTTGCTGGACGCAGGCGCAACTCGCAGTCGCTACCAAGAGGAGACAGGATGGGAGTGTGAGAAGAACAAAAGCCATGATATCAAGGGACTGGATTTCACATCCAGCATCACGAGGGGGGTTGGACGCATTTGCGTCACCCCCCATACCTCTCAGACTAAAGGAAAAAAAATCCTGGACGGAGATAATCGATTTCACTAGGATCGGGTCTTGAAGCATAGAAAGGATATCTTGATTGAAATAAAAAAAGTGCCTCCATTCTCCAATGTCCATTTTTGCGAGATATCCAGAAACAAGACCACATACAGCCGCCGACCGATAACTCCAACCAATCGAGAGAGAAAAAGAAAAAGACCAACGTTGTGTGAAAGAATAAAGTATATCCCCCCAATTTCGGTATGGCGATGCAGGTCTGAAATATGTGCGAGCTGATTCAAGGCCAATATAATTATATCATACAAATGAACAATAATATCTGGTGAGTGAAGTGGGAGGGTGAGGACTTGAATAGGAAGAGATGGGTCCGTTTGTCGATGAAGCCTTGAGTGCAATCGTCTACAACTCCTCCACCGGCTTGTCATGCCTGGTGTACATCTTGTACTCAAGCGATGTCGACAGATCGATCTTGCCCTGCTCGATCTCCTTGCGAGTGACAGTCAGGAGAGGCTTGGGAAGACCCATGGACTCGAGGAATTTGACAGCTGAGACAGACATGTTGGTTAGCAAGTTTCTCACAAGGACATGACAAGAATAATCATCGTCGCAGTGAATATGGGGCATTATCGTGTAAATTTATCCACTTACTCTCATTCCACTCAAACTCCTGCCGCCTCTTGTCCCAATTGAGCTCCTCGGTCATGATGTCAATGACCTTGGGCAGCACCTCGAGCGTGGCCTGGGCGTTGAGGAAAGCTAACCTCGTACGGCGGGCCACGACGTCGATGGCAGATTGCGCGTACTCGTGGCGCACCGCATACCTGACCTCGCCATCCACAAAGGGGTAGAGCTCGTGGATGCGCTCGCCACGTGCGGGGAAGCGCTTGTCGGTGACCTTGCTCAGGGCCGCGACTGTCCAAGCGCGATCTCCATAGCTCTCCGTCAGGTGCTTGGCGACGTCGGTCTCGACTCCAAAGTGCTGGATGACGTGGATAAATAGGTTCTTGCTGAAGCCGTGGGCTCCAATGAGTCGGACCTTGTGGGTCTGGCAAGAGCCGTCGAGGTCGGCGCCGTCATCAATCTCCTCAGTTCCGGACACGCGCGGCGCATTGACGACGCGGCCAGGCTTGAGCTTGAACTCGGCAATGGCGGCGTCGACACACTCCTCGGACATCTGGCGGTATGTGGTCCACTTGCCGCCGGCGCAGGTGACGAGTCCCGATGGCGAGATGTCTACCAGGTGGTTGCGGACAATGGCCTCGGTGTTCTTCGCCTTGGGATCCTTGACCAAAGGACGGAGACCTGCCCAAGCAGCGAGGACGTCACCACGACGAACGGTGATATCCGGAGACAGGTAGTGGCGGATCTCGTTGAGGATCCACTCAATCGACTTCTCGTCAGGGATGGGGTCCTTGACAATCGTGGAGGGGTCGTCGGTAGTGCCGGCGATGGTGTTGCCCTGCCATGGGAGGAAAAACACAACGCGCCCGTCAGAGGTCTGTGGGTCAATCAGGCCCATGTTTGCGGGGCTGTAGAAGCCCGGGAGGACGATGTGTACGCCAGCCGCCGGGGCGACAATCTCCTGGACCGACGAGTCATCGAGCTTGCGGATACCGTCGGAGAAGGGACCGGTGCAGTTGACAACGCAGCGTGCGCGAATGTTAACATCGGGGGCAGGCTTTCCATCCCTCGCGGGAACAAGGTCCTTGGCGGTTGCGCCACACAGTCTTCCGTTGGCATCCTTGGTAAGAGACGTGACCTCCATGTGGTTCACGACGGTGGCTCCGTACAGGGCAGCCGTCATGGCGATGGAGACGTTCATGCGTGAGTCGTTGTGTGCGCCGTCGTAGTAAACTAGAGCACCAACAAGGCCCTCCTTCTTCAACATGGGGAAAGCATCGAGCGCCTTGCTGCGGGTGAGGAAGTAAGAGCTCTCGATACCTTCACTACCCGCGAGGAAGTCGTAGAACTTGGTTCCGGCCCAGTAGTAAGGTACCTTCCACCACTTGTCCAGAGGAAGCATGATGGGCAGCCATGAGCTCAGGTGCGGAGCAGTCTGCAAGAAGTACTTGCGCTCTTTCAAGGCCTCCTTGACCAGCTCATACTGTGAATAGTCGAGCTCCCAGACGGCCTTTTCGAGGTATCGTACACCTCCGTGGACAAGCTTGGTGCTCTTGCTGCTGGTACCGGCCGCAAAGTCATCGCGTTCCACCAAGGCAACCTTGAGTCCACGGGTAGCGGCATCGAGGGCCACGCCGGCACCCGTGGCTCCACCACCTATGACAAGCATGTCATAGACGCCCTCGTCCTTGTCGGCAGCTTTAGGGTCGGCGCTTCGTTGCAAGGTGGCAATCTGTTCCTCGCGCGATTTCGTGCGCGGAAACCTGGGTAGTTTAAATGTGCCATCGGCGCCGTAGGTTGGTGGCGGAACGGCCGGGTCCTCAAAACCCGGGATGTTTCGCGGGCGGTAGGCGTATAGGACGAGGCCACCACCGAGGGCCGTGATGGCCGTCGGGGCTGCCAGGCGCCGCAGGATGCTCCCGCGAGCGAACCTGGACATGGTGAGACTGTTCTCAAGGTAGGTATTGATTCAAAAAAAGAATCTTGGTTTTGCGGGTTTACCCCGGAAGAATATTTTGCGCGACTCGCGCTCACACCTGAAGCGTCGTACGTGATACTTTAACCCGGTCTATTTCACAGATCGTGGGGTTTTGCGGAATCCCACGCAGAGGACTCTGGGGGTTTTCTCTTTGTTGCCGTCCACTGGAGCGAATGACCGTGGCCAGTTGCTCTACCACTCTTGGAAGTGAGATGGGTGACTTTGCTGCCTTTTTTTTGCCGATGATATGCGATCCTCCAAAGGCCGGAAACCAATGAGTCTTCTTTGCTATTTATGACTTGTCCCCTTTGGCGATTTAGAGGGGAAAAGAAAAGGCCAGGATTCAATAGAGTAAGAAAGAAAAATAATAAACAAGAGGAATAAATTAATAGATAAAAGTAAAAGAAACAAAGGCCCTCGCGAAACCCCAAGAAAGGTGGTTGGTGAGTTGCAGTTGCAGCAGAAAATGCAATAGACAAAAAGACAAAGTTGAATCGGGAAAAAGGAGTGCGAGCTTAAGCTGGAAGCTTGCCCGAGCTTGACGGTCACGCCGGGACGTTGGTCGCAAGAGAGAATGACGCTAAAGTGGAGGGCCCTGGTGGGACAGGTCTCCACCGAATTGCAGTGGAGGTGAAAGGTGACCAGCCATCCATCTTCTGATATTGAATTCTGTTGACCAGAATGCTGTTCTAGACTAGGGACCTATCTAGCTTTAAAATTGGGCCTATCCAGCACTGGGTAGAAGGAAAAAGTTACAGCCAAGCGGCACAAAGCACACACAACGAGAAAATGAAGAATAATACAACAAAAAGGTAGAAAATAAATAACTAGGTACCTAAGGTAGGTATCTTGTGTATGCACAAGTATGTACCGTGCACGTAAACCAACTCATCGCATAAGCGAGGCTCGCGTCGGATACGAAAAGCCTTGCAAGATGCCAAGACTGAAATCATAAAAAATTATTTCATTATAGCAATGGAAGTCAATGTCAATCAGCTTGCGCCAACCATGCTGATACCACCCCCAATTCACCATTGCTTCATGTTGTCTTTAGCATGCCTACTCCCCTGTAGAATCCAGTGCGGTAGGCCTTCTAGCGCATTGGCTGCCGATGCAACCCGTTATACTTGCCCTGGCACTCAGGGCTTACGTGGTAGGTACTTACCCCCAAGCAACTTGCCAAACTTACGCAGTCGGCACCCAGTTTTCCCACCAATGAGAGATCCGAATTGGACACCGTGGGGGTCACGACACACCAGGGAGAGCTCGCTCCATCCATCTCGGACTCATTTCATCGTCAGCCACTTCTTTTTTTTATTTTCTTTTTACCTTATCTACCTCAAATATAACTATATCTGTTTCTGCATTGTTTTCTTATTAAAAACATAGTAAAATTTTATATAAGTTACGGATATCGAATAAAACCAATCGCATATCGAGGTTCATCAATACTTCCGCATCGTGAATAGTTCGTCAACAAAAGTGCTTATATCCCTTGCAGCCTCAACAGTCGACCCATTTGACCCGTGGAACTCTGACCCTTTGTCCACACTCCCATTACTGGTCAAACTCATCGCTCCTCCACTGTCGCCTCTGGTGTGCCCACTCCGTGGAGAGGCGAGAGGCGTCATTTCCACCACATCTCCGTGCGATTTGCTGCTGCTGCCGTTGCCGTTGTTATTATTGGGTGACGCTGAAGCGGATGCTGCTGCCGCCGCTCGTGCCGCCGCTACGGAGCAACAGCTTCTCCTGGCCAGACGATCATCATCATCATCTTGGAGGGAGACCGGGGCGCCCCCGTGCCGCCCGCATTTCCCACATGTGGGCAGACTAAGAGCTGTAACCCCAGCCAATGCCCCGTTTGTCCCCCCGACTGAGCCGTGCGACGATGTCGTCCTGATGTCTCCGATACTGTTCGATCGGTCGCCGGCACCGCGCCACAAGCTCAATGACGAATTCGATCGCTTCGACGCCATCCCAGAAGAAGACACCGAAGACACCCTCTCCGGGATGCCAGCTGAACCTGAATCCGGAATGCTGTCGCCGCGCTCGACATCTCGCGATGCCGGTTCTACTTTGCGCCAGTGCGTCCACATGGCTAGCTTCTTTTCCGGCTTGTCCGGTGTCGCTGGGCGACTATTGCCTGGGGGCGTTATCTCAATAGCCATCTCGGATTGATCGTCTTTCCTAGGCGACTCTAGCTTTGTGTATCTGTTGCGGCTTGACTGCTTAAGTCGGTTGTTCTCTTGCGCAATCAGGTGGTCGACAAGAGGCGCGATCTCGCGGCGCACGCTCTGGGCAAAGGCCGCCTGATGGGGCGAGCCCTTGTATGATATCTGCTGCACCCTGAAGAGACCCAGAGGGATCAGCTCGCACCTGCTGTGATCAGAGAGTTTGTGAGAGGTAGGTATGACGATACGAAGCGCGATCATGGTGGCCGTTCTTGCTATGTTGGTTCCCGGTAGTGGACTGGAGGGAACATCGACAACTTTGGACGTTACCATCGCCTCGGCCAACACGGGGTCGTCAACCCATCCTCGCAGTGTCCGGAGTGCATTGGCCAACTTCTGTGCAAAGGCCGACGTGTCCTTGGCCGATGGAATACCGCCGTTCCTGAGAACGTGCAGCATGGCGTTGATACTCATGCGGTCCAGCTGTGCCAGGAATACCTTTTCCGACTCTTCCAGGCCCTCAACCCCTTCCATGGCAACAGACGGGAGAAGATTGGTCGCTCCCTTCCTAGCCATGAGATCGAACTCGACCACTCCCGATTGTGATCGGATCCCAAAAAGCCCAAGATGAACCCCAGGCTCCAGCATTGTGTTTTGCTCTGTTTGCAGGGCCATGTTCCGCAGCTTAACCTCGAGCTCTCGTGTCCTGATTTGCATCTTGGTACTGATGTTGTTGCTGACTTGGTGCAGCTCTGCAAATCTAAACCCAGCAGCCTCTAGCGCCTCCATATCGCTGTTGGACTGTATTTTCCGGACCAGGAAAAGCAACGAACCCCGAGGCGCATCGTGGCCGACTTCGACCCGGAACCTGAAACCTTTCTCGGCGAGACCTACATCAGCTGGGTTTCTTGTTGTGTCGTCGCGAAGGCCAAGGTTGTCGTTCTTTGGAGGACCCAATGGCGCGCCTCCAGTGTTTAATATCTCATCCCAAAGCACACCCAAGTCCTCCAGGTTGATCTTGAGTCTGGCGGCCAACGTCGCAGCCGTGACACAAAACAGTTCGCGAACGATGTTGTCGTAGTCTGGAACAGGCTCATGCTGGCCAGTCACCAGTTGGATGCCTCCCTTGGCCGTACCATCTCGGGAGAGCTGAGCAAGGTGAGCCGACATTCCTTCCATCAGGGGGGCGACGCAAGGCCAGTTCCTCGATACTTGGTACATCCAGTGAAACAACGGGTGTGCGTTGCTGAGTGCATCCCGTGGAGTCTTTTCGAAAAATGAGTCGGTGATCTTCTCACAGGGCAAAAGACCGTCACGGTTCACCAATACTCGTCCTTGGTCGTCAAATATAGCAGCCGCGAGCTGAATCTTCTGAGCGCGACTTGCATACCTCTTCATGATGTATGCTAGGTATATCGCCATTGCTCCCATCAAGATGCTAGCACCCACCGCCTTTCAGAAATCAAGGGGGTATCAGCTTGGGTATCCCCATCGTCGGGCAAACATGTGGGACCGGAACTTACAAGGCAGATGACGATTATGACGGTAGTGTTACGGTCAAGCTCGCCATTGCTGCTATCTCTAAGGGCGATCAGGCGGTAGTGAGTACCGCCCGATGCACACCAATGCATGCCCGACACGGCACCAGCCAAGATGATCTCGGAAATGGTGCGTTTCCACCAGGCACTCGTCCAAGTGGCCCGAAACACGAAGAAGATAGCCAGGGCGACACTGCTGGCAACTACAGCAATAATAGCTGCTGCGATGACATTTCCGAGATCATACTCGCACGAGTAGTTGGAGATGCTGGCATTTCCCAGATAGTGCATACCACAGATAGCCAGCCCAGCGAGCGTACCACCGATGCCTATTCGCCACCATGAGACGCGGTCCTTTGTTCCAGTTGCGACGAATGCTGCCAGCAAGACGAAGATGGGGACGAACAATGACAGCACAGTGAAGCTGCTAGAGTAGGAGATCTGGAGCTGACTCTCCCCGTCGGCTATGATGATTGATCGATTTCCGATATAGTGCTATGTCGAAGAGCAAATAAGTCACTGTGAATCAAAGCTTGAGGATGGGAAGATGTGGGGCGCGTCGTGGTTTTCAAAAAGCTCACCATTGACCAGATGGCAACACCACCCATCGATATTGCCGCGCCGACGAGGAGCACATTGTTGAGCTTTCCAGTCTGGGCTGTGCGGCGCTGGATGAGCTCCAATGTCGTGGCAGCGCCGATCAGACTGACGACGAAGCTCAGAGCAATGAAGCCGCCCTCGTAGGACCAGGGAACCAGCTGACCATGCCACTTATCCAAGAGCGCTTCACTGCCCGGTGTCGTATTGTTTGCGGACATCATGACAGAAGGACGCAAATGGACATGGGGAGATAAGTGAGCGCGACGGATGTTACAGACCAAGTCTGCAAGTGTCGGCGCGTCTGTCAGGTCGTATGATAAGTCGTATGACGAACAACGACGGGCTGGTCGAGGTTTGTGGAGCAAGATTGCAAGTAGGGCCGTGGGGAAGGCGGATGGGAAGGACGATGTCGATCCAAGAGATTCCGCGCCGACCTTGGCAAGACTCCTAAAGCCGGCCAGGGCGAAAGATGGGTGGTCCGCCGAACATGTATAGGTAGGAACTACCGACAGTAGCGGCATGACGGTTTGACTGTCAACGCCTTCGCCATTGCTTATGCGCCTGGCCCCCAGCCAGGGCAAGCCCCCCTATTCCAAGTGTACCTTTGCTTTGTTGACGCAAATGGCCTCTTGCGTACAAAACTTAGCGGCAGCCGCCGGCAACACACACTCTTTTTGTTGTGTTTCTTTTTGTTTTCCTTTTTTTCGCCCTCCGTTCAAAAAAGTACGCCGCGCTTAAATACAGCCTAGTGAAGCTCCGGACCTGACATCGGACACTTGTTGGCTACTTTGACAGAATCCGGGGAAACGCCATGACGTTGAGACGGAAAACAATGAAGTTGCGATTGGAACAATGTATTTTTTTTCTCCTTGTCTGATACATAATTCATCCCATTACATAGTATCGCATCGGGCCGTAGAGATAATTGGACGATATGCAACTCTCTTCCAGAATATCTCTTTGTGTGTGTGTGTGTGTGTTTTTTTCGCTCACTAATTTCTTATCTCTTCCTCCCTTCAAATGAGAGCAAGATGCTTTTGTTTCATCTCTGCATATTCAACTTCTCAGCTGGGTTGCTAACCTCTCTGCCACTCTTTTCAGCCGGGGAAAAGAGTTGAGCTTGCGGCTGAGTGCCGGTTGACAGCCCCTGAGCGAGGAGCGAACTCCCTTGGCAAGCCGCCACACCTACCTCCAGCCCTTACATAGGACCTAGAACTATACCAACACTAGAGAAACTAGCCCTTTCGGGCCCTGGGCTGAACCTGACGAAAATGCACCATGCCAGTTACTACGTACTACACTCCCCATGTCATCATGGTGCACAGGCCCCCTCCGCAAGTCACACTATCCTTTTTGACAGGTTCCCAAAACTAGGCGATCGTAGATAAGACGGGAGCTTGAGTGTTGCAAATCATTTTTGTTTCTTGGTTATCAAAACTCACAACGAAACGAATTTGATTGCACCTCCAAAACTTTACCCAAGAAAAAGGTTGTGCGCTTGATGCCCTACCTGGCTTTGTATCCCTTTCTATTTGCTTCTTCTCTGTGGCGCACACTGGTGAGACCATCCCCGGACTGTTGGAGAAGCCTGGTCTAAGCTCATCCGGGCGAAGCGGCCAACATGCCTGCAAACTCCGGAGAGATGCTCCGGCAACCCGATCAACAGCTTTTCTCCCTTGCAGAAATGGCTCTGGCCCCCTCGAGCCCTGCCAAACGCGCATTCCATGATGTTGCAAACCACGTGGCGTCGAGCGTTGTGGCCAGGTGGCTGGGGAAAGCTGTTATCCTGCCCATAAGTGCTTTTTTTATTCTTTGTATCAGCATAGGAAAATAGTACGATTCCTATAAATATCGATGGCTTGGTCGTCGTTTTCGTTTTCGCTTTGAGGGCGAGGGGCTATACAAGCAGGGTGGTTGGTCTTGGTGGCACTCTAATTATAAGCCTTATGGAGATAGATAGCTGGCTCATGCAGTACTAGTACCAGGTGAAGAAAAAAGCCATATCTTCTATAAGCCAAATATAAGCAACAGTCAGACACGCATTTCTCTTCATGACCAAAGTCTGCAGGCTTGTGCGGATCGTTGATTAGGTATCCACCGGGAATCATCATTACATAAAGTTCGGCTAGAAGCCTACCTGTGACTGCTTCTCTTAGCAGGCTACTGGCTGTGTTTTTTTTTTGTTTTTTTTTTTTTAAAAAAAAAAGGTTGCGGTTAATGTAGGGAGCTATAATGTTCGGGTAAACCGATGGTATACCTGCCTAATTTTCTACAAGTAGCCGCTGATCAATTACTACAAGCTGTACTAACTAAAAATATACTTGCATCCTCATGCATCTTTATCTTCCTCCTCTCTTTTTTTCTTTCTTTGATTTATCTATTATTATTTCTATCCTCACATTTTACCAGCTTCTCCTGATATTTCAGCTTTCTCTTTTTTTTCTTTTCCCCTTTTGTTTTTATTTAATCAACATTCGTGCTGAAGAAAAATAATCACGCATCCCAGCAGCGTGTTTGGCGTTATCGCCGCCGCCGCCATGGCCATTTCCCCAACCGTTTACGCAGCGCCCCCATATGGCACCGCCACTGGTATCACCACCACCACGGCCAGTATCAACACGCCCACCACCGCCCCCTAAATATATTATGAGGACCACTGTCCTTCACAATGAATGGGTTCACTTCAACATGCCAACTCACAAGAGTTTCAACGTCGACCTGTTCCAACATGTGCCGCAAATCAAGGATTGCAAACCAACTGACGAGAACTATCATGCTTAGCCGTTGACCAAGAAGATAATGCCACCATTCAAGGTCGACTTTGACCGAGATGGCAAGCTGATCAGCTGGCTAAGTCATGCTCATAGAGATGAGGTCTGGTATTCGCATCCTAATTGTGTAGGTGTAAATATCCATTGCTGGTCCCAGCGGTGAGCTATACAACTTGGAACTTCCAAGTATTTTGCCTGCCTTGCTGATCGATACCGCGAGCCACTGATCTCTTCCTGTTGTACCCACGAAATGAGCTTCTCTGGCGTCTGTGCAAGTTTAAGCTAGGAGATGTCCACATTTTTCGGAACAAATTGAAGTAGATGAGACATTATGGCCCATGTCCAGGGTCGATGATGGTGCGTAGGTATGCGGCCCGGCATCCAGGCTTTGCTATAAATATAGTACAGTTCTAATTTTATTGTACCTTCTCCCGGACCCCATCTGACATGATATTAATTCCCCAGAAACCTTGCACGACCGTAAATTACAGGAGCATGCGGCGGGGGTCCTCGATGTACTCCTTGATCTTGACCAAAAACGACACGGCTTCCCTGCCATCAAGCAGACGGTGGTCGTAGGTCAGGGCAAGGTACATCATTGGGCGAATCTCGATCTTGCCGTTGACAGCCACGGGGCGGTCCTTGATGGCATGGAGACCAAGGACAGCGGTCTGGGGAAGGTTGATAATAGGAGTGCCCATGAGAGAACCGAAGACACCACCGTTGCTGATGGTGAAAGTACCACCGGCCATATCCTCAATGGTAAGCTTGCCGGCACGGGCCTGAGTTTCAAAATGTAAAAGTCAGTATTGTACGCCCAGATAATGCAAGGCAGGAAATTATTATGGCGTACCTTGGCACCCATCTCAGCAATCGACTTCTCAATGGTGATCATGTCCATTGACTCGGTGTTGCGCACAACAGGGACAACGAGACCCTTCTCGGTGGCAACAGCAAGGCTGATGTCGACGTAGTCGCGGTAAACAATGGTGTCACCACCGTTGGGGCCCTCAATCGAGGCGTTGACGGCAGGGATGTCACGCATAGCGAGGACGGCGGCGCGCGAGAAAGCGCTCATGAATCCGAGCTTAACACCCGTCTTCTTCATGACGTCGTCCTTGTACAGTTTCCTGAACTCCATCAGCGAAGACATGTCAACCTCGTTGAAAGTGGTCAGGGAAGCGGCAGTGTTCTGCGACTGCTTGAGGCGTTCAGCGGTACGGAGGCGCATGCGGTTCATCTTGACCTGTATCAAAAGTAGGAGTAGATGTTAGCATGAAAATACCATTAAAAGGATTGCTGAGCTTCCATGTGGACTCCTGTGCGTACCCTGCGCTCCTCACGGTTGCCCAGTGTAGCAGGTGATGACTCCTTGGCAGGCTGCTTGGTCTCCTTCTTCTCGGCCGGCGGAGCAGACTCCTGCTTCTTAGGGGGTGCAGGCTCCTCCTTCTTGGTAGGCTCGGGTTTTGACTCCTCCTTGGGCTCGGGCTTCTTCTCGGCCTGGGTCTCTTGAGGTTTCTCGGACTTCTTCTCAGCTCCCTCTGCCGGTGCACCGCCAAGTTCTAACCTGATGAGGTCCTGTCCAACAACGACGGTGTCCTCCTCACTCGCAAGAAGCTCCTTGATAGTGCCAGCCGCTGGGGCATTGACGGCAACGTCGATCTGAAAGTCAAATGAGAAATTGATTATGTTAATAGAGCTTAGGTCTACCGACGACGGGCAGCAAAAAAGAGGCTGGCGTATTAGGCCTTCCTTGCATTTGCATGAATGGATGGTTCAACGCACCTTGTCGGTCTCAATGGTTGCAAGCTCCTCGTCCTGCTCAACGAAGTCGCCAACCTGCTTTGTGAACTGCTTCAAGGTTCCCTCGGAAATGGACTCGGCCATCTGAGGCACCTTAACGACCTGATCGGCATATGTGCGGACATGCTGGAAATGCCTGTGAAGAGGGAAACGGCGCAATGGCTGGCTGGTTGCTTGGCTAACGGGCACAAGGCGCGCCGCCGTTATAAGTCTTCGGGAGAACATTGTGTTGAGGGTTTCTGTGATCACACGATTGTGATTGATAGTGGTCCAGAGGGATTGGACGTGTCGCGTTACTAAACCAAAAAGGAACGGGGAAGTTTGAGGTACAAAAAATGCCACGCCGGCTAATGGTCAAAAAATCAACGGCTGGAAGGAGCTGGGCGCGTTACCACGATGCTGGCCCGTGACGACGTAACTGGAATTTCATTCCACGTGACTTCCCCCTTGATCGGCTCCGCAGCCCCCTCGCTAGCCAAGGTCTTTGATCCGGGACTGCCCGGGGCAATCAAACATTTACAATGACAACGTGCGCAGTTTCTCTTCAATTAATTACCTGTAACTTCAAAACTTGAATTCCATGTCTCTTCATAGCATGGCCAATTGAATGCAGCCTTGCTGCTTCATGTCTCAAGATGTCCCTGACCGGCTGACAGTACAGAATTGGTCGACTAGGCTTCAATTGGAATGAATATTTGAAAATTATGCGGATTAACGACTCCGTTGAATCGTTGAATCGGAATCTACGGTAATGATCTATGCATGATTTGAGCCCATCTCAACTCCATAGCAGGCAGATACACACACTACGTAATACTTTGAATGCATGTGCATGACACTTGACTGATGCACAGCTGCATGACCTCACTTATTTGACTAAGGCGCCTTAAATTTTTTTGTCCCTCTCTCTTCTAGGTACTCCTCTTATTATTGCCTAGTAGCATTCAGAGCAGCGCTAGTATGTCTGCTGAAGGTGGGCCCATACCTACCAACCAATCCCCAATCCCCTGAGCCTAGATGACCGTCCCCGCCGCCCGACATCGGGTTTGTTAGTATTGGATGCAATTACTTTGACTTGCTGATAAAGATTATCGCCATGATTCGCACTCTTTTGCGACGACCGCCATGAACATTCGGCCTGGAACGAATTTGGTCGAAAAATAACTCCACTTGTAACAAACGCAGTTCCATGAGCCCGATCGTACATCGCTCAACCACTATCAACTGACTGTATAGAAGACACTCCTCGACACCAGACCAACGAAAGCATGCCGGTGCAGGCGGCGGGGGCGGGGGTGGAACTATCACGGCTTTCTGCCTTCAAACCAGATCTCTATCACCGTGCTTGGTCCTCAACACCACATCCGACACTCCCTCTTATTGCTACAGCCCACGAAAAATCCGTTACGGTCTTCTCCCTCTCCACCCTTTCTGCTCACAGTAATCTTACTGGCGGACACACCAGATCGGTGCGTTGCGCAGTGTGGAAGCCTAACCTCCCATCTGGGAAGTTATGTCTAGTCACGGCAAGTTTCGATTCGACGGCCGGGCTGTGGAGGTGGGAGGGCGACGTTCCTCTCGAGGAAGGTACTAAGAAGGGTGAATCGACCGAGATTGATGTCACACGAAGGCGGAACGACAATGACTTGGATAAAGACAACGACGATGATTGGGAGTTCACACTAGTCCTTGAAGGACACGAGAATGAAATCAAGTCTGCAGCATTCTCCCCATCAGGCCAATATCTCGCGACCTGCTCGCGCGACAAATCCATCTGGATCTGGGAGGACGTCGGCGCAACCGAGGGCGACGATGAATGGGAGACAGTAGCTGTCCTGACCGAGCATGACGGTGACGTCAAGTGTGTCGCCTGGTGTCCCGACGTACCGGGTCGCAACATAAGCTCTTACAGCCCCGACGTCCTTGCCTCTGCCAGCTATGACGACACCATTCGTATATGGCGCGAGGATGGTGATGGGGAATGGGCTTGTGTTGCCGTGCTGGAAGGTCACAGCTCGACGGTGTGGGGTGTACAATGGGAGCCAAAAGTGGACAACGCCAAATTCCCTAGGCTGCTATCTTGGTCGGCGGACAAGACAATAAGGGTGTGGACTCTGGAGCAGAACGATCCCGAAGCGTCGCTGTCCCAACCTGGGGCAGTCCAGTCGCCTTTTAGGTCCGGCCTTGGCGGCATACCAAACACGATGCGACGGACTCTCAAGGAGGAGTGGCGTTGTTCTGCTATTTTGCCAAGTGTGCATACGCGCGATATCTACTCAGCTTCATGGAGCAAGAACGGCCGGGTAGCTAGCACTGGTAGCGATGGCAGTATCGTGGTATATGAGGAGTGCGCATCAAGTGCCTTTTCAACCACGTCTGCAGATGTGGAGGGGGCAGTCTCTGATACCATCTTAAAACCAGAGGAGGCCAAGTGGGAAGTCCTCGCCCAAGTCCCAGATGGACATGGACCCTACGAGATAAATCATATAACGTGGTGCCCACGCTATGATGCGGGTGTAGAGCAGCGAGGAGTTGAGGAGATGTTGGTTACGACCGGCGATGATGGAATTGTGCAGGCCTGGCAGCTCAAAGAATCCATAGGGTGATAGATAATTTTTTACCTATGGTTTAGTTGCTGTTATCGGCACCATACACTACAGGCCCAAGTACCATAGCTTTCCCGTGTCCGAGTTGTTGTACCCCTTACAGTCGGCGACTCGGCCGGGCAGCAAAGCATATAGCCGGGGTATTTAGTGGGGCGCTCTCTGACAAGGGAGCTGGCCGCAGAAATAGGGGGCTAAACAGGGGCTACACGCATATGCAGATAGATAATGCAATGGATAGATCCATGTGATTGTTTGATTCAATTAATCGCAAGCTAAACCTTCTTGTTTGGCAATTCAATAGGTGCATGAAAACCTGTTTTTTCCTCTTTTTTTCTTTTTTCCCCATCATTTCAATTGGGCGTGTCAATGTCCAATGGTGGTCATGGTAGTGCAAGCAAGGCAGTTTGGCAGATTGACTTTTCGTCTGTGCTTTACATACCTGTCCCTGATGCGTTAGCCCCCTTTTGTGGCTTTGTACACGTCGTCGGCTGTGGCTTTTGATGGTTGCTGTACCGGCTTTTATTCGTACTGTAGCAAAAGGTACCCACTTTACGGTTATTTAGCAAAAGTCCATGGTCACATAGCCAGTCGCTTTTTTCGACCCTTTATTTTCGCTCTTTTCCTATCCATCAACAAAATTCCTAGGCGTCACGCCAAACAAATCACAATGCTTCGCCTCAACCGGACCGTCCGGAACGTCCGGCCTCTCGCCTCTAGGGCGGCGGCCAGGGCCGTTCCGTGTAGCCGTCGTTGGCATGCCACCGACAGCTTCCTCACTGGCGAGAGCGCCGACTACCGCGACGAGATGTACAACCAGTGGAGGAAAAACCCCGAGAGCGTACACATCTCATGGCAAATATACTTCAAAAACCTAGAGTCGGGCAAGATGCCTACCGCTCAGGCCTTCCAACCCCCTCCGTCAATTGTCCCCAGTGCAACTGGCGGCGTCCCAAGTATCGCTGCCGGCGCTTCCTCAGAGGTCACCAACCACCTCAAGGTTCAGCTCCTCGTCCGCGCATACCAGGCCCGCGGTCACCTCAAGGCCAACATCGACCCGCTGGGAATCCGCAACGAGTCCAAGGGTGGGTTCGCCATCAAGCCCAAGGAGCTCAGCTTAGAGCACTACCAGTTCACCGAGGCAGACCTCGATACCGAGTACTCGCTTGGCCCCGGTATCCTGCCGCGTTTCAAGAAGGATGGCCGTGACAAGATGACACTGCGCGAGATTATCGCTGCCTGCGAGAAGATATACTGTGGCTCATATGGTGTTGAGTTCATCCACATTCCGGACCGTGAGAAGTGCGACTGGCTGAGGGAGCGCCTTGAGGTTCCCCAGCCTTTCAAGTACTCGATCGACGAGAAGCGCAGGATCCTCGACCGCCTCATCTGGAGCTCTCTCTTCGAGATCTTCTTGGCCACAAAATACCCCAACGACAAGCGTTTCGGTCTCGAGGGTTGCGAGGCTCTCGTCCCTGGTATGAAGGCCCTGATCGACCGTAGCGTCGACTACGGCATCAAGGACATCGTCATTGGTATGCCTCACCGTGGTCGTCTCAACGTCCTGAGCAACGTCGTCAGGAAACCCAACGAGTCCATTTTCAGCGAGTTTGCCGGCACAACCGGAGCCGAGGAGGGCTCTGGCGACGTCAAGTACCATCTCGGTATGAACTTCGAGCGCCCGACTCCCTCGGGCAAGCGTGTGCAACTGTCCCTGGTTGCCAACCCTTCGCATCTTGAGGCTGAGGACCCTGTCGTGCTCGGAAAGACCCGCGCTATCCAGCACTACAACAACGACGAGAAGACGCACCGCACCGCTATGGGTGTTCTGTTGCACGGTGACGCTGCTATTGCCGGCCAAGGTGTCGTCTATGAGTGTCTCGGATTCCACTCCCTGCCTGGCTACTCGACCGGTGGTACCATTCACCTGGTCGTGAACAACCAGATTGGTTTCACCACCGACCCTCGTTTTGCCCGCTCGACCGCCTACTGCACAGACATTGCCAAGGCTATTGACGCACCTGTCTTCCACGTCAACGCCGATGATGTCGAGGCCGTGAACTACATGTGCCAGCTTGCTGCTGATTGGCGCGCCGAGTTCCAACAGGATGTCATCATCGACCTCGTCTGCTACCGCAAGCACGGTCACAACGAGACCGACCAGCCCTCGTTCACCCAGCCGCTCATGTACAAGAAGATCCAGTCTAAGGACAGCCAGCTTGAGACCTACATCAAGAAGCTCATTGACGACGGCACCTTCACCAAGGAGGACATCGAGGAGCACAAGAAGTGGGTGTGGGGAATGCTGGAGGACAGCTTCTCCAAGTCCAAGGAGTACCAGCCTACCTCCAAGGAGTGGACTACGTCGGCCTGGAACGGCTTCAAGTCCCCCAAGGAGCTCGCCACTGAGGTTCTCCCGCACAACCCTACTGGTGTGGACAAGCAGACCCTGGAGCACATTGGTGAGGTTATCGGCTCGGCGCCTGAAACCTTCAACCTGCACCGCAACCTGAAGCGTATTCTCACCAACCGCACCAAGACCGTTGTCGAGGGCAAGAACATTGACTGGTCGACTGCCGAGGCTCTGGCGTTTGGTTCGCTGGTCACTGAGGGTCACCATGTCCGTGTGTCTGGGCAGGATGTTGAGCGTGGTACCTTCTCGCAGCGCCACGCCGTCTTCCACGACCAGGAGACCGAGGACACTTACACTCCCCTCCAGAACGTCAGCAAGGATCAGGCCAAGTTTGTCATCTCCAACTCGTCGCTCAGCGAGTTCGGTGTGCTCGGCTTTGAGTACGGTTACTCTCTCACGTCTCCCAATGCCTTGGTCATGTGGGAGGCCCAGTTCGGTGACTTTGCCAACAACGCTCAGTGTGTGATTGACCAGTTCATCGCCTCGGGTGAGGTCAAGTGGATGCAGCGCACTGGTCTCGTCATGTCGCTTCCCCACGGTTACGACGGCCAGGGTCCCGAACACTCTTCCGGCCGTCTCGAGAGGTATCTCCAGCTTTGTAACGAGGACCCCCGTGACTTCCCCGCGGGCGAGAAGCTCATGCGCCAGCACCAAGACTGCAACATGCAGATCGCATACATGACCACCCCTGCCAACCTGTTCCACATCCTGCGTCGCCAGATGACCAGACAATTCAGGAAGCGTAAGTCATTCTGTACTCATCTACTTATCAATCTTACTTGCAAGACTCATTGCTAACTTTATTATGCAGCTTTGATCATCTTCTTCTCCAAGGCTCTCCTTAGACACCCTCTGGCCCGTTCCAACATCGAGGACTTCACTGGTGACTCTCAGTTCCAGTGGATCATCCCCGACCCTGCGCACCAGACCGGCGAGATCAAGTCCAACGAGGAGATTGACCGTGTCATTCTGTGCACTGGTCAGGTCTACACCGCCCTCCACAAGCACCGTGCCGACAACAAGATTGACAACGTCGCCATCACTCGTGTCGAGCAGCTCCACCCCTTCCCTTGGGATGCGCTCCGCGAGAACCTCGACCAGTACCCCAACGCCAAGACCATCGTCTGGGCCCAGGAGGAGCCGCTCAACGCCGGTGCCTGGAGCTACACACAGCCTAGGATTGAGACTCTGTTGAACCAGACGCAACACCACGACCGTAAGCACGTGATGTACGCTGGCCGTCACCCCAGCGCCTCGGTCGCCACGGGATTGAAGTCGGCACACGTCAAGGAGGAGAAGGAGCTGCTGGAGATGGCCTTCAGCGTCAAGCAGGACAAGCTCAAGGGCGAGTAGAATAATTCCAACCTTGCGGCGGGCTGTGATATTAATAGTTCCTACTTGTGTTTTCTACCATCCGGTGGTGTATTCTTTTGTCAGGGTTTCCAGAGCCCCTTGTATGCATACTTATTTTATTTGTTTAATGGCTTTCAGCGTCAAGCAGGACAAAGCTCAAGGGCGAATAGAAAAATTAAAACTTTTGGGTGGTTGTGTATACTTTACAAGGGTTTTCAGGGCCCTTTTTATGCATATTTCATTTGTTTACCACCTTACCTGATCATTTTCTTGCATTCACATTTGAGCTTGGTAGAGTTGCACACTTCAGCCTGGTTGTAACTGTGACGACATACGAATACTACCGTATGTTCTGCAGGCTGTACCACGTGGAAACAGGGTCAAGTGGGACTTTGTCCGTCAAACTACACGGTAGTTTGCTGGCGGATGTACTGCTTGAAGTTGCGGGAACAGTGCACAATGGGCATGTCTTGAAATATTTATCATGCATTGTTTTGCCGTAGGCTGACGAAGCCGTTGAGGTTTTACGAGGGAGACTAGAACTATTCTAGTCCCTCGAATTTGGATTTAATTGGCTTACAGAAATCTTTCACAAACCCCTAGTGAACATATTTCAAATAAGGGGTAACTTAAAGCATTATCATCAACAGGTTGTAAGTTCTGGAACTAAATCTAATAGAGGGTGGTCTCTCATGTATCTCTAATCAATGCATTGAATGAAGCACCACTCGTTCCCAGCAACACAAAGAAACAAATCAAATTGAGCCCCCACTTCCAGCCATGACCAAGGAGCTCCCAAGCATACCTCCCAGGATATTGAGCGGATTCCAATAAATCAAAGCAGTTCGTCTAGTCGAGTCGCTATAAAGACTGTTGCTTGTTACATCACCCCGTGGGTAGGCAAGTGAGACTGAATACTTTTGCCTCGAGGTCACTGCAGGCTCATAAACACTTTTTAGAGATTATTCATCTCAGTCTAGTTCAACAAGAGAAACCCAATAGCAGTGCGGTGCTTATCATCTACCGTAACCTCATATGTATGAATGCAACCAACCCAACGCCCCATGCAAAGCCAGCAACAAACAAATACCGCAAGAAAAAAGACCCAAACCGATGAAGTCAAAAGTCTTGGACCCTTAGTGACATAGTTCCAAGGTAATCCGCAACCCTTGGTCATTAATGGTGAAAATCCGCGTCGGGTTGACTCCAACATATATCAGTCGCTCTTAAGCATACTCTCCACCAAATCGCCCAAGGGTCCCCAGTAGTCCTTCCCACTCGCCAAGTTGTGCTCGTCGATAAACAATACGTATTGCTTGAAACTGGTGTTCAGGTGTGGTTCCAAGCCGAGCTCGCGAACTACTGGGTAATGGTGGCAGTAGATGTGGGCGTAAACTCGGTACATGCGCTTAAAGATCTGACGAACAAGGGATGGGAATGTTTTGGGGAATGGAACACCGATGCGGCTGGGCAAAACTTGCTCGTTGTCGATGCTGCCCTGAACCCAAGCCATCAGCTGTTCGATGTAGGCTGGGGCAGCCATCTTTGTCGGCCTCTTGAAGTTTTCGTTATCCTGCCAAAGGTACTCAAACCTGATCTTATTTCGTCAGTGAAAAGTGTTAAGAGCATCGTTGCTTCAGAGACAACTCACTCATCCGTCGCCTTCATCTCTGGGCATGTCTGCGGCGAGCAGAACTCTGTGATGGCGCCGTACAGCAGGTTGATTTGGTTATAGAAATCCACCACTACCACTAGCTGTCAGTACCCCGTATTTTGAATCAATTGCCAGTCGGAAGTACTCACTGTTGACAGCAAGCCACTCGTTCTCATCTTCACCCTCCGGAAGCTTCACCACCTTCCTCAGGCTGCCACCACCCAGTGTTGCCTCGGCATACTGTCGTAGCTGGTAGCTCGTAGCGCCTCCCTTTCCGGCCGCCCTGGGTCGGAACTGATTCCTTGTCCGGTTGTTCCTGTTGCGAGCAGTTTGTAAGCCCAGGCCCTTGTACACAGCCTCGGGTACTTTTATCTCGGGGGCGGCTATCATTGTTCCGACGGCGCTGGGACTACCAGGCCAGGCAGAGTCCCCATCAGGTAACGATTTGGACATGATCGCGGCGAGATGTTGTGTCGGAGAGAAGGATCGGATAGAAATTGAGGTGGCATCACTAACACTGTTGTCAAAAAGGCAGACATATTGGCAAAGGACACTTGCGCGCGGGACAGCGATGTGTCTCGGCTACTGATGATCTTCCATTCCGATTGTTAGTCGTTGCATACGTTGCTAGGGGAAAAGCCGACATTCTTCGGGACGGGATGTACCTTGAATTGTCGTGATGCAGTCCTCAATCAAGCAGCGCAATGATAACTAGGGACTATAAATAAGCTTGTTAGGTGTTCGGGAAGCCCGTCGACGGTAGCTTTGATTATCTGAAATATTTATGAATGGTCCGTAGTCGGGATTATGACGATACAAAGCATGGATGTTTACATGTACCTCTTTGGGCTTGGTTGCCAGGCGTTCGCTGATAAGATCCAGCTGGGCCCGTGGGGTGCGGGGCAATCCATCACTTGGATTTACCCCTACCCTGCACCGAGAATTGGGAGAGAAGCTAGTATCAATCACGTGTTACAATCGTGACTATGCACGTGACTGGAGTTCGTTCCCGAAGAAGCCCGACAAAGCTTTGATGGTCGATGTTTTGACGTGGACCTCGCCGGCGACCCATTGAAGGAAGAAACATACAACCACCTCTCCACAAACCGCATATCCGTCGCCATGCTGTCGAGACAAGCCATCCTCCGCGCTTCCAGGGCTGCCGCTCCCCAGCGGGCAATTGCCTCGCAGGTCCGCTTCTACGCCGCCGCCCCGGCTGAGAACGTCAAGCCTCCGGTCACCCTCTTTGGCATCGACGGCACCTATGCTACCGCCCTTGTACGTTTTGACCCAATTCAGTTTTCGCTGCCGACGAGGAGGTTCAATTGGTCCGGTGGAGCAAGACAATGGGATACCGACGTTCGCTGTTTCAATTGGGAGCTCAATCTCAATTGAGGCTGTTGCTCGAGAGAAACATTCCCTGCTTTTCAGTGATGCAAGCATCTCCACCTTGTCAAGCTTCCATCGAACTTTTTTTTTTTTTTTTGAAGATGGCTTCCAAAGGAATCATTTGCATAGATATCTCAAACCGGAAGATTATACAAATAACCCCGGCGTCGTCGCAGGAAGAGCTTCAAGCTGACAAGCTACCTCTTTACGAATAACAGTACACCGCAGCCGTCAAGACCCAATCGCTCGAGCCCACTGCCCGCGGCCTGTCCCAGCTTGAGCAGCTGGTCAAGAAGGACCCCAAGCTTGCCACCATCCTCGGCGCCCCGACCCTGACTGCCTCCGACAAGAGCGCCATCGTCGCTGAGCTCGAGAAGTCGTCGGGCTCCAGCAGCGCCGCCGTCAAGAACTTGCTCGAGGTTCTGGCCGAGAACAACCGCCTCGGCCTCCTGCCCGAGGTTTGCTCCAAGTTCGGCGAGCTGATGAGCGCTGCCCGCGGTGAGGTTGAGATGACTGTCACCAGCGCCCAGGTACGTGGTGGACACCTTTATATCCTGTTGTGATGCGATGGCATTGGAATTGGCATCGACATTATGCATGCAGGATGCACACGCTCAGGACAATCAAGGGGGAGTCTCAAACTAACATGCCTACCAACAACAGCCTCTGGACAACCGGACACTGTCCCGCCTTGAGACTGCCGTCGCCAAGTCGAGCTACGTCGGTGCCGGCAAGAAACTCAAGGTCACCAACCAGGTAGGCAACCGACCATTCATCTTGGAAGCTCCAATTACACACCCGTTAACATTTTCGCCTCCCAGGTTAACCCTGACATCGTTGGTGGACTTGTTGTTGAGGTCGGCGACCGGACTATCGACCTCAGCGTTTCATCCAAGCTGGCCAAGATGAACAAGCTCCTTACCGACGCCCTGTAAAGTAGATCATCACACACAAAAGCCTCTTTCCATTTGTTGTCGCCATATAATCATTGCGCCAGAGCACGCACAATAAAGAAAGGCGGAACTTGTTCCAACTTTGTACGAGAGTAGTAGAGCAGAAGGTAGAGAAACGGTACGACGTGTTCATTGACAACCTGGCCATGAGAACGTCGGTTTACAATTTCCTTGCGTGTCTTGCCTTGATGAATAGCCTTGTGACTTCACGAGTGAATTCGGTTGTAGTCATCGCCGGGTGCTCAAGAGCCTGAAAAGATACCTTTATCTATACTAATCCTAGCCACTATAACAGCCATTACCACCGATGTTCCCAATCTTTGATCCTGCCTCGTGTACGTATAGGAGATCGGGTAAAACTAGCATCCTTTTCCTCATGCCCCAACCTGTCTTTTTAACCATGTCCTGTCTCGAGTAACCGTCTACCTGCTTGACCCATGTTGTGTGCAGAGTTTGGCCAAAGAATACTCTTCAACACTCTAAATCTCGATACTGAGTGTGGCAAGTCAAACACTTCCAGACCAAAGGCGCCGTCCCATCCTAATCGGATGCATGCGTCTCCAGTTCGTCCTCCTGGTCCTCCATGTCCCGATCGTTTTTAACCTTCTGCAACTGTTCCGAGATGTAATGCCGCATAGCCTCGTCGGCCTCCTTCTTCTCGCGCAACAAGTCCTCGTTCTGCAGCACTTGCGACGCAAGGCCACCAGCGACACTGGCGCTGACTGATGGGCGACGGGTTGTGGCCCCCGAGTGGCCGTTCAAGTTCACAACTGAGTCACTGCGGTTGCCGATCGAGCGGCCACCTATGGACGAGCGACGACGCAGCTGCGGCGATGACGGCGTCTGCGGCCGTCCAGAAAGGCCGCGGTCAATAATGTCATCAAAGTAGTGCCCCATGGCCACTGAGGGTGTGCGCGGTGTTTGTGGAAGACGGCATTTGAGACTGTAGGAAGCAGCGTTAGCAATGGCTGAGAAAAGTAGGAGCATGAAACCAAGTATCCTCTCCGGTCTAACTTACCCAGTTTCGTGAATCATGCGAGCAATCAAACCAGTCCAACCGCACTGGTGTGTAGCGCCCAAACCACGGCCAGAGTCGCCGTCAAAGAACTCGTAGAACCACAAGTGGTCCTTCCAGTGCTCGTCAAAGTCGTGCATATCACTGCCGCCATTGATGCTCCTGCGCCCATCGTCCCTACGAGCAAACAGGTGGGTAAGGCGGTGTTGCAGCTCCTCGGCCACATGACCAAGATGCATCATGTCGCCTGATCCTGTGGGACATTCAACCTTGAACTGCGGTCCAAAGAACATGTAGTAGCGCTGCAGCGATTCGATGAGCAGATGGTTCACGCACAGCCAAATGGGACCACGCCAGTTGCTGTTGCCACCGAATAGACCACTGTCCGAATCTCCAGGAACGTACCCGACCGAGAAGGTCTGGCCGTTCACCTCCATGGAGAAGGGATTCTCCTTGTGATGTTTGGACAATGAACGGATGCCGTGAGGGCTCAGGAACTCGTCCTCATCCAGCATGCGGTTCAAAATCTTGACCAGGCGATCCTTGCTGACGATGGAAAGCAGGATTCGGTCACCCTTTCCACGCCTTGCTATGCTCGCCATGTTCCTCTCGGCTACATCGTTACGATGTGTGACAAACCATTCCACCCTCTTCTTGAACGCGGGTAGCCTATTGATGAGCTCAGGCTCAATTGTCATGGTCGCATACAGTGGGATGAGCCCGACCAGCGATCGCACGGGTAGCTGTTGAATCCAGGGGCCTCCCCACGAAATGGCATCGTAGTAGAAACCGTCCTGCTCGTTCCACAGCGACTTCTCATCCTTTTGGCCTGTACGGAACGTCATGGCGTCGCTGATGAGGATGAAGTGCTCGAAGAACTTTGATGCCATGTCCTCGTAGATACGCCTGTGCTTGGCGAGCTCCAAGCAGATTGCCAACATTTGGAGACAGTAAAAGGCCATCCATCCTGTGCTGTCAGCCTGCTCGAGCGTACCACCGGTCGGAAGCGGCTCGGACCGGTTGAATAGTCCAATGTTGTCAAGCCCAAGGAAGCCTCCCTCAAATACGTTCTTTCCGTCAACATCCTTGCGGTTCACCCACCAAGTGAAGTTAAGAAGCAGCTTCTGGAACACGCGCTCCAGGAAGTCAAGATCCTGCCTCCCATACATCTTGCGCTCGATCTTGAACGTCCGAAAGGTGGCCCACGCATGGACTGGGGGGTTGACGTCACCAAAGTTCCATTCGTAGGCCGGGAGTTGGCCGTTGGGATGACAGTACCACTCTCTAGTAAAGAGATCGAGCTGTTTCTTGGCAAAGTCCGGGTCGATCATGGCCAAGGTAATGCAGTGAAAACTCGTGTCCCAGGCAGCAAAGAACGGATATTCCCACGAGTCTGGCATCGAAAGAATGTCGTCGCAGTGGAGGTGCTTCCACTGACTATTCCGAATGTCCTTTCTCGAAGGAGGAGGCGGTGGCTGTGTGGGATCACCATTGGCCCACTGATCCCATATAAAGTAGTAATGCTGCTTACACCACATCATGCCAGCAAAAGCTTGCCTCTGGATGTTTCGGAGATCATCCGAAATGGGCAGAGGGCTGATCCTGTAGTAGAACTCGTCTGCCTCATCCTTCTTCTTGTCGACGATGTAGTCAAACTCCTCTTCGTCAAAGTAGGCCATGTCCTTCTTGGAGAAACGGAAACGAACGACTGCACACTCGCCGGGTCCAACTCCTCCTGCCTCGTTGAAGCTGTAAGAGGCAGCAGCCTTGGTTCCTTGCTGGCTGGGGTTGATAGCAGCCTTCTCACCGTCCACAATATAGCGGTGGAAGGCGTCCTTGACGTACGGCTGGGGGTTCTCGCCCTCATACAAAAGCTCGAAGTTGGTGTCGTTCTCAGTGAACATCATGTGCGGGAGAACGTCGTCCCCACTGGGGCCGGTGCCTGGAGATGGCGAGAAAACGCTGTATCTGTCGCCGAGGATGTAGTGGGCTGACTTAATGACACCCTCTTCATGTGCCTTGACTGATGGCTTGTTCTCCGGCAGCTCCCGACCCCAGGCCCAGGTGTTCCGGAACCAGACATGCGGGATGATGTGGAGCGGCGCAGGATCGGGACCACGATTCCACGCGGTGACGCGGAAAAGGAGCTCTTCGGGGTCGTCATCCTCCTTGGCCACCTCAATGAAGATGTCCCAGTAGCGGTTGTCGTCAAAACATCCGGTATCAACAATCTGATATTCCTTGTCTGCTTTCCCACGCTTGCCATTCTCCTTGATAAGGTCTTCGTATGGGAAGGCTTTCTGTGGGTACTTGTACAAGTACTTCATGTACGAGTGCTGCAGTAAGTGTTAGCTTAAAAATTATTGTGCGTCGCATAACTGAGGGCTTGGCAGATTCTTACTGTCTAAAAAGCAATAATAGTATTAGTAGGGTTATCTTAGTAAAAAGGCGGTGCAACTCTGTGCGCGAGGTTTTCGAACTTACGGGTAGGTTATCGAGGTGGAAATGGGCCTCCTTGATGCTCTCGCCATGATTTCCTTGGGGGTTTGAGAGACCAAAAAGACGCTCTTTGAGGAAGGGACTAATCGGCAAAAGAAGGAAATCATTAGCGCACTGATTGTCATTGGGGCATGTATACTACGGTTTCCAGGCTAAAGACGTACTCTTGCTCGTTCCAGAAAGCAAAGGCAATGTTCTGGATGCCGTGAGTGTCGCATACTCCAGCGATACCATCCTCACCCCATCGGTAGGCTCGCGATCTCGCATGGTCGTGGGGGAAATCTGGTTGTGTTCACTGACGTCAGCGTCTTGGTCTGATCTTGACCTTGTTGTAGAGCTTTTTGGAGCTGTTTGCTGAGGATGGAAGTGACTTACGGCTCCAAGCATCGCCGTCTGGGCTGTAGTCCTCTCTCACTGCAAAAAAGAATCAAGATGTTAGCCAGGAGTGACCCCTCAAAAAAACCATTTCGCACATGCTGGAAAACTGCGCACCGGTAGCCCATTGTCTCTCGGCCACGTAGGAACCCCATTTCTTCCAGTACTTCTTTCGTTGGCGATCCTCTTTGAGGCGCTTCTCCTCCTCCGTAAGGAACTCGTGGCCCTCAAACACGACCATGTCGGGCTATGACTTTTGTCGTGGGGTTTGGAAAGAGTAGTGTCGATCCGTCTGTAGGCCACAGCGCGGGTCAATTGGGTCTTGGAGGGGTCGAAAGCTTCAGGGATTTTGTATCATGGTAGGACGGACAGGTCTGTAGTTTTTGTTTCCCAGGCTGTCAATGGTAAGAATGAAGAGGTGCAAGAAATCAACTATGAAGGATTGCCCTTGAAAAGTCAAAGTCAATAAATTCTAGTCTAGTCCAGCCTACGTAAGGGAGGTAAGTAAGGTTGATAAGTCGAGGTAGATTTCCTGGCTTTCACCGAGTTCGCGGGAGCTACGTAGGTCGTTACTAAGGGCAGTGGAGCTATGGGCACTTCCAGGCGGAGCTAGTGCACTGGAGGAGCTAGGGGATACTGCACACGGAAGCTAACAAATTACCTCCATTGAAACCCCCGACGTTGCATTGCTCAAGCTTGCAAGCCGTCATCCACAGCTGCATCTTACCGGGATCTAGGTACCTTACCTTTTCAACAACACAAGAAGCTTCGGTTTCAGTTGCCATGTCGTCTGATAGCAACGGGCACACACCTCAATTCACTCTGCAGGCAAGAGCCATAAGAAACATTGCAAAACACGGCCCAAGCGACATTTACCCGTCACGGTACCTGAGGTAGGTACGTGGTGCGTCAAGATTTAGCGCGTTGCCAAAAGAAAAAAAAGAGACAGACACTCCCCGCTCAGGCGGATTGTCGGCCGCCAACCCAACCCTACGACAGCTTGCTTATCTCGATGAATATCAGCTCAAAGTTGGTAGGTGTAGTGGTACATGCACTTGCCGCGCTGAAGTGGACACATTTACTGACGTCATCCATGCACATGCACCATACATACCCCTGGGTGCCTGGGCGCGCGATAGATAGGGAAAAAAGCGGCTACCATGTCTTGCACGTCTTCTCCTAGACAATATAACAATTACTACTGTGCTGCTAAGAACCGAGAAACCACTACGATAAACCTCCTTAGCTTCCGTCACGGCTGCTCGCCGCTAGTTTGTGCCTGCGCCTGTCCATCAATAGGGGGAAAGTCCTGATCGACTGTGGCGTCGTGCTGCAAAGCTTGACCACCTTGGGCTTCTGTAGATGAAGTCCTTCCAAGTTCCCATGGCTTCTTTGGTGCAGTCATTTTGCCAACGGGCTTAACGTTCTTATACAAGTGTGCAGCAAAATGCCTTTGGTTAGGTACAAATTCACCTGAATTAAAAACGATGCAGCCGAGTACCGATTGAGGGTGTCGGCCGGGGTAAGTTTTGCACTTACAGAATCTCGAATGACCGTGTCCGGAATCTCGCGCACACCAGGCACCGGCTGGTTGTTCTGGACCGCGGCGATGAGTTCGGCAAAGTGGGCTGGGTAAGGGGCGGCTCCAGTGCCTCCATCCCCACCAGCAGATTCATGGGAAACGCGCAGTGGTTGGGCCGGCGCCGCCTGCTGCCAAGCGGGGTCTGGGGGAGGCGGAACATACTGTTGCGCGACCGCCGCGACCGCGTCGGCCGCGTTGGCTGGAGGTATGCCATCAAGTGCTGAAATTTGTTCTCGTGCCCAGTATAGAGCAGGAAGCACCTCGGTTTCTGTGCCATTTCTTTCCGTCGATGCTGTAGCCCATTGCTTGTAGGCCGAAAAGTCTACCCGTGCGTTGCGTGCCTGCTGGTAGTAGAAAATGCGAGCATGGACAGCCAGGTCGGCATGGGATGGGTCTGGGCGGAGCTTGTCAACGCCGCCGAGGAGAGCGATTAAGCCAGTCTAGAGAAAGCAGCAGAGTTTACAGAAATGCTGTCTCAGTCCTGACTCCATCTCTGTCGTTTTCGTCATTCGTCTGGCCGGGCCGGGCCATCCTCGACTGCGGGGACTTCACTTTACCAGTGCTGCGAACGTACCAGGAACACCGAGTCTGCTTTCCATGGGTAGCTGTCAAAGTCGGAGAAAAGTCGCTCATCCTCGGATTGGTGTGGCTGTTGCCCTGCAATGGGCTGCTGTGAATGGTTTTCCATGATGCGCACTCTTTAAATCTAGCCCAAGTCTGGAATATGTACCATGGATATGTTAGTCAGAGACAGTGTCCCGGGGAAGATATGCGTAAATTTGTAAAACCTCCAGGTCAGTTCGTGGGTCTAACACCGGCTACTATAAAAGGAAAGGTTACTCAAAAATCCAATGGTTCCGTCTTGGGTACCTAAAGGTAGGAAATCCAAGGCACTAAGTGGACAGCGGGTTCAGGCATATGGGTATTAGGTACCCACCCAAGATACTTCATCTGAACTTTCCTCTCATCGGTAGCCCCTCAAACATTTGACCTGGTATCCATACCTGCTTGCACGCTCTGTAATTACGGTACCTAGCGGAAAATAACAGATCTCTGTTAACTAAGTTGCGCTATTAAAACCTCGTGATGAAAGCTGGTAAAAATTAAACTGCAATCTATTTGCCAAAACAAGGCCATCGGCAGCGTTGATTATAACACCGCCTACCCTACCCTACCTAGAACTAGACCTAGACCTAGACCTTAAATCAGGCCAAAGCAGAACAACAGAGTGACATGTGGTTAGCGCTTGCTGCACGTAATCGGTGAGCTTTCTGTGAAATCGTACTGTGTTATACTGTGCCATCCCTTGGCTGCTTCGGCTGCTTTAATTTTCGCGCTTGCCATTACGACTCGATATATTCATACCTACTGTGTTTGAGTTCACATGCCCTGAACAGTGTTACTTTGACGAGGCTCGGCCGTTTCGAGATAAAGCGATAAGCCCCAAATTGCATACATACCTACACCCCCCAGTCTGTACTCGGTGAGGCTCAAGGCGACCGCATGCTGCAGGTTGTTACTTGTCCGCACAAGTCCTGACGCAGCACTCGAGCTAAACCCGTTCCTGTGACTGGCCACTACCTACCTTTTCGAAACTGTCGCCAAGTCAATTCATGTACTCGGCCTCGGTATTTCCACATTCCCGGGACCATACCACGTTGCTACCATGCGCTCACGGAACGCGAAGGCTCTTTGCACCGCCACCTACCAGCTAGCTGTTCGGAGCATCACGCGCAACACTGCAAGGACCAGGCCCGGATTCTCATTAGTCGGCAGCTGCAGTACCTCAACCGCCCGCAAGAGCATCGCCCTTCGCCGATTATATTCATCTCACTCCCGAACCCGCACGCCCCGCCCCGAACATCCACCAGTGAACCAGCAGCTGTTGACCTCATCCATGTCTGTCCGCCGTTTCTCACTCGCCCTTGTGTCTGGCCTTGTCGGCTACGGCGCCTGGTATTCATACAGAGACAGCAGCACCGATGCAACGGCCACCACCCGCGCCTTCACCAACAGTGCCAGCAACCCAACCAAAGCTGGAGTCGACGGCGCCGCGACCACGCGCAATGTACTCGTGATCACCGCCGACGAGCTGTACACAAGTACATTTGTCGGCGAGGGCCCCATTTCTAAGATAACCGACGATGAACGACGGATGGTTGTCGAGATGCTGAACTCGGAACAGTCAACACAGAAGCTGCGCAAGAACGAGCAGTCCTACATAGTAAATCGCGGTCAGGGTGTCGTCCGATATGACTTGGTGCAGTTGCCTAGCAACGACCCCATTGAAGATGACCACGCCGAGAAGATTGTCGAGGTTCCAGATGGATCGCAGCCGTCCTCCAAGAATGACTGGATGTTCTGGGGAGTCTTTGATGGTCACTCGTAAGTTCCAACTTGAAACCCATTGGCAAGACCTTAGCATTACTAACAGTCGATTTTCCTGTTACAGTGGCTGGACAACCTCGGCCAAGCTGCGCCAGGCCCTCATTGGATCTGTTGCCCGCGAGCTCAACGACACATACCGTGCCGCTCCCGGTATGACACCGACCCCTGAGGCCATCGAGGCTGCTATGAAGACGGGTTTCGTCCGCCTGGATGATGAAATCGTCAACCAGAGTGTGGAAAAGGTTCTCAAGCAGAACAACAAGACGGTGGCCGCCGAGCTACTGGCTCCCGCCCTCTCAGGCTCATGCGCGCTTCTTTCATTTTATGACAGCCGCACCGGGCTCCTTCGCGTGGCCTGTACTGGCGACTCCCGCGCAGTTCTGGGTCGTCGCTCTGCTTCCTCAGGCAAATGGACGGCGACGCCACTGTCAACCGACCAGACTGGCGCTAACCCCGAGGAGGCCGCTCGCATGCGAAAGCAACATCCTGGAGAGGAGCACGTTGTGCGCAATGGCCGTGTGCTCGGCGGCCTCGAACCCACGCGTGCTTTTGGTGACGCCAGCTACAAGTGGACACGAGATGTTTCTGAGCGGCTGAGGCGCTCCTTCTTTGGCCGAACCCCATCCGCTCTGCTGAGGACTCCTCCCTACGTCACTGCCGAGCCGGTAGTTACAACTACCAAGATCGAGCCCCAGAACGGGGATTTCCTCGTATTGGCGACTGATGGTCTGTGGGAGATGTTGACCAATGAGGAGGTAGTAGGCCTCGTCGGCAAGTGGTTGGAGACCCAGCAAACCGGCAACTCAGGTTCGTCCTACTGGTCCAAGATGTTTGGTGGCAGCTCGACGAAGAGTGGGCTGCCCGTGGAGGCTGTCGGGACCAAAGACTCGGCAGATGGCCAGAAGACGCCCATCCGTGTGCAGCAGTGGGGTCTTTCTCCCGACGGAAAGGACAGGTTTGTCGTCAAGGACAAGAACGTCGCTACTCATCTCGTTCGCAATGCCCTTGGAGGCAAGAACGAGGAGCAGGTGTCGGCTTTGCTGACCCTGCCGTCTCCATTCTCCAGGAGATATCGGTAAGTTCTGCTACTTTAGAAACATTTCTTGTTGTATCTGTTCCCAAGATTCGATCAAAATTACTGACATTTTGCCCTTGACAGCGACGATTTGACCGTACAGGTCATCTTCTTTGGTAACGAGGGAGAGAAGACGGGGGATGTTGTGGTCAACGAAGAGGCCACTTCTATGCCCGGTTCCTCGTCACAACCTGCGGCAGCCAAGGCAAAGCTTTGAATGGCTTTTTTGATGGTTTTCATTCCTTATGTCCAGCAATCCTAGCGTAGGCGTTATATGATTAATCGACAATATTGGTATACTCAAGGTTTTCTGAATGAGGTAACGGGCACGCAAGGTGATGTTCTATTGTTCCAGGCGATGTTTCGAGTCCACTCAGGTCCCATGGCGAAGTACAGAAATAATGGTAGTTAGGCAGTGTGCAACAACCTTGATGGCAAAGGCAAGAACTAGTCTAGACTCCCGTGCATGCATCATCTACACGGCGAGGGTACTATAACAATGTGGAACCGGTGTTGTAGGATTCACGATTTGACGGGCAAAAAAAAGACTGGTGTTCTTCCCTCGATACTCCCAGATATGTACAAAAACCGTAGAAATGACACAAAGGGAAAACCACGCCCAGAGATTAAAAAGGTGGGCTAATCCCATGCTCTAAAACCTTCTTACATCCCCTACTAATTCATCTTATATTCTTTTTTGGGTTTGGTCTACGTTTGTTCTTTGCTCAGTGACGGTCTTACGCTCCGTAGGCCACCTGACCCATGGGCTTATCTTCCGTCATGCCAGGAGCCATGAAGTCAGTCTTGGGGTTGCCAGTCTCCTTGGCTGCCGAGCAGCGAGCCATCGTTGGCGAACTATTTCAGAGCTATCGTTAGTATAACTGGCCGGATAGAACGGATGGTCTTGGTGGACTTGGTATACATACCTCCTTGAGATAACGTCAGTGAAGTAAAAGTTCTCGACGGCGTGCTTCAGTGCTGCATTGGTCGGCTTCGCGCCCTTGTTCTGGTCGACAAGCTGCACCTTGCTCAGCTGTTGCAGAGCCACCGGCTCGACAACATCATAGGCAGCCAGAGCTGGGCTGATCTCAACCATGCGGTCGCGAACCATGGCCAAATCATCATAAGGCAGAGGAACGCCCAAGAACTCGCTGGCGGCACGAATGATCTTCCAGTCTGTGCGAGCGGCACCAGGCAGCGATGTGGCGGCCCGGGTCATCTGCACACGACCCTCGGTGTTGATGTAGGTGGCAGACTTCTCAGTGTATGCGGCACCTGGGAGGACCACGTCTGCGATCTCGGCACCCCTGTCGCCATGGTGGCCCTGGTAGATGACGAAAGCATCCTTGGGGATGTCTGCGGCTTGGAAATCATCCGCACCTAGAAGCCAAACAATCTTGGGCTTGGTCTCGGCAACGGCGGCCGAAGGGGTGACGAACCCAACCTCGAAAGCGCCAGCTCTTGATGCGGACCTCTGCAAAACGTTGTATCCGTTCCACTCGGGAGTCATAAAGTTGGCAGCGTTCTTGTCTACGAAGGCACCGACCATCTCATAGAAGGCTTTGGCGTCTGCGTGATCGGTGACACCAGAGCCGAGAATGATCATCGGCCTCTTGGCGGACTGAAGCTTTTTGCCGAAGGGGCCGGCGAGGGCCTTCTTCAGGGCAGCCACATCAGTGCCCAGGTGCTCGAACTCGAAGGTCGAATCCCATGTCTCGCCCACGACGGCAATCTCCAAGTCTGAACGAAGCCATTGTTTCCTGATACGAGCGTTAAGGACAGCAGCCTCGTGCCTGGGATTGCTGCCGACGATCAAGATAGCATCGGCCTCCTCGACACCAGCTATCCTAGAGTTGAAAAGGTAGTTGGAGCGAACATCCACACCGTGTGCGATGGGCTGGCTACCCGAAGGCATGTCCAAAGCCAGGTTTTCGGAGCCCAGCTTGTTGGCCATATCCTTCATGGCGACCAGTGACTCGACCTCGGTGAGTTGACCAGCAATGACCTTGAACTCGTTGCCCTTGGGGGCAATGCGGGCAAAGTTTTCAGCAACCTCGTTCAGAGCCTGCTCCCATGAGGCCGGCTCAAACTTGCCCTCTTTGCGGACCAAAGGAAGCGTGAGGCGCTGCGTCCTCAGGCCGTCGCAAGCAAATCTGGTCTTGTCGTCGATCCAGTCCTCGTTGACATCGTCGTTGAGTCTCGGCAGGATACGCATAACCTCAAGACCACGCGAGTCAACACGAATGTTGGCTCCGAGAGCGTCCATGACGTCAATGGACTCGGTCTTCTTCAGCTCCCAAGGCCTGGCCCGGAAGGCGTAAGGCTTCGAAGTCAGAGCTCCGACTGGGCAGAGATCGATGACGTTGCCGGACAGTTCGGAGTCCAGGTTCTTCTCGAGGTAGGTGCCGATCTGCAAGTCGTTTCCACGGCCGGTCGAGCCCATCTCGTTGGCTCCGGCAATGTCGTTGGCGAAACGAACGCAGCGCGTGCAGTGAATGCATCGGTTCATCGAAGTCTTGATAAGAGGGCCGATGTTCTTGTCCTCAACAGCCCTCTTGCCTCCAATCTCGTGGAAGCGACCCCTGTCGGCGCCGTACCTCATTGACTGGTCCTGCAAGTCACACTCGCCTCCCTGGTCGCAAACCGGGCAGTCGAGAGGATGATTTGCCAGGAGGAACTCCATAACACCCTCACGAGCCTTGTGTGCGATAGGCGAGTTCGTCTTGACCACCATTCCCGGCTGGACCGGCCACGCGCATGACGCCACTGGCTTTGGGACCTTCTCGACCTCAACCAGGCACATACGGCAGTTTCCAGCAATCATTAGCTTCCTGTAGGCATTGTCCGATTAGTGGCGTCCTGAGTTAACCTTTGGATTCGTCGATGGATATTTCGTGCGTACTCATGATAACAATATCTGGTAGGTAAAAAGCAAGCGTTAGTTTGTGAATCGTTCCCAACAAGCTTCGTGACATTAGCAGAACATGAGTAATTACCTTGGGACGGTCGCTCCGGCCTTCTCGCAAGCTTGAATCAATGCAGAGCCAGCTGTTTGTTTTGGTTGATCAGGTTAGATCCAGCAACTTGCGTGTTGTGGGGACTGGGCTGTGTGAGCTAAGTAGGCTTTTCCCTCTGAGGACCATACCTTCTATAGAGACCTTCTTTCCATCTGTAAGGCTGTTAGCATAGTACCCTAGGCTGATAGCATTGCAATTGAAGCTGTTGCTCACCAATTGTGAGCTCGACCTCGGCCGGACGCTGGGCCGTGGCGGAAAAGGCTCGCGAGGCTTTGGCGGCGTGCCTGCCTGTCCGCCAAGCCGAACGAGCCAGAGTCTGTCGCAGCATCGTATCGTCTCGACGGTGGTCGGGTTGGTAGATGTCGAAAGCGAAGAGGAGGCGGTTGTGGTGGGTGGGCGTAAGACGTCGTGGTTCGAGTTCAATCGCTCTTCAGGAATTGTCGACGTCGTCTGGTCCTTGCTTTGCTCAAGTTGCCGAACGAGAGGCGGGTTCTTCCAACCCGACGATTTCGAAATTGACCGTGTTCCATTGGCCGGTCGATGAGCTTGTGGAGAAGCTGTCTGAATTAGGCTTAGTGGGCTGCCTGATTCAAAGGTCATAGGTCAGCAAGGATCCACTTTGATTTTTCATCGCATACAAAAATTGCAGACAGCTATTGAAATTCCAAGAACTTTTATTGCTTCCTTTCTCCCTCAATTGTACTGAGCACGAAATTCTCGTAGGTGAACTTGGCGCAAACCCACATCTGTGGGAATGCATCTTGGTCGAGTCTTCCTCTATCTTGTGCTCTAGATCGATTGCGGCTCCGATTATGGAAGTGTGTGAGGAGCTTGACTTCGGTCGGGTTCCAATGGCCAAGACCTCTTACCGCCGGTAGCTACAACTCAACTCATGCTAGAACTAGGTCTAGTCTAGACCTAGATGCTCTCTGTGATGATCATGTTCCATCAATATGTCTCAGGCGAACTCCTCTAGGGCTTTCTGCTCCTTCTCCAAGATCGCCTCCCACTTCTCCCGTACTTTGGCAACCTCGGCGTCAAACTCGTCACTGTAGTAAATACTCTGCTCGGCAAGGTGTTGTAGTCGTCGAAGGCTGTCCTCCCTGCCTCGGCGGGACTCGCTTCGTTCAAACAGGTCCCTCATTTCTTCTCTGGTTATATCGCCTGTATCCATATTGTAGTCCGTGCCTTGTTCAGGCTCTGCACTCAGAGCCTCGATGAATTCATTCACTTCCTCTTGACTGATGCCGGGATCCCGACTGGTTGTCTGCGAATTGAGCTCATGCCTCATGATACGCTGCCTCTCACTGGCCACGATATTCTTGGTGGTAGCTCGCACGCCTCGTTGGTAGTTGTCGATGCTATCAAGCATCCGCTTCACTCTTTGGACACGGTCACGTGGCCGGTCTATGGGCTGGGTAAGGTCATCCTCGGTGAGAGCAAATATAGCGAGACCGTAGTTTTTGATTTCAGGCGGCTCTGGCACTGCTGAGTTTGCGCCTGGCCGATGCTGTGTTGTTGGGGGAACTGGTTGCTCCGTCTGCACATTCGAAGACTGCATCTTTGTTGTGCTCATGTTTTTGTAAACATGGGGGACAGACGAGTTTCTCGGGCCAGTTGGTATACCAACGCCATTTCTTCCTCGCTCACCCGCCGTGGGTTCAGCAGATGTTTTGGAACCGGCCGGGGTGCCTGGATGGCCAACCCTAAATCCCACGCTGGTCTGATGTTGTCCGCTGCCAGTCTAGTCATTCAGGTCAGAATGGGTTATGCTTGACGCGAATCAGTGAAATGCCCGATTCGTACTGATACGTACTGTACTGCTGCGACGCATCTTGGTTGTTTATTATATAGGTCAGCGCACCTACATCCGCTAAAACAGAAGGTAAATCTGGGATGGTTTTGTCGGGCAGTTTGCTAGGTTGTGATGTGTTGAACCTCCTTCACTTTTTACAAGCCCTTGGTAGATTCGTGTCGGTCACCTAACGATAGCAAGCCCCTCTCTTCATTCGTCAATTCAATGTATCGCAAGCAGCCAACCCCAAAAGAGGTAAGAATGCTCTACTCGTTTGCTAGCCATGCCTAGAGAAATAGAAAGACCGTCCTCACCTGAGAAAAACATTTACATTGCACACATGCCCTGCCATGACTAACTGATATACACGAACCCCAAACACCAAATTCACTTTACATGCTGATGAAATAATTTGGTTTGATTATATCTCCTTGTGTCGAATTCCTGAGTTTTTGAGGAATTCTCAGGGTTAGACTATATCTACATATCGTTATCATCATTAGCATCATCGTTCAGCACTACTATCCATTCCAGCCCTATGGCTAGGTTACTGCCCTACCTCCTTCTCAGCCCATGCCAAGATGCCTGAGATTTCCAGGCGGCTCGTGCCATCTTGTCCTTGATATCCAACATCAACCAATTTCCAGCAAGCAAATTAAAAGCACGCCCAAAAGACCGCGTCTTTGGGAACGGGGGCGAAAGCCGGTGCCTCCGCGGCTGGCAGTTCAGCGAGGTATTGTGGGCTGTGCGACGGACTCTACCTCCTGATAAACCACTTCTGCTATGCCCTTAGATAGGAAGTATGATGTGAGAAATATCCATGGATATATCAACATACGGCGATCCGGGTCTGAATGGTTCCCCTCACTCTCTTTGGACGAGGCGCCGGGTGGTCTGATGGTTTTGACGCCCAGAAGACCTCAGGTATGAAAAAAAGTCTTATCGTGACGGTAAGACCTTTCTGACATATTCCCTGAAAATTCGGAGCGCAGATCTGACATGATCTTCAAGTCGTCGATCCTTTCTCCTGCGCATCCATACAAGCACAATGGCGAGAATAACCATGTCTGCAGCTAGATGTTTTGTGACGAGCCACAGAAACCACCCTATCCATGCGCCAACACTTCGTTCCCTTCTTGACCTGAACTCCCTCCCGGTGGTTATCTGTTCCCTTAGAGCCGCGATCTCTGCCGAGAGGCGGACTATGGCCCGTTCCATTTTCTTGGACCACTTGTCGCCCTTCTTGACATACCTCTCGTCTTCATCATCATTTTCGTCTAGAGCGGCAGCCGCCATTCGCCTTTGGTAGTCATGTTCCGCCTCGTCGTCTTCACTCATGGGGTATAGTACTTTAAGGGGTCCGTCGGTGCCGCTCGCGGCCTTTTGGAAGCGCCGAGGGCTGTTGTCGGCTGATAATGGCTCCGATGAGTTCGTCGAGTTCCCCTTTATTTGGTTCCAAACAAATTCCAGCTCGGAGACGAGTTCTAAGGCATTTCTGTACACGGTCGCATCATTAGCGACTTGCAGTGACATCGATTAATGTGTCTGAAATGTCAGAACTTACTCCGTAGTGGCATATCTGTGCATCGTATCAATCAGAGCCTCGATGTATCGTCTTTTGGCCTCAGTCCTGCTCAGTCCCTTCTGCATACTCCAGGCATCGTATTTATCCTGCTCTCGTTGGAGATCCTCAGCGGGGATCCCCGATGCGGCGGCAGGACGTTCCATCACTCCGTCGACATCGCCTTCCATTGCTTGTTTGTAAAGGCCATAGAGGCGCATTCGATCCGCCGGCGGTGGCCGGGTAGCCCCCGTCTTGGGAAGTTTTTTTATGGTATTGAGGGCATGAACAAACACCCGATCTTTATGCACAAAAAGTAGGTAGATGATTAGCGATATGTCCCGAGATCTAACATTCCACAATGGTCCGTATGGCGTGACGGCGTACCAACAGAGTCCGCCATGGCGGCAGCGGTTCAGTGGCACGACCAGAGAGGACTGATGTGGCTGGTGGTCGGGAATGGAACTTTCGGGATGGTAGAATTCTGGCGCCGCCGACCAACTGAAAAAAGTGATTTGCTGCGGATGAGATGGGATCGGAAGCCGAGGGTGACGAACACTTGTAATCGGAGATGTTGCAGTAGAACCAATGCCTGTGCGGCGCAAAATCTCCGATGAGTCGGGTCTCTATCGTGTTGAATAGTCACGTACAACTGCCCCTGTGCGCGAGTTGTCCATGATTTTCCTGTATGGTATGGATTACTTCCGCCCAGGAAATGGGGAAGTGTTGGATGGAGTTGGGGAAGGTCATGTCAGTCGCGTTCTATGGGTGCCCGCCCGCGTAGATGAGATGCAATGCCTCGTGCCTCGGCCCAATTGTCCTACTGACAAGTCTAGATTGTGATTCGCCAACTCCGCACCCCAGCCAACCCCACACAGGTCGCTTTTAGGTTGGGATGTGCATGTGTGCTTGTAAGACAAGACAGGTACGATATCAGTCTAAAAGTCGCCAGCCACGTCTTCTGCAGCTTTGTTTGGAAGATTTTTTTTTTTGAAAAAAAAGAGACCCCTTTGGAATTTTCCGGAGCACGCCACGCAAGCCTTAGGTTCATGGATGGATATTGTTTGGCTTTGGTTGCAAGAACTAAAGTACCCACCAGCAGAATAACATCAACTTGACCATAACTTTGCCATTCAGCGCCCACTGCGGGTTATCCATCCATACATTCCACTAAAACAACCGCGATTATTTCCGCGGTGCCTTCTAGTTCCCCCACAACGATATGCCTCCAGTCTCCCTCAAGAATACTCTGGGCTTTCTGTATGTGTGCTAAACAGACTGCTCTCTCCATCCCCTTTCCTACAAACCAGGGGTTCCTCAGCTGTCCCTTCTAAGTGCTGGAGGACAGAGACGCCAGTTTTAATTCCGCGTATTTTGTGATCAGTTTCTTGTTGTCTAGGGCCCTCTGCGCAGCGGCATGGCCTGCCTCTGACTTGCTCTTTGCCACACCCATAGCGAGCTGCAATCCGGACTCTCCCCAACCATCCAAAACCACAGCCACAGCGAACAGAGGCAAGTTGTTGTTTTTGTCCTTCTTTTTGGGAGGAGGAAGATCAACGTAGCTAAGCTTAATTCCCTTAACAACAATCATGGCTGCTAAAGCCTCCTTTGGTGTTCGATTGGGCCTTGGTGCTGCGACAGCACCGTTATCAGTCGGCCCCTGGGTGGGATCGGATTCTAGGCTGGCTGTACTCGTGACTGGGCAGCGCTGTCTCTTTTCTTCCGCCTTGATTTCGCGCTTTAACTTTGACGCCCACAACGACTTGAGCCAGGCTGCTGCGCGGTCAGTTCCATGGACGGGATCCGAAGCTATGATTGCGCCGACATAAGCTTCGAAAAGGTCACCATAAATTTTGGTCCGTGTCTTCTGCATCATAGCTTGTCCGCCATGATTCAGACCCATAAACTCTGGAGGGAGCCTGGCTTTCTTCTCCAAACCGTATGCTTGCGTCCATTGAGCAAGGGAGTCGTTCCTTATGAGCACTTCTCGCAATTGTGACGAGCCACCATGTGACAAGGCTGGAAACGTCTGATAAATGTAGCAAGTCGCGAACAGCTCTAGATACGCATCGCCTAGCCACTCGAGGCGATCGTAAGATTGGATACCGCTGGCTTTATTGCCCACCACGGATGAATGAGTGAATGCGGCCTTTTCTATGGAGGCATCCTTGATCTCGGGAAGGGGAGGCAGGCCGTTTTGAATGTCGGCAGAGGTCCACTTGGTGTATGCAACATGTGAAGAGATTGCGATTGCGGCCTCAGAGGAGATGACTGGCTTGGCATGGTCACCGCGGCTTTGAGATGCCAGCGCCCGGGTTGATTTGAGAAGACCTTCGCTCAAAGAAACCAGCCGATCACAAAAAGCCGTGTCAGCAGCCAAGTTCGGTGAGCTCAGTGTTTGAGCACAGTCTTTGAGGGTCTCCATGGAAGCATTCAAATCCTGCCAGCATTGCAACAAATCCTTGATTTGATCGCCGCCTTCAACCTTGGTCCTTTTGAGAGAGCCGCCGTCGGGCTCACTGTGACTGCGTTTGACCATAATGATCAAAGACAAGGCCTTTCTTGGCAGTGTGAAATTCCGAAATCAGGCGTGGAAGTCGACCTCCAACTCCAACCAGTGTTGGGGTAAACAGCTAATCTTCCACGCG
Organism: Pyricularia sp. CBS 133598; assembly: GCA_004337975.1. Classification (NCBI taxonomy): domain Eukaryota; kingdom Fungi; phylum Ascomycota; class Sordariomycetes; order Magnaporthales; family Pyriculariaceae; genus Pyricularia; species Pyricularia sp. CBS 133598. The sequence goes on from CM014983.1 coordinate 2,854,941, forward strand.
ATCAAAATCTTAGCACCGACCAGAACGTCGGAGAATAGTCGCAAAGTTTTCGGTATGATATGTTGCAAATCAATAAGAGTCGATACTCAATACTTTTGCGTGCTGGATAAAGTAAAAAGTACCTTGTTGAGTTTAGAGGCTGTCATCTCATCCACAGATGACTTTTGATATCTGCGCCCAGATAGCCCCACTTAGGCTTGCATGTATGTGGGTCCATATCCCTGCAGGAACATCCAACGCGATGGAGAAATCCAACTGCACGTCTTGAGATTTGCATGACGCTTCTTCATTGCACGCCATTAAGACTCTACACATTCAGGATATGCGAACAAGATGAGTGTCCCACGAGCCCGATTATTGCAGCTGATGAAGGTGAGATGTCGGTTTTTGTTTCTTTGTCTTCTTCAATCCGCCAATCTACTGACACGGCCATCTTTCCAGGCGCAATGCGAAGTCTTCTCGACGGCGTATAACCCCGAAGGTGTTCGGACGGGCAACAAGATTCTGCGACAGAGGTTACGAGGTCCTGCCCTGGCGGCGTATTACCCACGACGTGTCGTCACGCTCCGAGACCTGAGGAAGGAGCTGGGCTCGGAGTACATGATAGAGGATGAGGCTGAGGAGGATCGACTGTTGAAGATTGAGGAGTACGAGACACTTTCATACCTTGCATCGCGCGCTAGTGCTTTGCTTGCGTTTGCTCCAGGATTGCACAGATTGCTAACAACTACTACAGGCTCAAGGCTCGTGGAAAGGGTGCCCCAAAGAAGAAGAAGGGACCAGCGTCGGCATCAGGTATGTTTTCGTTGTGGCCACTACTCTACTTGCTCGCAGTATATCTTGCAGTCTATCTAACAAATCTACCCCTATCTAGATGCCCCGAAGAAGAAGAAATAGATCAGGACCCAACGTGTATTATGAACCGACTGTATAAAATAAGTTTACAGTTAACTTTAGAATTCCACAAGGCTAAAAGAGCTACTTACCTGTGTTGATTTTCTGGGAATCCGTAAAAGCCACCGACGGCATGGTGACTGTATTTGTTTAACAAATACTGGACGCGATTCTAGCTGAGTTGATCGCGACCTTGTTTGAGTGAGTCCAGTCGCGGGCAAGGTCATTCGATGTTTCGGGATTTGAACTTGGTGTCAAGTCAGGGTGGTCGATGCTTCAGGACATGGGTATTGAACTACTGGTGCTATCTGAGAGTGGACTAGAAGAAGTCAGAATATAGTGTTCCATCTACTTTGTACGTATGCTTGGACATATCATCACATACTAACGCCGCCATCGTATGTCAGAGTTACGGCCCGCTTCCGCACGCACACAAACATGCACATGATCCAGCTTATAAGTCTTGCAAGCGGTGGACAATAAACATCAACCTACATCCGGGCAAAGTATACACAATGGAGGGTCGCCAATCTTTGTGTCCTAGTACCGGCCCCTTAGAGCGCATGTCAATCATTGTTCAAGTCATATTACGGTTATGTATTCTCTATTGCCGTCAAAGGTTGCTATATACGCTGTGGAGATGCTGAGCCTGAGGCATGTTGTTAGTGCCACACGTACAGCGAATCGATATATCTTCATTCTGGTTGAGTTTGTTACCCAAGACCAAGCTGAAGCACAAGCCCATAGGCGCCTAAGACTAGGTAGACTTCAAGCCGAGTTCAATACTTGCTGTGCTCTCTGCAGATAGGTAAGGTAAGTTACCTAAGGTGCCTAGGTAGGTAGGTGTTCAGACACGCCGCGGTATTGCAGCACTGATCCTACAATCTCAGTTAGGCAGGTGCTCACCACAGGTCTTGCTGCGTTCGTCACAATGGCACTTTGAGGTACATGCTATGGATGCTGCCCCGACTAGGTAGATTCTAGTACATAAATGCTTCATCACAGCTATGCCTTCGTCAAAACCCCTCCCCGTTCACGACCAGGTTCCCACGTGGCACTGGCGGCAGTCGGAACACCCACAACGTCCTTTTTGGAAAACAAGCAGTATTATCGCAGGGTTTTCGGTAGCTGTGGGTACCCAAGGTAGGTAGGTAGTGAAGTACCTATGTTTCTTTCCACCAAGTACGGCCGGCCGTTTGCCACCACCTCCGGGCGGGCAGGGAAGAGCTTCAATTGGTAGAGCACTGACCGACTGACTGACCATCATCTTGTTTGCAGACTGGTACCTCGTACTTTGGAAAAGTGGCCATCAATTCAGATTTTTCTCCTGCCCCGACATTTTCTGCCAACCAAGGCAACTCAACTCAGGACGAGCTCAGGAACTCCTCACCACAACCATCTGGGTCGAACTGATTCCTAGGCCAGGCGAGAACCCCCAATATCCTTCCTCGTCTGGTGTCTCGATAATTACAAGCCAGGCAAAGCCGCTGGCCTTGGGTGCATACAATCGAGATAGGTAAGATGCGCACATATTTTCAGAGCTAGAAAACCCAGCCCCATTTTCCCATTATTTTATGCTTCAGATCCCGTCGCCCGCCTAACCAAGTCAGCAGGTCCTTCCTCGCATTCCATACTCACCTTGTCAACTCTTGCCGCACTTGCACCCATCTTCTTCCCTTGCAGGCAGCTAAATTTCCTTTCTGTCAGTACCTCTTCACCAGCTCCTCAATTCATTCCTTCGTCAATTCTTGTGCGGCCTTTTATTTGTACAAGATCTCCAACTACGACAAGGCCCATCAACTTGCCATTCTCTCGTCAGCATTCGACTCCACTCTTTGATGTCCCTTACTGTCTTGATCTTTGAGACATCTCTGTCATATCAACCAAATTTTACCATTATCCTGAACTTAGCCTGATCTTGCATCACATCGAAGCCAGTACTGGGAGGCAGAGTGTGATATCAACATGTCTGCAACCGCATCTGGTGTGAGACCCAACTCTGGCTCCCCAGGTCTTCGTCTTTCCTCTTCGACATCCAAGAGCCCGTCGCATGACGAGAATTTCAGGCTATCTGACGATTACTCTCAAGCTTATCAGGTAATACCCTCTCACATCTTCCCTGCCACTGCAAGCTTTGTTTCCTGCCTCTTTGCTTCTGAATTTCCTATTGTTTCCTATCCCGCGGCTCCTACTGGTGGCCACGCAATTCCGCTCTCTTCTTCATCGGCTTAGGCCTAGAACGCACTCAGTACTCATCAGAAAACTGACTTGAGTCTTCTTGACGTAGGACTTCAAGATGCCTGTCAACTTGAAGAAATCGGTCAGCGCGCTGGCAACCTCGAAGCTTGCAAATCAAAGCTCTGCCAAGGTAAGCACACCTAGGAGGAAGCCCCTCGTATGTGCAGAGGAAATGAAGCTTACAATTGCAGAAGGCGAAGCTCACACATGATATTGCAACATCCGAGTCGTACCCAATGGACAGACTGCTTGCGAAGCTTTCGGAGCATCAAGCTGTTAAGACTCAGCATAACGTGCCGGCTACAACATTTTCGGACGACGAGCAAGTGTTCCCCCGGGTTCTCGACCATCAATCCTCGTGCAGCTCGCTGCCTATCACTCCGGCCAATGACATTTACGCCGCCAGCACTCCGACAACTCGTCCGGCGAGTGCCACACCGGAGAGCCACACAGCTCCCAATGACGAGGTTACTCGCCTGAAGCTCGAGCTGGCCCGTGCCAAAAGCGAAATCTCTCGCTTAGACAGCGAGCTTATCAATCGACGAGTTGAGGGCATCGAAGGCAATGAAGATGGCTTAGACCAGGTTGATAAGTCTATTTTGGGCATGGCTGGCGAGCTTGGCGGCCCGAGGTTTCCGGGATCCTCCACTTACAAGTCGACTAGACCTAAATACGCACGGGAGACCCCGTGGCCTGCCCAGGATGATTCTCCGTCGGATACTAGTGATTCGCTCTCGGCTGGAAACTATGGCCGCTCTCGAGGAATCTGGGCTTCTGGGAAGAATAGCAATGCTACTCAGAGCAACTATCTGCAGCCAACAACCTCGGCCTTGTCTGACCCTACCCAGCAAACCTCATGGTCTGGTGGTGGTCGAGGTTTTGCTGAGCCCTGTGCCCCGTTGTACGGACCGCCTGCAGATGCCTACCGGGGTGACCGCTTTGGTTCCGGCAGCGACATGGGGATGAGGCCCGCATCTGGACGCCGATCTAATCGTTACGATAATCGCTTTACCACTCCTCAGTCCTTTGAGCCCAGCTTTGGTGGATACGCGATGGGATACAGCCAGTTTGACTCTGTAGCCAGCTACCAAGGTGGACTGCAGCCCCCATTGTCTGACGGTCTCATGGCTCACGCAGGCGGCATACACCAACCATTTCAACAGCCGGTTGGCACTCCTCTGTCTCCCCACGCCACGGAGTTTACCTCGAATGCAGCATCATCCTGGAAGTCTGACGTAAGTGTAACAGGAAACAATTATAGACGGTAAAGACTGAGTGCTGACCCGTTCTTTCATTGATGCAGGCTGTCGCGACCGAGGGCCAAACTTATCTGCCAACCACGGAACCTCTGAATTATCGTCGGCTTCTGGATCGTAACGTCAACTGCAACTGGAAGTACATTGTGGACAAGATTGTCTGCAACAACGATCAGCAAGCTTCGATCTTTCTTCAGCAGAAGCTCAAAGTCGGTACTCCGGAGCAGAAATACGAGATTGTCGAAGCCATTGTTGCACAAGCCTACCCACTGATGGTCAATCGTTTTGGCAACTTCCTAGTTCAACGCTGCTTTGAGCACGGAACACCTGAGCAGGTCATCAAGATTGCAGAGGCCATCCGCGGAAACACGCTCAACCTTTCCATGGATCCTTTTGGTTGTCACGTTGTTCAGAAGGCGTTTGACTCTGTACCCGAGGATTACAAGGCCATCATGGTGGGCGAGCTTCTGCGCCGCATTCCCGAGACAGTCATCCATCGGTATGCTTGCCATGTGTGGCAGAAGCTTTTCGAGCTGAGATGGACAGAGTCACCTCCCCAGATCATGAAGTTCGTCAACGATGCCCTTCACGGAATGTGGCATGAAGTTGCCCTGGGTGAGACAGGCAGTCTTGTCGTCCAAAACATATTCGAGAATTGTCTCGAGGATGACAAGGTAAGCATTTTGGCTTTATTGTAGCCTTTTGACCAATATAATCGATGAGTAAGGCTACTAACATCACAAAAATTTCTTTTCCAGCGGCCTTGTATTGAAGAGGTTCTTGCAAACATAGATATTGTTGCCCACGGCCAGTTTGGCAACTGGTGTATTCAGCACATCTGCGAGCATGGTGCCCCGGCTGACCGGAGCCGCGCCATCGACCATGTCATCCGTTATGCAGCAGAGTACAGCATGGACCAGTTCGCCTCCAAGGTTGTTGAGAAATGTCTGAAAATTGGCGGCTCCGATTTCCTTGGTCGCTACCTTGATCGGGTCTGTGAAGGCCGCGTGGACCGGCCGCGCATCCCCCTTATTGATATTGCTAGCGACCAATACGGAAACTACCTGATCCAGTATATCCTCACGCATTCTACACCTCAGCATCGCGAGATTGTGGCGGCCCACATTCGCAAGCATATGGTCTCTCTCCGAGGTTCCAAGTTCGGTTCTCGTGTCGGTATGCTTTGCACCAATCCTGCCGTGGCTACCAGGCCTGGCCCAGGTGTCGGCCCTGCCATGGGCCGGATTCCACCGGGCTCTCGGTTCGGCGGTGCTTACCGCTAGCCAACCCTTGGCTGAGCACTTGTGCAGTCGTCACACGTCACCCGCGCGTCTATCTAACTGTCTGCAGCACATGCACTTGGACCAGCTTCTTTTCCTGTCGCCAGATCCTGCATCACGGCTCTCGACAGGGAAAAGACCTGGTAGCAGTGCCTGTATGCGAGCTGAAGCCGATTTGGCTCACCTTTTTGATTCACCATGCCATGAGCCAAATTTCCACCCATCGTTCGATTCAGGAGTTCACCTACGACGTTCAAGATTTGCGCGTTTTACCATCATCTTCCCAGTCAACTAAATTTACAAATTAACCGAAATCCTACGCTCGGGAGGCTACTGCCCAATCGAGTGCTTTGGACACATTATATTTACGATTTTGCGATATGGGCGGTTGTCAAAGTTGCCAACAGTGGTATAGAACGAAAAAAAATGAGCATCCGGGCACTCATCTTATTCATTTTTTGTCAAGCCGGTCAATGAATGAATGTTAATGCGCACAACCTTGGCTTCTCTTTTTACCATCTGGGGATCAGCTGAGTATAATTTGGGGGGAGAACCAGCTTCGATCTAGTGGTCGTGTTCAGTGGCGCAACGAATAAAAGTAGCCTGGCAATTCATGGAGGAAAAGAATGGAGGAGGTCGTAACCAAAAAAGAGAGATGTCAAGATTGTTGGGAGGTTTGTTTTCTTTTCTTTTTGTTCTATTCAGGGGTCATGCGTTGCCTCAAGCAAGCAGGTGTGTATGTAAGTTTTGTTAATGCGGGACCAATACGTGGACTTTTATATCGCTAGGTACTTATCCATGTTAGGCGTTTGATTCGCTTTGTCTGTTTTAACCATATGCTTCTCTATCGAAAGGTGACGAGATAGATCAAGCAAGAGACACCATAGAAATAATATTTGGGCTGTTTGTGCTTGGTTTGTCTTGATGTGTTTCTCGGCCCAAGGCTACTACCTAATTTAGTACATAACAAAAAGTCCAGTAATCAGGTCAAGAGCTGCAGCTGCATTGCATTGCTCTCTTGTATTTGGGAACATTAGCTGTCCACCGCTTCTCCTCTGCCTCATCACCCTGATACGTTTTGCCGTCAAACGTCTTGCCGGTCCAGCTCTCCTCAAACGGGTTGAGAGACAGATGCATCAGACGCCTCAGAACGTCGCGCTCACCTTCCTTCTCCACCCTCCGGATGACCTCGTCAAGAATCCATCCCCTGGGCACAAAGTTGGGGTTGATGCGCCTCATGGCCTCCATGCGCTCTGCATCTCGATGCTCGCCCCAGTCCTCCCTGACGCGGTCCCGCCAGGCGCCCAGCCAGGCGCCCACGCGCTTCCTGGCCTTCTCCTCGCCCAGGATTCCGGTGACGCCCTCCTCGTAAAAGAAGAGCGACGCGTTCTTCTCGGCGTCGGCCTCGGTGCTGATGTCGGAGAGGGGCAGAGAGCTCAGGCGGCGGAAGAAGAAGTTGAAGTCGAGCTCTGCCGCCTCCATGGTGTCGAGAAGCTCACTGAAGAGCTTGTCAAAGTCAGAATCCTTGTGCGTCTGTAGACCAAGCCTGGCGCACATGACGCGCTTGTACTCGGCGAGGAACACGGCGCGGTACTCGGTGCCGGCCTGCGTGATCAGGGCCTCGGCGCGGCTGATGATGGGCTCGGCGGCCGCTTCGTCCTTGACGCCCTTTTCTACAAAGGTTGGGTCGTCGACGTCAGCTCCCGCGCCAAGAAGCTCGCCAAGGGCCTCGCCCAGGCGGACGAGGTTCCACCAAATGATGGTGGGTTGGTTTCGGTAGCTGTAGCGCAGCGCGTGGTCGTCGTGGTTCGGCGTGTAGGAAGGATCAAAGACGTCGACAAACGCAAAGGGGCCATAGTCCATGGAAAGACCCATTATTGATGTGTTATCCGTGTTTAGTACACCGTTCATGAACCCATAGGCCTGCCAGTGGGCGACCGTGATGGCGTTGCGACGGCATACTTCGCGATACAGACGCATGAATCGATTTTCAGCCGTTTCAGAGGGGCCCTCCGCTTCGGCTTGAGGGATGCCACGGCGAATTGGGAATTTTGATGAATCTTCTGCGGTAGACTCGACCATAGGCGCCAGTGCTGGCGAACACTCTTCCAGCCTGGGCTTTTCCGGATCAACAAGGCGGCCGGGTAGCTTCTCCCATCCACCCAAAACATCCTCAGCCACATAGGTGGCCAACTTGCGGATCAGGTCCCTGTCACCCCTGGCGCGGAGCAGATCAAAGGTACCCAGCCTGATCCAAGACTGCGCAAAGCGAACGACGATAGCACCCGGCTCGAGGGTCTCACGGCGCACCTTTTGGTGAGGCAGCAGACTCAGCGCCAAGGCGCGCGTCGTGGGAACTCCAAGTGCGTGCAAGCTCTCGCTGGCGACAAACTCGCGTATGCTGCTTCGCAGTACGGCCTTGCCGTCGGCAAAGCGGGAGTAGGGCGTCAGTCCGGCGCCTTTGAGCTGCACCTCGTACCTCTCCCCGGTCTTGGGGTTGGTGGCCTCGAATAGGCTAATGGCGCGGCCGTCGCCCAGCTGGTTCGCCCACTGGCCAAACTGGAAGCCGCCGTAGCACTGCGCCCAGGGATAGCCGTCGCCCCCCAGTTTCTCCTCGTTCCAGCCGTGGAGTTTGTTGCCGACGGCGGTCTGGAGGAACTCGTCGGTCTGTACCTCGGAAGGCCGGATGCCCAGAGTACGCAGGGCCGCAGGGGAGACGCCGAGCAGCTCTGGATCTCTTTGTCGTTCCGGACGGACCCAGGAGAAGAGGGCCCCGCGCACCATGCGTGGGCCGATCTGCTCGCGCGGCGTCTTGTGTGAGTCGGCTGGAGTAGGGTATTCCGGGTCGGCCGGGAGGGCCGAGGTGAAGCGCCAGGATTTGGGGAGATCGGCGAGTGTCATGCCGCCATCTTCGGCGCTGCTGCTCCCTTTTTGATTTGCCGCCGAGGGCATGGTACTGCCGCTGCTGGCGTGTGCCATTTTTCTTTTGTTTGTGGTGGACGATCCGAGTGTGCCTGCGATGGAGACACGGGTATATGCTACGCTTGATAATGCGCAAAGTTGTGCAGCTGAGCGGGAACGAAGATAAAGTGCCTGCATCTGCATCTATGCATATACCTGTAGGTATTTCCTTATTCTTAATACCCGTCGAGCTGCGTGGTCGATGCTCGCAGGGCTTCCTTTTTCGCAAAAACCTCAAAAAACCATGGAGAAAAAAAGGCAAAAGAAACCGCGCACCATGTAGTAAAGTTTGCCGGATCTAGAGCTAGACCATAATCATCATCGATCGGCTCAGTAGTGCTCTCGTAGCGATATTATAAATCAATTTCTGAGTGGCAAGACGGCCTCGGTTGGATTCAACTTTTTCCAATCAAAGTGTATGACAATGCCGGGGACTGCGGAAGATACAAATTTCATTGATGCACTCAGCACGTCATTCAGAACCTGGGGAAGCTGTTGGTGGGGGTGGTCTGGGGTGGCGGGTGCTCAAAGACAGTGGATTGCAGGTCCTTCAACACCTCAGTCCTAGAAACCTATTGGATTTCATGTCGATTTTGATAAAAAAAAAGGTCTGCGAAAATCTCAGTTACAATAAATACTGAAGAAACATAACTAGAGCTAGACTATGATTTCTAGTCGCGCGCGGTGACTAAAATATTGGGATGCACAGCAATGCGTGCTAACTATCATTTCAACGGACTTTCACTTGACAGTGACAGCGCAGAAGAGCTGTCCGTAAAAGGCAATCCATTATTATTACCTACCTATGCAGGTACCAACCGATAAGACCTCGGGGGTTTCTCAGAAGGCAACCTTCGGGCAGCTGGTTGATGTACTGCGTACACTACTATTCACATAGCTACTTCATACGGATATTTATCTGGCGATACAATAATATTTATGCCATTTACAAAAACCCACTTATTCTGCCATCCTTTGTTTTAAAAATAAATAAAAATTAGGAGAATACATCTGGAAAGGAAGGTATTAGCAAATAGGTACTGTAGTCTGGTAATGTAGATAGGTATAGGTAGGTAGGTACATGAAAGAGTGCCACAACACTCGTGCTACTTACTCATCTGCATGGTGGGCGAACTCTGTCGTCATAATGCTACAAGCCGCGACTCATTCCGCCCCAGAAATCAGACGCATAAGCAAACGAAGATACAAACCGCACCCACTCCACTTAGATAATATACAACCCCCACATCAACACATTGCATGTGCATGTTGCGTGCTTGCCTTGCATACGTTTGAAACTTATATCTGTCGAAGGGCCCCAGCTTAGGTACACCTGCCTGAGCTCCATTTTTGATTCCGGCATCGCCAAGAGAAGATAAATACATGTTACTTCGTAACATATCAGCACGTGCCAACCTCAAAACTCGTTCTATCATAACCACCTAGCCTCTAGAGCTAGAATCAAAGTAGACATGAACTCTGCGGCTTCATCCCACCAGCTGGACGCCTCAGGCGAGGCTCCCAAACAGCTCAACTATCTCCCCTACCTGAAGCTGAACGATGGCAACCAAATCCCCATGGTAAGAACATTCATGAAATTCCCGGTTGGGTTGACAAGGATCGAAATATTTGTACTAAACCTCTGCAAATGATTCAAGCTCTCATACGGCTTGGGCACAGCTCAATGCCGAAGGGGTGGTGATGTCGACCCAAAACTGGTTGAGATTACCAAGATTGCTCTGAAAAAGGGCTACAATCACCTTGATGGCGCTGAAGGTTAGTTAATTGCTCGTGCCTCTGGTCCCTAATTGTTTCGAATTACTGCCTGCACGCCCACATATGTCTTATGGCTGCTAAAAGCAAATTCCAACCCCAGTCTACGGCAACGAGGAGGAGCTTGGTCAGGCTGTAAAAGAATCCGGTCTGCCCCGCGAAAGCCTCTTCATTACCACAAAGACATCCTGCAAACCTGGCGTTACCGCCCAACAGAGCCTGGATGCCTCGCTCAAGCGCCTGCAGCTTGACCATGTTGACCTGTTCCTGATCCACAGCCCCTTCTGGGCCAAGTCGCCCGAGGAGTTGCAGGCCAAGTGGGCCGAGGTGGAAGCCCTCAAGGAAGTCGGCAAGGCCAAATCCATCGGCGTCTCCAACTTTCTCCAGGAACATTTGGAGACCATCCTCAAGACGGCCAAGGTCCCGCCCGCCATCAACCAGATCGAGTACCACCCCTACCTCCAGCACGGTGATCTGCTTGCCTACCATCGCAAGCAGAGCATCGCAACGTCGGCCTACGGGCCCCTGACGGCCATCACGAATGCCAAAGGGGGACCTGTCGATGGCAAGTATGACGAGCTGGCGAGGAAATACGGCGTCACGCCGGGTGAGATTGCGTTACGATGGTGCATCGACCAAGGAGTCGTCGCCATCACTACCAGCGCAAAAGAAGACCGTCTGGAGGCGTTACAGAAGAGAATCCCGAGCTTCAAATTGACGCCCAAGGAAGTCCAAGAAATCTCGGAGCTGGGCAACCACAAACACCATCGGGGCTTTTGGAACAACAAGTTTGCGGCGGACGATCGGCGTTGAGGCACAGCGGTAGGAACATAAACGAAGGATAATTTCTTTTTTGTTGCAGAATGGCGTCGGAAAAGGTATCGAACTGTGTGGGGTCTCTCGAAGTAAAAGTTTGACGCCAGGCAGAGAAACGCATGATCGTAACCCCGACAACGACAATAATTATCAATGCCGCTTTGAGCTACTCGCTCAACCCCAGTTTTGGGATGAACTATTATTTCCCTAGCAATCTTGCAGTTTCTTATAGTTCATCATCCGATTCTGTCTCACTGCCACCATCCTTGTTGGCTGTCGACGCCGTTGGCGGTGGTTTACGAGCACGTGTTGCAACTGGCTTTCCGGCAGATGCCTGACGTGTGGTACGAGGACTAGGGGCAGCAGCAGCAGTAACACTAGCCGTGGTAGCTATTCCTCGACTATGGGATTTTCCTTGATCGTTGGCCGTTAGGCTGATGTCTTCAGGTTCACTCGCGGTAGCCTGGTCGTCTTCATCGCTAGTTTGCTTTTCGTCGCCGGAAGAGTTGCCGTGGTCTCCGTCCCCCTGCTTAGGTCGGTCAATATCCATCACATCGAATCCGTCATCCGAATCAGTGCTTAGGTATGTTGCCGGCGCCTTGCGCTTGGGTTTGCGTGCACCCAGGGGCCGTCGGGCCGTCTTGGCTAGCAATGTAGTGCCCCGATTATTATCATCATCATCATCATCACCTTCAACCTTTCCTCCATCGTCCTCAGAATCGGGTCGATTGGAGGTGCCAAGGGTGGTCGCATCGAGGCCCCCGCTCTTGATGACATCGCGCTGCTCTCGGATCTTTGCTTTCTTCTCGTTGAGCAAAAGTCGGAATTTGTCCAAGAGCGCAGCCTCGTGCTCCGCCTTGGCTTGCACTAGTTCGTCTAGCTGCTTGGTCAACTCACTGACAGCTTGTTCGCACTCTTCTGCTTTCGCCTTGGCCGAAGCAAGCTCTGTCCTGGCGTTATTAGTGGACTCGAGAGCAAGTCCGCACCAGTCAAACAATTCAACTGCCTCGCTCTCATCCTCTTGCAAGTTGATGACCCCGAGGCGTTGCTAGTCATTGTTAGCGGTAAGTCAGTGCGGGAGGGATTGTAAACAAACAAGCTCGGTAAAAGACATGAGCAGCATCAAGTGCCGAAATTGAGCATGGGGACGACTTGCCGTAATGCGCTGGACCTTTTTGCGAACAGTTATCTGCAGGCCAGACCGCACGGCAGCCGTAAGGTGGATATCCGGGACTACTTCTTGGCCTAGCAGAAGGGACTCTAGTATTTGCTCCCATTCTTCAGACGTGCAAGGGCTGTCCTTGGGCCTGAGAGTCTGGATGCTACTGTGCTTTACTGTTTCGTCATTGAGTTGAGTTGGTCCCTGATTTTAGCTTGTGTGGGGGTGGAAGAAACAAGACATAAAGTTTTACGAAACGCATGAAATATAGTGACAAGGGTTGTGCCGAGAGAGCCCGGTTCCCCGGGTATTTTGTGGGAGATGTTTGATTGCAAATTGAGCTTGAGATGAAATTTGAAATTGCAATCGAAAGTTAAAAGTGAAGCTGCGCTGTCAATTGACTTACAAGTGACAAGGTAGGGGGAGGTGCCCTCGGTCGCTACGATTCTGACGTCCAGGGGACGTGCCTTTTTGGATGATGATGGTTGCACATGAACCAAAACAAATGAGCCTTCCTCCTCGTCCGAACGGGGTATCCTGAGAACATGTGGGCGGGACATTGTGATCCGGAATGAAGATACCAAAAGAGGAAGACGGCCGGGAATGAAAAAAGAAAGTTGGAAGAACTAGGATGAAGATCTCGGGTGTGGCAAAACGGAGCCGGCAGGCAACTCAAGTTGGCGAACGGCAGCGTGTTTGCTTGTTTGGTCGGTAGGTTGGGATTGGGGTTGAGAGGGTCGAAACGAAACGAGACATAAAAAAAAGTCTTGGAGTCTAGGCCTTGGACTAAGACTAGCCTCTTGAATCCCAAGAAGCAGGTTTTCCCTTGTTTTGCGTGTGAGTACCGATAATTGTGTGTGCGCCCGCAGCTATATCAGCCTTTCTCTATTGACTGTGTCAAACTGGGGCAGAATGAGAGGCTGAAACAGTGAAGATGAGGAGGCATGGACGTTGGAAGGTCCAAGGTGTGTCTTAGTTCAGCAGCCTCTGGCTGACTGGCTGGGACTTTTGCTGCACCCTTAAGGTCCAGGCAGCCGAGATGCAAGGCTGCTTCTCTTACGGACGGGAGGAAATTGTGGGGAGGACCACGACTATGACCTTTGGTGGCAAGGGTAGTCAACAAATTCCAGCTAGAACCCTGAAGTGGCCGCAGAAAAAAGCGAGGAGATATAAAAAGCAATACTAAAGAAGAGCATGCCTCCATTACGGAGGATGCCGCTTGTGCATGATTGTACGAGGTGTGGAAGGTCCCCCATATTTCCTTCTTCTGCGGATACCTAGAACTAGACTAGACCAGACCTAGACTACATTTTGGGGCCAAGTCTACTACTGCGCTGTCAATGTATGCCTGTTTGCGTGTTCATGTGCGGGTACCTGACTTCCCACCCCCCAAAACTCGAGTCCTACCTGACCTTACCAAATGTGGTGCGACACCTGACTTGCTGTTGTTCTTGCCAAAATCCAAATCATGCAAACAGACAGAAACCCGCTGTGGAACACGCCACACTCCTGACGGTGTTGAGTTTAGTTGATTTCTTTATTTTATTTTATTCCGTTTCATTTCTACTATACTACCGACAGACCCTCAAAATTAAACAATGGTACCGGAAACTATTTAGCAGTGACGAAATATCGCAATGTACTTGACGTAACAGATAAATGAACAAAAGGTATTCGATATGGGGCCTTAAGATCCAAGATGTTAATAACATGCGTCACGAATGAAGATCTCTCAAGAAACCACAGTACGCGTCGGTACGCGAAGGATCGCGCTCGGATCTCGTTTGTGAATGTCCAATCAGCATAACCGACAGTGAAGCTCTGACAATCAGGGAGAGCACGGACCTTGACACTTACCAACCTCGTTGATCCTTGCTTGCTCGGTCTTTGTCTTTCTTGTCTTTGGTGTTGGCCCCCCGCTGTTCATCGTTGCAGTTGAAAAAGAGATCCACATCGCTGCAACGAGTGAACAACATGAAAAGTCAATGGTAATGCGACAGGACGAATTTGGAAAGGCGCACAAATCCTAAGTTCTGGTGAAAATAACAAATAGAAAAGCGAGTCTGTCCGGTGCGACAAAAAATATCAGCAGCACTGCGTAGCCAGATAGCATGCGATGACGATGTCACATTATATACAGGTACAGGTACCTACAAATATGAAATATGGGTGGATTACTGCGTAAGCAATCCAATCTAGATACCGCGGCGCCACAACACGCACCCAAATACGGAGTAAGCCAGCCAACGGGTCCGGTCACATCCATCCAGGTGGACTTTGTCACTCACTGCTTGGCAGCTAGGATACTCCAGCCTCCTCCCCTAAAACGGGATGGGTCCCTGGTCTTTCCCGCCTCTTTGCTTTTGAGCAAAACCTGCGCATTTCCCTGCTTTGTTTTTCTTTCAAGCACCTGCAGAACGTCACATCTTTTGTGCATTTCATTGCATTGCATTCGAGCCTTACGACACCCCAAAGTTGATGTGCGGTTTCCTTTGTAATCTTGGAATCGAATGCCTAAGGGCGTGATAGTTGGAGGTTGATTGCAGTCTACCTGCAGTCTTGGTCTAATCCTCTACGGTTTACAACCTTACCGACAGAACCTGACGGCCCGCTTTACACCCGAACTACTGCAACCAAGTTTTTAATAGGGGCCTAACGTACAGTACGAAGTACACACCAGATCGGGTATCCATTTATGGTCAATTCAGCCTACGACCCCAACTCGCCTCTTGCTCACCGTTCTTCCAATCCGCTCCACTTCTCGTGCAGCTCATCCCCTCCAGATCTCTCTGGCTCCCACCACAAATCACACTGCCCTCACTATACACACCATCTGCTTTTGACCGGAAAAATTCGACTAAAATCATTCACCATCATTTACACCCGGACGGAATCATCGCTCCGCGGTGTCGCGACGACGGGAATCCAGGGACCGATAAATTTTACCGAAATCAGCGGCGAGCGAAAAACCGAGCCGGGAACCAAAAGAAACAAATATCGTCCAAACTTTTTTTTCTCACTCGGTCAACGAACGCTAATTACTCAGCTGTCAATCGCTCCACCACGCAACACCTCAGAGAAGGAGATGCTACCAGGCCTCGGGAGTCATTGTCGTTGACTATGAATCTCCACAACTGACTTCGTTCAAACTATTCTTGTCGCTGTAAACAATCCAACTAAATCAGCGACTGGATTGGACCACCGTTTCTCTGTGTCGCCCGCGCGTGCGCATCCATCGAAAGGAACCGCGCGATGACGGCCTGGATACAACCTGTTGCCATGGACACCCTTCGATTGAAGCCGCGCCAGCCGGTCGTTGACGATATCGAAAACTGGGACGACGACGATTTCCTAATAGACGACGACATCACCTTCCGTAGCAGCGGCTCTAATGTAACTGGCCAACTCACCCGACGTGGATCCCACTCTTCATTTCGCTCCGAGCGCGAATCCATCCAGGGCGAGGAACAATGCCTGCAACTTCCTGATGTAGATGACGAAAAGTCGACATTAGATGCGATTGCTGCTGCTGCATCAGCCGGAATTCCGCTACCTAGTAATATTACCCCTTCGGCGTTGATGGGAGGCACCATCAAGAGACTCGGAGGCCGAAAAATAAAGAAAATCATTCAAGAGGACTGGGAGGATGACCTGGAACTTCCCGAGCCCGGACGTGCACTGCGAATTAAGCCGCAAGATGGCTCCCGATTTCCAGAGTCTCTGCGCCAAATTAGCAGCTCCACGACGACCAGCCCCGTAAAGCAGACTAAGCCAACACTGGTCACTCCGGAGCAGAAGGGGCGCCAGTCGAGCGCCGCTTCCAGCAACATTAATCTCGACAAGTACAAGGACAACGACGACGACGACGACTTTTTTGGTGACGGAGCTGATACAATCAAGGTGTCCAAGACCCGCCAGGTGCTCAAGCCGGTTTCGCTGATAACGCCACCCACACCGAGCAAGAACGAAGGCGAAGATGATTTCGAAGTGGACTTGGAGCTGCCATCTGACGGCAAGCTCAAGCTGTCCACCCGAAAGGATATCCCCAAGACCCCATCCTTGAACACTCTTGAGGATTTTGACTGGGGTGAGGGTAGTCTTGGGACGAGGTTTGGTGGAACTCGACGGGATGGTCGCTCTGCTCGCAGTTCGTCTGTTTCTGCAATGAGCCCCAGCATCGCGAGCTCTTTGACCGCCGAAAGCGAGGACGAGGCGATGGATGGCTTGGTCCTGCCAGAGGGACCGGTAGACTTTACCGAGAGGCTTCAGAAGCGACGGCCAAGTCCGTCACCAGAGCGGCAGCCTATTGTGTCACCTCAACTTGTACAGAAGCCTCCACCGCTGAAGACCGCCCTACCAACGCCTACCTCAAGAGCCGAGCCCGAGAAAGAGGATTTCTTGAGTGGACTGGACATTGGAAACGGGGAGGTATTTGACTCTAGCAAGCTCACTCTTCACCGCAACGTGAAGGTCAAGGACACTAGGACGGGCAGTCCGAGTCGCCCAAAGACTGCCGCCTCCATTACTTTCACCAACAAATCCAACGGTGCTGTATCTCGTCTGCCTCGTCCGATGGGAGGTCATGAGAGAACACATACTTCATCCTCATTAGAACCCGTATCGGAAAGCGGAGGTCCAATACCTCATCCCCGCAGGTCACAGTCAAGGCTGGGCCACTCTTCCCAGTCTTCAGTCACGAGCCTGCCTACTCCAACCACCCCATCATCTACTCATTCCATGCTACCTGCCACACCGCGGCGGAGAGAGGTAGGCCATAAAACCTCGAACACATCATTGCACAATGAGCCTACAACCACGAACGCCCAACTTTTGCGGCTCAAGCGGTCTCTGCCAGTAATGAGGGCTCCAATCTCGCCTGCTCGTCCTCCTACACGTGGCGGTTATGACCGCCCACCATCCCGGAGCGACACTCAATCGCGACCATCCTCGTCCCACATGCGACCAAAGACACCCGTGGAACGAACTCGAGCCGGACAGGAGAGTGCGGCGGCCCAGGCCCGAAGACATCCCGTTCCTTTCTTTGCTGGAGGTGCATCAAACTCGCAGTCGCATCACGTGATGAGCAAAACCTCGCGTACCTTTCGCCGTAATGATTCTGATACAAGCATGGATTTGAGGCCATCGTCACGCACCGTGTCGAGATCAACCATGCGCTCGCCTAGTCCGAGCAAGAGGTCCCGTGTAGAAAGGCTTGCGCAAGAGAGCATGATGCCGGTGAAGCCTCGACGCCAAAGACACTTCGGGGATGGCAACGAACTCGATGGGTTCGACGATCTAGCAACCTCTGCCCAGGCTGAAGCGAGATGGATCAAGCAGCCAGCAAGTGGGACCAAGGCTCATTTGAGAAACAAGATGTATCAAAACATCCACCCGGACCGGAACACACCCTCCCCTGCGTTGTCAAATGCGACTGCACCTTACTCGCCAGCAAGATCCGAGTACACTCCGCGGTTCGCCAGGGACACTGCGGCAAGTAGGATAGCTCGGGAGACATCTCTAGCTCAACGAGCACCATCAAACGGCCCCTTGGCTCCCCTTACGACCCAACGCGTTGCTCAGCTCACGACACGCAATAACTTTAACAATGCACACTCGCAAGCGACGGTTCGCTCAAAGAAGACGCCCAAGAGGCCACCCCAGTTAAAACCGTTCTTGATTTCTAACCTCACCACAACACGAGAAACAAAGAGTAAGCTGCATTCTTATCATTTGCTTGCGCTACAACCACGCATCACGATTGTGAAGCAGAAGCTAACTGAAGTTGTACTACAGCTGTCAAAGGAATGGTTTATAACCCTGAGACGTATCGCTGGGAAGGCAATGACAATGCGCTTGGGGCCTTTGATGCCCCTGCATCTTCGCCATCCACAGCATCGATTCCCAACTACATGAGGGAACGAGAAAATGCCACACCACGCCCAGCGCTTATCACACCCATTGGCGCGACAAAGGGTGTCCAGGTCGTTGGCGGCATGGTCTTCGACCCTCAAAATATGTGCTGGCTCAAAGTAGGAGCACCCGGTACCGCCGGTAGCGAGGCTGATCCATTGGACGGTTTCAACGCCCTCGACGACGAGGATGATGTTTTCAAAGACATCCCTGATTTGGAGGACACCTCGGCCAAGGCACATGATGGCGCAAACGTCGGTGGTCGCATGAGCGACATCAAGGACGATTGGATGGTCGGCGAGGAATTTGACGTCGGCCCCGAGTTTGTCCGCCGCCAACGGGAAGAAGAGGCCAAGTGGAAAAAGAAGTGCGAGCAATGGCTCAGCCCTCAGCCACGCGATCGTGAAGCTTGGCGTTGGACCATCAGAGAGATCGTCCTCGGCATTCAACAGTGAGGGTCTCGATCTGCCTATCGCTCGCTACCAATATACGACAAGAACGCCCATACCGCTTCTCTACCGAGGTTGAACAAAACACATACGCTCATTACTTTTTCTTTTTACATACACTCTTGGCTCCAACAGGTACCTCTTTATCGCATACACCAATCTAATCCGCAAGGAGCTCAAAGCATCTTGTACAACTAGAAACGACATGACGACACGGACACGACACCATTCACAATGTATCAGTCAGGATACAAGCATATACAGTATCTTCATACGGATTTTTTTTCTTTTGTCGAGGGGGGACATGGCTCGCCATAGTTGGATTGGAATCGCAATCGAAAGACCAAGTGGCTTTTTAGGTGGTTTCATTGTTAGCTTGGTGCCAGGTCCCTCACAGTTATTGCTACCACATATTTGCTATTTGCAAATGCTCTTCCTTTTTCCTTTGTCTCTATTTTCTTTCTTCTCCGTTGCGTTGGTTTAAACCCGAAAACGTACTTTTTCTTTTTTACTGGATGATCATGGGACGCTTTACGACTTTGGGATTATTTAGTTCTTCTTTTGATTTCCTAATCAAAAGACTTTGGGGAGTTCTAAAGGATGGCAGGGCATAAAAAGGGTGAAAAGAAGTCAGAGGGAGGAAGATTTTTCGGGATTGTGTGCCCTCTGCTTCATTCTCATACAGTATAGGACGATATTAGAAGTGTACAATATCAAAACTCTAGGCTATGATGAGCTTGATCTTTTTATACCCTGAGTTGTCATTTTCTTTCCATTATGATACCGCTTGACAAAGTGTATGCTTGGTAGTGACATATTTTCAAGCTATCAACTGTAGCTGGCCTGGAGTGAGGTCCACTTTTGAGGTGCAGTACCTAAGATATGGATGGAGCTGTACAAGTCAATCAAGTTGTAGTGGGGCGGCACATCGCCGAGACGACGTTGACAAGAGTTGCAACTGCGGGGCATCCAACGTCGCCTGAATTTGGACAGTGCAGCTGGAGCTAAATCGACTTGCCGGATGTTGCTTCAACGTCCTCGCCTAAGTTGAGCCGTAAATCATATATTTCATACCAATTCGCACTGGTTTTCTTCTGCAAGTCAGCTGAAAAAGACGATATTCAATCAAGAAACAGGGGCACAAGGGAAACAAGACTTTTCTTTTGCACAAAATGGCCAACGAGGTCGTCTTCGCACGGCAGTTCCTGTCGCAGCTCGATGCGCTGCCCACCAAGCTATCGCCGGACCATGTCGAGGATCCAAGATCATACCCAGCCCGGGCCGCCGTATGTTGAGACTTCCTTTTTACTTTTCTTGTTCTCCAACATGCACTTGGCTTTCTACTGGGCAAGTGAAAAATACCAAAAGAAAAAAAAAGCTAACCATTTCCCCCCGCTCTTTGAACAGTACATCCTTCCGAGGCCGCCCAAGGCCATGAGTAAGCCGCACGGCCGGGCCGCCGCGCCGGGCTCCGACCGCAGCGTGGCCGTGTCGCTGCGGTCCCTGCGCAACCCGCCGCTCGACATCAAGCTCGCGCCGCAGCCCGTCTCGACGACGTCGGTGCAGGACGTCAAGGCCGCCGCGGCCGAGCAGGCGGGCCTCCCCGCCGACAAAATGAAGCTGCTGTTCAAGAAGAAGCCCGTGGCCGACAGCAAGACCCTCGCCGAGCTTTTGGAAGGCGCAGGCGGCGCCGACGAGACGATCGTTGAGTTCACCGTCATGGTGCTCGGCGGCGCCGTGCCCAGTCGGCCGGCTGGTGGTGGTGCCGAGGCTGGCGATGTGCAGATGAAGGAGGCGGCGGCGGCGGCGGCAGCTGCTTCGACTTCCACGGCCCAAGGGGTCAGCGGTGTCGACGTGCTCAAGACTGACGACTTTTGGACGGACCTCAATGGCTTCCTGCTGCAGAGGGTGAGGGATGAGAAGGTGGCGGATGAGGTGTCTGGCTTGTTCCGAAAAGCATGGGACAACAAGGCATGATATATGGGTTTTATTTTTCAGGCGCTAAGCTTGTGGTTGTTGGTTAGCCAGCTAAAGCATGCAGGCGTGAGCATCAACTTTGTTTCAAACTAATAAAGACGACATGACTTTGATGAACAAACGAAGTAGCTACGGAACCGCTAAAGCTCTACTGCCCTATGCGGCACCAACTATCCTAAAGTGAACATGTCCACAAGTACTTGTGTGGCCAGGGCAGAAGTTGGCGTTGCAAATTCGAACCAAACGCCTTGTCCGTCATCAAGCCAACACAGCACGAGGGCCGAACACACATCATCAAAGAGCCTCCTTTCGCATTTATTGAATGTATGACTGGGAACTAGTTTCATCAGAGAACAGCTTTGGATGTCGTAGACCTGCAAAAAAAGACCAAGACAAGAACAAGAAAAGTAAACCTTCGCACGCGACGTAGACTGGGCTTGAATTTATAGATGAGCACGCCTAAACCTATCCCAGCTGTGCGACGTACTCTCTCCCCCTAGCCTCTCTTGTTCGTCTAGAAAGCACCCCTCTTGAATCTTCTCTCTACTAAATACGCGGCGAAGGAATACAAAACCCCCAGGGCATATCCACGCTTAAGCCAGGCCCTTGCTGACGGTCTTCAGGACAGAGTCGTATTCGATGTCGTCGGCGTCGTTGGCTTGCAGTTCGTGAGCGATGCCGTTCAGGGCGCGCTTTAGGGCGTCCTTGGACGCGGCGTAGATCATCTTGGGCTGTTTTTGTAAAATAGGAGACAATCTCAGCAGGAAATTCCAGCGGAAACGACAAAGTTCAATTATCATGCAAAAAGGAAGCGTAAGGGGATAGGACAGACCTTGACACCAGCATCATCAGGAGACCAGGCAATAAAGGTAATCTTGTTCCGTTCACCCTCGCCCGAAGCCAGGGTGTACTGGAAGTCGTAGACGGCGTAACGGGGAGCCTTGCCAACAGCACCCTATGGATTCATCCGTTTAGTCAGCAAAGCGTTCCGTGAGTGTAGCTCGAAAAATGTCCACCACAATGGGCGTTATGCAGGAAGAAAAGGTCTCTCTTACGCTTGGCGACTTGACGGTAGCGTTGACAAGCTTGTTGCGGAATGTCTCCCAGTCCGAGTCGCCTGAGGCCTCCTCAACCACAATCTCCTTGTTGTTGTCTGAGAGCTTGAAGATGATGTACTTGATGTTCTTGCTGAGCTTGAGCTCGTTGTACGTCGTCACGCACTCCTGCGAGACGGTGGCTCTATCTCAATGCGGGCGCGAAGCAAGTAGGCGCGCGACTGATGGTTAGTCTTGAGCTGTTCTCTTGGAATGACGTGGGCGTTCTGAAGTTGGACCGCCAAAAAGAGCTATAGCGATTATCGGTCCGCCCCTCGTACGACTGCGCCGGTCCCTGCGTTTTTTGTGTACCCATCATAGACGGCGTCGTTTCGTCTCGTCCTGCATGGCTACTACCCCGCGATGCAGACATCGTTTCGCTGTCCAAGCATCTGCTGAACCCTCGTGCATGGCAGTGAGGGGCAGGCCGGAAGGATGACAGCTCGCAAGAAAACGGGGGGCCGCACGATCGCAGTCGATAGAAGCCAGGCCGGTAGGTTTGATGCATCGCAATTTCACATTGGAGAGACAGAACGTTACTAACCCGGATTGAGACTAGAATAAGGCATTGTCAGTTTCATCGCGAGGGCGGCATTGATGTAAAGTTACGGAGAGTGACAGTAGGCCGACAAAGTGGCATTGTGCAGCTGCGCGGGCCGAGAACCACAGGGGAAAGCTCACCATGTTTGCTTTGCGCGGTTTTTGGCGGGGAAACCAACAGTGGCTTTTGAAAGGGAGGATTCAAATAAACCGTGGGACAGAAATCGCAGAGAAGGAGGCTGTGGTCGCGAATTAAAAGTCCGTCTCGGATGTCAGCGCAAACAAGGACACGAAGCAAAAGGACAGGATAAAGGAGGATACAGCAAGCTCTCTCTCTGCGTCGTACTTTTTTATTGGAGTATTTTGCTTAGAGGAGAAAGGGGGGGTCGAAGGAATTTGGCGGCGGCGACGGTGAGCTCTTGTGAGAGGAGCCGGTTCCTGCTATCTGCCCCGCCTTGCTGTGTGGGCGGGTCAGCCTTCCCCGTCTGGCAAGCGCAACAACCCCCGACCAGCACCGGAAACCGCAGAACAGGGGAAGTACCTGAGTGGGATTAAACGACTGCGCCAACAACTCGTGACGTACGTACGTACCTGTGAGTTAATATTTCAGTACTGAACCGGTCCTTACGGTGGATCAATCGACAAGGGTTTAAGAAAAGTTCAGACTGGATATTTCAAGAGATGCAATTTCAGACTTGAACCGTCCAAGTTATTTATCTTTTCTTTTTTTTCTGTTTCGTTTCTGTGATTAGGATTATATGTCCTTTTTTATTTGTCTAGTGAAACAATGGATGGTAAACGGGTGCCTAAGAACCGTCTCTGCACACCCTTCAACTTGCGTTGCCTTTTTGCTCAAGTAACTTCGGGTGACGTGCCAATGTCAAGTCAACTTGGGCGAAAGCGTCTTTGCCGGCGGGGTGTGGGGCACAGAATTGATCGGGCAACGCAATGTCGCGAGGTGAGCTGCCCTGTTTGGCTGAAATTGCAAGCTCCATCCAGTTGTTTCTACTTTGAGCTGCCTCAGGTACACTGAAGAGGATACCTATCAAGGTGCCTGTCAAACAACAATTTGCTATAGATATAACAAAATCAGGCAGCCAGCACATTTTGAAAAAAGGTAGGCAGCAGGTCAAGTAAGGCAGTATAGCTAGTGTGAAAGACCGGTGCCTGCTGAGGGACTCGCAATCCTCTCCAACATATTTCATGAGTAACCACCAACGGAATAATGTCAACCGACAACACACGCGTCTCTGCACATCACATCTACGCTGCACGCCATCACAATCCGAGGTTACCTGAGCGCCAAGGTGCATTACAAGTTCACAAAATAAACAGCCACTGTAAATTGAACACCGCAGAAATATCAAACAAGGTAGGTAAGTAGGTATCTTCGTTTTATCTACACCCCTGGTTCAACCCAAGGAACCAGACTATTGTACAGTTTCTTTCCGGGAGATTCCCAGAAGCCTCTTCAGGCAACTAATTAACAGTTTATATCGAAGGATTTGTATGAGGAAAATTTGTGGGGAGGGGAGATGAATGGGGGTGATGGAGATCAGCTTCGTAGACCTTCCAGCAAGCATGACAAGAGAAATGCAAAACTCATAACACCGATTTTTGGAGACCCCCCATATACATGCCCTTTGCGTACCCAGTGACAACCGAGTGCGCGTGGTATTGTTACAAAGAAACACACAGCTGGTCGATATTCGTCCCAGCCAACCAACTCTCTTCAGGCAGAGGCAGCTCTTACATCATGCCACCCATACCGCCCATGCCACCCATGCCTCCCATACCACCCATGCCGCCAGCAGGGCCCTTCTCCTCAGGGGCCTCAACGATGGCAACCTCGGTGGTACCGAGGAGCGAGGCGACACCGCTGGCGTCAAGGAGACCGGTGCGGACGACCTTGAGGGGGTCGACGATACCGGCGTCGATCATGTCGACGTACTCGCCCTTGGCGGCATCGTAACCCTTGCGGAAGTCAGAGCCGAACTCGTCCATGAGCTTGCCAACAATGACGGAGCCCTCAAGACCGGCGTTCTCGACGATTGTCCTGGCAGGGCGGGTGATGGCATTCTTGATGATGCTAACACCGAGCTGCTGGTCGAAGTTGGCCGACTTGACGTCGCCCAGAGCCTGGCTGGCAGCCTTGAGCAGAGCGGTACCACCACCGGGCAGGATACCCTCCTCGACGGCGGCGCGGGTGGCGTTAAGGGCATCGACAAAGCGGTCCTTCTTCTCACCGACCTCGACCTCGGAAGAGCCACCGACCTTGATGACGGCAACACCACCCGAGAGCTTGGCCAGACGCTCCTGGAGCTTCTCCTTCTCGTACTCCGAGGTGGTGGGATCAGCCATGACACCACGGATCTGCTCGCACCTCTGGGTGATCATGTCCTTGCTGCCCTCGCCGTTAAGGACAATGGTGTCCTCCTTGGTGATGGTGATGGAGCCGGTGGAGCCGAGCATGTCGATGGTAGCCTTCTCCAGCTTGACGTCAAGCTCATCAGTGAAGACGGTACCGTTGGTAAGAACAGCAATGTCGCCAAGGATCGACTTGCGGTTGTCACCGAAGCCGGGAGCCTTAACGGCAGCGACCTGGAGCTGACCGCGGAGCTTGTTCAGAATGCAGACAGCCAGAGCCTCGCCCTCAATGTCCTCAGCGATAATGACGAGAGGCCTGCGGGTCTGGGTCGAGATCTCAAGAGCGGGGATGATGTCCTGGACAGCCGAGATCTTCTTCTCCGACAAGAGGATCAGGGGCTTCTCGAACTCGACCTTTTGGGCCTTGGCGTCGGTGATGAAGTAGGGCGACACGAAGCCGCGGTCGAACCTCATACCCTCGGTAACCTCAAGCTCGTCAACAAGGGTCTTGCCCTCCTTGACGGTGATGACACCCTCCTTGCCGACCTTCTCCATAGCGTTGGCGATCATCTTGCCGACGTGAACGTCGCCGTTGGCCGAGATGGTGGCGACCTGGGCAACCTCCTCAGCGCTGGTGATGTCGCGCTTCTGCTTGTGCAGGAAGTCGATGACGGCGTCGACGGCAGCCTGGATACCACGGCGGAGATCCATGGGGTTGCAGCCAGCGGCAACATTCTTGACGGTCTCGGAGAAGATGGCGCGGGCGAGGACGGTAGCCGAAGTGGTACCGTCACCGGCGACCTCGTTGGTCTTGGATGCGACGTCCTGAAGGAGCTTGGCACCGAGGTTCTCGAACTTGTCCTTGAGGGTGATGGCCTTTGCGACGGTCACACCATCTGAAAAGAATATTTGTTAGCTTGTCAGTTCTTGTCGAGTCGGAGCTGTCCACGTCCAGCAACTGCAGCTGCAGCTGCAGCTGCAACTTGAAGGGCGCTTCTCCTTACCCTTTGTGATCTTGGGCGAGCCATAGCTAGACTCGATGAGGACGTTGCGGCCCTTGGGACCCAGCGTCGTTGAGACGGCCTTGGCCAGAGTGTCAACACCAGCCAGAAGAGCGGCGCGTCCCTCGACACCAAACTTGAGCTCCTGCCAGCCAAAATAACGTTAGAACCTAGAAATTTTGAACCAGTCGCAACCGTTGCTCGCTCGGAGCCTCCAAAGATGACGCAGCTTACCTTGTGGGCAAAACGAAGCTGCTGCGACAGACCGGCGCCGGGCCTGAACTTTGCGGCGGCGGCCGAGGACCTCAGGGCCGAAGTCCTAGTCCTGCTGCTAAGTGCGCGCTGCATGGTGTGTAGTATATGTATGTGTATTAAGATCGGGAGAAAGAAAACGGTAGAATAAAAACACAAGTTCAACAGTTAAGTGTACAAAAGGAGAGTCGTGCAGTGATTCAAAGTCGAACCTCGGTATGGGATTTCGCTATTGGGTATAAAAACACGGGTTGAGGATGGGAAAGATGAGGAGAGGAAAAGGGAAGGAAAAAAAAATAGAGCTCGAAAAATTGCTTGTACCAGAAGCTTCTCCAATTGAACTCGGCGATGCAGCGCCCGTGCTGAGGTGGTCCCCAAAAAAAAATTGTACCCCATTCGGCTAGCGCCATGTTCTCCGAGGTTCTGTGGGGCTGGCCAGCACTTTTTCGCGTTGGACAATTCCTGATCATGTAAGCAACTCAACCTCATTCCCAATTTCAGGGGCAAGGTGCTTGTCGTGGACTTGACCCCGGAGCACAGGAATTAATGCTCTCTTATCCTCTTTTTTTCTCGCTTACGCAAAGCTTGCCACACTATTCTATTGGAATCATATTCTCTCCTAGTAACAGAGCCACTGATGTGCCTGTCGCTGCTAAAACCAGAACCTCAAATGGCAAGAGCCGAAAGCAGACAAGCATCGACACCTAGATACTCAGAGAGTTGCAGCTTCAAAAGTCACAGTCAGTCACTCATGATATTCAGATGGTTTGAATCAACCAGAGTCAATTCATAGTGGCCCTGGGATCTGAAGGCTCGGTGTTTGTTCAAGCCTTATGATATGACTTGTTCTGCCCCTGAATCCATGGATCCCTTTCCACCTCAAGCGCCAGAAGTACTGTCCTCATCTAATAATACAAATACACGATTAATGTGCGATTGGGTATCGAAATGTCGTCAATCGTAATCTCATAACTCATACAAGTGTGTAGGTGATAGCCCCGGAGCTGATCTCCTCCCGTCCAATCCCGAGCCTTGATGAGGATGGCCGCATTAGAGGTAAGGTGTAAGGGAGAAAATTAAAAAAAAGTCTGGTCGAGCCGTCTCGAAGAAGAAGAAGAAGAAGAAGTAAAGTAACGCTGCTAGATAACTCCTCCAGAATGCACAATTCTCAACATCTTTGGATGGATAGTTGAGGGTAAAACACAACGGACGCCAAACTTGAGTAAGAAAAATGAAAGGAGAACGCAAATACTCAGAAAAGGATTGCAAGACAGCACGAACCAGATTGGATGGAAAAGAAAACAAAAAAAAGAACTCAAGGAATATGGCGTCGTAATGGTCGTATCATTTCCAGATTTGACAGCAGCTTGGTAGGGTATTTCGCAAGCATTTGGCATGGTGGGCTTGGGTTCCCATAACCTAGGAGCTCGCAGATATTTGCATTCCAAGCACTGCCATAGAGCCACCCGTCCCTCGATCAACATGCAGAGCTCTGGTTGAATGTTCTATTGCCAGGCAAAGCATGTCGCGCGGACGACGGACGATGAAGTCAGATAAGATTGATATCAGATGAAAATTTGAAACAGAAAGAAAGAATAAGAAAAGTGCAGAGGGTGGAAGAATGAACAAAGTAGCGTCAAATGAGCAATTGATCTTAATCAAGCTTGAGAGTGTCGCATCTTCTCATGGGAGCTCTGTGCTGACTTGATGATCGTACGGAGTGAGGTTTTGTTCTCGTAGCGTTGTATCGACGGTGAAGAGGTGTCTGTCAATTCTTGTCACTGACATTGACTTTGTCCTTGATATTGACAATGTAGTCACCATCGCTAACGTCTTCTTCTTCGTCTTCATCATCATCATCATCATCATCATCATCATCATCATCATCATCATCATCATCATCATCATCGTCGTCGTCGTCGTCGTCAAACTTGACCCTCAAGTCTTGATACCCCTCGTACGGGAGCGGCAGGGCGAACTCTGGGGCGAGGAGTACATTCGAAAGGCGCTGTGATGAAGCGTGTGAGTAGATGTTTATAGTTAGAGCATAGGAGAGGGGCAGATACTTACTCTGCTTGCCTCTTCATTATACTCCGGATCGACCACACCTCTAGTCCTGTCCGAATATCCGTCCTCTTGCTCTGTCGAGTGGCTCTCCATGTGCTCTTGCTTGCCAATTCCCAAGGTGTTCTCGGTATTGTTGCGATTCTCTGAAACGGCATCAGCTACCTCCTCCTGAGAGACAGGAGAATACTCGTTGCCATCCTCAACGTCATCTAGCTCGCTATCCGAGCCGTTTTTGGCAATGGCCAATGCCGCAAGTGCAGCGGCTTTGCGGCGCGGGACCGCCTGTGCTGTCGGACTGTAGTCGGCATCCATGGGCAGATTGGCCGGATCAACCTCCACCATCTCACGCTTGATGCGCTTGGACGGTGATGAGAGCGTCCTGGTGGCTGGACGCTTGCCATTCTTGGTCTTGGGCCTGGCAGGCGATGAGATGGACTGGCTGTTGATGACATCCACAGCGTCTGGGATGTTGAAATGTCGATCATCTAGCTTCTCGTCAAACCGAACTGCGCGTGTCTCGAATGCCTCATTTCCAGTTTTGAAGCATACTTTGGCGTCTTGATCCTTGCGCACGTAGCCGCGGATCCAGGGATCAACTTGAGCCCTTGATCCCGGCTTCTGCATAGGCGGCGGTACCAAGTGGCCCTCTACAACGAGTTGACTGCGCAGGCGTCCCAGATGCTGGACAACTGCGCCTCCAGTTGAGCCTGGGTGCAGGCGATGGGCGATGGCATCCCAAGGCAGCTCGATCTTATGTCTACTGCACTCGTATTGTAGGTGCATCATAACCTTCTCAATCATTCGGGGACCTGCAACATCCTCTCCGGTCAGTCTTCTCCAGCCTTTGCTCACTCTCGTGGTTTCATTTTAAGGTATAAATAACTTACGTCCCCACATGATCAAGCTGCGACCCTCATTGCGTCCATTGGCAGATTTCTGGGCTCCATGAGGAGGGATTGGTGTGTAATTCCATTTCTCATACTCCTGGTCCTGCTCAGAAAGTTTGGGGGAAGGCGAACTGCTCGAAGGCGGAGAGTCAAGCACTTGACGGCTACGAGCGGTTTCTTTCCTGCCCTTCTTTGGAGTTGTAGGCAGACGCGGTGCAGCGACCGAGGACACAGATGACTTGGAACCTTGATTCTGTCTGCTCAAGAGGTCACCGGAAGTAGCCTTGCTCTGTTTGGAGCGTCGGCGGCTCACTTCGGGTGTCTTCTTGCCGGTACCCATTTGGAGGATGACAAGTATCTCTGTTCTGTAAAAGGGTAATTTCTGTGTGTAGATTGAAGGCAATAAGCACGAGACTCTGATTGATGGGTGCAAAGTAACGTGAGACGAAAGGTTGCCAAGTTGAGATGGAAAATGTAATATCAAGTTCAGGGAAATGTGAGGTGAAAGTGATGGCGAACTGAGAGCCAGTCCTGACTGACTGTAGCTGTTGGTTGATTTTAAGATAAGAAGAAATCTAGAATAGAATGAGTTCGTAACTTTGCGATAGAGGAACCAGAAGAAAGTAGTAAGTTGATCCAGAGAGAGCTCGGAGGAGTGAATACAATCGAAATGTATGGCCAAATGGCAAGGTGAAGAAGGTAAGATTGAAGGTGAAAGGTGAAGATGAGAGAGATGCGAGGAAGAGACCAGAGTCTATTGGTCTGTTTACGGAGCTTTCTACCCAGGTCAAACAGCTCTCATTTGCGTGCCTCTTGGCCCCACAAGACCACGCTGCGTTTCCTCCGTAGCAGGAAGGCAGGCACTTATGCTACTATAATGGTCTTGATACCTGGGTTTTGCTGCCAGTGAGTGACCGCCTGGCAAAAGGAGCTCCAAACCAACTGACGAGCGTAGGTTCCTTTTTGGCAACCCTTTGCAATTTTCTTCAAGAAGCAGCTTAGCTGGTTTATCCAAAAGCCAAAGGCATCGCGCTGCACTTTATTTATCAGTTCACCAATTGCCTGTATGCTCACCAAGCCATCCCGCTGGAGGGCGTTCTAACCTGACTGCAGATAAACCACACCCTACCGTAGCTTCTATCTGAGAAAATATTGCATTATCTACCTTGATTAGCCACGTGCTTCTGTGAATTATTGATTCTACGCGAATCTTCCAAATTGAACAGGAATGACAGCTCCAAAATTTCGGTGCATCATAGGATATAAGAGAGTTCTCGGCCTCTTGATTTACTAGTCTAGAGCCCATGCCTAGACTTACTATGGCTACAATGGATACTGAACATCCACTCAATGACTAATCCGTGATTAGATTGAAAAGTAATGAAATCTTTAGGATGGGCATTTCTGCCTCTGCGATTTAGTCTCGCCTTGGTATCTTGACAAACTTCTTCGTGATGTAAGGTGAAGAGACAGAAAGGCCGCGATATTTCTTGGCACTAATTCCAGGCAGTCGACCAAGACTGCGAATCAATGACAAGAAACAATGTAGGTTAAGAACAAACAAGAAAGACCCTTTACCAAACGCCGAGCATGAAAGTCAACCCATTAAAACAAAATAGAAATGAAAGAACCCTTCATGTAAACCATGGACCAACCATCAAACTGCAAAACCACCCCACTCGCGAGATGCATCACATATCCTACAAAGGCCTTCAACTTTCTAATCAAAGTTCTTTTCGGGGCTGATCAAGGTAGATTGTGAGATAAACTGCCTCCCAGTGTGGCTCTTATCTCAGTGAGACTGCCATGGTCTTCTGGACTGTTGTGTTTCTCCTCCGTGATATCTTTTTAAGGCCTCGTTTGAGGTTCTGGCTGATTGATTTGTGCCATCTAGACACGATAGCCTGCTGCGTCGGCATGTTGTCGCTGCATTGGCAATCCTCGACATGCTGAGCCTCCGCCATTGAGGTGTTAGAAAGGGCTGAAACTTGTGCGACTGAGATAGTCTCAAGTTGTAGGAGTCGCTGCTGCTCAGGTTCCTTTTGTTGTACCATTGATTGCATGATGTCTGTGAGAGTAGCAGGGAGGGAGGAAAAGAGTGCTGTCATTTCTTGAAGCTGTTCGGCCAATGCTCCAATCTGCTGCTCCCTGATGTGATTCACAGCTTCGATTTGTCGGCTGACCAAGTCAAGACGAGCCTCGACAAGCTCAAAGTCACGGGCCGAGTTGTCCTTCATAGCAACCATCAAATCATACCTGATTTGTGATATGTCATCCTTGTTTGCAATTTCTATGAGGTCATTCTTGCTTGCAGTGCTTGATAGCCTATGTGCAATCTCAAGAAGATCATTCTTGCTCGCTACCTCGGCAAGATCTCGCTTGTTGGCCATGCTAGACACAAGAAGCTCCTGAAGATCAGACTTGGTGACGGCATGAGTGTTGTGGGTAAGCGCAGTCTGCATGATACGGTAGAGAAGCTCCTCTTCTTGAACCGACTTGATGCAAGAGTTGACATGCTTGAGTGCACGCTGCCTCTCGAGCTTCTCATCCATCTCCTCGTCACGCTCCCGAAGGTCACGCGTCAGGGCGACAAAGAGGACGTCACGCTCAGCCTTGGAAGCGGCACTGCGCATCTCAATGAGCTTCTTGTAGTCGTCGACAGTGACGTTGGAGTTGGCATTGAGGTACTTGGTGCTGGGGAACTCGGCGGAGCGCTGGGCAAGGTCAAGCTCCTCAGCCATGGCGCGCAGCTCCTGGCGAGTGTAGAGGATGTCATTGACAAAGAGGGTGGTTGTGGAGCTGGGTTCAGAGAACACGCTGCCGCTCGACACCGACTTGCTTGATGCAGATGACGGCGTGTTCACGTCTACCGGAGACGTTTCGTCCCGGGAGAGCGCGTTGCGGTTGACCATGAGGGTTTTGATGGGGGAGATGGTGCCAGCGCGGACGGCGCCGGTGCTGGTGTTGTTGATGTTGTTCATCTTGTCGGACCCGGTCACGGGATCGGAGCAAGTGCTTGGTTTCGTGAAGTTACTGTTGACGGCGTTAGTGACTTGCTTGTTTATTTTTACCGGAGGTGAAGTGTGGATGGCGTGGTGAGGAAAGCTTCATGGCTGGAGGATAGTGCTCACCTTGGAAGTGGGAGGAAGCGTAAAGTCACTTCTCTCGCAAGTTCTCTAGTAGATTGGAGTCGACTGTGATGGAATAAGACGAGGCGGGAGTCCAGACTTGAGATATCAAGAGAAGTTGGTGCTGTTGTTGGTGTTGGGGAAGATGTAGAGGAGTCGAGACTGACTTGTCTGTGAGAAGATGTCATTTTGTAGGAATCCGTTCACGATTTTGCCTCGAATTTCATGAATAGGAAGTTGTTTGAGGATGAAGAAATCGTGTTTCTATTGTTCAATGCGAAGTTGAGAGGGACAATAAGAGAGATATCCACTTGGTAAAGCAGATGTGGGGCACTTGAACCGCTGGTCTGTTTGCTCGCTCCTATTTGATCTATTGATGCGTCGAAGCCAGCGAGGTCCTCGGTGTAGAACAGTGCAGTGCCCGGAGTGGCTCGAATTCACCGAGTGGGGTACCATTGTTTGTTCGTATTGAAAGCACACCTACCTAATTGTGTTGACTGATTGGCTAGGACTGGCTGAATTGCCCTCGAGCGAGCGAGCACTTGCCCGGGATCGGCTTATACAGCAGCCCTGTCTGGCTCGAGACGAGGTGAGCTAACTGCCAAGATCATCGAAGGCGACTGAGAGTAGCAAATTGGCGGCATATATGCCGACCTCTGGGCAGACATAAGATACACAAACTCTAGAAGATAGAAATTCGTTTTCAGCTGTTCAACTTGGACGTTAAATATGCTATACTTGTCACGGCCTCACAGGCGAGGTCGGGTGTAGCGAGGACGGTCAAAGAATGCATGTCGTCCAAATTAGGTACCTGGGCAGTACCTTATCTAGGTGTCTAGTCTAGTTCTCCACACATTGTGTGCTGTTCTTGTTCTGACTTAACCCTAACCCTTGCCTAATCGGGTCTTAGACGAGCTTGACGACATCCCTTACGGCACACGTTCACTCAACCACATCTATTGTCAACATTATATATGCGTATTGCACGTCATTTGACCTGAGTGGCAGCTTGGATCTGCTGGTAAAGGAGCTCAACACTGTACGGAAAGGAACAATATACTGCGCACAAATTCTAGTCTAGGGATCACTGACTTGCTGCTACAACGGCCTACTCCACGCATTTTCACAGGAACAAAGCCGCTGGGTATCATGCTATTAGTTCATGATTCGTAAAAAGGGACTCTTTGAATTATTTCCTAGGACGAATGTGATTTAATCAGCCTCAAAGGCCATCCCTGCCCGTAAAGGTCTGTCTCTTTAGTGGACTGACCAAGCAGTACATGTGATATCGCCTATCTACCCCATCCTACTTTCATTCCCTCCCAAAAGGCTCCCAGATAGCATTTTTAAGACAGAAAAGCAGATACTACCAAGTCATTTCACGAAGGCCTGCCTGGTTCCTGACAGCATTCAACCGTAGTGTCAAGTGCACACAGGGCTAGGAAAATGTGAAAAGTAAGCTCAAATGTGCAGTTCCTTTTCTAGCACAGCGAAATGTCGGTCCTCATTAGCTCTCTGTACTTGGAAGCAACAATGATTCGGCACAGCAGATACATCACTTACCCACAAAGCCTTCGTGGGCCAATCAAGCCTCTCAGGTTATTACGAACGCCCGTGTAAATGAGCTTGCTGGTGTAGCTTAGTCCTCGTTCTCTGTAAAACGTATGGAAATTGGATCAGCAAAAGCAGCTAAGACCGCAGGCTAAGAGAATCGAATAGCCAGGAAGCACAACCTACCATTGTCGGCCGCATCGAGCATCTCCTCGTCCTTGACAGCGGACTCCTGCTTGGCGACGCGACCCTTCTTGGTGACAGGAGTGGTCGGTGCATCATTGTCCTCATTGTCGGCATCGCGGTCCACAGCCTTGCGCTTGCGCGGGGCGGCCTTCTTCTTGGGAGTGTTCTCAGGCGTGTTCGTCGCAGTAAGCGAGGTTGGGTGGATGTTGTACGACTTGAGAAGTCGCTCGTATCTCTTGGCACTGCGAGGTATTGGAAGGTTTTGAAGGGTCAGTAGGAATGCCCGAATTTCAGTATTAGAGACTTGTAATTTGACCTACGCAGCGGCCTTGCTAACGATGTCGAGCTCAGTTGCGACGGCAGCAAAATCAATCTGGAAAGTTGCGAGGATCGTGGTTAGCGGCTGGCTCTCCAAAGGAGTTGAGTACAATCTGAAGTTAAAAGTGGTCTTGTGCTCACCTTTCCACCGCCGCCGCCGTGCTTGATACAAGTCACCAAGAACTTGACCTGATCCTCAGGTGCCATGGACGCCATTTTGAATTTGTTTGGTGGCAAATAGTGACCTGTGAGAAGGAATAGAAGAATATTTGGATGAAGGAATGTGGGAGTAAATAAGGCAAGGCTGGTTTGGTTGACGAAAGGTGAGGGTTTGTTTTGATTTGCGTAGTTGTGTTGGTCAGATTGGTTGGCTGTAAAGTGCTCAGTAGAAGCTGAGAAAGAGAGAGGTTGATCGACCAACGTCCGTTTGGAGCAAGAGCTGGACGGACAAGAATTATGCCAGACAAATGGCAAAAGGCGGGGCTTAGTTCCGTGGGCTGGGGCCGGCAAAATGGGTGTTAAGAAATCACTTTGCTCGTGTCTTCTCAGTTTCTGGAGTAGAGTGGTATTTTCTGGCCCGTCAGATCTAGCTTTTGCCAGACCAGGACCACTCCGAATGACGACTGGTATTTCAAAGCAAAAATGTACGCAACAGAAAAGTCGTCTTGAATTGTTAATCAGTCTTTATTATTAGGTGAGTGATTTGTATCACTCGTTCTCGACGCCTTCTTATTCTTCGGCGGAAACAGTCTAGTATCTAAGAAAATACCTATGTGCTCTCCTCTCCCTCTCCTCAACCTTAGAAAATCCACCCCTTTGAGGGGGGTATCATTGATCCTCAAACCATCCAGCCACCCCAGGACGACACAGAATATCAGTTTTTTTCCTCACGATCAGACCGGCCCTGATACGAAGTAGCAGTAACTCGTCCTTTGACAAGACTACCTCGTATTCTATGAGTCCCATAAAAAGGGGCTGTCACACATAGATAATTAAAGCCCAAGCCTCGCAAGTGGCGTGTAATATAGAGAAGTTATCAAGAATAATTCGAAATGGAGAACAAAACTGCCTGCTGCTGTCGAAGCTTACGTAAATGATGGTTTGAATGCTTTTCAAGGCAGAAAATAGGCCGTAATGTTAAGACTGTGTAAGCTTCGATTGCAAAGAAATATTAATAGGATAAGGAAGAAGACAAACCCTGAGACTCAAGAGTGAAACTCAACGATAGATGAAAAACTTCGCAGAACGGTCTGAATGATATTAAGAGCCCACAGGCCCCAGGGCCCGTGATCCTGAAAAGTATCTTAGAATAGTCGTAGGAAACATAGCTGAAAGATGCAGTTGTGAGCAGTTGTTACTATTAGAGAAGGTATGAGGCCTTCCAAATGACGCAAGGATTTGAGGAAGGCTCAAAGAGCATGATGCTTGCTGATGATAGAGGCGGCCATCTGAACGATGACAGCCTGTCTGAAAAGATGAAACTGAAGGCTCTAGGGGCCCTCCTTGACGGCAAGCCAAGGTGTCAGTGATAGAGACGTGTGTAGGGAGTGAAAGCGCTTAGGCAAGACCACCCCAGTCCTGATCGACGGCACCCTCGGTCTCCTCGGTCTTGACATTGTCCTTCTTGCTGCCGGCGGTGGCATTCTTGGTGGACTTCTGCTTCTTGGGGCTGGGCTCAGCGATCTGGACATCATCACTATCCTCGGTATCCACGAAGGTGGTGGCCTTCTTCTTCCTCTTGGGCGCCGCAGGACCAACGCCCCAGCCGAGCTTCTGCTTGATCTGCCGGAAGCGCTCGCGGGCGGATCCGCCATGAGCCAGGCCCATGTCAGCGGCCACGTCATCCCAGGCCACGTCAGGCTGGGTCTTCATGTTGCGGAGGTACGACTCAAAGAACCGAAGGTCGTTTTCCGTAGCGGGCTTTCGAGAGACATCGCTGACAGCAGGCACCTTCTTCTTAGGTGGCATGGCGAATGCGGGTCTGCAGTACGACTCCACAGCGCTGGGATGACTACAAAGTGAGGGAGTGGTCAGCGTGAGTATCAATGGCTGGATGGGAAAGATCGGGGGCTGTGGTGACGACTGCTTACATGAGAATCCTCTCATTCAGATATTGACTTTCTTGTTCAGTCTGAAAGATTGTCTGGCAGTGCAGCGCAGATGGTATTTGGAGTTTTTCTCCAGCTCTTTTTCAGCAGAGAGAGCTGAAAAGATTGAAGTTTGGGGACTGAAAAACGGGTTGACAGAGGAGAAACCGTGCAAACGGGCGATTTGATTCTAGATATTCTCTATGACGTAGCCCGCCAGGCCGTCAACAAACGGGGGGGAGATAAAAAATAATCAAGTCAGAAAGAAGTAAGGATAAAGGTAATGAATGGGTGGACGTGGTAAAAATGAGAAAAGAATAATGATGTTTCGGCGAGAAATATCAAGCAGGTTTGATATGATCCATTGAACTGTAGCCCGGGTTTGCTTGGTATTTTCCCTGCTACCGAAACCTGTCGACATTGATTTTCCCTGGAGTCTGCACAGCGTTAGTATCAACCAAAGCTATCGGTCTGTTGAAAAAAAACTGATGAGAATGAAGCAAGGAAGCTCACAGGTTGCAGATATGCCTTTGCTTGACGCCTAAGCTTTCTCGATCTTGCCTATAGCTTTTTGATCAGCCAAATCTGATCGATTATCGCCCAAACGTAGCAGAGACTGTAGGTCCTTCGCGTTTATAACCAAGCTATAAATGGATGCAACCTGTGCCACCTCTCGTTTGCCTAATTTCTTGTGTTGGCAGGCAGATTCAGGCTTGATATTGAAAAATCTAGAAATCAACGTTGATTCCTAGTCTGGCAGCCACGAAAGATCTCATGCCTAGCCGCAATGGTCAACTGATGCCCAGGATGCCAAAAAAATAACAGAAGCCTTGCATTGTATATATAACCTACGATTAGTTCTGAAAATAGGGAAATCATCTGGTTAAAACTAACTCCGCTCGCTGATGCAATACCAACACCTAACAGCATGTAGGAGGTTGCAGAAATATTCAACTTGACAGTCACAGTACACTAGCCCTCACGAGCCTACACAATCATTACAGAGCCATTCCCTCTTCTTGTCCACCGAGATCTTTGCCACGGATCGGACACAGTGGCTGTGGTAAGAACGTCTCGGACACTCCTAAGGTAACAAGTTAGCAGCTCGTTCTTCATCGCACTCTGCGGGCTCGGGGGGGGGGGGGGGGGGGGGGGGGGGGAGGCTGAGCAGGTTTGGTTATAGCTCACCTTATTCGAACAGATCAACAAAGATGGCCCCAGAGCTGGCTTGCGGCAAATAACACATGCGCCCTTGGATCTTTGTATGCTGATTTTTGGTTCTGGTGCCCCTGAAGCAGCAGCAATCAATGGGGCAGCAAGACCCTTCCTCCGCGTATCAGCAATAATTTTTAGTGCCTCTTCAATGGTTCCGCTCGTGATGCTCCCTCTCGCCCTCAAGGTTGCCATGTGCTTCCCGAACTCAAGCATGCGCGTGTTTTTTGCCAGCAACCATGGAGCCTTGGCCCTCACGAACGCCAGGAGACCCCGCACAATGTAGGCATTGGATGAGAGCTGCTCCTTGAAGGCAAATGCATCCCACTCCATCATGTACTCTTTCTCCCCGTCTTCAATATCAACGAAGTCTTGCAGATGGTCGCGATGCTTTTGTATTAACCAATCGGTGTCAGGTTCAACAATGGGAACCGGCTTTCCTGCCTCAAGGAGGGCCTTGCTAAGCGGATGGAAGAGGCGTTGTTTGATGCGGGGAACAACAGCCCGGCTCCCAGCACTGCTTCTAATGCTGGTGCTATTGTCGCTGCTCTCTGGGCGACGAGTCGTGGTCTTTGGCTGGGAGCTGGGTCAGATGACTAAAAGCAAGACAAGACAACTGTGGGCATTTGCAAGCCCTACGGGGGTTACTTTGCTTACCTTCAAAACCACAGGCCTTAGCGAATGGTATTCATCAGGGGTATCACCATGATTTGGGCCAAAACGAGACGTAACCCATGAGTGATCTCCATCCAGATATCTCGACAAATCCAATGAGCCTTTGGCTCTGCACAATTGGAAGACCCTGGGTTGCATGGACTGTCCCTCTGCGGCCACCATGTCGAGCGAAACAAAGACGACGTGCGGCGCATCTTTCCCGTGACGCGCCTCCATGAAGTCGAATTGGTAGCGGGGATGGCACAAAAAGTGTGCTCTCAGCTGCTGTGTGGATGGAGACATAGCACCACAGACGCAACAGCTGAGACCCTCAACGGTAACTTCCTCTGATGGGAGCTTGTACACAACACTGCGTCCAATGCCATCAGCTGCTGCCCTTTCGTCCTTGTCCATATCTCCAAGCTTGCGGCGTCTTTTGCGTTCTGTGCCATGTGCCTTGTCGCTGAGTTCCTTGAGATTGTAGCTCTTGGCTGGGCCACGGGTTCGCAGAGATCTGTTGGGGGTGAGCTCTCCTTCCGCATCATCATCGTCCTCCATATGACCATTGACATGACCGTTGGCACCGGTACCGTTGGTCAGTTCAGGCCCGTGGTGTGAATATCCGTTGGGCAAAAACCCGTTCACATGCCCATTGGCCATGCCGTTGACCGCTGTGCCGTTCATGAGCGGATGCGTAGGAGTCTTGGCATCCCCCGTGTCCGTCAATAACCCCTTGGTCATCTTTTCAGCAAAGCCTGTTGTCCACAAAATCTCTCTCTTGAGCACAAGGTCAGTGGAACAATCAGGAATCTCTATGCTTCTGTGCCTAAGGACAAGACTATCGGGTGCCAGAGACTTGGGACAGATATCATCAATGACCGCAACAAGGGACCATTTTTGACGCTCCTCAGGTCTATACGAAACCGAAAAGGCATCGACGTCGTCGCTTTTGATCAGTTTCAAGGGCGGCCACGAGGCATCGCCAACGCCCCCAAGCTCGATTTCAGTGGTATACGAGCTAGCTAGGTCGAATATGTGGTTGTGCTCATGGCGATCAATCATAATCATGTCTGCGGGGACTATGAAGGGTTTCGGTAGGTTGATCTTGGCCACGTAACCCGGAGCCGAAGGGTTTTTGTAGGTCTGGACGCTGCACACCTGACTGGCGCAGAAAAGAAGCTCCTTGCTGCTATTTTCACAACCGTAAATCGTAATTTTGCACCGAGCCCGAGCGATCTCAGCGGGGCCGTCAAGGTGCTGAGGAGATGTGCTTGGGCCGGCCTTGGGGGTGTCCTTGTGCTGTATCCTCTGGACGTTGATGGACAGCGCCGGTTGCTGGTCACTAGCCTCCTCCGGCAGACCGACTGCCTTGGCAGCCAGGTACGGATTGTACACACCCGCATCTCGCTCAAGGCGGCGCTTTTTGGCAGGCCGACACCCATCAATCAGGTGGTTATCAAGACGCCTTGGCGGTCGCGGCTCCATGGCATTTTGTAATCCGTCTATCCAGTTCCTGTGGAGGAATGGAAGATCGCGCCTGAAGCCGTGCGAAGTCATGGCCACGGCACCACGTGGAAGACGCGGCGGACGGCCACTCTGGTGCGCTTAAGCATGAGATGATGAGATCCGGGCTTGGCTTGATGAGTCTGACACGTCGTTGGGGGATGGAAAATAAAGCAATAAAAAAGGTTATCCGGGCTGACGCGACACCTCCGATTTGAAACAGCTGGAAAGGGGCCTAATCCAGCTTGCAAAGTCTTCTGTTTGGCCTTTTGATTCAGCGTGGTGGTTCCGTAGCAAAATCTATGCAGGGACGCGTCCAATGCAAGGCCGAAGCGTGCTTGGGGTAAAATGGAGAACAATGGAAGGTTATGCAGGAAGGTACCTAGGCCTTGAACTAAAGTTTAGTGTGAGAGAGTGAACAAGTGAGTACAGGCGCTTGTTTGTTGTCGGATGAGCAGGCAGGCAGGCAAGCAGACAGATGACAAAAACCATCAATCAAATGCTTGCCTGGGTCGTGCCGTATTGTCGCAGCACACCTGATGATGAAAGAACCAAACGGATGTGCGATGCGCTCCAGAGTCGCCCAGCCTCGAACAAACAAACCCGAACAAATGAACAACAAGAACGGAATTCAAGGGAAAGAGACGCGTCAAATGGAAGCGACAGGGGTCAAAGGTGCAATGCAACAGCACGATTCAATTGAAAGATCCAATTCCATTTCCTTGCGACAAGGGATCCTAGTCACCGAATGGAAGCGCTAGAGCCCGCCTTACTGCCAATCAAAGCGCTGAAAAGTTCCGTCGCTTAGGTGAGGTTTAGACGTAGACTGCACTGGACTTACTCCACCATAAGGTACGTATAGGTAGGAGGTACCTTACCTTGCCTACCTACAGTGTCTAGCCTATCACCTGAGGAAGCTCACAACATCAGTCTCAACTCTATCTCAAAAGAACTCTTTGTTCAACCAGTTAGTTTTCCTTATTAATTCACTACCTTACATGTACATTCGCGGGTTTTAAGGCAACAGTATCATCCCGTGATAATCGGTAATGGCTCTCATCTCCACATTTTATCCCTCGTCAACAAAAGCCAGTTAATAGTTGAGACGCAAATACATAGGTGTCTCCCAAGACCTAAAGGAGGGGAAAGAAGATAAACAGAGCCGCCAAAATCCTACCAAGCATATCTCTCGTCTTCGGCGTCGTCATCTCCATCCCAGTCGTCATCCGAGACGGCATCGTCCTCCTGGTCGAGAAAATCATCCATTCCAAATTGCATCTCCGTCGGTTTCTGATTGTCAAACCGAATATCGACAACGTCACAGAGACCATGGACAAAACAGGATTCATCGTGCGATGAGGAAGGTCTCGACTCTTCTTCCACAGTCTCCCGAGAAGACTCTTCATCATCGTCCTGGTCTTCATCCTCCAGGTCCTCGTCATCGGTATCAGGCTCGGCATATGAAATAGTCTCGCGACCCTTTGGCCTCAGACCACGCGCGGCGCTGCTGGACCGCGATGAGCGCTCAGAAAGCTCAGATATGCGCCCACTGCGCCGAGATGGCTCATCAGCCGCACCGCTCTCATCTGCCAAGCCACGCTTCTCCTTCTCCATCATGCGTGCTTTGGCATCTGCGTCCCGCTGCAATGGCACATCCTTGATCGCCCTCCAAGGCATTGGATTCTTAGGTTTGCGTTCAAAACAGCGCTTAAGTCGCAGCTCCCACGCCTCACGCATCGAACTGCGCTGGC
Organism: Pyricularia sp. CBS 133598; assembly: GCA_004337975.1. Taxonomy (NCBI): domain Eukaryota; kingdom Fungi; phylum Ascomycota; class Sordariomycetes; order Magnaporthales; family Pyriculariaceae; genus Pyricularia; species Pyricularia sp. CBS 133598. The sequence goes on from CM014983.1 coordinate 2,896,252, forward strand.
GCCAAGGTATATTGAGCATGACTTTGAAGCTGAGGACACGCAGGTCAGGCATCTCCGCTGCACAGTCTATAAAAGACTGAAAAAACACCTCTGCTGCTTCCGGGCTCCATTTTCGCATGTTCTCGATTGCTACTACCCTGATGCTGCGCGGCCATTTCGGTACTTGATCTGCCAGGAGCAGCTCGTCGTAAGCAGGGTGTGAGTCGTCGTAGCTGGAATGATGTTTGTAATATGTAAGGTTCATCTGTAGCGTCTCTAGCTTTGGGCAACATTCTCCCAGCAGTGGGAGAAAGGCAAGGCTGAGCGATTGGTTGTGATGAAGACTGAGGTGTCGGATGTGGTGCCCGTGCGAGCCCAGGAACTCGGCGAGAGAGTCCGCAGTGACATCCCAGCAATTCACCAGCTCCAGATGCTCGAGGGTGGTAGGCAAAAGCGGGAGCAGGTGCTCATTGACAATGGTACAAGATTCGAAAGCAAGATGTTTCAGTTCCGGCAAACAGTCTTGGAACAACGTGGCAATGACTTCAGCCTCCTTTTTATCCATGGTATTAATTTCTACCTCGTCGACATTCTTAGCCAGAAGCGAGGGCATTTGGTAGTTGAAAAATGACACCTTTCGCAATCTCGAGAAGCTCGGCGATTCATGAATCATCTTGATGGCATCGAATGAAAGGTCTGGACCTGCCAATCTTGAGTTCCACCGCCAACTCCGTAGGTGAGTCCCAGATGCTTCAAGGCCCTGGAAAAGGCCAGCTGGGTACTGCCAGCGTAAGCGGTCATCCAAATCTCGATACGGCGGGTTGTCCTTTTGATGGAATAGCTCAAGGGTAGCCAGCCGAGGACAATTCTTCACCAAACTCTCAAGGTCGAGGTGTTGGCGATTGTAGGTAGGATGTGCCACAAGTCCAACATCAATCTCCAGCCTCTCGACCTTCTGACGGTAGTTGAACTTGGTCTGCGACGTTGGTTTCTCTAGATGTTGGACAAGACCATGTGCCATCGCAACGTCGAGAAGTGGCGGGTTGCGATACAAAGCTGTGAGCGCGGGCTCGGCAAAAGCCCGACAAATTCGACTGGTGGCGAGCAACCAGCTCACTGAAGCATAATCATTCAGGGGCGCAGCCGCAAACGAGAAGACCTCGACCAGCAGCAGATAAGGCAGCTCGCTCCATGGCAGGCGAAAACCGGGCTCAGTGTGGTTGAGATCATTAGATGTCTGGCCACTATGGCGAGAAGATGGCTCACGCTTTTGTTGAGCGGAAGCCGATGCAGACTTTTTGTGAGAATTTGTCAGGCTTGCTGGCCGTCCACGGTGGTTACATTCTGTGCCGTTGGAGGTTTTACCACGCCTCGGGCGCTTTGTTGGTGGGTTGGCTTGCAATTGAGTCTGAGTTGCGAATGGGATCGGGGGGCGGCCCCTCTTGCGAAGCTGCCGCGATTCACTATGTGGACCATTTGACGCTGGCGGTGCCACTTCGTTTTTTACTAGCTCATCCTCATCATCATCATCATCATCATCTTGCTCATCTTCTTCTTCCTCGTCGCTATTGCCATCGCTCATGGTCAAAGCTTCCGATGATGAAGAAGAAGTAGACCGGCGATAGGCCGACGAGCTTCGCGTGACACGGGTGTGGCCCGGAGCTCGGCGCGGAGCTTCTGACGGCCGTTCCTTGGCGAGTCGGGGTGGGGCGCGTCGGAGAGCGACCCTGGTTGACTTGGTCATGATGGCTTATTGATTGATTGGACGTGGTTGCGATGCCTGGCCCCGTCACGTTTGCTTGAGCAATGTTCGGGCGGCCCAAACCGACGCTGAACAAATGTCTTTGAATCGTCCCAATGACTTATTTTTATTTTATTTTGCAATGTTCAATTTATTGCAGACAGTCATATTGACTCTGTGGTTGTCAGCTGTTATGAGTGCGGGTGGACTAGAACTAGGAGGGAGGTGATTGAGAGGTCTGATGGTTTGGAGACGCGACTCTTTCTTTCAAGGTCGAGGCGACATCAAGTGGCGTAGCATGATGTGAGTCTAATTGAAAACAGGACCTGTAGTGGGTAGCATGTCTGCTTTCGGTCGAATGTGGGGGGCTTAGTTGAGGTGCAGTTACCCCACAAGTTCCAGAGAAGCTATGTGAGCACGTGACATATGATGTGCATGCAACCTCTTTCTCCCAACCAAGGTTCACAATCGCGTGCAATTACATCGGGCCAGGGCCCTGAGTAGGTATGATAAGGCAAGGTAGGTAAACGGACTGATTTTATCTATCAGCTTGCTACAACTAGGGATACAGCAGTAATTGTACGCCATGTACAAATCAAATATGAAGTCCAAGATAACGTACTATTGAGGAAATCGGCTCATCCGTAAACGAGGTCAAGAAATGACTAAATAACATGCATTACTGTCAGTTCGCGACAGCGCTATATGGGATATCATGATAGGTAAGCAACATATGAATATACACAAAATTCCAAAAAAAGAACAAGATAATAAAATGAAAAGCCTCATGATTAAATTCTGTCAGGCAGACGAGGCACCAAAGACCGTCTTCAACGTCCTTGAGTAAGGCGGATGAAAACACTCCAAAAAAGATTAGACTCTTCACTCTGTCACGGACCACAGGTTTCATACCCCATTTGCCATCCCTAGACTGAGCTCGGCGCGCCAGCTGATGCCATCTTTCTCCGCGAAGCGTCGAAGCACCCGGAGCGCCGCAGCTGCCGCAGCCTGGGGTCTACTCCAAGGCCCTAGATCCGCCCTAAGCGTGGCGTCGTGAAGGTTGGCAAGTGTATCGTGTGCCTTAGACCAGTATAGAGTGACATCGCGGTGACAATTTCTCATAGCCTTCGTCTTGCCACCCCCACTGGCCCAGACCTGCTCATGCTGCCAGTATACTGATAGGAGCGCATCTGACACGAGGGCATGCAGTTGCATCCTCAATGCATCTAGTGCCCGGTACGGGGAGGTGAAGTTCCTAAGTTCGATTAGATGCGGGAGAAGCGATTCCCATATTGTAAAATCACCAGCTTTTCGGTCGAGGCTGCGCGCCTGGTTCATGGCGTCGAACGCAACCATATAAGACAGTACCATCTCTAAGCTCAGGAGGGCAACCTGCTTCCTATTGCCATTGGAGAGACTGTTTAGCGCATCAGAAGTTGCGCCATTCTGCGAACTACCCTGAGACCGTATAACGCCGTCGCGTTTGTGCTTGAGTTGTGTCCCCAGTGAAGTCCACTCGCTCTGTCTTCGTCGAAGGGATGACATGGAGACCCCCTTGCCAGGGTCACCCTCGTGACTGGTAGGGGGCCGATCACCTGCGCCCGGCGTTAACCCGTTCGTCCCACCAGGAGTGTGAGCCTGCGAGTTGCTGGATGCGGCTCGGGACATGGCTGTGGCCTGCTTAAGGGGAGTCGAAGGCGCTGGGGCCTTGGATACCAGGATAGTGTCCAGGGAGGAACGAGGCCGCTTCGAGGCAATGTGTTCCACGATTGGCTCGGCCGCTCTCGGCCGCTTCCTAGATGGCGGCGATTTGACCTCGGCGCTGATAGATCTTTCTTTCTTGAGCGCCTCCTTTTTGGAAGCTGGCTCTAATGCCAACAGCCTCGAAACCCGCATAGAATTTCGTTTCTTGTACTTGAGAACAACAACCATCTCATAATCTTCCTCCTCCTGGACAACTTCTTCGTTATCCAGCTTGACGGTTTTCCTTGCGCTACTCGGCGCATTTGCAGGCCGCTGGTTGCTTGTACGTGCCAGCTCCTCTTCAACGGCTGGTGGCAGCGTAGGAGAAAGCAGTGGAGGCAGTGACCATTTCCTCTGTTTTGTGGGCGTGCTCGTTGGTTTTGATTGTGATGATACATCTGGCGGTCGTTTTGATGACGTAGACTGTCTGCCTCTACTTTCTTGCTCATCGTCTATCGAGAGACGAAGTGGCGAAAGTAGAGGCGGAACTATTTGCTTGCTAGATGTTTCCGATTTGCCGGCGCGGGTTATACCGGCATTTCCGCTCTTTTCCTTGGAACCGTTAACGGGCTGCCTTTGAGGAGATAGCTCCCTCCGAGAAGTCGATGTGCTGCGCCCATTAAGCAGCAGCTTTGATGCGCTCTTGACATCCTTTTGACTGGAACGATCTGCAACTTCCGCGACGGGTGCAAGTCGCTTGGTTTGACTAGGTTCGGGTTTGGGGGTCCTGTTGTTCTCGGGTCTCGAAGATATACTATCGACGCGCTGTCGTTTTTGAGGTCGGTCACCCTCGGCTGGTTCTGGCGACCGCCTGGTTGAGGCTGGCGACGGGCTTCGTCCGTTCTTAGAAGGTATCCTGGGTCTACCATAGATTGTTAGCGTGTGTTCTATTCAATATTGCGCGCTACCTGCATCCCAGTGGAGACTGTGTCTCGTCTTTTCCGAGACGTGAGAATTCCTCTTTACCTTCTTATGACGGCGTCCTGGTTCGCCGAATCCTTGGGTGGCGCAACATCCTCAAGCTTACTCCTGCCTTCGGATGCTTTGAGGGAGGCCTTGATGGGTTTTGCGCCGTCCGCGCCGCCCTGTCGCGCATCGCTCCTAGGGCCGCCGGGGTTCGTCTCGGGCATTGGCGAGACCACCTTTTTTGCTCGGCTTTGCTGATAATCTTTGAAAGACATTTTATTCATGGTCTTCTTAGTTTCGGAGCGCGGAATGGCACTCGTGGAATTGGGTGCCAGGGAATCCGATTGGTCTTCTCGTATGTCATAGTAGGGTCGGGTCAGGAGGATGCCGCGATCGGTGTCGGAGAGGAAGGTCATGTACTCGAGTTGGGAATATTGGTGAAAGAAGTCGGGCGGGACGGGATACCGGCTAGTCGGTGATACGGATAAATGATGTGGTCTTTCCGGAAACATGCGCTGAGCTAGACTATCGACCCTTTGCGCCGCCGCCGGAAGAACCTGGCTCATCTTTTCGAAGAAGCAGCATGGAACCTGCTCCTGGCTGCGGCGACGACGGGCTGAGACTAACGACTCGGGCAAACAAGCGGGCGATTGGTGGACTTGCCGTATCGTGTCGCGTCACGGCGTGTGATGGGCGTATGTGCAAAGTAGAACAAAGGGCTTATCTTGTCGGTCGAGATCGGAATGTCGCTGCTTTCGGGACACGGGCGCGATTGGTAGAGCAGGTAGCTAAGCTCCGATGACAAGCGGGCCCAATCCAAAGAGAGCACCAGGCCTTCCGTAATGAACTTGATCAATTAATATTCACGCGTGCACGACAATTTAGGAGAACTCGGGTAGTCGGTGTAGCCCATGCAAGTCTTGTTTGAAGTTGTCGAAAGATGCCAGATGGGGATGCGATTGCGATGTGTCGAATCGTGGACCAGGTGCAGGGCTAACACTGCCTAGGTAGGCGAGGTAAGTTCGAAGTAGGTAAGGTAAGGTCGGTAGGTCGGTGGTGTGGTGCCTTGCTTGGTCGCGCGCGCGGGTCGGGTCACAGCACAGTGCAGGTTCGGCACAAGGGGACAGTGGGCCTCTGAGTGATCGACCGCGACACCAGATTTGGTCTAGATCTAGAACTAGGCCAAATAATCTCCTACTGCAATGCTTTCAAACCCCATACAGTACAATCTGCCAGCAACCTAGCAAGGTAAGATACCTCGGTATTACCTACGTACCTTAAATAAGTACCTTATGCAAGGTATTTGCAGAGTCTGTCTCTAGGCATTGAACTTGTTGCTTACCCAGTAAGTGATAATTACCCTAAGCTGACCTTGGTTGTACATAACTTGTAGCACATTTCTTGAACAGGTAAGTCGGTAATTAAGCATGAAGTATTTAGGTAGGTTGCGCCGCGGAATTCCGATATTGGCTCAGTCACCGTTGCGAGTACAACTTCACAGCGACCAACTCTTCATCAGCAAACTTGACCACCCAAGTGTTTGGATAAAATAGCCTGCCGGGCTTAGTGTCAATGGTTCCCTTTCTTAAGATTGAGATATGAATAAATATTCCCTTTATCTCTCAGTTCAAACCAAACTTCTCATGCCAGATATTCCAGTGCAGCAAGTGTCAAGCACGTTGCAAGGCGAGAACAAGGTGCACATGGTGAGCAACCGATCAAAGGAAATAATATTTCGAACGGCTAGCAACTATTTAGTCATCTCGAACATTGGGTATCATTACATCAAAACAAGTACCTAGGCAACTCTAGCCCATAACTCCCGACCCCCTTACTCATCAGTCGTCCGTTGTCGCTTGCGCACTCTCTGGTCTGGCAGATCCTGATTCACCAACTGCTGCTCAATCCCGGCAAGCCTCAGGTTCAAACTATTTACTTCTGTGCTCAGGTTTCCCACGCTGCCCGGCAACATGTTGCTGGCTTCGGCAATTATTCGTTGGAACAGATCTTTGGAATTGACGTTTTGATATTGCTCCTCCAGTCCCCAGCAAATATTGCTCAAATTGTTGTAATTGTCTTCAATCATTTTGACCAAAAACGTGTATTTCTCTTCGATGGTTCCGTCCAATTTGCTGTATTTGTTTTGTAAGGTTTTGTCCAGCTGCTCGTGCCTGTCGTTGACGTTCCTGATAAAGTCCATGTGCTTTTCGTCCATGCTGGTCATCAACTTTTGATAGTCCGCATTGGATCCCTCTTGGAACTGGCGGTTAGCCTCGCCCGAAATGCGAGAACTGACTTCTTGCACAGCTCCGGGTCCTTGTGCTGAACTTCGCTCCAGAGCAGCGACTCTGTCGTTCACCTTGTCGAGCGCAACGCCAATTCGATTGATAATATTGGTTATCATCAATTCGACGCCGTTTCCACAACCGCGTAGAATATTTTGCATCTTCCTTATTTCTTCTGAATGCTCCGTGCTGTACTTTTCAAAGTCGTTTAGTCGGGACTCGAAACTACCCTTGACTGATGAGAAGTCGCCTTGCAGGTTGCGGAGACTATCCTCCATCGCGCTTATTTGTTCTGAGTGTTCTGCTTTGGACTTTTCAGAACTGTTTAGTTTGGCCCTGAAACTTTCAAGAATGCCCCTGACGGATGAGAAGTCCTCTTGAACATCTTCCACTTCTTTTATTTTCTTGCCAAGCCTAGCGATTTGGTCAAGAGTCTCGGCTACTCGAGTCTGGAGCTCAGCTCCAGCTCCAGGTCTTTGGTGGGACTGCGTGTCCACCTCCGCTTGACGACTCTTGCGCATCAGCTCGAACCTCTCTTCAAACTGATTGGCCAGCTGTATTCTGTGACCGTCGAGACTCTTTGCAAACTCCACTCGCAGCGCCTGGCGGCTCTCCTCGAGCTTCTTTTGGGCTTGTGCGTCCAGCGTAGCTTTATGCGCCTCGAGGCTTTGTTTTAGTTCATTTCGCAGCTCCGCTCGTAGTGTCTTACAGATCCCATCAAGCCTTTGCTCAGACTGTCTGTTCAACTCTGCTTTGTGTACTTTGAGTTCATCCTCGAGTTTCTGTTGGTATTGGTTTTCCGCAGCAAATTTGTGAGCTTTCACCGTTGCCTCCAGTCCTTTTTCCATGTTGTCGCAACGGCTTTCAAGGTTAGAAAGGGCGAAAGTGTTATCATTCTTCTGCATTTCGGGAAGAGATTTGAGTAGAGACGCAGCAAAGGAGCTGCACATATGTGATAGCTCTTCGTCAATCTTCCCCAAGTCCCCCTCGAGCTGCTTCAGTTCCTGTCTCAACCGTCGAATGTAGTTCTCCTGCGTCTCAGACAAGGAGGGGTACTCGATGTGCTTTGATTTTGTCCTTTGGTACATGTCTTCCTTTTCCTTCAGCTGCCTTTCCAGCGCACTCTTTCGGTCTTGGATTGGCGTCCTCTTGTTTTGTAATTGCAGAATCCTGCGCATAACGTCTGCAACCTTCTTGTACGGTGGTGGATTGCTCTCGCTGGTTACTGAGCTGGGGGCAGACCGTGGCAAGTTATTGTCGAACAAGGTGCGAGTCGAGGACGAAAAACGGGCAGATCGCTCTTGTTCAAGCCCTGATTCGTGGTCCCGACGGTCATTCTGATCACGATCTCGTCGGTCATCGCGACTGGCCGGGCGCCTGTAATCCCGATAGGCTCTTTCTTTATCTCGTTCTCTGTCCCTGTCTCGATCCCATTCTCGGTGGCTGTCTCGATAGCCATCTCTGCTGGAAGACATCTTGGCTATTGGAGGCGAGCGAAGAGAGGTCTATGGCGGCTGTACGGCGCTGTGATGGACTGAGAGCGAAGCAAGTTTAATTGTGGCAGGGCGTAGAAAATGTATAAATGGCGGGGTGCGCGATAACATACAAACGCGATCTGGATTTTCTTTTGGGAATGGCAAGGAGGTAATTAAGTCAGGCATCTAGGTATAGCTGCCCGTGGATCTTACAAGTTAGCTGAAAACGAAAAAGCTGTGGGCCAAGGTTCTGGAATGAATTGTGACCATGCCAGAGACATCCCTTGCTTCCATCTTCAAAAAAAACTTCAAAGCGAGATAGCCAAGTATTAACAAGGAAACCCCCAGGAACCTGTTTTGAAACAAAAAAGAAGACAAAAACCAAGTTGGATTTTTTTTTAAAAAAAATTACCTAGTGGACATCCGCCGTGTTTTCATTCTCATCCAAATTGTAAGCGAGTTAGGCATCCCTACCCTGGCAGATACCAGATATCTTCCCAACTGGGAGTTCAAGTCATCAAGAACCATCTCATGATAAAACAAAATACCCATTTGTTGTCTACAGCGACTGAACTTGGTGTGGATTACAGTACGACACGTAAAGTATGCGGTACCTGGCTTGCTGGGAAGGTAAGGTATAGAGGTAAGGTACCTTGCTCAGGGGGTGGGAGCACATTCACAAGGCGCAGCGTTGACGCGGGGTAGGTTGGCCGAATCGGAAGTCAATTTTACAACTTCTGATCCACCTACTTGCAGACACCAGATCCAGTACGGGGCTCGATTTCCAGTTTAGCTTGGCGGGCTGGAGTAACAAAGCAGAAGCGCGTCGCGGGTGACAGGGATCACCCATCTAGAATGCGACGTACTCTCCAAATGAGCTGTAGAGTTTGCATCACTTGTTTTTTCCTTCCAACCGCCAAAATTCTAGACTGGTGGAGACAGGGATCATCACAAGAACTCCCCATCCATCCGCTAAACCACTTCATCCATTTCCATTTGAAAAGTTCTGGGCTTGAGGCTCATCTCTATCTACTGTGTTCGACCAAGCAAATAATAAAAAGAGTTCACGCAAAAAGAAATTCAAAGTCTCACGCAAAATGGCTGCTGTAAGTCTCTATCCCAATGGCGGATAACGGCGCGCGCAAACATGTTGACAAATGGCCATGTCAAACAGCCCGTAATGACGGTCTCCGAGACCAAGGAGCTCCGGGGGCTCAGCCTAATCGCAGCTCACTCCCACATTCGAGGATTAGGTGTCGATGCCGATACTCTGGAGCCGCGAGCTGCATCACAAGGCCTCGTAGGCCAGGCCAAAGCGCGCAAGGCCGCCGCCGTCGTGCTCGAGATGATCAAGCAGGGCAAGATCGCCGGACGCGCCGTCCTCATCGCCGGCCCACCAAGCACGGGCAAGACTGCGATTGCTATGGGAATGGCTCAATCTCTAGGCTCCGACGTTCCCTTCACAACACTTGCCTCCTCCGAGATCTTTTCGCTTGAGATGTCCAAGACCGAGGCCTTGACACAGGCCTTCCGCAAATCCATCGGTGTGCGAATCAAAGAGGAGAGCGAGATAATGGAGGGCGAAGTGGTGGAAATCCAGATTGACAGGAGCGTTACAGGAGGTGCCAAACAAGGAAAGCTCACCATTAAGACAACGGACATGGAGGCCATTTACGACATGGGCAGCAAGATGATTGATGCCATGACCAAGGAGCGCGTCATGGCTGGCGACATCATCTCGATTGACAAGTCATCTGGCAAGATCACCAAGCTTGGTCGCTCATACGCCAGGTCACGGGACTACGACGCCATGGGTGTTGATACCAAATTCTTGCAGTGCCCAGACGGTGAGCTGCAGAAGCGGAAGGAGGTTGTTCACACTGTTACGCTGCACGAGATCGATGTGATAAACTCGAGGACGCAAGGATTTCTCGCGCTGTTCTCGGGTGACACGGGCGAAATCAGGAGTGAGATTCGTGACCAGATCAACACCAAAGTCGCCGAGTGGAAGGAGGAGGGCAAGGCCGAGATTGTGCCTGGTGTCCTCTTCATCGACGAGGTGCACATGCTCGACATTGAGTGCTTCTCATACATCAACCGTGCACTCGAGGCTGAGCTGGCTCCCATTGTGATCATGGCGAGCAACAGGGGTCTGTCACGCATCCGTGGTACCGATTACAGAAGCCCGCATGGCCTGCCCCTCGACTTTCTGGACCGCACACAGATCATCGCAACGCAGCCATACTCGCCTGAGGATATCAACAAGATTTTGGGCATCAGGGCTACGGAGGAGGAGGTGGAGTTGACCCCAGACGCGCTCGCCCTCCTTACCAAGATTGGCCAGGAAGCTGGCCTGAGGTACGCGAGCAACCTGATCACCACATCACAGCTCATCTGTGCCAAGCGCCGGGCGAAGCAGGTCAGCGTTGATGATGTGCAGCGGAGTTTTAAGCTGTTCTACGACCCGGCCAGGAGCATCAAGTTCGTGGGAGAGTCGGAGAAGCGGTTGATCGGAGACGATGGTGTTGTTGACTTTTCCGTGGCCAATGGACATGGCGAGCAAATGGACACCACGTAGACAGCTCTCTACGCGAGGTAGTTGTGTCGTTTCACGTTTTGAGATTGGTCAATTGCGAGTGCATGCGCTTTTTGTGTGTCAAGGGTCAAGGCGTTCCGGAAATGTCAAAAAGGCAATTTGCAGCTTTAATTTAGAGGGTGCAGATGCGACAACAACAAGCTGTAACATGAATAGATGGAATCAATGGTGATAAACACCGATGTTTGTACATGTCCAGTGATATTCAGGTGTGCAAGACTGCCCTTCTCGTAAACCTCTGCGGAAACAAGGCTTGGAGATGGCCAGAAAATGTGTGATAGCTGACGTCCCTCCCCGAACTAAGATTTCAAAGCGGCACATTTTGTTCAAATTAAGTTACGTCCAAGGACAGCCGCAAATGTAGCAACGCTATGCAAATGACGGAGCACGCGTCCACTCCTCCTCCCCCACCCTCCTAAATTCGACGCCTTCGCCGAAGTAGCCAGCGTCGTGCCAGGCCTTCATCATTGCAGTGTCAAAAGGTCCCTGTTTAGCCCCTCCATCTCTACCGTCAGTCCACCTATACTCCCACTGATCCACGCTGTCAGTTGCTATCTTTTCTGTAGCATCTGCCTCCCCGTCTGCCTCCGCGGGCTCAACCCACTCCTCGCCGGTTTCGTTGCGGTACTCCCTAATGAGCATCTCCCTTTCTGTCTCGTAAATCTCGGGATAGTCCCGACCAAGCAGTCGATCTGCGGCCTCGGTGATGGCATTGATGGCTTCTTTGACTCGTGTCTGGGCTGGGTCTTCAGCCTCCGGCTCCTTGTCTACCTCCATAGCCTCCGCGCCGCCGCTCTGTTTCTTGAGCTTCCATTTTGGTATTTTCTTTGTCTTCACGCCGGTTTTGGTCCGTATCCTGCCCAACCTTGCCAGAGCCTCGAGAGGGTTCTCGCCCTTTTCCAGGTTGATGATGAGTTTCCTGATCAGGTCCGAGGTCATGATGCTATCTTCCTCCTTGCGTTGTTGCCTCAACTCGGCCTCGCGTCGCTCATGCGCCTCGGCGGCCTTCTTCATGTCCTTCTTGCGGATGCCGTCGAGCCAACGGTCGTGCAGAGCGTCTGCGTCCGCGGCCTTTCGGATAAAGTTGCCCTCGCTATCAAAGGCACCTTCTTCCTGTTCGCTCTTCATGTTGAAAGCATCAATCTTTGGTGCGTGCCTCTTCAAGCCACCGGCACCGACCTCCTCGTCGACGTCCTCCTCCTGCTTGGAGAGCTCAATGTCTTCTTCATCATCGCTGCTCTCCTCGTCGCTGTTGATGTGTATGCGACCTCCGCTCTTGCTTTCCTCGACCTGACCCTGTATGTTGTCGTTATCCATAAAATGCACTTCCTTGGATTTGCGGCCACTTTTGCTGGCCGCGTCCTTGGAGGGCTTGGGCTTGTCATCGGCCCCAAACATGTCGTCGTCATCGTCGTCGGCCGCCTTTGTCGCACCGCCCTTGAGCCTCGAATCGTAGTTGTCCAGCTTATCCAGAATATTGACCGCGTCGTCCTTGGAATTGGCCTCGGCGCGGGCGTCAAAGGTCTCGTGGTCCGAATCACTGTCATAACCGTCAATGTTGACGGCGCCGCGCTTGGTGGCCGTGCCGCCCTTGGTACCAATCACGTCCGCGTCAAGAATATCGTCTTCCTCGCGCTCGTCCGCGACCAATGCAGACGGGTTGCGCACGTCGAACTTGACTTTCTTGGAGGGAGCTCCATCGTCGTCCAGGTCCTCTTTCTCGCCATGGTGCGATCGGGCAAAAGCCTCGCCGGCGCGCCTTGGTCTTGCAGCTGAGAATCTTGAGGACATTATCACACTAGCTGAACCTCGTCTCAAGGGTGCAAATGTGCTGATCGGATTGATCTTGATATGTTTTTAACCCAAGCAGGGCCGACTGCAAGAGGTGGATGAAGCTGTCGGCGATCTTGATCGAATCCACACTGTGCTCAAAGATGCTATGCACAGGGATCAAGGCTCAAGCTTTTGGTACCTTTCGGCCCACAGCGGGGTCTCCGCCTGCCGAACTGTGCAGTTGGAGCTGTAGTCTTTCGTCATCCGGTTTGTGTGCCTGCTCCGCCAAAGGAAGCTCCGACAACATCAACCAAACGCTTCAAATCGACCATCACCAAACGGCGTACGTAGCTCACTTACAGCTACCAACTGCTTCATCCTATCTGCCCACTTAGGTGATATAATCATCAAGTGCGAATCACTTATTTTGATTCCCACTGGTCGAGTGCACCATCCAAGGACGATTGGTTCGTCTATTTCGAGCGGGACTCTCCGTAGGTCTCTCTCATTGACGGAAACTCCAACAAACTGTAATCGACAATTTTTATTCTTCTCTGTTCTGCATCTGACAAGGCATCAGATCTCTGAGACTTTTGGATCCTATTCACACAAGCTGGACTCCGCACGATGTATGCCTCAGCTATGCGCGGTGGCCGTCGGCCCATCGTGCAGCGCTTCGACGAGTATTATCGGTGCTACCCCATGATCATGGTACCAGGAGCTGAGCGACCCGAACTGAACCATGGATCCAAGATCATCCTTCCACCGTCCGCACTGGAGAAGGTCTCTAAGCTGCATGTGCAGTGGCCTCTGCTTATGGAGCTCATCAACGGGGAGAACGACAAGCACACGCACTCTGGTGTTTTGGAGTTTGTCGCCGAGGAGGGCAGGGCCTACCTTCCGCAATGGATGATGCAAACACTGCAGCTCGACGTCGGCGATATGATCCAGATCAAATCCACGTCGTTGGAGCTGGCTCGGATGGTCAAGCTGCAACCGCAGTCCACAAAGTTCCTCGACATTAGCGACCCCCGTGCCGTGCTAGAGAAGGCCTTTCGAAATTTCGCCACCCTCACCAAGGGCGACGTGTTCAGCTTTGAATACAACGACGATGTCTACGAGATGGCAGTTCTCGACGTCAAGCCCGAGACCACCAAGATGGGTGTCAGCATGATCGAGACGGACGTTTCAGTAGACTTCGCTGCCCCTGTTGGCTATGTAGAGCCGGAAAGGCAGGCCAAGGGAAGCGGAACCAGCACCCCACGGAGTACCCGTGGCGGCGGTATCCCTGCCGGTGGCTTGTTGCACAGCCAGGGCGGTATGGCCCAGGCCATCAACTACGATGCTATTGCCCCTGGCTCTGCTAGGTCAGCAGCGACCAACTTTTTGGGCGAGGGCAACAAAATCGGCAGCAAACAGGGCAGCAAGGATGGAACACCTGTTAAATCGTCGACACCGGTGGCCGGCGTGTCGACCAACGCAAACACCAGCGGCACAAGTCAGGATCCGATCCCACGTCGCCGCACCAACGGGCCTTTGCCTCTCCGTTTGCCTGCCAACAAGCTTTTCTTCGGGTATGAGATCAAGCCCGTCAAAACTGATGCACAAAAGGAAGAGGAAAAGGAGAGCGCGAAGAGGCCACACTTCGCCGGTCAAGGACAAACGCTACGTGGTGGAGTTGCTAAGCGTAAGGGTGATGAAAACGAGCAGTCTCCTGCGCCGGAAAAGCGACCGGGCGAGGGAAGAAGGCTTGATGGGAAGTGAAGTGACTCGACGAAAGATGCTAGGCTTATGGATGGCCAACTACTTAGGCGTTCTGGTTTAGCGGAGTTATGCTGTTAGGCTTCCAATGATAGGCAAATAATCAGTATCAAGGGTCAATATCTCACGAGGCTCTGGAAAAAAGAAAACCAACAAGTCAACGAAAAGTGTCAGTCTTATTCCGAGACCCTTGGACTGGCATGTTAATCTATGCCCCTTGGTAGCTGACTGTCTAGATAATCCCCTATCTGTCCGTCTTTGGTAGGCGGCTTAAAGAGGCATAGCTCAAACAACGCAGTTTGTAAAATTTATGGCATGATGTCCCAATCCCATCCAAGACTGCGTGAGCCGGATGCAGGAGAGGAATGATAGAATAATGAAGAAAGTAGAAAAGCCCATTCCCGGCTGCAAGCCAGCAAAGAGATCTCTTCACCATCAACCACAGCTAACCAAAGGTGAACTGTCAATCAAAGAACAGAGCTGTCAATCAAAACACGCCGTCGAAAGCTAAGCCTTGAACCTTTGCCACACTCTTTGGTGATTTCTGTCACAGTAGTGCTTGACTCTGTCAATGTCAAAGCTTCTATGGTCTTTGAGGGAAACTTGATGTTAGTATTTTATGAGGGATGTATTTAATCATGACTAGAGTTGGGCAAAGCGAACACATACTGAGCACGGAGGGGGTTTGCTGGTCAGACTCGAGTTCTTAAGTGGTGCTGTCACTGTCCTCGCTTCTCTCGCCGTCGAGCTTCTCCTCCTTGTAGGTGGGAGGCTGCGAGACGGAGCGACGCGGGTTTGACCGGCGGGGAAGAGGAGAAGCAGTGTCCTTGTCATCGCTCTCGTTGTCCTCTGTGTCGTCATCCTCGACGGAGTCTTGAAGATAAGCGTTGGCCACCATGTCGGAAGTTTCTTCCTTGACCACTGTCTTCTTGGGCGTGGACTTGCTTTTCTTGGCGGGCGAGTTGCCGCTGCCTGAAGCTTTGGTCTTTCTCTTGGTTGGGCTCGTGGTGAGTCCAACGTGACCGTTGCCAGCGAGAGTGGCGGTGGCGGTCTCCTGCTTAGATTTGAAGTCCTTCAAGATGTGTTTCGACCAGCGGCTCCTAGGTTATGAGGATGTTTTCTATATTAAGTGATATACCAACTAGCTGGGTCATTTTCGGGGATTTCTTTTTGTTGTTGTCTGAAAATACTCACTTGAGCGCCTCGCCGCTAAAGTCGTAGCCCCAGGCCTTCATGATGGCGATGGTCTTGGGCCAGTCAGGTCTCACGGGACCGGTGCTGGTGCCTGCCCAAGAGGCTAGGATGAGGTCCCGCTCGGCCTCAGCGTTCCAGGCTCCAGGCATGTTGATATTGTGGTTGAGAGGTCAAGGTTCTCGATGAAGTGGTATGTGGTTAGAACAAAAGCTTGTTCTACTTTGACAGGGCCTAAAGATAAAGAGCTTGTGTGAGGAATCTCGCTGGGTTTGTGAGTGACGAAAAGGTGGAGTGGGTGGGTGAGAAGGTCAGAAGGTGAGAACAAGAAAACGGGTCGGTAAGAGGGAAGGACTTTATTCCAAAGGCTCAGGCAAAGTTTCGCTTTTTTCCGGTGGTCAAAATTGCTGTTAACCTGGCCGGGTTAAAAACAGCTGCCAGAGTTTGGGCCTCGCTTCTTCCTTTTTTTGATAAAAGGTTACCAATAGTCACTTTTTGAACATTTACCGCCAACCATGCCGGATACGAAACTACCTAGTCTTGTTATCTTTGCTTTCCATATGATACTTTTGCCAAATAAACGCTTCCTCGGTATTATGTTGGTCAATGTTTTATTGTACAGTATATCTGGGTGGAATCTAGTAGGTGGCAACAGTAATCATCGCCAAGTTATCGTCTTGCCAATACATAGGGAAGCAACCATGCCACCAGAAGAAGCCAAGCAGCCCGTCCTGACTGGTCTGCGGGGCTTCTAGTAAGGTACACTGAGTCAAGAAAGACACGAGAAAATGGCTATTGTTTGAGAGCTTTGAGAGCCCAAGATTTCAAAAGAGGATATCTCCATTCAGGATGGGTTTTCCTCCATGCTACTTCTCTCAGGTTAGGTCCTCCTTTACCCTCATACATCTGCCAAACTCAAGAGAAAACATAGCCTTAACGCAACGGCTTTGGCGGTTATTCCTACGACCCTAAGCTTCACCGTGCCTTGCCTTGTGTACCGTGCAAGAGAAAAAGAAGAGAAATTATGACCGTGAAAGCAGACCACACGATGACCCAGCGCAAGATAAGAAGAGTGTAGACATATCGTCGTACGGTCTGGTGAGCTCAGAAGTTCCAGTTCCTCGTTAAACATTCGCCTCATTTAATCACTAGCAAAGATGTTCTCCTCCTCCTGATCTTTGGTGAACTTGAATGGGTTGTCATCGGGAGCCTCCTGGCTCTCCTCCTTGAACTCATCCTGGAGGATGATGTCCTCTTTTTCCTCCGCGACCTTCTTCTTGCCCTTGCCACGCGGTGTCTTGGGTGTGCCAGTCTTCTTCTTGGTCACTCCAGCTGGCTTGGAGGCGGGGGGTGGGGTTCCAGCCTCGGTGGCTACGAAGCCCAGCTTCACTTTGATCTGGCGGAAGCGAGTCTGTTCATATTGCTCAATAGCTTAGTTAGTGTATCGATTTCCAGGGTGAGTAGAATCTCAGAGGAAGGAGGTTTTGGTCGTACCCGAGCGACTCCGGCGTTCTTGAGGTTTGCATCTTGGGCCACGGCGTCCCAGTTCACATCCGGGGTGCTCTTGTTATGCTTCATGACATACATAAAGAAGGCGGCCTCATGGGCAGTGGGCACAGGGGTTTCCTTCTTGAGAGTCTCCGGAGCCATGGCGGCTGAGTTTCGTTTCTGTTGTGCTGGTTTGAATTTGTGTTAGGTCTCTTGCCGGTGATATGGTGTGGGTACAGTGGTGAGATAAAACAACACTGAAGGCAAAGTGAGAGTTGAGAGTTGGCAGATGGGAGTTGGTGAGTTGCATGTAAGTTTTGGGCAATTTTGAAAGGAGCCAATTAACGCAATTTATCTCGACGATGGAAGATGCTAGCTTTGCTATGGATATTCTTCCAACTGAGAAAGAAGAAGGATTTAGATAAAAAAATAACTTGTTGCTGGTTGTAGATTGCTAGTTACTGAGTATGTACCCACCCTCGGAATGGTTGATGGTAAGGTCCGTTTTGTTGTTCAGACCTCCACTGAGAGTTGTTTGCTTGCTAGTAAAATTAGTTGGCATTCATGCCTGCCTAAAGGTAAAATCTACAGCGAACACCATGTACCTAGGTAAGGTACCTACTTATGTCTAGGGCCTTTCAACTGCCAGATGGACGAAATAGAAGGATAGCTACCAGATCTCAACGACACCTGAATGTCAGGAGGCTTTGTGCCGGGAAAAAGAAAAAAAAAGACAAAGAAAGCAGAGGTATCTGATGCCTGTCTTATAAATAAACCAGTGAATATACCTAGTCATCAATATGTTTTTATGCTTCCTTGTATCCCTGAATCGTTTTGATGGGTTTCATTCTAGGCAGAGGGGAAAAAGGTGATCGAACCAAGAAACGTATTTGAGATTAGAGGAGACTTCTAATCCATCATTCATCGCACGGTTAGTGCGTGGTAGCAATCTGAATATATTGGTACATGTCTTTTTTTTATGCAGTAATCTCAGCTCTCATAAAATCCCCCAAACGCCAGGAACACCTGAATCTAAACCCAACATGAATATCACAACCATAATCAAGAAAAGAGAGGTGCATGAACGTGTGATACACATGCCACCAAAAGCCGGAGAAGAAAAGAAAAACTAGAGAAGAGAAGCCCGAACGAGAAGAGGATCGTTCCAAGCCAGGGGCATCCTAACTTTAATAGCGCAAAAAATTAATATGAAGCATGACGAGAGCTGGAAAAGTAGCCAATTCGGACTGACTTTGACCCTGCTAGCCGTCAGATTGTGTGGTATTGGGAGTCATCCCATCCTTCCCCAGTCGAACCGGTCTGCACCATGTGAGAGTCGATAATGGCGGAAGAAACCTGTTCGCCAAAGTTGGGAGGCATCCCAAAGTTAAGGTAGGTAGGGCTATTGTGCCAGGACTGCTGTTCACGCTCAGGACTGCATCGAGTATCCGGAGCAGGAGAAAAGTCGAAGGCCTCAGCATTGAGAAATTCGCTCACAGGACTACCCATCAAGTCGCTGCTTGGTGTCATGAGCCTGTTGTGAAATCTGACTTGGCTGTCTGGCAATACGACGCATGTCGTTGGTGTAGGTAAGGGGGCAAACGAAGGAGATTCGAGTTTGACATTGGCGAACGGCGACGCTGTGTAGTTTGTGCTGCCTTTGGGAGAATCGTCAAGTGTAGGATCCTGGCTGGTCAATTGTTTTCCTTTTATGGCTGCGCCTTTCTCCTTCTTGGACTTGGCCACTCGGGCAGTGGTATCAGCTGATTTGTGTAGTTTGGCCTCGGGATCCATCGATGCCTTGAAACGGCTGTATCGCATTCTTGCAGCATGGCCGTTGGTAATGGGCTGAAGGAGAACGGGGTCTGCAGCAACTTTGTTCCAGTCGATCTAATCAAAGGTCAGTATAACTAACTAGTGTATTAATATATCTGGAGGGTTCCGGATCATACTCACATCCTTTAGGTTTTTCTGTTTTAACATTGCAAAAAGGAGTCGACACATGGCCTTGTCATTTGTAGTAGCCATGGTAGATAAGACGTGTTCTCCAATCAGCTAGAAATATTACCCGAAGAAAAAGAGCAATCGATGAAAGGCAATAAAGAAGAATGAGATGAAGGCAACAAACAAGTTGCTGCTTTTGATTATAAAATGTGCAAGTAGCGACTGGTCAGGGACATTAAAAACCAGGCCTAGGTAAGGTATGCAAGGCAAGGCAGCAAAAAGTTCCAAAGCGAGAGGGCCTGGAAGCCAGTTGGGTAGTGTCGAGGTGGGATCGAGGCAATATATGCCAAATCTGTCCCGGCGCCTTTGCTCAGGTCAGGTACCTGGGTAATTAGGTACCTACCTGCTTGGGTTATGTGGATTGGTCACACTGTGCTGGTAGCAAATAGATTCCGGGGTTGGTTAAGGCAAGGGCAGGCTTGCGTAGCTATCGAGATGAATGAACAAAAAGAGGATCGAGGATCGCCGAGAACCAAGGCAGACTTGTCTGAGTATGTAGGTAGTTGGTTGCTCTCGAGAAGCAAGACCAGCAAGCAAACAAATACCATGCATCACACTGGATGAAGCAATCGGGATGTCCACACGGGCCGCATGGCTTACAGAGAGATATTGATATCCGTTACTTTACTTGCGCACACAAAGCGCAACATTGCGATTGGAAAAGGCCGTCGCCCGTAAAGAGTGGGCGTTGCCTGGGCAGCGGGAGGGGGGTGATGGCGTACATGCTTGTGCCTGGAGAGACTGCGTCACACCCATCCCACATTGCATGTAGCATGATACTCGACTAGACTCATCTCCTCTGTACAGTAGTACCAGTAATTAGTACTGCTGCAGGTTTGGAAAGTAAGTAATCATGAGTGGGAGAAAGGCATTAATGGTGGGCGAGGTGGGGTGCAAGGGTGGCGACGCGGCAACTCGCGTAAAGTGCCTGCATCAAGTTTCTGGCCCGGCGTCTTTTCTTCTGTACATGATCCCTGCCGCCAAACCTAGCTACCCCTCTCAGGTGTTTGCTTTTGCTCATACTCACCCCCTGCCTTGGCTGCCTCTTGGTCGCCAGTTGGACAAAACACCCGCTGACGCGACGCCCTTTTTTTCTGCATTCCATTGCGCTCGTCTGGTTTGCCTAATGGCCGCCCTGACGCAAGGGTTCAGCAAGGCGTGGTTCGAAATTAGTTGGCGACCAAACGGCGCAAACTCGTTCTGCTTCATTGTCCAATCGTTGCATTGTGAGGCTTGAGGTGTGACAAAGTGTGTGGGTGGTCGGGCAATCCTAGCTCGAAACATCTGTGACTCATACATATTTAGTCAATACCACCGCCAAGGACTGCGGAAAGGAGGGAGACCGGAAAATGTTGGGAAATTGAGGGGGCTGGGATTTTTTGCTGCTCAGCGCGCCCGGGAAGATTGCCGGCAGTCCCGGACGCGACACCAAATGATACGATATTCGCACGCTCTCACGTGCATCAGCCCCTTTTTTAAGTGGATTTTGGGTTTCGCTCATGAATGGTGCTAGACCAGTTTAGGAAGTGAGCGGACAAAGAGCTTGCCACAAGGACGAGATTTAAATGCGACAGCTGGTGAGATCTACAAAGTAACAAACAATATAATGTGAACGGACAGGACGACAAAAAGACTCATTCAAGACAAGATAGCTGTTCTTCACAAGGCCCTTTAGCTTTGCTCCCTACAGAGCGCAGAAATATTAAGAACTTGTGGCGCCATCGTTTTGTCGCCTTTTGCCTTGCCTGCAATCTCTCGGTCCATGCATGTGAGCCAAGATCCGAGACTTGTGTGACGGCCGCCTCGTTGAGCTCGAGGACTGCTCCTGCCCCATTTTTTCCATCTACAACCACATCGCAATGGGGAAAAAATGGGCCGCATCCACGGCAATTGGACTTGAATCGACAGAAGGTGCAAGACCTTATGTAACCCGTAGGTGAGGGGGGGGGGGGCCAAGACAACCCCCCCCAAATTAGCATCTATAAGATCGAACGCGATATCACGTGTCGTCAGAGTCGTGCACGGACCTTGGTGGAATCGCTGCTACTACATGGCGAACCGATATGGTCCCTGTAAAGTCCTCTCCCCGCCCAAAATCACGTCCAAACCCACCCGCCTTGCCGCTCAAGGTACCTGCTCTCCTAACATCCGTCCGTTTCTTCATCTCCTAGCCAGGTCCTGGGCGCGCACGCAAGCAAGCAACCAAGTAGGCAGGCGACAAGTCCAGGCGCTTCCTTACCTAGTGCTTCGGAGAAGATGAACCACAAGAATTGGAGCGATCGTGCAGATCGGGATTTATTCTTTACGATTTTGTCAGTAAAGCAAATCGGAGTAATAAGTGTACGCTAGCTTCTAGTTCTTCTTGTTCTTCTTGCAGCCCTAGAACTAATTGGACCTCATTGATCAAAGGGGGCGGAATGGCAAACAATCGGCAGCCACATGCGCACGCTAGGCTATGGCTTCACCAATGAAGGATGTCGGTAAGTTTATTTGTTCATTTATTTATCTGGCTCAAATGTGTGTTGCAATTTCGATTGCGTTCTTGCGCTCGTCCAATAAATGTTTTCTTTGGTTTACTTTGTCCCATCATTGTCTTTCAAGCTTATCCAAACGGCCTGGAGTTGCTATACTAGCATATTGTGAGAGAACATCACCGCGGCCTTTGGGTGGGTTAATTTTTCTGATGGGAAACACCTTTTCTGCTTTTGTCATTACTTAATACGATATATATCTATCATTTATTACTATAGTGTTTGTTTGTCACCGACTTGTCTCACAATACCACTTGCTGCTGCTGTTGTTGTTGTTGTAGCCTACAAGATGCAACATCCTCCACAAGATGCTGCGCGTCATTTTCTATCTTGAACCTCTTCTCAAGGTAACCAACATCAACTGACCAATTCCTACCTAGTCAACATTTTCA
Organism: Pyricularia sp. CBS 133598; assembly: GCA_004337975.1. Taxonomy (NCBI): domain Eukaryota; kingdom Fungi; phylum Ascomycota; class Sordariomycetes; order Magnaporthales; family Pyriculariaceae; genus Pyricularia; species Pyricularia sp. CBS 133598. Next base: position 2,918,117 of record CM014983.1, read on the forward strand.
AGGCTTGCGGCGTGCCCAGAACAAAGCCGAGGCCAATGACGTTGTCGAAAGTAGTCCCAGAAGAGCAGACCCGACATTGAACCCCATTACACGCAGGCCCGGTCCCGGACGTGGACGTCCGCGAAGGTTGCCAGGACAGACACCCACAGATGGAGAGGCTCCCGTGACGCCAACAACTCCAGCGTCTGGGCAAGACCAGGCAGAGATGAAGTTTCACGTCCAATCACAAGTAGACCCCCTTCAAATGCAAATGGGGGATACCCATCTCCAAAACTCTTCCCTTCGTCATGCCCATCAACAACACAACTTACATCAGGAGCCATCGCAGCACTATAGCCAACAACAACAGCAACAGCACCACCAACCACAGCCCATGGCAATGATGGTTCCTTTACATGCAGACGGTATTGATTTCGGCCCCCACGATCCCGATGATGATGATGACGCCGGCCATGATACAAAACGACAACGACATGAATCGCCCACCGATTCCTCTTTGGAGGACGAGGCAGTACTCCGTGCTTTGGCTGCCGCCAACGGTACTGGACCTGTTGATACTTATTCTGATGAGTATGTTCTTTATTCCCTCAACGATCTCGGCAGTTGAATCCGCATATTAACCAGAAGCACTGCTGAGAGTAACAGCTTTGGGTACGGCGAGGCGTAGGCATCTTTCTTACTACAGTGCTCTGAAAATAGGCATGTGCCACGGCATAATTATTCGGGCTGATATTTCATGCTATTGGAGTTATGGGAGTAAAGCGGTAAAGGGATCAGCGTGAAATGGATATAAATATATAGTGTATTACCTAGGTACCTATGGAAGCAATGTTTGGCCATTGTTTGTTTTTCTCGTTTAAAGAAGCTTTGAATGTTGGTTGTTGCCCGGCTTTGTTCGGCTCGTCATTCACAACGCGGAGGGTATTATTAAATTCCAGAGAACTTGATGGGATCGAATTTTGTTCATATTCCTGCCACCACTAAATCACTTCCTCGACAGCACATCAACTGTCAACAACAACTTTCCTCTTGAATGTTTTTCAGCCTTTCGACCAGATCAGCAGCAAATCAAGTACGGAAAACTCATTTCAACAAAAACAATGCCTATGAAATGGGATGATGGCGCTGTCGCCATGTTGTGCGGCACGATTGTTGCAATCCTGGGCACCGAAGGCATCACTCAGGAGCAAAAGGATGCAATCGTGGAGAGGATGAATTCCGCCGGCTACGACGTTGCCTGGAACGGTGTTAGGTACTTTTATTCCTCTTTTATTTTATTTTCTTTTCTTTTGGACCAAAAGCGAGTTCTGCCGCCTACATTTTTCTTGACTTGACACTCCTCTCACTTTTTGCTCTTGTCAAACACAACCCATCCAGCATCAACCATCAACAGAATCTTCTACTTCTACTTCACAAGACAGAAGAAGCATTCATTCAAACAAAATGCCCAGATTCGAAGATATCAAGGGTGATCTTTTTGAAGCCATCTGGCGCGTTACTGCTCCGACCTTCGGACCGGAGCAGCAGGCGGCAGTAATCGCCCAACTCAAGGCCAAAGGCATCGATATGACATGGGACGCTGTGCGGTACGAGAGCCACCTCCCTCTGAAATTGAAATTTGCCGTTTGCTGTTATTTACTTTGCTTCAACCTTTCGATTCCTGCATATCAGCACACTCACTCACCCTCATACTCACCACAACCTCAACCACTTCCATACCAACTACAAACTACCCTACTCCATTATTCTCAAATACAATCAATATGCCTCAGAACTGGAGTGCACCCGGTCTACACGAGGACCTCATTACCGTGCTGCTTAAGCAAGATATAGTTTCCACTGAAAACTGGAAGGCTGTGCTTGTTGGCATGCACGAGGCTCAGTATCAGTTCACCTGGAGAGGATTTGAGTAAGAGCCCTGTCTGCCTTTCCGGCCATCTTCCTGTCACGCGCTTCCTTTTGTTCTTTTCTTTTTTTACCCTCTACCATCTACCCTTTCACCTTTACTCATCCTCACCAACACAAAACATCATCCACTACCTTGACTTCATTTATCAAACGAGACATCTACAATGGCCTCCGATGCTGCTGGTAGAACTGTTTGGGATGATCGAGCCCGGTCTGTTCTTCTTCAAGCCGTTATGGATGTGGCACCACCGTCTGCGGCCCAGTGGGAATCCATTTTGGAGAAAGTTCATGAAAATGGTTACAGCTACACTCCCAAAGCTGCATTGTATGCCTGCTCTTGTTTATCGATCCTATTTTCATTTGAGTCCTCTCTTCCTCGCGCCTTCTGTTTTCTTCTTCTTTTTTCCCTTCTTACCTCACTCACTCAGATACAAACACACAACACACACACCCACTCTCCCTCTCTTTCACCTTCACCTCACCTCATCATCTACAAATTCTTTATCTTTATCAGCCCACATCCTTCCCGTTGTCTACCCAACATATCTCTAAGCTCTACCACACATTTGACAATGTCTGGCAGTCGTGTCACCCATAGGTGGGACGACAAGTCCGACCGAGAACTGCTAGTTGCGGTCCTGGCTGAGTTGCCTATCACCCCATCTGCCGAACAAATGAAAAATATTGTCCAGAGATGCCACGAGGCTGGCTACACCTTTACTGTCTCGGCTGCAGCGTACCATACTGCTCACTGTTGTTGTTCATCACTTTAAACTTGGTTCTTTTTTTTTTGCTAACTGCCAATCCCACAGGCAACATCTTCAGAAGCTGAAGAAGAAGGACCCGAACGGTCTCGGCGCCGCCGCGCCCTCGACTCCCAAGGGCAAGAAGACTGCAGCCTCTGCCGCTGGATCGGGAGCCAAATTGACTTCGAAGCGGGGCCGCACTTCGGCCAAGACCGTGCTGGATATGGAGGAGGAGGCTGATGATGAGTTCAACGGCTCTCCCACCAAGAAGACAAAGACAGAGAAGCAAGCGGAGACTGAGTCCAAGGTTGACCAGGTCAAGGCTGAGTAAGTCTTATACATTTGCGATGGTGCAAAACGAAGAAGCAAAACTAATAAATATGGGACGTTTACTAGGCACGTCGAGGAGGATGATACTATCTAGGCATCTCCCTTGAGGGCATTCGTCATCCGGAACATAGATCAAAGCACTGGATCAATCTTGCTTTCATGGCAAGAGATCTATCCAACCGAAGCTCTGATTGTCTTTTTTTCATCTTTTTCGCCGACAGTATTTCAAGGCATTACTCGTCATTGGGAGGCGTTCTCAATCATGATAAGAAATGCATGGCATTTTCATTGTTATCAGGCAAGGGAAAGTGCTGAGTCAACAAACCAGTTGATGGGACATGGGCAGGACAGACCGCTGTTACAGTGACAACGGACCTGAAAACCCGCCTATTGTAACGAGTACCTAGCTTAGAGTAACAAGATCATATCGCAGGTTTTGCAACTTGAAGTGGTGTAGTTGCTTGTGAAGTCATTGACCAAAACCTATGACCATGACTGCAACTAGGCGCCATTGATGTGTGTAAAGTGACGTTGAAAAGTCTTTGAGGCTGTGGTGGAAATTTTCCACGCTGTTCTACGCATGATATGGACTAGTCTAGATCTAAAACTATCTAGTTCTAATCACTCAGAAAGAATGATGCACGCAACGCTGTCCAAAGTCAGACATCAAACGGTGATTCTCTTGTTTTTACACAGCTCGTATGCTCATCCCACGCGCCGCCTACGTAGACGTACATTACCGCGTTAAAAATACAACAAAATGCCGAACCTGCAGAATTGAAATTCAAACGTTACAACAAGAGACTTTATCGAACAGGGCCCCCACTACTTCTATCCCCTACACGCCAGGTGTCTTCTTGCCGAGTCCCCGGCGGCATCCAAGAGGTGGTGCTGGCCCCCCTCTGCCTACCACCCCTCCCGGCCGCTTGATCATCTGATTTCTTGTTATCGCCGTCCGGTCTGGCTGGCAGCGCATAACCATTGACATATGGCCGCGGCGCGTTTATGCCACCGTTGAACCCATTGGGACCGGCGGAGGCCGGGCTTTCAAACACCAACCCGCCGTTGATACCATTGGATTTGGTGGAGAGCGGGAGGAGGGAATCCTTCGCGCCCTTGTCACCCAGGTACGTTGCCCTCTTGTCAGCCCGGTTGCCCTCCTTTGTCCTGTCGTACAGATACAGGCCAACGAATGTAAGGGCGATTCCGACGGCCTGGATCTTGGTTGTCGGGCTGCGGAACCACACAAGGGCAATGACGATGACAAACACTCTTTTGATCAGACTGGCGACTGAGTACGTCACAGGGGACACCATGGACAAGAGAACAAAGGCCATGATGTTCTGCCCAAAGTGGAACGTGCCATTGAAGACAAACTCTATGAAAAGCCTGCCGTGATCAAAGGTGCCAGGGGCGGTGGTCAAGTCAATCGAGCCATTGCGGAGGAAATCCCCGATAATACCAATACCCTCGGACCAGAACCAGATAGGTACTGTCAGGATGAACGCCATGCCAGAAGAATAGCACAGCAAGTTTAGCTTGTCGAGTTTGCGGGACTTGTGCCCCATGCCTTCTGCTTCGGCGCGTGCTGCTTCGTTGAATAGGCGCTTCGAGAAAATATTTTGCGTGACAAAAATAAGCGTAGCAATAAGGGCGTAGACGATGCCCAGAACCTCACCACCAAATTTGTGCTTGCCAGAGCAGGCCAGCATTACACCAAGTGTCAGGGGCACCAGCGACAAATATGTTGCGGCAGGGTAGCGGATATTGAAGACGATGCGATATGCCAGCACCGTGAAGAGCGGAGAAAGGCCCTTGATGGTGTGCACTAGTGACACAGGGATCTTGGATGTGGCGGTTGAGCTGAGCAAGTGACCAAAGATCTGGAAGGCTGCCAGCGGCATGGTGGTCTGTATGACGTCGCGCGAAGGGTACCGTATGCCGTGCTTAAGGGCCGGCACTGCTGTGCGCAGACCCGGGGAGATGGAAGCCAGCCATGACAGCAAGAGGCAGTAGCCACAGACAAAAGCGAACTGAATCAAAGTCAGGGTGGCGGGCATGGCGAAAGCATTCAATATCGACTTGGAAGAGGTGTTGGTCAGGGCAGAAGACCCGTACCATATTATGCAAAGGACCTGCCGGGCTAAGTCAGTACCAAGGTCTTCCTTCACTTGGGTCGAACGAGTGAGCTGGATTTTGTCCGAGACTGGCTGACACGCACAATGAGTCTGGGTGATAGGGGGGCCTTGAGGGCATCGGCAATCTCGTGCGCATTCTGGCTGACGCTACCATGCCTCGACCTTATCGTGCGGATGGCCTCGCCGATGCTCTTTTGCCTGCTATGGCCCCCACTGCGGCCTGAGCCACTATATGTCGAGGATGCCGGGGTCCACCTCAACCCAACAAGCTGTGAATGAGCACCACTGTTGACATTGCCATTGGAATGACCATTCAACTTGTTGGCATTGTGATTGGTGATGCCGACGTCCAGGTCAGGGAATTTCTCCATCGGCGCGGGCCGAACGGATTGTCGGGGTAGGCTCGGCGCGGAGGCTCGGCGCCGGGACGGACTGGACTTCCTGTTTCGCGTCGGGGAAATTCCAGGCTTGATCACTGTTGCTTGATTCGGCGTCTTATTCAAAGTCCGTGTTCGTGACTATCCAGTGCTGCGTGGTTCCGATTCGGGAAGGCGGTAGAACCAAGAGAAGATGAGATGATGCTTCGCTCGGTCAATGCAACACTTTGCGCAAGTCGCAATGCTGAGTCCGGATTGTTTTAGATGTGGCCTCGCCTGATTGACAAGACAGCAGGCTGTTGACGCAAATAGTGTCGAAACTAGTGTACACAGTTATGGCACCTACCTGGGCCAAGATCTTGTTTGGAAGAAGAAAAAAGGAATCCGTTTTGCGCTCTCTCAACAACTGATCGTGGCTCCAAGCTGCGGGAAAGTGGACATATTAGATCCACTATTGGGCATCTGGCCTATCATAAGACCAGATACAATTCGCCCCTGCTCCCGATAAGTTTGGGCTGATCTTATCGCAGCACAGATGAGGATCGGGTAGGAGCCTTGCGCGCGCATTTTATCCCTGCAGCTCTGCCGCCGACGAGACGAGACAGGTAGAATTTCCCAAACGCGACTTTGACGTTCGTTGCGGAAACCAATTCCAGCCGATACCACATCATCTTCAAAGCAAAGTCCACCCCCCCCTACGACAGTCGGACTTCAGCATTGCAATTTTTTTTTAATCGAGTAGTAAAAGTTGCCAGCCTACAAGACTCGGGGCAGATTGTCCAGACCAAAACGTTCCACCATCCCGACGCATCGGCCTCTTTAGGCTGCCGCGCTGCGGTCAATCACGCAAAGATGGCGACCCAAAAGATGACCAAGAACCAGATGCGGAGGGCAAAGAAGAAGGAGGAGAAGAAAGCAAAGGCAATTGTAAGCCATGCCTTTTCCTCATCATGTTTACATAGTTCCATGTCAACTGACAGCGTCGCAGTCTGTTTCACAAACCCCGGAGCCAACATCAGAAAAGACCGGCACCGTCGATAGTAACGACAAGGAAGCCCCCGCATCAAACACAGAAGCTCCCGAAGTTAAGAAAGATGGAGTTGCAGAAGACAGGATCGCGATTGATGGGCTGCCGGAGTTCGATGAGGACGATCCCAACTTTGCTCTGTATCGCGACATTATCAGCAAGTTCACAGTACCCCTGGACGAGGATGGTGTGCCGCGCGACTCGAAAAACAGGAGCAAAGAGGAAGTCTTTTACGGCGATGACGACAACTATGGATCCGAGGACGAGGAGGCCAGTGGTGAAACCAAATTGTCCAAGAGGAAGCGCAAAAAGCTTGGAAAGCTCTCTATCGCGGAGCTGAAAGCGCTCGTCAGGAATCCAGAGGTCGTCGAGTGGCATGATGTCTCATCATCAGACCCGCGGCTGCTTGTGCAAATCAAGGCTCAGCGCAACATCGTCCCTGTGCCTGGTCATTGGTCACTCAAGCGCGAGTACCTCTCGAGCAAGCGTGGTATCGAGAAACCGCCATTCAGACTGCCAAACTTCATCGCAGAGACTGGTATCACGGAGATGCGCGATGCTGTTCTGGAGAAACAGGCAGAGCAGACACTCAAACAGAAACAGAGAGAACGGGTTGCGCCCAAGATGGGAAAACTTGATATCGACTATCAAAAGCTGTACGACGCCTTCTTCCGATTCCAGGAGAAACCACCACTTACCCGCTTTGGTGATGTGTACCACGAGGGCAAGGAGTTTGAAGCAGACTACAGGTACTTTAAGCCCGGAGAGCTCAGCGACGCTCTTAAGGAGGCACTAGGGATGCAGCCAGGTTTTCCACCCCCTTGGCTCCTCCAGCAGCAGCGCATGGGGCCGCCTCCTTCCTACCCTACCCTGAAGATACCTGGCTTGAACGCACCACTTCCAAATGGTGCTGCGTGGGGCTTTGCTCCAGGTCAATGGGGCAAGCCGCCCCTGGATGAGTACAACAGGCCAATCTATGGCGGTGACATTTTCGGAATCTTGGCTGGTAACCCGGCCGGTGCTCCAGGTGCACAGCAAACAAATGGCCCTGCACAGGCGGGAGAGCCGGTCGAGAAGGCGCTATGGGGTGAGCTGCAACCTCCTGCGGAAGAGTCCGAAGACGAGGAGGAAGATGAGGATGAGGAAGAGGAGGAAGAGGAGGATGGCGATGTACCGGGCGGACTGCAGACACCGAGCGGCCTCGAGACTCCTGGCGGCTACACCACTTCGGTAACCGAAATTGGCGCCAGCGGTGTTGAGAGTAGCATGGGTGGAGAGTTTGACTTGCGCAAGCAACGGCGTGGATACGAAACAGAGGAATCTACAGCAGGGCCAAGATCTGCGTACACAGTCATCCCTGAGAGGCAAGCTCAAGCAACAGGCTTCTTTGGTAGTGACAGGGTATACGACTTGTCCAAAAACCAAAACAGAGGGCCCGTCCTCGGACAGGACGACGACAGTGGCCGGAAGCGCAAGAAGCCTGGCGACGTGGACGTTGCACTGGATCCGGACGCGCTGGTTGGCCAGGACGGAATCAGCAAGGATGAGCTGCGGCGGAAGTTTGAGGAAAGCCGAAGGGAAGAGGGGCCGGGAGCGAAGTGGCAATATGACGATGATCTTAGCGAGATGATTGCTCAAGAAAGCCGCAAGCGGCAGAAGAGAGACGAGGAGCGGAGAGGAGGTGGTGGTGGCGGGGCTGAGAAGAAAAAGGAGGCCAAGTATAGGTTCTAAAATAAGCATCGAGGCCGCCATTATAAAGCAAAATGTATAACCAAACTTGGCGGAAGCCATTCGAAATCCACTTGTTAATTTTTTTTGGGAGGGAAGAAACCAAATGCCCAGTCGGACACTTCTTTCATCCTAGCATATTTACCTATTCAATACATCACACTGGAGGAGACACCAAGTAACTCCGTGTCAAAACACTCACGCGGACATTTTTGGACAGATAATGTAGACGTATCTCTGCGTAACCTCATCATGGTCACAGTATGGCTCTACAAATGTTTAGGCAATAATCAGGGCTGGTCTCGAGTTACATATCATACATGCAGACTTGGAAAGTAAAATAGGCCACGCTACAGAGACATCCTGTCTAGAAAAAATGGACCAGCACTGATGGTAGCCGATTTCGGAAATGCTTGCGTCCTCATACTGCCAGGTTCGTGACAGGGAGGTAATTGCCATCTTCGTCATCCGTAAACAAGGCCGGAAGCTTGTCAGGTGGCAGGTCTGCCAACCTGCGCCTGACGGGCTCAAAGGTGTAATTATTGGACAGCAGCCTGCCCAGCTCGACATAGTCATCGATATCGACGGCGGCAAGAGGCACCTGCATAAGCTGGCGATATTCGTCGCCCACCGTGTTGCTAATGTTGTAGACCTCGTGGTCGGCCAGGCCACGCATCCACCATATATGTGTTGCCAGCTTGGAGAAGGCCAGCCAGTGGGCGATTATGATGAGGGCGCGCGGTCTCTTCTCGCGCGCGGCCTCGACGAATGACGGCGGCACAAAGGTGAAGAATGTAATAACCCTCAAGGTGAGGATGGGACCGTACGTATGCTCGAGGTCCATGTACAAAGCACCCAGGACTTTGAGGGTGCTGTAGTAGGCCTGGACGTATGGGAACTCCTCGTCTCCATCCTTGAGCGAGGAAACCATAAACAGGAGATTCCCAGGGATGTAGCGAGCCGCCTCCTCGCCGTTTACAGGCGGTCGACTAAAAAGTGAAGCCAGTCCGGAAGGTTCGGAACCGCCTTTTAAGGGGCTGCCGGTATGTTGTACTATCATGCCGTAAATCAGAGAGATGCCCTTCCAGACCACGATCCATTCTAGAATGAAGAGAGGAGGTGGATTAGGTTGGCGAAAGTTCTCGGATGAAAGGGCGCACATAAAGAGAGAGCATGTCAACAAAGCATTAAAGGTCCTCGGCTTGGCCGCCTCGATGGCTTGCCGATAGCCCTTCATTGCCGAAGAATTATATAGCATGATCCTCGACATGGGTATCTTTTCGTTCTCCATGGAGGTCATTTGAAGGGCCGAGAGGCCGAGCATGCAGTCCATGAGGAAGCGGTGCTCCAGAGCAATCCTGGGAATAGTGAAGCGCAGTGTCTGGTTTAGCATGGACTGCTTGCTTGCACCGTACTCGCTCAGGTCAGAGTTGAAGGATTCGCATCCTTTGGCGGTATAAAACCACAGCAGCTTCATGTCGAGATAGTCGGACTGAGCAGGCCGTGGTGCCAGCTGGGGCGAAACGGGCAGCACTGCAAAATCCTCATTGGGTTGCGGGGTATTCGCCGCTTCGCTTGGCGACGAAGGTGACGATGCAGACGGTGGCGGCGAGCTCGATTTAGATGAAGCCGCATTCGCAGCCGCAACTACTGACCGAGAGGTCTTTTTGGCGGTGGGGAGCGCATAAACGCACTCCTCCATGCGCAGGACGCACGTCCTACATTGTGGCCTGTCTTCGGAACACTTGATCTTCCTGGCCTTGCAGTTACGACAGCCACCTCGCGACTTTCTGTGCGGGCGTTTCGAATGGAACGGCCTTTCTGGAAGCGACGTCTCTGTCGCGCCCCTTGAGTCCATAGTGAATAAATGTGTAAGATGCCAAGGCAAGGCTTAGCTGTTCAAATACCTCCTAGGTAGGATAGGTAATAAGGTAGGTAGGTAGGTATGTATGTATGTATGTATGGTCCCTCGCTAATATAGGGGCGTATGGTATGTGGAGAAAGGTTGCAGACAATGGAAGGAAAATAGATGACTATGGAATCGGGAGGGGATGCATGGCAGAGGATAAAAAATCTCGATGAGTGTTGGTCGTAGGCTTTGTGAGGCGGGCGATTGACATAACAACAATTATTAATTGATGGTTAAGTTGCCTAAGGTAGGTAAGTAGGTAAGTAGGTAATATAGGTAGCCACCTACCTAGCATCGACTAGACCTAGGCCTCGGTATGGTTACAGACAGAACTATCTACAAAGCCTAGAACTAGATTTACGTTGAGGGATCCTAGAACTAATTAGATAAACGTCTCATGCAGGAGCAATACGCTGAGATGGGCTAGGCTAGGCCTAGAATAGATCTCCAACCCAGTGCGCGCGTCATCCATAACCCCCCGTCGCTGTGCCTCTCCTCCGTATTCATTTTAATTCCCCACCTAGTCTAGACCCAACATGCCGCGTATTAAGCATGATGTTGGACCCGTTCCCACTCACCCTGCACCTATCCATCTCCGGCAACAACAACCCTACCCCGTCTGTTGGAATCGCGTCGCGTCTGTCTGAGCATTGGGATGAACTCTGGTACATGTGAAATCATCTATTATTGATTGCTTGTCATACGTCGTTCACATAAACTCAATTGGACATGTACCACATGAATAATTTACCTTAATTGAAGCGCGCAAGACTTTTTCCATTTCTCTGCTCAAACATTGGATTAAATTATCTCTCACTCCTAGTCTGTCCCATCGTATGGCAACCTCTCTCTTCAGCCTCCCAGACGAGCTCGTCTTCACGGCTCTGTCGCAATCTTTCCAATGCAGAGACGCTCAGATCAGAGCCTTGGCAACTTTGTTATATGTAGGCAGTACACCTTGATGAGCTTAGGACATATTTTCTTATGGATCCCACTGACATGTGCCATTGAAAAACCGCAGCCCAATGCCGCTCCTTGTCGCAACGTCGTTGTCCATGGCGCCCAAGCTACGGGCAAGAGTGTAGTCACCGAAGCCCTCTTGGAGCGCATGGTCGAGGACGGAGCTGAACTGAGCTACGCCGTCGTCAATTCTGTAGAGTGCATCACCGGTCGTCATCTCCTTGAAACAACCATCAACAAAATTGCTGAGGCTTTGCGCCGCGAAGATGTTGCTCGGCGCTGCGAGAATCTCTCGCAGTTCTCTGTTGAACTTGTCAGGATGATCACAAGCTATTCCAAAGAAACGGAGAGGCCCGCTTCTTGGAGGTTCGTCCTGGTATTCGACGCCATTGACCGCCAGCGAGATTCGCCCCCAACGCTTCTACCGGCCTTGGCTCGTCTTTCCGAGATCGTGAGCAGTCCACCCCCAGCATCCATCTACACCGTAAATGCTGAATCATACTAACACATGGAACCTCATAGATACCCAACCTAACTACCGTCTTTATAATGACCTGCCCCCCAGCAGCATCCTTCCGAACCTCTGCTATACCACATGTACACTTCCCAAATTATTCCCGGAACGAGTTCATCGAAATAATATCCGCAACCTCCCCACCTCCCATATCCGGTCTGGCTACAGACGCAGCACTCGACTTGTGGTCTCGATTTGTCGGTCCCGTATACGACTCCCTAGGCAAAGCTGCAGCTCGAACTCTCCCCGCGCTGCGGCAAGCATGCAACACCCTCTGGCCACGCTTTACAGCTCCGATATTGGCGGGAACCCACGGGCCGCGGGAACTTACCCGGCTGCTCGTGGCGGCGAGGACCTATCTCCAAGACGAACGACTCCTTGCGCCGGGTATCATCACCGCCCAAGCGCCCTCTACAAACACAAGCACGGCGGCTACAGACCCCCAGCAGACGACTGACCTCTCTACACTACTCCCGACCACCGCTCGCCTCTTGCTTGTGGCGGCATACATGGCCTCACACAATGCCACAAAGCACGACCTGGTGCTCTTCTCCACCCACTATCACGGCCGCCGCCGCCGCCGTGGCGGACTCTCGGGCGGGACCGGCGGAAGGCCCAACAAGCACCGCAAAATTGCCCGGCGGCTGCTCGGTGCCCATGCCTTTGTGTTTGAGCGCATGCTGTCTATCTATATAGCGCTGCGAAAAGAATGGGAGGCCGACTCTGACAGAGACACCGGCCGTGCCGTCAGTGGGGCTACGCTGGCCGGCGACGTCGCCATGGCCGTCGCCACTTTGTCGAGCTTGCGTCTGCTCGTGCGGGTAGGAGGCGGTGGAGATCCTACTGAACGCAGCGGTAGGTGGAGAGTGAACGTAGGCTGGGATGTCATTCGGCCCCTGGGACGGAGCATGGGGGTTGAGGTGGAAGACTGGTTGATAGACTGAGGCTTGGATAGATAAAGTGGAGGGCTGTTAATATCTCTTGGTTTATGAGCAGATACATTTTTAATGAACAAACAAATCGAATTCTCGTCGAGTTGTAACGATACCTAGATGTACACCACGCGAGAAATCGAGTTTAGGAAATAAAAGCCCATGGACAGGAGTGGCACTGATAAATAGCGGTTTCTGCCAGGAGATACTCGATGAAGATGATAAATGAGGGAAATAAAGGGTAGGCAGGCAAATAATCATCATACTACCAATCCAGCCAAGTTGGCCTTCACATTCTTCGCCATCCCGCTTGTCTACAATTCAAGAGCAGCGGCATAACAATTGGGGGATTGGCGGTGCATCATGTGAAATCATGGCCACAACACAATCTTCTTACACTTCGTTGAAAAAAGGAAATGGTAGAGATGAATTCGCTTCTTGTAAATACAAACATCCAACGAACCGGATTATGCAATACCATTCAAGACTCCCAGGGTACGGAACAAGTCGAGTAATTACTTGGATTCTTGGTACACAGCTCACAAAGGAAACTTAATTGAGCTAAGAAACAGCGCCGAGAAAGATCGGTGTCTCCGTCTCTATACACAGAGCCTCCATCTCTAGACTCCCCCAACCGGCGAAATGACTTTTAATGATATCACAGGGTGGTCCGTTTCAACATATTCTCCATCTGGCTTACGCGTCCTTCTCGAGCTCAGCCAGAATCTTCTCACCCTTCTCACGTGCCGACGCAAGGTCACCAACCATGTAGAAAGCACCCTCGGGCAGCGAGTCACCCTCACCAGCCAGGATAGCCTTGAACGAGGCAATGGTGTCCTTCAGGTCGACGAGCTTACCCTCGATACCAGTGAAGACCTGGGCGACAGTGAAAGGCTGGCTCAGGAAACGCTGGATCTTGCGGGCACGCTCGACAGTGAGCTTGTCGGCCTCGGACAATTCGTCCATACCCAGAATGGCGATGATGTCCTGGAGCGACTTGTACTCCTGGAGGATTTGCTGGACACGGGTGGCGACCTCGTAGTGCTCCTGACCGACGATACGGGGGTCAAGCATACGCGACTTGGAGTCGAGAGGGTCGACAGCAGGGTAGATACCAAGCTCGGAAATACCACGGGACAACACAGTGGTGGCGTCCAAGTGGGCGAAGGTGGTGGCGGGGGCAGGGTCAGTCAAATCGTCAGCAGGGACGTAGACGGCCTGGACTGAGGTAATGGAACCCTTCTGGGTGGTGGTGATACGCTCCTGCATACCACCCATGTCCACGGCGAGAGTGGGCTGGTAACCGACGGCAGAGGGAATACGACCCAGCAGAGCCGACACCTCGGAACCGGCCTGAGTGAAGCGGAAAATGTTGTCGATGAAGAGAAGCACGTCCTGGCCCTCGTTCCTGAACTGCTCAGCAACAGTAAGACTAGTAGTTTTGAATTGAGTTAGTGAACGAAGACATGATACACCATATCCTATAGGATCTCCTATAGGAAATGAGGATGTAAAGGACACTTACCCGGTAAGGGCGACACGGGCACGGGCTCCCGGGGGCTCGTTCATCTGACCGAAGACCAGCGACACCTTGGACTCGCCATCAAGCTGAATGACGGAGGTCTCCTGCATTTCGTGGTACAGATCGTTACCCTCACGGGTCCTCTCACCGACACCGGTGAAGACGGAGTAACCACCGTGGGCCTTGGCGATGTTGTTGATAAGCTCCTGGATGAACACAGTCTTGCCGACACCGGCACCACCGAACAGACCAATCTTTCCACCACGGGCGTAGGGGGCCAGCAGGTCGACGACCTTGATACCGGTAACCAGAATCTCGGCAGTGGTCGACTGCTCGACGAACTCGGGAGCCTCAGCGTGAATGGGCAAGTACTTGTCGGTCTTGATGGGACCACGCTCGTCAATGGGGTCACCAGTGACGTTCATGATACGACCAAGGGTGCCAGCGCCGACGGGAATGGTGATGGGAGCACCAGTGTCCTTGGCCTTGGCGCCACGGGTAAGACCCTCAGTACCTAGTCGGCGTTAGCATGTGTTGACAAAATTTTCATCAAGATTGGCCTGTGCAGTGGAGCTCAATGATCGCTTACCGTCCATGGCAATGCAGCGGACAACATTCTCGCCCAGATGTTGCTAAAAAAAGTTTTCTTGCGTCAGAATCATCATCGCTCTTGCTGTAACACGGTTGTCAATTGTTCATAGCGAGGTAGTGGTCGCTTACCGAAACCTCAAGGACGAGCTTCTGGTTGTTGTTGGTGGTCTCAAGGGCGTTAAGAATCGGGGGGAGCTTGGCAGTGTCGAATTTCACTGGTTTGCTTCGGTTAGCAAATGTTATATTCTTTTCGAAGTTGACATCGCAAACGCCATTCGAATTGAATTCATCGCTGTCGACAGTTGATAATCGGATAAATGCTCACCATCCACGACGGCACCAATGACCTATGAAACGTTAGCTGTTGTTGTCCTCATACGATGGAGCTAGCTCCAAGGCCGAATCCCGAGGCATTGAGTTCTTACCTGGTGAATCTTTCCATCACCGACACCCTGTGTGCTGGCGAACCTGGCACCGAGAGAGTATTTGGGGAGTCTTAAGCTAGGGCGCGCAGCGAGGCGCGAGGCCGGGCGAGCTGCCCTCGCGATGGGAGAAAGGCCGCTGTTGTTGTGGACAGACGTTCAGGTTAGCCCGGGTTCCCGGAGAAAGCTCAATTGAGCGCAATTGACTTTTCAACATGACACATTGCAATTGAAGCATTAGGTACTGACCTCTTGAACATCTTTCCAGATATCGCAGAACGACTAGAGATGGGAGTGGAGAGGTAAGGGAGATGAACTTGCTGGAAGAAGTTTCAAGGTCCTGCAAAAGTTGAAGGTTTTGCGGAGTCTTGTTCGGCTGCAAAGTGCAAGCTCGGGCGTTTGTAGCCTGGATACTGAGGCCGCAACAATAGCTCGGTCGACCACCGGTATCCCTGTTCCATTCCCACTCGCGAGAAATTCCGAGGTTAGGTGGGTCGTTATTGATGACCATGTATGGATAATTGGTTGATCCGCCTCCACCTGCCGTTGCCCGACCACCAGGGTGACCAAGAAAATGAGAGAAGAAAAAAAATCCGTAAAAAAAACATGGGATTTCCACCCACTTGGTAATATCCACTAGACAAGATCCTAAGCAATTTAATCCAGGTAAAGATGAACTCACAAAGTGGAATGCTATCTCAACCCATCATGCTCCAAAGGAAATGTAGCCTTTGTACTTTGAGATGAAAATTCATACACCGCCCTTACCTACCTCCTAGGTACCTTACCTGCCAACTACCTATCCAGGTACCTAATTTCTAATATGCTTTCACCAATTTCCCCTATTCTTCTTCTGTAAACTCTCTTTCCCGCAGCATTACTGCAAAATTACAAGTCGATGTCTCGCACTACAGCGAGTCTAGCGGCAAGGGTTCAAACCAAAAATATAACCCAAGAATGTCTTCTTGAAGCTGCAGCACCTACTGCAGCACCATAGTATTTTCTAACATCTCTCACGGTTGGTTTTTTTTACTCAACATTGTGATCTGGAATAATTACTGTCCGTTTGTCCGTCTGTGCCATAATTCTGATACCTCATCTCATTATCTCATTCGACCGTAACGTGCAAATAAATTCTCACCAGACGTCCTGTAAGAACACATTTTTCGCAACCCCACCGTTGACATATTTGTCCTATTCTTCATATCAAAAGAAGGCTTCCCCAAAATCCTTACTCCAGCTCAAGAACCTATAGACAGTGTTAGTACCTTACAGACCATTGATCTCGGGTATAGTTTTCGGGAACCTACAACAGCGGTACGGCTGGGAAGATAGATGTGAGTCCAGTTCTTCCGACCGTTCCACTCCATCGGGGTGGTGAAGAATCGAGTGGAGCTGTCTATGCGGCCATGACCTCCGAATTCCTTGTCGTCTGTGGTCATAGCGACCTTGTACGTGCCAGATACATCGACTCCAATTCTGTAGTCGGCAAAGCTCTGGCTTGGGTGGAAGTTGAAAGCAAACACCACACCTGCACGTTCAAACACGACCACCATATCAGACTCGTTCTTGAGCGAGATGTAGGCCTGGGGAGCACCAAGCCAGCCGTGTTTCTCCTCGCAGTTGTTCATGGCGGCGTCGAAGTCGTTGAGGAATCGATATCTCAAAAGATTGTCCTCGGTCAGGTTTAGCTGACGCCTTGCATACCAGAACGAGTTCTGGTTGCCCTCACGGGGGAAGTCAAGCCACTCGGGGTGCCCAAACTCGTTGCCCTCGAAGTTGAGATAACCCTCGCCTCCAAGACCGTGAGTGAGGAGGCGAATCATCTTGTGCAAAGCCATACCGCGGTCGATAACAGGCGTCAGGGGTGTCAGAGTTGACATGTGAGTGTACATCTCGGCATCGCAAAGATGCATCATGAGAGTCTTGTCACCGACAAGTCTATCGACCATATAGTGTCAGCTGAACATTCTACACGGTTTCAGATGGCTTCCCAGTCTAACTTACGCCTGGTCGTGACTCTCGCAGTACGCAATAGTCTTCTCGCCGTGCCGTCTGTTTGTCAGCGTCCAGCAAATATCGGCCATGTCCCATTCCTCGTCTTTCTTCTCTTTGAGAATCTTAATCCACATGTCTGGGATTGCCATGGCAAGACGATAATCAAAGCCCACACCACCGTCTGACCAAGGAAGGCACAGAGTCGGCATGCCAGAGACATCCTCTGCAATGGAAATCACTTCGGGATACAGCTCATGAAGCATCTTGTTGGCAAGCATGAGGTACACGAGGGCCTCTTCGTCGGCATCCGGGCCGAAATACTCATGATAGCCGCCGGAGAAGCCGCTAGATGAAAATATTAGCTAGTGTCTTTGTTTGATGAGGGTCCAAACACAACTTACGTCCCCATGCCGTGATGAATATACAGCATGCTTGTTACACCGTCAAAACGAAAGCCATCAAACTGGTACTCGTCCATCCAGAATCGAAGATTGCTGAGAAGGAATCGAAGGACTTCGTGATGGCCGTAGTTGAACAGCCTGCTGTCCCACTGGTCGTGTCGCCCTTTGCCACCTGCATGGAAGTACTGATGGTCGGTCCCATCAAACTCATTGATGCCATCCAACACATTCTTGGACGCGTGGCTGTGGACTACATCAAGCAGAACAGTAAGGCCCATGCCGTGAGCAGTGTCAATAAGCTCCTTGAGATCCTCCGGGGTGCCATAACGGCTGCTTGCGGCAAAGAAGTTGTTGATCTGGTAGCCAAAGCTGGCATAGTAGGCGTGCTCCATGATGGCCATGAGTTGGATAACGTTGTATCCCAGGTTCTTGATGCGAGGCAGCATGTTCTTGGTGAACTCCTTGTAGGTGGCCACACGCAGCTCAGGCGAGGAAATGCCAACATGGGCCTCGTAGACACGTACACTCTTGGGCTTCTTGGGGCGGGGGTTCTTGAATGTATACCTCTCACTGGAAGGGGGATTCCAGAACCTGGCGTCGTAGGCAGGCGATACAGACAGATCCTGCGTGACATACTTGATCCACGCGGGAAGGCGATCTATAAGTTGTCCATTGGGGAGAAACAGAGAGATCTAATACAAGTTAGTACATAGCTATCAACGGCGGCGAAGAGGTGCAATCAACACTCACCTTAACCTTGGAGTTGTGAGGAATCGCCGGTTCCCCAGCGGCAGTGGGCGGCACCGTGATTTCGAAGACTCCATACTCATTCTTCTTCATAGGGTGTGACTGGCGGCTCCATTGGTCTGGTATTTACAATGTTAGTATAATATTTGCAACACGTTTGACCAGATCATATTCATGAGATCTGTGCGACGTTTAGGTGGTTGCTACTCACTGAAGTCACCAACCAGGAATGCAGCAGTTGCGTTCGGGGCCCATTCACGATACACGATTGTGTTGTCTGGCTTCACATTGAATCCGTACACCTCGGTGCCCTGATTATGTTTATCATAAGATGTCAGCCAATGGTAAAGTGAGTTGTCAACATGTCGACCTGGTATCAACCTGAACACCTTACTTACCCTCGTAAACTTCTCAATCGACCCTTCGCTCTGCTCGATCTTCTTGAGCCAATCTTCTGCCATGCCATGGCGGCGTTTGATGACATCCTCGAAGGGTTCGAGCCAGGGGTCAAGCTTTACAGCACCTATGCATGACAGGCCGTCAACAAACATGTCAACGAACCTAAGACCCAGGAATGAAGGATGGGCGACCATATCTCAGCTTACCAATGTGCTCAACTGGAGCTGCGTTGGCCACCATCGTGTTGGATCCATTGGTAGTCATTATTGCAAGATCAAAGTCCAAAGTCGTTTGATGATGCGCTGAAATGGACTAGATTTTTGGAAGAGAATGCAGAAAAGGTCTTGCGATAGACAGATTAAGATGAATTGGGTTAAGATTAAATACAGCTGGGCAAGTGGAATAAAAGATCCTTGCCACCCCGGTTTCCGATAAAAACCATACGGGTAGTGAGATGAGTTTCGATAAGTTCTTCGAGCTTCGACCAGGCCCGACCTAGGTACTTTTATGAGTTGATCAAAACGGGAGGGGATGAGGGCTGATCAAAAGTTACTTTGCGACTGCCTCAGGGTCTTTTCTTTCTGCAAACAGCCACTCAAAGTTTCCCACTTTCAGAGCTCTCCCCGGACGCAACATACAATGACGTCGTGTGATGTTAATTGGTGGGTGGGGCCACAACCAGAGAACAGAACAGATTGCCAACGACATGTGGACTCAACATTTGGAGAAGCCTGTCCAACCCTCAACATTGGGAGCGAGAAGGCCGCAAGAGATCCATAATCGGGCCAGTATATCGCCATGTGTTCCGTCTTTGACAGCGTTTTACTTCAGTGGCGGTTGCTTCTGCAGCTCAAGACCGGCACCGGGGGGTGGGGCTAAATGTTATCAGCAACAAATAGTGACTGCAGAGGTCTGGGCCGTGGCAATCCCTGTACCCGACCCTGGTCCTCTTGGTGGCGGCCTACTGCGGTAGGGAGCTGTTCTCCTCCAATGGCGCTACTCGAAGGGAACCAACCAACCATGCAGGTAGCCCAGCAGGCCTGGAGCTCCAGAAACCCCCGCACTCCAAAACCGCGCCGGGGCCCGGTCAGACCACCAGTCCAGTACTGACTGAATACAGTGCTATTCGACCCGTCATGGCGTGTACGGTCCGAGACCGGTTGCAAGCCAGACATCCACCTACGCCGTATGTTGCACTCACCCGATACGTGCGATCCAATTGCCCTGCATACAGATAAGATTGATCCCTGATTCGGCCACTGCCGGATCGTACATATCTCGAGCATGCGACCGGTGCCGAGGTGACGGCAGACCTGTATCATGTCGGTCTTCACCCGACCTTGCTCCTCGTGCCCGAGGCTCCTTACAAACCATGTCGCTACCCATGCTTGCTCCCGATCATTCTCAGTCTCTTGTCGCACACCTGCCGCCAGCCGAAGGACGCAGGACTTTGGCTCCGGCTACACGAGCAGTTATGATCCCGAAGAGTCCGGCCGGGGCCCAATGTTCAGCAAGCCGAGCTTTGGGGTACCGCAGTTCTACCCGCGTGACCTGAAAAGACGTCTTGACGAATTCGTCGTGGGCCAGGAGCGGGCCAAGAAGACCACGACATCAGTCGTATTCAATCATTATCAGGGCCAGAGAAGAAGACAAAATATCGAGGACGAGAGGAGGGTCGCAGAAGAACGGTTGCTTCGCCAGCAGCACTTCCAGCGTGCCCGGCGCGAACCACATCCTGTCGAAGGTCAGGAGCATCCTGAATCGGAACCTGAACGTCAGCTAAATGCTGACAATAATTTGGCGTTTAAAGATGATTTCCCGGGCCATCATGAGTCTGTTCAAGGACTTCATGACGAGGACCCTTCTTTTGTCGAAGACTTTCTTAGGGACGATTCAAGGGATAGCAGACATGTCACGATTCAAAAGTCAAATCTGCTGTGTATAGGGCCGACAGGTGTTGGGAAAACCTACATCGTAGAGTAAGTAATATTGCCCGGTCCATACATTACTTGAGCGTGCAAAAAGGACGTCGCTAACCACCTATTGAACAGAACCCTAAGTAGACATATTAATGTACCCTTTACAATCAGTGACTGCAACTCCTTCACACAAGCCGGATACATCGGACAGGACGTGGAAGCCTGCATAGAGCGACTGTTGATCGAGGCGGACTACGATGTGAACGCGGCGGAAAACGGCATCGTCGTTCTGGACGAATTCGACAAGCTCGCAAGAAGAGAATCGGTCAACGGAAGGGACGTAGGAGGCGAGGGCGTTCAGCAGGCACTCTTGAAGCTGGTAGAAGGCTCCAAGGTCACTGTTAATGTCAAAGAGAATAGGTCCTCCAGATCTCCAAGTCCTACCACGAGCAACTACAATGGCGGAAGCCAAACCTCGCAACCCAGTCCACCGCCAGGCCCAAGAGTGGAGCAGATCACCATTGACACAACGAATATATTGTTCATTTTCTGTGGCGCGTTTGTTGGTCTGGACAAGGTTGTGTTGAGGCGCGTGGCAAAGCCCACGATAGGCTTTGGCTCCGAGCCCATGAGGAACGGGGATGCCTTGCCTCATGAGATGTATGCGCATCTCCCCCACCAGCCGCACATCACCAAGCCTGGGACCAGCGGGTTCACACCTCTGGACTTGACTACGCCTGCTGATCTGCAGGCATTCGGCTTTATCCCCGAGCTGATTGGGCGTATACACAACATATGCGCACTCACCCCTCTCTCGCTAGACGAGCTACTACGGATCCTGACAGAGCCGCGTAACAGCCTCGTGGCACAATACAAGGCGCTTTTCGAGACCTATCCCAGTCGCCTGTTCTTCACAAGTCGGGCGCTGTACGCCATCGCCGAGCGGGCCGCAAAGAATGAGACTGGTGCTCGAGGCTTGAAGATGGAAATGGAACGTGTGCTCGCAGAGCCTATGTTTGATGCCCCGATGCCTTATGTCGTCATCGACGAGGCTTGCGTGAGGGGCAGTTCAAAGGCCAGGTACTGGGGCAAGGATGGGCGACTGGAGGTCGACAGATTACTGCGGGAGGAGAGCGACATTGGCCAACAAACCGGGGATCATGCGTCTCACAGCTATCAGCCATACCGGGAGGCCAGTCAGGGCGGGGCGTAAACGTCTTTCCTATGCCAGCCTAGGAAAGAATACGAAGGACGAATCTCTACATGATCTGCCTGTTGCATGTTGAATATTTGTATGCTATATTGTTCTTGGCTCCCGACTTGGTGTCTGGAGAGCCCATCCTCTAATTCTTGACGTGGTATTGGCCAGGCTGGCAAGAGAAGTGTAGCTGGCTCAATGACAGAGGCTAAATGTTGTACTCATTCATGCTTAAGGGTTAATCAATTAGGTAGCATTGATAAAGAGCAATCATCACAACCATTAAGAATATCCTTTATCGAATACGGTATTCAATGAAGTCAAGGAAATAGTGTCTAACTTTCGCCTCAGTACGAATACAATGTTTACACCAACTGAGTGTGGCCCGATATTGACATCGCCACCAGACCTGGCAATCCCGCCTCTAAGCTTTTTGTACATGGGCAAACCGCCATGGGGACGAGAAAAAGAAGCAAGGCTTTGTTTTAATCGAAGGAAATACTCAAGCAAGGCATCCCAGCCTAGCTTAGTGCTTCGATGCAGGAGGAGACTGAACCTGTCCCTTTCCGGAGTAACCCTCGGACGAAAGACCAGTAAGAGGCTCTGTGTTTTGCGACTGCAATGGTGATGATATGTTAGTGACATGAAAAAAAAGGTCAGCGATAGGGAGGTTCTGAGTCGCACCTTGAGGTACTCGTTGGTCTGCTCCTGCCACTCCTTGGTCATGGTGTGAGGTGCAGGCTTGGCGAACGAACGCATGGTAGCAAAGATCATGAAGCTAACGGCCAGGCCGATGGCGACGCCCATGGCGACCTTCTTGCCCTCATCCGGGGGGTCGAGGGCTCGGGGGCCGTGCGGGCCAAAGGAAACCCAGTACGCTGCAGAAGAGAGCTTTGAGTCAGTTTATCTGCAAATGGCATGTCGTTTTAATGTTGCCCCGAGCATATCTATCGACAATTGACTATTTGGACCGATCGACCCGAACAGAGCCATTGGAGGTCGCCAAGGATCCAGACACGCAGTGAACGCGAATTGGATTTAGACACTCGCTGTGAAAGAATGCCAGTGACTTCGGATGCGGGTTGTCCGGGGCAAAATTGAGTGCACACTCACCAGCCTTCTTCTCGTGGAGGGTCAGCTCGTTCCAGTTCTCCTTCATGCGTTCCCTAAGAGACATCCACAGCTCGGCCTGCTCCTGCAGAGGCATACTCTCCCATCTCTTCTCAATGTTGGCCAGAGTGGGCTTCGAGATGGCGTGGGTGGAGGAGGCGCGACGTGCAGTGGCCTGCACCACACTGCGACGCAGCATCGCCGAGCCCGTCGTCCTGAGCATTTTGTCTGATTAAATCGAGTCGATGTGGATAGAGTGGAGAGGTTTCTGGAACGAGACGAGGTCAATTGAGCTCGAGGTGCTCGTGGTCGTGTTGCGTGGGCGTTCAATTGGTAACGGGTTGGTCGTGGGTGATTGGCTTCGAATGAGATGATAGCGAGGATTTTTTGACAGATCCCGACCGAAGGCTCTCGTATGATGCCGCCAAATCGGGCCTGGGCAAGCTCGGGAATTGGCACCCGAGTCAGGGGATGTACACCTTTCACGTGATCTGAAGCTCGAGCTCCGTATAGCCGGGGCTGACGTAGCAAGTCACAGTGGATGCAATGAAATCAGTATTGCTTTCCCACGACATGCAATTGGAGCTAGCATTCAGCCAGCTGCCAACCAAACACGACCCACCATGGCCGGTACCTTGCCAATGGTATCTGGAGAAATTTGAAGCCATACCACCATAACTTTCTGCTAATTACTTCGTTTGACCCTGGTCTCTTTATAGAATGATAGGTTTGATATTTCATTCCGTACTGTAGGTATACAATAATTGTACAAGGTATTATCCTACACATTTTTGCCTATTACCCAGCAGCGAATATAAATCGTTTGCTCACGTAGCTGCCACGGCCAAACCTTGCTGCCTTGATTATAGAGAAAACTAGGGTGCCGGGGACCCGTAGCCCAACAATAAGGAGGTAATTAGGTACTTTCTCATTTGGGCCCTGTCGCCAGTTTGTCCTTTTCTGCTGATTGGGAGTGGTTTTGTGCTCTAAATAAGTTTCAGTGGCTGGTTAGGTAGGTATTCATGCAATTAACGGCTAACAGTATTCATCTGTCACATGGACAAAATAACATGGAAACCTACTTGGATAGAGCCTCCTTGTTCTTGTTTTCGGCCGCCTCTTTTAATGGGTCACGAAGCTGATACCAGGCTGTAAAACTTTCCATGTCAACAATTTTCCAAAAACGCAGACAGTCACGCCACATGAGCTGCACGCTTGCCCGCTCAGTTTTGATGTTAGGACAGAGCGTTCATACCGTTCCAGACTCCGAACCCAACAGCAGCAACCACGGGGATTGCATTCTTGATAGAGTTCATCCCGCAAAAATGTCCAGTAGCACGCAGCCACTGTTCCCAAGTCTTGGTGTTCTTGACAGTAAATTCAATTTCTAATCGATCAGGAACAATTGGAGTTTGGCAATCGACTTCACGACGGCTTGCCAACAGAGTGACGGGAGCAGCCAATGTACCGTACAAATCACTGAAAGCAACAATTGGCCAGAGCTTTGGACTTATGTAAGGGTGTCGGTTAGTGGCGCACTTGTGCAGGGGTGTCCTGGGTCGGCTCTTCAATTGTAGGTACCTAGATCTACGCAGTCAGTCAGTCGCGAGCTGTAAATTGATTAGATAGACGCGTCGCGTCTAATTCGACGATGCACCTCCTCCGCCGACCTTAACCCCCCGGCCAGGTACTTACTTCACCTAGATCCGGGGTCTTGGAAAACGAACGAACTGATGCAAGTAACCGCAAATACCTCCCTCATAGCTTGGAACCCAAAAAAACTTTTCAACGCATTCGGGCATACCGGTTACGAAATTTCGGCCTCATGGATCGAACGCACAGAAGACTTGCCATAGGCTCATAATGAATCTCTGGCCAAATGCCAAATTGGAAGGAACTGGGCGAGGTGCCGGACTCGGACGAAGACGACTTTGATGGCCCCAGCCCTCCGCAAAGTCCGATAGCTGGTCTTCCTCCAGCTCCGCCGCCGCCGATTGCATCGCCACTCACCGATATCTGGAGCATTCCTAGCTCACCAGCACGACAGCTTCCTGAACCATGTCACCAGGCGACCCTCACGACTACTGCTGTCCCGCTGGGCATAAAACCCAACACCCCGCTGTCATGCTCCTCTCCGCTGTCACCTCCGCCACCGGATGTGACATCCTCTCCTACTCCATCACCTGAGCCAGAGCCCAGTCGACAGACCATCCGGGAAGGCCTTCAGATAACGCTCCCAGCACACCCGGTGCCATCAGACACTTTGACTGGAGCTCAAAGCCCTTTGGTCTCTGAGTCAATCTCACACTTGACCTCGCACAGTAATGATGTCTCGCCCTCGCGCCAAGCAGCTGTTCGCCTCGAACGTTCTTTGCGACCGCGGAAGCCCATTCAGGAACATCCATATCTACTCGAGGGGGCTCAGTATACCCGGTTTATGAAGGCCCATGGCTTCAAGCCCTTGCGTGTTGTCACAGAGCAAGCCGAGACTTCGCGGCGGCGAACGAACAATGAGGACTCCCAGGACAATGACTTTTCCGCAGACGAAAGCCAGTCCATATTCGGGGAGCTCCAGGAGCACAAGAGCCAGCCGCTTGGTGCCGCATGTATAGTCGAAGAACGGGACGAGCTTGCGTTATCGCCGTCTCCCAGGGCATCTTCCCAAGTGCGAGCTATTTCTAGTGGTCGGCCTAGCCCTGGGCAAGATACAGCGCCTACGAGCCCAGCAGAGGATGATCTACCCTCGATAGATGAACTTCTTCGCCAAAGTCGAAAGACACGCGGCAAAAAGCAATCCAAAAGGCCTGGTTCTACGAGCGCCTCATCCAGCACAAAACGAAGAAGAGTAGATGGATCCGCGCATAAGGATTCTACAACTAGGCCGCGGTTTAAACCGCCTCTTGTCGTTGATTTGGAGGCCTCTCCGCTAGCTGGACAAGACATTCGACGTCGTTCTCGCAACCCCCAGGCGCCTGTTGATACCGATTTAAGGAGCCCCACAAAGCTCTCTTTGCAGACACCCTCTCCCACGACCACACCTCTGGAGAACGATGATGCACCAGCCGTCATTAGTATCTCAGATGATGACGTCCAGGCTGAAGGCTCGGATTCTCCTGACTCATCCGGCACAGACAGTGATTCAGATGCCATGCAGAAGCACGTTAGGAGGATTCGAGGTGTGCTTCCGGCATCTTGGCTTCGACTTGATCAACTCAAGGCTCAAAAAGCCAGTGATGGAACTTCGCGTCGCCAAAGCCCTCCTTCATCACCCAAGCAATTACCCAGAAAAGGTGTGGCTCTACCCAAACAGCGGCCACAGCAACCCACATCTTCAAATGCCCTCTTTGACTTTTTATATAATGACGATGATGACGACCATGATGAACGCATAAATAATGATATTTCACTGAGGGGGAATCCTAGTTTGGTGTCTCCTCCGAAGACCACGAAGAATTCAGACCTGTTTCAACAGCTGTTTCTCGACGATGGTGATATTCCGGAGGAGGATGTTATTGACAGAATGGTGACTGGGACCAAGAGGAAGAGGAAAGACTCGAGTGAGCCCAACAGTCGTAACTATCGGAAGCACAACTCAGGACCAAAAAACCCAAGGCAGCAGAAGATAACTACCTTGCTTGATTCGAGATCCGGCGGAAATGGCGGCATAGCTTCAAAGAAAGTTACTAAATCGAGTCGTTCATCCAAAACCAAGACTGCTCGTCGATCCGGGACTACAAAGGGGCACCCAACTCCACCACCCATGCTGAGTGTTCTCGATGTGGTTGAATCAGACGCACCACGGTTCCTCAGGATTGCTGCCCGGGCTGCGAGGAGAGCGCCCAACCGTGGAAAGACGAGTCCGTCTCGCAAGCAGATCAACCTTGGCAGCCGCCCAGACAACATTGATGCACTCTCTGTATTGAGGGATTGGAAGAACGGAAGGATTCGACCAAAAGTATCACATGAGCTCATGGAAAAGGCAGCAACTTCATCAAAATCAACCTCGCCAAGACTTCCCCTCATGCAAAGTTCTACAAATCCACCCCGTGCTTCGGCGCATCTCAAGCGAGCCACAAGCCTTGGTAATACGAACCGAAGAACGAAGCAAACGCGGTTGGATGTGCCGGTTTCATCGGCGGCCATTCCCAGCACAGCTCCTATAGTCCGAGAGCTTCCGAAACACCTAAAGTCAAATTCAGGAATAGGCCGTTCCGATACTCTAGCTGCCAGGCCCGCACAGTTGGAGACCACCGAAGTGAACCGGTCCGGGAAGTTTGGTTTCCTGGCTCGAAAAAGAAATCTGGATGCGTCGTATCGTCGGAACAAGTCCTCGCTCGGCCCCGCAGCTGCTCGGTTGGACCGGTTCATTAACAGCTCTATGAGCCTGGATTTGTTGCCAACAGCCACTGTTGTCACTTCAACAGAACCCCCAAAAGAGTTGCAGCCGTCACTTCCTCGTCGCCCGAGGCTACGCAAACAAACCAAGGCACGCTTTGTTGACATAACAGCGCCTCTATTTTTGCACGCTGCAGACCCTCTACCTGCACCTTCAGATTACGCCTTGGTCCATGAGGACGACGTAGGGGAGTCAAGTGATGAGAAGTTGCGGGGTCTTGGCCCTTTTGGCACACACTACACTCATCACTTTGAAGTTTTCCCTCTTGATGCAAATGTATACTTTCACGAAAGTACTTTCATTGGCATGGGAAAGCTTAGTAGACTACAGGACAAAAGACTGATGGATAAGTCCTGTCATGTGCGGCCGAGCATATCCTTCCAGCTTGGGGACAAGACTCTTCGATGGGGTCCATGGGACGAGACCACATCATCTGAACTCGGTGTTCTTGTTGACTTTGTAGTCGACGAAATTGTACAACCGGAGAAGACACTGAGCATCGGAGTCGTCGCGGCTTCCGATTTTCTATTGAATTTCGTGGAGACGGGTGTCAGTTTCGAAAAAAGCACCGATATGAGCTCTTTTATGTCAAGAGTCCTAGATGTTTTACGTAGCTTCATCGACCGCGTTGAAGCTGCACTCAATGGCCGAGCTCAATCAGGCTCTTCTGGGCTGTTTCGAACCTTGTTGCAAGTATTACCCAGGATTCTTATGGTCAACCTTCTGTCCACTCGCTTTTGCCAACAGTCAAGTGTTCTCTCAGACCAGGGATTTCAGGCACAGGAAGTTTTGAGAAGACTCGCCAAGGTTGGCTGTAGAATTTTGGTGTCACTTGGTCTAGGGTCTGTGGAGGAAACATATGCTGATCTTCAGCAACTCCGTCATCGGGAGCATGGGATCAAATCAGACAGAGATGAAGTGGTTGTCTGGGTAGTTCTTATGAGAATCCTGCAAGCTGCTGAGCTACCACGAGGTGGCTTCTGGGATATACTGGGCTCTGTTATCCTCACCCCGGAGCTCACCGGCACCTCGGACCTCAAAAGGCTGGAGTATGGATGGAAGCTTGTGTTTACTCTCCTTCCTCTGACCGAGTTTAACGACATGGGTACTCTCGATGCAGGATCCCGTCTCCGGTCGCCTTTGGACGGGTGGGCAATACCGCAGGCACTCCTGAAGCGCACCTTTCATATTTACCAGAAGAACCCTCGACAGCCACCCAGCTTCAACGATTATTGCAGATCCCTGATGGGTAGATGTCATTACCTGATCAACCAATGGGGATGGGGAAAGTGTACCGGCATGGTTGGCCTAGTTTTTGATTTCTTCGGCTCGCAAAATCTGTCCCACCTGAGGAACGAGGAGGTTTACAAATCGCCCTCATTTCTCGAACAGCTATCGGGCAAACCCGATGTCTCTATCCACGCCGAAGATCGGTGCTTTCATATATTTGTCAAGATCGTCGCCATGGTCATCAGGCGTCTACGGGGTTCAGGTCTCGTGAGAGACATCAAGAATTTGGTGACTAGAATTGTCCCCAACCACAGTCGCCAATTTCTCAAGGAGCAGACAATAAATCAGCATGAACTTGCCGCTTTGAGGAACCACCATGATCTCTTGTGTGCGCTGTTCTGGGCAGCGCCTCCCAACCTTCGCCCTGGGATTCACTTGATCGAGAAATTGGTTACTCCTGGCAGCTCACACAGAGAAGCTGTTTTGATCAATTTGAGAGCGTGGTCACAACTCTCACGCTTTGTTGTCTCGTCCAATGAGGGGGCTTCGGTGTACAGGCCTTTCATTTCATGGCAAAATAATATATTTCGACAGACACTAGACCAATACCTTACCGCAGAAACAGACATCCAACAACAGCTTCTGGCCTTGTCCAAGGATGCTAGCAACGAGATCGACCGAGATACGGTTAGGAAGATGATCGAGAAGAATCAAGCTGCTGCCATGGACATTCTTTACTGCTCTGTTCAGGCATCCTTGGAGGTACTCAAGGTGGCCCCCTCTCTCAGTGCGGCCACCTACTCCTTGAACACAAGTAAGTAGTACAACTTCCCAGTATTGGCTTGGCGTAGCCCTCAGATCAGCTAACTGTCTTGTAGAACAACTCTCACAGGCTTTCACCAAGCTCGATGTCTCTTGCGCAGGGTTTGACTGGCAGACCTTGCTTGTTGCGCTTGACGTTGTGGGGCGGTATATAGACCGCATTGATGATGCCTTGGATTATCAAGACTCTTGTAACTCTGAGACTGCCGAGGAGCAGAATGCATCTGATGAGGCTATACAGGTAAGCTCTCGTGCCCAACATGCAACGATGACATTAGGTAAAGGACCGTGGAGTATGACAGCTAACTCTCACCGTCAACTGCAGTTGGTCGACGATCACATCGTAGAGGCCCTATTCTCCGTTGCCAATCAAGTGTTGAATCTCTTGGAGACGAGAAAGTCCGAGCGTATTGGATCCAAGGAGAGCTTGTGCGCTGAGAAGGCAATCGTTCTCTCTGGGAGAATCGCCAGCAGACTCCTCCAAGTCGGAGTCACGGTAAGTTATCTAGACTTACCCAAAACAGTGGCCTTCCTTATAGGCCCTTGACGTTACGACTGGCTAACGTCTCGTCCATGATTTAGCGCCTGTCGAGGTTTTTCTCGCCGGGGAAATACAACCTCTTCCAAAGGATGCCGCAGGATATTTCGTTGGTAAGGCGGAGATATCTGCCGCTGTTCACAGCAACCCTAGTGAGAAGTGGAACGCTTGACTTCAAGGATCTCAACACGACTCCGGATGAGATGTGGCTCCTTTGTCTGACCGGCCCGAGGTCAACATTTGAGCATATATCCAATTTTGGGGATTGTCTACGACGCCATAGTGCCACTTCGGTGGGCGATGCTGCTTTTACATCTAGAACCGCCCTCGACTACAACATGGCACGTGACCTGTTTGCATCTGCGGTGTCTTCTCAGAGAAAGGCTTTGAGGCAGGATCAGATCAATCTTCAGCGACGGAGAAAGGGTGACCTTGCAAAAGCTCTGAAAGCTGTCATGGAACAGATGAAGCGAGACTTGGCAACCCTCAAGGATAACCGTACCGCCCACCTACAACACGTCGATTTTGTGCGCCAAATAATCAGCCTGGTCAAGTCGTATGGAGTTGACGTCTGTCCGGTGGACCCTTTTTTCTACCGCATCAGCGCCGATTATTCCCCATCACTCGAGGACCCCCAGCTCCACCTGGCCGGTATCTTGGCTTATGGGATCCGATTTCAAGAAGACGATACCAAAGCTTACTCGCAGCTTTTCTACTACCTGTACAACAATTGCAAGGTGGCATTCGTCAACAACAAGATCGAAAACGAACTCGACATTCTGCAACGATGCATGGAGAATATTCACATCTTCGACTTCATGTTGAGCTGTATGCTGCCCACAGTCGTACGAGCAAGCCTCAAGATACATGAGGCCTGGCCTCTTCTTCAACTGTACTCCGGGGCTCTGAGACAGCTTCTTGAGCGGTCATGTTTGCCAATAGAGATCCAGAAAACTCAAGCGGAGGCTGTGGTTGCATTGCTGAGTACAATTCTGTTGACGATCAGATCACTGAAGGCTGAGGCTGGTACTGTCGCGCTATCTACGAAGAGAGTCTTTTTGCTAGTGGAACTGATGGCTATAGCCAACGCCCTTCAACCTACACTGGTCATCTGGTCCATGATAACCAACGGTTCTATCCGACAGGATATCGCCACAATCACCGCGGCATTTTCGTCCCTTTGCGATTCAGCATATGACGCCCTGATATGTCTGGAACGAGAGGACTCTGTCGTGGATAAAGCTTCCAGCACAGCCAGCGCCAGTGTTTTACTGGATGGAATCCGTGAAATAGACGAGGAACATGTTGCGAGGCTTTCAAGAGTTGTTAACGCAAACACCGAGAGCCTCTCGACGCATGTTTGCACCGACGTGAAGAGGAGCTGGATAGTCACAGACAGGAGAGTCTGCGTACGAGCACCTGGTAACACTGCCTCTCAAGCATCAGCTTCGCAGGGACTTCAGGGACCGAGCTTTGAGCCATTGGATATGGAAGAGTTATATAAGCAGTTGAGCAGTCAGGTTCTGTTGTGGAAGTCGAGGGCTGTACCAAATGCGAAGGATACAAGAGGGCGGCGATTCAATGCCAAAAGCAATAAGTGAGTTTAACCACAGTAAAGCTTGGAGGAAAGCGAACACTATACTTTTCATAAAACGGCGTTCAGGGCAGCATTGGAGATGGAGTTTTTGAATACTATTAATTTCTGGTAGTTTTGCTGGGTCTGTATGTTTTATGACCATCTATATGCTAGCATTTTGCAGGCGTCTTATGATTTCTCTTTTTTTTCTGCTTTTTTGCATAATTCATTCTTCTCTTTCTTACCGTCCCATACTTTTTTCCTCCTAAGATTTACAAATAGTGACACATGGTAAACCCAGATCTTTTTTTGGCCTGCGTACACAAATGGGGGTGCGTGAAATAGAGAACAAAGGGACAAAAGAGAACCAAATCAAACCCCCCTTCTTTAGGCAGAGTCGCTGCGACGGACGCGCGCATCTCCCGACCGGGAAGGCACGGCGCCCACGGCGAAGCCCATGACGTTGCGCGCTTTTTGGTTGCCGCGTCCCTGGGCGTCTCCGAAGCGCTCGTCGAACTTGCGGATGGCCTTGAGCGAGTCCATGTCGCCGCTGATGCTGGCGCCGATCTGCTTCAGAGCGCGCTCAAAGTGGTCGGTCGTCAGGGTCCTGCGGTCCGGGAACGTGTGAGAGTCTGGGTCTGGGCTGGTGTCGCGGGCCTTGATCTCGTCCTTGACGGCCTCCATGGCGGCGGCGACACAAATGTTCTTGAGGTCTGATCCCGAGCACATCTCTGTACGAGTTGAGATATCATCGAGGTTGACCGCGCCATCAAGATGCTCGTCGCGCAGGAGCGCCTGTAGAATCTTGAGTCGAGCGTCCTTCAGGGGCAGGTCTACGAGGATGCGGCGGGGCATGCGACGCAGCACGGCGTCGTCAAGGTCAAAGGGACGGTTGGTGGCCACCATGACAAAGGTCTTCATCTCGGTGAGGCCGTCCCACTCCCTCAGGAACTGGTTCAGCGTCTCCCTGAAACCGCCTTTGCCCCTGCTGCTTGACCTGGAGCCGAGGAGGGCGTCGGCCTCATCCAAGAAGATGACGGCGGGCGACATCTTCTTGGCAAGGGAGAAGACGGCCCGGACACGTTTCTCACTCTCACCATGATACTTGTCGTTGATGGAGGCGGCACTAACCTCGAGGACGTTGGCTCCGGATTGGCGGGCAATGGCCTTAGCCATCAAGGTCTTGCCTGTCCCCGGTGGCCCGTATAGGAGGCATCCCTGAATGCGCTCTTTGGCGAGAACACCGTACGAGAAAGCCTCTGGGCGGGTGAGCACCAACGAAGTCATGGCTTGGAGAGACTCCTTGGTCTCGGGAGGACATACCACGTCTTCCCAAGTGGTTTTGATATCTTCGGCTCTGACCAGCCCGGTTAGGAGCTGCTTTTCGTACTTGTCGTATTCCTCAGTCTCTTCACCCTCATCTGCACCATGGCCTCCCAAGAGCCCGCGTAGTGCACCGAACTTTGGTATTTTGTCGCCCAATCTGCCGGGCTTGATAGCTTCAAAATTTTTGGCTCCCTTGCCGCCTTCGATGGAGCCATAATTCTTGCCGAGTTCCTTTCCGACGTTTTCTTGCCATTCAAGCAACTCGGCATTCAGATCGTCTTGAGTGTACACCGTCTTAAGTTTTCTGGGGTTCTGTTTGGCAATTAGCCGTGCGGCAAGCCTGTATATCATGGTGTGACTGCCACAGGATATGTTAGCGTTTGAGCTACACCAGACCAGACCCGTGGTTTTCAAGACTTACTCGAAGACCGTCTTTTCAAAATCCGCAGCAAAGGTAAAATCTGCATCAATAGTAGGATCCCTCATCCTTTTGAAATCTCGTTCTAGCTGGAATATCACCTCCTCGCCCAGCATGGCTTCCATAAGGACTGCCAGATTTGTCAGGTTTATTTGTTTCAGGCCGTCCGCCGAGACTCGGCGTAGTGCCTCTTCCGGTATCGATCGGAGGAAGAGATACTCGTGAATTTCCAGATCGGGGTTGGAATGCGTGACCATCCTGAACTTCCTCGGCGTCAGGTGTCCCAATATAGGGCTCGTGGAGCCTACTAGCACGATATGCTTGTGTTGTTCTCGCAGCAATCTGTCAACAGCGGCTCGCAACTTGGACACGATGAACGAGCCCTCCCTAATCTTGTACAGCTCCGTGAAGTTGTGGAGGTGGACGATGGTTGGCCCAGGCACACCCTTAGATGGCAGTGGTTTATTGCGACGCTTGATCTCGGGCGCGGTCAAGATCTGCTCCAAGATATGGCCAAGTTTCAGATCGTCCCAGCGGTTCCCGTCTGGTTTGCTGTCCGTATCGTCCTGAAATAGCCTTCGGAGGGACTTGATGGCTTCTGGGCCGACCACGACTTCGGCACTTGCCATTGGATCAAACCCCGAATCGCCATTGTTTTCCCCAAAGGGCAATATCGAAGTGCCCGCGGAATCCGCCATAACTCGACTGTTGAGGGTCTCTACCTTCAAGCCGAGTATGGTGTATGGCCCCTTGTTCATGTATGGATCCTGTCCCAGATATTTGCCGATTATCTCAGCCAGTACGTGAGCGTCAAGATGGATCACGTCCGCATCCTTCCCCTCGACGGCCTTCTCAACGATGGCTCTTGCCAGTGGGGCGCCCGCAGAGCGTTGAATTCCCAGAACAGGAACTGGTCGGCGAGTACCGGCAGGCAGGGTCCTTGATGCAAGGTTAGCTGCCGCGGTCAACTCGGCAGCGACGGCTGTCTTGAAACCAATGGCTTCCAGGTCGATTCCCTCACGGGCCAGGTGACACTGTGCATGCCGACCCAGATTGCGATGTGTCAGCTCTTGGAAGGTCGTGAGGTGCTTTAGTGCGTTGAGTACGCTTATACGCTCGTTGCCTGCCTGGATCGTCCGTTCCAAGTCTTTGTTCCTACAATGAGCCACCAGTGAGTATCCTGCAGTCAAGAAACGCTCACACATGAGCTCTGCATTCTTAATGTGATCTTCGAGCCCGGGCTCCGACGGCTGATGTGATTGTATAGCATCTGCCGCTTTTTTGAAGGTGGCCACGTATTCTTCAAGGCAAGTGTGGTCACCCTCTGATAATCCTGCCTCGCCCATGGACCGCTGAAATTTCTCCGGAAAACCTAGTGTGTCTGTATAATCAGTGGGATAGACGAGGCCCTCGCCGGGTAGGATCACGTAGTTCTCCAAAAACCAGCTGGGCAGGTCGACCGGGGGATATGATGTTGTCGTCCGAGGGGCACGTCGCTGCGTTCTCCTGAACGATAGAGGCGGGGATTGGGACACATCTTGTGACGAAGATGGTGTGTTTGGTTCGTCCGGAGGCGGCACAGGTGGTTGCGACTCTTGCGGGGGATCTGGAGTACTGGAGCTCGCGGCGGCGGCAGGGGATGAGGAGCTGTACAGACGAGACCAGCTCCGGGGGGGAAGTCTGCCACTCGCACACTGTAATCGAGTGAATTCTATGAAGCGAGGCAGCCAGCCAGTTTCCGTTAGCATCTTTTGGCTGGGAACAGAACCTGCCTGAGCCCCCAGGGATGGACTAGACCTGAATTTTTTACGGCACGGCTTTGTTTGTATCCTCTTTTTTTGGTTCAGAAAGTAACAAAACTTACTCTGCGCAGTATTCGGGACATGGCGGCGTGCTGCAGAAAGGCCGGGTGCTCTGCTGCCGCTCACGGCGCGCGCCGAGATGGCGCGGGAGCCGGCGCGATGCATTCAGTCGAGCAGGTTGTCGCGCCCCGTTGTGAGAAAGCAGCTTTACGGAAGGGAGCTGTCCCTCATTTCGGGTCTGGGGAGTCCGAATTTGACGCGAGCTGTGCGTATAATATGATGTAAGATCAGGCACGTGGTGACCTCTGACAAGCGCCTCGGCGAAAAGGTAGCACTCAATATGATGTAGCTCGTGATGGAAAACTAGTTATGTACCTAATTACTGGTCGCGTGTTGTCGGGTTCAATTTCGTGCCGTAGCTACACTGAGCTACGCCTAGCTTCCGAAGGTATCCCCACTACTGGCCCCACCCGGCTCCGGATGCAACGCCAA
The DNA here is from genome assembly GCA_004337975.1 of Pyricularia sp. CBS 133598. Lineage (NCBI taxonomy): Eukaryota > Fungi > Ascomycota > Sordariomycetes > Magnaporthales > Pyriculariaceae > Pyricularia > Pyricularia sp. CBS 133598. The sequence goes on from CM014983.1 coordinate 2,953,593, forward strand.
GAACGGAGTTAAAGATCCGGGCAGCTACTATAGTGCCGTATTACCGAACACCCCAGCGGCTTGTCTTTTGAAATACTTCTTTAAAGGGTTGCATCTGCTGCTTCCCAAGGGTTGTCTAGTCTTAGTGTTTACAGAACAGAATAAAAATGAGAAGAAGAAAAAAAAACAAAACAAGAAAAGTGAAAATGAAAGTGAAAATAAATTAAGCCTCCTTGACCACATGTATGCCAGCGACGCTTAACAATGCAATGTCATTCATTCCATCTTCTTTTGGCCTTCCTCATTCTTCCGTTGAGGGTTTAATACCCTCCGCCACCAGAGCCTCTTCGTACCGGCCCTGTGCGGCACTCAGCGCGCTCAGCGTGGGCCCGAGGAGCGCCATAACCGCCTTCTTGCCACCCTTGGTGCTGTTTGGGTCGAACTTGAGCTTTCTGCCCGTCCTATTGTATTCGTCTACAATCTGCTTCCGCTTCTGTGCGTTGAGCTGCTCGCGCGCCTTCTCGGCCTCGGCTGCCACCGCCTCAATCCGCTCCACCGACCTCCGCAGCGCCTCTACGTGATGCGCCAGCTCCTGCGCCCGGTCGGGGTCCCCCGAGAGGAACGCGTTCCAGAACTGTTTGAGAAACTCGGTCGTAGTAGCGTTGGTGATAAACGCCTTTTGCGCCAACTCCACGCTCAGCCCAAGCGGCGCCGCCTCGTCCTCGCTTTGCGCCTGCGTCTCCGCCAGCCTCTTGCCCAGTCCGTCCCAGATGTGGGCCTGGGCCGTGCCGCGGGCCGCGCGCGAGCCAACGTGTGCCGGTCTCTTCCGAGACTCGTCCTCATCGTCATCACTTCCGCTCTCGTCATAGACCCCGATGGCCTTGTGAAGATCAATGCCGCCACCTGCCTTGGCGTCTCCCAGCGACGTCAGGTCTTTTGCATAGTCTGCCAGCACCACCTGAGGTGCTTGTTTCTCATACGCCTGCGCATCATCCAATACGCCGGCCTCTTGGTCGAAGAATCGGGCTTGCTCCCTTACGTTGAGCACGATGCGATCCGGTGGTGAATCATCGTGTAGATCGCGTAATGTGAGTTCACGATACGTATTTTCGCTGCCGTCTGTTGCAGTTGTGCCGCTGACGTCGACGGGGTTGGCATGGGACATCAGACTCTCGCTCATAGCGTTTAGCCATCTGGCTCCGGCGCCCCTCTCGGCGTTTGGCCTCATGAGCGCATCTGGCATGTTCCCGCCCTTCGCACCGCCCTGGTTCTCATCATTTCCCTGAACGTCTATGATGTGTGGCAGATGGGGATCAACCATTCTCTTCTCAAAATAAAGGGCATCCTGCTTATCGCCTCGAATGTGCGAGTCAAAGACTGGATTACGCTGTGCCGGGTTGATGTCCTCGCCCTTGAGCCACCGGGCGAGGTTGCTTTCGAAGAAACCCTTCCAAAATGCACCTTCGTCCATGTCCTTGGGTACCTTCTCCTTGTGAATACGATGTACCAACGGGTACTGTTTAAAAATCATCTGGATATCCTGGGGCGTTACGTTCAGCTTCAGCTTTCCTTCATAGTCCGTGTATGGCTTCACTGTTGGTAAAACGTTATATGTAGCTCTTTTCTGGGTGCTTTCTATGGCATGCGCGCGCAATAGACTTGTCCTGGTTGACCAGAACTGGGAGTTGAATCCTGCGTCAGAGATGGACTCGGGCTTTGTGGCTCTCGCTTCCATATAGGTCTGGTGAAGGGTGCGGTCCTTCTTCATCAAGGACTGCTGTAGGGCTATGTCCAGTCTGAGCTGGTTGTCGTCAAACCACCTAGGTGCTCCCTTGCTTGCGGTATTGGACGCGGTACTCGCAAACGACATGGCCGCCGACCCGTTGGCAGCATTGCCGTTGGTGGCAGGCTGTGGTGTCGAAGACTTGACCACGACGCCTGTGTCGCTGCTGCGGGCTGCGAGAATAGTAGAGAGTACATCCTTGATGGCGTTGGCCTCGGCCCTGGCCTCATCTGGGGCTGTAAATGTGAAGAGGTACGCAACCGGGTCACCGCCTTCTGTTGCCGCCTTGACAATGATCTTGAGCGCTACCTTTGCTGCAGAGTCTGGGGTTTGTTGTAGGTCTAGAAGTTCGATCAGCAACTGTGCTGTCTGCAATTCGAGACTTTCACACATCTCTTCCTCCCACCTCAGTATAATGAAGCCTTACTTGTGATTGTATCAATAGGTATAGAAAGGGCGGGAGTTCCTGTCGTAGCAGGAGTCCAGCTAACTACCGTTCGATCATCAGAGACCGCGACGATTCCATCCTTCTTTTTGTAGGATGCTTTCCCCTTGACCGCCGCCATTGCGACCTTTTCTCATCACTTTCCTCTACTGCGCACGCCAGTCTTGTTTGCGTCGAAGAGACCAGCAACCATGCTCGGTTAAATAAGTCTCATTTTTCCATTCGCGAATACAAGAAAGACGTGGGGGGGGATTTTTATCGGCTTGCTAGAATGCCATCGCTTTTACGGATCTGAATCTGGTGCGCAGTGGTTTGGATAGCATGGACTCCTTTTATTAACTGCAGGACAAAAGCTGCTTCTCGAACAAAAGAATGAATCAATGCATTTTAGGCAGGCGATCACATGTTGGTCTCGGATTTAATACCGGTGAAGCTTGACAGGTACAATTCAGAAAGCCACATCACCTGACAGATCTCGTGACCTGCTGGCGCTATCCGCTGTGGAAAGTATAGGTACTTCAAGAGACTCAATTCGACCCAATGCCTACCGTTCTAGCCTTCACGGCCATCTACTCAATTATTTCATTACAGCGGACGGCGCATGAGTTGATTTCGACTACCGCAAGGTCTCGCCGTGACCATCAAGTGGATGGGTAGCCATGGGAGGTAGTAATGCAGGTAGGTTTGGGAGCTGTAAAAGGTAGAAAAGGACGCTGCCACGTGATGAGGAACCCAGGTATCCCATTGAAATGGTGCCTACCCTCCGTGATGACTAATGACTGCGCCCACAAAATGTGGGATCCACTTTCCCATATGCACACATTTTTTGTCATTGTAGAAATTGAGGAGGGGACTTCCTTTTTTTTTTTACTTTGTGAACTCCGACACGACAACAACGACATCGACAAGTCACGACAGTCGCCAAAAAAGAAGAAAAGATGTCTCACCGGAAGTACGAGGCACCGGTTAGTTATCCTCGTCTCCTTGCAGTTTTCCTCACTGCCTCATAGCATTTCCTCGACGCCTTTTCGAACCCCTCGAAATCGGTCCAAAGCGAGCTGGAGGAGCACAAGCTAATTAACCATGCGTCTCAACAACACAGCGTCACGGTTCGCTGGCATACCTGCCACGCAAGCGAGCTGCCCGCCACCGCGGAAAGGTCAAGAGCTTCCCTAAGGATGACCCCAAGAAGCCCGTCCACCTGACGGCGGCGATGGGCTACAAGGCCGGTATGACAACGATTGTGCGCGACTTGGACCGTCCCGGTGCCAAGGCCCACAAGAAGGAGGTCGTTGAGGCCGTTTCGATCATTGATACTCCCCCGGTACGAACAATGCAGCCCGCTTGGCGCTTGTGCCAATGGCTAACATCTTTCACAGATGATCGTTGTTGGTCTGGTCGGATACATCGAGACTCCCCGTGGCCTGCGCTCGCTCACTACCGTGTGGGCTGAGCACTTGAGCGACGAGGTTAAGCGTAGGTTTTACAAGAACTGGTACAAGAGCAAGAAGAAGGCTTTCACCAAGTACGCCAAAAAGCACTCCGAGAGCAAGGCTTCTTCCGTCACCCGCGAGCTCGAGCGCATCAAGAAGTACTGCACCGTCGTCCGTGTCCTCGCCCACACCCAGATCCGCAAGACCCCCCTCAAGCAGAAGAAGGCCCACCTTATGGAGATTCAGGTCAACGGTGGCTCCGTCGCCGACAAGGTTGAGTTCGGCCACGGTCTCTTCGAGAAGCCCGTCTCGATCGACACCATCTTCGAGCAGAACGAGATGATCGACATCATTGCCGTCACCAAGGGTCACGGTTTCAACGGTGTCACCTCCCGTTGGGGTACCAAGAAGCTGCCGCGTAAGACCCACAAGGGTCTGCGTAAGGTCGCCTGTATCGGTGCCTGGCATCCTTCCCACGTCCAGTGGACTGTTGCCCGTGCTGGTCAGATGGGTTACCACCACCGTACCTCGGTCAACCACAAGGTTTACCGTATCGGCAAGGGTGACGCTGAGGACAACGCGGCCACCGAGATCGACGTTACCAAGAAGAAGATTACTCCGTATGTCTCATGTTCCTTTCCAGGTACACTGTCAGTTAGAGGATTCGGCTCACTAACCTTTTTTCGATTTAAAGCATGGGTGGCTTTGTCCGCTACGGTGAGATCAACAACGACTTCGTTATGGTCAAGGGTTCCATCCCGGGTACCAAGAAGCGTGTCATGACTCTGCGCAAGTCCATGTTCATCCACACCTCGAGGAAAGCGCTGGAGAAGGTCGAGCTCAAATGGATCGACACCTCGTCCGAGTTCGGTCACGGTGCTTTCCAGACACCGGAGGAGAAGAAGACCTACCAGGGCACACTCAAGAAGGACCTCGTTGCCAGCTCATAAGCTTGGCGGTGTTGTTTTTGTCTTGACCTGTTCTTTAGGGGTTTTTTTCTGTGTCATTTAATTCATCACTCTGGCATTGGCGTCGACGGTTCTATTCTCGTGCTATTTGGGACGTTCAGGTTTGGTCTCACAAAAGGGATTTCAGCATCTGGGTGCTTTAACGGAAAGCAACCCTGTTTATGGGAATAAAAAAATGATATCAAACGTCGATGAATGCCATGAGAAAAAGAATGTTGGTTATTCCTGTGACTGGCTCGTAAATAACAGTCCCCTATTTATTGGGTTTCTTTGTGCGTGCATACCTACTTTACAACGCGGAGTTTGTGCAGGCATTTGTACTAGCCTACCGTGGACTAGTCTAGTCTGCCTAGAATATTAGGCGGAGGCGTACCTAGGTAGCCGTGCCTTGGCCCAAGCTGAGAGCTGTGAGCAGGGGTTCCCTACAGTGCTGTTGTACTTCGTAATTCCTTGTGTGCGGGGCCAAAGTGCGTGCCTTGAGGTTGATGCATCCATCCCCAATGTGCTTGCCCTTAGGTCCCTTCGTACATTGCGTCATCTAGGTCAACCCACCAACAGCAAGACTTCACCTTATGCAATGCCAGGCGCACCACCAGCAACCTTCCTGCTTCTGCAAAGACACCGCACATTGCAGCTTGCTTGTTCAACTTACAGACATCAAACGAGGAAGATTTCGACTGCAAACCTTGTGCCATTGAGGATACAGAAAACGACGACGGATCGAACAAGCTCAGATTGGACGGCTGCGGCAAGGCCATCATTGCCTCCGAACCACCACTCCATTTACACTACTCGCCACGCACCCGAGAGAGCAGCCGTCCGATTCTTCAGGACCACCGCAACGATGGCCAGCGACGAGTCATACATGGACTTTCTGAACAAGGCCAACGAGGACCCATCTGCGGGCAAGGCAAATAATGCACAGACTACAAGCAGCAGCGACTTTAGGAGCACCGAGTCCGGGACCGAGACGCCGGCTGTGCTAGTCAAGGCTACAAAGGATGCGTTCTACATGAGCGAGGCAGACGAGCCGTTTGTGCCGGTGGCACTGGGCTGGGAGAAGGGATTGCCAAATGAAGGTGCGTTTCGTTGTTGCTTTTCTTTTTGGGCGTAGGGTTGCTTTCATTGCTTTGCAGCATGTCGCCTAGCCCAGCGAGGTCATAAGATGAGGAAATCGTAGCATGCACATTTTCCTCTTTGGGTGTTTTACAGGGCTCAGCTGCTGACGCAGTTGTTTATGGCAAAACAGAGGAATTCGCCAAGTTGATACATCACTGGGACGCCGCCAACGCCCAGGTGGAGATCATGGACCCGTCGGACTGGGACACACAGGGGCAGTACAATGATCTGCTGGAGGCGGTAAGGGAGGCGGGCAAGGGCAACGATGTTCGGGTGTACCGAGTGCCGGGGAAGCAGTCGTCGCGGGTCGAGTACTGGCTTGTCACGACGACGGGGGAGAAACTGGTTGGTGCCAAGGCGCTTTCGATTGAAAGCTAGTTGGGAGGTTACGCCCAAGTTAAGATGTAGGATATTATACGGGAACTCTAGCAAGCTTATGAATGAGATGATACATAATACCTTACGGTACATGCGATTTGACTGCGGGGCATGTTAATGGTTGAATAAAAAGGCAAGCTCTTACGGTATGCCTGCGATAGTTCAACTGAAAGTGCAGCCGTCTAAGTGGTATGGGACTTTTTGCTTTTTTTTTCTCCAAGATTTGGTTGTATCTTCAAGCAGTAATACTAAATAGAGTAAGCTGCGGCGCCTATTTTTGTGTGTGGACGGCTTCATCTGACCCAGCGGTTCGGAAAGTTTTGTCAAGGCGGGACAGAAAATCTAAATTGGCTAAATTCACCCCAGTAAATTGATGAGTCAACTTGAGTGCATATCTACAAATCATTTACATGGTGTTGGGTTTCGAACGAAAATCTGTTAACATTTAATTGCGTTAAATGACGAGGTGCTCAGATTAATAACAGGGTTGTGAGAGAAAGAGGTAATTACAGAGCAAGAAAAAAAAAGAGAAAAAAAAACCTATCAGTGCGAGTGTCCCGCATTACTCGAGAGTGACTCTAGGGAGGATACTACTTGCTGGAGAATTGAGGGGAAGACAGAGACAGACAGTCACCAAAAGTCACAGTCACATAAAAGCACGCACCGTCACGTTAACCTATTTAACTAGCCGAGGATATATCCACACTTGCGCGCACTTTGTACGTGTTCAAGATGGAAGAGCCCGTGAGTGCCATATATGAAAGAAATGAGTTTCAAGCATCGGAAAAAGCCAGGCGAACCAGGATTGACGGACGAATCTCTCACCTTTTAGGACTTGGTAGTGCCGTCCCTCGAGACGGTGCAAAAGTTCTTCTCAGAGCCCACAAAACAGGACGCCACCAAGAGGCCAAATCTCATCCCTCTGTATGGCCAAATCTCCTCCGACCTCATCACGCCGTCGGCCGCCTACCTCAAGGTCTCGGCCCACTACCGAGCCAAGAGCAACAGCTCGGGCGCCGAGGACCAGCTGTCGTTCCTGTTTGAGAGCGCAGCAACCGAGCGTGTGGGTCGCTACAGCTTCGTCGCTGCCGGCCCGCGCAAGGTCGTCCGCACCGGGCCCGGCTTCGCCGGTGGCGCCTGCGACCCCCTGCCCGCGCTCGAGGAGGAGCTGGCCCGTCATGTCGTCGCCACCGACGTGCCCGGCATGAAGCTGCCGCCATTCGCTGGTGGTGCCGTCGGCTACGTGGGCTACGACTGTGTGCGTTACTTCGAGCCCAAGACGGCACGGCCGATGAAGGATGTCCTGGGTATCCCCGAGTCCGTCTTTATGTTTTTTGACACGGCTGTGGTTTTTGATCGCTTCTACGGCATCATCAAGGTCGTGACCTATCTGCATGTCCCTGATGGCGCCTTTGACGGGGCTGAGGAAAGCGCACAAAAAGTCAAGGCTGAATACAACCGTGCCCTTGGAACTATCCGGGAGCTGATAGAGCTTCTCAACGGGCCCGAGATCCCGCTTCCCGAGCAGAAGCCTGTCCGGTTGGGGCAAGAGTACACATCCAACGTCGGACAGGCAGGCTACGAGGGGCACGTCACGGCGCTCAAGAAGCACATTGTCAAGGGCGACATCATCCAGGCAGTACCGTCGCAGCGCTTCGCTCGTCCCACGGACCTGCACCCGTTCAACATCTACCGGCACCTACGGACCGTCAACCCGTCGCCGTACCTGTTCTACGTCGACTGCGCCGACTTCCAAATCGTCGGCGCCAGCCCGGAGCTGCTGGTCAAGAGCGAGGACGGCCGCGTCATCACCCATCCCATCGCTGGTACTGTCAAGCGAGGCGCCACGCCCGAGGAGGACCAGCGGCTGGCGGACGAGCTGGCGGCGAGCCTCAAGGACCGCGCCGAGCACGTCATGCTGGTGGACCTGGCGCGCAACGACGTCACGCGCGTCTGCGACCCGCTCGAGACCCGCGTCGACCGCCTGATGGTGGTCGAGCGCTTCAGCCACGTTCAGCACCTCGTCTCCCAGGTTTCGGGCGTCCTCAGGCCCGACAAGACCCGCTTCGACGCCTTCCGCTCCATCTTCCCCGCCGGCACTGTCTCGGGCGCCCCCAAGGTCCGCGCCATGGAGCTCATCGCCGAGCTCGAGGGGGAGAAGCGCGGCGTCTACGCCGGCGCCGTGGGTTACTTTGGCTATGGCGGTGTCGATCGCCAAGGGAATGAGAGCGAGGGCGAGATGGACACTTGCATTGCGCTGAGGACCATGTTGGTCAAGGAGGGTGTTGCCTATCTTCAGGCTGGTGAGTTTAGTTTTTTTTTCTCTCTTTTGTTTCTTTCTCCCTCTCTATATTAGTGTGTTGTATTACCAAACAAATACCATAACTAACTTATCCTAGGCGGCGGTATCGTGTTCGACTCGGACGAGTACGACGAGTGGATGGAGACGATGAACAAACTCGGCGCCAACATGCACTGCATCACTTCAGCCGAGCAGTTGTGGGCCAGGCGGCAGGCAACTACGGCAGACAAGTCAAAGCAATGAGCGTGTTTGTCCATTGATAGCTGCTAAAAAGTAAACCATGAATAACAGATACAAAAAAATACCAATGCTGCCTCTCGTGATCTCCCAGCAATGCTGCTAATATGGTATCGATCCATTGTTCTGTCGTCATCTACGCTTTATCCTTGGATCCATCCGCATCCTCCTCATACCACATACCTGACAGGTCAGTAGCTGGCTCGACGTCGTTGAGCCCATCGCCGACGTGGTACTTGAGATCTGCCAGGTTGATGTTGTTGAATGTGCGGACCTAAGAAAGCATCACCAGTATCTTGATTAGAATCTTGAGCAAGTGAAGAGTTGATAATGCAGGGCCGCTTCCCCCTCCTAAACCAACAAAAGTCCAATGCTCACACTGATGCCATATCCATCCCTGACGTCGCGGAAATCAATGCCGATGCTGCTGCCGCACTTGGGGCAGAACAGCTGATCCTTCTGCTTGGTGTTGAACTGATATACCGCGCAGCGGCTCTGTGAGTCACCGTGCCATATCAGCTGGTGACGCTTCGGGTCTTCAGGATTTTTTTTTCGTTAACATCCTTTCTTTCTGGATATTGTATTATAGACACAAAAGTCCTTTTTTTTCCCTTTTCTTTCCTCAATGGCCCAATGGCCCTGTGAATCACCACCCATCACTTACAGACAAGCAAGTAGCCGGCACGACGGCAGATGGAGCAGCCGCACTAGAAGAAGCCGGGTTGTAAGCAAATACAAGCATTATAAGCGAGTGGATTATAAACCCCCTCCCCCTTGTTTCCAATACCCCGCATGCAACGACACCTGGGTATGTTCCTGCGGGACATAGAGCCTCTACACTGGGAAAATACACCTACATCCAGGACTTTGGTCTCGGACAGCGGCGGAGACAATGTCACCGAAAACTTGATGTATCCGCAATGGCAGCCGGCCTCGTTGGTCGAGCTCGCCTCCTTGCCACCTGATTGGGTCTCGGAACTCATCTTCTGTTTGTCTGCTGTCGGATTTGTCGTCTGTCTGCTTGCGTTTGGTGGAAGGGTGAAGGTGGAAGGTGGAAAGTAATGACTCCATTCTCGCCGCACCGCTAATAAGTATGATTTTGGTAGCTACTTGGTATTTACCTACATATTTGTCAGCTGATAAGCGGTCCGACGTTGCCTCGATCAAAACCATTGCTCTGTGCACACTAGCAAATATAATTGGTACGACAGGGCACATGTTGTCAAGTAACCGGTAAATTCCGCTCGCTTCACAGTGCAAGAATAGTGTTATATATAGACGGCCGCAAAAAGAAAACAAGCTCCGCGCCTCCTATTAAGCATGAGTGACGAAAAAGAATACCATCAAAACGCCCTGGTTGACAGGCAAAATCCGTATATATGCCTTGCCAACCCGAGTATATGCAAAACGCCGTCGTCTGCGTGTTCGCTTTCGCCAACAGCAGAGACATGTGAATCAGCAACCAAAAACGCCGGGCAACACCACAAAGCTAGAGAACCACACTTGTGTTCGTCACAAACCATGGCGCCAAACCCAAAAGCGCCACAGCCAAAACTATTCAACAAAACAGACTGGCCATCTCAGGCTACCTAGAGCCCACCGCGTCTTCGTTGGGATCTGGTGTTGCTGCCCTGTCTGGCCATTGCTACGCCGCCTTGACTGCTTTGTCGGCTCATCGGGCTGGCTCCAGGGGCCGATGTCGGGCCCGCCTTTGTATTTGGTGTTGGGGGGCCTCGCGTGTTAGATAATGCCGACGCTGTTGCAGGGAGCTTCAAATCGGATCGTAAGTCTTCGGCCGTGGAATGCCGGGGGGTATCGAGGTACACGGCGTACCTATCATCGCGCACCGAGTATGCTGTTGCCTCGAGGACTTTGCGGCAGCCGTTGGCGTTGTCGAGATTGGAGCCCACCCCGTGTATGTTCTCGTACTGCTTCAGGATGTTCATCACGGCCAGGTCCGAGTTAACTTCATCGGGGGGCAGTGTCGTGGGCGTGTTGCCATCTTTGTTGCTGTAAGACTTGGCATACGTGGCAAGGAACACCGGCGGCAGCTTTGGCACCGCTGCTGCCATCTTCTCCAGGTTTCCTGGGATCTCAAAGTTGGTGAGTGCCTCGAGGCCGACGATCTTCTCGTCTATAAAGTTGGAAGCGTTGGCGCCACCGCGACTCCTTGTTGCATGCGACGGCACCCGCTCCATCATCGGTGCCGAATGGCCGTGTTCACTGCTGTCCTGGTCACCGTCGTCATTCTCGCCCGTGTCACTATCATCAGGTGAGCCGTTCACACCCGAGCCACTTGCTTTTGACTTGCTTGTGAGCAAGTATTTATGAGCAGCGAGCGCCGCAGCGTTGTACTGCATCGTCAGCTCCTTGTCCGTAAACAACTTGTCGATACTGTAGATCGGGCCCGTAACTCTGCGTGTGGTAAGACGATCGTTCTGCCACATGGCGGTGGTGTTATTATTATCCAGCGTTCTGCGCTGTGGAGCTGGCGAGCCATCGTCATCACCGCCGCCGTTCCGCTTTCGCTTCCTCGTATCTGCCTCGTCGGCTGTCTGGCGAAGTCTTGTAGTCCTCTTAGTATGGGTCCCGCCAGGACTAGACGGGTTTGCGATCGAATACTGGTTCGGGTGTAATAGAAGAGCAGATGCGTCTGAAATCTCAAAGGCCTCCTTTTCTTTGGTCAGGCGAGCTCTTTTGGAATTGATCGTATTGACCAGCCGGTCGCGCAGCGTTTGTGACAACGCCTTGTGTTCCCGCTTGGCAACCTCGGATTTGTATATGTACACATTCCTGTGCTCGTTACTCTTCATGTCATACTCGTCCTGTTTCGTGACGTTACGGTCCGGTTAGTCAAGGCAACGGGCGTGTCTTGGGTGCAGTTGGTGTAAACACGGGGCGAGAGTACCTTGTGGCGAGTCAACTCAAAGTCACGACGCTCTACGAGATCCTCAATGGTGTTGACCCATTCCTGAAACTTGGGACCTGCCATTTCCAATATTGTCGCACCGCGGAGCTGAGGATTTATGCTATCGCTCATGCTCTGCGACTTGTCGATAGCGGCTAGCGGCTGTGCCGCATACGGATCAACCTGCATGACGAGCGCTGTGTCCAACTGGATCTTGCTGAGCATCTCCCGGTATTCTCTGTCCCTGTTGATGTCAAATTGCTCGGATAGCGATTGGAGACGCTCCACCAGTTGCAAGCGCTTCTTCTCCTTCTTGGACTGCGTTGGCGCGGGGGAAACATTGGGGCGCCTATCGCCTTTGCCTTGTGCCGCCTCGGCAACGTCTGCTTCGTTGGACATGATGCCCAAATTTCAGCGCTGCGTATATTCCAACGCAAATATTGTCGCTTGGTGTCGGTCGATTGTAGTAAACGGTTATTGGTCTTAAAGCGTCCTTGATTTGCCGCGCAAGACTGGCTTGCCACGGGGACGCTTTCTTTCCAAGATGGGCTTTGTGGCAGTGACAACGCTCCTCGTGTGGTGATTTGTAGTTACAGGAATCTGTAAGTAGAGAGACTTCGTCAGTGAGTGTCCAGCGGTTTCGTAGTCTCAGTAGAGCACCCAGATGTGTGTGGTAAAACCAGGTAGGTAGGCCGGTAATAGTCAACAGAAAATAAGTACACACATTGAATGTTCTTTTGCACAAATCAAGAATTGGCAGCCGATCGGTAATGAGTAGAAACAGTAGAGAAAAATTTGACAGCTGTAAGACCACTGACTTGAAAATGACTTTCAGTCAGAGAGTGTAATCCACGCTGGCTGGTGAACAGAAGGACTGGGACCTGTAGAAGTTGTAAGTAAAAGCGTCGGAAACTGGGATATTGTGGGCAGTCAATACAAGTCCGACGAGAGCTTGTCGGAATTGAAGCGCTGCCTCCGCGCAAACCCGACTGTACTACAGGCAATGGCGGGCGAGCAAGGATGAGCGGCCTCTGATGTCTACAGAGTGGATCCAAAGAGCTTGATAAAACTATTTGATTGGTTGCCATACTGAGATCATTAGTACCGATAAGCGTCGATAAGCTTCCAAGTGTAGTCCATGGTGACTAAGCAGAAAGGCAGGCTGTCTTGGCTGCTCATCTGTGGATTTACTTCAGTAGGTCGCATAACGTTGTCCAGTCACTGGGGTAGATAGGTACCCATCGGCCCATAGCCAGTGACGACGTCGCAAACATCGCCGCCCACCAAACTCACTCCCTTTCGAGCCTTCGCTGCCACCCACGTCAATAGGCACAGATGGCACAAAGCTGACCGCGATTCGCTCCTTGTTTCACACTTTCAAGCAGAGACACTGTGGTTTTCCTGCTTCAGAAGCTCTTCCATGACTTGAAGCCGACCTAAATGGAGAATTTATCGATATTAGATGCCCCTCCGCAAGGGCCCGGTCCGGTGCTCGGCGCAGGGCCGGGCCGCGTCCCTCCGCCCACCCAAGCTCAGCTTCCCGCTCAGATGTTTACCACGGCTGCGCAGCTCCTTGACCTGACCGACAGTAAGCCAGCCAGCGATTCTGCTTCGCCTTGTATGGCGCGCGTTGTCGTCGCGTTTTCGAGTTGCTGATCATATGCCACTCGTCCCGAACCATAGAAAAGCTCCTCATCGCTCTCCGAGATGGGCGCAAGCTGACCGGCGTGTTGCGAAGCTGGGATCAATTCGGTATGGATCGCCTCGACCGACCCATTATAGTGTCGCTGCATGTTGGTTGACAATCGCGCAAACTTGCATAACCACAGCCAACCTCGTCCTTCAGTCCACCGTCGAGCGCCTTTTTGTCCCCCCGAGCCCGAGCACTGGAGAACGCGGCCTCTACGCGGACATCTCCCGCGGCCTCTTCCTAGTCCGCGGCGAAAACGTCCTGCTTCTAGGCGAGATCGACCTCGACAAGGACGATGACCCACCCGCGGGTTACGATAAGGCCGAGCTCCAGGTGGTAGAGTCGCTGTTGAAGAAGCGCAGGGCGGACGACAAGGCCAGGGAGAAGTCGCGACTAAAGAAGCTCGCCAGTCTTGGGTTCGAGGGCGAGCATTCTGGCGAGATCATCTTTTGAAACACGACGTGGCCTTTCACCCACCGCCGGCCTCTATCGTCAGGCGATGACGGCAACCCAGATCAATGAAGGCCAAGGTATTTCAAGAACTACAACAGCACCATCAGGGGTATACTACGAGGGCCGAATAATCGGCATTTTCCGGCAATGAGCCATTTTTAAGCTCATATCCGCTGCGTCGACCATGATCTTGTTGGATCTGTCGCAGTTTCTAGGAAGGGGAATGACAAGACTCAGGATTCGGTAGCAGAATATTGTGAAATGCAACCGGATCAGATAGAAGCAGAAGATTAGTGCGGCATCATTGGTAGTCGAGGATGCAGTACCACGCGGCCGTGCATACAGCTAGCTTCATTACAGTCCAACATCGAATTGAATTTGGAAAGAAATGCCGTAAGGGTCAGCCACGTTGCACGGTCTTTGGTCCGATTTCTGTCTTATTATACACCCCGCTCATTGCATCCGTTGCCAACCCCCCCAGCTTCAGCGCTCGGTTCCTGGGCCACGGAGGTACTGAAGGGTTATCACAGCCCGTGCGATCAACGTAGAGTCTAATCACCATCTCTTTCATGGATTCAGATGGAGATGTTTGTGCACTGCGTCGCGGCTGAAGTAGCCTATATGCTTTCAATATCACGCGTGGACGTTGGTGTGCATATGGCTCATGAGAATACTACAGTCTCGGTTAATAAGCTTTGTGTTCGGCAACATCCCTTTGATTCTCGGTCTCGGTGGTTTCCTTTTCGTAGACTTTATAGCAGCTGTATTCTCACTCAATTACTCAAACGCTCTGAGGACTATTGTGAGCGTCTGTGCCACGGGAATAATATAGGTTGCCATCAATTCACCTTCCTTCCACTCTATCTAGAACTAGAATCTCGTCTCTAGTGTCTCCAATTGTTTATTTGCCGAGGTAGGCCGCTCATGCGTGACCACAAGATCAGATACCGACAGTAAGAAGAGCAAATGGAATGATCTTAAGAGTAGGTAATAGCTACTTGGGTAGAGTAGTCTTGGTATATGCCAACACCAGCAAAACGCTGATCATTCGACAACACCAACCGACAATCAAATATAGGAAACAATGTAAAGAAATAGGAGCACATCCTCAAGTTTTTTTTTAAAAGAAAGAAGTCAAAAACCGATGGGAATCAAAAAAATTGCCCTTTTAAGAGCTCTCAACCTTGGGACCCATGAGTCCATTCATTGCACCGTTAGTGGCGGGCTTGCTCTCGCCAGATGACGAACCTGGCCCGGGAGCTGCACTGGTAGCAATCCCGTTCTTCTTTTCGTCCTCGCCACTGTCATCATAATCCTCATCCACATCCATTTTCCTGGCTGCACGCTCGGGTTCGCCTGCTGCAGGCGGATGAGGAGCGGCAGG
Source organism: Pyricularia sp. CBS 133598 (assembly GCA_004337975.1). NCBI lineage: Eukaryota > Fungi > Ascomycota > Sordariomycetes > Magnaporthales > Pyriculariaceae > Pyricularia > Pyricularia sp. CBS 133598. The sequence goes on from CM014983.1 coordinate 2,968,672, forward strand.
GTGTTGTGACTGCCTTTCGTGGTGCCTCTCTTCTTGGTTAAATTCCTTGGGGGCTGAGCCCGCGGGCGAAGGGCCAGGTCCATCACGCATCATGTTCTGCATGGGCGGTACAGGGCCCTGCTGCATCGGTGGGAGATGACTTTGCTGCATAGCGTGAGCAGGTGGGTGATGAGCTGCCTCAGAGGGGTGGTAGTTATCATTGGCGTGGCGCTGCTCCTCTGCACGGCGCATGTCATCCCTCCTATGGTCATCAACGCGCCTCTGATCATCCATTCGTCGCTGATCTTCGAAGCGACGAGCCTCGGACGAGTTACGGCGGTACTGCTCCCTTTCGCGAGGGGGAGTGGATTGGCGTCGATGGCGCATGTCCTCGAGCCTGGCCCGATTCTCGTCAGAAGCAGGCTTCTTGGCAGATGTCGGCTCGTCCTCCCACTCTCGCATCCGCTTGGGCCCAACTGAAGGCGGGCGATCATGCTCCCGGTGCATAGGGGGCTCTGGGTTCGATGCACCGGGAGGCGGAGGTGGCGGAGGGCGTGATGGACCGTCAACGTTGCTCGGGCCCGGGGTATCATTAGGGTGTGGAGGATACGGTTGCTGATGCTGCGGATACGCCGACTTGGGCGACGGCATCCGGTTATCATGTGCCGGACGCTGCTGTTCACTTCTTGGGCTATTTGGGCGACGATATCCAAGCATGGCGTTGGGGGGAGGCGGTGCGTCCATGGCCTCATCGGGGAATTGACGGGCCCTCGAATTGCGTACCATGTCCATAGGAATTGACTGACGAGGTTGCTGAGGTTGCTGCTGGGCCTGCTGGGCCTGCTGCTGCTGGGCCTGGTGATGGTGCTGTTGCTGCTGGGCTTGTTGTTGGGCCTGTTGCAGCGACTGCGGTGGTGGCGGCTGTTGGCCCGGAGGCGGAGGCGGTGGGTAGTGACCCTGCGAAAGAGGAGACGGACCACGACGAGGCGGCTCAGGTCCGGGTCCTGGGGGTGGCCCAGGCCTTGCTCCTTCTTGACCATAGTGCCTCATGGGCGGGGGGCCCTGCTCTTGCCTAGGACTGGGCTGGCGCGGAGGAGGGGGAGGGGGCCCTCGAAAGGGCTCTCGCTGCTGCTCATAAGGGTTTGGGGGTTGCGGCGGAGGGTTTACAGCCGAAAGCCTGGGCCAGTTGTCAGGACCGGTGAGAGGAGGAGGTCCGTTTGGCTGCTGAGGTGGTTGTGGACCTTGCGCGCCGTTCCACTGAGGTCCAGGTGGACCAGAAGCCTGGTAAGACTGGGGATGGATGTCGGTCGGCACAGGTGCGCTTGGGGGGCCCGATCCATTGCTTTGACCAGTCCGCAACAGGTTGAGGCGGGCCTTGATGTGCGGGTTGCTGGGGTCCAGCTCGGCTGCCCTTTGGTAGGCGTCGAGAGCGTCGTTGATTTGGTTGTTGCAGGACTCGTACTGAAGCGAAGTGTTAGCTACAATCAAACATAATTATCCGTGGCATTTCATGGTCTGCTACTTACTAGTGTGCCTAGATCGTACCAAACCTCTGAAAGATAAGGATTCAACCGAATAGCACGAGAGTAGGCATCCAATGCATCACGGTACTGGTTGATCTGGTAGTATAGAACACCAATCGAGCACCAGAATGTAGGGTTGCGTCCATCACGGTAGACAGCTTGCTGGTAGGCTTCATATGCCTTGGGATACTTTTGCTGCGACATGTAACATCTGCCGAGGAGGTACCAGCTCTGAGCATCGCTGTTGTCTGTTGCATGTGTTAGAAACCAACATCTCGGCCAGGTGAGTTGTAGATTACTTACCAGCTGCAACAGATTGCTCGAGGTACTCAATAGCTCTCTCCTGGCTCTGGAAGCTGCTGCTTTGCTGATGATGAAGCCACCCCAACTGCTGCAGTACCTTTGCGTGCTTCGGATCACCATCGAGAACGCGTTGGTATGCAGCTTTAGCGTTGTCGAGCTATAGCCACACGAAATTAGCAACTGTTCATATCCAAGGCCATGCAAAAAGGGAACAATGACATACATCTTTTTGCTGTTCATGAACGTGTCCAATCTGGAACCAAATATCGGTTTCTGTGAGAGGGTGCGGTGGCGAGTGGACAATATATTTGAAGCACTGCAGAAAAGGCGTTAGCACCACCGTTGCTCAGTCACAATTAGTGATGTGAAGCCCTACCTCAAGACTCTGGTTGAATTTAGATTGCTGTTTGTAAATTATACCAAGACGGAAATAGATCTCGTTGGCCTTTTCGAAATCAGGCTGCATCTGCATGACAGATGAGAAGGCCTCTTCGGCGTGCTCCAAGGAGCCATACCGGTCATATAAGATACCAATGCCGTACCATAGTTTGGGATCCTGCGGTCGTCCTTGTCAGCAATTGTTTTACATCATTTTACTTCAGAGGCAGATGAGCGCAAGACTAACCTTGGGCGTCTGTAGATTGACCAACGCGTTCTGGTAGGCCGAGTATGCTTGCTGAAGCTCGTCCATCATCAGATAACAGTGACCTAAGGGGGCAAGTTAGTAAGCAACTACTGCAAACGTTGTTGGACTTGTGGGAAGCGACTTACCCATCGCGCTCCAAGCCTCGCCGTTGGTCGGATCAAGCTTAATGATCGCGTTCAAATACTCGCAGGCCTTGGGGAACTCCTCCTTGGTTCTTAGAATGGCGCTCATCGCGTTCATGGCGGGAATGGACTGGGGATTAATGGTAATGGCGCGCTCGTAGGCTTGCATGGCGTCTTCGAGGTTGCCAAGGATTTCGCTGCAGCTGCCTGTAGGGAAAGTCAGTCGCGTGCGCAAGATTGAGCGCGTTCGCACGCCAAGCTGGGGGATGGACATACCAATCTGAATCCAGGTCACTTCAGTAGCCTCGGCCATGCGCCGGGCGGCCGAGGAGTATTGAGGTCCAGGGGGCATAGCGCCCGGTGGTAGGGGCGCGCCGGGCCCGTGATGCATGTGCACCGGCATTGGGGGCGACGGCCGATGCGACGCCATGGTCTTTGGGACGGTGAAAGCAACTGCGGCGGTTTCGTGTGTCGCGTTACCGGGTGCGGTTGTTAGGATGATTAGGGACGGTTGTTGTCCGGAGGCTTTCCTCGGCTTTAGAGCAGAGGATCGCGTACTTGAGCCGAGTCTGAATGCGCAAATGACGTGGTTCGCCGATGCGCGACGTTCTGTTCACCAACAGAATGGCGACAGCAAGTTCGGTCTAGATCGCCCAGTTTCTTTCCAAATATTAGACTCGCGTGTGTCGACGTTGCCGCTGTGATGGAATTCAACGGCGGCGCCGTTGGGCAGTGTGTCCAGGTTGTTGATGTTGGGTAAGGCACGCACAAGACATGAACAGTCGCGGTGAAAACAATGAGTAAAGAAATTTAATACAAGAAAAGCTTGAGCCTAGCCTCAATGCAATGTCAGAACGCCAAGCAATAAGTATTGTTGACGTCTGGCGTTGATAAAGCGATCGCAGTGATGCTCTGGGGAACGCAAGATGGTGGATAAAGAACTTGAAGAGAGAAGGAGAGGACAAGAAAAGAGGGAGGAAATTGAATGTGGAGGGCTCTGGCAACTTACCAAGATACCTAACCCACGAAGGAGGAAGGAGCGAAGAACATACCCTATGGAGTGCTCTTTGCGCGAGGGAACTCAACACGCCCCACCTGGTCCCACACACCCTCAAGGAAGTCAAGGCAGTTGAGCGTCTAGCTAGGCCGGCCGCAAGTCTCGCCTCCATTTGCTAGCTAACGCACCTACCAGGTGGATAAGTAAGGTGGTACCTACATTATGTGTTATTATGGTTTTTTCCCAACCCGGGACCCGGCTACTCTTTTTGCGCGTTTATAACTACTAAAATATGGCCATTCAATGTGGTTAAACCACCTGACCATACTAACAATCTCTAGCCGCGAAGACAACCGGGAATGTAGACAGACAGGTACCCGGATGTCTATAAAGACTTTCTAGTTGTACGAAAAAGTAACAGAGACAGGGACATCGTTCAATTTGCCAAACCCGATGCTTTTTTTGGCGACAGCTAGCATATATGAGCTGATATAGGGAAAAGAAAACGCGTCGTCTTTGGATCACGTCACTGCAATAGCTTACTATACTGATCAATACAATGATGTCTTTGCAACATTGAACAAGCTGGTAATTCAAAAAGCGTATATGTTGGAACGATGACGGCAGCAGCACATGGTCAATCGTGGGGGATGGGCGGGCGCACGTTCAAATATCAGACCACACATCGAGGAGTAATCGAACCGATCGAAAGCTAGGTAGATATTTACCTTGGCAACTTGGGTAATGCCACTATGTGTACCAGCAGTCAAACTTGAGATTAATTTGATCATGGTTATTGCGTACCTACCTAGGTAGCTAGGCAGAGCCGTATTCGGTCTGATTTTTTGGCAGAAACAGAATATAAAAAAAACCCCAGGGCGTGATATCGGGCTCCCTTTTTTGTTTTGTTTTTTATGTTATTTTACTTTCTCAACGTTTGGTGACTACCCTGCCTAGGTAAGGTATGTTGTGCTCGAAGCCGGTGTTGTCGAATCATAAATGCAGTGCTAGTTCACATCGACATGGCGATTTCCATCACAGCTGCAGAATACTGTACAATACGCATGCCCGAATAACCGTGTCATCTCACCTTCAGCTTGCATTGGTCTGTTTTTGTTTCCAGGCGGAACCCCGCAGGACCGACACATGGTTCCAAAATTCCACGTCCCTGTCACTGTTTAGGGGGCGCCTGCTTATCGTTCCCTTGTTTCATCCCAAGTTGACCGTCCCGGCGGTAGGACGGCAGTCAGTCCAGTCAGTTTCTACCAGCCTGTCCATCCGACGTTTGACATCAGTAGAGTTCGGTGCAGGTCTTAGCAGCCACCGGGACGCACGAGATCCCCCTACCTGCCTACCTTAGATTAGACAGAGCTAGACTACCTAAAGTACCTACCTAACCTTGCTAACCTAAGCTACTCCGTTTGCAACCATGCGTGCTCGGGACTTTGTTAGCATCGCAGACGCAATGCAGGTGCCTAGTGCATTGCCCCCCTCAGGCAAAGAAAAGTAGATGCAAGCCTCAGTGATTTAAGTGATACATACTTCGTACCTAAGGTAGGTACATATGTACAGTATAGCCGCAATCAAGTTATTGAGAATTCGACTATCGCCATCATTTCATCATTTTCTCAGACCTTAGCCATATCTGCAGCAGTTCAACCGCCATCTCGCCCGTGGCCACTTGGCGCTAATGTGATATAATGGCAACTCCTTTTTTTTCCTTCGTTTTTTTTCTTCTTCTCCTTTTTTCATTTGCAATTTTTCCCCTTGCGAGGTACTAAAAAAAAAAGCTCCGATTTTTAAGATGGAACGGACTCCCACAATGACCCGAGATGTTTACTGGCCGAGTAGGCACGAGTAGATCGATGCAGCAAGGAACCAACCCACTGGGGTCAAGGGAACTCGAATTGGCGGGCGCGCCGCTTTATTGTTCAGTGTTGGTAGGACACCCCAGTAAAACCCCCAACCTACCAAAGTAGAGGTGTAGAGCTAGGAGTATAACGTACTACGGAGTACGTACCTGGGCAAAAGAACCTGCTTATTTCCATCCGCCTCGTGTCATGTTTCTCAGACCATCGATCCCGAGGGTGCCGTCTCGCAGTCTCAAGTTACGACCAGGTACCGACGAACGAGAGGGTGCGCCCATTCGATCCGTCTCAACGTTTCTCCACCCGCCGCTGTTAAAATGCTCCTAGGTTCATGGTTGGGTTGACGTCCAAGCGAGGTAATAGAGCTCACTGCTATGCATACCCAAATTGGTAGGTGATTAGTACTGTGGCTTGTGCGGTAGCTCGTGGCGAGAGACACAGCTTGAGAAAATAATGATAGATAAAAAAATAAAAAGATAAAAAAAATAAAGGAGCACCCCCCGCTGCATGTATTGATGTCGTGGTAGCCAAAGAGGGGGGAGGGGGGGCGTTTTTCTGGTCCAAATGGTCGGAAAATATAATGAACAGTATTGTACTGTGATGAGATACTGTACAATGTACTTTGTCATAATAAACCGAAGCCAAGGTACCGTAGCTTGCGTGGTAGCATGCTTTGTTGCATGCCGGTTTTTTTATTGCAGTCTCTTTTTTTCTTTAATCAATTTTTTTTTAAAAAAGGTCAACAATCTTTTCTCGGACAACTACTTTATCGGGCAAAGCCTCTCATGGTTTCTGAGTAGCATTTTTGAGGCATGCTGTATACTACGGGGTAAATTGCAGCACGCTCCCTCCTTAATTGATAGACCCTGGACCTGGACAGAAACGCCGCAATCAGGCCTGCAAGCGTGGGTGGTAAAACATTCAATCGGCATCCAATGCGGGATCATCTCAAATGCTGCTCATACAGTACATACTATTTATTGTACACATTTTTGGTTCTCTCAAGTTGTTTCCCGCTAGTGACTCAGTTTCCTCGCCAAGCTTTCCTGCCACCATTAGGTATACTCCGATGCTCAGTATGTACCTAGGTAGTTATGTTTGTGGTCCTTGCAGAACGGCCTGATCTTTCTCGGGCAAATCGACTACATTTAGACTAGGGATTGGGCAAAAAGCTGAACATTTATTACATATGCCACATTATGTAGGGTCTGGGAAAGACGCTGCCGATTCACCCTGACTCGGACTCGAAAAGCCCCCTTTTACCCTCGTCGTCAACCAGTCCCGCTCAGCAGGATGACATCGGCACAGACAGAGGGAAAATGCCAAGCAACTAGGTAGCCCACTGCAACACAAGAGGTTCGACAAGACAAGCTGCCGTCAGTGGATTAATCTCATACGGACAGCGAAATGTCTTCCCAGAACATTTTACGGTAGAGCACACCGATCTGATCTAGACCGTTGCTACTTCTGCTTCGTTTGCCCTGTCAAGGCAGACAAAAGGTTAAAGCCTGGCAGATTATCTGGACCTAGATCGTCGCGGTCAAAAGCAAAGAACAGCAGAGTTTGCTTCTGGAAGCGAAGGGGAAAAAAACGAAAGAGAGATCGGTGACGGCATGACATAGGAATCCAGACAATAGGGAGGACGTGGCATTAAGTTCATCCGATTCACGCCTCTACTCTACTTGGGATGTCCTACGGAAAAGCGCTCCAGGCTTGCCAGGCAACCAGGGTAACAAGAATTAAGGTACCATACAGTGTGCACACCGTAGAGACGGGGTTTGGTAGACCGGTGGAGCACGTATCATTGGGGGGTGCCAGCGCAAGGTAAGCAAGCTTGGCAAGGTAAGCAAAGGTTAAGGTAAACAATATTAAGTGGCTTTCTATTCCCGCAAAGCGCCCGGCTGTAGGCGAATCAAGTTCTTTGCCAGCAAAAAGTCACGTCACGTCAGCTCCCTTGTCAGCATCGTCTCGGGCGCTTGGCTGGTGTGGGTTCCGCTCACTAGACACCCAACCAGAAAATAAATCGTCAGGTCCTGCTGCTTGGCGGGTCGGCACAATGTGTGTGTTCCTATGTGTGTGTGTGCGTGTGGCTTGGTGGATATCCTGGACCCTCCCCTCTTCAGGTTGGTCGGGCTGCCCCAGGATCGATGCAGGATTGGATGGCGATGGATCTAGTGCAACTTTACCGGAGTAAACCAAACCGGGGCAATCTGCTAAATATATGAAGCGACTCAAGGATGGCTGACTTTGCTCGGAAGTTGCCCTCTTTGTTCTGTCAGGGTCGGGTCACCAATGAGAGCAAAACTGATAAAAAAATTATAATAAAAAAAGTAAAAAGAGAGAAGAAAAGGAACCTCTTGGGAATTGAATGATGAAGAAGAAAGAAAAGAAAAGTTCTAGACGAAGGTCTGCGGAGATGGCTCAATAACCAACAGATCCAGTTGCCTGCCCGGTCGGCATAGAGGTGTATGAACAAGGATCGCACACCCGTCACAGTTTCCCACCGGGCCCGAAAGATAAACATTAATTGTACAAAGCGAAAAATCAAGCGCCTGGAGAGTGCATCCATCCCATCACGAACGCTTGGGGTTTCATCCTGTTCTTTAACAGCGCCTCAAGGCTTTTTTTTTTTAACGCCGCGTGGGTTGGGGCTCGGCTAGCCTCCAGCCTCCATTTTTTTTAATATGAGGAAAAAACAAAAAAGCGCATGCAGACAGGCGGTGGATGCAGCCATCTTGATTTTACCATGCAGGCAGCCAAGGCCCAGTTTAGGTCAGGGTTCGTTTAGATTTTGACCAGGCTTGCCAGGGCCGGAATCAGCAACGGGAGTGCCCTTTTTTGGACTTTGTTTTTTTTTTTTTTTTTTTTTTTTTTTTTTTTTTTTTTTGGCTCGACTGCGGATTAATTTGGCTCCCATATGGGCGGGTGGTCAGAGCACGGGATCTTGTTCTTCTGCATTATGTCTACTTTACTCGTAATCAATCTGCCCGTCACCATGTTCGATACTCGGCTATTTTCCTTGGGATCCACACGCGGCTCTAGATAGGCTCCTCGATGTATCGACGGACGGGAAATATGCCTTTTTATAACTTTGGTTCCGCTGCTATAAACCCAAGGGTCGCACAAGCCACGAGAAGGCGTTGGGACATTTGCAGGTGGTATCGCAATTTATCAATAACTTCGCACATTTGAGATTTGATGAAGGGGTTGAGAAAGCCTTGGGTGGTGTTGATGTAATTACGGCACCAACCACCCACCTTCCGCGGGTCAACCAACGTGACGGCCTGGGATACACCGATGTGCATGGTGATACTCTTCCCTAATATAGAGTCGGGGATCTTGTGTATTGACTGGACGCCGAGGCTGTTCTATGAAGCTTTCCGAAACCTGAGTGCTAACCTGTGTCAAGTCTCACCTGGGATTGTGCAATTACGGCAGACTTGAGGTATGATGAACACGCCGCCCAATAAATAACACGCCGACAGATACTCCCGTTCTGTCTTTTACGACTTATCGCATTATATATGGGTCAGATGCGCAAGGGTGAGTATGCACATCAAGGGAATCGTTTGCTGGACCCCGTGGCCGAGAGGGGAAACCAGCAGAAATCTGGCCCTCATCTTTCCCACGGTGAAATGGTGGCACGCTACGCAACCACTGCAGCGAGCGTATCACAACAGCCTCCCTTTGCCTCCCTATAATGGTGTGTGTGGTTGGTTTGTCAAGGGTTGGCTTGTGTGTTACTGGTGATGGGGTGGAGTGGGTCAAATGGAGGGGAGCGAAATGGAGTGTAAGGGGTGGAAGATTAGGGGGGTGTCTTGAATTGTAAGGTGTAGGCAAACAGAGTCTTGTGTTGAGGGTGTGCACAAGCTTGACAAGGTAAGGTATTGGATGTGCCTACCTAATACCTAACAAGCCCATCTAAGGTAGCTGACCACAAACACAAGTGGGCCATCAAATGGAAACTTGGCGGGCCCCAACGCAACCTCGATTACAACTACGAAGTACGAAATAGGCACGTTACTGCAGGTAGTTCAACAACCCCTTGTTCACTGATAACGGGCACACATCATGATGCCGAAGAAGAGAACCGAGGTCATGTAGTTGGTAATTATTCAACTCATCGGTAGAAGCTGTAAGGAATGAAGAGCGGCGTGACATGCTGTGGGGTACAAGCAGAATAAAGGAGTACCGGTACCGGTGAATCATTCCGGGCGGCAGGCATGATTCTGGCAATCTTCAGGTAAGGCACGTCTCCTCGGCAAATTTGCTCTCACCGATTGATTCCCTAATGTGGCGTGTGGTTTGTGGCTTTCTGCAAAAGGAACATTTTGATTCGAAGAGGAAAGAAGATGAAAAGAAAAGAAGGAAAAGACAGAGTTGGACGAAACCCCCCCCCCCCCCCCCCCAAAATCGGCCCCTAATAAGCAAAGCGTCGATGTGACACTGCGCCTGTTCTTCTCCCTCGTCGCAGGCAGTCCCATGATCAAGATTCAGGCCGGGGCTGACCCCTGCGTGTTTTATTTACAGCACAAAACGCATAAAGGAACAACACATGCCGTGCCTGAACCCCCGAACTGATTGATCCTACAATACGTAGTAATCCGATCCCATTCGTCACCCCAAGCTTGTTTGGTGCAACCCGAAAAATCTCCATGTTCGTTACTCTACAAGGCTAGCATGATTCAAATTAGGACGGGGAAAAAAAGAATGAGGGGGAAACAAAGAAAGGAAAAGAAAATAAAAAGGGGGTTTAAAAAAACTTTAAAGAAAGTAAAATAAATCCAAAAGGACAAAACTACTGCAGGGCTAGAGCTAGGTTATCTAGGGTCAAGCCCGGCTTATGAAAGAAATAAAGGAGATCAGCGGCGTTCATCAAGCTGCCTTTGTCTGGGTCGCCTTAGGGGCTTCTTTTCTTTTTCTTACTACCTTGCATGGCTTGCATGGATGTCTTGCTCGGGTTGGGCTGGTTAATGGAGTCGAATCAACCCAGCCTGCAAGTCCAGCCTCACAAGCCACACTGGATCATCCGAAGCCTTTAGTGTGCGCCACACCTGCAGATTAGTGGCCCATGACGACGGTTGTGCAACCCGACTTAGTGGTTTGGGTGTTCTCACCGCTTGCCCGGATGCTGGCCGGTACAAAAAGACAGGTACTGCACAATAAAACAGGTCGAGAAAAGGAAATACTAGGTAACAAGCTTCCCAACCTCGCACAGATCCCAAAATGTCAGCACTCACTCTCTCACAATCACTGCATGCAGTAGTCCAACCTTGGCAAGCGAGTTGGGCGTGACGTGAGACGCGAATCAACCGTACACGCTCGACCTTGTTACGTTCCTGTTCCCGGCGGCTTTTTTTGCCCCCAGTCGCTCAACCTTCAATCTGTCCGGTGAACTCCGGTGGCTGACACAAGGGAACGCGGGGATACATTCCGTGATACATGTCACGTTGGTTGATGCTGTGGCTGGATATACGGTTTTAGATCTTACTATATTTATTCGGTGCTAATCAGTATAACCGTGTGCATCCTTCTTGCTTGCATATGCGGACTATAGTTGCCACAGGTTAATCAACATATACACGTATGTATATTGTATACTTAGCGAAGAGATATAGCGACAGGACTGTCTTTATTGATTTTTTTGTTCCCTTCCCACAGATCATGTGCTGTCCGCCCTTTCCTTCTGTCAACAAGGTATTGGTCAATTTAGACATTAGAGATTCTACTCCGTGGACCATATCAAATCAAATGTAGATGTCCTACAGGGCGGTCATTTGATCACCAGGCGGGCTTTTGTGTTTTCAACTACCCTTAACTACCCAATCCTGAGTTAGCCCCCCTGATAACGATACTCGAGCCTTCTCCAGGTTTCAGTGGTCAACGCAAGGACTGATCAAGCTTTTTATCTGTCATGCCAATGGTAGGCCAGAAGCCAGTAGAAGGACCGTACGCACTGGTATAAATAGTTTGGCGCGCTGAATGAGTAGGTATATCGCATCCGAGCAGACATCAAGCTGGCAGCTATGCCAGGCCAATATAAACTATCCAAGCTACACGCCCAGGGTGGCAACAGGTCCCCATTACGAGTTGCCTCAACAATTTCGACCAGTAAAGAATAGATTATTTGCACATGTAGTTACTGTTTAACAGCTCCAGGATGGTCGTACATTCTCCAACAATTGCCGAACATGGGGAGGCCATGCGCCAAGGAATCATACACTAAAACCATTGGTCCTGCCCAAGCCACGCAGCCCATATCTCGCCAGTTCGGGGGCCTAACCAAGCCCTACACGCTACGGAGCATGTCTACACAACTGTGCATAATCCACACAACAGGGTGGCGTCAGATCAGGACTCTGACTTGCCCGAGATCTCCCGCTCTGGCGTATAACTCCTCTCTACACCCCCGTTGTCTTCTGCGTGCGAGGTCATTGCAGCCTGAGCCACAGCTCGTGGCTGGTTCGATACCGTAGGGCCACTGGTCTGCGCTGGCGGAGGCACAGGGGCAGACGGACCCGCGGCGCTATCTCCCGGGGCGGCTCTCGTGGCAGCGTTGGCCGTGGCTGCATGTAGCCGCTGATCCAGTGCCTTGAGGGCAATCGCTCGTCTCCTTTCCGCCTCAGCCCTAGCAGTCCCCGGGGCACCGCGCTGTAGATATGCTCCGTCCCCACCACCGCTTCCTCTAGAAGCAGCCGACATCATGTCGGCCTGCGAAAATGGCACGCAGATCCGCATGGCGACCAATACACTGAAAACCTGCGCCGATATTGTCGCCACCAAGGGCTTCGCGGGAGCGGGAAAGAACTCGGCAAAGGCAAAAGTCTCGCTCGCATCGCCGCGGAGAGAAGATGGCTGGGAGCTGTCGAGGTCCGGAAACGCCGTCTTGTAGAAGCGAAGATATGTCCAGCTCGTCAGGAGGCCGAACATTCCAAGGAAGAATGGCGTGCTCGAGAGCAAGGGCGTAAGCGAGAGCGCCGTGATGACGCCAATGTATAGAAGCGGAAAGCGCGGCACGCGCAGGGAGAGGATCCCGCGGAACAGAGTCACCGTGTGGGCCGGTACGAGCTGGCTGAAGGCAACCAGGAAAGAGATCTGCAGAGGCACAGAGCCGCCGATAGTCGTGAGTCTAAGTATTTTTGCGCAGGTAAAAATCAGTCATGGTTCCAGAGGCAGACGCCAGCACATCGTGAGATATTGGCAGTAAACCCGCAGAGATCAGTACGCACGTCCAACGCTCATTGCGCGTCAACACGAAGAATATAAACATGATGGCGAAGCAGAGGAAATTGGGAATGAGCGAGCAGACCAGCAAGAATTTGGCGAACTCTCGCGACGACCATGCCCGCTCAAGGTAGCGTCCTCCATGATATATTGTGACCCCTGCGAGCGCAAGGGTGATCACGTTGCTTTCAACAAGCGTCGTCGTGACAAAGGTCCAGGGGTATATCAGCGAAAGCTGAGGGACCAGATTCAGGTACGGTATGACGATGTCCGACTCTGCAGACCATTGCCGGTAGCGGATGGCGGCGCCAAGAAGAGACTGCACCACGAGGCCGATGAGTAGAATGCGCGTCACCGGCGGAATGTTTAGCCTGGTCGGTGGCATCTTTTTCTTCTTCCTATTATAGCGATCAAAAGCTCGCGGTGCTTGTTGATGGCTTTGCCCGCGATTCCTCTTTGCGCACTCGTTGGTCTGGTCTGGCAATTGGGTGCGGCTCGACTAACCGCGTCGTCAAAAGATTTCTTTCTAGGTATTCTGCTGCTTGACCGCGTCGTCAAAAGCGGGCTTTCTTCTTCTGCTGCTCTCCTGATTTTGGAGCAGCTCCAAGCTCCGCCTACAACAACAGCTTGGTGCGACGTTGGCCAGCCAGCTGTTTGCGGCAGACCCGCTGACGTGGACTGATGTCAAAGGTCCTCCAAGCTCTTTGTGGCCTGAGGCATATATTTCTGGTCAAGCCCCACCTCAAAACCAGACACCAATCAACTTTCAATCCAGTTCAGAAGAGTCCAGCCGGGTACCCAGCCATTTCAGCTAATAATTACCTGTCTTCTGTCTTGGCTTGCTTGGGTAAGGTGCCACAGTACTTAACGTACCGGTAAATCACGAAAGTGCCACTGTACCTCAAACGGGTCTTTTCATTTTTTTTCCCTCTCTAGGTAGTGCGGAGGACAGCTAAGCTCATAATGCGCTAGTGTGCCTCCCTCTCCAGTGCCTTGTTTTGACGGCTGATCTTGGCTTTCAAAATAAATATAACCGTCAAGTTTCAGATGAACATTCGGAGGGCATTACCGCGTAAAGCAAAGAAAAAGCCAAGCAGGTCGGTCGTGGGAGTCCACAACGATTCTTTAGGCTTTCGTGGACGCCAAGCGACCTAATACGAGCCTGGATTCTCATATTAAGGAAGAGATTCGTGCATCGTTTCAATACCCACTTGCCCACATGCATCTCTTTGTCTTTTGTTTCCCGCTTCATGTAAAATAATCAGTACAGTACCGCGTATAATTCTATGATCGACTTAGTTGATCTCGAAGCTCCCAAGTCTCGCACCTCAAACGTCTCGAGACCTCGGTTTCTACTTCGAGCCCACCGCCCTACGGAGTACATGAAAAGGCCTTCAGTGCATTCGATACTTGGGTTGAACCCTGGACCAGCCCTGCTCCAAACACAGAGTCTGTCAACATGGAGACAGTGTGGGCTCCTAAGCTCCGTAAATTTTTGCCCAATCAACTTCAACTATGGGTGCCCCGGCTGTCGGGTCACCATACCATCCATCGTCTGGATGCCCTGCATTTTCCTTGTTCTGTTCTGGAGAGGCCGGCCACCATACCGCTTCATTGCTCTATAGTAGGGAACTGGGAGCCACAACTCTTTTATTTAGAACCCTAGTGACTGAAAGCAGGATGTATTTTTTTTAGGGGAATGCCAAAATTATACTTTTTCACGACCAAGACGATGAGAAGGCAGGCGGGTAGGCGTTCGATGGATGTTTCTTGTTCGTTGCCCAATTCATCAGGCAGCTAATTAACCCTCCCCGAATGATCCACTGCCGTATGTACCGCAGTACTTTTCAAGTCTTGGCAACATGGACGTACCGCTCGCTGGGTATGGTTCTTGTAGATCAGACAAAAAGCAGCCTGCAGTATTACAATCCAGACCGAAAAAAATCGTGAACGAATGTAGGTACTCTACAATGACTACCGTACTCCTTACTCTTTTTTTGATGGAAAAGCAATACTGTGCCACCTGTTTTATTTCTTTCAATCTCTGTCATCGTTCGATCTCGCGCTGGGCTGTCAGTCAAGAATCGGGTGGCGGCGATCCTAACGTTCGTGGGTTCAAGATTGGTTTTAGGAGGCTGTGCCACGCTCGTACCGGTACATGCTATATCTCATGCGTTACCCATTCAAGTTTCTGGGGTCAAGCACACGTTTGCCGAACCCCGTTGATCTTGAATCGCTTGAACACAGACCCTCCCCTGCCGACATTGTGGAATGAATGATGTGTCAGCTCCACCAACCAGGCCCTAATTTTAGGGGTTTTTATTTTTTATTTTTTTTATCTATGTTTGCATTGTGACATGGTAAGAAAAGTCAGTTGTGCAAGAAAATGTAAGGTTAAAAGATGCGAACGGTTAACCGCTCCCCGGGAGTTGGTTGTTCTTTTTTTTTTTTATTATTATTATTATCTGAGCTCTATTATGTGCTCAGTGGCGACTTTGAATTCGATGCAGTTGCCACACAAAGATTCAACCCAAAGAGCCAACAGGTGGGTGTCATCAGGCCGGCAAAAATTAACCCCAACTGACAACAGATCCAATGTGCAGGGAGGCGGTCACAGATTTGAAAGACCAGTGTGGGTTCCATTTCGAGAACATCTGGTTTGCTCGGCGGCGAGCTTAGTACAGGTACAGATTTTTCGTACCGGTACTTTGGGGGTACGACTCGATGCTTGTGCTTGCTTGGTAAGGGGCTCGCTGGCTCCATGCTGGCATGCATCCCCGCCCGTCCGTCCTAAGGCTGCGGCCGCTGCTGCCCGTGTGGAACAGACGCATGAGTTTTACGCTACTGAATCTTTGGAGTACGCCCCTCGGCCGATTGTGTCTGGATTGGCAGCCCGCTAAAAGCAGGAAAATAACGATAGAAAAAAAAACATGAAAAAAAGAGAAGAAAAGAGAGAAAACGAGGAGATAGACCGTAAAAACTCCGACAGATAAAGATCTTCTGGTGATTGTCCAGGAGTGTACAGCAAGGTACGTCGAAAAAAGGCAACCAATCGGCTACGACTTGGCGAAGAGACAACGATCCAGCGTTTTTGAGACAGACAAAATAGGTTGGGACTGCTTAGAGGATGGGTGGGTTTTGACGTGATGATGGATGGTGTGGATGTCATGGGAGGAAATTCAAAGTAAATGCCCGCTAAAGTTGTCCGGCCGCGTGCCTGTTCTGCAAGGTTTATGGCGGGTGGGCTGCCGTAGATTGGCTGGGACGGCTCCACCTCCGTTCCCCTTGACCCCTTCCATACACCCAAACGGTACGTACCTCTCTCATGGGTAACCCTTCCACACATGGATCCTAGTTCCTTTTTGGTCTGGTGTGTGTGCAACCCTCCATGCCAGCAGGGCCATGGTCGAGCGGCGGTTCGACAGGGCACAAATGGGACGGACAGATGCTGCTCCTGCTCCTGCTACTGCTGCTAACTGCTGTGGCCGGTGCGCGACCTGGTGGCCCTGGCCTTGCCTTGCTTTGGCCCGTCGCCTAAAAATCGACATCCACTTGTAGTGCGTCCATCCATTGGATTTCCCTTCAGCCCGAATTTGTGATGGAACTTCATTCCCGCTTCCACCTCCGATCGGTTCTTTGACAGACAGACAAAAAAAACGAAAACCAAAAAGACGACGGCGGATTCAAGCGTTCTGCATTGAAAATCATCTCTGGAGGAAGACACAGTTTCATTCAGTGTAAACTGCACAGCCGTTGGACACAGGTATCGGGAGGTACTCGCTCTACCGTTTTTCTTGCCAACCGTTCGTCAATGTCCCGGTGAGCTGGCGGTTCAGACGCGCACGCCATGAAGGAATTTCTCGACTCGGACAGGCTCAACTTTCTGGTCTGGAGGTACGTTTCCGAGGCGTTTTCACTCGATCCGCGCGACCGCATCCGGATCAATCGAACATTCAAACGCCAAACAATGGATTACTGACGGTGTGCCACGTCTAGATATTTGCTTGAAGGAAGTAAGTAGCTTCTGGGGTTGTGAGATGCAGCTGGATGACCGTGGTCGGGTGTGGGTATCTTTTTTTTGCTCGTCCCGGGTCGCAAAACTGACAATCCGTCACCACCACCCCTTTGTCAAACAGATTATCGAGAAACGGCTGCCAAGTTCCAAAAAGAATGGCGCGTTAAGGAACCGCATCGACAGTTCGATTTTGCACCTCATGTCCAAAATCACGCTCTTGTTTCCATCGTGAACCGGGGGCTTGTGTACTGCGCCCTGGAGAGGGAATTCGCAGAGTCACAGGTGAGCCTTGAATTTATTTCCTGAAAATTCAATTGTTTTGCTTTATTGTTATTTTTTTCGTTGCACCGCACCAGCCAGACTTGGCCGCCTGCCTCGACCACAAAAGCCAATCCTTCGACGCTTCTTTGGTGTTTCCAGTGATCGCCACATTTCATACATTCCTACCTCAACAAAATCATTTGTGCTTTCCTCTATATGGTCACTCTAACACAGGTGCACAGGTGCCTCAAACTGCGTCGGGAGAACCCCGGGAGGCGCCGCATGGTGTTTTTGGACCCTTGATTGTACAACCACCAGCGCCATTAAAACCGCAGAAAACAACCACATCCGCCCCGGATGCTGCAATAGAAGCAGGCGGCACCGCGACGGCGCCACCAGTGGCAGCAAACACAAATGTAACTGACACCACTGATGCTGATGCCGACGCTGACGCCGATGGGGACGCGGACCTGGACGCAGATGGCGATGCCGATCCTGATGCCGACGCAACAGGCGAGGAGGACGACATTCTTCCTACAGTCGAGGGAGAAAACAACCGGAAGCGACAACTGCAAGCGGCTAACGGCTCGCCGATGAAGCGTGCTCGACTTGGAAATGGCTACGAAAATGGAGTAGATACTGGATCGACGCCCATGGAGATTGACGAGGCCGACAGTGGCAACAACAACAACAACCACGCTTACCCGTCACCACTGGAAGTCGACCAGATTGCGACGCCTCCGCCACGGACTTTTGGGCCTGAACAAGGCACGCAGGTCGACAAGGTCGATGAGCTAACTCCCGAAACTATTTTTCTAAGCACGTCTGCCGAGGATGCATCGACAAACGCTGGCTCTGGTGCTGTGCCACCTGCAACGCCGCCAACAGAAAACACACCGTCCCGTAGCCAACCCAACCCTATCCTTCTGCATTGCGAGTGGAGCCCCATTGACCCATCAGTCTTGGCGGCTGCTGGAACCGATGCGCTAGCCCGCATCTGGACCGTTTCGCGTCCCACCCAGACTGGGCCCGTGCCTGGACATGCGGTAGATCACGTGAGCAGTGTCTTCGGCAATCTAACCGAGGATGATGCCGCCCCCGATGCCGTTATAACTGCTATGGCATGGAACTGGGACGGCAGTGCCCTCGCCCTTGCTACAGACTCTGGGAATAAGGCACGGATTAGCATATGGGCTGCTGATGGCACACATCTGCAGCGCTTCGATGTTGCCGAACCGCCCATCATCAAGCTCAAATGGCATCCCAACAACACTTGCGTTCTTGCTGTAGCGCCCGACACTGAAGGGACTCTTGTTACGGTCTTCGAGACCCAGGTGTCGCATACGGTGTCATACAGTCTACCCAGTCATGATCTTGATGCAAATCCCCTCGACGCTGCATGGATTAGCGACACCGAGTTTCTACTATGCGGAGGAAGGCTGCTAGAGTCTTTCAAATACACAGAGACTGAGATCACCCCGGCGAGGAAATTCCCTACAAGGGAGAACGATATCTTTACCCAGGCTCAGTTTGATTGGCGGTCCAAATTGGTGGCGACTGCCAGCGAAACGGGCGTAATAGATGTAAGTCTACTTTTTAGGGGTGGTATTCAAATACTTGCGATCCACAACAGGCAATAAGCTGACATATATGTTGTTATTTTAGCTCTGGGATGAGTCTGGTCAGCGCCGTTCGATCCCTGCACACTCAGGGCCCATAACATCCCTATCGTGGCAACCGTTGCAAGGTAACCCGCCAGACGAGGAGAGGCTACTTGCTTCAGGTGGTGAGGATGGAATTATCTCCGTCTGGAATGCGCGAGTGCCTGAGAATAAGCCGAAGTGGTCGATGACAATGGAGCCGCCCATCGTGGCGTTGTCATTTACCCCCGATGGTGCCTTTATCGCTGGGGCAACTACGGATAGAATACTTATATGGAAAGTGGGCGAATATTCGATCCCTCGAGCGAGTTGGAGTAGAACCTCACACCCGGGCTGGTCCAACTCCAAACCTGTCAACGGTTCTCCGGCCAGTATCGAAGATACCCATTGCTTGTGTTGGGATGCGAGCGGCCAAAAACTGGCTTATGGTTCTAACAGCTTAGTAAGTCTCGGTTTCTCTCGGGTTGTATATTGCTCCGTTGCTGACCAAGCTTTCAGATCGCTGTGATCAACTTTAGGTGACAGGGAAAACCCGTATCCACGGGAATTTTGGCCGTCATAGACGATTCTCATTTGTCTGGACACTGTTTTTTTAGAACTAAGTTGTAAAGCATCTTCGTCTCGACTTTACTGGGCGAGGTGTGCCTGGCGCGTCACAGGCAATTGGTGCTTGGCTGAGTGGACTACGTCGTATAGTTGGGATGGCTGGGATATACGGAGTTGTAGGCGCTATGTGGGGTTCTCGTTTGTTTCTCGGCATTATCGCCAGGAAAGCCAATCTAAAATAGCCATGCTATATTATATAAGGAGCATGATGTTGCAGTAGAAGGTTGTCTGCACTTCAACGATGTGCGACTGTCAAGAAGCAACGCAGTTTCGGTGGTATAAAGGAGGAGTGGAATAGTTGACCCAAATCTCTGGGCCGGCAGGCCTTGAGATACATCAAAATGTATACGTACCTACCCATAGAGTGCCCAAATAAATGTAAGCCTCAGTTCATACATCGTCTGATTGTTATCACTCGAACTTTGCCCAAATTGGCATATTCGTCAGGATGTTTGTTGGGTAAATAAACAATGGCATGTACAATCCCCGTTGGTTTCACGAGTTGTACTTTTAACATCTTTATTTATCCTCTCCTGATCACCTTGCAGCTCCGTGACCTAAGAGTTGACATGTCGCATAAAACAACGACTCGCAGAAGAGACAGCATGAAATGGAATGAAATTATGGGGCGTTGTGGCAAACATGACTACCATTATCTTTTTCTTGCGGGGTCAAGGACAAAGAAAACATGTATTGCAGATGCAAGACATGGATAATCGGGCAGTCACCTTATTTGTGTACGTGCTCGAGTACTCGGGTACCGAGCCGCCGTCAAATGCCGTATTGTGGGGTTGCCATTTCCGTATAGTCTCGATCGGCTTCACCAAACGGAACAAACGCCATCATTCAATCAAGTCTATGGGGTTAATCTTATAAAAAAAATAATAGAAGCAGTGGTAGTCTCACCTGGCAATTAACCTTTTTGTACAAGTTAAATGATAGCAGTCACCAAAGGCAGGTAGGTAGGTTGGTAGAATGCCGACCTATCGGATAGCCTGACGCCGGGTCTTCATTAGACGCCTGCACGCAATCCCATCACCAACAGGCATGGAGATGCCAAACACTTTTGGTTGTCATTTTTGCATTTGTAATGAATTTAAAAAGAATACATCCCGATGGCATGCCTTGGCGAATACGAACCGTCCACTTTACCTCTAGATGCCGCTTCTTTTATGTCTCTTTTGCACACGTTCTTGTTTCATTGCAAGCAAGTCATCATCACTGCCGCCCTGTCGTGGGTGCTATAACATCGCGTTTACTGCATGTGCCCGCCCCACTTTGAACTCACTTCAGTTCATCCACTCGAGTACTGCCATCATTGACCTCCAGGCAGCTTCCCGTGCGCATGAGCCTCTCATACCCCTTCTCTCTCTCTCTCTCTCTCTTTTCACCGATCACGGATCGCCAATTTTGCAAACAAAAGATCATCAAGTCTTTCGCAATTCAAAGATCCAGTAAATTGTAGTCAACTAGACAACCGCAACTGGAACACGCCAGTGCGTGCAGGCTTCCAGCCTTGGCTCTCAATATATCCTTTTTTTCATTCCCGATCGAAGCATAGTCATCGCGTCGGGACCAGGCAGCAGAAAACAAACAATGTCCAATAGCAACCCTCACCTGGGCGGGGCGGCAGGCCAGCCGCTGCACCACTACTCGCCCACATCCTCGTCGACCGCCGCCGACTCTGGCTACCACTCACTGTCCACACCTGGTAACAACGGCGGCAGCAGCAGCACCAGCGGTGCCGCTTCTTCGGGCGGTGGGCCATTCAAGCGCACGCCCCGTCAGCAGAGGCCACCGTCGCCGCGGCCGCAGATGTACGGCGTGGCCCCTTCGCCTGGCGTCTTTACGCGCGAGATGCGGGACCGTCAATCCCGCGGCAAGGACCCCTACGGCTCCGACGAGGACGACAGTGGAAACGGCGGCCACCCCAAGTTCCCTTCTGGATCGTCTGGCATGATTGGTCAGCCTGGATCGAGGATAGGGTGAGTGATTCCTGTTCATCTGTTGCTCTAGTAAACCTTGGCTGCTTGATTTCAAGGAGTTGGAAATGGGAACGGACCAAACAGCCCGGGACACTTGCCGCTGGCTGGCATGGGTTTCCCTTACCTGTGGCTTCAGCACTTAGCTGACATCTATCTCTATCCTACAAAAAAGATCCGGCCAAGGAGAGCCTCGAGAGGTCCTGGAGAAGCGCATGCGCGCAAGGACCTTCCTCGACGATCCGGAACTGTTGATGATTAGATCACTCGATACAGGCGAGGTACTCTCTCTTCCTTAACCCCTGACCCCTTCCTTGCTTCTACTGGCAAAAAAAAACAGGAATTGCTAGGGTATCACACAACTAACACGGGACTATGGACGTTTAGAGCACCACAGCCGCGCGTTTGCATTTCATGAGCCAGCTTTGTGGCTTGGATCCAGAGTCCAAATTCTCCAGAGCTGCCAACAACTCAAGGTCCATCTACCCAGGCCACAGCAGTGGAGGCGCGCGATCCGGTCCAGGTGCTTCTGGGAGGCCAAATTGGGGCTATAAGTAAGTGTTAAATTGGTATGAAGGCCTGGGACGCGCAATATTCAAGACCAGGTCAAGGACGAGCTGCCTCTGTTGCATTTTTCTTCCCTTGCTTTCTTTCACTGGAGCGTATAGTAGAGCTGCACCGGAAGGGTTATTCAAGACAAATATGTCGATACTACTAGTAACGACCAGACGAATAACGAATACTCAAAGTAACAATGGTCTTTCATAAGTCCTGTTTTGTTTTTCTAATACGAGGGTATTGTACAGGACCTGAATGGACCTCGGCGGCAATTATGACCGAGTGAAAACTAAAAACACATCTGAGTATAGAAAACCGCGTATATATACCACCAGGATATCGCAAACCGCTTGCCATGCTTGCAAGAAACAAGAAAAAAGAGAATAAAAAGGTAGCCAGAGTATTTACCATTTTAGGTGGTTAGATTCCGGAAAAGAAAACAACGTAGTAGTAGAAACGCCGGTCCCAATGCTATCATGGATGCAATCGCGTAGACTTGCCAGGCCAAGTCGGTCTTCATCTTCCAAACACTATTACACCACCGCCTCTTACAGCGTCACTAGGCATACCTAGCGCTAGTATACTGCCGTTGAGGCGGTTGCCACTGCCCATTGTTATGCGGGCCTCGGCTGTAGTCTCGGGTGGCAGCAGCGGATGGTGCTTGTAGATTGCCGTTCATGGTGCGCTGGTTCTGCCCATAAGCACCACCCTGTGGTTGCCATCCAGGTGGGGGCACCTCGTTGACCGAGACCATGGCTTGCTTCTTTTGGGACGAAGAAGAGGCCTTCGCCGCTAGTGCAGCCGCTGCCACCTTCTTCTTTTGCTTACGGAGCCGCCTCGACTTTCTTCGAGCAAAAGCCGTCCAGCAACAACACAGTAGTGCCAAAAGCACCAACCCTCCGACAGCACAGGCAACGGGGAGGACAATGTTTTTGTTGTCGGTCAGCCACGTACCGACCTCGCCAGCAAAGGAGGAACCCGTGCAAGCTCCGTTGCTGCACTTTCCGCCACCTTGGCAGGCTGTGCCATCGAGGAAGTTCTGCATCATTGTGAAGCAGGTATCTTTGCCGAACTCTGGAGACGCGCAGCTAAGCTGGCATCCAGAGTTACTGCATGCATAAGTATCGTTGCCCGTAGTGAGGGATCCCATGAGCGTCTTGCACTGTTGGTTGCGCGAAGTACACTGGCCCGAGGCACAGGCCAGGTTCTGGCCTGACTCTCCACAAGCCTGACCGTTTGGAGCAAACGCGTTGTTCGGGCACACACCCGAGGTACCGCTGCATGTCTCGGCAGGATCGCAAGATCCGATACTGGCACGACATACGGTACCCGCACTTGCAAACTTGCACTGGCGGTCACAGCACTCCTCGTTGGCAAAGTCGCAAGTCGATCCCGACGTGAGTTTGCAAGTTTTGGCATCGCAACAAGGGTTGCCCTTGCAGCCATCCGGACCTCCGCAGTCGCATTCTTCGCCGGCCTCGACGATGCCGTTGCCGCATTGACTTCCTGTGATGGTCTTGACATCTCTGTTGCTGGCCAGGCAGCTCGATCGGACGCTGTTGCGGCCTATGGCGGAGCAAATATTACCGATGGTGCAGGGTGAGAAATTGGTGATCTTGCTCCCCGTTGAGGGGTTCATAATGAACTGCCCCTTGGCATCGCACGAGTTACCGCTCAGTGGGCAGCACTGTTGCTTGGTCACCGTGCCGTCAGCACATGTACCAGCCTGGCAGTCATGGACAGCACCGAAGGTGTGGCCGATCTCGTGGGCAATGACCTGCCACTCCTGCGACGTCTTCACGACGACATTGGCACCGGCGATCGTTTCGTTGGTGTTTCCGCTGCCTGGCTTGATCGAGCCCTCGACGCAGAGCTGCCCCAGCCAGGCCAAACCAACAGCCGAATCAGTGTTGCATGTTGTCAACAGGGTCCAAAAGGCGTTCCGATCCTTGAAATTACCTCTCCAGGCCGAGAATAGATTCAGCCTATCGGTGATGGTAACCCCGCCGCCGCAATCCACATTCCAAGGGGCCTGCTCTGTAGCCTGAGCCGGACAGTTGGTGTCGCTGATTGTAAGATTTTGTATGCCTAGGGAGATGTTGAAGCTGCTCTCGTACACTTGCGATGCCGTGTTGATCTGTGCGATAATGTTTTGACGGATTGCCATGGATGAGTTGAACTGCTTGCCATAAGTACAATCAGTCGCAACGCCGAGTAGGGCAACCTTCCTAGTCGTGGGGCAGCCGACGGTAGAGCCAACGGTCGAGGCCAAGTTCACACCCGCACCGTTTCCCGTCTGTGTCTGGTCCTGACGGCGCATCAGCTCGCGAGGCAGCCCGTTGATGCTCATGCCAGAGTCCAAATCTCTCGTGTCAAGTCCGCGATATACCGGATGCGCGTCATCGGCGTTGAAGTCAAGACCATCGGAAGAGCAAAGCGGCGACCTGGCAGCCAAATTACGCTTCTTCAGTTCACCTTGGCCCGGCCCATCGTCTCCATCTTGTACGTGGGGGCCGTCTCCGATATCCGAGTCCCTCCAGACTACCATGTACTCCTCGGGTGACCACTCAATCTCCGGATCAGCGCGCTGCTTCGTCTTTCGGTAGGTTTCGTCGGTCTGTATATGGTGATCGTCGCCGTCGATCCTGAAAGCGCCTTCGAATATGGGGTGAACACCATCTCTCCGTATGTTGACCCTGGCCCAGCCAACGTTCTCCCAGTCGTTGTGGCCTTCTCGCAATACAAAGGCTTGGCCCTGATATATTTTGTGCTCCATGCGATCAAGAGGTTCTATGGCGCGCACCTTACCGTCCGGGCCCATGATGTGTACCACGGCATCCTTGGAAATGATATCGTGATTCGGGGCCAGCGAAAGCCTGACCTTTTGTCGCCCATTGTGAAGGAGGAAGGACAACTCAAAGGATGAGAATGCATGTACCCGTCTCGAGTTGGCATCCGTATGGATGACGGGCTCCTCTAGTCTGCTGACATATTGTAGT
Organism: Pyricularia sp. CBS 133598; assembly: GCA_004337975.1. Classification (NCBI taxonomy): domain Eukaryota; kingdom Fungi; phylum Ascomycota; class Sordariomycetes; order Magnaporthales; family Pyriculariaceae; genus Pyricularia; species Pyricularia sp. CBS 133598. Next base: position 2,993,416 of record CM014983.1, read on the forward strand.
GGTTGTCTATCCGTTGAGTGTGCTGTTCATTGCGACGGGGGCTGTCTCAGTATTTTTCATACTCATTATGCCCAACAAATCCGTACTGGCCAGCGTATCCCACGCGAAAGAGAGACAAGAAAAAATATGGACTGGCTCGATATTGATGTTTGCGGCCAAACTGCTTGCTTTATGTAGACTTACCAGTGCCAGACTGAGTGAGGAGCGCGACAGCTGCCAGAGTGGCCGCGAGGGCCCTCGAGAGGAACATGTCTGAGTGATTAAAGTCGTATCATGCAGTCCATGAACGATGTGGTGTTTGATAAAGAAGAAAAAAAGACACGAAGTTTTGAGTAGGTAGGTAGTTATGTTGACTCGAGTAAATATAAGTTCCTCTCACGTTTTTGCTCGTAGTGGAGCAGCTTATTGAAATGAAAGTGAGAGCCAGCCCAGAAACGAGTGAATACCTTGAATATGCCTTGTAGAGAGAGAGGGGGGGAAAAAGGAAACTAATGAAAAACAAGATGCGTATGTGTTAAGATCAGGACGGCGGAATATAAAAAAAAATAGAACAGGTCAACGACAAAACAGGAAAATAGCAAAGGCGGAAAAGGTGGCCGTGTGGATGAGAATTGAAGAGAAATGGAAAAGGGACGAAAAAATATGCACGACAAAATCATCGCCAGTCAGCAAACTCTACCATCGTTAAAGCAAACAGAGCGGGTAACTTCTGGGGGTCAGACAACAGGGGGAGAGAACCGGATGGGGTAAGGTCGGTCGAGGCCTGGTCCAGCCTTCTTCTGTATTTGCAGGGGGACAGGGGTGGGGTATGTGCTCAGCCATGGCAGGACGGGGGGCTGTGACATGTGGCCTTGGCCCTACAGTATGAAAGCGGCACATTATCTGCCTACCAAGCCTAGGTAGGTAGGTACCTAGGTAGGTAGCAAGGTAATTAGGTATTAGCTTGCCTGCCCGTTTGCCTGATTTACTTGGTTAGCATTGCTCTACTGTAGCTCTCCCAATTAATTACATACAATACCTTCGTGAATAAATTCCTACCTAAGCCGTGCCTACTTGACAGAGATGCAACCTGAGGCCACTAGCCCCAACCGCCTAGACACGCTCATCCAATCCGGTGACCAGGACCGGCACCAACCGCAAAAACCGCCTGATATTTAATATAGCTGGACATTTAAGAAACTTGGGACAGGTACGGTACTATGTAAGACAGTGGAACATGTTCGTCCCAAAACCGGCCAAACATCATTGTGCTCTATATGTCAGGCTGCCACCATAGGCAATGAAGTTATGTAGTAATTATAGGCAGCCAGGTCGGTCCGAATTTTCTCAATATTTAGTATTAATTACTGCATCTACAATTACTCTCGTGATGCGCAGATCATTCTGGAGCAGTAGTTCGAGATGACCAACACGAAATGGGTTTCCCCCGCAGTTGCAATGGCTCATCCTTGTTACATTGCGAACGCGTCGCCCAGCTGGGCCTGAAACCGCCGTCAAGATAAAGTCTTGAGTAATAGAGCTGCAAAACTCTATTGTAGCCTCTCGCTCGGCGGGGCATTTGAGAAAGGCGAAAAAAAAAACCACAGAGTCGTTCACTGAACCTAATGTACTACTTACCTACATTGCATGAACAGCAAGTACGCGGTACATACCATACCTATCTAGTACATGTGCTACACCGTTAGGGCGGTTACGATTAATTCTTCAGCTTCCGTGCTGAGCCGTTTTACATTTATTGCTTCTCTTCGGACGAAAAGAAGGGATGAGGAAAAAAGAACAAGGTTTCAGACATGCCCAAAACCGCAAAAGTATGGGGAACATTGGCTCCACTTTTGTCAGTTTTGGTCTCAGGAAAAAGCCAAGCATTCGTCACCGCTACCGACATTTTCTGCTCGGCGTTTTTTGCAACCGAAATTTCAGAGTAGCTTCAAGGTCAACTTTTATTCTTGTTATTATTTGTTGATCATAAGCATGGCCCCAAACGGCCCCATCTGCGCCTCAATAAGTAGTAACTGCTATTAGGAGATGCGTATTGTACCGGTAATACAGTAAGCATCCAGCACAAAACCTGTCGTGCTCGGCTCAGACCTCTTTCCTGATTCAGATCATCCCTGTTCCTCGTGGGTCGAGCCCCCTTCTCACCATTCTTGCCTAGCGGCGGGTGCTAGCCGCTTTTTCTACTGTACCCAAACGGTGGTACAAAAAAGTCCCTGCCTGCATTTTCCCCTGCCAACTCGCTGGGGTCCCAAAAAAAAGTCTGCGGTTGCGCTATTTCGGGACTCAGGGCGGAGCGGGTGATCCTTCTCCCTGGAAAAGCCATCACAGTGCCGCACCGTGAACGCCACAAAGCCTGCAACAACGTGCAGAGAAGGAAGGGTCAATGATTCAAAACAACCTAATCCATAATATTAAACCTCACCAATCGCAACTTCAGGTCAGCATTTGAAATAGTTTCTCTACGGCAAGACTGTAAGACCAATACGGTGGCCCAAACCTAAATGTTTGTTCGTCTCCTTACCTACAGAGTGAATCAATGATGGATTTTGTATTTATCGGTAGCGCCAACACCTCTACTCGGTAACACTCCCTTCTATCCGCCGGCCCAGTCGGGTATGCCGGAATCCAGCCCACAATCAAAGAGCTCGCATTAGTCCGGATTTTGCCTGCGCATTTATTTCGTTATTAAATCCTGATTTTGCTTTATGAGTGGCAAAATTCAAAAGAGCAAAAGGCTACCCAGGAAGGCTGACTAGGGTGGCTAACTAATATAGTACTTCGTACGTGGTACCCAACTCGGGTTCAGAGATCATCTCTGCAGTGACTGTTTACGGAGAACAAAATTGATTTGGTAACCTGCAGTGGCCGGCCTGGACCAACATATTTTTCCTGCTGTGTGACCGCAACCCCTCTCAAGCCCTTAATTCAAAACCCAACCAAAAGGCTCAATGCTCCTTTGGGTGTGATCGATGCTCACAGATCGGCAATCTGATTTCCTCGAACCATCTAGGTCAGCTTGGTCAGTTAGGTTATACCTGAACACCGGGTGGTCAGCTTCTCCTGCGGGCATGCGCGTCCTTGTATAACCACCAATTATTCTATGTCTACTAAGTCTACCATACATGGCAAATGAGGCGGCCAGCACTGCGCTCCCAGGAAACACAACACCTCGTGCAGACGAACAACACGGCCACCTTGACCCCCACATGGTGCCTCCCTTTGACCGACCCTTGGTCTCCCCCTTTAAAAGCCAGATAAAACGGGCGGCCACGAATGACTCTCATACACCTAACACTTAGTGTATGCAAGTTCCCTCGTTTATCAATTGGAGACTTGGGTCAAGGTTCTTGCTGCTAAATTTGCAGGACCCATCGACCGAGACGGTGGTGCTCTTGCCGTTGACGTCGAAGGTTTTTGAAGTGCCTTTGTCGATGCAGGTATTTTTGACTATTGAATTTGGGTCATTTTTGGGTTTGATAAAGAGCTCGCATCCAATCGCGGACACGGCTGGGATGAGGGCCAGAGCGGCGAAGGAGAAGAGGGCTTTGAATTGCATTTTGTTATTGATTCCAGCCGAGTAATATAATCCGAAACATAAAGGGAGCCGGAAAGCGTAAGATTCGAGGTAATATTGCTTCGATCAACGGAGCTGTAGTGAAATTTGCAATCTGCTTGTGGAAAGAAAGGAATATTTAGAAAGGCAATAAAAACAGCGTAACCCTCTGGTATTTATAATTACCTGCCCAAACAGGAGAAAAAAAAAGGTATCGGAGATCCCATGTCCATTTCATTTCGATGAACTATGAAAAGCTTAGCGAGGCCACGAGTGCAACCTTTCTTACACTGTAGCCGCATATCTAACTATGGCCTGTTTTAGATACCCAATTCAGGCAGAGACCCGATCGAGGCGAGTTAGGTTTGTGAGGCAATTGATGCGCGATACCAGTAATTCCCTGGTTGGTAGGTAGTCAAATCCGTCTCCCGGGTGCGATAACGGTCGAGAGGCCCCATACTATATCTATCTTTTCAATCCAGACCACGTCAGCCTGTTCAGAATATTGGTGATACTCTCATGTTCCAGTGTAAACCAATCGGCCACTGCAGCTCGCCCGCTGGCTTGGTTAGATCGACGCGTGTCATTTTCTATTCGATATAATTTATATTTCTTAAGATCTGTATGATTCAAGTTTCAGATGGGCTCCTCGATATCCATCGCGGACACGACATCCGGAGCCGCTGGGCCACTAGGTAGCCTCGCCTATAACGTCCGCGTGTAGGCTTTGCTGCTATCTGTCGCGAACAGACTAAACCAATATACCAGCCATATATTCTTGAGTTAACCATGCAATAGAGTAGTCGCCCAAATAACCACCATCGGCCGCTCGACAGTTCGAGCTTTCTCGCTAAGCCTAGCTTTCCTCTTTAACATACTTAAAAAAACGGGAAATCAACCGTAAAGACGACTCGTCGTGCGTTGCATGTATATTCCATCGCATTCAGCATGGTCCTTGCCGTGCACTGAGGCGCAACAACTACTTCTTCTTGTACTCATGGACGGCAGTGATGATTCTATCAACCACTGTAGGGTCCGAAAGCTGATGAGAATCTCCTGTGTTAGTCAAAAGGTCGCCCTGCGAGACTTGAGCGAGTATAGTGTAGGAAACTTACTGTGCTGACATCGCCAAGCTGGTCCTCCTCGCCGGCAAGGATCTTCCTGAGAATCCTGCGCATGATCTTACCGCTCCTTGTGCGTGGTAGATCTGGGACGACAAACACAGCTTTGGGTGCCGCAAAGGGCCCGATGCTTCGCCGAACTTGGGTAATGAGTTCCTTCCGCAGGGCCTCGTCGTTGTCCGTTGTAACATGCTCGGCCAGCGACACAAAGGCATTCACCGCCTGGCCCGTGAGCTCGTCCTGGATACCTACAACGGCAGCCTCGGCAACATAATGATGTTCAAGTAGCGCAGCTTCAATTTCCGCCGTTGACAGTCGGTGGCCACTGACGTTCACAACATCGTCCACCCTGCCTCTGATCCAATAAAACCCTTCATGGTCCCGTGCAGCACCGTCTCCGGTGAACTAGTGTGTCCGAGTTGTCAATATCCGCGTTCGCCAAAAGAAGGGGGTTTTCTGGGAGGAGAAGCACTCACATAGAATCCATTGTAGACATTCAGATAAGTCTCCATGTACCTCTTGTGCGCACCCCATACTGTCCTCGCCATGCTGGGCCATGCCTGTTTGAAACCAAGCACCCCTTCAACGTCGTTGCCGTGGATCTCCTCACCCGATACGGGGTCAATGATGGCAGGTTCAATGCCAAAAAAAGGCAGCGAAGCAGAGCCAGGTTTTGTAGGGGTGACACCCGCAAGAGGGCAGATGACATTGGAACCCGTCTCTGTCTGCCAGTAGGTATCCACGATTTGCGCCTGTTCCTTTCCGACGACTTCGAAGTACCATTTCCACACCTCGGCTGCAATGGGCTCTCCAACAGAGCCCAGGACCCGAAGGTGCTTCATTTCATGGTTGACCCACTGGTCTCCCGCACGTTTCAGCAGCCTGAGAGCAGTCGGGGCAACGTAAAAGTGGGTGATCTTGTGCTGGTCGATGATTTCCCAGTAGCGAGAGAAAGTCGGATACGCTGGCGTGCCTTCGAACACGACCGTTGAAACACCCAAAAGCAGAGGAGCGTAAACGACGTATGTATGTCCCGTGATCCAACCAACATCACCGCCACAGAAGAAGCGATCCCCGTCGTGGATGTCGAAAACATACTTGCCCGTCATGGCGGCGCCCAATAGATAGCCGGCGGTGGTATGCATAACGCCTTTTGGCTTGCCTGTAGAACCGGACGTATACAGAAGGAACAGGGGATCTTCCGAGTTCATGGGGACGGGCGGGATGTAGTTTGGCCACTTCTCAACCTCCTCATGCCACCAAAAGTCGCGCCCCTGCATCATGGGCACATCGGCGCCCGTTCTCTTGTAAACCAGCACGTGACTAACATCTGGGCAGTTCTTCAGGGCCTCGTCAACGATGCGCTTGGTACCAATTAGCTTGCCACCGCGCTTGCCCTCGTCAGTAGTGATAACGACCTTGGACTGGCCATCAACAACGCGGTCACGCAGCGAATCAGCCGAAAAACCCGCAAACACCACAGAGTGGACAGCGCCAATTCGAGTAATGGCCAAAAATGCGATGAGCGCCTCAGGTATCATGGGAAGGTATACGGCGACAGTGTCCCCCTTGCGAACGCCCATCTGACGGAGAACATGTGCTATCCTACAAACCTCGCGCATCAGCTCGCCATAGGTCAGGGTTCGGCCGCTGCTCGGATCGTCCGCTTCGTATATGATGGCCACTCGGTTTGGATCCTTTAGTGCGTGCCTGTCGACGCAGTTATACGATGCGTTAAGCTCACCCTCGAGGAACCAGGCACTGTCGCCAGCGGAAAGGCTCCCCGAGTAAACCGTTTCAAAATCCCGGTTCCATGTCAAAAGCTCTCGTGCCATCCGCGCCCAGAATTGCTTAGGCTCAGAGATGCTCTCCTTGTAAAGCTGCTGGTACTCCTCAAGGTCTGTACCGCTGTTAGCTCAAGTCATTTGCCAATTAATAGAAAATCACCGCGCTAGCCCCTGAACACATATCGCATCAATTTTCAATCGCTAACGGGCAGATACTTACTGGCTATATGAGGCTTGCTGGGATGCTCTGTCAATCCGAAAGTACATCATTGGTTAGCCAATTTTATGCTAAGCCATAGGCAACAAGCTGCCTGTTAATAGGGCAAGCCTGTAGGCTTCTCCTGAATATGGAGGCCTGTTTGGACCAAAACATACTGTCGAGCATCTTCTGGGGAGGATCTGTCGCGATTCAAGAGAGTTGCATGGTCAGCTCAGCTCAGCTCAGCTCCGAAACCGGAGGCCGTGTCACCCTCCTTATCGACCTTCCACTTGCTCGCGCGCAACTTGAGCCAAACTCACGGTAAGTGTCGACTTCATGCGCCTCTGCCACAACGGGCGCCTTGGAAGCTTCGGAAGCCATTTTCGGTGTCACTGGCAGTTGTGATACTGCGGGAAGTCCAGCAGAGCCGTTGGCCGTCGGCCGTTTGGATTAGGATGGCTAAATATGCCGGCGAACAAAAGGGGATGTAATCCTCACCCCTCTGTTCCGAGCGCTGAGTTGCGTAGTCGTCGCGAGTACAGTCAGATGGTGTTCCTAGGTTAAGGTAGTGAGTGAACTGGAGAGTCACAGTGGCTGGCCGGCCCGTTTCGGTGGACGGTGAATATTTTGCTACAGTAAGAGAGGGGGGGTTGATTTCGTGATTAGGGAGGTGGCACCGGGTATCCTAGCTAAACTCGAGGTAGTACAATGAACGATAGCTGAAACTAGGCAGTTTTGAGTTAAAAAAAAGACAGGAGCTAAGTCGAGGTAGATACCTAGGTATGGAGACTAGAGAGGAGGTAAGTAAGCCAGGTAGGGTAGGTAGGAAGGCAAGACTGTTCAAGATAAATCACTGGTAGATTGTATCCATGTGGGAAGGGTTCAGCTTAGTATTTATACTTACATAGGAAATAAAGAAAATCCCATACAACAGGGCTAGCCAAGCAACAACCACCAATAAGGCGCGACAGAAAGAAATGACGGAAGGGATGCCGAGGCGACGACGCTCAAAAGGCTGCGCTGCAGAATAATTCATTATCATCCCCTGCCCCACCATATTGAATTTTGGCGGCGGTGACCATTATTGGCTGAGCCTAGGGGCCTTGTGTGGTCCCTGTGAACCCGGACATCCATGCGGCCAGTACCGTACAGTAGTGCTTCGCTGCTGTACCCCATATTCCGGAAGTTACCCACAGACAAATTCTGGCGTGCGTAGGGTGCATCAATCCTGACGATCGGTAAACCCCAACAAATTCACAGCCGGCAATTTGCGTGGCCTTTGGATTTTTGTTTCCATGCGTCCGGCCGAAACCAACCGATGCTTTGAATCATCTGGCGAATAGGTATTTAAACAAGGTACCTACCAGGAACTTATCTTAACTATTACTTAATTACTTATTACCTCCTTATCTACATTGTGTGAGGTGGTTGCTTTTAACATAAGACGTTTAACCCCCAAACTAAAAGCATCCGCACGTGTGCCGTGTATTTATTTGTGGTAATTATTAGTATAATGACTGCCCTTGGACCCTTCCCACCATGCAAACATGGCAAGACTCGGGCCCGCGGATATTGCGGACGAATAACCTGCTAATGCACCTGCTGTTTGTTTCCTGACAAGGCGATCTCAAATTGTTCTCGAATCTGGGATGGGTCCAAGGCAGCTCTAATTTCTTTGAATTGAATTGAACATGTAAAAGGCCGCTATAATGGTTAGATGCGGGGGGGAAGTCATTTAATTAAATGCCATGAGAGGCCAAACTCTCAGTTGATCAATCTACAAATCTTGGGGACCAATGGTATTATAAATGCGAGCAAAACCATTATAGCCATTAATACCTACCCTACGGACTCCTTACTTCATCAAAACCAACCCGACAAGTGGTTGAGTTGGTTGGGACAGGTTGGTTGAGAGGTACCCGCGCGCAGGGTTGGTTCACGACACACGACAGGGGCCTGCGTTCTGGTCCCGAGAAAATGAATGCCTCCAAGACTTTTCAGTGGAATCTAGACTAGGACATGCCCAATCAAATCCCTGTACCATGCTGCTTGCATCATATTTACGATTCCGCTGCGGGGTCACCATTTACTACGTATACAAACCCGCCGACCAGGCTGGACAACAACAGTCCTGGAGATCTAATTCTACCGTACTACAAGGTTCTAGACTGGGTACTCCTTAGGTTGGTAAAATTGCAAATGTTCCAAGGTCATTTGTACGTGGTAGCTGGCAAACTGGTAGATATTCAGCTCCACTAACACCGCACAGTACACATACACAAACATATGGGCTACCTTGGACCTACATAATCCCTGCTGGTTTCGCGGTTTTCCAGCCCACGGGATGCCCCGCTCCTTAACTTGCCTTGCTTGCCAGTCACATTCAAGCTACCCCGTAGATGATGTCTGTCAAGCATTGCGGCGAAGCACTTCGACGCCACCGTCAAGTCTTTGTAGATCTCCAACAGGATTGGGTTGGTTGCAAGGTTTCTGACTTCTGGTATTCCTCTACCACCTATGAGCCGTGGCGTTCGGACCCATCAGCCTTGGGGCGTAGCGTTGGTAGCAAAGTAGCGTCATGCTATTATCAGATCGATCACTGTCCTCCTTAGTTTTCCGTTGCGCCGACTTGACCATGAGGGGGGGGGGGGGGGGGGGGGGGGGAGTGCGGACGGCCCAAAAGCTTAACATCCATGTGCCAGGTGCAACCTCATGGCTCAGCTTGCAGGGTATGATGACCAGTCGGCTCCTTACTATGGTATACCGTACAGTAGACAGACCAACTGAGCTGGTTCAATCCCATATCGCACCGCAACCTAACGTCCCCTTAATTACTACCTTACTCAGACACAGATCGTGAACCATTCAACCGTCTATGGCTATCAGCTGAATTGCCTGATGCATACCTGGCCACTTGCAAAGCTTAAGGTACCTGCCATCTGATATGGGGCTTTGCTGCTTCTGCCCAATGCTTCCGCAAGCCCGACTCAGCCTCGGGATGACCGGGAGCTCGGCCAATCTCGGGCCAAGACTCAGCCCTACTCCCGGTGATATTTCGGTCGGGTCGGCACTTGGAGAAAGCCCCATTGCATGTCTGTATAAGGGGGACGTTGAATAACTACATTGGACGAGAGGACACTGCAGCTCGCCAACGCCAAATGGATGATAGATTACTCACTAACGTCAAACACATAGACCTTGACCAAGCTCGTCGTTCATCAAGTGAAAGCTAGGGTGCCTGTAGCCCATCCACCTCACCCCTAATAGACCGCCTCACATATCCATACCCATCAGGTACATTTCCAGTATCCTCATAAACTTGGCCACGAATGCTTCCAGATGGAAGATAACCTTGGTGCCCATCTTGATACGGTGCTCATAGAATGCAGACCACTTGATGACCTCCACTTTGAGATCGTCGTCGATCAGGGGTATCAACTTGAATGTCAGTGTTTTGAGAATTGTGGTTGGTGGGATGCAGTGCGTGAGCAAATCATAGAGCTTTGCGCGCACTTGAAGTATTCTTGCTGGTGTATGCTCCTCCATGATCTCCTTGGCAATCTGCCCGATCAATGCCTCCCAGTCCGGCGGGGGGATCGGCGTGTTGTCTTCTACTTTCTCACTGTGACACATCTTTGTTAGCCTAGTTCTTTGTCCAAGGATGGGATAGGGTGGCGGGATCTCACTTTTGCGCATGTACTGTCTCGAGCATCAGCAATGCCCTCCGCAAATTCCGCCCACTTTCTTTAGCTATCCTCTCATGCAGCTTTGTCGAAACGGTCCAACCCTCCTTCTTTGCCGAAGCAGCAAGGACTGCGCATATCTCCTTCTCTGACGGAGCCGCAACCCTGACAAGCAGAGTTCGTGATCTGATAGGGGCAATTATGTTTGCTGTGGAGTTGGCCAGTAGAATCAACCTCAGGTTCGGCGAGTACTTTTCCATGGTTCTGCGCAGGGCGGCTTGGGCATCTCGAGAAAGGTGGTCCGCTTCATTGATAACGACGACCTTGAAGCGCTGGCGAGCACCTTGGTCAACTTGTTGCGTTTGCGCAACCTCCTTAAGGAGGTCTTGAATCACGACCCTGTCGTAGTTGCCGACATCTGAGGGGGTGATCTCGAGGTGGTAGATGGAGGCGACGATGTTGAACTCAAGTTTGCGATTACTACTGGTCTGAAAAACGCGGGCGTCGATCTTGATCTTCTCCACTCCAGGTCCGTACAGCTCCTTGAGAGTTGCTACGATACGAGTTTTCTTGCCAGCGCCTGAGGGTCCATATATTAAAAGATGCGGGAAGTCACCGCTCTGGGCCTGCGCATAGCGACAGCAGCTGAGTTAGTAAATGTGACTAAAATGTCTGCTAGCAATCACAGGACTTACCAGAGATCGAAGCCTTTCTGAAAGCTCTTCATGATACGTGAGGCTATCCAACGACCTGGGCCGATGTTTGTCAACGATCAAAGCCATGTCTATGGTGTTGTCTGGGAGCTGTTGGAATTTCGCTGCTTGAGGGGGTGCAGGTTTGTCTGATATTCTTGACTCTTTTTACTACCAAATCTATCGCCGTAGGAATATGAGGCGGGGGGCAGTGTATATCATGTTAAAGTCATTGAGAGAGCTGTATATGAATGGATAGTGACGGCTGCATTTTGCAGTTGAGACGCGACGCGACTTGAAGTGGGGCAACATATTTCACGCGAGTTGGTAGACCCCGTCGGGAGGCTGCCGTCCATAACTTCGGACCGGGGGGGGGGTGGGTCGGGTCCGGCCAATCAAGTCAAACATAAGGAGATACTTAATTACCTAGGTACCTAATGTAGGTTCCTAAGTATTCAACTGCTGATGCCAAACTCAAGGTATAAGTAATCAACTTGAATACTTAGCTTCGGTAGTGAGGCAGAATTAAACAACCCTATATTCTCCGGCTAGATTTATGTAAAACACAATCAGTTATAGACAGGACCGGAATTTCACGGATATATCACATTCTATGTTGTACATTTTATGCATACAATCTAAGGACAGAATCCAGACCATTAGCTACTGTGCTGGTGAGGTTGAGTTCGGGGCATTGGTCACGGCCGAAGACTGTGGCGTGACATCCAGAGTTCCAAGGCGCTCCCGGCGTGCCTTCATCCATGGCCTCTTCAGATCCTCCAGGGTCAATCCGTTTTCCATCTTGGTTACGCCAACACAACCAGGATCGCCTTTTTTGATGATCTCACATTGGCCTGAACTCGTAACAAACGTCAGCAGGCATACATATAACGTTAACATGGACCAACTGACCTGGTATTTTGGTTGCGGCCAACCTCAAAGCATCGCGAATAACCTGCTCGTGCAGCACTCCCCTGAGCTCGAAGATGACGTGACTGACAGAGATACGCGACGCCCAGTGGTCAAAGGAGCCCTTTCCTTTACCCATACGGTGCTACAGACAGAGGTAGGTCAGTTGCATGTTCAGACGCGGTCGCATCCTGCAGCCCGGCTATCGTGCGCAAACTAACCTCGTTTCCGCTGGTGAAAACGCCGATGTTGCAGTTGACTCTCTTGTAGAGTCGGTATTTCTGACCACGAAGACGGAGCTTGATAACGTTCTCTGCCATCTTCAGGTGTTTCGCGCTGACCCTCCTGTCGTGATCCTTCATTCGCAGACCATAGTCGCCCCATACCACAGTTGTCCCCTTCATAGATCCTCCAGTGGGCACACGACACCTTCCCTTCATTTTCTTCTTCCTACGGTCCAGCTGGGGCTCGAGCCATGACAGCTTGGGCACTGTTGACGAGAACGGCCTCGCATTGCGAATGGACGGGAGGGCAGGGAGAGTTCGCAGGGAGGTCGGGATTATCGGGGGTCGCAATGTCGTCGCAGGAGCAATCCTCAGGCCCTGGAATGCGGCCAGCAGGGCCGAGGACGTGTTTCGGCTCATGGTGTAGTTTGCAGAGGACCGCGAGCCGATGCAATCACTCTCGTTATTTTAATGGCTTCTATCACAGACCCTTTCATGAAAGCAGCACGTAGTTGGAGATCCACATGCAAAACTGGACGGATGGAGCTTGGGCCTTGCAACTTAGCTTATGTCAGCAATAGAGTTGTAGCAAGATCCCACTTATTTTCTAACTAGAATTAGGAAGTCGCGTCATTAACGCGTTGTTGCCTGGCAGGCTGCGGACGTCCTTTTCACTCAATTTTGTAATATCACCGTCTCGTAAGCCGCCGGCGAGCTGCTGGAATTTTCCTTGTCCATGAGCATTTATTGCGAAACCCTCTGCACCGCTGAGGATAAGATTGTCACGCAATTTGCCTTGTTCTGTAATTCTCATCCCAACTACAACTTCTAGCCGCTCACTACCAACAACAGCCATGCCGGCGGATATACGATCTTTCTTTGGGGGTAAAGGCGGCGCCGCCCCCGCCAAACCTCCAGCTTTTAAAAAGGAGAACGAGCCAGTCAAAAAGGCAACAAAAACCCGCAGCAGTAAGTTGAAGGTCATGTTATCCTGAAAGTTTGACGCTGCTAACCACCATCTAAAAGCCCGAATTGTGTTAGATGATAGCGATGATGAGCCTGTTGCGTTAGTGTTACCAGAGCATAACCTGGCCCGATGATATTCGCTGACGAAAACGACGCAGACCTTCGAAGGCTACAACGAAAGCCACACCGAAGAAGAAGTCGAGGTGCGCTTAGCATTGCAAATAATCTGTCTTGACACAATAACGAGCCCTTGGCTAACTTGCTACTCGCAGCGAGGATGCTCCCAAAGGGACTGCTATCACTGCTAGTGACTACTTTGCAAATACTGCTGCAGGTGACAAGAAACCGCAGGCCACTCCGAAGGCTACCTCAAAATTCAAGTCGGAAGTTGAGGTTCGAATCAGCCCACGGACCAGAGCCAAGGCCCCCGTTGAACCGAGCTCTGCGTCGGCAAAAACAACCAATAAACCGGCACCTTCGCCGGCTCCGAAGGCAACCGCAAAGGCTATCGTGAAAGCCACAAAACCAAAGAAGCCTGTGACAGCATACAAGAAATACGACTCGGACGATGACGATGACGCGTTTGTTGATGACGATGAGGATGAAGACGACGACATATTTGCTGCAGATGTCAGAGGACGAGGCAAGCGCAAGAATGACGAGTATGTCGAAGAGGATAGCGAAGATGACATTCTGCCACAACCCAAGAGGGTTGCATCACGTGGAAGACCCAAGAGAGGTGCCGCCAAAGAAGAGTCGTCGGACGAAGAAGAGGTTTCGAAACCCCCAAGGAGTGCTGCTGGCAGGAAACGAAAGTCTCCTCCAACTGACCCAGAAGTATCCGAGGACGAGGACCTGAAGCCGCGCAAGAAACCAGCCGCCAAGCCACGAGTCACGAAACCAAAAGTTGCGCCCACTGAGGACCCAAGTATTCAGGCTATCTTGGACAACGTTCCTACTGTTCGCCCGCCAACGCCGCCCCCGAAAGACCCGAATGCCAAGTTTGATTGGCGAAAAGCTCAAGCCGGAGGAGGCAACTCAGGGGCACCACCTGCTGCGGGCTCCATCGATTTGCCCGAGGGTCAGGAAGACTGTCTGAGTGGACTTACCTTTGTGTTCACGGGTCTCCTCAAGACTATCGGGAGAGACGAAGCTCAGGCTCTCGTGAAACGCTACGGGGGTAAAGTGACAGGTGCCCCAAGTGGGAAAACTAGTTTTGTGGTTCTTGGAGACGACGCTGGCCCCAGCAAGCTTGCAAAGATCAAACAGCATGGCTTGAAGACTATCGACGAGGTGGGACTCTTTCACCTGATCAGCACGCTTCCGGCACATGGAGGCAGTGGTTTGGGGGCTGAAAAGGCCCGCGAAAAGCGCGAAGCGGAAGCGGAGAAGGTCAAGCAGGCGGCCGAAGAAATGGAGGCTGAAGAGAAGACTAAGAGGCTAGCGGCGGAGAAAGCTCGAAAGGCCGCGGGCGTCAAGGGTGCGTCTGCACTACCTGCACCGCCTCCTCCCAACTCACAACTTTGGACAACGAAATACGCACCCACGGCAATCAACCACATATGCGGCAATAAGGCTCAGGTGGAAAAGATCAAGAACTGGCTCGAGAATTGGCCAAAGTCAAGAAAGTATGACTTCAAGAAGCGCGGCGCAGACGGGTTGGGTGGTGAGCGTGCCATTATTATTTCTGGCCCTCCGGGGATTGGAAAGACAACAGCCGCCCACATGGCCGCTAAGCTGGCTGGTTATGACGTTATCGAGAGTAACGCCAGTGACACACGTAGCAAGAAGCTGGTCGAGAATGGTGTTAGTGATGTGATTAACAACACGTCGCTCCTCGGATATTTTTCAGGTGATGGCAAGAAGGTGGATCAAGCCAGGAAGAACATCGTCTTGATCATGGACGAGGTAGACGGCATGTCTGCCGGTGATCGCGGAGGTGTCGGTGCGCTTGCAAAGTTCTGCAAGAAGACCGAGGTTCCGCTCATCCTGATCTGCAACGAACGCAGATTACCCAAGATGAAGCCGTTCGATCATGTTGCGTTCGATATCCGCTTCAACAGGCCGACAGTAGATCAGATTCGATCCCGGATCATGACAATTTGTCACCGGGAAGGACTAGGAAAGATGCCGCCACAGGTCATCGACGCCCTGATTGAAGGCTGCAACAAGGACATTCGCCAGATCATAAATATGGTTCACTCCATCAAACTCGATGGCGCCTCACTCGACTACACCCAGACCAAGTCAATGACGAAGGCGTGGGAGAAGCACGTCATTCTTAAGCCGTGGGATATCTGCCAGAAAATGCTGGCGGGCGGTCTCTTCTCGCCAGCAAGCAAAGCTACCCTGAATGACAAGATTGAACTCTATTTCAACGACCACGAGTTCAGCTACCTGATGATTCAGGAGAACTATCTTGGCACGAAACCAATGGCACTGAGTGGCAAGAGCTACAACAGAAAAGAAGAGAACCTCAAGTATCTGGAGCTGGTAGAAAAAGCCTCGGAAAGTATCAGCGACGGCGACCTGGTCGATCGTATGATTCACGGTCCGCAGCAACAGTGGTCTCTGATGCCCACGCATGCCGTCTTCAGCTCAGTCAAACCGGCTAGTTATATTGCCGGTCAGCTCATGGGCGCCAACTTCACATCATGGCTGGGCAACAACAGCAAGACAGGCAAGCTGGGTCGTTTCGTGCGCGAGATACATTCTCATATGAGACTCAAGTCCTCTGGTGACCATAACGAAGTCCGCCAGCAGTACCTTCCGGTATTGTGGAACCAGATGATCCAGCGACTGGGAGTAGATGGTAAAGATGCCATTGATGGTGTCATTGAGCTGATGGACAGCTACTATCTTACTCGCGATGACTTTGACGCAATCAAGGAGCTTGGTGTTGGGCCTCAGGATGAGTCCAAGGTCAACATTGAGACGCAGACGAAGGCTGCATTTACTCGGACGTAAGTTTTGGCAAGCTCCAACCACACACTCAAACTCGTTAAACTAACCACCTTGACCGTGATACAGCTATAACTCCATGTCTCATCCCATACCCTTCATGAAAGCGAGCAATGTGCAAGCACCCAAGGCTGCAGCCAAGGAGATGCCTGACCTGGAGGAGGCCATCGAGGAAGAAGACGATGCTGCTGTTATTGCGGATCCTGCTGCCGACGAAGACGAAGAAGAACTTGACCTTAAAAAGGACAAGTATATCAAGCAGCCCAAAGCCAAGCCGGCCAAGAAGGCGGCACCCGCCAAGAAGAAGACGGCCGCAGCCAAGAAAGGGGCTAATGCGGAGGACGATTTTATTGATGATGACGACGAGCCCAAGCCCGCGGCGAAAGGCAGGGGTCGTCCTGCCAAGGCAGGAAAGTCCAAGAAGTAAACGTGTTAGTCTTTCCCTATGTGCTGTTAAGGTTTGATGAGTGTTGTGGAATCACGTCTGCGGAGGACTTGTATCCGCTGTTGTGGTCTTGTCATTGTGTGGTGGATGAAGAAGTAAGGGTAGCGTCGTCTTGGCTGTTGCTATTACCGGCTACCCGCCCGTCGTGCTGAACCTTATTCTGATGTCACGCAAGCTAGGACTTCGGTAAGAGATTTTTTCAGCCGTCGTTTCTATGTCGCGCGATGTGTACATTAATAAAACAAATATTTGTCGTTTGTGACAGCCATTTTGTTTGAAGTGGGCAGCTGTCGTCCTTGCGCTGGTTCTGAGTTGAGAGCCTTGGGCGCGTTCCTAATCGAGGACTGACACCATCAACAAACATAATCACATTCGTTGCAAGACTTGTAATATTAAGGCAGGCTCATCTAATTGTATTTAATCTAGAACTAGTGAGCAGTCTAGAAGCAGTCTCCAGGAATTGTTATTCCTCTCGCTCTTGCATCACCAGTCATATACAGCTAGCAATGAGTATCTAATTCTGTATATGATGTAAAAACGTGCCCCTTCGATACGTGAAACTTTTGAACGCCGCCATAACCGTAAAATGCAGACAACAAAGATGAACAATCACGTGAGAAGTCAAGGGAGAAAACAAAAATACAAAGCCGTTACGAACGCTTAAAATGTGTTTATTGATTAAAGTATTAGAAGCTGGTATCATTTCATTGGGTATTTTAACGAGGAAGAAAAAAGACAGCCGAATAGGTTGTATAGTGTCGAGTCTAGCATCTCAGAGGCAGAGGCAACAAAATCTTTTTTAGTCCCATCAGACACAAGACAGGTATTAAGCTCTTAAACGGGGCTTTGGTCCTTGCGCTGTGTGCTGACGCCATTGCTCGGGATGGGATCCTTGATCTCGGCATCAGCAGAAGGTAGTGACACCCTGGACTGGCGCGCCGCCTCTTCTTGCTCGTGCTGCTGAAGCTCGATGGGAGAGCCGGTAGGGGCGAACTTGCTGCGGGCGCGGAGCTTATGTCCGTAGAGGTAAAAGATGATGGGGATCGGAATCATAACGGCAGCAATGCAGCCGAGCAAGGTGCTCGCCCAGTTGATGCCCATGCCGTTGAACATCTGACCGGCGAAGAGGGGGAAGGCGGCTCCAAACAGACTGCGCAAGAACGTGTTGCCCGCGATGGCCGATGCCGCAAAGTTGAGGTAAGCGTCGACGAGATAGTTGAGAGCCTGGAGGAAGATAGACATGAGACCGAAGCCCGTCAGAATTCCGGAAGCGGTGGGAACAATCCAGTGGATGTCCTTGTTGTAGCCAGTCCATCCGAACCAGAAGATGCCAGCAGTGAAGGCGAAGGCTCCGCCGATGACGGATGGCAGTCGCCACTCAGGGATGGCGACATCGTTGTTGGCAGAAAGTTTGCGGTTGAACCACGGCTGCTGCAAGAGCACAACTATACCGGCAAGAAACTGGCCAATGATCATTCCGAAGAAAGCAAGACCTGCGATGCCACCTGAGAAGCCGTAGACACCTTGGAAGACGAGTGGGTATGCTGTGAGGAAGAGATACAAAAGACCTATACATATAATTAGAAGCCGGGAATTAGTAACGAGCCACGGATGGTGTCGGGTAGGGCCTGCATCGTGAATAAATACAATAGGTTGCTTACCGTAAATAAAAGCCATGTATATACTGAGAGACAGCACGATGGGCTCTGTGAATAGCAGCCGCATGGGTCTCGAGAAGTTCTTGTTGACAAGCTCGACAAAGTCGACCTCGATCTCCTCCTGCTTTGCGTGGATGCCCCAGTTCAGCGTCAGTCTCCGAAGCTCTGAGGCCTTTGCCACCAGAATGGAGGGAGGATATGTCTCCTCGAGGAACAAGACATTGAGGATGAGAGCGACTCCGCCCATGATGGACGTAAGCCACATGGTCCACCGCCAGCCGAGGTCAGATTCGACAATAAAGCCGCCGATGAAGGGGGCCAGGAAGGGGCCGGTGAAAACAGCCATGCTAAAGACTGTTATGGCTATTCCTCGGGTGCGGTTGCCAAACATGTCGCTGAAGACGGCGGCGACGACGGCCAACGGACAGGCACCAAAGAAGCCGGAAAAGAATCGGCTGATCAGGATCGTTTGGATGTCTTTACCACTGGCGGTTGCAACGGAGAATATGGTGAAGCCAAACATGGAAATCAAAAGCGGGAGCCGGCGGCCCTTGAGCTCAGACAGGGGCGCCCAGAGTGTCGGGCCAAAGGCAAAACCAAGGACGAAAAAGGATACACCTAATATTCCGACTTCGGTAGAGACGCTGAACTCGGCTGCAAGAGCCCTAGTCGCAGCGGAGAAGATTGACGAGGCAAACGAGGATGTCATGGTAGTGTAGCCGAGAATGATGGCGGTCACAAGCTTCTTTTGCAAGGGCCAGTTCTGCGCATGCATGGGATCGTCTGGCCCATCAAACTCGACGACATACTCCTCGCGGTCGGGTAGAGGTGGCGGGTACTCCTTTCCGGCACCAAAGGGAGGGAGGGCCTTGGAGGTGGTCCTCCTAAACCAGCTCCTCCGACCTGTGCTTCCGGCATCGCTTCGCGCCCGGCCAACGGTGGCACTGTGTTGACTGCGTGCGGTATGAATGCGGCTCAGCGCAGTGGGGTGCCGCTCCAAGTCCTGCTGGGTAGCTATGCTCCGAAGACTGGTCCCGTCTCGTGACCTTGATGCTGCCGCTGCCGCTCCGGTGGCACGACGCACAGATGAGATGGATGAAGCCGTTGAGACGGAAGAGGCTGAGATGACACGCTCTATTTCGTTGCTAGCACGACGGTTCAAGGGGCTCTGAGGGCTGTGTGAGCCAGGTGATGCCATGGCATCGACCTCAGCCCGGTTGAGCTCTCGGTCGACCTCGTTCATTTTTTTCTCTTCTTTTTCTTGGTGTTGTTCACCTCTGGTTGCTGTGTTGGTTGTTTTGTTTCTTGTTTATCCGAACAATATTTAATGTGAGTGCTGTATGGTAGGTGTGCTCAAGATATTGATGAACAAACAGGAAAGAGTAGAGTAAGTCGAGTCAAACTTTGACCTCGACGATAGTTCGCGAGATGGAGACAGGAAGATAAAGTGGAAATGAATTCAATAAAAAAAATAAAAAAGGAATATTACCCAAGACCTACGTCAAGATGAGCCTTGTACTTTTATATTTAAACAAAACAAAACCAAACCCCCCCCCCCCCTTGGGTTGCATGCAGGGGCAACGAGTCATCTTATTTTTCCTTCCTTTTCTTGCAGTCCCGTCCTGTGCTTCAGTTCCTCCCTAGGGAATTCGCGCCATCTGAACTGAACCCACTCCACGCGAGGCGAAAAGACGGCTTGTGGACCCGCCCCTCCCATCTGCAAGCTCTTCACCTTGCCCATGTTAGAAATACCTACCGTAACTGTGCCAGCTGTGGTACGGCGTGGTGGAGTTGACATCTGCTGATGGACTTTTCGAGAACGTCCTGGCAGGGTATGCTGGCTCGCGCACTTCTAAGACATGCGCCGAAATCCGAGCTCAAAATGCATTCCAGTGCTAATCCTCGTCTGCGGCTGCGACGGTTGCTTGAAAAGAAACAACCAATTCCAAACGGTTTGCCAAGTATGACAACATGAAACTTTGTTCCCCAATGCGGGCTATTTTTCTTTTACAGTAGTACCGAATCCCTTTTCCCAAGAGATCTCCCCCGGGTACCTCGGTATCGTCTTACGGTTTACCAATGCTCGGGGCAACCGGTCGCCCCCCCTTTAGCGTGCCGATCGAAGGGACGCAAGTGGTTCCTAACTTTGATTTAATTACTAGGTAAGCTGGTAAGGTTTCTTAACAGAGGTCTGGCTTGTCATTACGTGGTAATCAAAATCTCTTACTCCTGCTTGCTGCCCAATTACAACGTCATCTCCACAGCACCCACCCCGCCCAGCTGATCGTTAGCACAAAGCTTCGCCTGCCAAGCTGCATAAGCCTCTAAATCTACTATACGAAGGTAGCTTTCGGTCGAGGGTTTTTGGAGAGAAGTAGGGGGGAAAAATCACAACAAAGGGTAAACCTGCCTTCGGACGATACGGATTGTCCGACGTCTTCTGTGCAAGTCAACAAAGACTATACGTTGATATAGGTATGACAGCTGTCAATAAGTTTGAAAAGTTCGTGACAACTTGCCAAACTTATTACTGGTAGCTACCAAGCTCGGCGGCGATGGCGATATTAGTTTGCGCTCCTGCAGTGGCTAGGTAGTTGGGCAATGACGTCAATTACGTGACTCGATAAGAATAGGAAAAAAAAAACTCGAGGGAACAATAAAATCCCTCCAAGCGCTAGAAACCCCCACTACAAGCCGCCAATTGCCGCGGCTTTCCGAGAGACCCGAAACTACATTGTATCTTTCTTTGCCAGCCTTGTCAGCTTTTACAATCCAGAACATCATGCAGTTACAAATATTTTCCGACTACCCGATCATATGAAAAAACGCATTAAATTACAAAGCTCGGTCCCAGTTGGCAGCCGAAGTTTTGCACCCCTACCTAGAAGAGGCCTGAATTGTATCAATACTGTACAGGGACTAGGTACCGATGTAATTATGTGCGTGGCGCAGCCCTACCGTACCCCCCAGGCGCTGTCCTCTAAGAGGCTTGCCGCCTCCTCGAGACTCAATCCCGTCGTCTCGGGATAGATCCGCCAGATGAGCACGAGACCGACACCACAGATCACCCCGTACATGGTAAAAGTTGCCGGCGGCCCAAATGCATCCATCAGGGGCAAAAACGTCAAGCCCACCACAAAGTTTGCCAACCAATTGGTCCCCGTCGCGACCCCGCTGCCGACCGATCGCACGCTCAGCGAAAACAGCTCGCTCTGCATCCACGGAACGTTGCCGAGCCCAATGGCGTAGGATGCAACGTATATCATGATGCTGATGAGTATCATCACTGCCGCGGTCTGCGGCGACAGTTGCGCATCCCCAGTCTTGGCTGCGCGAGGTCTCGGTGATGATGTTGGGGCCGGGGATATCGATATGAACGAGAAGCCAAACGCTGCAAGCAGCAGCCCAACAATCATGAAAGGTAAGGAGTAGATAAGTATACGACGTCTTCCAATGCGGTCTACAAGCAGAAGCGCCAGTACCGTAAAGACAAAGTTTGTAACGGCAACCGTTAATGATGTTAGGGTTGGCGTTGCGAAACCGACCATTGTGAATATGGATGCAGAAAAATACATCAAGGAGTTCTATGATTGGATCAAAGATAATCAAGATTAGTCAATATCACCGGCATAGTGCCAAATGTGAATGAGTATCTTGGGCCAACTTTGAAATAAAAGACTCAAAAGTTCAGTGCAGAAGGTGGTTGGTGGTGAGCAACTTACAAATCCACATAATTGCTGTAGTCCCTGGAGAAGGCATGCGACAATCAGAGCTCGTCTATTCCGCCTGACTTTCACAAGCTCTGACCATCTTTCCATCCACTCCGGCTTCGATGACTGCATCCCATCACGGCTGGCCGAGAATCTTCTGCGGGCTTCGCACTCTTCACGAATCTCGACCTCAATCTCGTCGAAGACTCGCTGAGCCACCCTGTCAGAGGTAAATCTATGCTTGCCACCGGCAACACGGCGGATCACCTCGAGTGCCTCTTCTTTCCGACCTGTCCTGACCAACCAACGCGGAGTTTCTGGCATCCCGAGGAGGAGCACTGCCTGAACTACCGCTGGAACGGCTCCCAAGCCGACCATCCACCTCCAGCCGCTGGACTTGTCGCCATACTCAGCGAAAAGCCAGCCGATCACGTAGGCGACCACCTGACCAAGCGTGATGAACAGCACGTTGATGGTGATGAGCTTGCCCCTGTGGTCAGCCGGGGCGGTCTCGGCGATGTAGAGCGGCACCACAAAGGACGCGGCCCCCACGCCGGCCCCGACAATGGACCGGCCAGCGACCATTTCGGCCACAGTGTCGCTGCATGCCTGCAATATGGCACCGACTGCGAAGAGAAAGTCGGCAACCAGGATGACGCGTTTCCGGCCTAGGCTGTCTGCAATGGATGAGGAAAACGGGGAGATTAAGAGTGCAAACAACGAAGTGCACGATGTGATGACTGACTTGTCCAAGGACGTGAGCTGACGGCCCGAGAGGGCGTCGTCGATGGAAACCAGCGTAGATGATATTACCCCCGTGTCGTCTGGTGGTCATTGGGTTGTCAGTTGATCATCAGTAAACACATTTGTCATTGGGGCAAGGAGTAAAACCGCATAGAAAAACCAAGAAAAAACATACATCCAAAAAGGAGACCACTGATGCCGGCCGACAACACCAGCAGCCAAATAAACAGGCCTGGTGGCGCGTCTGGTAAGCTGCTCAAATTGGCGTCATCCTCGTGAATTCTTTCTACTGATGTGTTTTCCTGCTCCACATCTCCGGCAGCGTCGATGTTTTCTATCAACGGCGCTTCGGCCCCTGACATTTTTATAAAGGGCGGAGGGAAGGAGCATCAATTGAGAACTGAGGGCAAGAGGTGTTGTTAGACCGAGTGTTCAAGTGAAGGGCCGCTCCACCCTTCCCGTAAGCGGCAGGTGATCTTATTTGAGGTGCCAACTATGCTGTCGCGGCCAGCTCTCGAAGGATTATGATCCCAAAAACCGATGAGGTGTCTCAAGGCAACGTGCCTGAGTGGTTAAAGGGTATGACTAGAACCCATCGGGTGAATATCCGACAGAGTAATCATATGGCTTCGGCCTCACAGGTTCGAATCCTGTCGTTGTCGTAAATTTTTATTTTGCTTTCATCTGGCAGCTCATCCAATCTTTATTTTTGGTCTTGGTCCCTTGTGATTTTATTTTTACATGGAAACAAGGATAAAAAGAAAAAGAAAAAAAGAATGATGCAACCCAAGATATGTTTGTCCAAGCAAATTGAACCCAACACAGTGTCGGATGCCGCAACTATCTTTTACTCTGGCAAAAAAACTACCCCTCAAAACCCCTGGTGGGAAGCAACAAGGCTTGCTCAGGGTAGCCGTGAAAGAACCTTGTGCCTGGATTGAAATATTTTAGGGGTACCTTACGGCTTGACCCAGTCCAGTCCAGTGTTTTGGCGAAAGTTGAGCTCTTTGCTACACCCCAACCCTTGATTGAATATGAGTGCGAATCAGGTACTTGACCTCACCTTGTTTCTGATACACGCAAACTGGCAAGCCCCATTTTGTACCACCTTCCATGCTCGCAAGCTCACCAAGTGGCAAGCAGCCTACAGTATACGAATAAGCCTGCTGTTTGCAGCCCCGTTTATTATCCTCAGCTCATTGGTCAATCATGTTTCAAGGAGCCCTGCAATTCACACCTAGGGATTCATTGAATTCAGGGGTCGGGGGTGTACTTAACGAATTTGTCAAGTGTTAAGAGATGTGGACAGTTTACCATACTCTTCGTTACCGAAAAGTCAATTAATTCTCTACGCCTTCTAGTCTAGATCAATGCAGTGCATTGCAGCGCAGTGTACTTTGTGATAATTCGCACGCCTCCATTCTTTCTCTCGACCGTTAGAGTCGCTGGAACTTTATGTCGTTTTGTTTGTACGATAATCAGTCAGTCTATCGATACTATTAATCCTGCGTCTATCGCACATACAGTACAGCTAGCCAGAGCACTTGCAAACTACCTCAAGGACCTACCCACCCAAGCCAGACCAAAAACTTCACCATGACTGCCCACCATCGCTCTCCCCCGGGCGAGTCCTGGTTTGCGCCCCTCTCGATCGATCTGGTCCTCAAGGTGCTCTATGTGACCTTCTTCCACCCCTTCGTAGCCTGGATCGTGGTGCTGTGCTTCCGCGCCCAGCACATGGAGTACGATGCCATGCCCATGCGCGTCACCATGGCCTACGCGAGCTTCGTCACCGTGTGCTGGACCCTGGCTGCCGTCAACCGCCGCCTCGCCTTTGGCATGCCCCGCGAGGTCGACCTGGACGAGGAGGTCATTGTCATCACCGGCGGTGCCAGCGGCCTGGGCCTGCTCGTCGCCGAGGTTTACGGCATGCGCGGCGCCAGTGTTGCCGTCCTCGACGTCAAGGACATGGAGAATGGCGAGTCGCGCGGCGTGAACCACTACAAGTGCGATATAACGGACAAGGCTGCGCTCAAAAAGGTGGCGGCCCAGATTGAAGAGGAAGTACGTATAATGTGATGCTGTTTTCCAGTCTTCTTTGCCCTAGCAGAGCTGTCGCCTAGCTCTCGGGTTCCTGCTCGCTTTTGTCTCATTGCTAATACGTTACCCCTGCCTTCAGCTTGGTACTCCTACCGTTCTGATCAACAACGCAGCCATCGTCAACGGCAAACCCCTCCTTGAGATGGAAATCGACGATATCGAGCGCAGCCTATCGACCAACCTCGTCTCCCACTTCTACACCCTCAAGACCTTCCTTCCCGCCATCATCCGTGGCGGCAAGGGAGGAACCATTGTGACCATCTCGTCCGTCATCGGCCAACTGGGCTCGGCGCGCCTGACCGACTACGCCGCCGCCAAGGGTGGCCTGATCGCCCTGCACAAGTCCCTGACCGCGGAGCTGAAGCAGTCGCACCCGGACATCCGGACGGTACTGGTGACGCCCGGCCAGCTCAGCACGCCGCTATTCTACGGCGTCAAAACCCCCAACAGCGTCATCGCCCCCATCGTGGAACCCGTCGAGGTCGCCAAGGAGATCATCAACGCCATCGACAACGGAAAGGCCGACCACATCGGCATGCCATTCTACGCGCGCTGGTGCGACTGGTACAATGTGCTGCCGGTCAGCCTGCAAATTCTTGCTCGCAAGGTCGCTGGCATTGACAGGGCGATGGAGACCTTTGTCGGTCGACAAGGCGCCAAAAAGGAGATCTTACTCGAGGGGTTATGAGGCACTAACTTTCCAAGATAGACTGGATGCAAATTTCTGCAATGCTTGGTTCGTGGATGCCTTGCCATCCAATTGTACAACCCGCAAAGACCGAGATTTAAGTACATTTAACCCCAGCCGAAATGTTTTTTTTTCGACCTAGCCAAACCTGGTAAATAATAGACATTACGCACATTACGCATGGACCTGCATAACATGGGGATAGATTGAACTTTCGTCTGAGAAAACAAGTACGAAGTATGTTGCCCAGCTCTGTACTGTTGATAAGCGGCTACGTATACCTACACCTACACCCACGTCGTACACCTTGAGTGTTCATTAATAAGTTTTTTTATTTCTTTTTTATTTTCTTCTTTTTTTCTATTTGGTTTCTCTTGTCATCTCAATGAAGCTTACCCAATTCGAACAAATATCTGCAAGCCGCGCAATCAAAGTTTGTCCGCATCTTCCTCGGACTGGGACTTGCTGGTCATGAAAAGCCATGTTGTATGCATACCTGCCTCATATCTAGTTACCTACCAGCATTCCCACGTAGCATTGTCTTTTTAAACGAAACCATCCCGATATGTAGACAAAAGCATACCCCGCGACTTTGCCAAACGTTGTTCAGCGGCTTTTGAAGCCTCTTCTCATCGTTTCGACCATCTTAGACCATATACGGAGTGCATACGCTAGGTATTCAGGCCACTTGTCACCCACATATGTTGTACTGATGTCCTATCGAAGAAAGAAAGAAGAGAAAATAAAACATTTACACATGCTTTTTGCCAAGATATACACCAATGCCAGCCTGGGATTGGTGTGACATTAAACTACTGCCGTCTTTCTAATCCGGGTTGCCCTGAAACAAAACTAGGGGCTTTTTTCATTAGCAACTTGGTGTAAACCATTTTCCAGTAAGCTTTCCGCTCTGCTAAGCATAGTTCAGACGCAATGAAACATTCCCCCGCCTGTACCACCAACAGGAATCTAGAGAACATGGACAAGGCAAAAAGGTTGATAGATATACGGAGGATTTTCCGCCCTGCCATGAGATATCGTTTTCACGTGGCAAAGCTTTTGCATACGAGCCTTTGCATATGTGTTGATCCGTGGGTTCCGACTCTTGACAAACGACAAAAAGTATTGTTACGACTCGACAAACGCCAAACTGGACCCTTAAAATATTGTACATTACTTGATTCTTCGGCCACTTATTCATGTACAAATACGCACCATCTGCATTCATATTGCCCTATTACGTATTATGACCGGTCTGTGAGAGGACGGACAGAACACCATATAGTCGACGCAAAAAGGAAACTATTGGTCTTATAAATATCGCAAGGGGGAAATCAAGTCGACGGCCGATGGCGACAACAATGTGGTGGGATACGGCACGAATCCAAGAGACAGTTACGAGGGAGTTCATTCATTCCAATCTTTTGGCTCCCGACTGCGAACTCCTCAGCCGCCCGGTCGTCTCCAGGGGCGGCTTGACCGACCGGACTTATGAATGTTTGATATTGGCGAGGGCGAAGCGGATATTTCTCATTTTGTTAGATCTCGGCTGCCCAGAGCGCATATTTGCCGCTCTAGAAAACTCGTGGGATGATAATGACCTTCCCCTTGACCCTGAGCAGGTGCAGCAGTTATTAGGCTCACAACCCCACGGTACCAAGGCTGGCGATCGAAGACTCGAGCGCAACTTCTGCGAACGACAGTACAAGTACCTCTTGAGATTCCTCCGCAAGGGAGAGCACCTGATCTATCAACCTCTGGAGGTGGTGCCGCTTGACATCGTTCACGAGGCCTGGAAACCACTGAGAGAAACAAGCAGCAAGATCATTGACAAAGTCAGCTTGCCAAAGTATCCTGGTCAGACTTTTGAGCGAAGACGATTCCGGCTGGCGTCATTGAGCGCCGGTCCATACATGGGAAAAGATGAAATATGCCACGAGATTGAACAGGCTCGCACACTGCAGAGTGTCCATCTCGTTTCCTACTTTTGCTCGTACCAACATGAGGACCATGCCTACGTCCTTTTCGAGCCTGTCTCGGCGACCAAAAGAAGATCTCTTAGGACGTTACTGAGATCAACGACCACCAACACGGCCAGTCCCGTAGCATTTGTTAGGAGATCAAGACCAAGACGGAAATGCGGCGTTAACGGGGTGCGCACGCAGCCGGTGCGGGTGATTAACTGGATCGGGTGCCTGGCCGATACACTCTGCATGATACATGGGATCGGCCTAGCGCACGGTAACATCAAGCCATCTACCATTGTGGTAAAAGACGATGACGATATTCTCCTCTCCGATTTTACGAGACTAAACCCATCAGTCTTGGCAAGAATCCAGGGCCTAGACAGCTTCGACAACGAAGCGTACAACTATGCCGCTCCCGAGCAATGGGTCCGCGCCACCTCGTCCCTGGTGCGCGATAAAAGTCTTGAGCTGCCGCACCCAGCCACAAGAACTGACGAGTCCAGAAGCTTTGGAATCTCTCGAGCATCTACCGACAGTGACCGTACACGTTTGATGGGAAGCCCTCTTACGACAGGCATCACGTCGCCAGGCTGGCTCGATCCCAGGGCTGCCGACGTGTTTTCCCTCGGCTGCGTCATACTCGAGATACTCGGGCTTCTGCTAGGCATGTCTAGCAAAGCCTTCGCCGAACATAGAACTGCGAAGCAAAAGACCCATGGGCGTGGCAGCTCGATCCCTGACTCTTCGTACCATCGTAATCTCGGCCAAGTAGAGAGGTGGATGGAGGCCTTAGCTGAGAAGGCAACATCTCGAGACAGAGAAGGCATGACGGAGAGTTTTCGGGGTGTCAATGTCTTTGCGGCAGTTGTCCCCTTGCTGCACATGACGGCACGCATGCTGGCCGTCAACGCCATGGATCGGCCATCCATGGAGGAGATCCAAAGAGAGACGTATCAAATATTGACCGAAGTATGTGGAATCAGCGAGCCGCACTGCGGTCCCAGTCAGAGCGCATACGCGAAAAATGAGCCCACCGGCTCTCGAGCGAACGACAACTGCTCGATACCGACAGCAGCTTTTCCGATTGACATTACCAGCGAGGAGAGTGAACCTGCGCTGATGACCTTGTTGACAACGGAAAGGACCAGTTCACCACCGTTAGCTCTCTGTAGCGGGTTGGAGAAGATCCGAGACTTGCGTATCAGAAGCAAGTAATACAAGCTTGGTTCAGTTCCGTGGGCATTAAAAATGATGCACTTCGCCATAGGCTCGCCAACTTCCGTTGCCAAGCCAATGTTTCTCTCGTCGATAGGCGTCTGTCTCGCTCACTTTGCTGACTTGATACTTCGCAATCACTTCGTAACTCGTATAGCTCGATTGCCTTGGGTCGGATCCGTTGGAAACTTCCGTCCCTATGTCGTGTAACCCACCATCATGCTACCGTCGCAGCAGCAGAACCGTCGTGTATCCGTCGTGAGTGTCATACTGTGCCGTATTTAGAGCTCCCGAACACGAGAAAAAAAAAAGACGCAGACAGGTACAACAATCGCACTAAATTACCCCTGAATTGGGTTACGGAGACCTTGTCTCTCCGGTAATTTGTCCCCACGTGCTTTTGTTGTTGCCTATTCCCATGTGTATTGTCGGTGGGACAAAAGCATGTGGAGACACACCAAGTCGTAAATAGAAAGGCAGAGGAAGAAAATGCCAACAATTGATTGATAGTAGGCGATAGCACGTTTTACGGCACGGCTCGTCGAGATATCTCGCTATCTTTTTTCTTGTAGATGATTGATGAAAGTCTCGGCTGGAATAATCAATTCATTCTGCAGCTCCCGGGATGAAACCAAGTTTTGAGGCCATGGTACCTTGTCATGTCGTCAGCAGCTATACCTAACAAATACGTGGTGTGATTGGGAGTATGGCGAATGAGAAGGAAGGTGGGAAAACAGTTCATTTTGATTGGCCAATTATCAAAAGATAACATCTCTGTTTGGTCAAGAGCTAACCCTAAATCGGATGCCAATGCAGGCAATCACGATGCTTGTCGTTCTGGTTCAGACTGCCGTCTACTCTTTTTTTTCAACGAATTTACCGTGACTCGACTGACAAGCCTCCCCCCCCCCCAAGTACAGTAAGGTAATTGAGGCTTTATCGACACGAACTGTCAACCCCTGCCAGCTCATCGTCATGCCACCTTTGGGGTCGGCGGTCCAGAAGCTGGTCTCTGACCACAGCTGCATCAGGTCAGGAACAACCGGCAGGGGAAAAATGAGAGGGAAAAAAAACCAGACTTGACGCGCCGGGCGCGCGGGGGGTTTGCCTGCACCCAGCTGCAACAGATATATGCAGTGTGTTGCGCGTTTCCCATTCCAAATAACTGGTCAGGTCCGGTGTGACTTCTTTGTAGTTATCCAATCAATTGGTCAATCGATCAATGGCATCGGGCAATGGGAACAATCAGGTCCCAATCGATCAATTAACAGTCCTATTCCCGTATCGTGCCTGCAGCTGCCCATCCGCTTGCCTGCTGTATCCCTTTTACCCACCTGTCTGCCGGATACTACCTACCTACATACCTACCTTACCTACCTACCTTCGGTACCTACATACCTAAGGTACCTACCGACTCTCGTCATTGTTGTGCTCCCGTCTTGTATCTTGTTTGTCTTGCAATCTAACCTCTGTTTGCCAACCCAGTCAAAAGTCCCGTCATGTCCACGCCATCTCGCCTTATTACACCTGCGGCTGCAGTACACGCACCTTACCTGTAGCTTGGGTTGTTTGCTCGAGCAGCTCCAATAGCAGGACCTTCCTTTGCGACTTGGGAGCATCATAATATAGGTCTGCACCCTCCCGTCCTGTGCGAAGCTACCCAAGGTATTCAACTCAGCGAGTTGTTGGTCCCGCCAGCCGGTCGTCACACCTGCATCAAGACTGTCGTTACTGCTTCCTTGATCTCAGCACTCTGCACTCACCATTCTAATTCGGCACTATATCTGGAGTCCCGCCAACCCCCAGACATTTTTGCCTACATCCCCTCGCTAGAAATATTCTGCAACTACTCCACGTTGGTCAGGTTTCCGCATCTGTTTATTGGACGATCAAGCAATACTCAAGTCTTTTCTCCCCTTGGGCCTTTTTGGGGGAAGTTTTTGGATAGAAGTCTGTCTTGGAGATTTTATTCTCATGCAACAAGCAGACATTCTTGGCCCCTGGTCATTGTCTTGCACCGGCGTGTACATTGTATCTGAGTAGCTACTTGCACGTCGAGAGGCAAAGCCAGAGTCTCTGAAAGGATGAAGGGCTTCCTCTGTGCCGCAGTGTTGGCGGGCTGGGCAACAACTGCCACTGCTCTGCCGACCGTCACTGCGTATGGCAACAAGTTCTTCACGAGCGAGGGCAAACAGTTCATCATGAAAGGTTTGCTGTTTCTCCGGTCCCTGTGGCATATGACGTGGTGATACACATTGGCTGACTCGCTGTTCAAAGGGATTGCTTATCAACTAGTCGAAGACGACCCCTTGGTTGATACAGAACAGTGTCGCAGGGACGCGCGACTGATGGCAACAGTCGGCGCCAACGTAATCCGGGTTTATCATGTTGACCCTCTTGCGGACCACATTGGTTGCATGGCTGAGTTTGCCAACGTAGGCATTTATACCCTCATCGACCTGGATACTTTCAACACATATATTCTGCCTGTGAGTGAAGTTCTCATCTGCTTGTTGCTGCCCTCTAAGAGAGAGAGAGAGAGAGAGAGAGAGAGAGAGAGAGAGAGAGAGAGAGAGAGAGAGAGAGAGAGAGAGAGAGAGAGAGAGAGTAGCCCAAGACCTTGGCTTACTGACACGGACGGTCAATTAGAACGAACTTCGCTGGACCCAGACGATGCACGATGCATACGCCGCAGTCATGGATGCCTTCTCGAACTTTGACAACTCGCTAGGCTTCTTCGTCGGCAACGAAATCATCTCTACCAGCGGCCACTCCCAGGCTGCACCGTTCATCAAGGCTGCTGCCAGGGACATGAAGGCTTATCGTGACTCGAAAGGATATCGCAACTTCCCTGTGGGCTACTCTGCGGCCGACATCGCGGAGCTGAGGCCTATGCTACAGAACTATCTCACATGCGGCGGCGACGAGTCGCAAAACGTCGACTTTTTTGCTCTCAATTCATACTCTTGGTGTGATGTCGCCAACTACAACACGTCGGGATACGTCGCTTTGCAGGAGCAGGCCAAGAACTTCCCCGTGCCTATTTTCTTCTCCGAGACTGGATGCAATGTCCCAGGTCCGCGCCTCTTTGAAGACCAGTCGGCCATTTTTGGCCCAGACATGATCAACGACTGGAGCGGCTCTTTGATATATGAATGGATCGAGGAAGCAAACCACTACGGCCTCATCAGCTATGGTCCGCCCGCGGACCCAATGATTGTCAATGAGAGTATCAAGGGTGGCTTTGTACGCAAGGGCCAGCCGACCCCAGTCGCACCCGACTTTGAGAACCTGAAAGCGCAATGGGCCAAGGTGACGGCCGCGGGAATTATGAGGGCGGATTATACGCCCACAGCGATCTCGACGAGGGAGTGCCCGACTGCGACGCCGGGTGGCTGGCTTGTGAACGGCAACGTTGCGCTGCCTGCAGTCGGGGATACCTTTACTGGCGGTTTCCAGCCTGCACCGAGGACCACGCCCACTAGTGCCGGGTCGGGTACTCGTGCCGAGGCGCCGGCGCCATCTGGTTCCAAGGATGCGGAAGGCTCGGCGAGCTCTGAACGAGAAATCATGGGCATGGGATACGCTCTTGTCGCCGTCATGCTTGCTTTTGTCATATTTGCTTGATCACAAAAGGCATCCCGCGGGATTCATCATGTGGTGTTTTGCGATATGCCCCTGGTGCCAGATTTCCCCCCATCCCCCCTGTTTTAACTGTCTTGGGGGCTATTTTCTTGCGTTATTTTGGCTTGGATTGCATCGACATGGGCGTGGTAATTAATGATATGCATGATTCTTCATTGCGATATTGGCGTATGGTGACACTGGGGTGGACTGGGATGGACTATATGGGACGAACAGGACATACATTTTGATGGAAACTTAATCATTTCCAAAAGACAATGGGTTTGATGCTTTGCCCAGGAGAGGTCACGGGCACTTTTGGGGCTCGATATCCATCGTGGTACGACAGGTTTTGGTGGCTCACAACTTTATTAGGGCATTTCTAGTTTTTTTGTCTTCTTTCTTGCATGCACTAGACTAGTTGCCTACTGCAATCTAATACCATTTGGTGCTGCTACAATCAAACGTCCCAATACCGTAAAAGAACGGGCTGGTGTTGAGGTGTACAACTTCCCAGACATGTTTTAGTCCTGTTGTATTTCTACTTTATTTGGACATTGATGCGCTATGTCACTACGTAAGCTCAGATAGACTCGGCGGATGTTCATTCGCCAAGGGTCGATCTTGTTGATCTCATTGTCGTGGTCAGGGATAAGTTTAGATGAAAGCTCAGGGTCGATGTGTACTATAAAGCACGGTCGTTGCAGGGAATTGATTGTATGAATTGATTGTATGTATGCGTTTCTTTGCGCTTAAATGATGTACCGGAATAGGAATAGGAAGTTTCTACAGTATTATCGGTATAAAAAAGGAGTGTTCAGCGCAGTCGAAAGTCTAGATCTAGATCTATCTAGATAGTTACAGTACAGTCTAGTCTGGCCTGGTCTAGTCTTGTCCATCCTGATTCGAGCCTGCGTACAAGGCATGCATGCAGGCATGTATCCAAGTCCAGCATCGGGCAATTCGCAATCGGTCTCTGACGCGGAATCCACAGATGAAAAAAGGAGACCCTCTAATAATATCACAAACTATCGCTCGGCCGCTACCCAATCAAAGACGTGTATGGGCTGCCAACTTTGTGATGCCTAGACAGTAAATTCGGAAGGCCGCGCTTCAAGCCCTGAAACGACAATGCCTCTGTGCTTGGAATGGAAGCAGGCGGACACATGTGATTTGTACATTTACTACATGATGTTGCCACTATAAAGTACTCTCTATGTAGAGTACCCAAGGTATGCATATAATTCCAGTAACCTTGGAATATCGGACTATTCGTATCCCACGACATGTAGCCTTCCGTACACTGTATCACCACAGACTAAATAAGGCACGAAAGGTGCTAGAACTAGTCTAGATAGAAGAGGATATCGCAAAGAAGAAAGGGAATAACGAACCAACAAACCTCACTACCTCCGTATGTGCTTCGTATTCACCAAGTAAAGTGGGCGCATGACGTTAAAAATCAAATCTGGGTTTGCTGAAACAGTCCAAAACCAAAAAAGAGTTGAGTTTAACAAGAACCGAATAGTATTAGCGTTGATATCTCCTCTGTTATACGTGGGGAAAGGGGGTACATGTACGATACGTGCTCACTACCCGACAAGTGGGCGCACGGCGTTGAAGATCCATTGACCCGCTAAAAATGTAGGGGGTAGCTCACGGCAACCAGCCATGGTTTCCCAGGGTCCAGCGGGAATTCGAGCCACGCCGAGGGCTGAGGCGATCGATTCTTCATCCCGCCCGTCACCTCAACCCAGAAACCGATCTTCATTTTATCATTGGATGAAATTGGCCCAACGTCTTGTTCTTTCAAAGTTGCCTATCTAACTATCATACGCGACGACTGCATTAAGGAAAAGCAAATTGTCCAAATATATATGTATATACATTTTCTTTTTTGCTTACCGTACTTGCTGGTCTGATACCACTTGATTGTATTTCCCGGGCGAGACGAAACAGCGCGCTTTCATAAACCCACAACGACTAGACAAACCGTCCTTCGTTTTATGTGGATGTCTGAAGCAAAGACACTATTTTTGCGCATACACCCTTGTCCGTTCCCTTTGCTACTCTGCAATTTTCTTCTCGTGCTTGAACATCCATCATGTTCCTGTCATCTCATGTCTGAAATGCTACCTACCGGTGATGGTCTCCAGCCGGGGCAAAGCGATAGATCTGCCATCCAGGGGAGGACCTTGTCCTTTTTTCTGCTCAGCACTTCCCGGTCTGCCAGCTTGGTTCTGGGGGGCGAACGGAAAGCCGAACACACCGCTCCGTACCCTAGAACCAAACCACAGTTGAGCTGGTACTGGGTTGGCAGCGTGTTTCTGTGCGGTCTCCAAGATG
Organism: Pyricularia sp. CBS 133598; assembly: GCA_004337975.1. Taxonomy (NCBI): domain Eukaryota; kingdom Fungi; phylum Ascomycota; class Sordariomycetes; order Magnaporthales; family Pyriculariaceae; genus Pyricularia; species Pyricularia sp. CBS 133598. The sequence continues at coordinate 3,028,005 of CM014983.1, forward strand.
TATCAAACGTGCAATATTACCATAATATACAACTGTATATTATTGGTACCTATAGACATCCCCCCCTGGCACAGATCACGCACTGACTGTTTGCCTTGGGTAATGCTTTGTTAAACCTAGCTCACCCCTTCTGGATACATCAGTGATAGCACGCCAACCCGCACAAGATCGCACGCACCTTTCAATCTCTCGCTGTCAAGTTGACAGCGCTAAAGAAAAATCAGGCTGGCACTGCATAGACAGTCCCGCTTACACCTACGAGCCGAAAGACATACTTGACCCCCACGCCGTCACCCCCCATACTCTCAGACATCACACCGCTGCCGTAGATACATACATCTGGCAACGAAGTCCTTTCCGCATATGGTAAAATGTCCCTGAGCGATATTCCTGCTGGCCTGGGTTAACATGGCGATCTCATAGCTTTTTTTTTCTCTACATCTGATAGACTTGCTTGGGGAGTGAACAAAAGCCTGGTGCACCCCGTTTCACGTGCAGCCTACCCCTCTCCATCCATCTGCCTTGTTTACCACCATGGTAGCTTGGCGATCTCTGTCATCTTTTTCACTTTCGATTCTTGACGTCAAGGGGTCCCTTCTCAACTCCCGCCTGGGACAGGCTACTCTTGAGAACATCCAGCGGAGTGGTTGCGCCGTCATGACCCGTTGAAACGTTCCTCTCTGCTCGGAGATCAATGGTTGCCACTTATATGTGCATAGTCTGCTCATACAAACCCCACTGAACTCACCGTTCTCCTCGTCGCTCGAGGTACTGGTCGATAGGGCTCTGGTAGAAAATGGCAGAGTCATTGAAGCCCGACCAAGTCAAGGCGGCTGAGCCGACCTCCAAAGACCTGCCGCCAGGACCCAGCTTTTCAGACCTTGTCAAGAACCAGACGAAATCAGTAGGTCCAATGCGACCATCAAGCCAGACCCCTACAGCTAGCTTGAAGCTTCTTGCGAGGTACACACCTGACTAACAGCTTACGCGACATAGCCACTATCGCTCAGCGAGTTCATGGACTACCTCATCTACATCGAGCACAACGCAGAGAACCTGCAATTCTTCCTGTGGTACTCAGACTACGTTCAAAGATGGAGCAGGCTCCCCAGGAGACAAAAGTCCGCATCACCCCCGTGGACTACAGACTGCGAGGAAGAGGCGGAGCGTCTCCGCACTTGTCCCTTGGCTGCGCACAAGAGAGCAAACAGCGAAAAGATGGCAAACATACTGGCCATTCTAGACAGGGTATCGGAAAAAGAAGAGGGCAAAACCCTTTCTCGCGAGAGCACCACAGACACCGGCTTAGTTAAACATGGCTATCACAAAGAGTTTGTTACATCAGCTCGAATCCACGAATGTAAGTTGGAATGACTGACCACTTTCTGTGTTTTAAATGTGCCCGAGCACAGAGTTCTCGCTGACATTCCGGGATTCTCATGAAATCAAGACGCAAAACAACCGTTCAGGGATGAGCTCATTAGGGTTGTGAAGACATACATTGACAAAGGTGCGCCTCGGCAGCTCAAATTATCCGAAGGGGATCGGGCTTCGATCCTTGAAGGCTTGCAACATACAACACATCCCACTGCCCTCCTTCCGGCGTTTACCATGTCCAGCAACATCCTCAGGGAGTTTTCCCACCCGAGCTTCATAAAATGGAGCCTGTACAGAAACGCAAACAGGCCGCGGATCAACTTTACGCGTTCCATGGCCGCAGGTATCATTGTTTTGGGCCTGGGTTTCGACGTCATACTTACCGTCTCGGGCCTCTCAACGTACCTTCGTGCCCTCGGGATACTACTACTGTGGCCTGGCATAACCTGGCTTGCGGCGGCGGCAAAGGGTTTGTGCCTGGAACTGTATTTCCAAAGGCTAAGGCAGCAGCGACCGTGGGAGGCGCAGCAGCCTGAGCGAGATGCTAAGCTGGAAAAAGCGGACTTGCAAGCCTCCCCTGTTGATAGGCACGATGCAGTGGGGGAAGTGGCCTCGTCACCATCACACTCTCGGTCCCGGAGTTTTCAAAATTCCTGGTATGGCTGGCCGGCTAAAAACGACCGTCTCAGGCCCGACAACGGCAACCCCGACAGCACTGCTCTAGGCCACCGGCCCAGCGTCACAGTTAGCATCAGCGCCAGCGTGACGCACAGCGCGCGAACGGAATACGACGTGGCAAGCCCGGTCTCCGCAGTTGGCTTCAGCACGGTGATCACGGGGGGACACGACAGGAGCAGAGGCCACGCGTCGACCGTCAGCGGCGTCGATCCGCCGTGGAAGCAGAGCATGCAGCAGCCCCTGGACCCCAGCAACGACTACTCGAGGGAGGCTTGGTACAGGGAGGAGGGTGGCGGGCCGTCGCTGCTCCGGAGGGTCTTCGCTGGGACGGTGGCGACCCGCAATAGGGATCTGCACCTCATGCAGGACCGTTTGGTCCTGCGAGCCGTGGTGGTGGGTGGCCTTGTTTCTGCTCTCATCACGTGCGGGTTCTTGTTTCTGCCGGGCGGGAATCGCCTCTCCGGAGTAGGAGCTAGGAGGTAAAAAAAGAAAAAAAGAAAAAAAAACCAACCTATTTTTGGGTTTGGCGGTTGGTTGGTTGGGCGGGCTGTCGTTCTCTTCTTGGCCGTGTTTGCTGGATGAAACACGCTTATTATTGTTCTCTTCTATGTTGTGCCCAGTCGCATACCTGTTTATAAACCTATCACAGAAACATGAACTTTACGAACCTTGATGGTTGTTATCCTGGTTTGTTTTTCCGGGTTTTGTTTTGGAGTCAATTGTATCTGGTTGCGGAGCCATAGCAAGCATGCATGCGATTGGATTGGGAGAACATGCGAGCTGGGTTTGTTTTGCATTGGATCGTCCGGCATTTCCAAGGTCCAGAAAGCCATCAAGGATTGTTTTGCGTTGGGCGTCTCACTCACGCGCTTAAAGCCGTAGCATTCTTAATACCCTGGTTTTCCTAATTGTTGCTATTATTATCCACTGGGAACAAGTCGACCTGAGCTTCTTTTCTACCTTTTTTATGGTTCTTCTTGTTTGACGGGCATGATTTCCTTTGGACGATTGTCTAAAACGTCAAAGTACCTTAGAGAGGCATAACCAGGAGAAACAACCCAGGGCCCTTGGACTTTTACATGTGACAGATGCAAATAACCTTTTTAAGGCTGCCTGCACCATGATCTACCTAGGAAACATAAGCCGTAATATGTTCTTGGGATTTTCTAGGGTATAAACAAAAAACCTCAACTATATTATCCTTGCGAACAAATCGCGGCCCGGTACCAAAAAAACGCCATGCAATGCAGCAAACGGAATCAACGCAAGTTGAAGGAAAAGGCCATGGGTGTTACAGGACATGAGCATCGGTGACGACGCTTCCCTAAACTCACTTACTTCTCCTTTGCTAGGATCATCTTCTCTCTCTCCGCCTTTCGCTTCTCGAATTTCTTGCTCGAGTGCTTGCGCTCGTTCTCCTCGCGCCTCTTGATAGCCCTGAGCTCCTCGCTCTTGATCTCGCCCGCCTTCTTGATAACCTTGGGGACGTGACGGTGGTTCTTGATTCGCCTAATTTCAGGCATGTGAGCATACCGTGCCGTCACTGCTTGATTGTACTCTTCGGCCTGCCGCTGGCGTGCAGATTTGATGCCCTCGCGCTGCGAGGCACGAGCCCGCCACAGCCGCACGTTACCATCGTCAGAGCCGCTCAGAACATATTTATTATCCGGAGTCCAGGCAGAGGCAAAGACACGCTGCATCCGTTTCGCTGCACACGGGAATAGAGTTGATTAGTAGGAAGCCTAGGATGAATGCTTCAAACCCACAAAGACGCTTTGATGCGTTGAACTTACTATGATATATGTCGGCAGAGTGACCCTTGTCCCTCCTCCAAAGTCTGATAGTGCGGTCATACGACCCTGAAATGAAGTCAGTAATCGTACTACAACACAATCGTCACTCATGATTTTCTGCACCGTGGAAACTCACCAGACACAAGCTCTTCGCCATTGGGTGAAAATTGCACATCCATGACAGCAGCCACATGGCCTTTAAGTACATTCAGGGCTCGGTCAATTTTACGCATGTCAAATCTGTCAGGTCAAACTGTTAGCTCTTGCCCAGGTGGAGAATTATGTCTGGCATCCCCTGACAAATGTGTGAGAGACTTACATATAAATGTTGTGGTCCTCGCTAGCGACGGCAAAGTTGAAAGCTTCCATAGGGTTCCATGCGAATTTGTTGCACGTAAAGTTCAGGACAGTCTTGTGCAGAGGCATGGAAGTTCGCAGGTCGTATCTGTCACATGCATATAATCAGTAACGAAATCTTCATACTCAAAGTTTTGCTGGCAGTGTAATGGGCTTACAATATAATACCACGGTCCGAGGCACATGAGCCGAGTATTGACTGCTCCACTTGATTAAACGCAACGGAGTTGATAGTATCTGTAGATGTGGGCCAGCGCAAAACTTCGGGCGCAGCGGAGTGGCGCTCAAGGTCATAGATGGAAATGACGCTGGAAGCGGCCGCGAACGAGTTCTTGGATCGGTGATGAGACAGAGAAGTGAAAGCGTTGTTTCCAAGCCAGGTTGATAGAGGAGCAGAGTCGGAGGCTTGATCGGGTGAGAAGAGCTTGATCGTCCTGTCGGAAGCGCAGGTGAGAAGCTTCTGGTCCTTGGTGAAGCACATGCCCTTGACGATGTTCTCATGTGCTGTCGTGTGCCACTGAGGTTGAAGCAGCTAGGTTAGCCACATCCTCAATTCTCGAAAGGACATATCTCTCTGATCGCCCCCAAAAGCAGACAAACTTACCACTTCCTCCCGACTTGTCAAGTCCCAGATCTTCACGACACCATCAGCGCTTCCAGAGGCGACTCTTGAAAGTGATTCAGGGTCCACCGTCATCGAGAAGACCGAGTCTACGTGGCCCTTGCCAAGCTGTGCTATAAAAGGCGCGGCAAACATCCTCTCCATTTTGACCGCATTGAGGGCCCTTTGGTATTCCCTCGCCCGCTCAAAGGGATGCAGAGCTGGATCGACATTCTTCGGTTTTCTCGCGACGTCAGAGCCCGCAGGCTGCTGAGGGGCGCGGCTCAGTCTGTGATGGAATCTTTAGTACGAGGCCTGATTTTAATGGGGAGGTGACGGGGGTGACACTTACGCCTTGATCTTCATTTTATACGACAAGTTTATGTTGCAGTAGTGACGAACTCGCGAAGATGGACAGTGACCCAGCTAACCGACTGGTACCTTGGGCCGACTGGATCAACTTTCGCAAGCCGACAAGAGCTCCCCGCGAAAAAATTGGCGGAATCGCAGGGCAGATTAGATCCCGACCCACCATTTATCTTATCTGCAAACCCACCGTTTGATTATGTAATTTGACCAGGGTGCCCTCCATTCATGTTTGTCCCGCGCTTTCGTACGTCGGCTGCAACCTAGTGGTAGGCAGTTGATGGAGCTTAGGTGTGTGCACGTTGGAAGCTCCTAGCAAAGCAAAGTTCCCATCAACGAAACGACATCTCAACCCATCTCACTCCGCCTTGACGATAGACTAAACGAGACCCCACTGTGCCGGCTGCCCCAAAACAATTTTAAATCGAAAGTAAATACATCATCAATCGCTCTTTGACGAGGGATACGACATCGATCAGACGGGCGATTGCCACCGGACAACAGCGCTACATCACTCCGTTAGCGACATATTCCCGTCGCCCTTAGATTACGATACCATGGCTGCGGGAGACTCTCAAAGGTTGCGGGAGGCGCAAGAAGCCGCAAAATCGAACCCGAAGAAGGCAGAGGAGTTGTACAAGGAGATCGTCTCCAAGCCACCATCAGTTACCTCGGACGCCGCCGTCAAGGAATACGAACTGGCGTTACTCAGCCTGGGTGAACTGTACCGCGATCAGAAGTGAGCAGTTGGACCCATCTCGCAAACAGCCTTGCTTTGAAGGACATCCTCGTGCTGACCTTACCCCTTCCAAGGAACTCGAATGATCTCGTCGAGCTCATCAAGAGGAGCCGGACAGTGCTGTCGTCATTTGCCAAGGCAAAGACGGCCAAGCTCGTCCGCCAGCTTCTGGACTTCTTCGACGGCATCCCCAACACAACCGACCTCCAGATATCTGTGACTAAGTCATGTATAGAGTGGGCAACCTCGGAGCGACGGACGTTCTTGCGGCAGAACCTCGAGACCAGGCTAGTGACGCTGCACATGGCCAAGCAGTCTTACTACGAAGCACTGACCTTGATCAACGGACTGTTGAAGGAGCTTAAACGCCTTGATGACAAGCTCATGCTGGTCGAGGTACAGCTCCTCGAGTCCCGCGTCTACCATGCCCTCGGAAACATCTCCAAGGCCCGCGCCGCCCTGACGAGCGCCCGAACCAGCGCGGCATCCGTCTATACCCCTCCTATGCTGCAGGCCAACCTCGACATGCAGTCCGGCATGCTGCACGCAGAGGACAAGGACTTCAATACCGCCTTCAGCTACTTCATCGAAGCCCTTGATGGCTACCACTCCCAGGACGCTACCAAAAACGCCACCGCCGCTCTACAGTACATGCTGTTGTGCAAGATCATGCTCAACCTTGTCGACGACGTCAACACTCTTATGGCGTCCAAGCAGGCGGCCAAGTATGCCGGCCAGTCCCTTGAGGCCATGAAGGCGATTGCGCGCGCCCATGCCAACAGGTCGCTGGAGGAGTACGAACAGTCTCTTGCTGCCTATCGCCACGAGCTTGGTGGCGACGCCTTTGTCCGCTCCCACCTGCGCCGTTTGTACGACGCCATGTTGGAGCAAAACTTGATCAAGGTCATTGAACCCTTCTCGCGCGTCGAGATTGATCACATCGCCAAGATGGTTGGTCTTGACACGCAGCAGGTCGAGCGCAAGCTGTCGCAGATGATTCTGGACAAGGTCATCATCGGCGTGTTGGACCAGGGCGCTGGATGCCTCATCATCTTTGATGAGACTCAACGTGATGAGGCTTACGATCACGCTCTGGCGACCATCGAAAAGCTGAGCAGTGTTGTAGACGTCTTGTACACCAATCAGGCATCGATGCTAGAGTAGAACAGCTTAAAAGATGAAGTTACATTCGGTTTGGGCTTTCCACATGATATTTGGTCCCGTTTGGTTGAGTGATGGTCAATGGCACCATGTTTGGCTGTAATATTAGATGATCGGGCATCTGAGTGGTAGAATTATCAATCACAAGAAGTCTTCTCAAAGCAAAAGTGTTTCCAAATGCGTAATCTCTCTCCTTGCTATTTGTCAAATTTTTTTTGTGACCCCGAAATGCAAAAGTCCCTTCCCATGTTTAACCACCCAAACTCCAATGCCCAAAGGAAGGATAATAGAAATATCCGCTAGCACCTCGAATGCAACAAGCGCAACGCTTCCTGTATGCAATATGAACAAACACCCCCCCTATAAGAGACTCGACCAAGGCCAAATGAAGACCTTGGCACGCGATTATACAAACAATTCTATGTGAGAACGCTCTGTGCAAAATCCTCAGTGCACGTCTCAACAACATGGTCCAAACGGTATGTCCAACCGATAAAAAATGCAAATACCCATGTGCACTTGCACTATATACGGGCGGCAAACCCCGATTTTCTGGCGGCTCCATCGTCAGCAAGGGCCTTCTTCTGCCTCCTTCGTTCCTCGCCAACGAGCAAAGCAAACAACCGCTTCGCGAGTACATGTTCGTCCCAAGCACAAAAGAGGGTATCGTCACCCCCGCACAGGTCGGAACGGAAAGCATCGACGACGTCGAGGTGCCACTGCTCGAGTGCCATTGATTCGCCCTGTGCCGATACAAGCTTTCCCAAAAGCGCTGCCGACCTACGACGCTGCGCGAGCCCAACACTGCGGTGCTGGAGCTGGAAGTTGAGCGATCCCCGCCGTCTTTCTTGCAGCAACAGGTCCATCTGAATCCAGTGGGCTTTAGTCCACTCAGTTCGGGATAAGGGGGCCGACGAAGGAGTCGCCTTGGGCGCTGTGAGAGGCTGGCGAAGTGAGGATGAGGCAGGTGTCAGCTTTGGGATAGCCTTGTTGGCGAGCATTGTGAGACGCGAAGTGCTCATCCTGTTTTCCTTGTCTCCGTTATCCCCGGCAGTAAACGTGCGTGTCGGCTGGACTTCAGCTTCGTCGTCGTGGTCATATCCGTAGGCTTCGCGCTCCCTGCGAGCCCTTGCCTCCTCCTGCGCCAGGGGCGACAGCGTGCTAGTCGAAAACTCAACCACCGGGCCAGGGGTTTTAGGCTTCAGAGGAGAGCGTAAACATGACTTGGTCGGAGAGGCTGTCCGTTCGGGCAACGGCTTAAGAATGGGCGCAATGAAACTAGACTCGTCTGCCTCTTCGTAATCTCTGATAATGCTGGCCTCGCGAGTGTCCTCGTCATCCTCGTACGATTCCTCATCGATCGCTTCAGAGACTTCACTGGATGCGCTCTGGGGGCGCACATAAGTGTTGGCCGTGCCAAAAAGTGAATTGGTTACATTGACGCTTGGCTTGCTAAGGAATGGAGCGAAGTTACGCTTCTGTGGCACGTGGGCGTGCTGCTGGTGTCTAGTTGACGCTGCAGACGACGGAGCGAAGAGGCTTTGGTGGGATTGTGCCTGGCTCGCCGGGCGAAATGGTGCAGGGGAGAACAGGTCACTCCTGTTCTGCCCATTGTTTGGCTGGAACGCCTTTTGCCGAACAGATGAAAGTTGGATATCCTCTCTTGCTTGTTGCCGAACCGGGGACTTTTCTGGGGCCGTGTCCTCCTGCGCATATAACTGCATCCCAGGCACAACCGCAGGAGAGGAGAAGAACGTAGACAGATCGACCCGCCTGGCAGGTACTGCGTGAGCTGAGACCTGGAATGATTGCGGGTTTTGTCTGGATTGCGATGGCTGTGATGCATCTCGTCCATGTGCTGATAGTAGGGAGAAATCATCTGTCTCATGGAAAGACGGCTCGTTCTGCGCTTTGGTCCATGGGCTCGGCGATTTACCTCTACCCCAGCGGTTAAGTGTCGGGTCCTGGGCCTGAGTAGCCTTTCTTGGTGAGCCACTTGGACGCTCTGCCTCAATTGCCCAGATATCTTCGTCTTCGTCTTCCTCTTCCTCGGTATCATCCATATCGATAGCTTCAGACTGAACATTGGGGTTTTGTAACTCTGGTTCAGTGACCATAGCATCATCCGCTTCGGACTCGGCACCAAACACCGCAGCTTGAGCGGACGCTCTATTTGTGAAGACGCTGGAAGCAGAAGCGCTTCTTGCTCTGCGAGCAACACCTTCGGTAGGGCTTTCGGATGGCTCCCAGTCCATTCCGTCTTCCCCTAAGGTATCTTTGGCAGCCACAGAGTGTGTCTCAGGCTCCGGGATTCTTTCTTGCTCTTGAATGACTGGCTGGGCCTGACGGTGTGACGCTGCGGGTTTTGGCATGTCCGGGTCTGGACCAAAGGGATCATCCATTCCTTCGGGGATGGTGAATTTTGGTGACGAGAACATCTGCGGACCCTGCGATACAATGTTCTTTATCTGCTTCATTGGATTGAAAGTCTTGGCCCACGACCTTTGACTCCTTTGGGTAGACTGAGGTTCCAGGGCAGTAGCTGTCGGCGGCGATTGTGGTGCTTCTGAAGCATTATGCTCAGGGACATTTATGGACTGCCTGCTAGGCGGCTGCTGTTCCTGACTGTCTCGTGTGGTGGAGGACCGGAATGGGCTTCGAAGGAGGCTCTCCCGACCCTTCGGCGATGGTGGATCCGAGGTTACCGTTTGCAGTGCTCGTCCAGCCCTAACAATTGGCGAAAGCGGGGGACGGGCCGTGAGAGACGGCAGATCAAGTCTGTCAGCGGCCGCCACAGCTACGGGAGGTGCAGATGGCACATCTGGCGGAGATTGGTCAACTGGTGTCTCAGTTGAATTGTGTCTCATATGCCGCCCACCGCTTGTGCCTGTAGTGCTCATAGCAAGTCGGAGAGGAGGGGGAGATGAGCGCAAATCTTCCTCTGCAAAGTCAGAAGCGGCTGGCTCATCGACAGCTTCCTCGGCGCAAGCTTCATCGTTTGTCGGCGACGGTGTCTCTTCCGGCGTCAAAAGCATGCTACCAGTGTCTGAAAGGGGACCCTGTGCAGTTGCGGCCGCTGCTGGTTCCACCGAGTTGTCTCGAGATGGATCTTCAGCTTCCTCGGCTTCGTTTTGGTAATCCTCCAGTGCTCCGTCACTGGATATCTCCTCTACATGGTAGGCCTCCTCTTGCGTACTTGCTTCGTCCTCGGCGTACTTTCTGGGCGGACGGGGTGTTGCTGCCTCTAGCACGGCGTCTGGTATTTCTGAAAAAGAGTCATCATATAGTGTCGACTCTTCTCGAGCAGCGTCAGCCTTGGCTGCCCGCGAAGCCAAAGGCGTCTCATCTAGCGACTCGTCTTGTCGTAAAGACTTCATGGCCAGCTGTCTACTGAGAGGAGTGGCAGTCTTGCCACGTCTAGGGCTCCTCGATAGAGTCATGGACCGGCTGTCGATCGCCCTTGAAAGTCGTTTGGTGATTGTAGGAGTTGATTCCTTTGGTAGCTGTGGCAAGCTGTCTTCCTCGACTTCTTCAGCCTCGTTTGCGGCATTCGGTGTCAAGTCATCTTGCTCTTCGGTTGCCTGGTCAGCCTGGTCAGCCTGTGACTGCATGTGCTCGTCATCGGGCTGCCCGTGCCGGATGGATTCAAGCGCCCTGTCAACGATGAAGCTTGTAGCCTCTCCCATTTCGGGCAGGCTTTCCTCGCGGTATTGCCGAGATTCGCGGAAGGACACGATCGAATCCATCATGATCATGCTAAAATCCTCTCCTTGGGCAATGGTGTCACGGTCCGTCTCTGTTTGTGCAACGCTCTCTGTTGCCAGCGACTCGGTGTCACTTCTGTCAGCTGCACCAAAGTCTATCAAGTCACTCTCATTGACTCCATCGCTGGCTACCGAGATATGAGCTTCCGAGGTCAAGTGCGACCTTTCCTCCTGGTTACCACCCAAAGTACTTGGTGGCTCGGCATGGTCAACCCTGCTTTGCCCCATCTCAGATGCTGGTGCTGAGCGAGATTCAGACAGGTTCGCGAGCCACATATCCTCTTCATCACCATCATCCCCGGCAGCAGACCCGTCCGTGGATACGTTGATTGTCGACAACAACGTATCGTTCGGACCTTGTTCTCCCGTCTCGTCATTTCTGGCCGGGATCACATTCGGTATGGTCTCTGTGAAGGTATCTTGCTCGGCCATCTCCTCCATCTCGGCTGGGACCAGAGCTTGTCGTCTGGGTCGTCCTCTCCTCTTCGCAGTTCCAGTATCTTGAGCATCTGCCTTCGGCGCTGTTGCCGTCTTCCTAGCCGGTGTTTTAGATCTCTTTACAGGTGACTTTCTGGGCCTGGCCCTCGGTGTCTCCTGGCTGTCCTCCGCATCGTCGCCCATTTCTGATGCCGAGTCTGCCGTGATCGACACCGACCTGCGAGTCCTCCGGGGCGTGCTTTCCAGCGGAGACCCGGCCCGTTTTCTGGTCGAGGGCATCGGCGTACCGGTCTTCAAGGGCATCGGTGTGCCTGACTTCCGAGGCCTTCCTCTCCTCCGCGGCGTCTCTGTACCTCCTGGCCCCTCATCATCGGTGAGACCTCTCAGCGGAACTGTCGTCGTGGTCGTGCGCACGTTTCGGCGAGCAGGAGATCGCGGCGTGGCTTGCTTTTGCGGCGGGAACAATCGGCGATTAACATGGGTTTTGCGGGTGGCCGAATCCTCAGCCTCGACGGTTACGAGTATCCTTTGTGGTGATCTCGCGTTACCGACGTCGAGCTCAAAGGTCTGTTTCCTCGGTGAGCTGGCCAGGATAGAGCCCTGCCGTTGTGACCTCTGTGTTGATGTTTGGCCCCGAGCCATGCTGCGTGTCACGCGCGACATGGAGCTCGTTATTGGGTCACCGAGCGGATCTGGAGAGGACATGATGTCCAGGCCGGCGGTGGATGACATCGTTGTTGGTGGATCATAAATAATATGATCAATGCGATCAATGAAATGCGATGTTAGCGGTTGTAATATGGATATGTAAGGTAGTGTGGGCTGTCGCAGCTATAGTGCCCGCCTTGTCGGCACCGTGCTTTTGCGCAGGGAACTTTTTTTTGTCCGGGGTGGGTGCTTGCTTGTCTCACGGACGACAGCGATTGAGCGTGCGGGAACATCCTATGGCAGAGAAAGCACGCGTCCGTCGGAGCTTTGTTTACATTTACCCCCATAAAGTTTGGCGTGCGTTGCTAGGGCGTTCACGTGAGCCTCGCATGCTCACGTGCTCTGGTTTGGGGTTTTTGATCATCCGGCGTAATTAGCTAGGTGCTTATATAAGTCAAGTGCTTAAGCATCTTGGTGAGTGACATAACTACCTTAGTAGTTGCAATACACTTAATTCAATTACATGTAGCCCGCCTGCCCGTTTCGGAGAGATTGTTTGACCTTTCCGCTCCTTGTGTGACAGTATAACCTTTCTTACGAAGTGAAGTACCTTGCAGCTTCAGTCCAACCTTACCCCACGCTGCCACTTTCATGGAGAGCGGATGAAAGCAAATCCTTAAAAAGTCACTGACAACAAACATGAATTATTAATTACCCCAAATCTTTTCCCCAGATCCCCCATTCTGTTGCTTAGGCTCAGACAACAAAGCGCTAGGCCTGCGTTGCGTCAACGTTGACATGCACCCGTGCAGTCAGTCGTTACATATCTAGGTATGTTCTCACTCGAACAAAAAGAACAAACGTCGCAATACTGAGGTAATCGGGACACTCAACCAATTGGAAAGCTTGGTTTATAAAATGGAGCAGATACTCCAAACCTTTAATAAGTCACCCGATGTCTGACACCTAGTGGCAATGACGTGCTCGGGATCATCTTCCGTGACCTCTGGATTTCTTTGAAATATGAAATACCTATCAATTAGCAATGCTGCTTGGCTTCCCACCAAATCAGACCCCTAACCTCACGGTACCGATAAGCCACAGGAACCAGAAGGTTGTTAGCACTCCATACCCGAAATTGCCGTCCCAAACTAAGAAGCCAAACGCACATGCTTGGTAATCGCCGCCGAAAGTGGTGCCATGTGTTAGCATGGCGACATCCACAACCTATCAGCATGGTCTTTTGTGATTTCAAACCATGCGAGCCGTCGTACCTAGAAGTCTCAGTATACCCAGGTTGATTTGGTCGAGTAATTAATTGATTGCCCAATTGGTAGTATTTTGGGGCCAGGCAAAGTATATAAGAGATGTTGGGCTCCTCTCACTACTATATCCACCCTGAGCTAGACTATCCACCAAGCATCAAGAGAACCCTCTCATACCTTCAATTACTATAGTGAACAAATAAAAACACAGTGCCTTGGGCAAATCGGCATCTCAAGCATTGTTTTACCTTGTAACCCCTTACCTTTTTTTTGTCACGAAATTGACATAGATATGGCCATCACTCAAGTTCCCCGCGGCCCTGTTACCGCCAAGCTGAACTTCTTCGAGCCACCAGCAGATGGTTCAATACCTTATAACGACCTCGCCCTGCCAAGGGGCAGCCCTGGCGGTCACAACTATGGGATTGTTTCGCATCAAGTCGACATCGAGGACATTCGCGGCCGCGAGTCTGAGTTCAATTTAGATCGCGACGCTTTCGCTGTTGTTCAGGGTGTTCCTCCATCCCGCGAGGTAGACTTTGTGGACGACGAGTCCATCAAGGAGAACTACTACCCCGAGGTCGAGAAGCTCCTACTGGAGCAGATCCCCGGCAGCAACCGAGTAGTGTTTTTCGACCACACAGTCCGTCGGTCCTCGCCCACTGCCGACCGTGCCCCTGTGTTGCAGGTGCACATTGACCAAACGGCAAAGTCGGCAGCCCTGCGCGTACATCGCCATCAGCCTGAGATAGCCGAGGAGCTACTCAAGGGACGTTACCGCATTGTCAACGTCTGGCGTCCTCTCAACAAGCACCCGATTGAGGCCTCCCCGCTGGCTATGGCATCCTCCTCAACACTTGAAGATGGGGATGTCATTCCCGTCGAGCATCGCTATCCAAATGGGTACACAGGCGAGACGGCCGGAATCAAGTACAACAAGGGTCAACGGTGGTACTATCTCAGTGGCATGAAGGGAGACGAACGATTCTTGATCGAGTGCTTTGATAGTGAAAGCCTGAAACCGGGATCGAGTGTTCAGGGGGGTCGAGTGGCCCATACTGCCTTTGAGGATCCCAGGACCAGACCTGAAGCTGAGGGTCGGGAGAGCATTGAAGTGCGGGCTTTGGTGTTTGGACCATGAAGTTGTTTTCAGTCAGATGGGGAGCGTGTATTTATTTATTCGAGTGTTTTGTTTTGTTGACGTTGTTTTTTGATGGCGTTGTAAGCGGTGTGATTCGTCACTGAGTTCCAAGTGAGAGAAATTTGAAATTTGGTACCTATTCAACACTGTTTGTCAGTGAGCACGTTTGATGCCTTTTTTTTTCTCTGAGGAGGACAAACCTGCCCGTCGGGCTGTCAGTCCAGAGCAGAGTAGACACACTTGTCTCAACTTGGCCAACACCCAAACCTTCTACTCCTTCCATACACGAATCACAAACTAGACTAGCTGGTACTCACCAGCCCACCTTTACTGGGATAAAGCTCACAATCTGATCACTACCACCATCCATATCCATCATGCGCTACTTTTTCCTGTCCATTTCTTAAAGTTCCCATTCAGGAGAACTGTGTTGCGTTGCATTTTGCATCTCGACTTTGGAACTTCCGAAGCCGATCCGCTCTTTTACCTCTGTTTTCTTTCTTGTCTTGATTATCGTCAGTTTCTTGTTTGTCTTCCTAGTGCCCGCCTATCTCACCTTGTTCAGTCGCTTCACATTGTTTCCTGTCGCCTTCTTTGACGACCTTTAATATGTCCAAGGCTGCGACAGATATCGGTAAGTCATGAAAAAGGTCCTTGCCGACTTTTCCTGGCTCTCAAAACCTACATAGCGTTTAACATTAACATTCGGTGATATCAGCACGACGCCCGACACTGTCGCATCATCGGGCTGCCAGTTGTTACGAGGATATTCGTGTCCATTCATTATATGATGGTTATGATCAGCTATGGACGCAGGGCAGGCCAGAGCCTCCAACAACCGATATCGCACCTCGAAAACATCCCGAGATAAAACTTAAGCCGTTGATAGTAGAGCATTGTCAGGACAGCTACCAGCTAACACCTGGATCGCTAAAAACACCGCAAGTCGCGGGTGTGCCCTGCCCCCGCACCTTACTTCGGAACTCGCGTGGCGACAACCTCGAGCTTACTGAAGAGATGATGTCGGCCTATAACATCCTGCGCGGACCTCAGCCTGTCAGCCGCAAAGATCCTCTGCTGGACCAGATTCAGGCAGATGCGGGCTTGTTCTCATTCAACAGATCTGAGATTTCCTCCAGCAGTGGCTCAACCCTTGCTTCATCATCGGGATTTTCTGGGTTTGTGCATAATCTCAGCTCTCCGTGAGTATCCAGGTGCCCTTCCTCGGCTGGTTATGAAAACCATTTGCTGAATATCAAACACAGATTTCACACTACCATCATCACTCCCCCCGACGATGCTGATGATCGATATTCCAACCTATCTGACCGCACCATAACCTGCAATATCCGCCGGTCCCCTGAGAAGAGAGCTGCGTTACACCAGCCATTCGTCGAGGCAAAAGTCCGCGAGATGAAGGCGGAAGTCGTCGAAGATCCATGGAAGTGTGGCCCTATCGACACATCTAGATACAAGCTCCCTCCTGCTGGTAAGACCATCCTCCTACGTTGCAAACTCCGCTGTTGACTTTCTAACTGCCTTGAAGCAAGCGAGCACGAGAAGTGGAACACCATGAATTCCAAAGTTGATCTGCCCCCGTCAATGATCTCTCCAGAAACCTTTCTAGCGTGGTCAGAAGGCGCACAGCTCTGGGATACGGACATCTTGCACCAGGAATCGCGTTCTAGAGAGCCAGAAAAGCCTGTTCGTATGCGGCCCTCAACGCCCCTTCAACTACGGGAGACGGACTGCCCCGACAAAAGCCCGGGTTCCAGGTCTTTTTTCGCATATGAAGAGCAATATGATCAGGAAGACGGCGAGCGCATGTCTCCGCACTACAAGGTCCCCTTGAACCCATCAATACTCTGGCAGTCTCGTCGTGAGTTCTTGCAGTCTCCCTGATACCAACCAACTTCGTACAAGATGTCAAAGATGTTTTGCTGACTTGGAGGGGAAAAGCCGTGACGCCGGAGATGATGTACCACTACTTTCCTTACGGCGAGTTCGACCGCATGGACCCAGTAGCTGGGAAGGCTTGTCGAGATGCCAGTCTCGGTTCTATTCCCAATTTTGGAGTAGAAGATGCCTCACCAGTCGATGGCGAGATTTTCTCCGAGGTAAGCCTCAAAAAGAAAAGAGCTACTGTTATTTGAATTGATCTTTGTGTCAACTAATCTCATGTTGTTCAAGGACGAAATTGATCAAGTCCTCAACACCCATCGCGGGCCCATATTTGACGACATAACTGCTACCAAGTACAAGGAGGCCATCAATACTTTAGAAGAGCACCTCGCCCTTTCGAAGCAGCAAGACGCTCAACTGGAGCAGCAAAACGAAGCCCAGCGACAGCTTCTCCGATCCCTTGAGTTCAAGCTCGCATCTCTGCAGCCCAATTTGACCGGAGACGGCAGCGACAGCGGCAGCCCGGCCGTCAGCGAGACCGAGACCTGCTACTCGCCAGTGTCGGCGCAGAGGCGAGCGCGCATTCTACAGCACATGGCCACCCGTCTGCGTGAGAACATGTGGCAGCACAACTGCCGTCGCGAGGCCATCGCTGCCGCGCGCCGCGAGAACGCGTTGCTGCGCTTGCAAGTTGGGCAGGCCGAGGAGCGGCTGCGGGCTGTCTCTGCTCAGAAAACTGCTCTCTGGGCCGGCGAGGACCAGTGGCGCACTCCAACACCTGCTTGGCAAGATCCGCAGTGGCAGTGGCAGTGAGATCCCAAGTTGTCTTTCCTTGGTCAACAGGGCTACGCTGCTGCTGATGGTGCTCTTGTCATTCATTTTCATCTGATATGGTACCTGGTTTGGAAGGTATTTTTGCTCCCCTGTTCTCTGTAAATTCGTGTCTGGCAGCAGAAAAGCATGGCTCGAAAGAACGGCCTGTGAGAGAGTAAACCCTTTGCCCAGCTCAGGTTCCTTTCTTTTCAAAAGTTTTCTTTCTTTTTTTCCTTTTTCTTTGATCTTATCTTCAAACTTTATGCTGAAAAAGGCTCTTCAGTTTCTCTAGAGGACCTTTGTTGATCTGCTGTGGTGACTTGCCTCTTTTGAGCTTGATCAATCTTGTACTACTTGTACTTTGCATCTTGAAAGACAAGCACCCCAAGTTTTGTATGATAGAATATGTACGAATCTTTGTGGCACCTGCTGAAGCTACTCGTTGTATCGGAAGTTGTTTCCGTCCGAGGAGGACGAACCTAGCTTTCTGCCCTCGATTATACAACACCATCCACGGTTATAGATGGATGTTTGCCAGAGGTGGATCGGGGTATTTTAGGTTGCGTTTCAAACTAAGCAAAATCATGAGGAATAAGATTACAGCTTTTCCACACGGTGGGCGAAAGCCTGCTTGTGATATGAACAGGATGTAGTCTTATATACATTGAGAAACATTGCAAGCAAATGTGCCCTCCCATACATGGCAGTCCTCTTCCTGTGCGACCGCGCCGAGCCCTACTTGGTTTTTTTTCGTGTTTATGACAGCGTTTTGTTGTTTTTATCGTGAGGGGAGCATTATACATGTTTGGTCCAGTAATGCCAAACTCTGGGATCTTCTCTTTTTTTCAATTACAGTACAGCGAGTGATCAGGTCGAATCGAAGGTGGGTAATGATACAGTTGATTTTGACAGTGGGTCATGCCATGGGGACGGACCAGGGCTCTCTTTTGGCTGACAAGAGAGCTTAGTTGGAAGAAAAGTGGTTAAAAGGTTACTCAAAAACCTGCCACTTATGAGTTCTTGACAACGCCAACCTTGGCGGGTCTTATAACACGACCATTGAGCTTGAAGCCGGTCTGTTGGGTGAAGAAGACAGTGTTGTCATCCTTGTCGGGCTGGGGCGTCATGAAGGTGGCCTCGTGCTCGTTGGGGTTGAATTTCTCGCCGTTGGGGTTGAAACGCTCCAGGCCATGCTTGGCGACAGTTGAAACCAAGATGTTCTCGGTCATCTTCAGGCCCTCGTACAGGTTCACGAGATCCTGGAGGAACTCGGGCTTGGTTTCCGAGTCCTTGGCAGCATCGCTGGCGGCCTTGATCTTATCGGCCGGAACCATGGCGAGGGCGCGCTCCAGGTTGTCGACGCTGTCGACCAAGTCACGGGCAAACTTCTGAATTGCAAAGTCCCGGGTAGACTTCATCTCACGGGCCTGCCTGTCCTGAAGGTTCCTGAAGTCGGCAACAGAGCGCAAGTACCTGTCCTATTTGGAGGGAAGCCTGGGGTTAGTAAATGTGTTCAATACCCAGAAACAAATGCAGAATTTTGATAGCTCACCTTCCACTCGAGCGCCTCCTTGCTCTTTGTCTCCAGCTCCTTCTTCAGCGCCGCCTCCGGGGAAGCGTCTGCTGCGGCAGCCTCTCCGTCCTTTGCCGCGTCCTTGGCGGCATCCTTAGATTCGGGTTCCGCGCTGTACCACCTGATAGAGGTAGTCCTGACAGGCCTGGATACAGCTGAGAGAGGAAGTTGCCAGAATCTGGGAGCTGAGCTGGGTATTCTCTGTTGACCAGCAGCTCTGAGGGCGGAGCGGGCGATCCGCGAGGGAGTTGCGACTGCTTGTCTTAACATTGTAGAGGTGCGTGCGTATACGTAGATTATGTGTATACTCTAGATAAGAGAAAAACAATGCTGTTCTCTGCGAGTACCAAGTTGTTTGGATTAATTGGCGCTCTGTGTGGAAAAGAGATGATGATCGTGTGGTCTGGTGGAAAGCTTGAGGTGGAAGAGTTACTGCAGGGTGAAGAATGCGCAGTGATTTTTTTTTCTTTACCACGGGCGAAGTTCGGCCCACGTCCAACCACCTACAACCTTGCAAGTTTGGTTGTATCTGTGAGCTAATGCCCAGTTTCTATTGCCACCCCTAGGAAAGACCCTTGCTGGACGTAATCTTTTCACAAATTCACCTGATACCGGCATTCCACCCACACACCGGGGCGTGTGTGAGGCTGCATGCCACCATACCTTATTCCGCCGCGACTTTGACTTTGGAGCTACAGAAGCGCGACGACCCCAAAAATTCCGTCCTATTCTTCGAGCGCATAAATCACCATCCCCCAAAATCACCATACCGCCAACCCCCATTTCCAGGAAGCAGTCATTACGCGAAAACTACGTTACGGCTCTTGTAGACTCGGTCCGTCTGCCCTGTTTTAACAGAGCGAGGCCGCGCGTGAGACGAGCCCATCCACGATCGATTAAATCCCGAGCACAGATATAATCATCGGGTTTTACCGTCCCCGTCGCCGCTATCATGGACTACAGCACCGGTTATGAAAACACCGACGAGCTTGGTGCCGTCGTCAAGATATTTCATGTGCGTCGAATTGCATCAGTCTTTGGATTGCGTTTCTAACAATCTTTGGGACAATCCTGACCTTCAATTCTGACAACGTACTCTTCGTATAATGTGTAGGCCGATTCTGTGCATGTAAACTTCGAGCTCAGCAATGTCGATTTATCACTAGCCAACTCCATCCGCCGCGTTATGCTTGCCGAGATCCCGACTGTAGCAATAGACAACTGCGAAATTAAAGAGAACACGAGCGTCTTGGCCGACGAGTTCATAGCTCATCGTCTCGGTCTCGTCCCCCTCTCTGCCCGCGGCGCCAGCGAACTCGTCTACGCCCGTGACTGTGACTGCGAGCAGTACTGCGAAAACTGCTCCGTCATCATCACCATTCACGCCAAATGCGAAAGTGAGGACCCCAACTACGTCATGAAGGTGTACGCGCGCGACATGGTGGTCGACGGCCGGCGGGTCAACCAATCGGTCGGAACCCCCGTCATCACAGATCCGGATGGACTCGGTGTCATCCTGTTCAAGCTCCGAAGAAATCAAGAGGTACACATTCGCTGCGTAGCGAAGAAGGGAATCGCCAAGGAGCATGCCAAGTGGTGTCCGGCTACAGCCATCGGCTTTGAGTACGACCCTCACAACAAGCTGAGGCACTTGGATCTCTGGTATGAGAGTAACGCCAAGGAGGAGTGGCCTTTGAGCGAGAATGCGATCCGCGAGCCCCCACCGCAGGAGGGAGAGCCCTTTGACTACGATGCTGTTCCGAATCGCTTCTACTTTGACGTGGAGACCTGTGGCAGTCTCGACCCCGACGTTATAGTGCAGGAGGGCCTCAGGGTTCTGCAGGAAAAGCTTGCGAACCTGGTCATGCTGATCGAAAAGACCGACGAGTCCAAGGGAATGGGCGGCGATGCGGACTACGACATGGGCGGCGGCGCAGGAGGCGACTGGGGTGGTTACAACACAGTGTACGGCGGCGCTCACGGAGACCAGACGGCGTACGGAAATGACCCGTATGGCGGTGGCTCAACTTCATATGGGCACTAGAGTAAAGAGATTCCTTTCTGCGCTCATTTATTGAACCTGTGGCATGCGTCTTTCTCTGGATCTACACAAATGCGCATCTGGCCCATCGAATTCTCGTTGGGGACTTGAGTCAAAGTTGAAGAACATAGTTTCTATTTAGAGCTTTTCCTTCTCGGGGTGTTTTGGCGTACATGATCCTGGTCTCTTTTCCCATCACTGCCTCAAAATCTGGCGGGTGGCGGCTTGTAAAGTCGGTGGTTTTTCGCATATTGGACGCTTTTATATCATAGTCATGGTCCATGGCGCAGTGACAGGCTCTTTCCGCGTACAACAGTGACAGTCTTTGCTTTCGCTGGTGGAATGTAGATGCTCTAGTTCTAGTTGTTGGCTGTTCTATCGAGGTAAAAGACCAAAGTAAATGACCAACCAGTAGTCCGAACCCATATGCAGATTTCAACACCCATCAAATGCCACGCTGTCTATAAATGCTGCATCGGCACCTTCCTACTGCCCGGGTAACCTAGCACAAGAATCTGCATCTACACTCTGACAGATTCCGGATCTAGAAACAGCATACGAGTGCTCTCAGCTCCCCTTCGCCGTCTTCAATGAGAGGTGCGGATGCCATATCATAATGGTTCCTCAATTGATTTGGCCCTGCGGTACATCTTGCGGTGGGCCTCCAAGAAGAGAAAGGTGCAGATTGTCTGCCTGAAGTTTCGAAAACAGCAGCCCTTGTCAGTTAAACGCCCGGATCCGGTCGATATGGAGGTCCGGGTTACTTACGGTCCAAGACGTAGAAAACTGGGTACCCATCCCTTGAACATCCAGCCCATTCCCTCTGCGGCATAAATTTCCATCACCAGCTTTGGTATGCTGGACGTAGCGCTGGTGGCAGACATGACGCGTGTCTTGATGACATCCACCGGGCTTGTGACAGTAGCTGCAGTCACACCAGCCAAAAAGCTGGCAGTGAAGTGAGTAGATAAGTTGTCTGTCAACGGCGTGTGGTTTATCAGTAGCTTTTTGAACGTGTCATACGATGCTAGCTGCGACGCCGTCATTGCTGCCGCCCTAAGACTGTTGGGTAGTACGCCCCGAAACCAACTCGTAATACC
Organism: Pyricularia sp. CBS 133598; assembly: GCA_004337975.1. NCBI lineage: Eukaryota > Fungi > Ascomycota > Sordariomycetes > Magnaporthales > Pyriculariaceae > Pyricularia > Pyricularia sp. CBS 133598. The sequence continues at coordinate 3,049,762 of CM014983.1, forward strand.
GCCTTCTTCTCTCAGCATCCTGATCATGCCGTCAAAGGCGTGCTTGTAATTCCTTCGTTGCTCCACCGGCAGAGCAGCGTCGTGCTGCATCCTCACGTTCAAGACGTCGGCTGCATTTCCAGAAATGCCACCGAGGAACCCCGACGCGGCTGAGATGGCAACCAGAGTTGGGAAAGAAGGCTGCCGGCCGCCATTCCGTTCCGTCAGCCGGGTTTTGACCTCCTCATAGACGCCAAACCGCGTTGTCGAATAGGTCAGCTGGCGAAGAAGAGATGCAGACAGGCCTGCGTAGAGACCAGTTACTCCATTGTGACGCGCAACATGAACGACGGTGCCGCTCATGCTTTTTGGCATATCACCCGTTCGCGTTTGTAGGCGAACCTGTGAGATTGATGTGCCGTATTAGTGAACGTCGATCGGTATCATAGTTTCATGCGACTAGTGTGCGCAGTGCATGTTCAACAACGAATCACGTCTCACACGTGGCATCGCCAAGCTTTCTTTAAAGACAACATTTATTTACTTGCCTTGACTACCGCGGATTGTCTGGTTAGTAATGAATTGCAAAAGAACAAGAATACGTTTTGTGAAGCCCATTTTCCAAACACTGCATCGCTGAAGTCCTATTCAAGGAGCTCACCTAAATCTAACGGATGTGTTACACATGCTGCCAAACTGGAAGCACTGCCACCAAACCAGAAGGGATACTTGATGGCGTCAACCTTCTTTTGCGCTGGCTTTGGTGTTGTCGAACGAAGGGCCGAAGTCGTTCGGGCCAAGTCCGAAGCCGAGGCCGGAGCCGGAGATGGTGGCGTTGCCATCGCGTTTTCGCCCAGCAGTTATCTGCTCAGGGGCAGCCAACTACTACTCGCCAGTGAGGTGTCGTCTTTAGGGTTATACCATACCAAACACTGGTAATAAAAAGCGAAGTATATTATAACTGTATATTGGTGATTTGGGAATTAATTTGCAAACCCAAATGGTCTGTTGTGCCGTTTGGTGGTTATGTTGGCAAGGTAGTCGGTATGGACTCTACAACGTCCCGGTCGCATTTGCGATTTTGCGGCAGTTCGCTCTCGGTAAATACAAGCCCGATTCACTAAAAAGTTCGTCATCATACAGTACTTCTATAGAGGGACAGATGAGTTTGGCACTGTTCCTTGGCTTGAAGAACATGGGTCCGGTGGAGCGCTTGCCGTATCGATAGAAGATAAGCGTCAACGATTACACGCCCGGGTAAACTGTGGGTACAGATGGCAGATGGCTGGACGAACCATCAGCAATTTGATGGAAGGAGAATCCAAGAGCATAAACTTAACGCGTTCATGGAAAATCTCCAATGGAATTGACCAATCGTCTTTCATAAGCACTGTTAGGCTTGAGACGAGGTATTTCCCTGTCCTTGGTGTGCTTACCACGTAACTGTGCCGAGGAGTTTGCAAATATCATGCTGACTTCAAACTAAAAGAAATATACACGCTGGCATCAAATTACTGCGCGTTCGTTGAAGCCCCTGCTTTTTTTCTTCTTTTTGTTCTGTCACCAATTTTCTCCTTTTTCTCATCCTTTGTGTTTACGTTATCAAAATGGCACCACTACTTCGATCTAGGGCTGTGGCCTTAGCGAGGCAATGCAAGTCATCAAATAGACAAATAATCTTAACAGTCTCAACCTCAACGCTGGGCTGTGCAAGGAGGTGGTACTCTGGTAAGCCCGACCTAACTAAGTACAGCCTACTCGGGAAATGGTTCACTGACACACGAACAAATAGCATCATCTCCTACGCCAGCAACTAATGAACAGGCTGCCAAGCCAAGTCTAGAATCAATCAAGATCAATGGACGTGACTACCAAAAGGATTCCTGGTTTAATATACCATCAAACGTTGCCAACGCAACATCACGAAAGCTGCATTTGCAGAAGGACCACCCCCTGGCAATAACCAGGGAAATCATCGAGAGTAAATTCCCTGCTCCCACCTTCAAGTATCACAATGCCTTTGATCCCGTTGTCTCCACCTTTGAAAACTTCGACTCCCTGGGCTTTCCCGCAGACCACCCAGGCCGTGCTCGCAGTGATACCTACTATGTCAACAAGGACACACTCCTACGGACGCATACCAGCGCCCATGAACTGGAGCTGTTCCGCCGCAATGAGAGCCAGGGCTATCTGATAAGCGCCGACGTCTATCGCCGAGATGAAATCGACAGGACCCACTACCCCGTCTTCCACCAAATGGAGGGTATGCGAGTGTGGGATCGGGCGCAAGTGCCTGGGGGCGATGTTGCTGCGGCGGTTTGGGCTGACTTCGAGAAGCTGCCAAGACATGGAGTCAAAGTAGAGGATCCAAACACGTTCTTTCACCCGCAGCGCAACCCGCTTCAGGAGCAACATCACTCGCCTGCAGAAGCTGAGGCCATCTCGGCCCACCTAAAGCGGTCACTCGAGCTCATGGTGGTGGAAATTTTCACAAGGGCTCGTCAGGCCGCCAGGAAAGCCGCAGAGGAGACATCGCGGAAGGCCATCGCAAAGGCTGAAAAGAAGGCGGCCAAGGCAAAGGCTGCCGGTGAGGCAGTACCCGACCAGCCTGCAGTGCCAACAGAGCCTACTCCAGCTGTCCAAGAAGAGCCCCTTCGCATGCGCTGGGTGGAGGCATACTTTCCGTTTACCAGCCCTTCATGGGAACTGGAGGTCTACCACGGCGGTGACTGGCTTGAGGTCCTTGGATGTGGCGTAACCCAGCAACATATTTACATAGAGGCTGATCAACCATCACAACTTGGCTGGGCCTTTGGTCTCGGTCTCGACCGCATTGCTATGTTACTGTTCCAGATTCCCGACATTCGGCTCTTTTGGTCACAAGATGAGCGGTTCCTATCTCAGTTCCGCGGCGTCTCAGAGAACCCAGACTTGTTGAAGCTATTCAAGCCGTTCTCTAAATACCCGGCCTGCCGAAAAGACATCTCCTTCTGGCTCAAGTCCACTTCATCCGCCGCTGGTGGTGGTCTCGGAGGGCCAAATGATTTCCACGAGAACGACGTGATGGAGATCGTCCGAGGTGTGGCTGGTGATGTGGTTGAAGACGTGCATCGCGCCGACGAGTTTGTTCATCCCAAAACTGGCAGACGAAGCTTGTGTTACCGGATCAACTACCGAAGTCTAGAGCGCACACTCAAGAACGACGAGATCAACAAACTGCATAACCAAGTGTCCGAGGAGCTGGTTCAGAGACTCGGGGTAGAAATCAGGTAGCTGGGTATGATGTAAGCGAGCTGTCTGGCAAACCTTTGCTGTCTGCAGATCATGCCAAGCTGGGGGGGTTATCGTGGAGAAACCCGTTCAGGCTGCGGCAGTGTTTCCGAAGAGACGAGCCGGTGGCTGAGCAGTGTGAAAGTTGATTCGTTTTCATCCCATCGGACCGGCATTGACAGTCAGTCGCCTTGGAAGCTTTCACATGTGTTACTTTTTGTTTCGATATATGTAACATAATACTACTTTGTACGATTAAATAACTGTGTCTACCTAGTATGTACTTTGTAATAATACAGGGTGGGTGGGAATTGTCAAACCGTTAAGACCCTTTGTATTGAGTTTTCTGTCTGTCATGATTGGCGGGGATGTGGTGGTTCGGGCTTCCGATTAAACCTTCGATTCTAGCACAGCCACCTTCGTTTGACATCGGCTTCGCAAGGAATCTCCCATGAGGCAGCTCCGTCGTATCATCTAGTCAATCACTGGACCGGCCCGAGGTCGCGTCGACGATTGAGCCTATGGCGCATAGGAACAGGACTAATGTCTCTATCTCTCTCGTTGATTTGGCTCGCGGCCAACTCCAAAACGTGGCAGTGTGAACCTTGAACCATTGCAAAGCTTGGCAGCATGTCAAGTGCAGAGTGCATTTACAGCACCAAAGAGCTTTTTTACGAGTTAATTGGATAGTCTTGAGGCAGTGTAAAGTAGGCTCACGCCAAGAGTTGTATGATTGCATGTTCAAACCAAGCGAGCCGCAATTCCCATTACTTCTTTGTTGGTGGCATGGAGACCATATCTCAATGCTATGCTATTCTCTGCTATGCTATGCCTTGTGTGCTGCATCACGTTGATTGTCTATGCCATGACACTACCGCCACTACTAGCTTCAACACCTGACTTGAAGCGAATTCAAAACCACCATTGAGAATTCTTTTTGTTCTTGGTCCAGATTCCAATAGAGCCCCGAAGGAACCGGGCGAGCGCAAGACCATGTAACCACCCAAGGCGCCGACCGATTCGGTAGGTGGAGCTCGTTTAGGTGATGAGTAAGGTATCCGCCAGTTGGGTGAATAAGGTACCTAGGTACAGTAGCAGTTGCTCTACAGAGAGGCTTGTGTGTCCTTTTAAACAACCTTACCTATGTCAATTAATTATTCATGCCACTCACCGGCGGAGCCAATTTTCCCTCAATCAAGGTGACATCTCCCTGTCCTGGAATGCGATCATTGATCCCCCGGAACCGGGAGGTAAACCACTATCGTTTTCTTACTGAGGCTGTGTCTGGAGCCCTCGCTCAGTATTTGAGATTGTTCGTGACTGCTACGCAAGGGATGTAGCTCAGCAGACGAAATTACGTGCTACGCGTCTGTGGCTTGTGGTTGAGACGTATCACAAGCTTACATTGTCCCAAAAGATACCTGGCACTTTCCTTTCAAAGAAACAAACGAGGGGATCATTGAGATCATCAAACAAACCTTCAATGGCTCAAGGGGCTGGGGCTGTACTCTAAGATGACACCAATATCTTTTGACTCCTCCAACCTTGGGTCCCACCGATTTACTTTCAATAGTTGTAACATAGACTTTGGGCGCAGAGGCTGTGATCACTCTGTTACCCACCGCCACCGAAGCATCTGTCATATATGTTTGTTGACTACGGTGAGAAGAAGAGGGGAAGAAAATAATGTTGAGATTAGAGTGGAATGAGGCTTAGCCTTGGTATTGCTTCACTTGACCCGATGCAACGGTGCGGCTGGATTCTATTTACCAGCAAAAAGAACCCGACGGACGTATACCAAATTAAATGGGGGGGAGAAAATGGAGGAGGCTTTGCTTGAAGTGGCGAGCTGACCAAACATCAGGGAAACGAGAGCAAAAAAAAAGTGTAGCCGAACGAGCTTCGTCTGATCAAATCGTCTACCTACCTCCTATCAATGCCGGTGGATCTCTGATTTTGGGGCTTGGCGAGTGGTGGGCGTTCTGGGAGGCAAAATCTTATGGTGTTTTGGCCATCGTCGGAACTGCACCAAGGATGACAATTTTTCCGCAAGCTTGGCAAAAACGAATGAATGTCCGAGTGAAGCCGATTCTGGAGAGCACAGCCTTCTTTCAATCACCACCTACCCCGTTAGGTAAGGTACAGAAGCTCGTAGACTTGGACTGCACGAGTCTGGGCGCCGTACCCGCCACTAAGATGGACCCACTAAGCCCACCACGCGGCCTCCAAGCCCGCCTGACTGACAGAAGACCGTCTTTCCAATGCTGGCGCAGCAGCAGGCCCGTGGCCACTTCCGGTACGTTTCACAGCCTGCTGTTCTGCGTCGGCTTGTGCCAACCGTCTGTTTCGTACCTTGATGAAGGATGCATATATCTATGGCTTGCCGCTGCATCCATCCCGCAACCGTTTGACTTGATTGCTCAGCTCTACAACAGAGAAACAAACAAATAACAACGGATCCAACAAACCCCAATTATTACACACAACACCATCTTGTTCACAAAACCAAGAAACGCCAAGAGACTAGTTACCCTATTCTTGCCTTACCATCAAACCTATTTGGTACTTTACGCCAACCATTTACACCCCGCTTGTTCGAATCAATCTACCTACTACGTGCGCTTTGGCTACCCCGGCAATTTCCAACATAACTCATACCTCACACACAATCGGCATCATGTCGCAAACCGATATCAGGCCCTCGCTGCCCACGCGCACCTCAACATCCTCCAGCGTTTCGCGCAGGTCCAACCTCAGCCTCGACCTGTCAAACCTGCCGCCTCTCACACAACCCGTCACACCTACCAACACCCTGCTCTTCACCAACCTTCTGGACCGCGACATCTTCCGCCCTGACAACCTTGAGACTATCCGCGACCTCGTCACAAAAACCGCTCCGATACATTCTTTCGCGCCACTCAAATCTTTTGCGCGCATCGTGATTTCTTTCTTCTCCGAGGAGGATGCCATATCCGTCCGTCGGGTCTGGGATGGCGAGGCTATCATGGGCGCGAGCTGCAACGTCTACTTTGGCCGCCCGACCCCACTAGACGTCAAGGAGGAGCACCTCGCTCTGCCCGACGCCGGAAAGCTCTTCTTCATCTCGCCGCCGCCATCGCCACCCCACGACTGGGAGATGAGGCTAGAGGATGCGCCAAACAAGCTGGTGCACGCCGAGGATCTGGCAGAGGCTCTGGCCAAGCTGCACCACAACAAGGACGCCTCCGCCCTCAGCGGAGTTCAGACCCCCATCTCGCCCACCGGAGGCAACACCAGGAGTCGCAGCTCTACGCTCATCTTCCAGCCCGGTCAGGACGGCGCCTCGCCCGAGCTGCCCGCCATCGCTATCTGCGACATGACCGACGAGCCTGAGGATGCATTCATGAGCCCCATCGATGTGCCCAAGCCAATCTTGGCCCACACGGCACGCCCCCCTGTTGAGCTTATGCACGCAGCCTGAGCGTCATACATGGACAACTCTGCATAATACTATTATTACCTGCTTTTGGCAGCGACGGGCAACAGGACACCGCCGAGTAGGACAGTTTCAACTCGAACGACCCTCGGGAATCAGCGGTGGTCTATCTCTGATTGTTGATGAGATATTCATGTCTCGCGCAAAACGTTTTGGGGGGTGGGTCCCAGCGGTGGCACAAGAAGGCGCTTGTAACTGGGACGCGCTTTGTACAGATCTTGAAACGAATGAGGGTTCCCTTGGGATTCAGAGGAATGTGTGGAATTAAAATTTGTTGATATCGAGATCAGGAGTTACAAGGCGTTATACGGATACGTTTTGGTCGTGGGGAAATCAGGTTAGACCAATACTGAAATTATGCGAAACGATTGATACCACAAATAAAAACATGTTGTTATCCACATGACGCACAGAAATCGGGCAACTGTTCCAAGACTTTTGAGGTTAACTGCATTGTGTGCTTGAGACGAGATTCAACATACCTACTACCTTATGTACCAAGGGTACCTAGGTAGGTACAAATATAACCAGCTAGGTCTAGAACTAGAGCAGTTTCTCATTGCATTGTTAAAAGCATGCATGCTAGGTAGATACTCATCCATTACCAGAAGAAACAAGCTTCGGTAGTTCTGCCCCTTGCCAGGCCAGCGCGGAAAAGCTCGGTGAAGATTGCGCATTGGCACAATCGGTTCTGTCGGTTCTGTCGGTGAGATACTATCTTCCTACTTTGTAGCCTGTTCTTGCATTAGTTCGACGCTACACTAGGGCAACAAGTTGCCGGAGGCCCTTCCGTTTCTTTGACTGTTGATACTTCGTAGCGACCCGATAAGACCCTCTGTTACTCTGAATAATGGCATCTAACTATCTAGATCGTTATTTACTCCGCGAAGTCTTTGTCGCTTACGCTATAGCAATCAATACACCGTCCTTCAACCTTTGTTCTCAACATGTTCCAATAGCAGCCTGGATAAAGGTATTGTACCCCCCGCGACTCATCTCGTTCATTAATCATCGAAAGAAAGCTCAATTTCTTTGAGCTGCTCATCCGTTGTCGTCATTCAGGCCGCTCAAAAAGCAGATGCATGTGGTCATCCAATGATCCATCCCTTCCTTTCGCCTCTCTCCTCGCCTGACGTCGCATCGGAGGCTTGGCTTTGCGCCTGTGGTCACACAGCCGGCCTGAAAAAAAACAGCAGAAAGTATAGTGGTTGCTGAGCCCCTGCCAAGGCCCGAAACCATGCCGACAAAAAAGTGAAATCGATCTCTGAACTCGGCGGGATCCTTATCATCGGTCACCTCCCCTGAGGTGGCACCGGCGAAGCAGGCATGTTGCGAATCTGTTTGATAAGGAATTCTCGTTCGTCGATGAATTGCTCGTCATCGGTTCGGTCCTCGAGGAAGTGGGACAGGAAGTTGAGGAGTTTATCCTTGTTCATGATGAGGATACGTTGTACAGGAATTGACTTGTTTGGATTGGCCACAAACACTTTGAAGACGTGAAAACCCTCGTACTGTACCATTTTGCGGTCGTCACGCAATAAGTTCATGCAAATTTTGAGATGCTCTCCCGAGGCTACGTATTCGGTCATGACCGAGTAATTGGAGCGGTCCAACAATATCTCTCCCAGCAGCTTGATAGACTGTCTCTTGGTCACGTAGCTGCTAGACTGGACTAAAACAGTGTTGTACTTGCTGCAGAAGAGATCGAAGTTGACTCGGAGATAGTGTGGCACCACCTCCTTTTGTTTTGTGAGAATTTCCTTGAGGCATGTTAGTCCCGGATCATGGCCCAAAGAACATTACGAGACCTGTTGAATGGGGGTTGCTCACCCTGAAAGTTGTAAAGGCGTCAGCAGAAACCTCAAAGGAACCCCTGTCGATCCAGTCAAAAAACTTCCAGAAAACGCCACTTCCGCTCTGCGGCCTATCTCTGTCAATTGCCTGGACGCCATTGACACTGGAGCCTGGCTGATCGCCGTCGTCGTATAGTATAACTTTGCAAGCACCCTCGTGCTTCAGCACTTCCCTCAACACGGAGCCAGCGGCCGTAGCACTCTCTTTGTGATCGTATCCCCTGCACAGTTCCAACAGCACCTGGGGCCGTTGATTGACCACCCAGCTAAGGGCAACCGGGTCGCTCTTGGCTGAGGCCGACGCTGGGCGAAAGCGGAAAACAGAGGAGAAGATGAACTGGGCATCCTTCCGGGATTCGAACGGTAGTTTGTGGAGGTTGACGGCCAGGGGATGTAACAGGTCTTCGTTGATGATGCCTTCGATGAGATGGAAAACTTGATCCGGATTGCTTTCAGAGTCTTTTGCAGCCAGCAACGGTGTCCTGCGTGTCAGTAGTGGCCCCGTATAGTGCTAGGCTGTCTGGGGGCACACATACCATGTGTACCCTGGAGTATGAGCTTCATCTGGTTGAGTACTTTTGAGAGCTCCTCGGCCTGATTTCCGAAGCGGCTGTTAGCAAGAAGCGCACCCACCACCGAGATCTCGGGGGATGTAGATTCTGGAGTCTTTTACCTTTGCCGCTGGATTGTCCAATTTTAGTACACTCTCGCGAGCTTGTTTCGGCAAATCAATGGTATTCGTTCGGGTTCTGCCCCTGCCGAAAAGAGAATACATGATGTTCTCTAGCTGGCCTCCAGGCCTATTCGTCTGGACAGACCTATGCTGACCGACGTCTACGCCGAAAATATGCGCGGCGGGTGAAGATAGAGCTCTATGTAAAATATTACAAGGTCGAAAAGAAGACTAAATCGATTTCTCTGGGGTGATGCGACGTATAATGCGCCAGGGCATCACGCGGCCTCGAGTCTTGGGGAGACGGTGCGGGAGCCGGTAGGAGTCAGGTCTGTTCGAGTCGGCCGGCCGAAAGTGTGGTTAACGATCGTGCAGCAAAGCAAACCAACGAATTAAGCATGTATGAATTATGAATGCGGCCGGCTAGGGCGGTAGTCAGCATACGGTAGTGTAAACCGTCGACTGGAGACGTAGAAGGAATTGCCCAATACTTCTGGGCGAGTCTCGACTACGGGCGACTAGGATGGACGGGCGGGCTTTGTTTGCATCATTGTTTACTCGTCGTCGTCCGAAATGTTTATGGTGCGGTGCACTCAGGGGGATGGCCACTTCATAGACTACAGGGGTTTCACCTCTAGCGTACATCGCAATCAATCAATTGATATACCCACCTTCCCAGTGAGACCCTGGCTTGCGAGAACCAAGTTCCTCAATGTATCGTTGCGCCTAATCTTTGCTGCTGGAGCACTTGGCGCTACCTTCTTCTTTCCGTCATGGTGGACCACGTCTCCACAGTCGCCTACAGGGTATCCTGCGCGCGCGCGATTCGACCCCGCGGCTTCCAATCCGTACTACCCCGCCATACGTCGTTGTAACTGCTTGCCCGCGCGTCTAGATTTGCCCGTCCAGCATAACCCAAACGCGGAAATTTTTGTGAGCAATATAGAGATGAGTTTGTGGTGTGAGTCAAAACAGATCTGCTAGAGGGGGGGAAAATAGCCACACCAAACCCGTTGACCTACGGACACAAAGGTTCTAGAGGTCTTTCGTACATCATCAATCGCATCTCCTTCCTCTGACTTTCGGAGAAATTATCTTGGGAGAGTGATATACAAAATTTAAGAGTGTCCATCTGGGCCAGTGTCGCCGCCGGACAATATGTCTATCAGTTTCCCAAAGGAGGAGGAGGCGGTCATCGCCAGATGGCGTGAGATCAGTGCTTTCGAGAGACAGGTACGTAAAACCTTTACTACCTTGAATTAAGAGTCAAAGATGCCGATGTCGTTCAAACCCCCTTCATGAGCCTAATGTCTTTTTTTCCTATGCGCCAGGTCGAGCTCTCTGAAGGCCGCCCTCTGTATACCTTCTACGATGGTCCCCCCTTCGCCACTGGTCTTCCTCACTATGGCCACCTGCTCGCTTCTACCATCAAAGACATCATCCCCAGGTATTGGTCCATGAAGGGCTATCATGTGGAGAGGCGGTTCGGCTGGGATACTCACGGCCTGCCCATCGAACACGAGATCGACAAGAAGCATGGAATCTCAGGCAAGGCAGCAGTCGAGAAGTTTGGCCTTGCCAACTATAACGAGGAGTGCCGGTCTATTGTTATGCGTTACCGCGAAGAATGGAGGCATACGATCGAACGGCTGGGTCGGTGGATCGACTTCGACAACGACTACAAGGTGGGTGGCAGGCATACGACCTCATGGAGGCTATGGACCTCCCTGGAATCTCCTTTTTGCTGTTGCTGGCTAACATCTCCCAGACTATGGACCCCAAATTCATGGAATCGGAGTGGTGGGTTTTCAAGCAGCTGTTCGACAAGGGACAAGTCTACCAGGGCTTCCGTGTGATGCCATACTCGACTGTCCTCACCACAGCTCTGAGCAACTTCGAGGCAAACCAAAATTACCAGGACGTCACAGACCCGGCTGTTGTGGTCACTTTCCCTCTCAAGTCAGACCCGGAGACCTGCCTACTTGCCTGGACGACAACACCATGGACATTGCCCTCCAACCTTGGACTGGCAGCACACCCCGATTTCGAGTACGTCAAGATACGCGACGAAAAGTCCGGCAAGAACTACATTCTCCTGGAAAAATTGATGGGAACTTTGTACAAGGATCCCAAGAAAGCCAAGTTCCAAATCCTTCAGAAGATCAGGGGCAAGGATATGCTTGGTTGGGAATATGAGCCTTTGTTCGACTACTTCTACGAGGAGTTCAAGGATGTCGGATTCCGCGTCCTGAACGCAACCTATGTTACTGACGACGGCGGTGTCGGTATCGTTCACCAGGCTCCGGCTTTCGGTGAAGATGATTACAACGTTGCATCTGAAGCAGGAATCATCAACGAGAACCGGCCACCGGCAGACCCTGTCAACGAGACCGGCCATTTCACCGACAAGGTCCGTGACTTTGCGGGCATGCACGTCAAAGAAGCCGACAAACACATTATCAAATACCTGAAAGGAACAGGGCGCTTGGTAGCTGATTCGCAGCTCAAGCACTCTTACCCCATGTGCCCAAGATCCGATACCCCCCTTATTTACCGCGCCGTTCCTTCATGGTTTGTCCGCATCCCAGAGATCGTGCCAAAGATGCTCGAGAATATCGAGACGCAACACTGGGTCCCAAGTTTCGTCAAGGAGAAACGCTTTGCCAGCTGGATCGCAAATGCGAGGGACTGGAATGTGTCGCGCAACAGGTACTGGGGCACACCTATCCCGCTCTGGGTCAGCGATGATCTTGAGGAGAGGGTATGTGTTGGCAGCATCGAGGAGCTCAAAAAACTGAGTGGTTACGAGGGAGAAATCACCGACCTACACCGGCACCACATAGATCACATCACCATCCCGAGTAAGCAGGGCAAGGGTGTTCTGAAGCGTATCGAGGAGGTCTTTGATTGTTGGTTTGAGTCCGGTTCCATGCCTTACGCCAGCCAACACTATCCCTTTGAAAATGTCGAGAAGTTTGAGAAATCATTCCCCGGCGATTTCATTGCCGAAGGTCTGGATCAGACGCGTGGTTGGTTCTACACAATGCTGGTTCTCGGCACCCATCTTTTCGGTATTGCACCATTCAAGAACTGTGTTGTAAATGGAATTGTGCTGGCCGAGGATGGAAAGAAAATGTCGAAGCGGCTCAAGAACTACCCAGCGCCTGACATCGTCATGGACAAGTATGGATCTGATGCGTTGCGACTATATCTGATCAACTCTCCCGTGGTGCGGGCTGAGCCACTTCGTTTCAAGGAGACTGGCGTGAAGGAGGTCATTCAGAGGGTCCTGCTACCATTCTGGAACAGCTACAAATTCTTTGAGGGACAAGTCGCCCTTTTGAAGAAAGCTGAAGACAAGGACTACATGTGGAATCCCACTGCAGAATCCTCAAACGAGAACGTGATGGACCGCTGGATCTTGGCCAGCTGTCAAAGTCTTCTTGAGTTCGTGAACGAAGAGATGAAGCGTAAGTGCTTTCTCTTTCTTGATTTCAGAGTTTGCCAAAAGCCGTGAACCAGGACTAACGATAACAGACTACCGACTTTACACCGTCGTGCCACGCTTACTGGGCCTTATTGACAACACCACGAACTGGTACATTCGTTTCAACCGTAAGCGTCTCAAGGGCGAGAATGGCGTCGAAGATACCGTGCATGCGCTCAACACCCTCTTCGAGGTGTTGTTTACCCTTTGCAAGGGACTCGCTCCATTCACGCCTTTCATCACCGAAACCATCTACCAGAAGCTGGCACCGTTCATTCCCAAAGACCTGCCCAAGGAGTTGCAGAGTAGCGACATGAGGAGTGTTCACTTTTTGCCGTTCCCGACAGTTCGGCAGGAGCTGTTCGACCCCGTGGTTGAGCGCAAAGTCGGGCGTATGCAGAAAGTCATTGAGCTTGCCAGAGTGTCTCGTGAGAGGAGAGCCATCGGCCTGAAAACTCCACTGAAGACACTGATCGTTATCCACCATAGCCAAGAGTACCTGGACGATGTCAAATCTCTCCAGGGCTACATTAGCGAGGAGCTCAACATACGGGATCTTGTTCTGACGTCAGATGAAGCCAAATACGGCGTTCAGTACAGCGCTACAGCTGACTGGCCAGTTCTTGGAAAGAAACTCAAGAAGGACATGGCCAAGGTCAAGAAGGCGCTGCCCCTTCTTCAAAGCGAGCAGGTCCACGCATATGTGCAGCAGGGGACGATTGAGGTTGACGGCATCAAGCTGGATGCCGGAGATCTGGTGGTAAAGCGTGGATTGAGTCCGGCGTCAGATGGATCCTCACAGCATCTTGAAACAAACACGGACAACGATGTGCTCATCATTCTCGACTGCGAACTCCATGCCGATCTAGCAGATGAGGGTTTGGCACGAGAGATTATCAATCGTGTGCAGAGACTGCGTAAAAAGGCAGGTTTGGTGGCTACTGATGATGTGCGGATGGAGTACAAGGTGCTGGAGGACCCCGAGGCCACCGGAATCGAAAAGGTTTTCCAGTCGCAGTCGGGCATGCTGGAGAAGGCCTTGAGGAGACCCATGGAGGGTGAGGTCGCCGACCAGCCCGAGGACGGTGTCATTGCAGAGGAGATGCAAGAAGTCCAGAAGGCCACGTTCAGGCTCCGGTTGCTGAAGCTTTGATGGGGGGGGGGGGGGGACACATCTTTGAACTAGTCTAGACTAGACCCTGTGCATGGATGAGCATGCAAAAGACTTTGGTAAGAGAAAATAAAAGCACGCAAAGGCTTGTGAAAGACAATGCCAGATTGGACCAGAGACTAAATGTTTTTGTATCTAATGGCAATTCAAAAGAAGAAAAAAGTTGCATAACATTATGACATGTGCCTATATCAGATACCCAATTCATCGTGGTTTTTTGGCTGCGGCCTGTTTAGAGAGAAAGTCAGAGGAAGTTGTGAGCGAAAGGATAGACATGTAAAGTGTACGGTGGTGAATAGAGGCGTACAAGATAGCAGTCCTTGAGTTTCATAAACTCATGTTTGCATTTGTCCTTGTGCACCGAGTTGTAGTCTGCAACGATGCATTTACCGTAAACAGCAGCCTGTTATTGAGAGGCGGGTGTTAATGGCCAATGAGTTGTGGGAAGTCAGATGTTGATAGCTTGCTTGATCCACAGCTAAACAGCAACAAACAGCAATGAATATAACATAGCATCAAAAGTCAGACTGACCTCAGTCGAGCATTGTGACACACTCTGAGCAAACTTCTGAATAGGACGCGTTCTGGGCTGCATCTTGATTGTTTCCACACTCCCGGTGTTTTTACTAGGACTTTTGATCAAAGTGTCTATGACGACCCTTGGTTGTGTCCATGTCAAACAAGTCAAACAAAATGGGCTGAGCGAATTATCTTGCCAAGCCAATCTAGAAGTGAGATAGCTTAATGATCCACGTGACCCCCAGTTACAAAGTTACTACCGTACTGACTTTTGTGGGTACTTCGTCGCTCATTAACGCGCACCGCAACTGCATGCGAGCTGGCGCGAATCCTTGTCGAACCTTGATCCCAGCCCCTCCGCGTAGGTAGGGTAAAAAAAAGTGAGCAGCCCAAGCTTCCTCTTTGCGCGCGTCGACCGCCATTCCCGTTTCCGGATAGGCACGACATTTCGCGTCTTCCCCCCAGGTCTACCTAAACAGCTATCGAATCGTACACACAAACAAAGACAGAACGCTCGTTGCTTGCATACATTGACCAATTAAGACATTTAGTCTAGCTTTCTCTCCAGCAGGTGACCCATACTAATCAATTGCTGTTCTTTGTTCTGTTTTCTTGTTATTTTTGTTCTCCTCCTTGAGTCTCGGATCAAATGCAGCCAACAAGGAGAGCTCGACCCTAAAACGGCGACGACGGAACCGGGTTGGAGGCGCCCGCGTCCGTTTTATATGCTTTTTTTGCTCTTTTTTTTCGCATTGCATGTTCAGATCGTTACCTGATCGACATTGCACTAGTCGTTCCCGACCCCCTGGCGCATCAAAAACTGTATCGGTGTCTGGTTCTGTAGTCTCGAATCGAACGAGCATTTCCTAGACCATACGATACATACGGGTCCAGGCTGTGTGCGCATTGATGTCGCCCGAGGTGTACCATCACCAAACAAGCAAGACGACGACATTTTCAACAGCACCACCACGACGCGACAGCAAGACTATGCAAAGTAACCGCGCTTCTATTGCCTGACTCTTGCACTCCAATATAATGACTTCGCCGGCACGCTTGCTCCCATGCCGCCATCAGACTTGCTATCATCCGACGGAGATGGCAGACCCTATTCCTCCCTGTCTTCGCATAATCTGTCTTCCTACAACCCGCCTTCGAGCCCAAGACCAGCAGAGCCATACTACTCTAATGAAGGTGCGTTGATTTGATCCAAACAGCACTGTGTGCGCGCGCGACAGGTTCCTCGAGTCGACCCGAGTACTAAGTAACCCACTCCGGATATACAGAAATATCAATCATATACGAGTCCGTACTGCGCGGACAAGAAATCCTCGCCGCCGACGAGAAGCGAACGCTCACCGAGACGGCGGCGCTCTTCGAGGGCAGCGAGCAAGTTTTCCCGCAACATGGCATCTCTACCGACGACCCGCGCCTGTCGCGCCTCCTTTTCAAGATCGGTGGCAGGCGCGGTGTCGGGCCAGGTCTGCTCAGGAAGTTCCGATCCGTCCTAGAGGGTATGGACATTGAGATCAACCTGGATGGCCAGCCCCTTCAGTCAACCGACGCCGGCGACGAGGATGACCGGCCCGCACTCTCAACCCGGTCCAACTCATTTGCGCACTTGCCCAGGGGCGCAACGAATAGCAGCATATCCAGCAGTCCTCGGCAGAGACCAAGAGCTGACAGCGACGGAGATGTTCCTGTCGCGTCGAACCTCAATGGCCACTCGCGCATTCAATCCGAAACCTTGGCCGACCCGGTGCCCAACGGAGTCGTTGCAAAGACTGATGATTCACAGCGTCCCCGCGCTGTGTCGTTTGTCTCCTCAACAGAGGACTTTCCCGCCCGGCCACTACCTGAGATTGGGCCGCAGACTCCGGCGGCGCAGCGTGGAGCCGGGCTTTCTGGTAATAATGGCCCCTCAGGTCCCTCGTCGCAGACAACATCCCCGAACCGAACGCGTCCCTTATTGCGACCTCTGCCGGCAGCTTTCGGACGTGTCAACCTGCCTATCCGACCTCCTGTGGCGCCATCAGCATCATCAGCCGCCGACTCGCCACAGAGACCACCCCAACCTGTTCGTTCATTACCTGCACCTCAGGCTCAACATGATCTGCCGATGCTATCCAGGTGGCTGCAAAGCAGCATTTCCAACCCGAGATCATTCGGGGCTACTCCACGTTCCGCTAGTCTTGATGTGCCGGAAATCAACTGGGCAGGCGGCGCACATCCGCATCGCATTCAGGTCGCAGAGTCATCCCTGGACGCTGATGAAATTATTTACGAGGATGAAGATGGTGACAACGGGGAGGTCCAATCTCGTGGCAACGACAACCATGCTTTTGACGTTGCTAAAGAACATCCCCAACTACCTCTGCGACCCAATACGACCGCGGAAGCTCAGGGTCCCGAAAGCGATTTACATGATGCTGATGTTTCTGGAAACGGAGATGCAGAACGCAATGAAGAACTCTTGTTTGGATATGGCAGCTTACTCGGCACTCAAAGAAACGATACGGCGCGCAGTGCTCGTCACCTCGCACCTTCGGCCCTCCCAAAACAATATACCAGAGTATCATCTACCGAGGTTCATCGTCCTGACCAAGGCCTGAATCCAGATCAGATTTCTGGCGCCAGACATAGCGAGACACCACTTCCCCCATATGGGTCACCTCCCAGAGATGATGAGAACTTCGCCGGTTCAAAATGGCGGGAGTCCCTCAATTCTTTGCCGGCCTCGCATCCAGTTTCAAACGCGCCCATGCACCAAGGAGACTTCGAAAACGAGTCGGAACTGCGGCAGTCGGTTTTGGCGGAAATGGCAGCGGCGCACCGGAATTTCCACTCCCGTAGGGTGGGAGGACTGTTGCAGTCATGGCGTGACCAGCACAGCCGTGTCGCGGCAAGCAATGACTACATGGGGTCTCTAGCTGGTCAAATGGAGAGGAGGTTCCTGAGCAAGAAATTTGTCAACATATGGCGGCTGGGGGCTGGGATGGCGAGGGCCCGAAAATCTGAAGCTGCAGAAACGGCAAGGCAACTGGTCGAGACAGCACGACGGGAGGAACGGATCATGAAGCGTGCCGAAAGAGCTTATGAACTCTCGCTGCTTCACAAGGCCTTCACACACTGGTGGACCGCTGCTCAGGAGGAGGTGGAGAGAACCGAAATCGCGAGAAGACACTTGCTCAGGAAGAAGGTCTTCGATGGCTGGTCGCAAAAAGTGTCGGCAGACAAATTCAAGGCCTTCAACTTTGCCGCCAATGGAGCGCTGCTCGCTTGGCGCACAGCTACGAAGAAACAGCGAGAGCATGAAGAAGTCGCGCTCCAAATGCGTTCCGGAGGGCTTGTAAAAATCACCTTTGCAAAGCTTTTCAGGCGACACCAGGAGTACGTGGCTGATGCTTTCACCTCGGCTCGCCTGAGGCAAGGGGCTGTTTTGAATTGGTTGGTAGAACTGCAGAGCGCCACGAAACTGTGGACTGCTGCCGAGGCGGATGCCTCCCATATGCGCCAATATAATGCGTTGAGTATGTGGCAATCCCGGCGCTCCGACGTGTCCATGTTTGAGTCGATGGCTTCCAGTCTTGTACTCGATCATGACGCGGCTGGCATCTTTGAGTTCTGGCGCAAGCAAGCCAAGCTTGAAAGCAGATTCAGGGAGTTTTCCAACTCGCAGAGGAAAAACTCGCAGGCCCTAACTATGTCTACCTTGGCACGAGCGGCTGGTCTCTCACAAATGCTTGCGGCCAAGGCAGATGCTATGATTCTAAAAGACTTTGCTCAACATTGGGTTCGCGAGCTTCGATTAAGGGACTTTTACAGGCGGCGGGACCAAGATCTGTTGTACAACCAGCTGTACGAATGGCTGATGGAAGAGCGGTATGCACTTTTCTACCGTTACTCGGAGTACAACAGAACAGTCGCAGCGCTGTCTGACCTGCAAGCCGTTTACGAGAGTGAGAGGCGCGGACAGAGAAAGCTTGACCTAAAGGCTCGGCGGTTTCGTAGGCGTGCCCTCTTGGATCCTTTCATTGGCCTCATGCGCTCTCAGATATACCACAATGATGAGGCGCACAAGTCGGCCTGCAGGATTGACCTGGAAAATGTAACGGGCAGCATAACACAAGCCTGGACCACGGCAGCCGCTGGACTGGAGAGCATGGCAAATGATGCGCGTCTCGGGGCCTACTGGACCGCCGCGATTACTTGTCTCGAAGGCTGGCCCAGCTTCGCTCGGGAAGTACGTCGCCACAGGCTCGCAACGACGTACCATGCAGCAAGTCGGCTACGCAAGGAACGCATGGCCACTGAAGCCTTTATTGCCTGGCAGGAAGCTCTGCACGACAAGTTTGTCGTGACTTGGGAGTCAGAAGCGGCCCTGCAAGACCGGCAACTGCATGAGACGATCGACCTGATGAACACCTGGATTGGTGAGACGAACCGCATGATAATAATGAGCAGTATCGCCAACCAAGCGGATATGCAGGTCAACGTCAACTCATGGCGCACCATCGCCGATGGGCTCGATAACCAAGAGACCGATGCCGCCATTTATGATATCGAGCGGCTTAGAAGCGCAACCCTTGAGGTTTGGGAACTCGAACTGGTCAAGCTGAGGGGCTGGACGCACACAGCCACGGAGCTAGCAGACAAGAATAAGAAGAGGCTTGCTCGCCAAGCACTGGGATTCTGGCTGAGCCAGACGCAGCCGCGTCAACGTGAAGCGGACGACATAACCATGGGCAGCAGGACTCCGCTTCGTACTAGCCTTCGTCGGAGCTATACAGCAACTGCCCCGCCAAACTTTGGTGGTTCCGTTTTATCGAGACCGGGAGGTCGATTTGGAAGTGCCGAACAAGACGGCCCAGACACTTCAAGATCCCAGTCTCAGCAGGAGAATCCCCTCGCGAGAAGGACTCAAGAGCCCTCTGGTCCTCACCAGCAAACTAATCCACGCGGGCCGACGTTTGGTAGCTCACCGTCGCAACCAATGCCCTCTGCTTGGTTCTCTAGCCGCTTCGGGTCAAGCACCACTACAAACACACCTTATACTCCCCAGCCGAAAGCACAGTACTCTGAGCAGCCCACTCCTCAACACTCAGCCAGGGGTCGTCCTAGCGCCGGTCTACAAGACTCGAGATTGCCACCCATTTCCGAACGGTCTGAAAACTCGACACGGCGGTTTTCAGGCGGCGTCTATCCCGACACAGGTCCAGAAAGACTAGACGATTCGATGCGTGGTCCTAGCGAGGACCGCATTCGGTCGTTTCAAGAGAAGCTGGCGCAGGCCTCGCGATTTGCAGACTCGGTTCAGTTAGGGCCAATGTCAGAATTTGACGAAGACGAGGAGAATGATGGTCCGTACCGGTCCTCGGCGCAGTTTGGCGCGTCCATGGCCAGCTCCGCTTTCCCCAACACTCCTGCTGCACCGCGAGCAACCGGTGCGACACTACCTCCTTCCATACTAGTTAATACACCCACTCGGTTCCAGAGTACCACACGGCCGCCTTTTCAGTCAACAACTACACCCATGGCGCCTCTACCGTCTCCCATAGAGCGGCAGCTGCGGCAAGAGTACGTGCAGCCGTCAAACAACCTGCAGCAGGAACAATCTTCGGCGAGACCCAGTTTTGCGCGCGGCGCCAGAAGCCTTCTCGGAACAGGCGGTGCCGCGGCACGCCAAGACGACAATAGTAGACTGGCTCGGTCATGGGCAGCGACTGGCCAGCAGCCTCGCGTAACCTTTGAGCCTGGACTTGCGGGAGCCGATGAGGAAGATGGGGATAATGCCGAACAGTTTACGAATCTCTAATGATACCGGCTGAGTGAAGATGGAACTCTGCCAAGGCTAAAACGCTTCTCCTTCCCTCCTAATTCATCTTGTTTCTTTTCTCTTCTTTTCTCTTCTTGCATTATATGGCTGAGCGAGGCGTTCCGGTTTGAGGGCTTAATGGGGGAGCGGAGTTGACTGAGGCGGATGATCTATCATTGTGGTTTTACTTTTCGGATTATACGGGGGTATGCATACATGAATTGGCTGTTATCCCACGCCTACCTCTTTTTTCGATATTATACCCTGTTCTTACGTTGGAGTAGTAGTAAGTAGTAACACCATTCACAAAGTTATATCTGCTGGGTTATAGTCTCACCGTTTTCGAGGCAGCTTGTTTGATGAACATAGACGTCAAGTACTACACGATTGGTTAACTCACAAACACTCATAGCTATTGAATAGTACATGATGTATACAGTCACTGATGCGCAGACTAGTTGTCATTTAACAGAAACGAAAACATTCTTATAAACGAGTCCCTGTGACAGACCCCATGGTCCAATCTGTGCTTATTGCCCGCAAAATCCAACAATCAAACCGAGATAACTCCTGATGAAAACCCAATCATGAACACAAAACTTCGATCATTTACACTCTTCCCCTTCCTTACTGCCCGCTTTCCTACCCAGCCAGCCATCCTTGTGTTGGACAAGAATCCTTGCCCCCTTTTTATGCAAATACAATATCTCGGGGAAAAAAAGGACGAAAAAACAAAAACTGTATGCCTGCAAAATAGGTCTTTGATAGCCAATAATGCCCATGTAACTAACCGTAACTTCCTTCAACTTGAAACCCAAACAAGCTAAGTCTCGTACAAAACAACTTCTGACCCAGCGCCACTTACATCGCTCGGCGTGACTCCAACTTGAGATTCTGTCCACTGGCTTGAAGCGTCGTCTAGGTCAGAATCATAGTCCTCGGCGTCTCGGTCGCTACCAGAGCCGTCATACGTGCCCGCGACCGAACTCTCCGCTGTGATGACTGAGGTTCCCATGCTAGTCCGACGCAGTGTATCAGCCTCGCTGTGCAGAGATGCTGCATCGTCGTCGTCTTGACCCAGGTCCAGGTCCAGCTCCGTAGCTGGCGGAGTGATCTGATCGGCCAAAACCATTGCCATGGCGGCCTCGTGAGGTGTTGGCTGTATAAAGGCGTCGCCCTCTCGGCCATCCTCGCTAAGGCGCCTGGGAATACTGTTCTCCTTTTCGTCGGAATTCACATCCCCGTATCCTTTGGGGATAGCAGGCACTGGCGTCGAGTCTTGCCCGCCAGCCCAGCTGCTCTTCCTCATCCCCGGTCGGCCTGGCTGGCGAACACTCTGGCTACGTTTGAAACCGCCGGCAGGCACGTTGTGGCTGATTTGGCTGAGAGAAACGATGCGGCGGGCCTGGGGTCCGGGGTTGGGCGGTGCAAGGCCGTTGCGGTTGGCAGCGGCCGAAGACATGGCCATATTGATGGGAACCGTACGCATCTTCTTGGAATCCTGCTTGCGTTCAGCTCCCGCCGGCCGACCATCAACAGCACCGGCGGCATCCGGACTTCCATTCTTTTGTCTGTTTGATGACACTCTCTTGCGACTCATTGCGTCGCGGCCCTTTGTAAAGCCGCTAGCTTTGGCCATGAGCATCACGCGTGAATGATCCATGACACCTTCCAGAATGCGTCGCTCAAGACCTTGAGCACGGTCCTCAACCTCTCGAAGCTCCTCGCGCCGCAGTGTGACAGCAGTCTCGAGCGAGGCAACGTCTGCTGTGAGCCTCGTTCTCTGGCGAGCCAACTCTTCTTGTTCCTCACGCAGCTTTTGAACACTAAGCCTGAGCTCCTCCTGCTCTTTCCGAAGGCGAATGATGTCCTCGTCGATTGCCTCCTTTTGTGCTGTCCCGCGCTCAATAGCCAGTGATGTCTCTTGCAAAGTCTTCTCGCGGTCGTCGTGCTCGTCTGAGATGCGCAATGTCTGCGCTGCCACGAATGCTGAAACCTCGGCAGCTGTCTGCAATACCTGCTGGTGGACCTTTTCCAGTGTGTCGAGCTTGTTGAAGGCCTTGTCTGCGGTCTCGGTGTGGTTGACTAGCTTGTCTAGCTTCTCGCGAACGGCTGTGTTGTCGTCGGAAACCTTCTCTGAGAGCTTGTCAATCTTGTCGCCATTGTTGAGAGCACCCTCCTCGCACTTGGAAGTGAGTGAGTCAATCTTTTCGTGCACAATAAGCGTGCCGTCGTATTTGTCGTCAAGAGTCTCGAGCTTTGCCATCAGAGCTGCACTGTCGTATCTCTCCGAGAGTTTATCAAGTCTCTCGATGATTTGCGTGTCGTCGCACTTCTCGTTGAGAGTGTCGAGCTTTGCCATCAGGGCTGCGCCATCACCATCGTACCGCTCAGAGAGCTTGTCAAGTCTCTCAATGACTTGCGTATCGTCACACTTCTCGTTGAGCATCACCAGCTTTTCCATCAGAGTTGCAGCATCGTATCTCTCCGATAGCTTATCAAGCCTCTCGATGACCTGTGTGTCGTCGTACTTCTCGATGGGAGGAAGCATAGGCAGCTCAGGCTTGGATTCAACGATCTTCTCCTGAATGGTCTCTGTAGACGATTTTGAATGTTCAAAGTGTTCGCTAACGACGAGAAGCACCGTCTTGATGCTCTCGAGAATCTGTGGCTGGTATTCGCAAACTTTGTCAGTAAGGAACCCTTCGACGGCGCCGTATGCCTGCTTGATCTCGTCGCGTGTGAGCTGGTGCTCGACTTTGGCGTCGGCCTGGTTCTCATCCGTCTTGTTGACCAGGTCCTCGACTCGGCTGAACACGGTCTTTGATGCCTCCTCCATCTTCTCGAGCGAGTCTGTGACGGTGGCTCCGAGAGTATCAATCAGAGTCTTCAGTTCATCTGCCACCGCTTTAGTGCCGACGACAGCTTCCTCAAGGCCCAGATCGCGGGCCTCGCCGTTTTTGGCTCGCTCTTCCATTTCAGCCTGGAAGGTTTCATACTTCAAGAGGAGCTCGCCGATCTTCTCATCCATCTTGGCAGAAAGAGTGTCCGTGGTTTGCTTGAAATTTTCGTCCGCCTCAAGCTTTGCGCCAACCACACCAGCTCGGGACTCCTCGAATTCGATCTTGACTGCTTCGAACATGACCTTGAGGTCATCGCTGACGCCGGCACTCTTGCCAGCTGTTTCTCCAATATCTTCGAGGAGCTTGGTGAGGGAATCCACGCCTGATTTTCCTTCTTCCAACTTCTCCTTGACAGAAGTCTGGAACTCTTCGAGGAATGCCTTGACCTCCTTGACGTTCTCGTTGACGCCAACAGTCTCGGCCTGCCGGTCATCGAAAGCCTTTGCGGTGGCTTCGGCATCTTCAGACACCTTGTCTTTTAGGTCATTCAGGAGGTTCTCGAGCTTTTGAAGGTCTTCCTTGTTGGGCAACGCTGCGAGATCAGCCTTGACCATCTGGTCAACAGCATTCTTCACGCCAAGGCAAACCGCTTCAAGGGCGCCGACGTCGGTTTTGGTCACTCGCTCAGGGTCAGCGAGCTGTTTGTCGTGGCGATCTCTCATCTCCTCAAACTCGTTGGCAACCTGGGCGATCAGAGATTCAATCTCCTTGAGATCTTCCCGACGCGAAAGTCCCTCCAGGCTACCGTCAAGCTTGGCCGTGAGCCCAGCAAGCGACTCCTTGCTCTCCAATACTATGGTTTCGAGGGCGTCGATGTGATCTTTTCGCACAGCCTGCTCGCCGTCCATGAGGTCATCCAGGCGGGACTTGGCATTGCGAAGTATGGTTTCGATGGCGACTACATCTTCTCGTGTCGCTGCGTCGGTTGCGGCGGGCTCTCGAGTGCTGGCAGGCATGTTTGACACGGACTCTTGGAGCTTTTCGAGCATGGAAATAATACCAGAAAGATCGTCTTTGGAAGCCACATCCTCCTTGGAGATGGACGCGACGGGTGTCACAGGTGTAGCGTTAGTCTCTATGCTGTCAACTTTGGTGCCGAGTTGAGTGATTAGCCCTTCGAGGTTTTTGATGTCGTCTTGCCGCAGCACGTCTACAGGCACAATGGCGGCGGGTGTCACAGGGGCGGCGCTAGTCTCTATGTCGTCAACCTTGGTGCGGAGTTGAGTGATGAGTCCTTCGAGGTTTTTGATGTCGTCTTGCCGCAGGACATCCATAGGCACAATGGCGGAGCTGTTGTCGCCGATCATGGCGACGGCCTTGTCGTTGCTAGTATCCCGCATAGTTCCGATTTCTGACTTCACGCCATCTAGTCCGCTCTTGAGTGCATCGAGGATCTCGTCGTTTGCCGTCAGGTCAGCTGGTTTGTTTGCCATTCTCTCGATGCTGGACTTCAAATCCTCAAGGCCTTCCTGCAAGGCATCCAGTACCTCGTTGGTTCCAGCGATGGGTCGGTTAGCCATCTCGTTACGGAGGCTGCCAATACCATCCTGCAGAGCCTCAAGAACCTCCTTATTGTTACTGCCTCCATTGTTTGTAGAAATGGCAGACATCGGCACTAGCGAAGAGTTGACCGTCTCACGAAGGTTTTCGATCTCGGTCTGAAGGACCTCGCGAGAGCTGTTGGAAGACTTGGAAACAAGGTCAGAAATCTCCTCACGGAAGAGATCGAGAGTGCGGACGAGCCCTTCCAAAAACTCTTCTTGGCCAGCTGTTCCGGAAGCCCTGTCAAGGTAGCTCTCCATGTCAATGCGTAACTTTTCAAACCCGTCCTTAGTCGCATCAAGAACCTGCTCAGTATCCCGGCCGTTGGCGGCCACATTCTGCTTAGCCTCCTCGGAGACGGCGTGGAACTCCTCGCGCATTACTTGCATGATCTCGCGAATGCGGTCTTGAATCTCCTCGTTGTCTATGCCTCTTTGGATAAGTGCGTTATCGCGGTGCGGGAGTTCCATGCCTTCCAGGCCCTCCCGAACCGCGTCAACCATATCCTTCTTAGAGAGCTCGGCACCGATAGCAGACGGGGCGACAGGGAATTCAAATTCCTCCAAGCATTCACGAACTGCGCCGAGGATCTCGTCTCGCGACAGGCTGCTCTGCGGCTCAACCTGCGGTGGAGTGAAGTGTTTCAGACCCTCCACTACAGCCTGGAACACTTCTTCACGAGTGGCGCCAGGAGCAGCCTCGTTTTGAGGCGCGTATTCACGGAGTCCTTCTTGTAAACAATCGAGGACCTCATCGCGCTCGAGACCGATTTGCTGAACCTGTATATCGGGTTTGTACGTTTCCCAGGCCTCCTGGATGGCTAGCATGACATCGTCCTTGGTCATTTCGTCCTTGCGAGGCTTGTTCATGGCTTGCGAGTCTTTCAAGGCCGATCGCATCGAGTTGTAGATCTCCGAATAGTCCACCACAGGACCACGAGATGCAGCGGTAGATTGGCGACGATGCTCCCTCATCAGCTGGTTCATGTGCTGCTTCATTTCTTCGAGACCATCGTCTATAACCTTGGCCATGTCTATTCGGGTCACACTCTCGTCGCGGTTTGGTTTCTTCGCTTGAACCTCTTCGAGTCTGCGACCGATCTCTCGGCCCATTCCGAGCACTTCTCCTCGAAGCTCCCGAACAAGGGCCTTAACCTCAGCAGTGAGACCTCCTCCTTGGGCAACGCTATCCTTAACAGCCCGAATACTCCGGATAACATCTTCGGTAATAATCTCTGCCTCGCCGCCTGGTGGAGCCGAAGATGCGCGAAAACCAGGGTCGGGCAAAGCGCGGGCTCCCGGCGGCGGCAGTCCAGATCGGCCGAATTCGAGTTCCCGCGCAGCCGGGGAGGGGTCTTCATCGAAACTAAAATTCCTGGGCCTACCGGGAGGGGGGTTCCAGTTGCCGTTACTGTTCCCTTTGCCGTTGCCACCGGAGAAGACGATCGACTGGTCCTGGCTGGTCTTGACAAGCCTCAACAGCTCTTCAACCTTGGCGGCTGTTGCCATACCAGACATCTTTTCGGCGAGCTCGGAAAGCCGACCGACCAGGAGATTCTGCCCATCCTTTGTCCCCATATCGCGCACAATCTTCTCCAAGAGACCCATTGTGGCTAGACCATCACTGCCGCAGAGCGAAGGAGTGCTCATCCTATCACCATCCAGGGATGCGGAAAAGCTATTGGGTGAGGGAATACGTGGCAATGAAAACGGTCTCACGGACTTTGATGATATGGATGGTGCACTGTGAGGCTTGTTGTCGAGAAGTAGGTTTCCGCCATATGCGTCCCTAAGTGTCGATTTCGAAATTTCCTGAGTATTGCTGACGAGGTCGCGCAAGCTCTTTCGTATATCCTCATCTCGGGTATTAGTGGCCTCCTTGAGACTCAATAGATCGGTCGCATTGTCCCGGCTCCTACGGCTCAGCTGTGCCATCTCCTTTTGCAACGAGGTAGCAATATTCGTAAGGCTAAGAATCTGTTGTGAAAGCGAGTCCATCGCCACGGAAGGCTGAGATTGCTGTTGCCTGACCAGGGCGTTCGCGTTGTTGGTTTTGTTGGAAAGAGGGGTTTCGGGCAGTTCTCTGACAGTGGCAGGGGCAGGCTGTGGGACGGGCAGCTCCCTTGCCGTCTTCTCCCGTGTTGGGGTAGACATGTTCTGCAGCGCCAGCATGGTTGCCGACTGCGGAGGGGTGTTCTCACCGAGGATGCTCTGTGTAGATCGACGAGCGATAGGTCGAACAATGGGTGTCAGGCTGGGGCCTGGAGAAAGCGCGAGGGCGTTCTGTCTGCCAGCGTCTTCGGGGCTTCTGAGGTCGCTGAAGGGATCCTTTGGCGTGCCTGGCCGGGGGAACTTCTCCATAGATTGTGGGGTGGATGAAATAGAATCGCGGCCACCTGTGCCATTCTCCAGCAGTAGTCCAAATTCTCGTACCGTACTGGGCTGCAGAGACTGCATGCGGCGGTGGGCTGGCGTCGTCTTGATGAGAGATGACCTCTCGGGTGAGACCTCACTCTTTCGTTTTGAGCCGGGGCCAGGGTTGAGGGAGTTTTCGCGCGCTTTTTCGGTGAGCGCCGCATGTGCTGACTGAATGGCCGCCGAGGTACCTGGCTTCGACGGGGAACCAAGTCCTGGTGATTGGGGATTAGGGTTAAGAGGCAGAGGCGGTGGCGCCCTTTCGGGGTCAGAACTATCCCACCTGTTGTTGTCGATGTTGAATCAGCAAAAGCCCGGTGCGGGAAAGACGGAGCGTGTTGTTTTGCTGCCAGTGACGGCGCTATCACGGGAGTCGCACAAGGCACAATAGATACGTACATTGGTACCAAGGCACGGCTGTTGTCAGGCAGAGAACCGGAATGTTGATGTCTCAGACTCCCATAAACCTGGCTTGGAGCGTCCCTTTCTATGGGAGGCATCTTCGGTGGGATTTGTTTTATTGTGTGCTGGTATTCACCGACAAGTATACTGTAGTCACTATCGATTCGGGGGGAAACTCGTTTGATGCCTCAGAATGGATGGAATGTGGCCGCTTTACATGACAGAAAAGTCAGAATTGAGCGCCAAGCCACCCCCTTCCAGGCGGCTATAGGTTAGAAGTACTGTATTTGATGATGGAAATTTTGAATATGTGGAATGGAATGCTAAGATGGCCCAACTTCTACAAGCGTGGCCGAAAAGTTTCAAGTGTGGAGAGATATCGTAGGTAGCAAGATTGACTGACGCCAGGTCCAGAGGGATTTGACCTTGACTTGGGATATAAATTTGAGATTCGAGGAGCAAGCAGCAGTGCTGACGTCGAACTTGTTTGTTATTTTTGGGGAAAGAGGGAACGGCGCGCCGGGGTAAAGGTAGGCTCCTCCCGGTCTGGATGCGTTGCTATCCTGATTTTGTTTGTCCGCCTGCAGGACGGCCCAATCCAAATGTAAACACGATCGCTCACCGTGGCAACCGATTGTGCAAGGGTAGCTTTTGTGCGTTGTCGCCCTGAGTGTCCAGGCGAAGTGGGGGCAAGCGCATTTGACATCATCCCCACCTCGTCAACTCATCCTACCAAAGTATGAATCAAAGCTACTTCGTAAGAAAATACTGTACGGTAGAGGGCCACCTTATAAAAACCCACATTATTTTTTATGCAGCCCAACGAACCAGACACACAGAACCAGCATACAGTTGCACTAGCGGCCTTAATATACCCTAATGCTGACAGAGGCAGTTTGTACAAGATGCGTACCTTTACAATAACTAAACTATGTTTAAACTCCCGTTGTGTTAAAACAGAGAGAACAAAAATGGAACCCAACGTTTACAGAATGCATTTGCAGGTTTGCACGGCCAGAGTCACATTTATCGCTTAAACAAACGAATCGTATGGTTTATATATAGCGTTGTCCAAAATGAATCCGTGGTATATTAAATGGAACGCCTTCTACCTTTTAACACCCCGCAAATTTTACTGGCTTTCGCCGAATGTTGTTACAAGTCTCCACCCTCCGTCTAAATTCTTCATAATGCCACTCAACTGCGGGCAAGAATGTTATCAAAGGCGGGGATGAGTGTTTGCGCCAGCCAGAACGAGAATGTCAACTTGGGTCCGGTCATAAGGAGCTGTTAGGTGCAAATTAGTATGCATGCTGTGACACCATTGATGTTACAGGATATCGGTAACTAGACATACCTTGGGGACAAGGCCCTTGAAGAAGCTAGAGAAGCCCTCATTCTTGGCCATGTTGGACAGAATGCGGAAACCGCTCTCGGGGTTCTCGAAGTTCCGGTTCTGAATTCTCGTCTTTATGACATCCAGCGGCGCCGACACCACCAGCGAGGCCGATGATCCAGCGATAGATGCAACGAAGTTCTGGAACCATGTCGCTTTGTTGTAGTCCTCAAGCTTGAAGAGGAACTCCTTTGCAAATGCAGAACCACCAAAGAGCTAAAAGTACATGACCCACGCAAGTCAGTAAAATATCCTCGCACGTTTGATAACCGGATAGGTAAAATGCAAGCAGGACTTTGACATACCGCGAATGAACCAGGTGCGTTCCTGGCTGCAGTCCAGCCCCAACCCCTGTAAAGCCCGAAGCCCTCGTCTTTGACGATGGCAAGCACGCCTCGGCCGCGGAAAGCCTCAGGGTTTGTCTGCCTCTTGATCTTCAGCACGTCGAGCGGGAGCAGGACGATCTCTCCGATGCCGATGAGACTGCCGGCCGTTGAGTGGAGGATGGCCTTGCCAGTCTTCTTGCCAAAGGCATTCTCAAAATCCTTTCCGAAGTTGGCCGTCAAGGCATCGCGGGCGATCGGCTGTCCACCATACTTGTATATCCTCTGAAGAACCTTGTATCCGGCCGCGTATCCAAGACCAGGGAACAAGGAGAAGAATTTTTTGGAGACGGGCGCTGTGGCCTTCTCCTTGAATATGACAGAGTTGAGCTGAGTGATGTTTTGGACCTAGATTTGTGGAGTTAGCCTTAGAGCTTTTCGGCGCGGGCAACCGGTAGGAATCGAGCATATCCTACCTTCGTCTCGTTGCTCATCAAGCGCTTGGCGATGGTGTCAACCTGTCATTGAGCTGTCAGTCGGGGGTTCGCGTTACTCCTGAAACAAGTCACTATTTGGGTTTGCTTCAACGCACGGGATGGAAAAGCATCAGCTCTGAAATTCCTGCAGAACCAGAGCCGAGCAACCTCGCAAGGTTGGACTCCTTCTCACGACCAGCAGCAATTGGAGGTGACATGGTTAGTCGGGACTTATTAATTGGGTAAAGAGGGAAAAGATCTAAGCGCTAGAAATGTATAGCAGGGCTGGTTCTAGAATAATGAGCGTCGGATGTTGAGAATTGGCGATTCAGAGAGTAGACAAAAGGCTAATAGACGGTGCTTGCGTTGAAAGAACTTGCGTCCGTATCGGAGTAAAAGATCTCTTATCACTGTGGAGCAAAAATTTTGTCGACGCCGATTCTCGCATTTGTAGAAAAGTTTCGACGGAGCTGTCGACAGGGGGCCCCTCTCAAGCTTTGGCGAATCAAAGCTTTCATGCAAAAGCTTGTTTCTCAGGTGTACTCACTTGGTATTGATTTGTGCTTTGTTTGGCTTGGATTAATGTCTCTGGGAACGGTATCTGCAAGAAGCCTCTTAACCTTAACAACTTTTTTCTTCTTTGGTATTCTAGGGGTCATGATCGTAGGTACTTCTAGTTTCTTGCTAGGGGAACCAAGGTGAAACTGTTCTGCAGCTCTGTCGCGCGTGATGCAAGCACAAGTCGCCACAGGTAAGAACAGTACGGATGGTTTTGGAGACTATTGTTCGCGACCTCATCCTTGAGAGCCATTTTAGTCTGATGACATTTTATTGATGCTCAAGTTGCTCCATCAATGAAAACTGCCAATTCAATCCAACATCTATAATCTCATAAACGTGTAGAACTCCATTCTCAAGTTACGGGTATCAGTGAGGAAGGCAAATGTCAACACAAACGCCAAGTCTATGTGCCAGAGAAGAACTTTAACCCTTCAGCATCCTCAAACACAAGCTTGACAAGCTTTAGTAATCCCTTAATATCGAGATAATGTCATCCAGCCGCATGACATGTGCCAGGATCTTATCTTCAATACGCCGATACTGGTCGTACCGGTCAAAGTACTTCTTCTCGAGCGCTTCCTGCTCCCGGCCCTTAATATCAGGCCGCTCAACGAAGCGCAAGACCTCGCGAGCATTTTGACGGTGTACCTCGCGCACTTGCAAGCAACGAAGCATCGTCTTATAGGTATTATCCAACAGCTGGCTGAGCGATGATTCGGTGTCGCAAAACCAGAGAAAGATTGTCGACTTGGCATTCCTCGTGCTGTCCTTGGGTACTTCTTGCACATCGACAAAGCCATGCATTTGCATCTCAAGCATTATCTTGTGCACGGTTCCCTTGGACATCATGGCCTGGTTCGGTAAAGACTTCTCATCAACCTTGCCTCGCTTCCGCACTATGCGAATCAATCGCAGTGAGTGTCGCCCAACCGTACGCTCCAACACTGTGTCGAGCTCAGTCTCTTGAAGTCGACGGACAAGTGGCTCGAAGTCGACAGTCCACTGGCCGTTACCGCAATGACGGAGGAAACCCTGACTACTTTCGCACAAGAGGAGCAGGTGCTGCCTCATCTGTGATAGTCGACTTTCCTTGGGTTCTTTGAACTTGACTTTGCTATCCTTCATGCCATTTGTGGTTGGTGGCGCGCTTTGCTGCCTGTGCAAGAGCTTGTCCAGCTCTTCATCGTATTCGATCACGGAAATGCCGTTAGCCCCCCCGTCCTCGTCGTCACTCATCTCCTCATCGTCATTCTGCAGAAACGGCTCGACCGGTCTCGGACGCGTCCTCCGAATCTTCTCCACAGCATGGTGGTCCAGCATATTTGCATCAACTTTCCCAATACCCGAGCCGACATCAAGCGAGGGGCTCAGCGAATCGAAAACCTCGTTTGTCGTTACGTAGTTGCGTGTATCGTCATCATCGGCGAAAGCGTCAATGATCGGATGTTTTTGACAGCGCGATAGTTTCTTGGTTAGTATGCTCAAAAGCACCGTGTATATTTGCGCTGTCGTCTCTCCAATGGCGTCACAAGCAGCATCGGCCAGCCTCCTGTTCCGCACCTCCACCAAGAACTTCTCGTGGTTCACACGAAGAACAGCGTCGGGCTAAATGATCCGGGTTAGTTTTTTTTTAGTGTGACAACATAATGACTGGGAGCCAAGGTTCAGACTCACATCAAGTGGCGGTGCGCTGTACACGTCCTGAAAGCCATTTGTGACATCGCCATCCTGGATTTTACGCCGCTTGGTGGACATGGGGTTGTCCTCTAGCTTTCGTTTGAGCTTCTTTCCCTCTTCTCTGATCTCGCGCAGACGTTCGGAGATCAATCGTTGATAGCGCTCCTTTTCTCTTGTACCCTTCACACCCTGTGGGAACTCCTTTCTCTCGATGTCGGCCTGTACCTCGCCATGAACGTCCTCGAAGCTCTGGAACATCTTGGAATTCACCTGTACCAGCAACTCATCCTCAACTAGGCGACAGAGTATAGAGTTGAGATGATCCAGAGAGCTGACAGGGGGCATATCCTTGACCTTGGACGTGCTTGTCTCTTCGTCGTGATCATTTGCAAAGGGGTCCTCGGCGTCCCCGTTCATATTGACGCTCGTATCGCCATTCGTGACTTGCTGGGCCGCCTGGTGCTTCCCAATCCTGACCCCGTAGGCATCCCGAAGGTCTCCAATGCGTGTGTTGCCCAGTACCATGATGCTCTGGATGACATCTTTGGCGGCCTCTCCATGTAGGGTGCCGACCAGGTCGGCAACCTTTCCCATGCGGATCAGGTTGTAGGCAGCGGCAGGATTGGCTTCGTATGCGGTAGGACCGGAGCCGGAAGAATAGTACAGCAGGTTGTGCTGAATCAGGACAGCGAGGCCATGTCGGAGCTGCCGAGACGTCAAGGACGTGTAGTGAACAAGCTGTGGCAGGGTCGATCGGCCTCGTGTGAGGAGCGTCGAAAATATGCGCTGCAGGCCGATGTCAGTGAGCACGAGCAATTGATAGCAACAGCGCAGCGAAGGCGCAAAAGAAGACTGGATCAGGCCATTGCGGCGTAGAGTTTAGAAGCGCATACCGAGGGGAGTTCACCGTAGACATCATCAATGACCAGAGAACATAGCTCTGCTAGGTGCTTTGTCTGTTCGTCAAGGGGACATGGTTAGATGGCAATTGCGAAAGCGAAAGCTGGGAATGTGGAATATCTAGACTCACGACAAGCATGACGATCGCGTGGGCACAGCTTCACCAACACAGCTTCACCAATTTACCAAAGGTCAGGGTCGAAGCACAGATTTTGGCTTCTAGAGATCCTCTCACTATCTCTAGAGCTGCCACAGTTACTACCGTGGGGTCATTGAAAATATTATGGAGTGTAAGGATGCGCGACCAAATGCAGCTCTTCTTATATGGGCCGAGAGGTAAGGAACTTTTTTTTTTCTCCCTCTAACAATTGGGGTGGGTGACGATTCGAGATGGCGGGGAAGCCTTGGCTTGCGTTCTGGTATAAGCTCCACTCACCGAGTCAACCGGCAAAACTGAAGGAACGGGCTAGCTCTGAGTCTGCACACTGCATGCAGTCATTGCATTGGCCAGCTCCATCGGTTCAGCCACACTTTATACCAGCCTCAGGCAGCCTGTAAAAGTGGCTTGACTTGGCGTCGAAAATTGCTCGGGACGTCAATGATTGGACCTAGCTGCTGACATTGACCACAGTTCAATTGGAGGGCACCTTCCTACCTGGCTAGCCGTGGTGAACGAAGCTTGCCGACCTCGCCAAAACCGACGAAAAAATACAACAACCGCGCACCAATTGCGTTTCCGAATCACACAACCACACTCCCCCTCTCCCGGTACAATGATCTCAAGATCTGCCATCAAGAGGGGAAGCCAGCTGGCCCTCCGTCGGCCAGTCTGCGCTCACGTCGCGCAGACCCGTGGCTTCGCATCACCAGCACCAGGAGCTACCGGCACGGGCTCGGCATCATACGAGCCTACCAGCATCGGCGGTCTCAAGGTTGCCTCCAAGGATGCCCATGGACCCACGACCAAACTTGCTCTTGTGGTTAAGGCCGGTACCAGATATCAGCCTCAGCCGGGCCTGACCGTCGGTCTGGAAGAGTTTGCTTTCAAGGTAAGTTTTGCAAACCATGACATGATTGTCCATGCTTTGCGTAGGCGCGCCCCAAGGGATCCGAGACCAGGCTGTTGACACACTCAATTGACCACAGAACACTACCAAACGATCCGCGCTCCGCATTACTCGGGAGACTGAGCTTCTGGGCGGTCAATTGAAGGCTTACCACACACGCGAAGCCGTCGTCTTGGAGGCTGCATTCCTCAGGGATGACCTCCCCTACTTCGTCGAGCTGCTCGGAGAGGTTGCAAATGAGACGAGGTACACCAGTACGTGAAGGATTCGAACGATTAGACAAGAGAAGATGGTTTGGGCGTACTAACAGTATATTCAATTCAATAGCCCATGAGCTTCACGAGGAGGTCGAGCAGACTATCCACCTGGCCCAGGAAAAACTTGCACACGATTCTCTGGCTCAGGCAGTGGATGGTGCACACGCTGTTGCTTTCCACACCGGCCTGGGCGCACCCGTTCTCCCGTCCACCTCGACGCCTCTTTCCAAGTACATGAACGAGCACTCCATTGCCGCGTTTGCTGGCGCCGCCTACACCAAGTCGAACGTTGCTCTGGTTGCCGATGGCGCGTCTCAGAGTGGACTACAGCAGTGGGTTGACTCCTTCTTCAAGGATCTCCCAAGCCAGTCCTCAAGCGAGATCTCGCTTCTGAGCAACAAGTCGACCTACCATGGTGGCGAGCACCGCGTCGAACTTGCTGGCAAGAGCTCCTACGTGATTGCCTTCCCCAGCGCTAGCATTGCCGAGTCCAAGCCCGAGATCGCAGTGATTGAGGCTCTTCTGGGCGGCAACCCTAGCCTTTCGTGGTCCACTGGCTTCACCCTTCTTTCCAAGGCGGCCGCGAATGCCCCTGGTGCCAACGCTGTGGCCAAGAACCTGTCCTACTCGGATGCTGGTCTCTTGACCATCCAGATCACTGGCGCTGCCCCTGCCGTCCGCAAGCTTGCTGAGGAGTCCGTCAAGGCCCTCAAGAGCATTGCTGAGGGAGGTATTGCCCAGGAGGACCTGGCAAAGGCAATTGCCAAGGCCAAGTTCAACGCGCTTACTGCCCACGAACTCACTGGTGCTGGTATCGTGGCTGCCGGTACTAGCATCATCCACGGTGCTGAGCTTTTCCAGGCTGCCCAGACTATCAAGAACCTGGAGACAGTAACACCGGATAAGATCAAGGCTGTAAGTTATTGGGATTGTTTTCTATTCTTGTTGTTCCATGCGTACCACGGATTGCTAACATGCTCAACCCCACTATAGGCTGCCAAGGCTATCATCGACGGCAAGGCGTCTGTGTCAGCCGTTGGTGATTTGCACGTCCTGCCGTTCGCTGCTGATCTGGGACTGAAGGTATAAGAATTTTGTAGAAGGGGGAGGGGTGTGGAATGTATTAACAGTTTCTTCTACGCCACACGGCGAGTCCTTGTGCATATAGTGAAACCACCTGTTAGACAAAAAGACCTGCTAGTTTACTGCTACGTTGAGGGCCAGTTCTTAGATACGGCTCAAGACTGCCCAACAGATACGGGAACACATCCGAAATCTCATAGAGTCATAATCCAACTTTCCATGCAATTCATACAATTTAAACGAGCTGCGAATAACGACGAGGTCTGCTTTAACAACTTGATTGGCATAAAAAGGCCTTTAAAAGCTTTCAAGTATAGACAAGGCTATTTACTTGGTACGAAATACATCAGGTAATAGTGATTGCAGGAGTGTCGAGGTTCGTCCAAAGGAGAGGATTGACAAGGATTGCTATGGGAAAGGCTGAGCACGTGACTTGAGGCATGCCAACTTTCGGGCCGTGCAGGGAAGTTTCTTGATGGGGTCCCGAGCTTTGGAGCATCTCAATTTCTCCCATAGACCAATACACGACGGACAACTTCCGAACCACCGCAGTTCAATTCCCGCCCACCCGACAAAAGACATCGATCACGACCTCCAAAATGACTTTCGCGTGGAAAGCCGCTGGCATTACGTGAGTGTCTACCATTCGATTGAAAGGATTCGCCCCCAGATCGAAGCTTCGATCCCCGATACCCAGCTGCGGCTAACGCGACGCCTTGTGATTTTTTGCGGCAATCCACCAACAGCTATAACCGCTACCTGGCCATTGCCGGCCGCGCGGTTCGTCGCAGCCTGAAGGAGGACAAGAGAATTGTTGCCGAGCGCCGCGGCGAGATGGAGCTGCGGTTCGCCAAGTGGAACGTGAGTTACTCTGGAGCGCTTACCCGAACGATTGACCTTCCCATGGCTGACGCAAAACTTGTAAAAACCGAAAACAGAACGGCAAGCAGGGTGAGGTCCAGAACCTTGCCGAGGCCAACAACGCCGCGGCCGCCGGCTCCAGCTCGTCATAAGCATGTGCTATAGATGCGACAGGGAAGAGAGAGGGAGGCCTGGGGATGTGGTGACGGAGTTGCTGCATCGGGCGGTAATCGGGCGAGGTGGCCGCTGGGCATCGCGAAAGAGCTGTATTATCAAACCCATTGAGTTCGAGTGCCAACGATAGATATTGAAGACAACCTAGCAAGCTCTTCGGGGTGATGCAAGCAAGCATTTGATGCGCGTGGTGCTCGGTAAAGTCCATTTGGATGTCTTGATGCCTCTTTTTTTTTGTATTTTCACAACCATGCAAAGGTATATGATTCATCCTAGAGGTGGAACTCTGTGGTCTTTTATCGGTTCAATTGCAATTGTGATGTATTTGAGTGTGGTTGTCGCTGGCGACAGTACCTATTCGGCGGAGCAGGGAGACTTGCTTGAGGCTGGGACGGATGATGCCGTGGCACTCACTGCACACCCTATCTGCGGGCTCTCGAGCCACGCCAACGGCCGCAGGACCTGCCGAGTCGTCTCCGGACCCCCTCATGCCCGCCTGAGGGGTGCGCGTTTGCTACTGCCGCTGACCACCCAGAACTTTCCACCTATACAGTACCTATGCAATTTTCAACTGCCGACACAGAAAGATAGTAGAATTGCAGTGTTGTTTTGGATCATTATTTCTTTCGCATCTCTTGAATGATGACACCTTGTTGTAGTAAAATTTGAGCAAGCTTGCCGCTAATCGGTCCGTGATTCGATTCGTGGGTGTTCTATAGTGCACCCTTCAAAGAGAAAAAAAAGAAGAAAAAAAAACAACGTTGAATTGAGCGCCTCGAACAAAACTCCATCTCAGCAAAGGCCGTAATCGCTGCATCATTTAAGGGCCCGATTCCAGACGCTCGAGACAAGGTTTTTCCTACATTATC
Organism: Pyricularia sp. CBS 133598; assembly: GCA_004337975.1. Classification (NCBI taxonomy): domain Eukaryota; kingdom Fungi; phylum Ascomycota; class Sordariomycetes; order Magnaporthales; family Pyriculariaceae; genus Pyricularia; species Pyricularia sp. CBS 133598. Next base: position 3,086,909 of record CM014983.1, read on the forward strand.
AGCAACATAACTAATGCAACCCTTTTGAGCAAAGGTAGCTTGCTGTCATCTGATTTTTTTTTCTAGACTTTTTTTTCAATTGTTTTCGCCATTTTTGATTACCTATCTACGTCACTTGATCTCTACAAAGGCGCCCGCAGAGTACTGGCCCTGCCTTGGCCTGATCTGATTCTGTTCGCCTGTAAGAGTCTTTACCATCTGCTCCCTTGTCGATTCCCCTGGCTGTAAAATAATATCAGAACCGTGATGAGACTAGATCTAACTTTCCACTCAGCTATCTCCCACCATGTCACTTTTTAGCGGCGGGTTGCTTGGAGGAGGACGGGATACCAGGGATGCGAACGGCGATGGTGCCGTGTCGAATAGTCTCTCCGGCCTATCCATTGCGGGGGATCGGAAGCCAGCCGCTTCGCCCACCGTAACCAGCCAGGGCGTCATTTCATTCGATATTACAGAAAGGTTTACCAATGCAGCCAAAGGTCCGTTTCGTTTGGTTGTCTGTTTGTTCATTTGTCTTTTTGTATGCGTCTGTCAAAGAGGCACGCTGTGTGTTTCCTTGGGGGAGGATCCGCACCCCTCACCTATACTTTCATACTTTCCTACTGAATACTAATGCTCATAATTTGAGGCAGCTCTTAAACCGGGAGGATTGGTCAAGGATGGTTACTTTACACTTTTCGAGTCCGTCGGGGCTCTCGAGGTGAGAAGGACGACATTTCCATGTTCAAAAGTTGCCCCTCATCAGCCTACTGACCCGTGTTACTGGTGTTTTGTCCCTCCTCCGATGTTTACCTTAGATCATGGACCCAAAAATGGACAGCGGTTGTTTGGCAGATGGCGAATCTCTTGACCCTGACTACAATGTCACGAGCCCTCTGCTTCCTGCAGAAGTAATTGGTATCATCGACCAGCTACTGTGTCATGAGGTGAGCAAAGGTCAAAGAGAAAATATCTACCCTGTGTACGTCTGCTAAATAAAGTACGGTACATGTTGCTGCTTCAAGATGTCATGGCACTCTGGTTATCCTCTCTCGCAGACCATCCTCACCAGTGTTCATATCACCAGGATGATGGACCCAACACCTCAAACAATTGATGAAGCACACTTTATTCGCCCGGACCACTTCAACAACTCGAAAACTGGCAATGGTAATGACAGCGAACTGGACACCACAATGCATACTGTCCTTCGCGCATATTGTCTGGGACTTTTAAAGACATGTTGGTATGTCAACGAGCAAATCAAAAGCGAGCACTACTATGAGGTAAGGAAAATTTTCGAGTCACCTCTGACCCTTGTGTTTTTTTTGTACCGATATCTTTTGTTGTTGACATACTAGAGCCTGGAGTAGGAGGAGGACTTTGTGACAAATACATACAACCAAAGCCTACTGGACATCATTAGTCGGGAGGAGATACGTGACAACATACAGGATGCCCGGTCTCTAGTCCGTCGTCTACAGAATGTCTTGACCATGGACATTATCGAAGCGCTTGATTATCGTCTAGAGTTGCGGTATGCCATTCTCCGGGCCATCGAGCTCACTGGCCTGCGCAGCAATCCCGACTCGATCAAAATGCCCTGGGTAGAGCTCAAGGCCGTCTTGGAACAGGTGAACTCTTCCCACTACCTTGGACAACCCGTCCCAGATGCATTTAGCCCAAAGCTGCAGAGACGCTTGGCTAGTACGATGCCACCACGACCGATTGTTGAGCTTGAGTTCTCACAAGCCTATGACATGTGGACTGCATTTGTCGCCGATGGTCTGGAGATTATACAAGTGCTCAACTACCATGATTCCCAGACCCTGCTGGTAAGTCGGCTTATTCCCCCCTGTATATCGAATACACTTGGTACGTTCGCCTTCACTCAGGAGATATTGACTCCCCGCGGTAGAACTTTGTGTTTTGGTTTCAGGCCAAGAAGCCACAGCCCATCGTCTTCATTCGCACGCTCCTAGAGAGCTACATATTCAAGGATCAAATCATCCTGGGCACTAAGAGTATCCGGCAGCTAATGGATGACGACTTCTCTCTGGTTGTCATGCCGTGCAGCCTACTCCTCGATCCGCAGAACGACTCAATTGAGATACCGCACGACCCTCGTTACGCAATCTCATACCAGATGGAGGTGTTCCGGCAGCGTGCCGCGCAGCATTACCTTGAAATATTTCAGTCTCTCTGTCAAAACCGCTGCCGCGCCCGGCGAAACATGTGCCATCTCATAAACGAGTTGGACCTGGTACAGATTGACGCCGAAGAGGTCGATCAGCTTTTGAGAATAGCCGCAGAAGAACATCCGCTCAAGCAGCAGATGCGGCTGGATCCCACAGACCCCAACTCGACCGCAAACGCCCTCCCCCTTTCATCGTGGGTGTACCTCTACAAGCTTCGGCTGATGGAATGGATTGTCCAACTTGGCTTTGAGCTCTCCCTATATGCCCCCGACGAGATGGGTGGCATGTACTGGTACTTGACGTATCTGGCGCAGAAGCGGATACATCACCTGGAACGCATCAAAAAGTTCACCCTTCTCAGCATGCACGAACTGCGCTTGAGGCACAAATCGAGCAAGAAGGGGACAGAAGACCTCAGCGACCTGCCCCCAGAACAAGAGGCCTTACTCACGCGATCCCTATCCTACCTACGTAACGCAATGATCGACGCCGCCGTGACGATGGAACTGGCAACGGCGCTGCACTGCCTGTACACGGCCCTGTACCGGCTCGAACTCATCCGTCCCGCGCCGCCAAACGGCTTCAGCAACGACGAGCTGCGGTACGAGGTGCGCATGAAGCCGTTCACCGGCATAGGGCTGCCCGAGCTGCCTTCGTACGAGCTGTACTCCCGACAGTCCACGCTGAGGCACCTAGCCACGACGACCGAGGTGTTGGACATGGCGGACAAGGCGGTCGCCAGCGCGCGCAAGGCGTATGAGCACGTTGTCAAGTTCACCGAGAAGGAAGCGTTCGCCGTCGGACCCACGCACCAGCGCTGGCTTGCTGGCACCAAGAGCTGCATCAAGTCTTGCATCGCGACGGGGATAGCCATAACGAGCCTGAGGCAGAGCGACGTGTCGCTGCGTGCCGAGGTGCCACTTCCAGACGAGTGCTATAATCGATGGTGGGTTGTGCCCAAGGTCAGTACTGACAAGCCGGAGTGACTATACTCAGCCGGTCATAGACGGGCTTGGGATAGGGCCAAACTGCCGAATACCGAGCGATGAAAGCCTTGCAGCATCAAAGATAGGACTGGGCTAGACTTGAAAGCGTAAATACATCTACTGCCATAATAATCGCCAGTGTTTCTTATACTTGGTCGTGTAGCACTCGTTTGCCACTGAATGCAGCCCTTGGCCCCATGATTCATTACAATATTGGTTGTACCATGCATGTGAATTAGTATTTGCCTTGGCAGATCTACTACCGACCCCGAGCTTCTTTCCCAAGAGCCTCGAGGGCCTGCTCGTACTCGGCTATCCTGGCCTCGCCAAAGTCTCCCGGTGGGCCCTTCTTCAAGTCCTCCTCTGTCCTCTTTGCGGAGACCTTGACCGTCTCGACCCTGCTTGCTCTGTGAATGGCTACGTGATCCTCATCTCTGCCAACCGCCGACGCACCTGGCTTGCTCTTGGAGGAGGCAATCTCTGCAAAGAACCAACCGGCCTCTGTCTTGGTGAAGAATGTCCACGCACGACCGGCCCTGCCAGCACGAGCGGTACGGCCCACACGGTGAACATACGATCTCACGCTCGGTGGCATGTCGTAGTTGACTACATGGTCGAGGTTGGGAAGATCCAGACCACGAGCGACGAGATCTGAAGCCACAAGTATCCGCAACTTGCCAGACTTGTACTGGTTGATGACCTTTTTCCTCTCGGAGGTGCGTGTAGTCGACGTGAGCGTGCCGATTCGGGACGCCACTTGACGGGGGGCCATGATCTCAAGAAGTCGTGATAATCGCAAAGCTGACTCGTTAGACTTTGTGAAGATCAGAACGCTATCTATTGTGGAATCTTGGGTAGGAGGCTTGGAGGGGGTTCCTTTTTCACAATCCGCGTCAGAGTCGGAATCGCTGTCAGATTCAGAGTCGGAGGTGGCATCTGATGATGTATCAGAGTCATCTGAGGACGACGTGTCGGATCCATTATCGTTCGTGACAACTTCTTTAGTAGGTGACCTTGACCGGACGTGATAACTACTCAACAGATCAACCAAATACATGGGTTTCTGTTCAGGGTCGCGGACCTTGATCGCGAACTCGAGAAGCTGGTTAGGTAGTGCAAGCTCGTATGAAGATACCTCTGTAGAAACCCCGGTTATATCTGTTGTAGGACCAGAGGCAGATGTTGGTGCAGCAGTAACACTCTCAAGAACAATCATCTCGGGCCGCCGCAGGTTCAGCTTGTTGAGAAGACTGACATTGCGTGTCATTGTAGCACTGAGAATGACCTTGCGGACACCGGACTTGTTTTGAAACATAAAGTCTCTGCAGCCCGGCTTATTTGTTGATAATTTCTCCATGACAACGTCGAGCCATTGCTGGTAGCTCTGCTCCAGCAGCTTGTCTGCCTCGTCAACTACCAGCCAGCGTACATAGTCAAGATTGAAGCCAGGGGTGCGTTCAATGTGTTCTACCACTCTGCCGGGAGTGCAGATGAGAATGTCAACTTTGGAGACGAGATGATTGACATGGTTGACAAGCGGCAAAGGCGTCTCTGCCAATTCGAACATATCAAATGATGGATCTTCAACATCCCGTTTCCTGACGCTCTCCCACTGGCGCGATTCAACCAGACGTGCATAACCCTCTGGGTCATACCGTCGGTCTTGATCCACAAGTTTCTCTTGCTCTTTCTTGAAGGCCTGGTTTCCGACAGCGGTGCCAATTCTGACAGTCTTTCGGTTAGGCTGGCGAGCATAGGCAGCGGCGCAAATGTTGCAGACTTCATGGACCTGCTGCACCAGTTCACGCGTGGGGACGACAATTAGAGCCCTGAGCTTTGTGACTGCGCCCAAACTGATGTCTCGTATCATGGGAAGAACATAAGCCAGCGTCTTGCCTGACCCTGTAGCTGCAGAGATTACAAGGTCGCCCTGCCTCGCCGGGCTTGGGAGTAATCTGGGGATCACTGCCGTCTGGACAGCAAAAGCGCCCGGATATCCCTTCGAGGCTAATTGACTGGCAATTTCGGGGGAGATGCCCAGTTCTGGCCTCAGACCCAGGCTCGTCCATTCAGCTTGAGTCCCCGACGAGACATATAAAGGATTTTGCAACCACAACGGTAGCGTGTCATAAGTCAATTCAACTTGGTTAGCCACTGCGGGGGCTGGCTGGGGAAGAGGCTCAAGGCCATGGACCTCGGCTGCTTCTTGGTCTAGTTGCAGTTGTTCAAGAGGTTGAGTCGGCAGGTCGTCGGTGGCAGGTTCGCCACCCCCCTGGGCATCTGCGGGCAACTTTGATGCTTTCTTTAGAGAGATCTCCTTCTTCTTGAGGATGGACTTGTGTCTCCCCGCCGCTGCACCTTCATCTGGTGGTTGATCCAGCGCACCCTCATCATCTATATCCTTCATTTCAACATCTTCCTTGGATCGTTTCTTCTTTTTTCTCTTCTCGTCCGGGGTTGCTGAGGCGAGCTCGACTGTAGAGCCAGCATTGGTGGGAAGTTGTCCACTTTGATCAAGACCATTATTGGATTTTGATGTCTTCATCGCAGACTTGAGGGGTGTGGCAGTAGCTTCTGTTTGCGTTGCACTCCGAGGGTCCCTTTTTGCGACATCGTCCAGATTCGGCTTTGGTGGATTAGACAAATCAGGGGCTGATTTTGACTTTTTGGACTTCTTATTTTCCCTGATTTCTTCAGGTGATGGGGAATCTATCTTTGACCTCTTCCTCCTCGGCTCGTCCCCATTTTCCCCAGTCCCGGCGTCTGTCGACTTGCCGTTCCTTGTCGCGCCAGCAGTATTTGGAAAGTGGTCATTGTCATCGAAGACAATTTTCCGAGGCTGACTTATGGCCGAAGGCTGAGTGGCGGAAGCTGGTGACGGCGAAGGGGGAGCGGGTGTCTCGACTTTAGGCGCACCTGCCTTTGGCGGCGGTACGTATCTGTTGTAAAACATCTCGCGCCTTTGTCCTTCTTCCTAAAAACGGTCTTTGGGTCGGCGTATCAATTGGAAAGTGGTCAGCGCATTTAATCGCCGAGGCTAGGTACTAGATCTAGGAGTAGCAAGGTTCCTTTGGTTCTCAATGGCACAAAAACTTCAAGGTTCCATTGGATAGGTTGGTACCTTGGCTTTAGGATGCCTTTACTAATATCGCATACCTTCGGCTTGCTCCTCGTAGCTGAATCCAAATTTTTGGCGGGGCCGACTTTGCGCCGTGCGTCACCGCCCCGAAACGCGAGCGATATCTTATCAGGTACCCTGTCAGTTCTAGGATCCAGCCATCATCGGAGCCTGGCTACCGTAAGTTACAAAGTACCTTAGCTCACTCAAGCTGAAAGCTCCGCTCCACTTGCATAGCATAGCAGCGCAGCCGCTAATGCACGTCAATCCCAACCCAGGCCGATGGAGAGCGGAGACTTGACGTTATCTTGGGTTGATAGGCGTTTTCTCTGGCTTTGAACCTCCCGCAACGGGGCGATTTATGTCAATGAGCAAGCATGTCGTTTACAAGGTGACGATCGAAACAGGATACAAAAAATCAGACAAACATTCATACATTCTTTTTTATATGCATAATGGCCACAGGTTGTCGCACCTCTACTGAGCCATAGCCTGTAACGACACACCACATACTCTCCCGACTTTGCCTCGTATAAAAAATGAGGCGACTATCTCGTCAAGTATCGAGGCTGCCTCGACAGGCGACGAGGTGTTTCGTCTCAAATTACAGGCTTTTCCATAATACCAACTCAATAACAGCAGCGGCAGCAGCAACAGCAAAACCACTGGAAGCCGCCGACTCGAATTTTCAACAGCCTCCCGTTGCGCCATCCCGCCCTACAATCGCGCCCAAAGCCGTTATAGACCTCAAGCATATTCGCCAGAACCCAGCATTGTATGAACAAAACTGTGTCGAAAGGAACTACAAGTCCCAGAGCACGTACCCAGCACGCATCAATGAACTTTTCGAGCAATGGCATGAGCGCCAACGTGAGGGTCGCAACCTCCGCGAGCGCTCCAACCTGCTGCGCCGCCAACTTGCCAACCCATCGGCTTCCCTTACCGAAATACCAGACCCGCGGTTTCAGGATCTGACGAACATGTCCCGCGAGAATTTGCTGGAGGAAGGCAAACGGCTGAAGGAGCAGCTATCATCCATTGAAGATTCCGAGGCAAGGTTGGAGGATGAGATGCATAATCTTGGCCTGGCACTGCCCAACCTGACTAGCACCAGCACTCCACGAGGCAGCGAACCCCTCGTTTTGAGCTACATTAATGTCGAGAATGACGATCCGACCGCGCTGCTGGAGTCGACTGGCAAGTCAGACCGGGTGTGGCGCTCACATGTCCACATAGGCTCGGAACTGGGCATAATGGACTTTGCAGGCGCGGCAACGGCGTCAGGCTGGGGATGGTACTATCTGGTGGGCGAGGGCGCAGCTCTGGAGCAGGCCTTGGTGCAGTACGCTCTGGCAGTTGCCACCCGTCATGGCTGGACGCAGGTTAGCCCGCCATCGATAGTTTATTCCCACATCGCTGGTGCATGCGGCTTCCAGCCCCGTGATCAGAATGGGGAGACCCAGATCTACAATTTAGCGCAGTCTGCATCTGATGCCGAGCGGGGACGACCCGAACTATGTCTGGCTGCCACGGCAGAGATTCCTCTTGCCGGCATGAAGGCTGACACACAACTCGAGGAGTCGGAGCTTTCAATGCGTCGCGTGGCTGTGTCTCGTTGCTACCGTGCTGAGGCCGGCGCACGTGGTGTTGATACCAAGGGCCTCTACAGAGTACACGAGTTTACCAAGGTGGAAATGTTCGCGTGGACCTCACCCGACGAGTCTGAAACCATGGAGATCTTCGATGAGATGCTCGATATACAAACCGAAATCCTCGGGGCTCTGGGACTCAGCTGCCGCGTGCTCGAGATGCCATCGACCGACCTCGGGGCCTCAGCAACGCGCAAGAACGACATTGAGGCATTTTTCCCATCCCGCAGGCTCTTGCGGGATGACGGCTGGGGTGAAGTCACTTCGGCCAGTATCTGTACCGACTACCAGACTCGTCGGCTCGCTACTAGGGTGCGCGTTGCCGGAAAAATGACTTATCCGTGGACAGTCAACGGCACCGCACTTGCTGTGCCCCGCGTCTTGGCTGCTATCCTGGAGAATGGATGGGATGAGGACTCCATGACGGTCACCATTCCGGAGGTGCTTAGGCCATGGATGGATGGCAAAGAGAAGATCGGCCCAAAACATCGCAGGAGATGACGAAAGCATGGGATAGTGTCAGTATATCTTTCACTGTGTAATCACTTGTACAATAAATTGGTAATATTCTCTGATGATGTAGTAATCTTTGGCTAGCAGGCCTCTATATTATGCACCAATCAATATCAAATGGACCTGTTTAAGCGGATTGCTTTTCAGAGTCTATGCAGAATCCGTCTTGCGGTTCAGATCCGAAAAGGTGAGATTAATACCCGTAACCTTAACAGCATTGGTGCTTGTAAGCTTCTTTGTCTGACACCGTGCCTCAAGGTCACTCTCACAGAAAACTTAGATCAGGTTTGATCCGGATCCAGTGTTTGCTACTGGGTAATGGTGCAATGCTCGCTGAGCGAGGAATTTTCGGCCGACCTCATCGGCACCGTGTCCCTCTGCCTTTGAAAGTGTTCAGCACTCACGTAATGCATACAAACTTTGAAGTCATCCGTTGTCTGGGAGACACAATTCACATTGCTTCCCCCCGTACGCAGGGCTTCTCACATGTACATGCGGACCTACTTACAAACGTCGTCCGAAGCCTTGATACCTCGTCCGAAACTGAGATAATGACCGAGACTTGCAAATTGGTGTACCACAAGGGACTGAGGATATTCTAGTTTCAAAGCTCTGGACATTATAATACGGCACAGGTGTGTCCCCTTGCCAGCCGGGTGAGCTGGCTGCGCTAAAAATGGTACTGAAACACACCGGAAGGTCAGGCTTTTTGGTGTAGAAAGCAAGCAAGCCCGCACGAACAAAGACATAAAGACGCCATGGACGCTGAAGAGATTGACGTTCTCATCGTCGGAGCAGGCCCGACAGGCCTGACCCTGGCGCTTGAGTTGGCCTTGCAGCAGCACGGGCAGCAGCGGCAGCGGGTCAAGTTCCGCATCATCGACCGCGAGCCGGAGCGCTCTCCGTACAGCCGTGCCCTGGTCGTGCAGCCAAGAACCCTCGAGCTCCTGGCGCGGTACGGTTTTGACGATTTCCTGTCGCGCATGCTGGACAAGGGGAGAGCGGTCACCGGCATGACCTGGAGCTTCACCCCGACCCGCGAGGCCCGGTTCCAGTTCAGTGACATGGGGTCGGACGACACCGAGTTCCCGCTGTCTTTCAACGTCTCGCAGACCGAGACGGAGAGGTTCCTCCTGTCCAGCCTGGAAAAGACGCTGGGCGGCAGTGACGGCGTGCCCGTGGTGGAAAGGGGGGTTCAGGCCGAGTCCGTGCTGCAGGATGCCGACGGAGCGACGGTCACTCTGATGAAAAGGGGTGACGGGGATGACGCAGGGACGAGGGAGACAGTCCGGTGCAGGTACGTGATTGGGGCGGACGGGGCGCGTAGTATCGTCCGCAAGGCCAGCACGTCCATCACGTTTGACGGCAAAACGTACCCTCACGATTTCATCATCTGCGACGCTTACTTGTCCGATACGTATCTGCCCCTGGACCGCATCCAGATCAACGTCCAAGGCCCCTTCGTTGGGATCTTCCCCGTGGGCGGAGACGTCGTCCGCATAGCCAGTATGCGCCATCCCGGGGCCGAGCTGACCGGAGTTCCCACGCTGGAAGAGTTCCAGCAGATTCTGACCAACACGGGGCGCCGCGGTCCTGAAATGGGCCGTCTGCACGACCCGATATGGATGACGAACTTCCGGATCCACTGCCGCTGTGCGAGTCGGTACCGGGATGGGCGGCTCTTCATAGCCGGAGACGCAGCCCACATTCATTCTCCGGTGGGTGGGCAGGGTATGAATGCAGCCCTGCAAGATGCCATCAACTTGGGCTGGAAACTATCAGCCGTCTTGCGCGGAGCCGCTCACGAGTCTCTGCTGGACACATACGAGGAGGAGCGGCGCCCTATCGGACTCGACCTGTTGCGCACGACGGATAACATGTTTCGGTTCTTCACTATTACGAACCGCTTCCTGATAGTCAGTGAACCTGTGTTGCCAATATGAAACCCCACCCCTGCCATAAACCAAGAACCTTTTGAGAGGATTTCTAGTACCGTGTTTTATTGAAAGACAAAAAGAACGCTGACCATACTAAACTAAATCTTACCGCAGTGGCTGCGCACCCTGATCGGCCCCTGGCTCCCACCTCTGCTGGTCGGGACCCAAGCGCGCCGCCGACGCTTCTTCAAGTGGATAACAATGCTCAGCGTCTCGTACCGCGGGAGCAGCAGCATCGTCGCGACCGCCACCGGGTTCAAGGGTCCCGTCATGGGCGGCGACCGCGCTCCCGATGGCAAGCTCCTCGTCTCCTCCGCCGTCGCTGCCGCCGAAACGACGACCACCAACCTCCACCGTCTCATCGCTGGGGTCGGACACCACCTCGTGCTGTTCGCCGCCGAAACTGCAACCGAGGATGAGTTGATACAGTTTGCTGCCAAGGTCGTTGTCCGCGAGAACGAGATACCAGTGGTCATGATATTTTCGGGCGACGAGGGCTCCATGGTGCCCAAGAATGCATATCGTGACCCCGGGTCGGTGCTGCACAAGAGATATGGGTTGGGATCGAAGCCGGGCTATGTGTTGGTGCGGCCCGATCAATACGTTGCTCGTATTGGGTATCTCTCAAACGTGGAAGAGCTAGTGGCTTCCCTTGGCTGAAAATGCTCCGTCGCCGAAAGCCAGGTAACTTATAGCACAGGTTGTTGCTCCCACGTTGTGACATAAGAATAGGTACGTATACATGCGGCAGACACAATATAACCCTTGTTTGTGAAATTTATATGCAAATAGTCGATAAAACGCCCGCCCATATTGCTTCTAATCAAACACGAAGAGAGTGCATAGTTGCAATCATGTGTTTTTTTCCACTTCCCCAAAACGCCTGGCGCAATGCAAATGAACAAACAGGAAATACACAATGTTCCGGAAACTCCAAGCTTGCCCATGATTAACCCCCAAGCAACGATTACTGAAGAACTAGTGCCACCAAGACCGAAGAGCGTCAAGACGTTTCGGGTTGTGAGCTGAATGAAATAAAGCAAATAAACAAGAGCCAACCGTTATAGATTGCACACATTATGATTTAGACGGGCCGGTAATAGCGGCAATCAAACACGCAGAAACACTGGAGAGATTCCCAGATTTGGTCGATATGCAGTCGGTGGCAAAAGATATAATGGAAATGACGGGGCTTTCCAAGAAAATAAGATATGCCGCAGAGATCTTGTCGGAGCGATAGCCCTTCCCAGCCAAAGCAGGAAGCGAAAGAGGGGACCGCGATGAGATATAAAATGCAAAAGAGATATGCGAAATTCCAAGCTTCAGGGCAAGCAAGTCCATCCATCAGCTCGATGTTGTATACATGTTATACAGATGCTTGCTGAGCAGTTGGAACTCAAAACGAGGTGTGTTTTGGCTACAATGCCACCCTCCCACCGCCATTTTGCATGCGGAACGGGAAGGCAGATGCCATGGGTCCTGGGCCGCCTCCAAGGCCGCCCGGGCTTATGACGGATGAAGATGAAGAAGCCGAATGGCCTCCCATCCTGTCATCGTTGTAGCTGGTTGCTGACGATAAAGTGCTGCTAATTGAGTTGAAACTACCACTCATACCGCCGGAAGAACCTGACGTAGAGGAGGTAAAAGTCCCATGGCGAGAGTGCGAGTGTATAGATGACGGGCCACCTTGAGACATGAGCGCATCCGCCCGCTCAAATACGTTTCCAGTCAGCGCTGCGGCGAAGGAACCACTCTGTGGTGTTGCTGGCACTGTAGCTTGCGCTGCAGGACCCAGTGCAGCGCTCTGAGGTGTCATAGGAAGTTGTATGTGGGGGTTGTGGTGGAGATGGCTGTGGCTTGGGTTTCCGTATTGTCCGTTTTGCTGATACTGTCGGTCACCGTTCAGACTCGCAGAACCATGAGCCTCCACGGCACCACCTGGACTAAAGATGCTACCATTACCGTGTTGGTGCGGCGTTGCCAGGCCCGGTCGAAGCCAATAGCCCCACGGCGAGCGTAGTATAAGATTTGACGCCTCCTGTATGCTCTTCTGGAATGGTCGTAGGCGCATCCTTGTGTCGGCCGGTAGCGATAGTGGTTTTTCAACCTCCCTGACCTTGCTGCCAAACTCTGCCCAAGAGTCCACAAAGTCGCGCACGTCATTCCAGAAGGAGCCCTGAGTCCTGATCCCGGGCTCCTTGAGCTTGATCAGTGAAAGGCGCGTCTTGAGCTTCTCCGTCTGCTGGATCGTCATTGAGCACTTAGATATCAATCCCTTCCACATCTGCGACTCTCGAGTATTGCGATGCTGTATAGCCGCTTGCAGGCCGTTGGTATATTGGTGGTTGAACGCTGGCAACAGCCGCACTACCAGATCGGTTGACTTTTGCAGAGCCAAGAAGATGTTCTCAAAGATGCGATCTTCCTCAGTGAAGTCACCCGACAGACCCCGGCTGCCTGTGGAAACAAACGACTCTCCCGACCGGGGCGTGGCTGAGGAAATGGTGGCCGTGCGACCAGTCCCGTTGACGTATGGGATGCTGGAAAGCGGAACGTCAGTAGTAACCCTGAGGTTGCTGGGGTTATGGCTCAAGTTGCTGCGAGCCGCACTCCGGGGAATCCCGTTTGGCCTTTCTGCGGTCGGTGTGGCAGTGTTTTCGCGGGAACGTGGGCGGATGGTTCCGGAGTTCATGGCCGTACGACTGGCAGCTCTACGGTGTCCCTCTTCCGGTAGCACGTGTGACGTCGTCACTCGCAGCTCTGTGATGCTATTGTAGAGCTGCATCATCAAAGTTCGAATATATCGCGGGTCACCGTTGTCTATAAAAAGGTCGACGTTGCTCGCAAGCAATGAGCAAACGTGCACGTAAGCGTTCACCAGGGTGATGCATGCGCGAAGCACATTCTCATTCTCAAACTGAGCTGCGCCATCCTCATCGGCCTCGTGACGTTGGATCTCCTGCTCAAGCTCCTCCACATGAGAGTTGGTGTTGTAGAAGACGATCTCGAGACTGGAGCGCTTAGCTAGCCCATCGCTCGTCAAGCCCATGAGCATCTGGATCATGGGGTGGATCTGGAAAATAGAGTAGAGGACACCCTTGGCAGCCTCCAGCACCGGGTCGACAAACTTGGACTCGCGTCTCCTTTCGGGCAAAATGGACAGTCGACGTACGTATATCGGCCGCTGGAGTATAGATTCGGCGGGGCTGACGGGCATCTTGCCATTCATCATTTGACCATTCCCTTGCATCGCTGAGCCATGGCTGAGGCCACGGTAGTGCGAAAATCGGTTATTGGCTTGAGTCTCGTCAAGTGTTCCCAGCTGTTGAGCTTTTTGTGAAACGACGCCCATGCGCCGAGAACGTTCGCCGGGCCTATCTGCTCGGGGGGTTTGTGACAAAGTTTCTGAGTTGCTTCGCATACGCTCATTCACATTGCCGATTGTCAAGGGCATGACCCCAGGCTTCCTTGGAGCAGTATTCTGTTGAGATAGTCCGCGGTAATGGGAGCGCGTAGGGATCGGGGGTGGTCCGGGACGTGCAAAAGCAGGCGATCTGAGATCTGGCAGGCCGGCACCATTGACCCTTACGGGGAATCTCCCACTGACAACGCGCTTGATCGGAACTCTTGGTGTTTCCATGCCCTCGTTCGATTCGTCCATGCCCATTTCAGAGTCGGATCTGCTGCTGGTGTTGATCTCCAAAGCCCTCTGCTTCATGAACTTTTTGATGTGGGCCGTGACCGTTAACTCTGTGACCTCACTTTCTTTCAAATGCCCCTCGTTGGGAGGACTTGTTGCCTGGACCTGCAGAACCTCGGGAGGTGGAAATCGAATAGGATTGCCTTCCAGCTTAATCATTTGAAGAGAGCCCATATCCGCCAGGCAAATGGGCAGCTCTTCGATACGATTCTTTTGGACCGCAAAGACCTTCAACGAAGTCAATTTGACGATTTCAGGGGGGAGCGATCTGATCTTGTTGCGGCCCAAATCGAGAATCTCGAGGCTTTTAAGATGACACAGCTGTGGAAATACGGGTACACGTTAGTCCCTGCCAGTGTAGGGAAAAATACAAGGAGTCCACTCCACCGGGCATATCGTTGGCGCAGACTTACTGGTAGAGGAAACTCCCGGAGGTCATTGTTCCGGACGTTAAGGTAGCGCAAGGAGGAGCATTCGGACCACCGGGCGGGGAACGACGATATTTTGTTGTGTGAAAGCGCTAGTCTAAGACACGCAATGACGAGGTTGTCAGTCGACCAGCCCCAGGCAGATGTACATGTCGTTCAAAATATAACGCTTCGTGTCTGTATGAATAGATTATTCAGTCGGCGAAGAGTGCAACCTACCGCTCAAGTTCGTGTTTAATCACGTCAACAATCTCTTCGGGAAGCTCCTGTATGTTTTTGCGGCTCAAGTCAATGGTAACGCCGGGCTTCAACTCGTTGCTGACCCCGCTGGCCTCTGCTGCCTGCGACTCATGCTCCTTGAGGGCTTCGGCCATGGCACGACGCGCCATGCCTATGACCTGACCGGTGGAAACGGGTGGGTTCGCGGAGAGTGTCGAAGACGAGGTGGATGACATGCTGCGAACGTTGGCGGGGATCGCGGCGGGCATTGGAGGCAGGCTGTTGAGCGAGCCACCGCCGCCGCCACCGTTCGTCATGTTCCTTCGACCTTGCGCAGGATTCTCGGGGAGCCCTCTGCCACCGTTGGAGAGGTTGAGGGCTGGCCTGTCGCCTGTTCGATCCATGATGTATCAGAAGGAGGGTAGATCACGGGTTTTCGATCAGGGTGGCCGAGCAGCCTCGACGGCAGGATGAGCGGCCCTCGTGGGGCGTTGAGGATAGGCGAAAAAAGGGCAAGAGCGGCACAGTTGAGGAGGCGTGTTTCGTTTCGTGTTGGCTTTCTTTCTCCGTCGTTTGATGACTGCAAGAATTTCGTGTATTCCCCGATTTTCTGCCTTTTGCTCCTTTCGTATTTTTTTTCTCCCTTTATTTTTTTCTTCTGGGCGGGAACGATTCGATTCGATCCGGCGAATTATGTCAATTGAGCCGCGAGATTGATGGACTCGGGGTAAGATCAACCCAGGGCTGGCGTAAAAGAGCAATGCGCTGTGACAGGCTCTGAACTTGTATGCTGTCTTTGGCTCTAGGCGCCTTGCTTCGAGCAGCGCCGAATCTTGTGGGCTGATTGCCGTTCCAATGTTTTGTTTGGAACCGATTCGCTGTCGATCTCGTCTGGCCTGGCCAACCTAACGCTGTGCTGTCACCGCTGTGCTACAACTTGTCTTGTCGGCCGTTGGGGTGGCTGCTTGTGCATGCAGCATGCGTGCGTCTAGCAAAGGGGAAAGCACGGTAATTTAAGCCACAAGTCGCACTGTACTTGCCCGTTCCTTACTTGTGCTGCTTGCTTCCATGTAGGTACAAAGGTTGTTGTAATTTGGCTCTGCAGCTGCTGCTGCATAAAAAAAGCAGTCGCGTTTAAATGCAAAATAATCCTACAACACTAAGGTACTTTTTGATTGCGAGTAGATAAGATGTTGACGACACTACGGAATAGGGAGAAAAAAATATGTCCCTTTTTCCCCCGAAGAACTCTTCGCCGCCTGCTTCCAGAACGAACAACGAGGCGGTCGGCGTTACAAGGATGAGTGTTTGCCAAGAAGAAAGGGGGCTTGAGGCTGGGGGGTTTGGATGCACTGACCACTGGGTGCCCACCAACTGCGTACTACGTAAAGTACAGGACTGAGGACAGTGACAAGGTTAAGCTTGTCAGTGGTATGGAGGCCACAGCCATCGCATTGCAGGCCGATCGATACTGGCCTGGTCACCTCCATGTCAAGCAAGCCCGCGAAATCATTCCCGTGGCCCCAACGTTGAGCGATGACAGGCAAACGCCATGTCGATTTTTCGCATATGTAGGTAGGTACACAGCCACTATTTTGTTTGATGCGACAACATACTGCACTGTACAGTTCAGAACTGTATATTTATTTTCGTTGGATTCTATGCCACAGAGTGAGTGCTTCGGATAATTTACCCTTTCCAATAGGGGTGGGACAAACCTACCGAGTAAATATACGAGCCGGGCTTCTCCTAGAGTAGATGAATGACATAGGAAGCAACCCCCGCCTCCTTGCCCTTCTTTCTTAGCGTGCCGCATGTCTGCAAAGAACCATGCTCGAATCGCCATCAGTTGCAGCTTGGCCTCCATGGTACGTTGCCAGGAAGTTAGTGGCACGAACACTGCACTGCCTGATACCGATTTTGATTCGTGCTTAGGTAGGTAGCCTGTATATGCAAACATAAAAAAGCCACCGCGACTCGGGAAGTCCTGGACTCCTCCATACTGCTACCGTAACTTGCGTACATACTACCTACGGAGGATTCATTGCATCCGACCAACATTACGGAGTAGGCAGGGCGTACATAGCTCATGACCTCATACACTATGCCACTGAACGCCGCATTCCTGAGGATAAGCGCCACCTAAAACCAGTATTTATGCGCGCCTGCCTGAACATATATATCATATAAAACCGGGACAGCAGCGTCTGAAGCCTTTTCCGATGCATCTGAGATATTGAAACTTACCTAGATTCGCCCAGCTATACTCTATGCCCCCAGGCGTTTGTGGGGGGAGAGCGCCTTATTAAAGTTGCCTATTAATAAAAACACGCTGGCGGCTCAAACCTTGAAAAGTATACCAGGTAAGGTACCTACCTATTGCACGCTGTGATGCCCTTCGTAATTTTAAAGAATTCGGGAGAGAAGACGGAGAAAATATGTGCACGAGCTTGGTTGAAAATCTCCGTCGGTTATATTTCAATCCACGCCCATGTAAAACGTAGACCAAGTTCTAGACTAGACCTGATTTCTTATCCTGGCTGTTGACCAGGGGGAAAAAGTCGTGTATCTATCTAGCCTTTGCGACTGACAGAATGGCTCAACGGACTACGGAGTAATTTGACGAGGTGCACAACCTACATACAAGATGCGGTCGGTTCTTGCGAGATTACCAAGCGATTATCCAGGTATGAATTTAGCCCACTGTCGCGAAAGTCAACATGGGATGAAAACTAACTGGACTGTGATTCGGGCTATATGATAGCAACAATGCTTCCAGACCACAATTGACTGGCCATTGGAGACCACCTGCAAGTAAATGCACCCTGCGACGATTCAGAAGGGGGAGGATCAGACCGAAACGAAGTAGTGGCAGGGAGGATGCACACGTTACACGCAAGCCCCAACGATGTTTGAAACAAGCCGTTGAAACGAAGAACCCTGCTAAAAGCCGGTGTTTCTACCCATCAGGTGATTAGACGTTTCAATTCGTTGATATTAACTACTAAATCTGCATCACGTGAGTTGCCATCCATTGCTAGGAATTCCTGGCCCGGTCCACCATGGCCCTTTTCCCGAAAGGGTGGGCTGGTGTAATTACCGCACCAGCGCGTGCGTGCGTGGCGAGGCGGGCGCATTTAGACATGCGATGACAGCGGTTTCAGTCAGTGCGAGCAGGCAAGGCAGTGCAGCAATCAAACAACAAGCAATTTCTCACTTTTGGAAATTCCGACCGACAGGTCTAGGCTTTGCGTCCGATAGTTTGGTTTAAAATCAATTCATTAGCCAACCAAGTCTGAGGTAAGTGAATTCTTGGAATCTTGAAGATTGCCTGCCTTTGCCGTTTTGCAGAGACGCTGTACCGACTCAGCAGTGGGTAACACCTGCTGTGCCGGTAACTCAGCTTGCCCAGGTACCTGTTTACTACTGTACGGTATGGTGCCTTACCTACTGTCAGATCGCAGCAGTCATCAAAAGACATGGATATCCATCGTAGTAAATTACACTGTTCTGAGATAATCAACAACACCAGATCAATCCTAATTTCAACATTAGACTGACTGTCTCATGGAAAGCCCTAATGATCGGACGGTGACATAGTCGCATCTTTTACTCGCGAAATACATGCAATGGCATTTTCTTGGGCTTCATAGGATCCCAAGGAAAAAATCACAATGCCTGCCCTCGAAAGAACCAATTCATGTACAGACATTGATTTCACGCTCAGACGCCAGTTCAAAAAATCTCACTTTAGGTATGCATGCATCTCCATGGCTAATCTGAGCTGGTCCCTCACCATCTGACTTTTCCGGTCGTCTCAAAGAAAACATCAGAAGGAAATAATATTGGCTGCCCTTGACAGGCACGATGTCTATGTACAAGCGGCCACATCCTTCGGGAAGAGCTTGTGCTTCCAGCTTCCTGCTGTGATTGACCAAGGAAGTACGCTTAATACCTGAGTAGTGGATATATCCCAAATGTAGAGTACCCAACAGTAGCTGACTTGTGGAAAACTAAACGTAGTCACGATTGTCATCTCACCACTTCTCAGTCTCATGGTAGGAAACATATACTCGTGCCTGCCTATGTAATATTCCGGGGCCTGAGATTAACAAGGAAACAGATGAACCAAGTCAAGGCCCTTCGTGATTCTGGCGTGGATGCGCGAACTCTGAACAGCAACACGCCGCAAGACGAGAAGGAGCATATTTACCTGGATCTTGCCTCGGGCCATCCTCGGACACGGCTTTTATATGTGACACCGGAGCTCTGCTCGGGAGACTTCTTTCGTAAGCGGCTTCAACTGGTTCACGAGCAAAAGGAGTTGGCACGAATCGTCGTCGATGAGGCCCATTGCATCTCGGAATGTAAGTATCTTGGCCGACAACATGCACTTGAGCTCAGCGCTGATGTACCATTCTCTTTTTGAAGGGGGCCACGACTTTCGCAAAGACTACAAGCGATTATCTTGGTTCCGGGAGGCCTTTCCTGATGTCCCGGTTATGTGCCTCACTGCAACTGCCAACGAGCAAGTGCGCAGGGATGTTCTCGCCACGCTTGGTCTCGTCAAGTCTGGCAATCCTAGTCCGGTCAGGTTGA
This sequence comes from Pyricularia sp. CBS 133598, assembly GCA_004337975.1. NCBI lineage: Eukaryota > Fungi > Ascomycota > Sordariomycetes > Magnaporthales > Pyriculariaceae > Pyricularia > Pyricularia sp. CBS 133598. The sequence goes on from CM014983.1 coordinate 3,106,235, forward strand.
AGCAATTCACAACCACAGCCCACAGGCCCAATCTACATCTTGAGGTGCGCTTCACCAGCGACGAGGCAAACGACAGGTACTCAGACTTTGTACAGTGGCTACAGGACGTTTACGAGCGCAGGCGGGAAGACGAGCGCAGGGCGGAGCTGGAGGGCAGCAACGAACGCGCCGAGGCCGTTTCAGGAATCATCTACACCATCAGTCGAAGTGAGTGCGAGTCCCTCGCGGCCTCACTCAGAGAAGATGGGATCGGCGCCCGGCCTTTCCATGCCAAGCTATCCAAGCAAACCAAAGAGAGCACACTGGCCAAGTGGATTACAAATGATCCAGGCTACGATGTCATCGTGGCGACTACTGCCTTCGGCATGGGCATCGACAAGGACAACGTCCGGTTCGTCGTCCATTGGCGCTTGCCCAAGTCCTTCGAAGGCTACTATCAAGAGGCAGGACGTGCAGGACGGGACGGTAGAGCGTCTTACTGTTTCCTCTACTACAGTCGAGAGGACCGGGACCGAACGTACAGCATGGTCACCCGGGATGCCCATCAACATAGAAGCGGGGAAAGTGGCGGTAATGGTGGTGCTCGCCTCGAGAGCCTCAACAGGTTGGTTGCTTATTGCGAGGATACCAGCGGCTGCCGGCATGCGGCATTGTGTCGATATTTTGGTGAAACAATCGAACCGTCGTGCGACTTTGCCTGTGATTGGCATAGGGATCCGCAGCTACTAAAGGACAGGAAAAGACGGGGGCTCGCGACTGAGGAGTACGTAAGTACCCAACGCCAGGAGGGGAGATATGATAACTATGGCGACGACTATGATTAGATGTTTGGGAAACATAATACCCGGAAGACAAATAATACCCACCTGTTTCCACCACAAGTTGGATACCCAGTCATTGCTACCTGTGCTCTATCAGGCCAGCCAGTTTCTCCTTTATCCCCTCTTGCGCCAGTATATGCCTTGTTTGCTGCCAGCTCGCCCAGGCTGCTCCTTGAACGATGCAGTCTGTGAGATCGTCAAGCTTTTTGAAATCATTCTCGCCATTGCTCTTGGTGGCTTTCGATCTGCCTCTCCGGGTCCCCTTTACTGGCTTCCAGTGCTCAATGAAAGAGGTAGCTAAGCCGGTCACCTGTGGGCTCCCCAGCTCCAAAAACTTCGCATCCCTCGCCGAGATCCATTCGCCCAGTAGATCAATCTTCATTTTCTTGAGCTGCTTAGACGGCACTCTTCCAACCTCGTCAAAGAAAAATGGCGCCGCTTTGGTAGGATCTACGGCCGTCACCTCGCCCTTCCAGACCTCCAGGGATCGCATCGCAGTCAGGATCGCATGCAGCATCGCCTCGAGCGCATTCACACGCAGAGTCCACTCCTGCACCGCCGCGGCTCCGGCGGAACGATATCGCTGCTGCTCTATGAGGATGTGAGTGGGGTTCAGGGGAAGCAAATGGCGGTTCACGAGATCCACCGCGACGGGGCTGAGGGCTTGGCTGTTCTTGATGTCCACGCTACCCTCGGCCAGGTCGAGGACTTTCCAGTCGTGCAGCGTGAGCGGCGGAGGTATCCTGACCTCTGCAAACCCCTCGCCGCTGCCCAAGGAGGCGACGACGGAGCCTTTGGGCTTCAGACCTGGTCCTTGATGGGAGTTTGCGGCCGGCGTGAGCAAGCAGAAAGCGAAGTTCCGCAGGCCCATGTCGATGCTCAATATGCGGTCATTTGCGGACAAGGCGCGGGGGCTGGCGAGACTGGCGACGATGCGATCGGTGACGACTCGCTTGGTGCCATTGCTCGAGACTCCGCATGCCCGGGCTAATTTCTGCAGCTGGCCAACAGTTGGCGACTTGGACAGAGTCATCAGCCAGGTCAGACTGGGCGGGAGCGACATCCCCGGGACAATCTGGTGCCAAAAGCAAGGCTTGCACGTATCAACTCTTGGACATGGGCACTGTATTCCACGGCTTATAGTGGAAAATTAATTTGGATTTCTCAAAGTAGGTTGAACGTGAATGCAAGTTGGTCGCCTTTGATCGCGAAGCGAAAGTAGATCGCAACCAATCAGTCTTGGCATCAATAGGTGCACTTCGGGATCTTGCCAAGCTCTCAAGGTGTGGATTAAGCCTAGGTAGACATCAAAGATCTTCCGCAGCGCCGTGCCACTTACGTATAATTGCGCCTCGGAAGAGGGATTGAATAAGGGGGAAAGACGTCTTGATCGTTAAAAATATATGGTGTGTTCCTGGCCTTGCTGAGATACCTATCACGTAACGATGGATCGGACTTGCCGGACCATTACGACAGCGTACCGGTACTCGGTACGAGGCGCCGCCGCTTTCCGCCCCGGGGACGTCCCTAAGGGATGAGACCCACAAATAAATGGCGGGGCGGCAAGACCGATGTCGTGATTTCACACTAGAGATTTCAAATCGTACTTTTGAGTTCGCATTAGTTCCACGCCTCTTGAGCTCCGGTATTTGTCAAACTAGCACTGCGAAGGCATTTTATACCTTTCCTAGATCGAGTATCTTGTTTACCGATTCCAAATAGGAGTATTTGTAATAACGGCGCTTTCTACTGTTGTTTAATATCACTCACAAGCTTCCACTAGCTACTGTAGTCAACCTGTAAGTGTGCTTTTACGTTCAAAGTACCTCATGCGTCCTGGGATATGCATACTTAGGTACCTTACCTACCTACCTAGGTACCTACCAAAGTAAGGTAAATAGGCTTGCTAGTTAAGGTACTTACCTACTGTACCTAAAACCTACCTACCTTATCTCACCTTGAAAGACGTTGGCAAGCTGGGATACATCATCGTGCAGGTGCTTGCAGCCATACACCCCCACTCCCCACAGCCCTGAGGATTCCATACTGCCTCACAGACACGGCTAGTCAGTACATGCCTGCCGGGTGGCATCAAATTATCTGCAGGTTGCTTAGCAATCGGCGGCGCATGCGATAGATCTAGACTAGAGCTGACCCCGCCATTGCTCATCTATAGGTAGCTTGAATCTTCCTCTGATTCTGACCAACCGGCGACGTCTGGGAACCTCTGGCGGGTCCCCTTCCTTCCCGAATTTAGAACAACATACTTAAAAAGACCCTCCACGCCCCTCTCTATGCGAGCCTTCGCTGCCGTCAGGCAAGTCTCTGCTACTGCCAAACCAAAAACATCAGCCCCATTACGCCTAAGAGCCGTCTCGAGACACCTCTTTTCCACAAACCTACCCAGGATGGCGCCCATACACAAGGAGACGGACTATCTGGTCATTGGAGGCGGGAGTGGTGGACTGGCTTCGGCGCGCATGGCCAGCTCCAAGTTCGGGACCAAGGCCATGATCGTGGAGGGTGGAAGAATAGGAGGCACATGTGTAAACGTTGGGTATGTTTTAAACCTTTTGTTGTCAAGCCTCTGCTGGTAGGCAACATACCACACAGCCCGGGCTTTGCGCTAACGTCAAGACAGATGCGTACCGAAAAAAGTCACCTTCAACGCCGCTGCCATAGCCGAAACCATACACCAGGCCAAATCATATGGCTTCTCCGTCCAGGAAACTAAGCCGTTTGACTGGAGGAGCTTCAAGCAAAAGCGCGATGCCTACATCACGCGCCTCAATGGCATCTACGACCGCAACTTGGCCAATGACAAAGTTGAATATCTCCACGGCTGGGCAAAGCTCTTGTCGCGAAATGAGGTCGAGGTGACACTCGACGACGGCACCAAGACCGTTGTCAAGGCCAAAAAGATTTTGATCGCTGTCGGCGGCACCCCTACAAAGCCCAGCTCTTCGATACCTGGTGCAGAGTTTGGTACCGACAGCGATGGCTTTTTCGACATCGAAGATCTCCCAAAGAAGGTGGCTCTGGTCGGAGCTGGCTACATTGCGGTTGAGTTCGCGGGCATGTTCAACGCCCTCGGAGTCGAAACCCATTTGTTTATCCGCGGAGATACATTCCTGCGCAACTTTGACCCCATGGTGCAGGAGGTGGTGACCAAGGAATATGAGCGTCTCGGCGTAAAGCTGCACAAGCAGTCTTCACAGTCCAAGATCGAACGCGACGAGAGCACAGGAAAGCTCACCGTTCACTACAAGGACAAGGACGGTGAAGGTGCCATCTCGGACGTGGACCATCTGATTTGGGCCATCGGCAGAACCCCCATGACCAAGGACATTGGGCTTGACAAGGCAGGCGTCAAGGTCAACGAGAAGGGCTACATCGAGGTAGACGAGTTCCAGAACACGTCCGTCGACAATGTTTACGCGCTCGGGGATGTTACGGGCCAGGTTGAGCTCACCCCTGTCGCTATCGCTGCCGGCCGCAGACTGTCTCACCGTCTGTTTGGTGGTGAGCAGTTTAGCACATACAAGCTTGATTATTCCAACATACCCTCGGTTGTCTTTGCGCACCCGGAGGTGGGCTCAATCGGACTCACTGAGCCCGAGGCGGTCGAGAAGTATGGCAAAGAAAACCTCAAAATATACAAGACGAGCTTTACTGCCATGTACTACGCCATGATGGAGCCTGAGGAGAAGGGCCCGACAGCATACAAGCTGATCTGCGCCGGGCCTGAGGAGAAGATTGTGGGATTACACATTGTCGGGTTGGGCAGCGGAGAGATGCTGCAGGGCTTTGGTGTCGCCGTCAAGATGGGCGCGACCAAGAAAGACTTTGATAGTTGTGTGGCCATACACCCGACCAGTGCCGAGGAGCTAGTCACTCTCAAGTAAGCGATAGACTGATATTCGCTTGGTCACGAGCCTTCTCGTGATAGGCGGCAGATGGAGTATATATTTACACCCCTGAGAATAATCTGCCGGCTGTGCTACATCTAGAATAGTTCCTTGATCTCAACAAAGCAAGCAAATTCAAGCTCATACTCTTACCGACACCGCTCAAGTGAGGCGCAGTTCACCCACATTCCGGCAAGAAGGATAAACAAAACAAGAAATAAAAGAAGAAACGAAAAAAAAGGTTTACAGGTTCCTTGTAAAATTGGAATGAGGCGATCCAAGTTATTACAGAGAACTGACCCTGCAGATCCAGGTCCAAACCTTGGACCGATCAGAAGCTCCGCGAAGGTGTTTGAACTGTACGCGCTTGTTGGAGGGCGCCAGAGATGGCCCAGTCTTTGTCGACTTAATCGGGTATAACGCTTCTTCGGGGTTTGAGACCCCTGGATATACGCGATGATTGAGCTCGTGGAGAGTATTTCAAGACATAACCCTTGGGTTTTTTGGGGGGGGTTTTTTTTTTGCTCTAGGTCATCTGTAGATTCTCGATACTTTGTCGACTTTGTAGGGATTTCGGTGCATGAGATGTCAGATAAATATATACATGGACGTGGAACTAACTGATGATGGCATCGTACCAAAACGTACTATCCTTAGTAATATGGGTAACTGTCAGGGCACGGCCATTTTCGTCTCGGACGAAACCCCGAGGTATCCAAAAACACCCGAATCCAGACCAAAACTTGACATTCACATATGACTCCACATGGCAATCTTGGGTTGCTGGTCATTACTCGATGGCACACACGCGTGGTACCGGTATGGCTGGAAAAGCTTGATTTGGAGTTGAAATGTCAAGCGATCAGACGGGATGACGACGCCATGCCATTTGCAGCAGTAGATCGTCGATATCCCCTCCTTTAAGAATACCAAAGCATGGATTTGATCCCGGCCGTCCTATTCTCACTTTTAGCAAAGTACGTCGCAGCTCGCATCTCCGCGCCACGAAACCAACTTTGGAAGCATCTGGCTCGACTCTTTGCTGGCTGGCATTAGCCGTATTTGCCCCTTATAGGGGGGGGGGATACGGAGCAGAAGACAAGAGGGGCATAAAACACACTTCAACGATGCGTACTAGTATCAGAGGTAAATTTTAGTTGTCTCAAGGTTCATGGATATAAACCCTGTGGCCATGCCCAGCAAAGTGTGACATGGGTACTTTGCATCCCGGGTCGAGTGGTGAGATGCTCAAACAAGTAAGGTATTCATGAAAAGTCATCATTGTTCAGCTGCTCGGCCACGGATTAATACCCCAAATACGTGCTATTCCCGAAGGTACGGGACTATTTATTAACTGAGGCGACAAGACGTCGCCACTGACAGCAGCACGAATAGATGCCGTGTATACCTACCTTAACTCTACAGATACAACAACGAGCTGAGCCCTGCCCAATAAAAATGCCGAGTCATCGAGAAGATGATAGCAAGGTGCCATTGATCCAGGGGATTAATAGTTCACTGGCAATCTTAACTACACTGGCAGTGGGAGGTCGGGTTTGGTTGAACCTGGCCACCTTGAGGACGTTCAGACTGGACGACGGTGAGTGACACGGGGATTGTTAACAGCTGAAGGCTCATGGGAATGATAACCGAGTAAAAAAAAGGCTAACGAATTCGGGAGCTTAACCAGCATTCGTGTTGGCGTCATTTGTCAGTCGACCATTTGATAGTATACTATATCCTGGGTATATCGGCTGACTATAAGCTGCTACTTCGCAGCTAAGCATGGCCCTTCTGGTGATCTTCGTGTCACTGAGTGAGCAGCGATGCCTCAGCAAACTTCCCTGACTCGCACATGAACGGGTTATCATTATGGTGGCGAACTTGACTGACGGCGGCATCGAATTAACAGTGAGTACCGTAGGGTTTGGTATTCATTTTAGGAGAGTCAATCCCGATACTTTGGATAAATATCTTTTGGTTAGTAAGGTTGCAAGGCCTATTTCTTTTTTATGCGGCTTGTTTTCCCAGGGGATCAGAAGTATCTTGTTGATATGCAGAGGCTCACCTAGCTAATTATCAGTTCGCATACCCAACCCTCGACACATACATATGGAGCTTCGTCTTTTCCAAGATGGCATTTGCGATTTACTTCATGCGTATCTTTCCCCAACGGATCCACAAGCAGGTGAATATGGGGATGTTGGTGTTTCTCCTCATTCAAGGCGTCGCCGAGACTGTCGTGTCTCAGGTGATGTGTGTCCCAAGGGCCAAGATGTTCTTGCCCGATTCGCCCGGCAAATGCCTGGATACCATAAAATTTTACTATGCTTCGGTGAACAATTAATTCCACAAGGTATTGCCAGATACCAGGAAAAGTCTTGGCTAACGAGGTTATGTTATCGCCAGTTTACCCTAAAACTCATCAGTGATGTCGTCTTATTTGTACAGCCGATACCAACCTTGTACAGAATTCGCATGGCTTGGCCAAAGAAAATAATCATCTTCTTGTTGTTATCCCTGGGCCTTGGGTTAGTCAGCTTCTTGCGCAACCTGTGTAATTGTATATGTACCTACTGACGAATTTGCTTGTCAGGGTTTGTGTGGCCTCTATCATCCGAGTGCAGCTTATTCCGAGAACCAGATCATCAGACCCAACATGTAAGACATGTCCGTTTCACAGCTTGAAGAAAGAGGGAAGAAAAAAGATTCGAACTCATGCTTGCCACAGACGACCTTGTGGATGCAATGCTTTGGTCCGAAGTCGAAGTTTCGGCCCTCATAATTTGTGTCTGCGTCCCGGAAATACACATACTTGTGCAGAGGACTTGGCCTACGGCACTTGTGCGAAGTGCGATGCCGAGGCCCGCAGCAGGCGGTGTTGAGAGGGATGAAGGGTGCAGTGGAAGGTTAGCCGGCCAGCTGCGCAGGGCTTTTAACCGGGCCAAAATCAAGACTGGGCAAGGATCTTGGTACGGTTCTCGCTCAGGTGCATCCTCGCGCACTCGGAGGAGGTCCAGATTCGGCGTGACCAGTTCCGTGTCCGCTGGTGGGCAGTCAAGACATCGACTCAGCACGGACGAGGCGGGACAAGCAGGCGTGCAATCGCTGGTAGATGAAGAGCCCGGCCCTCAACCGGAAAGCCCAGACCATGGCGGTATTCTTGTCACACACGAGATCTCGGTTGGCATCGAGACAGATGAGGATAGCTTATCAGGGTCGGATTTTAGTGACGCAGAGAGGGCTGCGCCTGAGGACGAAAGGGACTTGACAGGCTGCGGCATTGTTGACCAAGATAGCAGGTTGACGGACACGACCAACGATTCAAACGATTCAAACGCAGGTGACGGAGAGCAGCTTGCACGCGAGAGAAGCGAATGACGGCGGTTTGGCACACAAACTCGGTATAATATAGAAACCCGAGCCGCAATTAGTGGATTAGTCGCAGAAAAAATTAGCAAATGGATGAACACTGCTGTACATCGAAAGAATAGCGTGATGTGCCTTGATTTTATTTCAGTAAGTTGGACATTGGTTATCAACGTCGGAGTGTTCGAGACCATACGATGGATGGAGTACTGGGCCTCAAACGATGGGGTAAAATGACGGCGATGCAGGGTGGGGTGGGGATCTTTGCAGTGGTTGGAATAATGATGTCTCACCGTGAATATCCCTGCGTTGAACAACAACCACGCATCCCTGCCAATCAGAACTAGTCTAGTTCTAGGCAGGCCCATCACCACTTCTGCTCCATTGGAGTGAGTGCCTAAGTACCTTAGGTAATTAGCTTCATACCAAAAGCCCCCGGTTGCATCGCATATCAAATGCTTCTTTCTCTAGTTGCACTTAATCTAAAGCCTGGGGCTAGCTGAGCTGTTGCACCACAAAGTCCCCTTGCTGGCGAGCCCAGCTGGCCAGTGAGAAGTCGCAACCGCCCGCTTACCTCGAAAACCCCCGACATCCGATCCACGATTCCCCTCTTCAGCGATTGGACTGGCACCAGATTACTGTATATAGCCTGCAACATACAAGACCGCTGACGCCATGGACGCGCCCCAAGTCAAGCTGTCAGAGCTGCTTCGTCACCCTGACGACCTCGACAAGATTCTCGGTCTCAAGCAGGAGTTCACACGCAAGAAAGATGCCGTCGACAGCCAGCTGCGGGCCGGCCTGCGTGAGCAGCTCGAAACAACCCAGGGCGGCATGAACGGTCTCTCCGAAGGCCAGAAGACGGTGCAACAAATCAAGGATGAGATGGTCAAGATTGATAAGCTGTGCTCCGAGAGCCAGAACATGATCAAGGACTTTGCAACCATCAATCTAGTATCGCAGGCCCACCGCAATTTTGGCGCCGTCGAGGCCATGCGCAACAATCTTGAGAAATTTAACGAACGTCTCAATGCCGTCGAGCTCATGCTCAAGGAGGACGAAGAGGATCAGCAAGGGATGCCAAGGCTGCTTTCCATTCACTACGAACTGACCCAGCTACGCAACATCCGAGACGACGCCATCGAGCAAATATCTCGCGCCGACGACCCAAGTCTGCAGTCGACACTTGAGGACTACTTCGAGCGCCTGGACAGCACCATCGATTGGTTTGATGAGCATGTCGGCATGGTCTCCATGAACCTCATCCAGCTTGTCCAGTCTGAGAATAACAGCCTGGTAGTGCGTTTCGCCCTAATCATAGAAGCAGAGGAGAAGAGTGATCAGAGAGTACTGGCACTTCAGGATGCACTGAAGGATCACAAGGAGATGGCTGCACGCTTTCAAAGCATCACCGATGGCGCCAAGACGGTCCGCGGCTACAAGGACAAGTTTTTACAAGCCATCCGTGCCTATGCCAACGAACAATTCAAAATGAGCCGCGAGGAAGTTCTCGATGACCCATCAACGTTGGACAAGACTTTGCGTTGGTTTTTTAACGACCTCAAAGCCGTTCAGATGGGAATGGTCCCTTTGATGCCCAAAAAGTGGAAGATATTCAAAACCTACGGCACCATATACCACGAGCTTATGCACGATTTCCTGATAGGCTTGGTCGACGACCCAGAGAGCAGCTCAACTACCACTCTGGAAATCGTCGGCTGGCCTGAAAAATACTACAAGCGAATGAACAAGCTCGGTTTCAAGCAGGACGAACTGAGTCCTCATGTTCTTGACAACCGTGAAGCTGAGCTGGTTCGTGACTTCAGGCAGCTTATTATCAAGTTCCTGGACGAATGGATCGAGCGCATATTTACCCAAGAACGTAAAGAGTTCTCAGAGCGGGCATCAGCTGAGAACGGAAACCTGGACGCTGACGAGTTTGGATACTTCCGCACCAAGACTCTTATCGACATGTGGAAGATGATGCGAGAGCAGCTTGATGCGGCCGCCAACTCCAAACGTGCAGATGTCGCTGAGGGTGTTGTCGATGCCATGTTCCTCCGTCTGCGTGCCCGTCAACAGTCGTGGCAAAAGATGCTCGAGGAGGAGGCTCAGGTGTATGAGTCCGGCAAGCAGCCTGAGCTGGAGGGTTTTCAGGCTTTACAGGATTGGCTGGTGGCTACGGCGAATGACCAAATTGCCTGCATTGACGACAATGAGGATGAAGGTCGCATGGGTTATCTGACCAGCTTCCGGCAGAAGTTCGAGCCCATCGTCTCACAACCGTATATGGAGCGTGCCGACACCGAGATTGAAGCCTTGCGTGATGGCTACGTAGACTTTAGCACATGGTGCTTGACCAAGTTCATCCACATGATTTTCGTCATCGACTTCAAGCCCGTCCTTGCCGACTTTTTCACACCGAAATGGTACACATCAACAGCCATGCGGCAGATGATTGTCACATTCGAAGAATACGTTGGCGACTACCGCCAGGTGCTGCACCACTCTCTAGTGGACATCTTTATCGAGCTATTCGCAGACGAGCTGCTCGCACGCTACTTGGGCTGCGTGCGAAATAAGGGCGCCAAGTTCAAGAGGTCCGATCAGTTCCAGGAGAAGATCTTCAACGATGTGCAGACCGTTTTCGAATTCTTTGACGAGATTTCGATGCAGAACGGGTCCGACGTTGGTCTGCAGCTGAAGGAGAGCTGGAAAGTCATACAGCTTTTCGAAGGTCTGCTCAGCAGCCCCAAGGAGCAGGTGCCCGATGTCTTTGAGCGCTTCAAGACGCAGTATTGGGATCTGCAGATCACCTGGGTCGAGGCTGTTCTCAGATCCCGCGACGACTTTGAGCGCGCTACCCTCAATGCTGTCAAGGCTCGTGCTGCACAAATTTACGTCGAAAGGGGCCCCGAGACTATCATGAGTAGAGTGAAGTGAGAGAGACCAATCAAAGGCACACTGCCACCAAATGACTTGCTCAACGGCAAGCCGAGAGGGACAATTCGACTATTCCAACACTCGCTGAGATTCAACATTGCACATGACGGCTCCATAATGCTGCGCCAAGGTTCCCACCCACCAAGGCTTGTCGGTTAGGCAGGAAGTTGCAGTTGACAGCATGCCATGTCTGCGACCGCTCCTTTTGGCCGCCTGACGCCTGCCGGCAATTTGGACTGCAAACCACTGGGCTGGAGCCGTCTCTCTGGTTTGATCGATTGTAAGGAAGCCATTGGGAGTGAATGCCACGAGACGAATGCCACAGAGCGGTGGTTGTCTGTGGCATGGACACACATGGTAGCATGGATATTATGCAGTAAAGCAAAGTCCGGGCAAAGAGGAAGATCATCAGCAGGCGGTATTGCATACCAGTTCTATGAACATGTAAACACGTCTGACAGTTACCTCAAATGTTCCATCAAAACTTGATGAGTTACGTGCAGTCACATAACCTCTGGACGAGCCGAGTATCATAAAAATTATCGCCTTAAAATGCAATGCATGAAACCGTGACCAGTTTGGAGAGACATCATCCCTAACTGTTCCCATGTCGTTGATATCAAAGCCAGCCCGACGCCTAAAGGCGATCGAAAGTCGCAACCCTTTCGCCAGTCCAGTTTTTTTTATGTCCCCATAAATGTAAAAGCGTAACCCCATTTCCATTCAAAGAACTAACTACACAAACGCATCAACACGCACAAATTTACTTGCGCATGGAGCTGGCACGCCTCTTGCGAGCGTCGGCCTTGGTGGCCTTGGCCTCGGCAACACGCTTGGCGAGGATCTGGGCGTACTCGTTCTGCAGATGGGCATTCAGTGGTTAGTTTGGATTCAACCACGACGTTGTTGGGCGCGTGTGGCGCAAAGTAGACAAGGGTATACTTACGGCAGCGTCCTTGACCTTCTCGGACTGGCGCTTCTTCAGTGCGATGCGGTGGCGCTTGTGCTGCAGGCGCTGGGGAGTAACCAAGCGCTGGATCTTGGGGGCCTTGGTGTAGGGCTTCTTGCCCTCACCCTTGGGCTGGACCTCACGGCGAATGACGTACTTGCGCACCTATCGATGGAGACAAAAGTGCTCCTTGATTAGTATAACTGCAGTGGATTTTCGACTTCTCGAGTCGTCTGGTTTCCAACCACTTCATCCCGCCCAGTTTTCACACCAAGGGACCGGGGTTCAGGGATTGAAGGGTTTTACTCAGACTCTCAGACTCTACTCGAAGAACTCAAACCAACGCCAGGCATGTTCAGCCAACGGCGCGCATGGCCTGGACGTCGAGCAGGCGAAGACGGGGACAGTAGCTGTAGCAAACACGTACATCGTCTTCCTTGCTGAGGTCGAAGAACTTGCGGATCTTGGTGGCGCGCTTAGGACCGAGGCGCTTGGGGTGGACGACGTCGGTAAGGCCGGGGATGTCCTGCTCGCCGCGCTTGGCGATGGAGACGGCAAGGACGGACAGGTCCATGCCGGTGATGCAACCGCGGACGGACTTTCTCTTGCGCTCACCAGTGCGGCGGGCACGGTAGCAGGAGTGGCCGTCAGAGAGGAGGAGGCGGGTACGGTTGGGCAGAAGGACACCCTGCTTCATCGGGAAACCCTGCTTGTCGTTTCCACCGGTGATCTTGAGGATGTAGCCCTTCCACTCGTCACCGAGGGGCTCGGCCGAAACCTCAGCGCCCATCTGTATACAGTATAACGGCCATGGTCAGTTCAAAACGTTCGACGCCTCGGGCGAATAAGGCCAGTATGTGTGGTTGGCTCATTTTTTCCGTCTCTTGAGTTTGAATTCGGAGGACCGTTGTCGTGGGTGCTGTCGGCATCGGGACGATTTAACGTACGCGCTTCTCCATGAAAAACCTGAGCTTGCGCTCATCTTCGACCTCGACGAGCTTTTGAGCACCGGTGCTCGGGTTGCTGATGTTGAACTTCATTTTGACAAAGATTTACTCGAATCGTGGCGGCAAGGGACGATTTGAGAACCTTTGTTGCTTCAGCGACTTCCACGCTATTTGGGGTCAAGGCAGGTCAAGAAAAGATTTCGAGGGGATGAGAAGGCGGAAGCAAATTGGCTGCCAGACCCGTTTGTGGGCCCCACCAAGTCTCTAGGGCACACCACAGAATGTAGAAGTTTATGGTGGTCTGTGCGTCAGAACACTATTGGTACCTCCCAAGCTCCATCATTGAGGCAAATGGTGCCAAGGTGCGTTTCAAGCCACTTCTGAATTGCGACTTGGCCGAGGAGGGGCGTTAGGTGGGTGGCTACCTTAGTCGCCAACGCCACATGTGACATTGACATGCCACTCGAAGCACTCCCAAGAGTTTTGTCAATACTCCCCAAAGTTGCTTACCTACCCTAGACAGGACCAGAGGTCTATTGTAAATATCTTCACGTCAATCACCACAGACACTGCTGCTGATCACAGCGCCTCCAACTTGACCACACAAATTCCCGCCGTGGAAACATATTATTATTTATAAATCACGAGAAACTTGAACATCCTCGCTTCAATAGGGGGAAAAAAGCAAGGAAAATAACAAAAGGCCCAACGGCCTTTGTATTCAGCACGCTGTTGCGCCTAATCACCCCGCACCGTTTTCGCCTCCCATTTTGGCACCAGCATAAAGATGGAGGACGACCGCGCAGAGGTAGATCTCGGCATTGCGGCCGATATCGAGCAAACACAAATAGCTGCAGAAATCGCCGCAGATCCAGGATTGAAGCAGCCAAAGAAGCGATTCGTTGGTCGCAGGGCGGCGGCTCAGGCAGCGCCAAGCGGCTCTTGCGGCGGTGATGCCCCAGCAGGGACAAGCGGGGCTGTACAAGGCAAGAAGGAAACCTACAGTCTAGGCTTGACTTTATGCTGGCATGACCGCGAGTTGCAAGTCGAGTAAGTGATTGAGTGAATGCTAACACCCTTTTCAGCTGCCAAGCCTAAACGGGCTCCTCGTCTGCTCAACCAGGTGCCCCAGGAGTTGCTAGATGACACCGAGCTCAAGGAGGCCATAAGTCTGTTACCAGCAAACTATTCTTTTGAGATCCACAAGACTATCCACAGAATACGCTCCTTGGGGTCCAAAAGGGTTGCGCTGCAGATGCCCGAAGGTCTCCTCCTCTTTGCAACCACCATATCAGACATCCTGACGCAGTTCTGCCCCGGCGTTGAGACGCTCATCATGGGAGACGTGACCTACGGCGCCTGCTGCATCGATGATTATACAGCTCGGGCCCTGGGCTGCGACCTGCTAGTCCACTACGCCCACAGCTGTCTGATTCCAGTGGATGTCACAAAGATCAAGACTTTGTACGTCTTCGTGGACATCAGTATCGACACATCTCACTTGCTGGCAACTTTGGAGCGCAACTTTGCTACTCCTCGCACTATTGCCCTAGTTGGCACTATTCAGTTCAACGCCACCATTCACGGCGTCAAGTCTACGCTGGAGAAGGCTGGCTTTACTATTCTTGTCCCTCAGATTGCACCTCTTTCCAAAGGCGAAATCTTGGGCTGCACATCTCCGGATCTGACAAGACGCCCTGGCGCAGCCGAGACACCAATAGATATGATATTATATCTTGGTGATGGTCGCTTCCATCTGGAGAGCATTATGATACACAACCCAGACATTCCCGCCTACCGTTACGATCCTTACTCACGCAAACTCACCCATGAGGAGTACGGTCATACAGAGATGCAGGACCTGCGGCGGCAGGCCATCCGCACGGCCAAGACAGCTCGCAAGTGGGGGCTCATTCTCGGCTCACTGGGGAGGCAAGGCAACCCTCATACACTAGAGCTTATCGAGCGCAAACTGAACGCGCTTGGAATCCCCTTTGTGAATCTGCTTCTCAGTGAGATTTTCCCCGGAAAGTTGGCCGCCATGGGAGACGTTGAATGTTGGGTACAAGTTGCCTGTCCCCGCCTGAGTATAGACTGGGGATATGCATTCCCACGCCCGCTGCTCACTGCCTATGAAGCCCTTGTTGCTTTAGGGGAGAAAGAGGACTGGGGCAAGGGGGTATACCCCATGGATTATTATGGAAAAGAAGGCTTGGGCAGGACTAAACCGCTTAGTTCCATCGAGGCAATATCAACCTAAACGAGCGAGTAGGAGATGTGCTCAAACCATCAGGCCTGGCGGGGTAGGTATGCTGATATCTACCTGGTTCGACTGCACATTAACTAGCGGCTGAACAGTTGCAGTGTCATTTTCAGTCATTAGCTAGTGAAACGTCTACTCTCTGTTTCTCAAGCATCCCCATCATTCGTTGCGCCAGACACTGCATTATCCTAGTGGGCCGCGACTGCACAGTTCCCAAGTTGAGGCTGTGTTGGGATTTTAAATAGTGACCAAATTGTTTGGAGGAAGTAAAACGGCTATATATGATACTGAATGCTAACTTCCTAGTGGAATTTCTTATTACATTCACTATTGTTGTATCGCTTTAGGCTTTTTTTTTTCAGTGAGCAAGAGTCAGGATCTAGACTAATTAGACTATTGCCACAATCGTCCTTGACCCCCAGGACGTCAGCCTACCGGTACGTGGGGTGGCCATCCCGACTCGGTAGCTCCGCCTGGCCCCTTCGGGAACATTCTAATTGTAAGTCCTTAGAGTAAATCTCTGCCCGCCCGATGACATATGCCCATCACCCCGCGAGCAGGCCCCACTAAAAAGATGATATTGTATAAAATTCATCCCCCCTTGCCCCTCCATTGTTAGTTGCAAAAGGGGAATTTGCGCAGAGAAAAAAATCGTGCAAAAGCACAAAAGAAACATAATATCACGGGAGTCTACAAGACTAAAAGCACTCACAAAACAATAAAACAACCCATACAAATACACATATACCCCATTCAAAAGAAAGACAGGAAACCCGCACGACAATGTCTCCAGCAGAGGCAGAAACAAAAGCCTCGGGCACAACGCCCTCGCAGGCGCAGCTCTTCGAGGCCATCGGCGCACAAGTCGACCAGGTCGCATCGGCAACAACTGGCGCGGCGCAAGATGACGAAGACGACAGCATACCACCTGTCGAGGAGATCGAGTCCCTCTGCATGAACTGCCACGAGAACGGCACGACACGGCTCCTCCTCACCCGCATCCCCTTCTTCCGCGAGGTCGTCCTCATGTCGTTTCGATGCGACCACTGCGGCTTCCAAAACAGCGAGATCCAGAACGCAGGCGCCGTGCAGCCGCGGGGCACGCACGTCGAGCTTCGCCTGACTGCCATGCAGGACTTTTCGCGACAGGTCGTCAAGGCCGACACGGCGACGGTCAAGTTCATCGAGTTGGATGTCGAGGTGCCGCCAGGCCGTGGCCAGCTCACAAACGTCGAGGGTCTGTTGTCTACCATTGTTGACGACCTCGAGAGCGGCCAAGTCGAGCGCTTGGAGAAACAGCCCGAGGTGGCGGAGAAGGTTGCAGAGGTCATCGAGAAGGGACGCAAGATGCTCGCAGGCGAGTCCTTCCCGTTCCGTGTGTACGTCGACGACCCGGCCGGCAACTCATGGATTCAGCCGGACCCGCGTGATGGTGTCGGAAAGTGGGAGAAGCGCGACTTCACTCGTACACCAGAGCAGAACGCCGCCCTCGGCTTGGCCGATACCGATACGCCGTCGGGCCCTGGCGGAGTCATTCCCCTCGGAGGCCAGGGTAGGCTCGACGAGAACGACAACATCATCCCTGACGAGGTGTACAGCTTCCCGGCCAGCTGCCCCGGCTGCATGCACCCTTGCGTCACTCACATGAAGATGGTTGATATCCCCCACTTCAAGCAGGTCGTGCTCATGAGCACGGTTTGTGACCACTGTGGCTACCGTTCCAACGACATCAAGACGGGTGGCGCCGTCCCCGAGAAGGGCCGCAAGCTGACCCTGCAAGTCAAGTCGGACATCGATCTGGCCCGTGACATTCTCAAGTCGGAGAGCTGCGCACTCGAGTGCCCAGAGCTCAACCTTTCGGTCAACCCGGGCACGCTCGGCGGCCGTTTCACCACCGTAGAGGGTTTACTCACTCAGGTGCGCAACGACCTCAAGGCACAGATCTTCGAAGCCGACTCCACCCCGAACCCCACCAACGCCGAGGGCGCCATCTCGATGGAAGGCGGCGACTCGCTGTCGACTGAGGATAGGACGAGGTGGCAGGCCTTCTTCACCGAGCTGGACAAGGCCATCGCCGGCGAGCGCGAATTCTCTATCGTCCTTGCCGACCCGCTGGCCAGCAGTTATATCCAGAGTTTGGCCGACGACCCAAGCCAGCCCGACTCCCAGATGACGGTTGAAGACTACGACAGGACGGATGAGGAGGAGGAGGAGTTGGGACTGAAGGATATCAAGGTAGAGGGCTATGAGGAGGACGCCAAGAAGGATGAGGACAAAGCTGAGACGGCGGATGCGGCTCCCAGTAGTACCGCTTGAGACTGCAGATAGATACCAAGTTAATGAAAAGTAGACATGACTGTTATGAGAAATATGTCTTGGTTCATTTCCCACAACTTATCAGACTTGTTTTCTATGATGGAACATCTACGAAATCAGAAATAATCTGGCATGCAGCGTCGTTGTTTCGAGTTTCTGCTATCGGAAACACCCCTGACTGATGATGGATCCTCAAGGAATCTGACAGACAGATGTATATTCCTACTCAGATGAGAGGGGGCAGATCATGAAAGGGAATTGTCAAAGGAACGTGTAATGTTTACACCATGTATAGACACCTAACTTGGCAAATATCGTCCTAGGCTAGCAGACTGAACCAATAGACTTTTGCTGCGCTCTGCAACCATACGAAGCGACCCCAAGCCCAGGGTATAAAGGTTCTACAGACATATACTTCTAAACACTGTGACACCTGAGTACAAACAAAGCCCACTCACTCACCTCCCGACATTTGTAACCTTTGTGAAAGAAGACGTAGACAACAAGATGAAAGATGACCAGAATGGCGATGGGGAATTAAAGTGAATTGATAGAGACGCAAGCCATCTTACAGGTAAAAAAGAAGAATAAAAAGGTCCTAAGAAGCCATGCAGAAGCAGCCAACGCCAGCCAGATGCATCCCAGGCATGACAATCCAGCAAGTGATTCCCCCTTATCACATTGCGAAAAGAAAAGGAATAGAAACGCATAGAACAAACATAACAAACAAGTGATCCCAACCATAGGCCGCCCGGAGGAAATAAACAAATACAAAGAAAGAAAAAATTTCAAGAATGAGACTACAAGGAACCGATAAGGGTCCGAAAATGATAAACTGTCCATGTCGCCCAATTTTGCTCACAGGTTATGCGTAAAAAAGGCCAATTTTGAAGCCCGAACAGAATCTCATCACCTAGTTGGTGACAAATATTTCTTAGCAAAGCCAGCTTAGCTCCGCCAAGGTAAGAGGTATTGCGCATATAGGACATGAAATCTAAGCGCTTAAAAGGTGAAACTAGGCTTGGTAAGCACGCGGTACTCGACATAGTCCTCGCCATCAATGGAGATGAGGGTACCATTGCTTGCAAGTTTTCCAGGAAATGGCCCGTTCTTCTTGCGAGCATATGTGATCCCCGCGTGTTCCTTGACTTCGACTTTGATCTCCTCGACAGGGGCAGGTCGATCCACAGCTCCAGGCATGAGGCGTTGTTCCTCCTGCATTGCCCAGATCCGTTGCATCTGCGAAGTGGCAGCACCAAAGCTGGCGGCCGAGTTGTCCGATTGGTAGGGGCCTCCGTTCACGTTGCCGCCATTGAGACTTTGGCGTTGGCTGATGCGCACCTGATGCGACTCGGCCATGGCCAGGTTCTGCTGGGCAATCGAGTTCACGCGAGCCATCCGGTCACTGCTGTCGTTGTATGCCGGGCTCGCTACCGGGGGCGGAGCAGGGCGTCGGTTAGCAGCGCGAAGCTCAGAAGCGTTGGGCAACGAGTGACGAGCTGGCCGAGGAACCTCCTTCTGGGCTTGGGCGAGCGCCATCGTTGAACGTCTAGAATAACGAAGCTCGTGGCCAGTACCGGGACCGGACTCAATAGTTTCATCGTCGTCGTAGTTGTCATCACTGACAAGGTGCCTTGCAGGACGTTCCCTGAGGTCAACATTCTGTGGCTCGTTTGCGGCAGCCCCATCATGCTGTGGCTGCTCGCTATCGTCTTCCAGCTGAGGGTTACTCGTACCCTGATAGGCAGATTGAGACCGGCTCGGGAGGATCATGGGCTCAGTCGCAACTTGTCGCACTTGGTTGGCGGCCATTGGGTTCTGTGGACGGCCAAACTCTACGCGAACTTGAGCCTCGTGGACAGCCTTTGTTTCGTTGGAAATCCTATCTTGCGGCAACTCGCCAGCGTCGTAGTGACTCTGGCGAATCCGACAATACTCCTTGATCTCGGCACGCTCGAGCTTGCGCAGGTGTGGCTCGAACACAACTTCCTCCCAGTTGATCCAGACTGCACCAGGGCCGGATGGGAAGTCACCGTTGATGGCACGGCCGTCTCTGGTATGCTTGACGAGCTTAACACGAAACATGTCGTTGGAGCCCAGCACTCCATATACGGCATGCTTGTCCTTGGGGTCTACCTCTTGTGACTTTGCCCAGTAGCCAACAACAACCTTGGTAGGACGTGTACCGGGGATGTCATCATAGACCGTTCCAGCCTTGGCACCACCGCGGCCACGCGGAGGAGGCACGAATTCCGGGGTGTCAACAGTAAAGGACTGCTGCTGAGGCAACGAAGGCGTTTGTGGTGATGGCATAACGATGCTGTTCAGACGGCGCTTCTTCTTTTCATGGGCGCGGTTTACCTTGGCGTGATCCGGTATGTCCTCGCCGTAAGCAATGATGGGCTGTTGAAACGGGGTGTTTTCCGGTGTCGGACGGGCCTGAACACGGGCGACGGCTTCCTTGACGGCCGCACTATTGTTCGCTGCAACTTCCTCATCGGTGGTCTCGGTGCCCCATGTCTCTCCGCGGACTTTGACGTATTCTTTAATCTGCTCATGATCTAGATGGACGAGGTGGTCTTCAAAGACGATGCGCTCAAACGTCACCCAGCTGCCACCTGGGCCAGGCGGCAGAGGGAATCTGTCGGTCATGATTTTGCCAAACCGCGATGTGGCCTGCACCCGAGTACGCAGTCGGTCTCGAACATCTATGAAACCAACGACCTGGTGCTTCAACTCCTTCTCAGGCACTTCCGAGTCTCTCCAGTAGCCTAGAGTAATGCCTCGGACTTTGTCGCGGCCCTTGAGCAGCATCGCCATGGAATCTGGCTTGGAAAGCGCTGGCGACGCGGCAATGTCACTCGCGTCGTCTTCCAATGAGGCATACATCGAGTTCCTTTTACGCTTGGGATAATGTGAGCCGCCACGTGAGATGTCAGCATCAACCATGTCAACGTCGTCCTGATCTGGCTGGGCACGAGCAGACGGCTTGACTCCGTTAGCCTTGGTGCCGACCACTATCTCGTCCTGAAGGCAATTGTTGTTGACAGCAGATAGGCTAGGGACAGGGCTAGGCGAATCAGGCGGCGGCGTGAGGTTATCGTCGCCGTCGTCGTCCAGGTCGTCGTCGTCATCGAAGTTATTATAGGAGCCGGGGTTGTTTGCTTCGTTGTAGTCCTCCCTTTCACCAGCAGTTTCTTGAGCGGTAGATGCGACTCCGTTTTTGGCCGGTGTGGTTGAATCCACTCTTGATGAAGCAGAAGTGGTCAGCGAGATACTTAATGGAGGTTTAGCCGACACTTGATGGTCGCTAGATGTGGTTGAGGCAGATGAGACATGCTGGAGATGACCAAAAGGGCTGGGGACGTTTGCAGTAGGCATCTCCATGATAACACAAGAGTGCATACATGCGACAACAATGAGGGTCTATCTGACGAGGTCGGAAGGGTTGGAGCAGCAAAAAATAGATATCATGAAAAAGAATGACTGGCTGGGGCGGGTAGGGCAGAAGTTACATTGAGAGAAACTCGACGAAGTTTGGCAGCCTTTGATGTGACTGAAAACAAGGTGCCACGACGTCCGAGGGGCGCAAAGGGACCCTTCTGTTGTCGACGTTTACGTTGACCGAGACTGCTTCCTCAGGACCCACTGGGCAAACAGACGACATTGAGGTTTTCAGAGGGAAAAGAGGAAAAGAAAGAATAAAGAGATAAAGAAAGAGAAAACTGAGGGAATGATGAGGTCAAATTGAAGTGTTGCGTGCGCCGTACCAGAAGTCGGCGTTATAGGCAAGCCGCCGCGCTTGGCCAGGGAGCAAAGCCTTCCGGCCTGGTTTGGACTGGGTCGCTCCAACTCAAAGGTGAGAGGGTCTGCAATGTCATCGACCGAGCCTGTTGCGAGCAGAGGAAGATGCACACTTCTGACATGGACGAATTCAGAAAGCCAACTAACTGATCATGCAAACCAAAGGTAGTCGAATCTGGGGAGACCAACCAGGGCACTAATAGATTTGGTTTTGTTACTGCAAGTGGATTGGGGTTGATTCTCTCTGTTTTTTTCTTCTTTCTTTTTTTCTTTTCTCTTCTTTCCTTCTCTCTGTTGTCCAGCCGAAAGTAAAGAGTCGAAGCAGACTGGGACTAAGTCGACGTTTTTCAACCAGTCGATCCTACTCCAAAACCATCGGACAAACCAAGAAAGGCAAAAAGAGATAAGAGGAGAGAGAAAGAAAAGAAGAAAAAGAAGAAAAGAAAAAAAATCGAGCAAACTATGTCCAGCAGACAAACCCCGCCACAACTTGGGCAATGCTCGCTCAGCGAACAGTTAAGCACGGGTTCAATTTGCTGCTGGCTGGTTTGATCTCGCCCCAGCCAGACTCGGCCAAAGTCTATTTTTCCCTTCTATCCTTTTGTAGTATGCTTTTGTATAGCACTTGCATTAAACGGTGCATTGCACATAGAGAAAAAAAGACGTGTTTCTAATTCTCCCCTCTTTTCCCCGAACGACTTTAGTCATATGATATCTAACTGGGATACCTGAGCTAAATTGCCGCACGATCCGGCACTGCCGGTCATAGAATGGGGATAAAGGGAGACGCGCAAATAATGTTGAGATGAGGCACAATAAGAGTTGTAGCAAGAGGGTTGCGAGATGACGCGTTTATATCTTCTGACAAATAAATCAGGCGGTCTTAGACGATTATGTATGTCTTCTCGTGTTACTGTGGAAAAAAAAGAAGAAAAGGAGAAAAAAATATGGAGGTGAACACGAAGTCACGTCCAACTTCTTGTAGCCAGCCAAAAAAAAGTGAATAATAACACATTGGCTTGCTTGGAGGCGGGGCGCAGATTTGAGGTCGGTGTTGATAAGGGCAATTGTGGTAGGTTAGGTAGGTAGGTAGGTAGGTAGGTAGGTAGGTAGGTAGGTAGGTAGGTAGGTACGGGTATTTGAACGTTGACATCGCAAACTTAGGTACAATACCTGGTAAATGTAAAATAGATAGATGTGAGGTGGGCAGTGGCAAAGAACATGACTCTCTGATTACACGACCATGACAAACCAACAATGAAACATGTTTGCGCACTTACTTGTCATTTTCGACCGACGGCCGGAGTGTTTTGTCAGTATTGTCGTCTTCTATCGGCGCAAATTTGGCAGCTGTCGCCGACGCGGGTGAATCTGGCGCGTTGCTGGTAATTGCCGACGCGACGGTATCGACTTCTGCAGGCATTTCTGCTGTTTTTTCCCACCCGTTTTGAAAGGCCGAACCCTTGGGCTTGTCGCGAGAAAGGCGTCGACGCGCTCCTTTTAAAACTGCCCAGTGTTCAATTGGGGGCCGGTCGCGCCGCCGATGGTTGTGGCGAAAAGGTTGCGACTAGATGGATGTCTTTCGCCGAGAGAGAAAAAGTAGTTGTAATAATAACAAATAAAATAGAAATCCACCAAAATGTTAATAGTAACAATAATAACAGTAATAGAGATATGGCGACGTCACAATTTTTAAAAATGCACGACAGTCTGCCAGATATCTCCAGAATTCATAAATGGTCGGATTGTTATTCAGAAGACAAAGGTAGGCGGAGTGCCGGAGGTTTGTTCTCGACTCGAACGAACTGGTGCAGAACAGGGTAGTTGACAGTTAAGTCTTACGGAGCAAGTAAGTTAGGATGAAGACCAATCAATTGAATATTGGCGGCAAAGGGATAGTTATTGTGCAGTGGGTACAGGCGTTCAAAGATAAGTGCCTAGGTGGATGAAGTAAGATAAATATGCGACTGGTCAGCTGTCTCTTATTGTAAAGAAAGGGCGGAAAGGGTAAGAGAACGCGAGTTGGAAAGTGAAAAGAGGGAGAGAGAACACGGGCATCCTATGGAAGAGATGGGTGTGAGACAAGTCAAAAAGAAGACGCGTTGGGCTTATGCGAGGGTTGGATTGAAATTAGTCCCTAGCAGGGACGGCTTTAAAACTCTGGTTACCTCGAGCCTGGAGCCTATTGCGAGGAGCGCACCGGATTGGCTGGCGAAGGTCATCGCTGGGACCACTACGTCTCTCTACCTTACTACCTAGGTACTTGTCTCTGTTATCTTTGCTTTTCTATTTTTCTTTTTCTTGACTTTTTATTTTATTTTCTTTTTTCATGACATGTGTTTTTACGGCCCTTTCTATTTTGTTTCGTCATCTTGTACTTCTATTCAACTCAGAGACTACACCGTAACCCGATATAGTCTTTCACTGTCGAGCAAAACCTGGCTGCCTTGCATTGTTTGAGTTTGTTTCTAACTAGGCCAGGAACTACAGTAAAAAAAATCGCCATTTCCCAGATCCTATAATAGTACTTACTTGCCTGTAGTACCATCCATTGCAACAAGTGTAAGGTAAGCAAGCATGCTGTAACACACCGACCCCGATAACCGCATATTATCCATCACAGGTTTCAGCGCCAGTCAAGCCAGTGTAAATTGGCACCTCTTCAGAGATAAGTAAGGGCACCTAAGAAAGAAAGCCCTGTCTGGTCGGTGGGGTCGGTGGGGTTAAGGCTTTTCAATCAATTGACAACTGACCAGTCACAATACTAGAAAGGTAGACCTCTCCTCTTGACCTTCACACCTTGGTCAGCTAGGCTTACCGAAGTACTTGGCTCTGAACTTGGAACCCTGGTCAAAGGTTACAGTTTGTATTATCTAGAGACTTCTACTCTCGGAATTTTTGATATTGAATTGGACCGCCAAGATCCTTTGCTTGGCTGTGCAGCTTCGCCAGCCTCATAATAGATGCGGCATTACCAAGACAATGCAAAACTATTACCATCATGGCCAAAGACAGCGGTGCGTTTACATTACCTTACTGCGGTCTCAAAACATACTTAGGTGACGACGAGAGCGGGCCAGGCTTTGATGATCCGAGCCAATGGCTTCTTTTAGAAGTAGACTGCTTCTAGCTTTCGACCTTGATCAAGCATCAAGCTCGGTGTCTCCCCCTACCACGCCCTCTTCCACCGCGACCACCTCCTCTTCCCCTACCACCTCCAGCACCTCCTCTCTTTCCACCTTTTGGCGCTGCTATGTGGTCGAACCTCGATGATATCGGCTCCAACCCAAACGCTCCCTCGCCAAACCTAATATAATTGACAATACCGTGGTCGACTATTGCCAGAATGACATTGCGATGTCCGTGCTTGAGCCTGGGATACAGCATCCCATGTCCCTTCCATGTCTCTTTGGGCGGGTTAGCAGGCGTGGCTTCCAGCAGAGCCGATATCTCCGACAATGACGGTACTACTGTACTTCGCGCATCGATAACGGAGATATAAAAGTCGGGAGGCGGAGGCCGAGTCTTGGCAAGACCAGTTGTCGATGCCTTCCAGACGTGGTAATGGATCTTGAAAGGGTTGCTCTCGGCCAGAGTTTCCGCTGGCTCGTGCTTTTCCCCGGGCCTGTGGCGATGTATGAGATGTAGCTGCTTGAATATTTGTTCATATGATCGGTAGATTCCGGGTCTCACTAGCGGACCGTAAGGCGCAGGCGATAAGCGGCCAGCGTATGCAAATGGGACGAAGGAAAAGAGCCAATCAAGAAGGGAGCGCGGCGCGTCCGGAGCAGACTCTGGCAAAGGCTCGTCGACGGCCCGAAAAATGATATACCCATGCCTTCTGAGATTGGCGTAGACCTGGAACTTTTCGAGCGTCACCTTACCTCTCTCCCCCTCGGTGCCTATAAGTAGCGAGTAAGCCGCCTGAAGACTGAGAGGAAGGCCCAGTCTGTAGTCGTCATCCGGTACTAGATCCATAGATTGTTTCGGTGCACCCTGGGGTAGACCGTTGTCCTCCTCAATTCCCTCGCTAAGGTCCTTAGGGTTTCGAGGTAAAGGCCATATATCCGCGGCGGGGCGCGTCGGCCACCACAAATCCAAAGAGCCGCGCTCAACCAGGAAGAGAGCCTCCTCCGGCAGTAGCCACAGCCGATCCCAGCCAGGTTGCGACCTATCCGGGTTGGGGATATTGCTGCCCATAGAGCTGTACCACTTGCCGTTGGGCGAGTCCACTCCTACGACCCTCTCCCTTGCATGGACCTCGCGCTTTCGTGACTCCGGACTGACCGCCCTGTCCTTTATGGCAGCCTCATGATTCTCCCATGTATCCGGCATATACCAGCCGCGACACCAGTTCTTTGCACCGTGTACTCTTGTATAACTGAGAACATCCTCCATGGCCCGTCTGCTTTGCTCCAGAAGGCCTTCTTGAGCTCGCGTCCCATGTGTCTCAAAGTCCTTCTCGCCCCGTCGTAGCGTCTGACTGGACACTCCTTTTTTCTTGCTGAAGAGGGAAGAAAAGTGTCGGAAGTCTTGCGGCGCGCCCTCTTCGTCCTCTTCCTCGTCAATGGCATCATCTGCTATCGCGACATTGTCGGGGGTGGCACGTTGCTGCGCGTCGCCCGTCGGCGCAGCAACAACAATGTTACTGTCGTCATCGTCGAATGCCATTGCTACCTGTCTAGCTGTGTTGGCCTATAATCGGAGCCGTATGACAGAATGGCACTTGGATATCTGCGTCTGATGATGGAAAGTGGAGAGGTAAAGGTGAATGCGCAAGGCGCCCTAGGTACGTAGCGAAAATCCAAAAGATTCCCCACTCAAAATTTCGAGTCAACCCTAACCCCTAATGGCATCATTGTTCGAGATGCTCACACTCTACCTCAAGGGTATTGAGAGACTCCCTGATTATCGAGAATATTACTACTAGCCTATTTATTGATTGACTATATTTAGCGTACTAAGTGTCATTATATCTCATTCTAGACTGTGGCTTTTGCGATACATACAGTATGCCCCGAGTCGCTTCCATGGCCCTTCGAGCCGTCATGCTGTCCTCAACACAGCATGTCTGTATGTACCAAGCAACATCTTGAAAGCTCATCAGGCACAGTGTATAGGCGATAACCCAGACGTTATGGCACCGGAGCAATAGGAACTGGCAAAAGCAGCATGGATGCATGTCTGTGCAGCCAATTGATTCCTGCCAAGTCAATGGCCGATGACATGCTCTGCTGTCTTGTGTGAGCCTTTTCTCGTTGCCGCTTTTGATACAGTTTAGGTCTATGCCTTACTGTTATAAAAGGCAGCGACACGTGTACGTTAAGCCCTAGTGTAGCCTTGCCCAGTGGCTCCTGGGCTCGTGCAACTCATGGCGGTCTGGCTTTTTCATGTCGATGCCGTAGCAGTATCGCCAGACATATATGCTTGCTTCCTTCATTCAGCCAGTGGGTTGGCATGGATGGTGACACGTTCAATGACCACTTTCTCCTTTGGTCGATTTTTCTTATCGATCTCAACGGCCTCCAATTTTGCCAGGGTCCGTAGGCTTTCGTCCCCGATCGTCTTGCCAAATACGGTGTTGAGCCCATCGAGATGTGGCGCCTTGTCGAACACGAGAAAAAATTGGCTTCCGTTTGTCCCAGGCCCTTTATTCGCCATGGACACGACACCGCGCTCGTTGTGACGCAAGGCCGGACGAATCTCGTCTTCAAAGTTGCCGCCCCAAATCGAACGACCGCCTTTGGGGTTCTCGGGCGGGGAGGGGTTTGCAGGCTGGCCGGTTTGGGCCATGAATCCCGGGATTAGTCGGTGGAATGGCGATGCATCGTAATAATTCGAGGCACACAGGGCAAGAAAGTTCTGCGTCGAAAAGAGCGTGTTTTGTTAGCGCAGGGATGCCAGATGGATTAAAAGAGAATGCGGTAGCCGGAGTTGTAAACTAACCTCTGCCGTTTTGGGAACACTTTCGCAAAACACCTCGATCTTCAGATCCCCTAGGCTGGTGTGCAGCGTCACGGACATGGCTGCAGTCGATTATGAGGTGTGCATCGGCAGGAGTATAATTAGTTTCGATTACCTCCCTTGGAGTAGGTGCGTGTTATCAATTAGAGCCAGAAGTTCAGATGACCGACGGAAGTATTCGCGTCAGCTGTCAAGGTCAAATCACTGAAGTGGCCGTGGCGCGCGCTTTCAGTCGATTGATCGCGCATCGCGGGGGTCTCCGGTAGAATGGGTCCGAAGCTGCGGGACCATTGGCAGCGGAGCAAACCCCGTAGGCTTTTCGAGATAGGTAAGGCACCACCTACCTAATTACGTTGGTTCCCTCAAGCTTCAAGATTCGCATGGAGGAATGTGATTTCCAGGCCCCGGCCAGACCTTCCCCCCCCCCCTTTTTTTTTTACCTGAAAGCGGCATTAGGTCCGTCAGACAGTGGTCTCCAGGTGTTTGAGCCACGCTCGAAACATGGCTTGAGTGCCTTTCCTTTCCTGCCTGGGCAAGCTGGGGTATTTTAGTCCGAATGGTGCCTGAATTAAAATACCAAATCTTGTCCCTGACAAAAAGTGGAGGCCTGCAGCCCTGTTCCCCGCGAGCGGAGGCTTGGACGATGCCGATCCGAATGGATGTCACACTGCATTGAACGCAGCCCAAAAGACAGAAAAAGGTGCACTGTACATGAATTGGTTGCTTTCTTAGAGGGGTAAGTTGAAAGACCAAGACTTCTAAGATTAATACCGTCGCGGAAAGTGTGTATTTCGTGAATGGAAGCCAGAACAGAAATGCTGAACGACTATTAGAAAGAGGAGAAGAAGAAGTGAGGAAGAGAAAGAAAGATGACGCTACAGCGAAACAATTCGGTGCTGCAGGCAAGGCCCCAGTTTAGACTAGAAGAGACCTACGTCGTAGTACGTGATGTACCTACCGTAGCAAGTGTACCTACGATAGGTACCTTAGGTAACTTCGGTATGTTCCCTAAATGGGGGAGTGACCTTGGCTAATAAGGGGTATAATTAGACTAGGACTTTGGTCCGCCTTGCCGTGTAGTCCTACGCACTCCGTGCGACAAGATGATGATTCACGTCACTAAAACTCAGATCGGTGAACTAACAACCTGACCAACAAGTAAGTATTCAGTCGACAAAGACAACGATTGAAACTATTAAATTTACACTGTGTTTGTTTGTATTCGGAATCGAGGCAAGACTTTGTGTCTGGGTTCTGGGACAGCTTTAATCGGATTGTTTTGGATTGTTGTTTGGTTGAATGTTTCCACGAGATAAATATGGATAAGCGACACAAAGTCTTACCAAAGAGACGCAAAATGGGTTTCCTTGTAACTCTATTTTGTAATCCAATTCATTGTTCGAGATGACGTACCCAAGCTACCACGTACTTTAGAGACTGTCCGACCTTTTTTTAGACCCTAGCTACGTACGGTAGGTAGCTTAGGTAGGTAAGGTAACCTACCGTAAACTGCTGTTGAAGGAAATAATGTTGTTGTGCTCTGCTATGGATGTCAAAATCTGTATTCATCGTCTCAGCAAAACATGAATCCCCCCACTCGATTGTTTGTTTGGTGTACCTTGCTATTGTACCGCAAGCAACACACCAACCGAGCGGCCCGCTAGTCTATCTAGTGTCATCTGCTCCAAGGCGGGCGGCTGTAGCCTAGTTCTCCACCTTGGTTTGAATACCAGTGGAATTGTTGCATTGTTGGGTAACCTACGTGCGCAAGCCGTTTCCATCCAATTCTGATTCTTTCCTTTGTCGTTGCGTTGGCCTGTTTGTTCTTTTCTTTTCGGCATACATGTAGCTTATCGAGCTAAGGTAATTAGCCACCCAAACAGTTCATAGTACCTACTCGTGGCGTGTACGGGGTCCTCGAACCCGGGGATCGATCGCTGTTGTCGGCAGCTTTTCAAAGAAGGTCGGCGACGCATCGAGTTATAATCTTCCATAAACAGCCTCGCCTACCTACCCAGAGGTTGGTGGCTGCCCGCCCCACATCGAGAGGGGACGGATACGCACTTGATTACTCCGTACAGGCTTGGTTTGCGCACCGCACCTGCCTCCACTCCACAGACGGACGCCTCGTGGGTAGCACTTCATTAAGCTCCCTGTTGCTAGGCGCAGCAAACCACCAACCGCCGCCGCCGTCGCTCCTTATTGCCCTCTTCCTTTGCCTCACCTCACTCCACGACAGCCAAAAATATCTCGACGATCTTCTATACCTCGACAAATATCCTTACGAGGTCGGGGTTCACAAACCGGTCGCTTCTCAAGGCGTCTAGCAATTTTGGGTCCGGCTGCAGCCCCTTCACCGTCGATCCTTTTCCCTTTGGTGAAGCACTACATTTAGTCTTACGGGGACATCGCTTGCAAGACGACGACGCCCACGGTCACGATTATAGCGACGACAACCACGACGCCGACGACGCCGACGACGCCGACGCGGGCGTGTTGGCCCCTCGGGAGCTGCTTTCAATGAGGCCTTGGCCGCCGATGACGAAATTTCCGCCCGCCGAGTCCCAACCCCTACCGTACCCGCCGTCTCTGCCTGGGTGTATCGGAGCGGAATGGCTGCCTCAGTGAGGGTGTCAGGCCCGCCAAACAGTAGTTTCTTGATAGGTTATCCAGGAATTTCGGCAACACTGGTGAGTGCGACTCCGGTTATGGATAGTTTAGCGTGGCGCAAACCGTCGCGTGGTTATGCGATTGATGGTGGGGCTGGGCATCGCGGGAGTAATGTGTCGGTCATGAAGGGGCCGATGCTGTTGGCAAACGCTTTCCTCATGTGGGCGCTCTCTGCCCTGCCTCTTGAATCCTTGCCAGTCCATCCCGTGTCGTGCACACTCCGCTAACCGCATGTGTCATGGCCGTCACTTCAATAGCCACGCATAGAAGGAACCGTCGAAATTAGGCCCTCGCAGGGCTATTCGATGCCCGTCGCCATATCGCTGGTCAGGATATGTCTTCAAAGACGAGAGTCGATACACCCGGCCGCCGACAACATGGCCAAGAAGCACTTGGGAACACCCCGCCGTGAAACGACGGATATTGTTGGCAAGGAACATCTCCTGTTCCGGTGTCCTGACGGCAAGGAGTCCGAGAGTGTTATCGCCATGGACCTTCCTTTCGTCCTCTTTATTCCTTTTGGTCGCGGCGGCGAGGAGACCAACAGGAGGATTCCTCCAGCATCGCTCCAGCTCCCTAGTCGAACTGCCGAGACATATTACGAGCTCATAGTTACAGTCCAGCAAGGTGCCAGCCATCAGAACAAGTACCATTTCCCCCTGCCGCTCCAGAGGTACGATACCCTCTCGACGTTTGGCATGTATAATCGCCCCGAATCCAAAGTTGCTACGGCGGATAACATTGTCACTTTGGGGATCTCGTTACCGCGCTGGAGCTACGGACCACTAGACCCGATCACCGTCTACATAAAACTTGCCCCAAATCCAGACTGGCTAAACAAGGCCAAGCGTGTCACAATCAACAAGATCACGCTGAGTATAGAGGAAGAAATTACCTACAATCCAGAGGGTGATGAGCCGCAGAAAAAGGTCAATAGGATCTCCAAGCACACGCAACCGGTCGGGACTAGGCTTCCCGAGGCCGGTTACACTACAAATCTTGGACTCGTATTTCCGTCACGAGATCTCAGAGACGCCGAGGGGGTTATGCGTCGAGGAGAGCCATCCAAGTTTCCAAATCATGAGGTGACTTCGTTTACCACGACCTCGACTCTGTACAAGGTGGAGTTCTTTCTCACAATCAAGGTTGGTTGCGCGATCCCATCCTGGAACAAACTTTGAAGCAACCCTACTGACATAAATGAAAAGGCATCCATGAGTTCCGCACGTGATATTACTCTCAGGCAGCCTATCGTCATATGCCCAATGGACCAGCAAGCCTGTAAGGAGGAAATCGAGGCTATTGAACAAGCAGCGAGGGATGCTTCACTTGTCGATCCAAACCACCCGTATACGCCAGCCAAGACTATTGTGCTGGCTAGCCATGAAAACTCCCTTCGGCACCTGGGTCTTTGTATCGTGGGCGGGCAGAAAAAGCCTTTGATTGAATGAGCAGACCGGGCAGAGCTCGAAACTGCTTCGACTCGCTTGGGGAGTTTAGGGAATATTCAGCTGGCGTTCCAAAGTCCAGGGTCTCCAGTCTGATTTCCACAGGGCACACCTGGTGCCTTGAGGAGGGCCGCGCCGCGCGCTTCGATAAACAAGTCAGGGCGCGCCTTTGACAAAACTGTAACCGACATACGGTTGCCTCGAGCTCAAGGCAACCATACACCTTTGAAGCAGCTGAGCTTTCGGCTGCAGTGGAATAAAAAACGATACGAAAGTCCGGGGCGGAAGAGAAGGTTCTGGCGGCATCTCAAACAGCTCATGAACCAAGCTGTCGTTTATCGTCACTGTTGCTGCTTGCTGTCTTCAAGTGGGTAGAATGGAGCCTCTGCTTCCAGCTGCAGACACAGTACATTTTAGATGGTGGGCGCTGAGCTCTTGCTGGTCTCACAGTTGTCCTGGGCAGCGCATCGGTGGTCCCGATGTCCACTCGGTTACCACTGCCGGCGTCGCATGGGTGGTAATATCGTCCCATAAAACAGGACCCGGCTGCGGTGGACAGCATCCGACACAACTATCCAGCACAGACTTATGCTCCTGCAATCATTGGAGTAGGATGTTTCATCCTCCACTATTCCAACTGGGAAACCCATGTGGTGGAAAGGTTGATTCTATACTCAGATAGACGGTTCGCGTTTTACACAGCCGAGTTTTATTTGATACTACTTCTTTTTTTTCTTCCAGTGACAGATCGACTGGTACCGGTGTTCATATATCTTACTTTTTACTACTTTTTTTTGGCGTGAGAGCTTGGACAACCACTGGGTCTACACCTGCTTTGCTGGGCTTTGGGGCTGTACATATGCGTCTACGGCGTGGTGTTTAGGCTGGCTTTATAGGAAGATTTTTTGAACAGGCGGGCATGTGGACATTAACATGAGCATGCTAATAAATCTTATTTTTTTCTTGCAATGCTGTTCTGTAAGAAAGTATCGGCTTGTATGTTTCATGGAAGCAAGCTGTGGTAGTGGACAACTTGAAATATAAAGAATTCTAGTTGCCTGACTCCATGCCCTACCTACACAGCATACGTTTGTTAGCTTTTTAGGGAAGCCATATGAGTTAAGTAAGTAGGTAGGTAAGGTACCCACCTAGTCATAGACATGGTGGGATTGACCATCAGATTTTACAGTAGCCATCCGCGTCCTATGTATACTCACTCTATGACACTGACCAAAGTAAACTTCTTTCTATATGTAGCTGCATTTTACTACCGCCAACTGATCTACTTCTTTACCCGTCTTTCCCCCCTCGCTTGCCCTTAGAGCGTCCCATGTTCGAGGTAGCGTTGAACGTGGAGAGCATACCTTATACAACCAAGACAGTTTCCGTTGGCGGTAACATGCCTGGCGGAGTAATGACGCTGCTTGAAGCATTATACACGTGCAAACCAGAATTTGCAAAAACTATGAAAGGGTGGAAATGATTTTTTTTCTTTTATTAAAGTTGGAGCATACGTCAGGGTCTAATGTGTATGGTTCAGCTGGACCAATCGCTTCTTCCTGAACAGCGAACACTATCGGAGGTTTACTCAAAAGCAAACTCTCATCAGAGCAACAGTATGAATAGGTAAATTGCCATCATTATGTTGCAATGTGTGAGAATACGATGATTGCAACCGTAAATCTATAATTGCCTTCCTACCACACTTCACTCAATGTACTTGCGAGAAGTCGTCAACACCGGTGATCCAAGGCATCATGTTAATTACTTGGGTAGTATGTGCTGCTTTACATGTAACATAGATTACTTGTATTTCACAGATCAGAGGTCCGTTTCCCATCATCAGCTGCCTACTGTGTTCCTGCCTTGGCATTGGTTACCACCCTAGGTCTGTCTAGTCACTATTACCAGTATATATTTTCAGAACCACCGGAGCTAGCAACAACACCCCTGGAGCCAAATCTGACCCTCACCTTGCATGTACAAACCTCAATGGACAACACAGAAAAAAGTGCCTTCTTTCGTGCTAGTTTGTTTGTACCGTCTAGAATAAATCCGGGATGGTTGTCACCTGGTACCTTCAACCCAGATCTCATAAGTTCTTTTTTTGACAAGAGTTACCGCCGCCCAAACGAAGGTGAATGTAAACACCAATATATCCGTACCACCAACGCCGAGTGTGATGTAGAAATAAAGTAGAACCAGCGTACCACACTGTCGATACGCCACAAACAAGTCTGGATAAGAAACGTGAAGCCCTCGCCGGAGCAAATAAAACTAGAAAAAAAAAGAAAAAAAGGAAAATTCAGTTCATCTCACAAGAGAAAAAAAAGTATAACCTGTCTGCCAAGAACCCCAAACATGCGTATGAACGATCATCAAAAAAGACACCAATTTGACTGGATTCTATGGGCTTAACCCATCCTCCTCCGTTTCGCATCCGGGCCTGCGCCGGAGCCGTCATTCTCTGAATGATCTTTTCTTATGACATACTCCTCGGTAGCCGCGGAGCTGGGTGTGTTGCTGTGGGACTCGGTGATGGGCGCTGCCAATGGAAATGCAGCAACCGAGGTAGACCCGTCGTAGTTACCGTCCAGGCTGAAGTTGAAGTCGTCTGCAGAACCCCCCGTGCCGCTTGCGTCAAAAGTCCCGAATGCACTCGAATCCAAGAACTGCTCAATGTCCATATTGTCTGTCATGTCGGGAAAGTAGCTGCCGCTTGCTCCAGGGGAGACAGTTGTTGGGTTACCAGCCTCATCGACGCCAGGCACTCGTCCTGAAGGTGAGAGTGGGGCCAAGAAATGAGATATTTCGTCGATCTTGTGCCTCTGGTCGTCCTGCAAGCGCTGCAGATTGTCAAGCTCCTCTTGTGTCATGGTAATATCATGGAGAGACGGTGGGGGAGGCATGGACGACATGAGGGGCGAGAGTGACCTGGGTGGAGAGGCTCCGAGGGCTGAGTTGACGGGCGATGACACCAGTCCAGATGCTGTCTGATTTGGGGCAGGCGGTGGAGTTGCTCTCTGCTGCTGCCGCTGTCGCTGCTGCATGGCAGGGATAGGTTGGGGTGATGTAGCAGTGGTCGAGGCTGGCATTGGGCTTGCAGTGGCAGGGATAGATGAAGTAGACGGCGGCGCCGTGGCCTGGCTGGCCATGAGATTCAACATCTGGTTGCGTTGATCGCTACTGAGAGTGACTGGCGTCTTTGCTGCAATGTCGGGAAGGTCAATGTCGGCAGTGTTCCCCGCAGCATTGGTGGCATCGATAATCCTCATCATCTGCTGGGGACTTTGCCTCAGGTCGTTGCTGAGGTAGTCTGGTGGTGATGTGACGTCGTTCGGCGAGTTGTCAAACAACTCGGTGACGGATCCCATCTGACCCCGAGGTGACGCTGCATAGCTTGCCGAGGGCGACTTGGCCGCAGTCGGAGTAGCCGAAACCCTGCCGCCGCGAGATGGAAGTAACAACCGCTGGCCTCGCTTGGGAGTGTTGTCAGCAACGTTGGAGTGATCAACTGACTGTTGCTGCACAAAATCTCCCAAGTCCACGACGCTACCTTGATGCATTTGGCTGCCGCTCCCGCCGTTAGGTATGATACTGGCCAAAAGGTCCTGCATCGTGTGGTTGTTGTTTCCACCTTGTTCCTCTAGTGACTTGCGGAAAACATTGGCGAGGAAGTTGAGAATGGCGTTGATGGAGTTTTCGTGGCGCTCATGCATGTTCTGGAATGCCAGCGCTTGGTTGTACAGTGCCGTGTGGTCGCTACGGAGCCTCTGTATCATGTTTGATATTGCTCTCTGCTGGGTTTGCAGCTGGTTCAGTTGATCCTTTACCACTTGAAAATCCTTCTTTTGCAACGCCTGCGACCCCGGGTCGCCTTGCGCGGTGCCTCCACTCCTCGACGAGTTCTGCGCAGCCCCCACGTAGCCAGCACCGTTGATGTCTTCGACGGTGGGTGTTGCATCCTCGTCGCTTTCGACCTCTACACCGTCGTTGTTCTTGGCATTCCTCTTCTTGGAGTTGCCGCTCTTGGGCTTGTTGATAAGCCAGAGAAGATTAGGGTGCCCGCGCTTAAAGTAGGGATTGTAGTACTCGCTCGGGCTCTTGTTCTTTCGTTCGCTCGCCTTCATCGAATTGTCGGAGAGACCCACACGCTTGTGGAAGCCGTACATATTGAGCTGCCTGACGAACGAGGCGTAGTTGTTGTGCTTGAAAAGCTCGGGGATAAGAGTCTTGGCGAACTCATCCTCGTCCAAGACTATAAACGAGTCTCCCTTCTGCGACCATCGGATGAGATCCGTATTCTTCTCCTCGTTGAGGAAGCTGTGCCGCGATGTTAGCAAACCATGGTGATGAGGTATTTATTGGGACCAGTCATTCACGGTCGTAGGGTGGTGGAGGGCGACTGACCTGCCAAGCTTCTGAACAAATGGTGGAATCTGTTTCCTGTTGGCCTGGGCATCTCTCTTCGCTCTCGCGGCCCGCTCCTCCAACAGCGCAATGTTATCGTTCTCGTCGAGTGGGTTGACGACGCCACTGGCAGGCATCAGCGCGGTCTCGTCGCCGAATGAGGGCCACGCGTCTGCCGAGAGGCCATCGTACTGCGGGCGGGTGATGAGGGCGCGGCTGGAGCCGGCAGGTCGTCGGGCGATTACATTTGTCGGCCCAGGCGTCGTGATGGTCGGGTGCTGATATGACTGATGGGTGGTGGCGTTGGGATAAGAGGAGTGCGGCTCGGTCATGTTGAATTGCGGGATGGTCTTGGGGCCCGGGGTGATCGGGTCAGTAGCATAGACTTCGGCGCCGTTCCAGCGTGAAACCTGATCCAGTGGGGTGGCGTAGGGCGATTGGTACTGCTGCACGGTCGTCGGGATTTGAACTGCAGGTATTGCGCCTGGGGCCGCCCGCTTCCTGGGATTCGGCGGAGACATGGAAGCGAACATTTGCGACGAAAGTTGCGTTGAACTTTTTTATTTTATTTTTTTCCGACGCCGAAAATCTACCTTGCGGTATTCTCGGCCTGCGCACTGCACTGGTGCCAGGTTAGGTCAAGTAAAGTTATGGGGCGCGGCCCAGCTCCTGCGTTGCGGGGTTTGACGGGCGCGGAAAGGCCTGAACAGGCTGGGCTGCAGCTGCCTTTTGGGGCTCCAATAATAGACGAATACTGTGTTCAATCAGTGGAAGTCGACAAAGGTGCCAAGACCGCAGCGTATCGTTGCAGAAGTACTGTCTCTACGTCCCATCCACACACGTGCAAGATGGACCCGGCGACCCAACTGTGGTGCCAAGACGGCGCGCGACAGCGGTCAACTTGAGCAAAAAAAAGGCACCAAACGTACAATGCACGTCTGATGTGGTTGGTATCCAGATAACTACCTAGTCTCGGCTGCTAGGGTGCTGGAGGATTTGATGGCTCACGTGCAGATGCGAAGCGCCAGCAAATTTATCGTGATTGTGCAGGTGTGAATAAAGGGAGAAGAATTTGATCAGAGAAGAATGCAAGATGGAGTGAAGAATTCCGATCTGATGCCGGGCATTGATTAGCTGAGTGTTGCCCAGCTGGGTTGGGCGTTTGTTATGCTCGTTCGATTCGATGTGGTCGCGCAATGCAAGGCGGTACGATGCGATGCGACGAGTCTGTCGGTCGTATAGGCAGTCCCGGCGAGTGCGAATAAGACGATGGCGAGCGAGCGAGCGAGCGAACACTTGATTGATGCTTTCCTGCGAGGCGTATATTCTCGCAGGAAGTGCCTCGTGGATTTCTTGGCTTTCTCACACTGCGTCTGTTTCTATATAGGCAGCTACCTATAACCTAGGTAGGTATCTCTCAAGGTCCCTTGTTTGGAACAGCTTGGTCAAGTGTGGACCGCTTTCCCTTTCACATTGATTGGCAGCATCAATGACTTTGTTTCGTAGCCTTTAGCTGAGGGAGCTTCCGGACTACTCCATCCGGATGTTCCGGCCGAAAAAAAGACGGCAGAGTCCGATATTCTGGAGCTGGCCGCCGTGGTAGGCGCCTGGCTGGTAAAGACAAGTAGACAAATGACAAGGGGATATTGGAAGGGAGAAAACAAAAGGACTTTTTGCTCAGTAACAACACCAGAGCTTTGTCCTCCAGACTTGACCAAAAGTGGGGTTGCCTTTCCTGGGGGTGTTTGTCCGTAATGAATTTGAGGTTGTCTCAGAAGTCCAGAGGAGCTGATGATTTTGTCTGCCTCAAGGCGCAGCTTGCGGTCGTTGGGATGGGCAAACGGAAAGCAGTCACCGCACCACTTTGATATTTGGTATGGAGGCGTAGTTGATGTGAAGAGATAGATCCCGGCGTTCAAACTGTCAGAATGGTTGCACCGGAAAGCATGACAAGAGTCAAAGATCAAAAGATTGAGAGACACTGGAGGACCCCCGGTCGCGCTAGTCGGGGTTGGGGGAATAACCAAGATAGTCCCTCTCCCCAGGGTGCAGACGATGTGATGAGAATGAAAGATACGTTGGTGTAAGTGTCTCAAAAGTGTGCTTTCGATGCGATGCTTGCGACGACCGTCAGTTGGTGGCTTGGGCTCCAAGCTTTTATCCGTTGTCTAGCCTGGGATTGTTGGACGCTCGACCGGAGCTTTTTGAACAAAAGAAAAAAACCTGATACTTTGAATCTCCATGCTCGCATTTCTGCGGCCAAACCCGCGCTCTGGTTGTCCTGTGTTTCCAGAATTGGACATTATCACCTAACTCTGGATGCCAGCTTTTTGTGGAGTGTAAATTTCGTCCAGATCGAATATCAGGAGTAAATCGATCCCAAGGTCGACACCAAGGACTTTTTGTCTCCACTGAGCCGCCCACCGCTGGTCAAGCGTTCCTCGTCCGCGAGTCGTACATCGCAGGGACCGCCCTCACTCAATTCATCTCTACATGGCAATTAAGGTACCTGACTATGCCGGCAGGGCGGGCTATGTAACCAGTCCACGCCTCAACGTTGGTCTTTTTCCCACTACAGACAGGTACTTAGTACTTAGTAATGTCGATGGCCCTTTTAATCGTTCAACGCACGCAAAACATGCATCCGTATCCCCCCTCCCCCTGGCCCATGTCCCGCAACCTGCCCCGGGCCTGAACCCGCCAATCATATAACATAAATATAGCTGAACGACAAGGATTTGGTCTGTATCGCCCGGAGCAAAGCTCCGGAAGACCCTCTTTTGTTCAGGAGCATTTGCTCAGGAGCCTCATCCTCATTTGGAAAGACAGGGTTCGTATTAACTGTAATATTTTCCTTTTCAAAGATGGCCTGATACAAAGACAAGTATTGACCCCGACCAATCCTCACAGGCGGTTACCCAAACTGACTTGCACATCCAAGATGCTAAAAACATGGTCGAAACTCGAACGGGGGGATATATTTGATCTATTCGATAAAGGCACAGTAGGAAAAGAATTAAACTTAACACTTCCATGTGTCAATACCAAGGCTGTCGCCAGATCCGAGCATAATATGATATCACAGACATCAAGCCGACGAGACCCAAGGAAAATAAGACGACTTACTTAAGCCAGCTTGGCTAGGTCGGTACGGTACCTAGGTACGTTGCATCATAAGGATATCGCCTATTTGGCACCTCTGCCTGCAAGGTTAGAAGACCTTGACATCTGTGCATTCCGAGCCTGATCCCATGCCCGACCGGACCCTCCTGTCCGGTTCCCTTTCTCCTGCCGTTTATCCTCTTTTAAGCTACGCGCCTTTTCACGGGGGTCGATCACGATGAGCTCTTCTTCGGCCTTCTTCCTATAGTTGAGGTCCTTCCCGAGCTTATCTGCCGCAAAGCTGAGAGCGTGTGACATCCATCCTTCGTCATCGCTTTCGTCTTTGCCCTCGAGCTTATCCCAGGCTTGACAGCTCTGACAGTTAATGATGAAATGCAGATCACATATTTCTCCCTCATCCTCTGCCGGCTTTTTACCCGCACCCCCTGTAGCTCCCTCACCCGTTGCATGCTCTCCGGCCGGAGATTCTTGAGCATTCGTGCTTGTGCCTGGAGCATCCGCGAGCTTGGATTGGAAGGCTTTCAACAGGTTCATCGTCTTTTGTTCTTCCGCAACATCACTGCTGTTGACACCCGCTCGCCTCTTCCTGCCTCGCGTCGAGGTTTCTGGTATCATCATCTCCAACGCTGACTTCTTTTCCTCCTTGATGGGCTCCGAATTCACATTTCGGCGCATGGATGCTTTGAGGGTAGCAATTTCATCATTTGCCTTCTCAAGTGCCGTCCTATTATCTTTAGCTGTTGTGTTCTTCCCTGGCGCCGGCTCGTCGTCGCCATATCTCGGCTGGATCCGTGTTAGTAGTGGGGGTGATCCTGAGGGTTCGTTCAGCTTCTGTGGGTCATCGCGCAATTTTGATGTACTATCCGAGGGTGCAGTAGCATCCTTCGTCCCGACCGCGCTCACCCCTGTCTCTGTTCCTGGCGCAGAAGTCTTGGAAAGACTCGCGTCTTTGACCTCTGCGGTTTTTCCACCTTTGGAGCGCTTGACTGGCATTTCTGTTGCATCGTCATCCATGACTATTCTTGTGTCGAATTTGGGCTTTTTCAGTATGGGAAGCTCTTCGCCCTGCCCTTCCTCGTCACCGAAACTGAGCAGTTGTTTGCCAACTTTCCTCTTTTTGGGTTTCTTGGCTGGGGCTGGTGCCGTGTCCACAACCTTGGCAACCCTTTCCCGCTTCTTCATGTCGTCAAAAGGGTTGACGAGTATCTCTACGCGCTCGAGCTTGATGGGATAAAGTGGCCGCTCGGTTCCCTCCGCAACCTCGGCCTCGCTTATCTTTTGCAGGTTGTATATAGTGTCGCCGGCTACGCGTCCAAACATGGTGTTCTTGCCGTTGAGTTCATCCGCCTTGTCAATGGTGAAAAAGAACTGACTGCCATTTGTGTCTGGCGCCCCCTCATTTGCCATGCCCAGCAGTCCTCTCCTGTTGAACTTGAGACGGGAGTGAAATTCGTCCTTGAAGTTGATGCCCAGGGGCCCTGCATTCTTGCCTCTTCGCTGATCCATAGGCCACGGATCAAGGTCACCCGAGAGGGCACCTCCATCGTAGATCGATTCGCCGCCATTGCCTGTGCCTGTGGGGTCACCGCCTTGGACTATGAAGCCAGGAACAAGACGGTGGAATATGGTATTATCGTAGTATCCGTCCAAACAGCGTTGAAGAAAGTTGCGCGACGTTAGAGGGGTCTGTTTGGCGAAAAGCTCAACCGACAGTTCGCCAACCGATGTGTGAAGGATGACTGATGCTGTTGGCTGAGGTTCCGTATTATATATTGTTGACATGGTCGCGTTCGCGTGGGGGGCGCATATGCCTCCCAAGGGCGTTCAGAAGTGCGTTGTTCGTGGCCCCGATTAAAAGCCTTGTCGCGTTTGACTTTGATCCGTCTAGCCTCAGATTCAATTAATGCCGAGTTGGCGTAGGTATCGAGGTAACTTGTCATGTAGGTCGGTGGTTTATCGAGGCGAGCACCTTACACAGTCCATCTGGCGGGCTAGGAGGGAAGCTTAGAATCATAAAAGCATAGAAAAGTAAATCAACGATGCCTTGCAGGTTGCAGATGCTGCATGAGGAGTTTCGCCGTTAGCTAAGCTGGTGTTCAAATGTGGGGCAAGGCATGATGTCGTCACGTTGCTTGATTGGCCTGTTTTCGCGGCAAGCTTGTGGTCGGAGCTTGTTCGGTAACGGAGCACAAGCAACCTCAGCCGCCACCTCCATCAGTCTCGGACCTGATCGGCCATCTACCTACACAATCACTTTCCCTGAAATCGCATTTTCCTTTAGGACAGCTCCCTGGAAAGACATTTTGCTTGAATCGCTTCGGTGAATTCTCCCCATCCCAACGGCGCAATGGCGGACCCTCGAGAGTCGTCGTCCTACTCGGTACTGCCGAGAATCAAGTACAACACCATCGGTGGTGTCAACGGTCCGCTTGTCATTCTCGACAATGTATGATTCGCAAAGAAAGCCCAATGAAAAACGGGGCCAGGCTCTTCTGACAACTAGCAGGTCAAAAACCCCAGCTACAACGAGATCGTGTCCCTCACCCTGCCCGATGGAACCACGAGGTCAGGACAGGTTCTTGAGGCGCGAGGTGAGTAGTTTCAAGCTCCCTATCCTTGTAACTGAAGTCTACGGAACATAACTGACAAGCTTGGGGATGAAGGCAGCCGTGCCATCGTGCAGGTAATATATGAAGCCGATGCGAATTTACGCGACAGAGGTTGACAAATTGGACAGGTCTTCGAGGGCACATCAGGCATCGACGTCAAGAAGGTATAACAAGCTTCATCGATATCATCTGTCCCGGCAAACTCGTGCTGACAAGAATTTAGACAAAAGTCGAGTTCACCGGCGAGAACCTGAAGCTCGGTGTTTCGGAAGACATGTTGGGCCGTATCTTTGACGGATCTGGCCGACCTATCGACAAGGGTCCCAAGGTGCTCGCTGAAGACTTTTTGGATATCAACGGACAGCCGATCAACCCCTACTCTAGAGTATGTTACTCCTTATTTACCCGCTCTCCCGAGGTACATCATGACTGCAGATACTGATGGCTTTTCCAACTATATGCAGGTGTACCCCGAGGAGATGATCTCGACTGGTATATCCGCCATTGATACCATGAACTCGATTGCTCGTGGACAGAAGATTCCTATTTTCTCGGCCTCAGGTCTACCACACAACGAGATTGCCGCCCAGATTTGTCGGCAGGCCAGCTTGGTCAACAAGGAGGGTGTTACGAACAAG
Source organism: Pyricularia sp. CBS 133598 (assembly GCA_004337975.1). Lineage (NCBI taxonomy): Eukaryota > Fungi > Ascomycota > Sordariomycetes > Magnaporthales > Pyriculariaceae > Pyricularia > Pyricularia sp. CBS 133598. Next base: position 3,148,417 of record CM014983.1, read on the forward strand.
GGCGTTCACGATGGCCATGAGGAGAATTTCAACATTGTGTTTGCGGCCATGGGTGTCAACTTGGAGACTGCCCGCTTTTTCACTCGCGATTTTGAGGAGAACGGCAGTCTCGAACGCACAACCCTCTTCCTGAACCTTGCCAACGATCCAACGTAAGTTCACCATAGACACACGACAAGACGCTATGGATGCCAGTCTTGAGCTAACAATCCCTGCAGGATCGAGCGTATTATCACACCCCGTCTTGCTCTCACCACCGCCGAATACTATGCGTACCAGCTTGAGAAGCACGTGTTGGTTATCCTCACCGATTTGTCCTCGTACTGTGATGCTTTGCGAGAGGTCTCGGCTGCGCGTGAAGAAGTGCCAGGTCGCCGTGGTTTCCCTGGTTACATGTACACGGATTTGTCCACCATTTACGAACGTGCCGGACGTGTCGAGGGACGAAATGGATCCATTACGCAAATTCCCATCTTGACCATGCCCAACGACGATATCACCCATCCGATTCCCGACTTGACTGGTTACATTACCGAGGGTCAGATTTTCGTCGACCGTGGTCTTGACAACCGTGGTATTTACCCACCCATCAACGTCCTCCCGTCTCTTTCGCGTCTCATGAAGTCTGCCATTGGCGAGGGTATGACGCGCAAGGACCATGGCGACGTTTCAAACCAGCTGTATGCAAAGTATGCCATTGGACGTGATGCGGCGGCCATGAAGGCTGTCGTTGGTGAAGAGGCACTCTCGGCTGAGGACAAGCTCTCCCTCGAGTTTTTGGAGAAGTTTGAGCGCACTTTCATCAACCAGGGTCCTTACGAGGCGCGCACGATTTACGAGTCTCTGGATCTTGCTTGGTCCCTGCTCCGCATTTACCGGAAGGACATGTTGAACCGTATTCCGGCTAAGATCATCAACGAGTACTACCAGAGGACATCAGAGCGCAAGGGCAAGGCCAAGGCACAGGACAAGCCGAGCGCCCCTGGAACCTCGGCGGCTGGCAACCCAGCGGAGGAAAACTTGATTGATGCCTAAGTAATCATGGAACTCTCGCAGCAAGATGGGGTTAATAGGCAATCAGAATCAAAGTTGGTAGGAGGAGCATCGTTGTGTATAGACAGTGGAGGTGTTGTTTTCCCGATGGCTCTTCAGAGGGTTATACAAGTTGTATCGGTGTTTGTTAGGCATTCAAGATTTTAGCACAATTGAATCTTCTTGGAAACGCCGGCAGGTCAAAGCAGAGACCGCCATGTCTGATTTTGACAAGGAGGAAAATAAGTAAGGTAGGATAGGCAGGTCAAAGTGTATATTTGTCACCCGATTTACACAAAGACAATGGCCGGAATACTTTCTTTTCACGAGCTAGAACAAGTTCTATAAGCACAAGACTACCTCAGATTTCAATTTTATAATCGTGATTGATGGAAATGTCCTAGGGGAGCGACCAGGGTAAGAATACTGGGCTATATCAGCAGGTGAGAAAACAACCGGGGCTGGGCACTTTGCGGCAATCAGTCAAGTTGGGAGTCAAGCTGCGCGGTTGGCCATTTTACCAGGATCTAACCCCGCATTATTGCCCTGTCGCCGGTAAAAATATGGGGTACTGCGGGGTATAACAGAGGTTAGTGCCGCTCCAATAGAAAGCGACAATGAAGGTCGGGGCAGACGTCAGTAATCCCCGCCTCCTCAAATCGTAGCTTGTCCAAAGGACTCTATGTACCTTGCTAATGTAACATCTCGCCTATTTTTTTATTCTATTTTTTCTTCATTTGGGTATTATTTGATGGTGGTCCAATTCCATCAGCGTTCCCATGCCGAACTAGCGGTATCAGATACCTTGAATCCCGGCCGTTCGGTATGCCCTGTCCAAAGAAGCATAGTCGATTGGACGGACTTGTTTGGGGCGATTGTTGCGGAGACAATTTCGGTTTTTCTGAGCAACAAAGCAAAGGCAGCAGAGCTAGTAAGTAACTATCAGGTCTGTTATAAACAAACGACTCGAGGCAAGGATTCACCCTGGGATTGGAGCTGCTACATGACTAGGTAAGTAAAACGATTGTGGCTAATTAGCTCACAGTTGGACATTCATATTTGACTCGAACGTTTTCATAAAGAAGGGGAGAGAGAAAAAAAAGTCTGATCTGAAATACTGGTAATGTCACCTCGGAAACAGTGAGGAAGGACCATGACGCGGAAATTGAGGTTGGGGTTGGTCAATATTAACCGTTAAAGCCACAAGTAAAGGTTCGGTTAAGATGACTAAAAAGTCTAGTTTAGTTCATACCAACCAGTACAATGCTTGCCAACCTCGAGTTCTGCCAGCCTACAAGCTTCTGTTTTGTGGATGAATGCAACCTACCCCAAATATTAAAGCGAAACGAAGTGGGGAATCGAGGTGCCTCATACGAAACTTGGTAGTAGTACCTAGGTCTAGCTCTAATACAGCCAGATGCTCACGTAGCGCGTATGTGACGATCCCCAAAGAAAACGACGTCTCGACCCTCACATGTGTTTTTTTTTCCTGTTGAAATGCTCCCGGGTGATGATGTGGTATGTGCAGGGATTGGAAAGCTTTTCCACTTTCCCCGCTCGGAGTAAAATACACCGTGACGAATCGCCCGAGCCTACCTACCTACCTATCAACTACCCTCGAAGGGAGGAGAATGTGCAGATCCACGTCAGGCCCAAGTATAAATGCATCTCACCTGCACGCCCGTTTGACTCGGCGGTCGAGCCTTTCCTGCTCTGGTCTCCCGCCCACTTCACCCCAAAAAGTCAATTGGTCCTAGTTGAGCCCGAGCCCACAGCCAATTCCTAAAAAGAAACGGCTCTTAATCAGTCTGTCTCCCGTAGCAGACTCATCTGATCGTCAACATGCGAGGCAGTCTGTTTGCCTTGGCGGCCCTGCTGGCGCCTTTCTGCGCAGCACAGGCAAGCGGGAACACCACCCAGTCAACGCCAAAGCCCGACAAGGATGGGAAGTACTGGATCTACGGCAAAGGCATCTCGGCGGCTTTCGTCCCCTACGGAGCCTCGATAGCGAACCTTATGATCCATGACAAGCACGGCATCGAGAGGGACATCGTCACGGGCTTTGACAACGCCACCTTCTTCACCGAGGACAGGAAGCATGATCACTTTGGTGGCATCCCCGGCAGGTATGCGAACCGCATCAAGAACAGCACCTTTGAGATCGACGGTGTGCAGTACAAGATTCGCCCCAACGAGCACAAGACGGCAGAGTACCCCGAGGGCCTCAACACCCTCCACGGAGGTCCCAATGGGTGGGACTGGCGTAACTTCACCGTCGTCTCACACTCCAACGACAGCATCACCTTCTCCATCCACGACGCTGATGGCGAGGAGGGCTTCCCCGGCGAGGTGGTGTCGTATGTCACCTACACCTTGAAGGACATGCAGTGGGACTTCAAGATCATCGCCCTCTCCCTGACCAAGAAGACTCCCATTATGTTGACCAGCCACACCTACTGGAACCTTGACGGCTTCTCCAACAACGAGACAAACACCATCTTCAACCACACCTTCCACCTACCGTATGGTGGCCAGAGGGTTGCTGTTGACAACATCCTTATCCCAACCGGGGACATCCTGGCCAACCAGCAATACTCGGTCAACGACTTTTGGAGCGCACCCAAGCAGATTGGCGCCAACCAGACCTCACCTGAGCTTCTCGGCAACTGCGGTTTCAACTGCACCGGATACGGTAAGGCCCTCCCAAGAACAAGAGGTCTTTGAGCCTTAGCTAGTGTTTGCGTTTGTACCTATACTAACGTTTCCCGTAACCACCATAGACAACTGCTGGCTTACCAACCGTGACCAGAGTGGTCCCTTCGATTGGCGCGAGAGCGGACCCGTTGCGAGCCTTTCTTCAGACTGGTCCGGCATCAAACTCGACATCTACTCCGACCAGGAGGCCTTCCAGATGTACTCGTGCGGCGGCCAGGACGGCACCATGCCGCTCAAGAAGACCCAGGGCATCAACGACAACCCGGACTTCCCTCGCACCATTCCCAAGTACGGCTGCGTCGTGCTCGAGGTCCAGGACTACATTGACGCCATCAACCAGCCCAGCTGGGGACGTCAAAAGAGGCAGATCTTTGGCCCGGGCGATGACCCGTACGTCGTCCAGGCCAGCTACCGTTTCAGCGTGCAGTAAGTGCACCTTGGTGGTGGCTCAATGCCGAAGGGGGAAAAGAGGAAAATAAAAGGGTTGTGTTTACAGGAGGCACGTGCGACGATGAGTTGTGTATATGTGATGTATGTCACTATCGAGATTGCCGTGGCTTCTAATGTCTCGCATAGCTTGTAAATAATAATTATTAATAGTTGCTCATAACTCTTCAATGCGGTGCCGTATTTTGATTGAGATGGTAGATTCCGTTAAACGTTTATAGAAAAGAGAAAGCATAAGAAGATAAGGGGGGGGGGGGGGGAGAAAAAGAAAGAAAAAAAAGAAAGAGAGAGAGAAAGACGAAGAAAAGAAGTCATCGATTGAGATCTTGCCGTGAAAGGCTGAAAAGGGAAACAACCGAGGATGGAGGGTCGTAGAATAGTTATGCGCTCTAGGATATATGACAAAATAAAACATGTCTTTTGAATTGTGATTCCAAAACTGTCATTTTTATCAACTTACCGTAATTGAGATTGGCTGCAATTATCCCACAACAAGCAAATTCGCAAGAAAGAAACACCTACCAAAAAAATACCACGGCGTCTCCATTAATTAACTGGCCATAATAATTGATTGACTACCTTGGCTTGTTGTCAGTGGTGAGCGCATTACCGCTACATCACAAACAAAGAGAGAAAAAATGACAACGGCAACGCTCCACCCCCGCCAGCCTTTGACAAGCCCACCTCGCAATCCGCTACCCCCCGTCCTACACACACCTACAGGACTTGCTCTACTTGAGCTACAGGGCTCGATCAACACAGGCGAGGGATCACCGAGTGAGCTCGCGGCCGGGACCATCACCCAGGTCGGCCGTCTCGACTTTCCGGAATATGTGGCCGGCAAGTCGGAGGATGGCGGGTCGTGGATGAAGCGTGTTTATCTGTACGTCGGGACCAACCAGAGGCTCACCGGCGAGATCAAGAAGCTTCCGAGGCCCGTCGCCATCATCCGGAGGCGGAGGACGGGTGATGCGGAGGACGACGAGGTTGAGATGCGGGACGGGGGTGACGCCGGCCACGAGAATGATGGTGCTGGGGACGAGCTCGAGGTTGTCGAGATTGTCAGATACAAGCTGGTGTTTTCTCAACGGCCGGAACCGGTGTCAACAGAGATGAGCTAGCGGAGCATGGCGCAGGAAGCCGCGGCATGTCATATCCCACCATATGAGCTACAAAGTCGATATCAGGCAAGCACTGCACTAACGGATGAACTGGCGACGGCCGGCTTAATACTGAATGATCACATTATGACACGGCAAGGGGTTCTGCAAACTCTGTACAGCAATCAAAAAATACGGATGCGCCAAGTGGAAGAATCAGTGGCTAAATGGAATGATGATAGAAGGAAGCAATCTATTGACATGGCACGCTTTATTTCTAAACTTTACCCTCAAAGCTACTTCCTCGCTACTGTACCGCGGAGCTTAACCGTCTGTTCGTAAAGAACGTCCTTGAAAGCAAAAAGGAAGGCTGCAGTCAAAACGCTCTGGCTGACCTTGGGACCAATTCCTGTAACAAAAGACACACGGCATACGTTAGCAAAAGAAACCGAAAATCGACAGATAATACTTACCCTTGTACAGACCGGGATATCCCTCTTCTTTAATCACTCTCCTGATAGCCTCTGTCATGCCCTCTTTCCTTCCATTGTCGGCGACATGCATTTGGCTCTTGACGGTAATGTATGGATACGTGATTGAGGTCGCAAAGAGCTTGCCCAGAGCACCTAGGAAGAAGGCCACAGTAGGTGTGACGCGGCGCCTCTTCTCAACCGCATTCTTGAGCTGCTCGAACAGAGTGTACTGCAGGATGGGGTTGATGACCAGGACCAACGCCGGCATGACGCCACGGAACAGCGCCTGGGGACCCTCGTGCCTCAACAGCGCCAACAGCGTGGCCATGGTCCCCGGCGCGGGCTCGACCTTGGGCGCCTTGACGACGCCCGTCTCCGCCTTGTCCGCCCCGTCGGCCTGGCCTTCCTCTGCGGCCTTTTCTTCGTCCGTAGCCTGCGCGACCTGCTGCTTCCGCGTGGTCATGCGCGTGTTGACGACCCAGATGGGATTCGTGATGAGGACGGTGGCGGACCCGGCGAGGGCGCCGGCCAGCATGGACTCGACCGTCGTCAGCTTGCTCGAAGCACGGCCGGCGCGCACGGCGGCCTTTTCGAAAAAGGCGCGCGTCCACTCGTACCAGTAGTAGTAGACAAAATTGGTGACGGTGATGCCGAAGAGGGCCGAAGAGAGGCCGGCGTACAGACCCGAGGCCCCCTCGCGGGCGACGATGGTGCGGATGGCATCGAGGAACGCGCCGGCTTTCTTTGTGGAGTCGGCCTGCTTGGCCTCGACCTGCGCGCGGGTGGAGATGGTTATCAGAGGGTACCTAAAGGAAATATCACAGACAAAAAGTCAGTTGTGTTTGCGCGCCCAGAGATGAGACGCAAAATCGCGAAATTCTTGGTGCCCCCGTCGCGTGCGTGCAGGGGAGTGTCAAGAAGCAAAAGGCTAGCCGCATATTATCAGACGTACGTGAGGATCATGGATAGGAGACCCCCTCCTGCGCCGGCGAGTGCGTGAGCGACATTGTCGTTCTGGGGGATGACGGGCTTCGATGCGGCAACCATCTTGGCGGGTAGACAATGGCTTGAGTATGGACCTGCACTTTGTTATACTAGTTCGAGTATCGTGAGATGAAATGGCGTCACCGCGCTGTTGAAGAAAAAAATAAATAAGAAAAAAGAGAGAGAGAGAATACTCTTAATTCTTTTGATGTTGAACTAAAACTAGAGAGCGCATTAAGTTTGTTTGTTTGTTGGCTGATACTGAGGGCAAACAAAAAAATCGAGTCAAAATATCTGTAAAACCCAGTGCGTTGCAACTTCGCCCCGGCCTGGCTGGGACTGCAGCAAACGATGTCAACATCTTGAATCTCCTCTCCTGTTTTTAATGGCATGTGTCTGTGACATGCCCCTCTAGCCAATGTCTATCTTAGTCTGGCACCAAGGGGTCGGGTGTTCCAGTTCAAACCGAGGTCCGATCTAGGGGCGCAGAGCGAGGGCACCAAGTCACAAGTCAACTTGTTGACGGCTGCTCCACTTCCCCGGCTTCGGCTTAACGTAGCCGGCTGCATTCATGCAGTGGCGCACATGGAACCCAAGAGCCGATTCATGAGCCTGAATTGCATCAGATCAGCGCCAACAGACAGGCAATACTAGTTCTAGGTATTTATTGTGCCTACTAGATTCTTTGTATCCGCGAGGTACCTTGGCCGATATAATACGGGTGATTTAACCATGTTTGCAAAACTGTGATTTTGGGTTCACTGTATTGTCTAATCACAGCCCAAAAAAAAAAAAAAAAAGAAGAAATACAGCCGATAGACTATTCCCCAAAACCCCGTTCATCCATTGGTTTTCAGCGAGACGTAATGTTGAATGAAGTTAAGGCCGCTGGTGACCGAGTTTCAGCTGCACGCAAGACAAAACAGTGCACCTCTATTCCAGGCAAGACGGGTAGATGGCAATTACCGTACCTACCCTACATACAGTAGCTGTCGTTTTACATGTGATTTAGCGTTCCTCTCTTTACTGACTCAAGTTTAGGGCGGGGCGGAATGTTCAACCCGTTGTTGCATTACTTGCAATAAAATCAAAAATAACCCAACCCACACAGGCCTGGGCAAGCGTGGTAACTGTTCCGGGTCTCTTGACCTCACATCAAATGGAAGTACGCTTACTCCGTACAACCTCTGTACAGGATCGGTTCCATCCATCTCAATGAGGATTCCTCTCACATATTCAGCAAGGGCAGGCAAGGTTAGTATCATAACCCTAACCCACACGCCAAGTAGCATCCAACTTCCAATACCACCAATCCCAAGAGCACCCGAGCCGCCCCTCCTGCAGCAAGGGAGAGGAGTGAGCGATGAGGAAATGGAGACAGACACAAACAAACCCGGACCATTCGCAACCTTGGATGAGCCAATCTGAAAGTGCTATTTTTGGTTCCGTTACCCGTTGCCTGCAGCAGCCGCAGTTCCCACCCAGAAGGCCGACCCTGAGCCAAGCAAGCTTGGGTTGGCAGCCTAAACGTACAGACAGACAGACGGACAGACAGCTGTCTGCGGAGATGAAAGGTCTCGAGCGACTCATTGGCATCATTGCATTGCTCGCGCTTTGATTTCATTTCAATTGCAGAGGCACCACGCACAAAAGCTGAAACCCTGAATCGCGACGCGTCCTTCTCGCCGGCATTCCCGTCATCACAATTGTCCGTCCGGACATGACTTTAACTTGGATTGAAAAACACAAAGCACAAAAGAATCATCAACAAGGTCGCCACCACGGCTGTTCGCGGTAGTACAGTGCGCAACCCGCCCGCTCGCCTGTCTGCCTGCCACCCCATCAACAGCAAACTCCTCGTATGTAGCTGGGCTGGCTCGATTCAAGGCTAGACGAGGTGATACAGACCGCCAGCCTGTGAACCTTGATTTAACCCAATATCCCCGCAAGTCTTCCGAGCTTGCGGGAACGAATAGTGCAGCCATCACCTCAATTGAAACAATCTTTCTTTTTGGGCCTGGTGTCGTTCCGGGACCTCCGACACAAGGCCTTAAACCCGGCGCATTTGCCCTAAACTGGACCTGACTGCCGGTCTACGACGCTGGTGGGCGGCGTCTATCGACTTTCTAGTTTACTGGCACCTTACCCAAAGGCTGCCAGCTCGTCGGTAGCGTATCCCGGGGGTCTTGGGTGGATGCCGATGAATTGATCCCCACTGCATCATCATATCTGTCAGTCTCTGGGGATGGACTTCGGGCTCTATATCTGTCGATGCTCAGCCCTCCTGGAACCGCACGCCAAATTATAGTCCTACACGCGTGCGCGAGTCATCCTATTAAACGCCTTTAGCACCTCAGTCCCTTGCATTAGCACTGCCCGAAAGCACCTTCGGACGGCATTGGTTATCTGCCTGCATCCTATCAGGGGAGTTGACGCCTGACCGCGGCCTCTTGCGTCACCCAAATACTCACACCTCGCTTGCTCCTGGCGGTATGACCGCCTCATACAGTGCCATGCCACAGCGACCAACAAGCACCGCTGTTACCACTGGAGGTCTTCTATCGCCTACCGCTCCAACACCGCGAGCTATGGTTACTTCGTCCACTGCAGCAGCACGCAGACCGTCTCTTCCATCACGGCACGTGATAACGAATGAAACCATTGGCGACGCCTATGTCAGCTTCATATTCTATTGCAATCCGGCAGTACCCCTCGGTACCGACCCCTCGGCCCTCAAGGAGGCCTTTTGGCTGCCACCCAAGAGTGAAGGCAAGACTTTTAGCACCTTCACTCTGTACGAGCTTATTGGGAAGCTCAATCAACGGGATGAGGTCAAAACTTGGGGCGACCTGGCTCTCCGACTTGGTGTCGAACGTCCCAAGGCCGAGAAGCAACAAAGTGCCCAAAAGATACAACAGTACGCGGTGCGCCTGAAGCGCTGGATGAAGTCGATGCATGTAGATGCATTCTTCAACTACCTCTACGGCGAGGAAAACGAATATTTCATGGACATACCACCGGAAGGAACCCCCATCACTGATGTCTCACGGGACGGCGTAGCGCCCGAGGATGACATGGCTTTGCGCGCCCTTCTCCCTCACATAAGGCCGAGAAGAGGCAGGAGGGCGCGGGATGACGACGAGTCAGGAGAATCGCCCGCCAAGGTAGCTAGGATCGAGATGGACGATTGCCCGCCAACTGCCAGTCGGACAGACGCTACAAATGACCCTTGGTCAGCTCTGCCTGGCAGTCTTGGCGGCGACCTGAGGAATGTGCTAGGAGCTACCAACCAAGCCTGGACGAATGATCTACCTCCACTATCGGCGCACCCTCGGTCAGCAATCACACCCTCTACGAAAGCTCAGTTCTGGGCTGATGAGCCCAAATCAGCCATTACACCCAGCCGCACAGGCCGTACCGGTCACAAACGGCATGGGCCAAAAGTGGTTTCTTCGGCCTGGAAGAGCGGCCAAGGTACGAGCGGCAAGACACGCGGGCGGCCTCCCAATAGTCGTATGTCAAACAATGAAGGCCCCTCGGCTTACCCCACGGACACACCACTCTCGGCCGCACCGAACTGGCCAACAAGTAATCACAGCACAGATCTTGGTTGGAGCCGTGGCGATTTGCCGCCGACACACGACATACTACAGTCTAAAGCATCACAAACGCCACCCGCACCCGAGCTTACTCCGCCAACCCTTCCTGCTCTAAACACGGCTCTTTCGATTCAGGATCTGCAGCAGCAAACGTACCCGCAGCCCGGCCTACAGTCGTCTTCCCGGCCGCTAGAGAAGCCCAAGGGACTTTCGTTGCATGTTCCCGAGAGGGTTGGGAATGAGGTGCGATTAGCGACACCTCCCCCGCCGACCGTTACGGTCAATGGACAAGCGCCTGCTCCACCGGTTCAGGGACCAGAATCATCAGGATCCGAAGTCCCACAAGTCCCAAGCGTGCGGCTCACGCCAGAAGTAACGTCATCAATACCACCGCCGGACCCCAGCACCAGCGAGAACGACAAGCCCAAAGTTTGCTTCAAAGACCCTAGCAACCGCACCAACATGGACGAGCTCGAGGGCTTCTTCGCACACGAGATCTTGACTGGAATCTGGCGGGACAAGGACGGCAACAGATTGCCTAACTGCAGCGTGGACGAAGCATTTGCTATAGTCCGCAAAGTCATCCAGAGCCTCCTGGATGCTGCCATTACGGAGGTTGGGTTCATGCTTAATGTATCTGCTCTTGCGGGTGGCAAGGTGCTCATGACGACCTCGTCGCTGCAGATCACAGTCGTCGAGGAGCGGGAAGAGGAAACTCTTTACAGTTGCAAGTGGCTTTTGCAGCTCGGCGACCTAAAGGGCGATTTCGAGATGCAGGAAACGGTAAGACACGATTCTTGGCGGAAGCCGGCAGACCTAAGGCGGAATGGGGTATCGAGACCTGATGCCTCTGTTCCAAACGCGTCACGATCAGAAGACTCCAAGGTGATGACCGCATCGGAAAGCCAGGGCACCTCCAGCGAGACTGCTCCAAAGCCAACGAACCCGGTTAGCTCTGTGGAACTGAATGGCAATGAATCTGCCGATTACTGGAAGGAGAAGTACCGTGAGCTGGCCGAGATGTATAAAAGGAAGGACAAGGAGCTAGCCCGGGTGCAATCAGCAGTAATGAAGGCTTTGCAGGATCCACGTACGGACCGACTCTAATTTGATGGATAGGCTAGTTGTATTTTTAAAAAGAAAATGAAGTTTTATGATCATAGCAAAAGCTGTTCTTGGATACCCAATTTTGAGCATACTAAAGGCTACACGCAGACATGCTTTTAAGAGATGAATTTTTCGAGCGGATGTTGGCCTGGTTATGAGCAAACGACAAGACATAGGTGGTGAGATGAGCAAAACAAGGCGACGACAGACAGTGAAATATGGATATCATAATAAACTTGACACGGGTAGTTTTGGGCGAAATGAATATGGTTTGATTTCAACTATGTATTAGAAAGCAGATGAGATACTCAAGTACAGCATGATTTGCACGTCACTGATTATATCAGAGCTTTCCTGAGTTTAAAAGACCGATCGGGTAAATTTAGACTTTGGTTAATTTCTGACTTTCGCGGAGATGAAATTTGGTAGTTGATATTTATTTAGTCACCTATATCTCTAAGCCACTACTATGGAGCCTTGTCACAGCGAGTATTATTTACTTGGAGACTTCCATTGCAGTCAGGTGGCACTACCCGTCGGACTTGGATAAATCAGCGTGCGCATGACTTCACTCACTAGGCGGGAACCAAGCCTGGAGAGCAACCCCGCTCAGCCCGCTGCATGTCCCAGACGTCGGGTTATGTACGACATGTTGAGTTTCCGTCTACCTGGCATGAATATTTGAGGTATATCTATTTGACTAGGCACTTGAATATCTGCGGTCTATTTGGAACCTCGAGTTCTCCCCCTTTGGATCTCGCACACTAACCAGCGGGGGCCCAACCTCACGGACCTAACAACAGTCTTAAAGGCAGCCATGGCATCTACAGCAAGCATGCCGGTTAATACGGCCTCTACCGCAGGACTGCCCGAGTCACCACCACCACAGATAGACGCAATGGACGCGACCGTGCCGTCATCAGCCGCATCGACGGCTACGACGCAGGACAGGACAGCATCGTCCGCATCTCGGTCTCCACCGCCGTCCGCGTCCGTGGCGTCGTCAGTATTCTCCGCCCCGACGTGGTGGCCACAGCTGGGCTTCCGTGGAGCACGGGGCGGCGGCACAGCCACTACGCTGGCCAGCGCGACCGGCGCGTCGTCCAGGGCCCATGTGCAGGCCTCGGCCCCTCCCTCTGTGACTGCAGGGCCCTCCAGGAGACCACAGGACGTTGGCCTGCCGACATCGCCAACGTCTCCCGGGCAGCAGAAACAACAACAGCAGCAGGCCAACAACGTCGCCGAGGCGCGCGCGGCGCTCGAGGCGTCCATGGCCAACATCCTGGACCGCGAGCTCGTGCCCCGCGCCACGGCGCTGCACCGGGGCGAGCGCGTCATCAAGAAGCAGCAGGCCGACGTGGTGCGCGCCACCGGCTCGCTGCGCCATGCCAACCGGCAGCTCGAGGAGGTGGTCGAGGACGTCAGCTGGAAGCTGAGGGAGGTGGGCGACCTGCAGAACTGGACCGAGCTGCTGGAGCAGCGCTTCCTGGCCGTCGAGGAGACGATGCGACTGGTCAGGGAGGGCGACGGCGACGAGGGCAGCTGTAGCAGTTGTCGGTGCTCAGAGTGCTGTTCGGACTGTGGGGGTAGTGAGTGGAATGGAAGTGCCGACGACGTCGATGAAGGGCCGGATCCCAGCTCCCACAATGAAGAACAAAGGGGGGCACTATTCAAGGTTTCCGACGGACTCGGAGGACTTTGGACCATGCATCAGCCTCAGGCTACGGAGCAGCGTTCCGAGGATGATGATTACACCGTATCGAAAACGATCTTTGTCGATCCTTGTCGTATACACCTTTCCGAGGAAGCCTGGTCACCGGCAGACATTGACATGGCATGTCAGGTACCATTGCCCGAGGACCTTCTGCTCAACGAGCACGATGATTGTTCAGATGTATGGGTTGATCAACAGCGTACCACAATATCTGTCGATGAGTGCCCACGTGCACGATGAGCCACTGCTCTTCACCTTGACCATGTAACGATTTTTTTCTTTTCCAGAGTCCTTTGCTTTTCGCAATCCAACGACTCACGATATCATGATTAAGCAACGATACAATATGCTATTACAAATCGTTTCAACCTGGAATTGAGCTTGCACAGTTCTATTTGCTCCGAAGTAACCTCCCTAAAGTGCCACAATGAACCATGCCCTCTTTAAACGCCCAAGCTACCCATAAGTACCACCCAACGATAATATTTTGGGTAACGACTAAATAACACCGGACAAAGTGGCCAGACTAGATCTGAACACTATAAAGCCACGCATCTTAAACCAGGCCAGGAAGCATAGTATAACGCTTCTTCTTGTACTTGTCGGGGAACAGCTGCCTCAGTGCTCTTTCCTTCTGAATCGACCAGATCATCATGTAGTAGCCACCCATGACGATAGTGATGACGGTTGCCCACGACCTAGAGACCATAATCATGCCGACCCAAGCTATGACTTCAAACATGTAGTTGGGGCATGTGACAAGGCTGCTCCCGACGCAGGAGGGAATGCCCTTCTCGGTGGTGCCAGGCGCGCGCAGGTTTGCGAGGTGGAGGTGGACGATGCCGTTGCAGAGCTCGCCGTAGACGAAGAGCGCAACGCCCAGGTAGTCGATCACGCTCAGCTCCGAGCGAGCAATATCCTGGAAGAGAGGAACACCCCCGAAGAGGCTGTAATTGGCCGGCGCATAAAAGACGAAGCTGCAGGCCAGGCCAGCCGACACCCAGTATAGGAAGCAGTTGCGGAAGAGGGCGAAGAAGGGCATCGTGTTGGCCGCGAAGCGGTGGACAAAGACGGTCTCCACCTCACGCTTCATAAAATGAATTATGAAGAGGGCGAACGAGAGCTGTTGGATCGTTGTCAAGGCCGGCAGAGGCTTGCCAGAGGCGGACCCCGGATAGCTACCCAGCGCGGGGTAGATGTAGTCTCGACCTCCGGCGAAGATGCAGTGGAAAAGGATTGGGCCGAAGTATTCAATGAAAAAGACCGTCCGCCAGCCAATTTGGGGACCTACATGCCGGTGCAAAGAGCCAGCTGCTGTTAGCTAAAAGACATCTTCAAAAGCCATGTCTAAGGCTGTGTTTTCCTTACCGAGATCCTTCACCAGCACCTCTCCAGCAGACACAACATTTGGCAAATCCTTGACCAGGGCCTTGCGATCCTTGAGAATAGAGTTTGTCTTGGGGTCGTGGACGCCTATGCGGTTGAAGTCGGAGACCTTGGCCTCTTTAGCCACGGCGCGCTTCACATCCTCAACAGTAGCGTCGGTGGGGAGCTCGATCGACTCGGGCAAACGTTTAAAGCCGCCTTTCTTGGAGCGCTTTCGCACCCTTAGGCTCAGTCTTGCAGCCATTTTGTCAAGAGCGCAGACGTAGCTAATTATTGGCTTTGTGGTATGTATTCGTCACAGTTCTCAAGAAGCCGCTGGACATGTGGACAAAACTTCGCAGACAGAGCCCAATGAAGCTTAACAAAATTTGGCTTGTATTACCTAGGTACGGCTTACATACCGCACTGGGTATGGAAACCTCGGAGATTGACAGGGATAATCAATGCTAGCCCCACCATAAACCCAATTGTCAACCCCACTACCTAGGTACAACCTCATCCCCTGCCTGCCGACGAAAAAACAGTGTTGGCAAGTCAAAATCCGCATGTGAGCAAGAGGCCAAACGGCAAAATACTTCGTACGTGGTAGGTATCTCGACAAAATGCAAGGTAAGCAGAGTAAAAGCATACCGATACCATACTTCATCCGCCACCTACCCTTTACCTAGGTACCTTGGGTACCTACTCTTACTACAGGTCTGTTGTTACCTGGGTAGGTATGTTCTAGAATTTTCAAATTGAACGCCCTATCTTGTCAGGAAGGAAGAAGGAACAGCTGCCGTATCGTAGTCAAATATCCTGTGAATATCGAATAAAGTATATGCCCGTGTACCAGAATCTCCGAGACTTTAGTAGCGAATTGAAGGTAACAATTGAATGTACTGACGACAGCCCCGTTTATTAGTGCTCCGTAGAACTGGCTGGCAAACCAGACAGAATTGTGGCGTTATGTGTGGCTGGTGAAAATGGCCCGTGCACTAGGGCTCTTGCAGAGGCGGGATTCCAGCATCACGCCCACCAAATTTGGCCTTGGACGACCTTCGCATTTTATCGACCCCCAATTTTTCCACGCCTTGCGAAATCGACGACCACTCAGCCCACGCTTGCATCTGGTGAACAGCTAAATCATCAGGTACGTTCGTCGTCACCGGCTCCAGCTGCAGAATTTTTTTCTCTCGAGTTCAGAAAGTCACGTCGACGAAAAACCACACCTACACTCGCTTGACAACGGCAGCAGTGCCCCACGAACTTTTTCACTAATTCCTCACTCGCTGGAAATCAGGAACAGCAATCATGGGTATCTCACGAGACTCTCGCCACAAGCGCTCTGCCACCGGTGCAAAGCGCGCCCACTACCGTGCGTACAACCATTCCTCGGACTCTGAAGAGCAGCAGATGGGAGGGGACCGTTTCGTGATCCTTTGGAAGAGGGTTCTGACATGAGAATCGATCAATTTTTAGGCCAGAAGCGTGCTTGGGAGGCTGGTCGCCAGCCCGCTAGCACCAAGATTGGTGCCAAGCGTATTCACACCGTCCGCGTTCGTGGCGGCAACACCAAGTACCGTGCCCTTCGTCTCGACTCGGGCAACTTCTCGTGGGGCTCCGAGGGCGTCACCCGCAAGACCCGTGTCATTGGCGTCGCCTACCACCCCTCAAACAACGAGCTTGTTCGCACCAACACCCTCACCAAGTCCGCTGTTATTCAGATCGACGCTGCGCCATTCCGCCAATGGTACGAGGCCCACTATGGCCAATCGCTTGGCCGCAGACGGCAGGCTAAGCAGGCCAAGGAGGGCGACGAGGTGAAGAAGAGCAAGAGTGTGGAGAAGAAGCAGGCCGAGCGCTTTGCCGCCCGCGGCAAGGTCGACTCCGCTTTGGAGAAGCAGTTCGAGGCCGGTCGTGTATTTGCTGTTGTCTCGTCGAGGCCTGGTCAGTCCGGCCGATGTGACGGTTACATCCTAGAGGGTGAGGAGTTGGCTTTCTACCAGAGGAAGCTCCATAAGTAAAGGAAAATGATGGCGGATTTTATGGCTGGGAAATGAACAATGGTTTTTACTGCTTTGGTCTCTGGTGGGTGTTCAGGTATTGCTTGATGTGCCCTAGGTGGGATTCTTTCTCAGTGTTACGGGAGGGACGAGGCGTTGACTTCGTTTACCCATTACTGCCCACCTAATGGCCGCTTCCTCATTGCATTGCAAACGGGGGGATTTTATGGACGGTCAACAAAATCCAACAGTGATTCTTCGCGTTACTCCTCTTGTCATGTCATCTCACAGTGATTTGAACTTGAACTCGTTAGACTGAGTTGGCAAATGCAAATGTTGACACATAGGCGACAATCATGATCATTTTGTTGCTTAGTCCAGAGTGTGATTGCGAAACTTTGCATGGTCTTCGCCGAGGTGGACAGCCCCTCTTAAATCGACTCAAATACGTCAGAGTTGGGTAGGTATACGTTGAGGTCTTGGAAGAAATAGTTCGCGGAAGGGCACTGTGGTGCAGAAGTCCAAATGATGGTAGTTTACTGGACCGAGTAGGGATCATCGCCAGAACCTAGCATATTGTGCTCTGGTATAGTATAACCGCGGCAGGTGATTCTCAACAGCTGCACTAATCATGAAGTGAGCCATAGCTATGGAGATGTGAGGGTACAAGGAATTTCAGGTGCTACAGCGGGGTGGACAAGAAGAAGATGATCACGGCCCGTTATTATGCTAATAAGGGAGCAATGGGCTTTCTTTTTCTTTTTCTTTCTTCTTACAGAATAATCTGCTCTAAGGTGTAGCACATAAACGAGGGAGGTATTGCGACCTCCGAGAGAACCGGCATCTTGAAATGCCAAGTTTAAGATGTTCAACAACTATCTTATCGCTCGTATTTCACAAGAGTGGGATGGCTCATGCATAACTTGCACACCTACCTAGGGAAGTTTGTCATTGCTGTGGAAGGAATAAATTCAAGTGAGTCTTGTTGAATATGTGAAGAAATTCCCCCTCTACGTGGGGGTTTTGGAGGTGCTGAGAAAGGTTTAGACACATCCCGTAAGGAAACGCAAAAATGCCGCCAAACATTCGTCGCAATACTAGATCTCTTAGCTACGTACCTACGATAAGACTGAACCGAGGACGTTGAAGCGCGACTGGCGTGTTCCAAGGTGGGGCTCAACTAACCACCTTCTCGCACGTTCCTTTATCCCACGAGCGGCTGCAGACTGGCAGGCGTTACACCGTGCTAAAGCAGAAGCAAACACGCACAGTCACCGCGCGACCCACCATAACGAACAAACCGGGAGAGCACTTTTGAGCTTTGCCAGGCGTCATCCACAATTACGCAAATGTTAGGTTAGATCGTCACCTTTGCCTGACTTAAGGTATCTCTGTCGACTACCAACCTCATCCTCAGAACTCTACCAGAACGACACCACTTTACTCTCGCAACGGAGTACTCGATAAACTCCCGAGCGACAGGAACTCATCGGAGTTTTCAACTTGCCCTCAGAATTTCCCAGCCCAGCTCTGGTGATCTCGTCGGAGGGAATTGGGCTAGGATTCGACAAGCTGCACTTGTCTTGAATCTTTTTTCTACTCCTTCACCTGGCGACTCTGAGGCTGCCGCTATCAACCGGGCACACGGCGTATGATCGTGATTCATCACCACCCCACCAAGACGAACCAACTTCGAAGAATCCGCTTTCTTGCGAATACGAGACCTGCTTGCTGATATCTCCATCATTCGTCGGTGCCGATAGCCATCCGTCTCTCTGGAACTGGAAAACACGAGTCGGCCCGTGGTAGCGCGGAGTGTCTAATCATTTGGACACTCCAGCAGACGCAACACAGTTGTAGCAGTGGCAATACCTGAGGGTAGTGGAGGGGGAGCTTTTGATTTCTACTGCGGCTTTGCCGCCCCATCGTCGACATGGGAAAGATCGTTAAGACCCTTCAGCAAAAGCACAAAGAGACTCTGGTACGTCTGACAGGCCCACAATTCATGGTCGCCGTCCTCCCCGCCGGTCGCACTAGAGCATCTACTGACTTCAATCGTACATAGTCTCCATGGCTGAAGGAGTATGTCACCAAGGTTGCGGAAGCCCCGCTTCCCAAGATCCCACAGCTGCTTGCCGAGTTCCCTATGACATGGCCGTTCCCTAGGGGCGATCTATATCACTGGATTCCACTTCTCAATCGTTTCGACAACATACTAGAGTGCTTCTGCCTCGCCTATCAGCTTGCTGAAAAGCCGCAAGATCGGGATTTCACATGTGAGATTCTACTCAAGAAGGGTGCTCCTGTGGAGTACTGCGATGATGCGGTGTGGACTGAAGCCGATCTGGCGAAGCTTGGCTATGGCGCAGACGGCGACAGTCACCTTATCATTACCATACTCAAATTCAGCAGTAAACTTCTGGAGCACTGCGGCAATCGCAGCATATACTCATCAAGCTCCCACTTAAACAATCTCCTGAACTCAACCTCCTTCCCGGTCCTAAGAGCTACCCTGGAGGTTGGAATGGAGCTTGCTCAGCGTTATCAGGCGTCAGTCAAGCGAATGTCACACACACCTCGTGCTGTGGGTGCGGCACTTTTGGCCAGCCATTACAATATTGACTTGGACAGGGTCCAACAACTGGCACAGCCTTTTGTCAAGACGCCGATAATAGGATTCACGGCAGACTCGATCACGCCGACGACCCCAGGCTCTGCGAGTGCAAAGGGGAAAGAGAAGGCACAGACGCCCACAGCAAAAAATGCTGCTCCTAAGTATGCTAATGACCTCACATCTCTCGCAATCCCCGATGAGCAAGGCCCTGGGTTCTGGAGTGGCTGGGGTGACGTGAAAGTCACGTACTATCCTAAGCCTGGCAGTCAACCAGCTGCGACAGCACCTGCAGTCCAGTCTACTGGCGAGCGAGCTCATGCAAACATGCCCTCGACACCGACTCCTCTGCGGAGGAGTAGCACCATGGGCTCGCATCAGCGGACCCCACGTGGTGAGCGGGTATCCGCGGATGATGTCGCTTCCCCGGTTTCTCCCTTGATCACCAGCTCCGGCGGCGACGAGACGACCAAATCGCCACAGAAGACATTCGAGCTGCCTCAATCAACAGTATTGAACAAACCAATCCATGAGATCATGGCGCGGTGTCCCGAAGACATGCCTGAAGCCTCACGCTACGAAGTTTTGAATCGACTAAGGGTTTCCAGGGCACTACTGGCATCACCTTCATCACGCCAAGACGCATTGTCTGTTCGCCTGCTCGCCATTACCAACTTATCATACATCCATCCAGAGGCTTACTTTACGGAAAAGGTCCTCAAGCAAGACAACGACGAGCCTAGACGGTATCAGCTTGTGTATCAGCTTGCGGACCTCATTCATCCTGTCCCTGATGGCAAGCCTAGTGTGCCAACCTGGCTGCAGACAATCGCATTAAAGCTGCTTCATGCTGTCTCTAACTTTTCGACTAAACATTCTGATGTGCTGTCGGCTCTCAATGCCAACGTCAATCATGGTGTACTCCTCTATGTCATCCGGAAAGCAGTTGCTGGCATGCGTGCGGATACTGGCGGCGGTTCTGATGCCGAAGAAGCCGAAGCCAATGATTGGCGAGAAGCTCTGTTCGCTCTGACCCTGCATATGTCTGTATCCGCCCGGTTTGGGACTGAAATGATAGGAGCTGGCATAATGGACAACCTTGTCGAGATCCTGGACATTCGCACACCCGTGGCCGAGAGGTTCCATGCTACCGCCCTTAACTTTCTGGACGCATTAATATACACCTTTCAAGGCGCCTTCCAGTCATTTGTGGACGCAAAAGGCTTGGACAGGATTTCTGAGCTCACGGTCTTCATGGTGAACAAGGCCACCGAGCTGACCGAGGCTGGCAATGGCACTCCGGCAAATTTGCGTACAAGCACTGTGGACTATGAGATCCCTTATCACCAGCAGCAAACCCTCAAGTGGCTCTTGAAGTTCATACATCACATTATGACAAGCTGGTATTCTTTTGGCGGCAATACCGACCGCCTTCTTCGTAATCTTGTCGACGACAGCAAACTCCTTCTGGGGCTTCGCCATATCATTGAGCACATGGGCCGCTTTGGCTCCGTCGTATGGACCAATGCCATGATCATCATCAGCGACTTCATCAACAATGATCCTACCAGCTTCGCCGCCCTGATGGAATCGGGGCTGATCAAGAGCTTCTTGGAGAGTATAACCGGCCGTGAGCTATCTTCTGATCTATCCGAGCGTCCAAACGATACAGCTGCCTCCGGTTTGAGCAACACCGCCGAGAACAATGCTGCAAACGCAGCAACCATGGAAGATAGTGAACATGACGACGATTCTTCACCTGCGCCCAGTGTATCCCTCCTGCCAAAGGACTACAATCGCCCGCACCCGCCCACGAAGCAGATGCTGGAATCAAGGCGTGTTGATAAGCCCGCTAACCACATTCTGCCCTCGTCTGAGGCCATGCAAGTCATCCCTGGAGTTCTCAACTCAATATCTCTGAATAACATTGGGATTAAGATGGTCGTATCATCCGGGGCAATTGAGAGCTACCTTCAGATATTCGAAAGCCCGCGGCATCTTCAAACGATGGAGGCTGAGAATGAGATAGCTGCAAACATTGGCAACAGCTTCGATGAGCTTGCACGCCACCACCCCGCTCTGCGCCCGGTGATATCTAATGCGGTTCTTGATATGGTGGCTTACGTGTGCCACATGGGCAAGGAGAAAGCAGCCAAGTCTTCCTGGGGTGTGCACCTGTTGGTACCGGGGCCTAATGGAGATACCCTAGTTGCCGACGAGTCTCTTCTGGACAAAGCCAAACCAAATGCCCCGCCCTCTCAGGACGTTGAGATGACCACGGACGATTCGAGCAAGTCTCACGGCGCAGAGGAGGGCAAGGAGCAGACAGTGAAGACAATCACACCGTATGTGCATGCTGTGTCCAATTTTATGACCGCATACACTGGCAATAATTCCCTGAAAAAGTCTTTTACTCAGAAAGGTGGAATCGAGCTTCTGCTCGACATGGCCGAGATGCCCAGCCTGCCTCATGACTTTGCTGATTCGCATGCGTTGAAGATGCTCCAGCATGTCATCTCCCTACTTGTTGAGCAGTGTCCCATCATTGGGCTGCCTTCTCTTCTCAACCGCGCTCAAACTGCAGTGGACGCCCTAGAGCCTCTTGTCAAGCATCATGGCGATTGTACTTTCTTTGAGCCATTTGTTCGCGTCAACTTGTCTCTGAAGGACTGCGATAGCAAGGGCATTGAACTACTAGGTCAAGGCACCAAAGTTCTCCGGGCACTTTCAACCACGCAGTCTCTTGTGAAGACTTTGTACAACTGTCTGCCGCAAAGCACCCGACAGCAATCCATGGCTTTCCTGCCGGTTAATGTCTTTGACTACTACGCTCGCCTTATAGAGAGACTCGGACCGCTCCTACAAGCCGTCCTTGTTGAGGAAATGGCTGTTGCAAAAGCTGTGCCGGCACACTGGCCACATCATACACCACTTCTGGGAGCGCGCCCAGCGGTAGTCGAGGCCGCCACTGCTGCATCAGCCAACGTCACTCCCGAAAACAATGACGCAGCTGTCGAGAACGCAGCCACCAACCCCGGTACAGTCGCATCTACGTCAAATGAGGGGCAAGAGGGTTCGAAGAAGCCGGTCGCAACCGAGGAGACACAAACTGCGGCATACAAGAATTTCCAAGTACTGCAGGGTCTCCTGCACTCTGTCGTGCCGACATCATACCCATTCTTCCAGAGCCTAGGCAAGGCGCTCCTCCCTAGGCGAGAGCGGGACTCGTGGATTCGTTCCCAGCACCTTTGGATTGCTGAGGTGCTCGCGAAGACTGTTTCGGACCAACTGAAGGTTGTGAAGGCTCTGTCTGTGAAGGACCTTCACTACTGGGCAGTCATGCTCCACAGCGTGGACGAGATGTTGACCGATACACCTCGCCACGGGGACCGAAACTCGGTACAGGTCATCATACCCGTGCTATTGGCATTTAAGGCGCAGGGTGGATTTGAATCCCTCCACCTTGTACTGCGCCGATTGGCCGAAAAAGCATCTGTTGAACCATCAGACCCAACTGATGGAAGTCCACGCCTCGCCCAGATCGGCATGAAGAAGATCCTCGATCTGTACCTCACAGTTGTGACGGGCAAGCGCATAATGGAGTCAGTAAATCTTATCAACCTAGCTAGGGCCGAGTCGCGTCGGGATGCCATGCCGATTGCTTCCCAGCTGGTTGTCGAGCTCCGCGCAAGCATACTACCGGTCATTCGTGAGATTTGGGAGTCGCCTCTGGTTGAGAAGGCAGAAGCAGGAGTGGTCAATAAGATCTTGGAAATCCTACGCTGTATCAGTCTCGCTGATGAAGAGGCTGCCGCCCCCAGGGCTACAGACAAGGAGCAAAGCACGGTTTTCAAGCGAGAGAACGTCCCGTTCAACTGGTCTGCACAGCGCGGACTTATCAGCGAGCTGGCCGCGCGGAACAAGAGTGAAGACATCGATCTCATTCGAGAGGCTGTATATCGTTCTCATGGAGTACTGGATCTCGCCGAAGAGTACCTATCAGCCCACAAAGCCAACATTGCCGGTCCTCGAAACCCCATTCCTCTCCAAGACGCATACCGAGAAGAGTCTGCCCCTGAACCTACGGCTAGATCTGAGCCCGAGCCGCCTGCTCAGCCTCAAACCCGAGGGGAAGGTGATGACGCCATGGTCATCGACTCAGTCCCTGGAGAGGTCAATGATCTGGTCCACCACTCTCTGCGGAACGAGCTGGCTGAGCGACCAACCCTTGCCCCCCAGAATGGCGAAGGCGACGAGACCAGTACTGCGATAGACACGCCACAGCAGCAGGCAACCACCGAACCTTCCAGCACTACAGTTGCGCCACCAACCACGACAGAAGAGCCATCGGTAACTCGGGCATTTGAAATCTTGACATCCGAGCGTGAGAAGCTCAGGGATAACCTGATCGAGCGATGTCTTGACGTTATTCGCGCCCACCCGGATTGCGTCTATGATGTGTCAATGCTGATTAGACTGACAATCTTCCGCCAGGAGGACAAGGCGAGCTGCCAGGAAATCGGCGAGACATTGGCCAACGCCTTGGTTTCTTTCGATGTTGACAACAAATCCAATTCCGTCAGTATCGCGGCATATGCCCACCTCCTATCCATGCTGCTTCAAGAATCAGAACCATTCTTCCAGTCTATTCAGGGAACTCTTAGGGACAATGTGGAGATGTATTTGAGTTTCTTGAGAGTGTCGGGTGACGAGCTTCCATCTTGGATGCCTTACATCCTGCTCATCCTCGAGATACTTCTATTAGATGATGAGCAGCCAATCAAGGCGGAATGGTCTCCCCCGGGTCCTAATGACGAATCCATAAAGGATTTGGTTCTGCATGAAAGGGAGTCGAACATCAGCAGGGAGAATCGCGAGGAACTCTTGAACTCGATCCTTGACATACTTCCTAGGGTTGGAAAGGATCCGGTGCTCTCAGTGGCCGTTTTGAGGCTTTTGCAGATTCTCACCCGCACCCGTGAACTTGCCAAGGTGGTAGGGGAGAAGAAGAACCTTCAGCGACTGTTCGCTCTGGCCCGCCAAGTCGTGCCACTAGGCTCAGTGAAGCTTAGGGAAACAAAGATCAGCTCTTATATGATGACCATCCTGAGACACATCGTGGAGGATGACGAGACCATTCAACAGATCATGCGTTATGAGATTCGTCACTATTTCGAGTTGCCTCAGCGAAGCGGCATACGGACTTATGACCTGAACAGCTACCTCAAGGCTTTGGGGCATGTTTCTTTGCGCAATCCCAAGCTGTTCATTGAGGTCACTGAGGAGATGGTGAAGATTTCGCAGTGGAAGAATGACTCCCCAGAGAGCAAGGCGAAAGTTTACTTGGCACTCAAGCCTGCCATAGACTCGACTAAACCAGCAGAGCCTGCCAAGGACGATTCAGTGGAGCCGGCAGTGCAACAGGGCACCCAAGATCTTAACATCAACGACGTTAAGCCATCGACCGAATCTGCCGACAAAGAGATGACGGACGCTCCGAAGACTCCTGGTCCCGACTTGAAGCGACCGATTGTTGAGAATCCGGATGGAGTAATACAGTTTCTTCTGGATCAGCTTCTCAGCTTCCAGAAAGTGGAAGACGTCGAATCAGTACTTCCTGCACCGGCATCCAAAGAGAAAGCAAAAGAGGGATCCAATGTGTCGAGCAGCAATGCTAGCGCAGCTATGGCCGAATCTTCACTCGCCACTCCATCTCCACCTCCTGAGCAGCCAGGCGACGAATCAAAAGACAACAAGCAGGTGAAGCAACAGTTCAAGGCCGAGGAACATCCCATGTTTATATACCGGTGTTTCCTCCTGCATTGTCTCTCGGAGCTGCTACATGGCTACACTCGCACAAAGATTGAGTTCATCAATTTCAAGCGTGGTGCCCCTCTGCTCACCAACACGCCAGTTAAACCTCGTTCCAGTGTGCTGAACTATCTCCTAAATGATCTTATATGCCTCAGCAGTCTACAGGCACAGACAGATACTTTAGCCTACAAGAAAAAGGCGGCCACGGCTGAACAAGCCCGTCTGGTGCTGGTCGCTCTTGTATCCAAGACAGCCGAGAAGCCCTCTAACCGCCTCGCTCGTCGTTTCGAGCCCAGCGAAGAGCAAGATCTTAACTTTGTGCGCAAGTTCGTCCTCGACACCATTTTGCGAGCTTACCGCGATGCATCAAGCTCCGCCGAACCTTTTGATACACGCTATGCCAAACTGCAATCTTTGGCCGAGCTCATGTATTGCATGATAGACGATAAGGAGGTCAAAGATCCAACCATGTCGCGTGCAGGGACGGACCATCTGCGCACTCAAGCACAACTCAAGCGGCTCATGTATGAGAAAAGTTACATAAACGCGCTGACCTCATCCATTGCGGACGTTGATCTCACCTTCCCTGGTGTTAAGCGAACGATCAGGCACATTCTGCGTGTCATTCACCTCCTCACCACGACGGCGTCTCAGCTGAGCCATGATGGGGTCCTGCCTCCTAACCTGGCCGATGGTGTGGACGACGAAATCCTCTCGGCATCGTCCCTGTCCGATATGGAAGAGGAACGAGAAGAGACCCCCGATCTTTACCGAAACTCTGCTCTCGGAATGCTCGAGCCTCGAGAAGACGACGATTTCTCCAACGATGACTCCGATGACGGTAGGTTTTGGCCACAAAGCTGCAAGCATATGCTCATGGGTTCTGCCTATTAACAATTACATAGATGACGAGGATATGTATGATGATGGTTATCCAGACGAGATGGAGTACGACGAAGACATGTCCCAGGACGACGAAGAGAATGTCAGTGACGACGACGATGAGATCGATGGTATGGGACATGTCGAGGGCTTACCCGGTGATGCTGGAGTTGTCGAAGTCATCATGGGTGACGACGATGACGACGAGTCGATGGACGATGACGAGGAAGATACGAGCGATGAAGATGACGAAGATGATGAGATGGACTCAGGTGACATCGAGGAGCTTGAGGAAGTTGTTGAGGAAATTGTCAATGGGGAAGGCAGCCCAGTTGAGGACGACGGTGCGTCTGAATGGGAAAGCGAAAGCGAGAACGACGATGAAGATGACGACGAGCAAGACGAGATCGATTACGAAGGCGAAGCCCAGGATATCGATGAGGCACGTCTCCATGGTCTTGAACCTGGACAAATGTCTCTCGAAAACTACCGGGATGTGGTGCGCGCCGCCATGGGCACCGACTTTATCGACGATTTCCCGGCCATCGATGATCGTTTTGGCGAGGAAGATGAGGCTGACGATGGTAAGAATTCCACTGCAACTTTGTGAAAGGGTCCATGGACATGAAGTACTGTTGCTAACAAGGATTTGTATAGACGACGAGGATGAAGAAGACGACATTGACGAAGACGTTTTTGTCTATGACCATGGAAACATGGGTAAGTACACACGTCTCCTCGAAATCGGTTTGCCAAGCTGACAGCATCCAAAGAGGGTGGCCCACCCCCACCACCACCTGATGGGCTTGGATGGGACTCTTTGATTGAACATCCAGTTGGCGGCCATCGCCAACGTCCCGGTATTCGCAGCCCCTTTCCTATCACCCCCAACGCTGTCGTTATTGGCGGAGGACCAGGAGATCGTATGGGAGGTACGTCAGATCTGCGGACCGGCGCCAACGCTCACCTCGCAGTTGGGGAATACGGGAAAAGACTAACTCGGCTGTCCTCATAGACTTCAGGAATTTCTTCCGACCTACCCAAAGGAGTGCCGCCCCACAGGTTCCTACCAACGGCGATGATATGGTGAATCCCCTTCTGCGTCGCGCTCATGGAGCACGTGAGGCTTCTCCTCGCCCTGTGACAGGAGGCACGCTTCGGTTCCCATTCCCTCTTGGATACAGCGGCCTTGGTGACAACCCAATGTCATTCCTCAATGACCTCCTTACCCACATGCCCCAGAATCTTGCCGCAAGCGCTCGCGCTGGCGGGACGCATCTCCAACTGCAGTTTTCCCACGATGGCCCACATGGTCCCGTCCATGAGTTTCACATACCTGTTACACATGCCCGAGACTCGCGGAATGACAGTTCCAGGTCGCGGGATATCTACCAGGAGCCCCACCAAGCCGTGGCATTTACACCTGGTGCTACCATTGAACGTTGGCACGAGGAAGCGAGGATGGTCTTCGGGCCCGATAAGATACAGCGTCTTTACGACATCATCTTCTACAAGCTTGCCCCCCAGGCCATTGCTGAAGAGAAAGAGCAGAAAGCCAAGGAGGCAGAAGCCCGGAAGAAAGCTGAAGAGGCACGTAAGCTGGCTGAGGCTGAGGCCCGCAAGAAGGCCGAGGCCGAGGCAGAAGCCAAGGCGGCCCGAGAGAGGGAAGAGGCCGAGCGCAAGGCCAAGGAAGAACGTGAAGCTGCCGAAGCTGCGCGCGCCGCTTTGCAGGAGTCGCAGTCCGGACTGCGCGTAGCCGAAGGCCAAACAGACCCGCCAGGCTCCGGATCACAGGCCATGGAGGGTGTTGAGGCGACACAGCCGCTTGTTACCGGCTCGGGTGCTCAGGACTCTGCTGCTCAAGAGCGCGTGATGACCACTATCCGTGGTGAAGAGGTTGATTTGACCGGTCTTGGAATTGACCCTGACTACCTTGCCGCCCTTCCGGAGGAGTTCAGGGAAGAGGTGATCGCACAAACCTTGACTACGAGGAGGTCTGAAGCACGTCAACAGGCCGAGAACACGGGCACAGGGCAAGAGACCGAGGCTTTCAACGAGTTTCTCGATGCCCTGCCTGCTGAGCTTCGTCAAGAGATTATCCAGCAGGAGAACCAGGACCGAAGACGCCGCGAGCGCGAGGAATCTCGCCGTCTTGCCAGCAACAACGCCCCTCAGGACATGGATCCAGCAAGCATCCTGTTAACATTTGATGCTGCCCTCCGGGAGGAGATACTCTTGGATCAGGGCGAGGAACTCGCCGAACACTTGCCACCAGATTTGCGTGCGCAAATGCGTGCTCTGCAGGAGAGGAGTGGGCCTCCTCGCGCTGCCGCTCGTGTGCGCGACCGACACCGTGAAGTCCCGCGCGACGCTGGCCGTATAGCCGGTGGACAATCCCAGCCTCCGGTGGAAACCAAGCCAGTCAGGCAACCAGTACCACAAATGCTCGATAAGGCTGGCGTCGCCACTCTCCTGCGACTCATGTTCATCTCGCAACCTGCCAACATTAGAAGTCATCATTTCGCAATCCTCGCTGATGTTTGTGAAAACCGCCAAAATCGGTTGGAGGTGATTAGCACTATTCTTCAGATCCTTCAGGATGGCAGTACCAACATGGATGCTGTGGAGAAAAGCTTCAGCCATCTCTCACTGAAGGCCAAGCAGCCCAAGGACAAGGACCTGCAGCAGAGGACTCCGAACAGCCTCAAGCGCTCCGTAACCGGCCTTACATCAACGTCGGTGATCCAGCACAACTCCGATGTCTCCCCGCTCATGATTGTACACCAGTGCCTGGACCTTTTGGTTGAGCTTTGCAGGAACCCGCACATACCTCCCCTGTTCCTCACCGAGCATGAGACCGTCGGTTCGTCGCTTAAGCGGAGTCTTAGCCGCAAGGGCAAGGGCAAGGAACTTAGAGCACACAAGTATGCAATCAACTCGCTCCTCAGCCTTCTCGGTCGTAGCTTGGTGATGGAAAGCTCTGCTGTCATGCAGCTACTCGCAGACCTCTTGAACAAGGTCACTTACCCACTCCAGGCCCTGGATCGGCGCCGACGTGAGGCAGAAGAGGAAGCCAAGAAGCCATCGCAGACCGAAGCCTCTACCGACACTGCCCAGCCCCCGACAGAAGTGGCCTCCGAAGCCGAAACAAGCGCCACAGCTCCTACTCAAACCAACGAAAACAGTGTGGCAGTAGACACGCAGGACGACCTCAAGCCCAATGAAGGATCCAGCACACAGGACGCCAGGATAGCCGATAAGAAGTCCAAGTCGTTCCAGCCACCAGTTGTACCGGTGTACAATCTGACACTCGTGGTCAATATCTTCGTGGCACGCGAGTGTAGCTCGAAGACCTTCCAGAACACCATCTCAACCATCAAGAATCTCTCCAACATTCCAGGAGCCAAGATTGTGTTCGGGCAGGAGCTGGTTCGACAAGCTCGCCTGTTGAGTGAGAACATCGTTCGCGACTTGGATGATTTACTCCCCCATATACTCAAGGCTGAGTCTGGAACGGAAATTCAGGGCGTGGCTCTCAACAAGTTCTCGCCAGGTGCGTCTGAACAGAACAAGCTTCTTCGTGTGCTTACCGCATTGGACCATCTGTTCGATTCCAAAGTCAAGAAGACAAGCGAGGCCGACAACTCGATGAGCAAGGACGAGAAACAAGAGTTCATCAGCTCGCTGTACCACAATTCTACCTTCGGTACGATGTGGGATAAGCTCAGTGCATGCCTCAGCGCTATTCACCAGCGCGAAAACATGGTCAACGTAGCAACGATCTTACTCCCTCTTATCGAGTCGTTGATGGTGGTTTGCAAGAACACAACCTTGAGTGAGGCGCCTGAGTCGCAGGGTCCCGCGAAGGAGATGCTGCTCACGAGTCCGCCACCTGAGGACCGCATGGCTGGTCTCTTCTTCACTTTTACGGAGCAGCACAGGCGTGTGCTCAATGAGCTTGTGCGCATAAACCCAAAGCTCATGTCGGGAACCTTCTCTCTACTGGTTAAGAACCCCAAGGTCCTCGAGTTCGATAACAAACGCAACTACTTCAACCGCAGCGTCCATGCCAAGACTGGAAACCAGGCGCGGCCATCCTACCCTGCGCTCCAGCTGTCAGTGCGTCGCGATCACGTCTTCCATGACTCTTTCAAGTCGCTCTACTTCAAGAAGGGCGAGGAAATGAAGTATGGCAAGCTCAATATCCGCTTCCATGGCGAGGAAGGTGTAGACGCTGGCGGAGTCACTCGCGAGTGGTTCCAGGTGCTTTCGCGCCAGATGTTCGACCCTAACTACGTACTCTTCATCCCGGTGTCTTCGGATCGTACAACATTCCATCCCAACAAACTGAGTAGCATCAACGACGAGCATCTCATGTTCTTCAAGTTCATCGGACGTATCATTGGCAAAGCCCTATATGAGGGCCGCGTGCTCGACTGCTACTTCAGCCGCGCGGTCTATAAGCGAATCCTGGGCAAACCGGTGTCAGTCAAGGACATGGAGTCGTTCGACCCTGAGTATTACAAGTCATTGGTATGGATGCTCGAAAATGACATCACGGACATCATCACCGAAACATTCGCAGTGGAGGACGACGCTTTTGGCGTGACCAAGACTGTCGATCTGTGCGAGAATGGACGTAATATTCCGGTCACCGAAGATAACAAGCACGAATACGTCCGGCTAGTAGTTGAACATAAGCTACTTGCTTCGGTGAAGGATCAGATGGCCGAGTTCCTTCAAGGATTCCACGATATCATTCCTGCTGAGCTTATCGCCATCTTCAATGAGCAGGAGCTGGAGTTGCTCATTTCGGGACTTCCAGACATCGATGTGGACGATTGGAAGGCGCACACAGAGTATCACAATTACCAGCCGTCATCACAGCAGATTCAGTGGTTTTGGCGCGCAGTTCGGTCGTTTGACAAGGAAGAGCGGGCTAAGCTGTTGCAATTCGTTACGGGCACATCAAAGGTGCCGCTCAATGGCTTCAAGGAGCTCGAGGGCATGAATGGCGTCAGCAGATTCAACATTCACCGAGACTATGGCCGTCCAGACCGCCTTCCGAGTTCTCATACATGCTTCAATCGTGAGTACCCCCAACACCCTGAACTTGAATGGAAACATGACCGAAGCTAATCTTTGTATTTCTCCGCAGAACTGGACTTACCTGAGTATGAAAGCTACGATGTTCTTCGCAAACAGATCCTCAAGGCGATTACTGCGGGTAGCGACTACTTTGGATTCGCGTGATTACGAGGTGGCATGACCCCAGCGGAAGCTTTCGGAGCTGGGGAAGAAAGGCTTGGTTGCATGATCAACAAAGAAAGAAAAGAAAAAAGAAAGCCCCCCAAAAAAAAGAAGAAAAAGAGGAGAAGATGGTAAATACAGGCAGGGGTGAGGTGGCATATTTGACAGGCGCAGATGCAATTTTGTCAGGGCAATTTGCCTTGCTTGGGAACCGTTATGGGTTATTGAGTGTGTTTTTGTTTGGTTTGATCCATTGGCAAAGGATATGGCCGGTCTGTCATATTCCTGCCGTGACGATACATATGCATGAGGAGTCTGTTTGAGTTTTTGGAGGTGGTGGGTTTGTAGACTCTTCGGCGCCTAGATGCCCTAGTCTTGTCGGGACATACATACATGCTTTACGTAGCTAGCTACTTTCTGATGGGTAACTGGACTAGGTATGCGCAGCAAGATCCGAAGTGCAGCCCGGATCTTGCTGCGTCTTTTAGGACCATTGATTGCATTTTCCTCAAGTCTTTAGATAGATCTAATTTGATGAACGACGAAATATTGGCCGTATTACCCAATCACGTGTGAAAAAAAAGAACGTTGCTTGTTGAAGGAATTAGTACCGCGTGGCTGCGGGTTGAATATTCAGGGCAGGAACAGTATCCGCAGGTCTCTGCAGCCAAGGTTCCAAGACGAAACCCGCCTCGCATGAGGCTAGTCTAGTCTAGTTCCAATTTGATATCTACAGTAAGTACCTAGGTATCTTTATTTCGCTGCATTTCATGTGCTAGTGTCTCGGTCGCGTGGCATGGAATATTACATTGGAAGCAAGACTTGAGCCGCAGCCACAGGCAGCAATGATGGGGTGCGGCGAAGTCCTGTACAGTACAGTACAGTACAGTCCATTACAGTAATCAACAGATCAGCACAAGGTTTCAGGGGGCTACACCATCTCGACAGTGGTGGGGGACGTGTGGGAGGATTAATCAGACCGCAATGAGATACGATATGGGGACGGGGGAGCGACCCCGGTAGACGATAAAGGAGGCGGAGGCTTGAGGGGTCTACCGGTACAGTACTGTAATCTGGGAACCCGGCGAACGGACCTTGCAGGTTTTTGGTTTTTTTTTATGAGATGGCTGATGATACCATCACGACAAAAAGCAGAACAATGCACGAGGAGCAGAAATGGTTAACTGACAGATTGTCAAACAACATTGTGGGTGGGCGGAGTAAGAAACCAAGGAAAATGAACCCCACATAGCTCTGTTAGCTCCGGCAAGAGGAGGACACAGCCGCCTGTAGTATTGGGCGCTAAAGAAAATACATGAAAAAGAATCAAAATAGAGAAGAAAGGATCACGAGTACCCAGGTAAAGTAGATTGAATGAAAACGAGAAAGAGGCGGCAATCGGGGGCTTCTCGATGAATTGATTGATTGAAATCGATTGAATGGAAAATGGGTGCGGGGCATTGTCCTGCATGCGAGGTCCACCGACCGGGCTGGATAGCTGCAGGGGTTACCAATGAGTGCGGGTTTCTTGAGAGGGTCCAGGGGTATACCTAACTCGCCAACAAACAAAACAAAACACATGTAATTTACAGTAGTATCGAGTAATTGTTCAAAAAATAGGAGGAAGAGGAGAAAGATTAGGGGATACAGGAAAGTAACGTCCATCTGGCCCTTGGGGTTCAATGTCAAGTCGGATAAATGTAAATAGATTTACATGTTACTGTAGAATACCTACCTAGGTACCTAGGTAAGGTAGGGACCTACAAAAACTATAGTTAAGGTACCTTAGCTTTCTAGAACTAATCTCCCCAAGAGAGTGAGTCTGTGTGCCTGCCGCGCGAGTGTTGCAGGAATCGCGAATCGATTTTGTAGCAAAGCAACTCGTCAACCAGCCACACAGACGGACTATGAGGTACTTATTATAGGTTAGTTCTAGAACTAGATCTACTGTACCTCCGGTAAGTGCCTGTCTCCATGCCTGTCTCTATGCCTGTCTGCCTGGCCAGCATTGCCTTGCCTCAAGTATTGTACCCGGACGGAAACCCATGATGACCTAATGAATGAATGAATGACCGACCCCTTCTCTTTCCCATGCCTGCCGCTCTCTTTACCAGCCTCTTCCCACTCACGTCAGACAGACAGCTCCGAATACAATACTGTACACGCACACACCAACAAGGACTTTTAGACTAGAACTAAAAGGATACCCTCCCTGACCCTGGCTTTAATAATATTCCAGAACTCGTCCGCCGCTACCGCCGACCCTGTCAATCCTGATTTTTGATTTTTAAACACGGTTCTCGTCAATAAAACTAGCCTTCGACTCCTGCACGCACAAACCCGCAGAAGGGTACCTCGCTCAACTAAGGATACTACCTCATCTTGGCCATCGCCCCAACACAAGTCTCCTCCTTTAGCGCCGCATCACGTCGTATGCAGCTTAGCCAAGGTGCATAGGTACCAAACTGCCACCGTGTACTGGTAGCGAAACCAACGACCGTGCCGAACTTTGACAAGAAGAAGAAAAAAAAAGCTTCCCGACGAGACTCGACAGAGGAATGAAGGCAGTGAAGGGCGGAGACTTGCCTGCCTGCCGAAACGCCCCATATTCCATGGAGTAAAACTTGACTACGCCGACCATTCAGTAATAAACCCCCACGAACGACAATTGCTGCACTCCAGCCGGCGGAGACAAGACATAGTGCCATTCCAGCTCCAACAGCTCCAACGAACCAAGCAAACATACAAAAAAGGATGGCGGACCAGGTCAACACGACTACAATGGAGTCAACTGCGCCTGTGACCAGCGAACCGGTGCGGCCTGTGTCGCCTACAAGTGACTCGGACAAGGAGACGGTATGTTGAGAAAAGACGAAGCCCAAGGTCCCCGTTACATCCCGTCACTTCATCCCTCCTTTCCACCCACGAGCGGACGATGCTAGAACTAGTTGGGGCTTTAAAACACTCTCCGCCACGGCCGACTGTTTGTTTCGTCCCTGCCCGTTTGCTGGACCCAGCATTTCAAAATCCTCCTTTGCCTCAGATTCTGCATTCTCTTCACTTCTCCGTCTGTGTGCACCTATCCTCCAAAACCCCAGCGCCGCCTCCAACTGCCCGACCAAAGCCCCCATGACCTACAGAGCTCCAAGGCACGCATTGCGGGACGACTGAACAAGACCTCGAACCATATCGCACGCCTACTCTTTGCAACGAAAGAGCAAGCAAAACAAGACTATCGGCATCAGACAACTAACAGGTGCCTAACATGGCTCTTTCACAGGATAATTTTGAAGATGCGCCTGATACAGCCTCAATCCGCTCCCTGACAAGGAGAAAACCGTCCACAACGCAGCCTGTTTCCGAAGACAACCAGTCTGAGCTGGCAGCAGCCTTCAACAAAATCAAGAACAAAAAGGTTGCCAAGGACCAAGGCCCTGTCGATGCTACAAAGGACAAAGAACCTGAGAAAGAGGTCACAAACACAGACGAGGTCACCGAGCCAGCTGCCGTTTCACCGCCATCACCAACAGTACCGCCAGTTTCAGAAACTCCCATTGATGACAGTGAAAATATCTCAGAACCACTCAGAATCTCAGAGCCTAACGGCAAGCGAATATCGAAGGCCTCTACCAATGGAGAACTGAACGAAGTCGACCTGGACGACAAAGAGGAGACAGCTGCCCCAGTAGAAGCCCAGGCCCAGATGCCCACCATAAAGAATACGCCCCCGCCCACTGTCGCTGCGGACGAAAAGCCTGTCCCGGCACGGGAGTCACCCAAGACCTTGTCGCTGAGCAGCATCACGAATGCACTTCCCGCCATGCCTTGGTCTCCACCTGCCAACGAATCCCCCACAAAGACTATGACCGTCAACCAGCAGCCACCCATACCCCCTCCGATCACAGCTCCTCCTCCGCCTGCCCCTGCCACTCGCAAACTGACCAGTCCCTTTTCTTGGCTATCCCGAAACTCTACAAAGGACAAGGAGGCTCCAGTACCGCCTCCAGTGTCCCCGCGCAGGAACACTGCCAGTTCTGTAACCACGTTAACCAGCAACCCGGACATCCTTGGTCGGTTAGAGGAGGAGGGCAAGAATGGTGGCGCGGCGGCGCGGAACACTTTGAAAGACCGATTTAAGCTTGTGCGGATGCGTGAGGAGGCCGGTATCACCCTTCCAGAAGACGATAAGAGCTCTGCGGCCACAAAATCAGCTACTGGTGTACCTAGCCCGGTTTCGAACACAGCGACTGACGACAAGGACAGTTTGGCTGTGCAACAACCACCTACTTCACCTCTGCCAGGTAGTCCAAACAAGAGCCTAGCACCAGGCACTGCATCGGGTGTAGATGCCGCCATCGTCGATGGGCAGCCTGTGGACTGGGACCTGTGGCAGTCGTTGGTCTACGAGGGTCACGCTGCTGTGGCCCGAACAAGCTCCGAGGAACTAAACAGGGCCATTGCGGTGGGCATCCCGAACGTTATCCGAGGTCTTGTTTGGCAGACATTGGCGCAGAGCAAAAACGAGGGGCTTGAACATGTATACCGCGAGTTGGTTGCCAGAGGCACAGACAAGGAGAAGCCGAACAATAGGCAAAGTGGTAGCTCGGTTGGCACCGCCAGCAACACCAGTAACCTCAGCATTCAGCAGCGGGGCGAGACGGCGTCCTCGGCATCGTCGGTCAACTCTGATGGCGGAAGCTCGGGTCAGGCTGTTGATCCTAAGGAAGCGGAGGCGGCGGCCGCCAGGTTATTAGCAGAACGCAAGAAGCGTGAAAAGGAGGATAAGACGGCTCTTGCAAAGCTGGAAAAGGTCATTCGCAAAGACTTGGGCATGAGGACAAGTTTCTCCAAGTTCGCAGCGTCACAGGGGCTTCAAGAGGGTCTATATGGTGTCTGCAAGGCATACGCGCTTTTTGACGAAGCCGTTGGTTATGCGCAGGGCATGAACTTCCTGGTTATGCCGCTGCTGTTCAACGTGAGTAAATGGTCTTTTTTCAAGCTTAATCTTATACGGACCAAACCAGCCCCAAATGCTAACATTCACCATGAAATACGCAGATGCCTGAGGAAGAGGCCTTCTGCTTGTTGGTGCGGTTGATGAATCACTACCACTTGCGTGATTTGTTCATACATGACATGCCGGGGCTTCACAAGAATCTCTATCTATTCGAGCGCCTTATCGAGGACCTCGAACCGGCTCTGTATTGCCATCTGCACCGCAAGGGCATCTCATCACACCTTTATGCGACACAGTGGTTTTTGACCCTCTTCGCCTACAGGTTCCCGTTACAGCTCGTGCTGCGCATCTACGACCTTATCCTGTCTGAGGGTCTCTCGGCCATCCTGAAGTTTGGTGTGGTGCTGATGCAGAAGAACGCAGCTGCACTGCTCCAAATCTCGGACATGTCGGCGCTGACTGCTTTCCTGCGTGATCGACTCTTCGATGTCTATATTGATGTTGCTCCCAGCGCCGGTGGAATATTAGAGAATGGATTCTTCGGCAGCTCGTCTTCGAACATCGACAAGGAGGTGTACAGGGCAGACCAGATGGTCCGGGACGCTTGCGAGGTCAAGATTACCCCCGAGATACTTGCCGCATACACGGAAGAATGGGAGGAGAAGACGGCGGCGGAAAGACAACGCGAGGCCGAGATCACTCGTCGTGATGCCGAGATTGAAGAGCTGCGGGCCATAAACACGGCCTCGGCCTTCAAGATTCGCCGACTCGAGGAGCAACTCCAGGTGCATGACAGCGAGCAGGCCGCTCTGGCAACGCAACTGGTGCACTTCAAGGTGGAGAACCAAGAGCTTCGCGATGAGGCCGAGTCTCTACGGGAGCAGACTAAGACGCTGCGGACCCTACTCGAAGAACAACCAACTGAGCTCGAAAAGGCATGGACCGAGGAGAAGCAGGGTCTACTTGCCAAGATGGACAAGGTGCACGAGGAGAACCGGAGGATTCAGCAAGAGATGTCAGAGATGGAGCAGCAACTGGTGAAGACCAAGATGGAATATGCCGAGGTAAGCAACTTCAAAATCTGATTAAACGATGTGAACATTTTACTAATTCGAAAAAAAACACTAAACAGATCAACTCGCAACACGAGACTCTGACAAGGAGGTGGACGGATCTCAAAAGGCAATTCGCATGAGTTGACCCTACTCCTCTCCCTACCTCTTTCTCTCCTCTCGATTTCTACTGTACCGGTATGATTATGAAATGACGGTTACGCATGCATACTTCAGATCAGCCTTTGGCCGAAGGGAATTGTTTCAACCATCCAAACCCTGTGTTTAACTTGGGGCACAATTTTCATCTGCACAGAAAGTTACCCCTTGCCGTTAATTCTAAAATGTTGTTCTGCTCGGTTGGGGATCAGACCATGGCGTTTTTTATTATCTTGTTTTTTCTTGTTCATCATTCTTGTTATACCTTTCGCATGAGATGCTGCCATGGCGGCGGCACAATGAATAGGCCAGCCCTCGGGGAGTTTTGTTCTTTTTCTTCATTTCTTTGCGTCTTTTTTGATTGGGTTTCGTCTCTTTGGGGACAGGAACAAATTTTACTTTTCTCAAGATAAACCGGGTAACTCCTAGATGGCACGCAGCAAAGAATCAAGGGTTCCAACCTTGAACTGGACGCACGCATAAATATAGATTTATCTTTTCTGATCTCAATGGGGGAATTCTAGGAAATTAGTATCCAGTAGTTGCTCCCACAAAGTTTATGCCTTGTCATGATGGGATGACACGACAACGAAATAGCTTATCCATTTATTTGCCCTAGGTGGAAAGGTTCAAAAAGTTTAAACAGGGGACCCCTGTATTTAATTGCTTCCCCTTACCCACCTGTTGATTGTCTACCCTACGTAACAAGTGAGAAACTACGGGGCTTTGCGACTGCCAAGTGTCGATCAATAATAGGGCATCTATTCAACGCTATCATAAAGGAGTATAAATCGGTATTTACACAATACCGCCTTCTTTTTCTATTGAAAAAAAGCACAAACAGGCACTTGGATTAAACTACAAAATGTTGCCAGGTGGGGGAATTTGCTGGGGAATTTTGTTGAATGAGACAAAAAAGGGGGAGGGGGTATCAATGAGCTTTCCCATTCTATAAAGATTTGCAAAGAGGCTGGAGAAACCGTGACAACAAAGAAGTATAGGGAAAAAAAAGAAAAGGAAAAAGTGGTTGTATGACTGAAGTAGCTGATAAAGTCGTAAAGTAAAGCCACATAAAACAGCAAAAAATAGACCATCAAAAGACAGGATTAAAACGCCAAGTGCTTGCTGAATGCCGGGAAGGAAAGTCCGAAAGAAGGATGATGGGTTGAAGAAACGTGAGAAGAAATAAGACTTCAAAAGGGGAAAACACAACAGAGACATGAAATCCAAGCTCTTGTGCTGAGCGCTACTTCGCTGTTTCTTTTTGCAGTCCCAACAACGATAATACCCGTCGTCAAAACCATTCTCGAGAGTGTCACCCGAGAATATCGAGAGTTTGATGTTCCCCATGCTAGGCTTCGGGCTGGGACAGTGGGGGCGCGGGGGAGACGCTCCTGCTAGACGCGACTATGCTTGGTGTGGCTGTGCCCGTCGGGCTCGCACACACGCTCTCGTCAGTAACGATAGCCGCCGCAGCGATAGCCTTGCGCGACGCGCGCGCCGCGTTCACCCTCTCGGTCCTGGCGGCGCGTTCCTGCTCTCTCTGCTGAGCCACCTCGCGCTCGGCAGCCACGGCGGCTTGCCTCCGCGCCGCCACGTCCTCCCTCTTGACCAGCCTCCTGAGCCCCTCGGATGCCTGGACCAGACCGTCGATGCTGATGGCGTGGTCCGTCATTTGGTGGTTGATGTAGGTGTAGACCGCCGCCGGGGAAGTGCACTGCGTGAGAAGCTGGGTTTCGTTGAGCTTGAGGAGGGCGAGGGCTACTTGGAACAAAAA
Organism: Pyricularia sp. CBS 133598; assembly: GCA_004337975.1. NCBI lineage: Eukaryota > Fungi > Ascomycota > Sordariomycetes > Magnaporthales > Pyriculariaceae > Pyricularia > Pyricularia sp. CBS 133598. The sequence continues at coordinate 3,187,461 of CM014983.1, forward strand.
GGTCGAACCATCACCCGCCAGGGAGAGGACGACGTCCCAGACTCGGAAGAGGGCCTCGGCCGAGAGGCAATCGGTGAAGACGGATAGGAACCACTGGAACGTCATTGTCTCGAGATCAATTCCCAGAGCGTCAAAGTGCACCGACAGCCGGGGGAGCACCTCGGCAACGTACTGCCGCAAAACCTGTTGGTCCGCTCTACTGGCAAGTAGTGAGTGGTCATAGTAACCTGCAGGAAGAATCTTCTCGACAATGGCAGCCAGAAGCCAGAACGCATCCTCGGCAGATGGCGTCACGAGCAACAGGTTTGCAGCGATCAGGTTCATGCCTTGACAGTAGCCAACCTCGGGATTGCGCCGGGAGTACGCAAGTAGCACTTCGTGGAGCCTCTCAACGCCGGCACCCTTGCGAAAGAAAATATTGTCCGTCAGCGTACGGTTGATATCAGCCCGAATCTGCGTCACCACATCTGCGTTGTCCTCGGCAATGGGCCGAGAAACAAGATCATCGTAGTAGCCGGGGACTCGCAGCTCCAGGGCACCCGAGCATTCGGCCCATACCTTGGCTCGAAGGGTCACGGGGATGCCGCCGAGAACGAGACTGCGGAACTCGCTCCACTTGGCGCGGCCTACTTTGCCCTTATTTCCAAGGTCTGCAATACCGATCAGCTCTCCATCGGCCAGCTTTGTCTCGGGCATGCGGTGAAAGCGCGCATCTGCAACCGCAGAGTCGCCAACCTTGCGCCGCTCCGCACGCACCTTCCGTTGAAACTCGTTCCAACGGTCCATCCGCTTCCTCTGAAGATCATCGTGGAGGCTGTTGAGCTGGTTTAGCAGCTGCTTCACTGGCTCGGCCTCATCTCTGACAAAAGTCGCCGCCGCCGCCGCCGGCTCTCTCTCCAAAGTGACTACTGTGGCGTCGCACGTGTCGACTGCCGAAGTAGGCGTGCTCGCAGGTGGCACGAAACCGCGGTCTTCTGACGTAACTATGCCAGGGACAGGCAGGACAGGGGACTTGGGGACATCGGGACCCTCGGTCACTTCGATACCCGCAGCGCCTGTAACGGGAGTGTCGGATAGTAGCTCGGTGGTTCGTTCCGCCCCTGACTGGAATGTCACCACCTTCAGGTAGTCATACCATCTGTAGGTCGACTTGCCTTCCTCGGTAGAAGACGGAGAACCAGGGCGGCCTTCGCTAGCGACGTCCCATTTTGAACTGGAACTGTCTTCGGTGATAATGGATGCTAGGTTGGGCTTGCCGTTCTGAAGTAGCTCGACTCTGTTGGACCCACTGCCCCTAAACTGGCTGGCCAGCTGCGCTGCCCTCTGCCGCTTCTTGCGCTGTTGATCATATATGAAGCCAAACCTATCGGTAAGCTCCCCGGAACCCCGGTAGTTATTGTTCAGTTGAGATAGCGTCGGCGGCTGGCCCTCCAATGGAAGGATCTTGTCCATCTCGACTGGACCGTAGCTCTCCTGCCGAGAAATGTTCTCCAAACTCGGACTTACGACCATCGTATCCCATCGGTCTTCTGGTCGGGTGCGGCTAGCTGCACCCGGGGGGATGGCAGTTAGTGTGCCTGCTGTGACCCTCCGCATTGACATCAGAGATTTTGGCCCACCCTGAGTAGAAACCGCACGAGTCGACCCGTTGGTTCTTTGGCTCGATACAGATGAGGTCCGTAGGGACCCACCGGCTCCAGATCCCGAACTGCCTGCCCTACCACGACCATCCGCGATCTTGGAGCTGGCGGCATTGTTGCCGGCAACCAGTCGCACCAGGGTCGCAGCAAAGGGCATGGAACTCTTCCTCGCGGGCGTCACCCCGTTCACGATGCTGGAGGCCCTGCTAGAACTCCGTACTGACTCACCGTCGGGTGGTGTGAAGAGATCCTCGTTCAGCGTCGGGCGCCTGTCGCCCGAGGTTAATGCGCGTACGACCGTCTGCTGGGACCGTTCCTGCTTGGGAGTGTCTCCGTTGACACTGCCTGCGCGACTATTCCTGCCACTGCCGCCGCCACCCCAAAAGTAATCTTTGATCATCTTCATGGTGCCCTTGTTTTGGGCCTGAATGTCCGTCTCGGCAGGAGGTGCACCATTACTGGATGCACGCACCGTCGCATGACTGGCAGCATAGTCACCAATGTCCCGCGAGACGCTGTCCGTCATGGCATCGCTCATCAGATCCGATACTTGTCGATTGTGCTGGCCCCGCGCGGCATCGTGTTCGATGGCGCGCAGGCGGGTCTCGAGGTCTAGGGTAGAAAGTCCACATTCCAATATAATCTTCCTCAGGGCGCGTTCCCGGTCGCTCGAGCGGATGCGTAACGCCGAGATCTGCGCGTCCCGCTGGGCCAGGTCCTCGGCAACCTGACGCACGAGCCCAACGGCGCCGTGCTTGGCGATGAGGCGGCCGATGTGCTCATCGTCGGCGAGGTGAAGAGCGCCGGGGATTTTGTTGGGGGTGAGCGGCGGCGCATCGTCAAACAGGGCGTTGCGTGCTTGGCTGGACGAAGACGTAAACGTCGAGGATGCCTGCGGGTTGGGCGAACTGGCCGTCAGACTCGCAACGATGGACGATGCGGCGGATTTTGCCGACGCGACGGCGGTCCTCGGCGGTGAGTGCGATTTGTTGGCGGTCTCGTCGGGCTTCTTCAACAGCAGAGGCGAGGCGCCATCGAGGGCGTCAAGTGAGAGTGTAGGGCGGTCTTCTTCCTGCGGAGATCCGGGCGAGAATGAGGGAAACGAGGTCAGGGACTTGTCCAAGGCGTCGACGGACGATGCCGTGGTGGAACTGGACGGGTTAGAGACAAGCTTGGCCCTGCGAGAGGCGCGGACGGTAGAACGATGGCTACTCCGGCTCCTCGTAGACGCGGCCGAGATCTCAGAAAAGGAGCGCTCAAGAGGCGCTATGGGAGACCCGCCGTCCATCGCGCGGCACTGGGAGCACGCGCTGCCATCGATCGACTCGACTCGGCCGTTTGGTTTGTCTGGACCTGTTTGTCTTGGTATTTGATTCCTGGTTGGGGAATTTTGTTGCTGTTTTCTTGGGAGGGTTTGTTTGTTTGTTTTTTCTTCGTCTATTCTTCTTGTTGACTGCTTTAGTCTCTTTAATGAACGACTGTCGCTAAAAGTCTGATTCAATATGGTTATATGTAATCGTCTGCAAGTCAACTAATTTCTTCTCATCTGTTTCTTTTTCTTCTTTGTTCCCCTCCCCTTTTTTTTTCTCTCCCTCTCTTTTCTTTTAGTTCTGTCTTCGGTTCGTTGCTTTTTTAGTCGTGCTACTCGCGGCAATCTTTTGATTACCTGAGTTCACCCCAAGAGAAAGTCGCGCTAGGAGAGTACTTGTTGCTTTCGTGTATACTTTTTGGGCCTGTTGGAAAAGGAGGGGTGGAGCTGGTCTCGTCTGGTCTACTCGAGAACGTCAATGCGATGCTAAGTTGGCCAGAAAACACGGGGGTTTGGGGTGGTAACAGAAAGAACGTCGCAGTACATGACGCACTTGTGACTGCAGGGGTCTTATAGGCTAGTGGGGCGGCATCGATGCCCAAGGGGATAGACTGTGTGAGGAAGAAAAAAAAAGTGGAAGGAATTTTCCATCTGTTCTTTATGCATGCTAATTCCAGCTTTTACCGGCGGGGGATGGGATTCCACTCCCCCCAAAATAGGTACCTAATTAATTCCATCCAAATTAAGCCATGGGTTGGTTGCTATACGTAACTTCTGCCAAGTGCATACATTGTCGCAAACTGTCCCCATCAATAACACGCGACGCGTACCGAGAAAAAAAAAGGCTTGAATGCAAATTACTCCTTGTTTATGCTGTGTGTGCAGTCAGTCCCCGTGTCACGACGTCTATCTAATCGTGGGTTTGAAGTGAATTCATCCTTGAATCAGAGCGCTCCCTTCCTTTTGTACAGGTCACAGACGTCTGATTCGTCAACGTTTCCCTTTCTCCGCCCCCTCCGAAACCTCGTGTTTCTCATCTATGAACACTTGTAGAATTTAAGCTCCAGCCGTACCATGGGCAGTTGCGGGACCCCCACAATCTACTTCGTACTTCACACTCCCCAAGAGGCTATTGCGAAGTATCCATGGCATCCGGGTCAGCCGCTGCTGCTCGGGCCAACTCCTCAGATGCCGTACCGTCAGCAATGGCTGCCAGCTTCTCCCTTGCTGCTGCCATCCTCCCCGACTTCCACTTCTCAATCTCCACCCGCAATTCGTCACACGGCACGATATCTTCAATAGACATAGGCTGCCGAGTGAACGGATCCTTCGGGTCTGAAAGTAGATGCTGCATGATGGTTGAACGATCCACAATGTTGCCCGACGGCAGCCTCACCGGGTCTTTCATCAGATCGCTCATGAGCGGATCCTCATACTCGGTCGGGATCTCGCCAAAGTCCTGTTCCGCTTGGTCCGCGAGTTCCTTGGCAGCCGCAATCTTGACTGTCAATTGAGCCCACCTACTAAGCTTTTCCGGATCCGCGAATCCCCTGTTGGCCATGATGCGCGATGCAGCCGCGAACGTCTCGGGCTTGTATGACCGCCCATCGCCCGCCACCGCCTCAATAAAGGTCGGCTTTCCTCCCAAGTTCAAGTAAATATCCGTGATCTCCGCCAGGAGTGTCTTGGGCTGGAAACGGTACTGCTGTGGGTTGTCCACCTTGAGCTTGCTCGACTTGGGCCCCACCAAAAGCTCTAGGTTGTAGTCCAACATGCCTGCCAACCGCTGGACGATCTCCGGCATTGTAAAGGCATCATCAAGTGTATCGGTGAAGAGCTTCATCATCGCGACCGTCTGGTTGGTGAGGTGCATATACGAGGTCGCATGGCCTTCTGTAGTCTGCAACTCGTCCTGCTTCTGCCTCCTTTGCTCTTCCGACATGCCACTCGCCTCCTTGAGCTCCACCTGAAGCTCATGTATCTTTTGGAATTTGCTCAGTGCTTCATCGAGCACATATGTCGCATCGTTGAGCAGCATGTTGACAAAGTGAACGAAGAAGGGCTTGTTGGTCTTGCTCTGTTCTCTCAGCTGCCTCGAGTAGTGGGGATTAGGCCAAACTTTCTGGATGATGTAAGATATCTCGTATCGAATGTTGAACTTGTCGTAGAACGCAGAATTCGCTCCAGTGGACTCGCACTCGATGTAAAACTTCATAAGAGCGTGGAGCAGATGGTCGTTGGCGAACTTGGAACTCATCAGCACGTCAGTCATCACACCGCTCTTCCAATGGCGGAAGAACTGCGTCACTCCGAAATATAGCAGCGTAACCAGGGCTGCCTTCATATAAGGATTCCGGATGTACGCCGAAGACTCCAGCAGTGTGACGCATAGCACTGTCAGTTCGTCGCCAACAGCTGACAGAAGGATTTGTGGCATTGTGCTATAAAGGTTGGTGAGTGTTTATGCCCAAGAATTGATTTTTCATCGAGAAACTCACTTGAAAACGTATTTGAAGTTGTCCAGCACAATCTGCAGGGAGTATTCCGGAAGGCAGCAAAATACCTCTGGAGGTGGGCTTGCAAGAGGAACTCTTTGACAAAAGTTAGTATCTGTGATGAAACAAACAGTACCTTTAAAGAGGGCCAAATAAAGATGCCAACATACTGTAATCGCTTTTCCGGAGTATAGTCACTTTGGCTTGCGACCCTGAGCAGCCAAACCGTAACATATCTCATGAATGTGATTGATTTCGCCTGCATCTTCTCGTCGGTCAATACACCGTTGGTCGCGTGCTTCATTGCCACACTCGTCTCCAGTGCCTCGCGGTAGCGGGCGGTGCGGAGGTCAAACGCTGCGAGCTGTGTTGGTCTCTGAAGGTACATATGTCATTAGCCCCATACTTGTGTGCAAGCCAGAATGATGCGAGCTGGGCGAGCCAAGGTTTTGGGTGGGTGCTTACAGTGCTGGCAAAGTTCTCCCGCTCTGTCTCAAACTCCTCAATGCTTCTCCTGAAGTTTCTGATAGCCCTGTCCATGGTCTTCATCTTCTCGCTGATTGCCTGGGTCCCGTAATTGTGTGCCGCTAATCCAAGGAAGAAAATCTCCGAGATGAAGTTATTGGTTCCCTCCGCTTTCTCAGCGTAGAAGGCGTCGGATTGCTGCTGGTCGGCGTTGAGCTTGGTTTCCTCCTTTAAATCCACTCGAGGACTTCGGCGCAGATAGTCGATATCTATCCGGCCAACCTTGGAGAATGTCGTGTCCATAAAAGGCTGACATAGCTCATTTATGACGAAAGTCACATTGAGCATGAAACCGTCCGATGAGACTTCCTTTGGGTCAACTTGCATTGCACGTCGTTTATGATTCGAGTTAACCACATGGGCAAACCAATCAAGGACGCGACCTCTGACTTCCTCGTTTGCTCGTACAAAATTGTTGATGACGGACATCAGATCGAATTGATGAGCGGACAATGTTACTTGGACCGCATTTTGAGCAGTGCGAACAGCACCCTCATTCATGTTGTCTGCGTTGGGAAAGTAAGATTTGGCCATGTCGCTCTGCAACGGGGATAAACGGAAAAATGGACCAAGCAGTGAATCCAGCTCGATTCTCGGGGCAGGTGCTTGTTTGTTGACAAAGCGCTCATCCTTGACCAAAGCCTGCATGATCTCCTTATACTTGGAGAACATAATCAAGACCTATCCTCGTGGTTTCAGTAATCTGGTCATCTCGGCAAGAAATTGGACTCTGAGATGGACATGCATACATTCATGGCCGGTCTGTAATCGTCCGCCATGGTCATATTGGCAACCTTAGCGCTGATATCAACCATGGAGCGGACAATGATATCCGCGTAAGATTCGTCTTCGTCGAACCTCGAGACAAGTTCGGCGAGGAAGTCCAAACAGACACCAGCCTCATTATCCATTCCCTTGAGGAGGTATGGCACGAGCGTGTCATGCCTGGGGTTCTCCTCGCGTCTAGATAGCTCCGGCGTGGCACAGGTCAGCCAACATACAACAAACACGGGTGGCTGGCACGGAGCAGCGGCGAATTGTGAACACGAACCCAAACAAGTCAGGGACCGTGAGAGCAAATAAGGCGTTACTCATGCATAATCGCCTAGCCTCCTTGACCAGTTCCAATCTTTCAGGTGGCGGGTCACGTTGCATAGCTGGTGATTTGGAGAAGCGGAGTATGCGCTTCCAGCATGGCAACAAATAATCTAGGAGCGGCTTGTTGTGAGGGAAAGACGAGGCTGCCTCGAGTATGGTGCCGTCCAGGTTGTCTTGGGACAGCAAAGGCCCCCGACCCTCGCCTTCAGCATTCGTTCCATCCCCTTGCAATTCTCTCGCGAGGTTGGGCAGGTACATCAGAGGGTGACCGGATACGTCGGTCTTTCTGCTTGGGTCCAGCGTTACTCTGAAGAAGTGGGATATGGTCCTATCGGCCCAATCCTCGGGAGATTCCTGTTTCTGGATCTTCTGCGGTCGCACTGCAGGCAAATTAACATCGGACTTTGGTCTTTTGGGTATAATGACGCCCTGAGGTTTGGTACCTTGTGATGCCGGCGTTGCTGGCTCCGCTGCCGTCTTGGTGGCAGGCTGGGATCTGGGCGGTGTTGGTGCTGCGGCGGGTGCTGATGTTTGGGAACCAGATTCTGGGGCTTGTCTGGCTTCGTCGGATTGCGAAGTTGAGGCTGCCACGTTTGAGGGCTTCGGCGACTCGTTCTCTTTGGTATCAGACTTGCCTTCTGCCGCCGTTGCGGAGGTAGAGGAGGCTGTCGAGGCACCCAGTTTCGCCAGTCGCCGCGCTCGCATCTAAGAACATTATACAACGTGTTAGATTGGCCGCATATTCCACCAGAGAGGCTCACGATAGGGAGCTCACCTGCTCTGCAGGCGGCAGTGTAGGCTCTGGCTCCTGCTCGTCGGGACCCATTCTTATGCTCTTTGCGGAGGGCGGCGGAACCCGAGAAAGTTGACTCTTGCTGGGATAAGTTCCGCTGTGGGATCACTAGTAATTCAAAAGCTCTCGCGATGGGAAGGAGGGTGCCACGGATTTATGTTTGGTTTTGCAGAATGATGATAAAATTAATGGCTGACTGTAAACGGCTCTCTGACGTACTGGAGCCGCTTCTCTAGAATAGTCTAGGCTAGAGTTTAGGGTAGGTAGGTAGGCAGGCAAATGAAGGCTGGGTCTGATGTTGCCAATGGCGGGGGTTAACCTGGGGAGCTCCTCGGGCCTTCATCCTTTGGCGGTTGGCCTTTGCCCGTGCCCCACTAAACAGGCAGCTTAAGGCGGTTAAGTGGGGCCGACCGGGCGTAGAAGCTTTATAATCCATCACATCTTTGTTCCGAAACTCCGTGTGGACCTTATTGTACACGCTGTCAAACAGAAAGTATACGGAGTAGAGCCGACAAGAAGCTACGTGTACATGAACCTTTCACTAGATAGCTACTGATATTTGGGTAGCGTGACAGCTGTCGTACCGACGGGATTGATCAATGCAAGGTGATCATCACCGATGAACGGTGCATATATATTTCGAATTGCTTGCTGTTCTGGCTTGAGCTCCAGTGTTTTACTAGAAAAGATCTATCCGTTGGTATCAAAGTTGAAAATGTCAACAAGTCCGTATCGTATGCCTCATACATATGCGCCAGCCTTTTAACAAAAAAAATCATCAGAAATCGTTCCAAGAAAATAACAGCAACTCATAAAATCATTCTCCGGTTTGAAAAGTGCTCCATAACAAGGAGCCTCAGGAGCCTCATAACATCACCGCAGCCAAACCTTCAGCGGAATGCGGATCAAAGACGGGGAGGAGTGATTGCATGAGGTTGCATCATTCCATAATGTCCTGCAGGATCAAACATCCTATCGTTCGCAGTGGTGCCCTGTCCGCTTGAGCCAGGTTCAGGGGCAGCCGCCAAAGTGGCACTTCCAACGGGGGTCACGGCATTTGTGGCCGCAGTGTTGAGCCGGTTCATACTGCCGCTGTACATGGACTTTTGGCGAGCGATTACAAACCGCAAATCCATACCGATTCCAGCAATGGCCGTCCGCAGCTCCGTGAGCTGGTCCTGCACAGGCAGAATCTCATTGACGAGCATTTGACTTTGTCTTGCATCCTGCTCGGCCAAACGCCGTTGTAAGCTTTCTACACGCTCTTCGCAGCTTGTAAGCCCAGCAAGTATGAAGCCGTGCGCGTCGTTTTGCATGCCGTCGCCATTGTACGGCGCGGAAGATGTGTTGACCCATGAGCCCCTTGTAGCGTCTTCGCTGTTGTGCCCAATTGCATTGTCTGCTAGTGAACTACCATCGCCTGAAAGATGAGATGCAGAATTCTGACGCAATGCCGTGCTGGAGGAGGCTCCAGAAACCGATCGGTTCAATAAGTCTGTCGATCTGGAGGAATTAATGGCGTTTTCGCCAGGGCCTGTGCGATGAAAGCTGTCTTGCCGCTCTGTCAAGTATTGGATAATCATCTCTTGCCGTTCGAGCTTCATCTGTTGGCCATCTGCCAAATCTCGAAGTGAAGCCATTTCCCTCCGGAAGCTCTGCTCCATGCGCGCGACGGCGCCAAACGCACAACCGCGCTCATGCTCCCCGATGAGGCAACGTTTTGCCTTGAATGTGCACCCAGCAGCAGCATACTCACAAGGTCTCGGAATATCTGGACAGTCTTGCTGCAGATGAACAGCATATCGATGCCGTAGAACTGAAGCACAGCAATGTTCGCACTCCCTTGCCGCACTGGTGCAGTCATTTTCGCAGTGATCGTCGGCATCCGAAGCCTCGATAAGGCTAAAGCACTGAGGGCACTGGACTATCATATGCTTGCAGCCCTCGCCAGCATCCATCCGTGCAACAAGCTTCTGACACGACGGGGCAGAACATGGCACCTTGGTGTAGTGGCACTCCCTTTCATAGTGCCGCTTTATGGAGCTTCGCGTTTCGACTTTGTTGCAGCGCCGGTTCGGACATCGGACTTGGAGCTCGTCAAGCAGGTTTTGTATAATGCGCGGGGCCGGTCGCGCGGGAAAGCGACCGCGTTCCAGGTCACGGGAAAACGACTTGCGGTCCAGCGGGCAACACTTATTGCTGTGCTCAAGGAGCCCGTCAAAACAGCCCGAGCAGAAGACATGACCGCACCTGGTAACAACAGGCAGAACCAATGGAGCTTGGCAGATAGGACACCATAAATTCTGGCTGACCTCCCCCACGTATTCAAGAGCTGGCCAATCTAAGCTCGGTGGCAGTGCTGCCGGCTCTGGCTCGAGAGATAGGACTGGCTCTGGCGGCGTATGGTTTAGAATTGCGAGGCTGGGGTTCTCGTCGCTGTGCGCGTAGTCCTCTCGAACCCCACTGTCCCGGTCTTCACGGTTGGTGCTGGTGGCGATCATCTCAACGCCATTGTAGTTGTGTTGCATGCGATGGCGACCGCCTGGAGGCAAGAGGCCTTCTTCGGGCGTATTCGGGGGCGGCATAATAACGCTCTTGAATAGACGGCTCTGGGGTATCGTCGATATATCTAGTATATTATCACGGGGTTGGAGGTTCGCTAAGCAGGTGGTGACGTATAGCAAGCTACTGCTCCGCAGCTCCGCAGACCGACCCGTATTGCTGGGAGTTGGCACCTGGAACGAAACGATGGGAAACAGCCGTAAACCGCCGGATATCGATGCCGTTGGCTCCGGCAGGGGCCAGAGACCAGCACCGATTCGATTAAAAAAATCAATCTAAAGACAAGCCCTACGGAACTTTTGGCAGATGAGGGCAATTGAATGAGAACCTTTACGGCCTGCCGGCTTGGAGAAAGCAAGGTCAGAAACCCAAAAGTTGACCTCGGATTGGGGACGACGGAGGATGGGGCGGTCTGCGATTTCGGATGATAGCCCGAGGAGAGACAGAAGTGGGGAAGCCGATCTTCCACAATCCAGCCCTGTGTACCTACAGGTAGGCTTACGTACCCAGGTACCTTGCCTATTGGTACTCTTTACCTCGCCACTCTCCTATATTGTCCTACCATGGCTGTCATTAATACCTTGTTGCTTGCTCTGGGCGGTCACACACTTTCGGCAATAGCCTAGACTAGCACTAGCTGCTATCCTGACAGCAGGTTCCTGGCAAGGATGTGGAGTGATCAGGAACACATACCATGAGCTAGCTGACAGCCCGCACGTGCAAGGTAAAAATTTTGGCATGGTGCTTTGAAAAATATTGTGCCCTATGTTGTTTTTCCCCCCTTCTCACGATAGAATTCAATGCAATCCGGACAATTGTCCTTTTCACAGTACACATACAAAACTGAAGACTTTTTGCTAGCACTATCAGTACCAAAGGACACTAGCCATTAATGTAGCTTGCTTGCTTAGGTTGGTGGCACCAAGTCGTTTGCCCCGCTAACTTGCCTCATTCTGGCTGCGTAAACAAAGGAAAAGATACGCGCGAAGGCACGCCACCTCGCAGAATCAACGAGAAGCCTCGGTTAGCCACCGAATCGGTGCTCAAATATGTTGCAATGCAAAATTCTCATTATACATAGTACAATTCCAGAGCCACGAGATTTTACACTGGCCTTGAGGTTCCTCCCAACGCGGTTGAAGCTCATTAGCCGCCCCAGTCACAGTCGACGAAAATCCCACAACAGGGCACGCTCTGACGTATGATGTCAACCCGCCCCGGCACTGTGATAGGGCATGACGAGAAGTCTGCCGCGGCTTTCCCATTCTGCGCGGCAAAGAAAAAAAAAAGAAAAAAGCGAGTCCAAATGCTCGCTACGCACAGGATCGTGTTACGAAGTAAACACCTTCAAGATTTTACCTTGGCAACAACCTGTTTGCGGAGAAATGCAACGTAGGTGGTTCTATACGTTGCCCCGAGCCCCAGTCGCGTGATTCCTCTGCTGGTGGATCTTGATGGGACCACGATGCTACCTTCTGAAGTAGGATCATATGCCGACTAGAACTAGAACTAGACTAGATGCAAATCTTGTCCAGTTTGGAGATATTTGCCTAAGCCTACCGGTACAAGGTCTACTACTACGTATATAATTACTCGGTAATAAATAGTAGTGCCGGTGGAGTATAGCCACTAGCAGAAAAGCCGGGATTGAATCGGCAACCTGCGTATAGAGTGCATATTTTGACCGTCGGTTCTAAGATATTACCGTCGGCTTCACGGTACTCGAGGGTTGAACTGTACCCCTGGTCTACCCCCTCACCCGTCACCAATGCTGCCCCTGAGCCATTGATTGCTACATACGTTTTGATCGTTTCCTCCCGCGCATTGCATACCCCACTTTGATTCCAGGTATACCTACACATATTGCCATATAGATGATAGTTCGCAATGGAAGGTACGTAGTAATTATAACATTCTTTGCAACGGTCGCAACAACACCTGCCAAGGACCCCAATCATCACCCCCGCAACATGCTACTACATCAAGTCGGGGATTACGGGGCCGAAATGGGGACTACAGGCAATACATGACCCCCCCTTATCATGGAGAGGGGCGAAGAAGTATATGCTATTGCCAGGGCTCGGTGCTTGGGCATGCTCATAAACATGCTCGTATAAGAGTGAAGCTATGAGCTGCCGTTGTCATCTAGGATACCTCGATACCTGGACACGCGGGGTTTTTTAAGGCAAAAGAAAAACAACCTACCACGTCCTCTGCCACAAGTCCTGCCACGCCAAGATGAGAGTCTCATTCTCAACCGCCGCCAGCTTCCTGCTGCACTCGGCAGTATTTGCACAGACGTACCAGCCGACCTGGCCGTCGACCGACCAACACAATGCCTCGCCAGAGTGGTTCAGGGACGCCAAGTTTGGCGTGTACTGGCACTGGGGTGCCTTCACGGTGCCGCAGTTCGGCAGCGAGTGGTACGGCCGCAACGTCTACTTGCCTGACACCAGCGAGCGCAGGCACCACACCACCACATACGGTGCGCCGCCCGAGGTGTGGGGGTACGAGAACTTCATCACCGGGAGGAACGACGCCAAGGGGAACTTTGTCCAGTTCAAACCCGTGCTCGCCTCGGACGGCGGTAGCTTCGACCCCGAGGCCTGGATGGCGGTCATCAAGGCGTCGGGAGCCAAGTTCGCCGGCCCTGTGGGCGAGCACCACGACGGCTTCTCCATGTGGAAGAGCGAGGTCAACGAGTGGAACTCGGTTGACCTAGGCCCCAAGATTGACCTGCTGAAGCTGTTCGCGGGCCTGGTCAGGGGTAACGGACTGAAGCTGGTCGTGGCCCTGCACCAAGCCTTCAACCACAACGGGTTCTTCGAAGATGCCCCGCATCAGACTGACCCCAGCCTGCAGAAGCTCTTTGGCCAGCTGCCCAAGAACGTATCCGACCAGCTCTGGTTCGACAAGGCCCGCGAGGTCATCGATCATGTGCAACCCGACATGATCTGGAACGACTTTTCCCTGGACAGCCCCGGCTACTGCCAAAACCCCAAGTTCTCATGCAACATCGAGGAAAGCCAACGGCTCAAGTACCTGGCCTACTACTTCAACGCCGGTGAGCGCTGGGGCAAGGAGGTCGTCACCAGCTACAAGCACTTTGACCACGGTTTCCGCACCACGTCGGCCGTCGCAGACTGGGAGCGCGGAGGTCCCGCGGAGCTCGAGCGCCCTTACTGGCTCACCGACGACGCCATCAGCGCGACAAGCTGGAGCTACACCGAAGGCATCAGCTATTACAACTCGACCCAGATGATCCACTCCATGCTCGACCGCGTCAGCAAGAACGGCAACATGCTGCTCAACGTCTCCCCTACCGCCGCAGGCGTCATGCCCGCGGATCAGCAGCAGGTCCTCCGCGACATCGGGACCTACCTCGCCCGCTACGGGGAGTCCATCTACAGCACCCGTGCTTGGGATATATACGGCGAGGGCCCGACAAAGGCCGGCGGCGGTTCATTCACTGGCCCGATGATGGGCAACTCGAACGACCTGCGCTTTACGCGCAACAAGGACGGCAACGTCCTCTACGTGAGCGTTCTCGGCTGGCCAAGCAGCGGCCAGGTCCCCATCAAAGCCCTCGGCTCCGACCGCCTCGTGGACGTTTCCAGCCTGCGGTCCGTCCAGCTCATGGGAGACAAGGCCGGTGACTTTATCGATGTGACAGGCTTCAGCCAGGCCGCCGACGCGCTCGTTGTTACCCTCCCGCAACAGCCCGCCCGGTCGCCCGCTTACGTCCTCAAGCTTACCTTTGACAGCAAGATTCCCGTGGTTCAGCAGGCACTGGGTGCCTCTGTTTTCGCCTCTCCCGATGCCACGGGCGCCGGCGTGTCGCTCGCAAAGGGCAACTTCACGCAAATGTGGGTTGCGGATGCAGGGCTCAAGCTGAGCGATGTTCGTTTCCTGCGTGTTTCTGAAGGCGCATCGGTGACGCTCTATGCCGAGGACAATCAGACTGGTACATCGACGAAACTCGGGGCGGGAGACCACCAGCTTGAAGCTGGCTCTGTTGGGTCCCTTGCTGTTGGTGCTGCATAGAATACCGGGGCAGAATAATGATCGCCTGTCATTTGTATATCCTTAGAAGTTGAAACACAAAAGTTACCAAAGTAATAATAGCACAGGTCCCAATTCTGTACCAATCACTATTTGAACTTTAGTCGAATCACCTATCTCGGCTGCTCGACCCTCCCTATAAAATGTTCATCTCTCAGCGCCTTTGCCGGGACGAGTAGCGTCTGCGGACCGCGAACCAATATCTGATTCTCTGCCCACTGTCTCATCCGAGAGACCTTTGACTTCGCCCCTGCCACCGCTGCCTGAAAATCCTTATCCCACAATGCGGCAGAAGCCGGCGTGAGAGCAAGCAAAGTGCCCTCGATGTGCGCCAGATAAACATTCAGGCCTTGCAATGTCTCTAGCACCCGATAAGGGGAGCGCGGCTCGTCCTCTCTCGGAAACAGCGCCTCGCGGAGGACCTTTGCACGGCTCTGGCCCGTCTGTTTGTTCTCACCATACTTGGTGGTAAAGGCTTGAATTTCGGTACGGGCGCTTTCGGCGAGTCCCTCGAGGACTTTCAACCCGCCCTGAACCTCGGCATCGTGCACCAGCCTGGGTATGATCTGGGAGTATATCTCGGCCAGCTGCACAATGCACTCCTGGCATTCGCCAAGCCATATCCCCAAGTGACGCTCTCTTCCTGATAGATCCGCCTTCATGGAAGCAGCATCGGCATCGGCATCTGCAAAGTTACGCTTGTTTGCGTTTTTTGCTGCCTCGCTCTGCATCTCCCTGATGTATGGGCCTTTGGTGTCCAGAGGAATGTTTTCAATCCTAACTGCGCCTGCCTTGAAAGTTGGTTGCTTCGATATAGGGTCCCAATAAGCTGGAAAGTGTCAGTATCAGCAGGAGATATCACCAGGTGTATGAGAGAGGCCTTGACTCACAGATCGTCAAGTCATTAGCAGCTCTGGACCTGCCATCTTCCGAGTCCCAGGATCCAAAGTGAAATGGAATAAAAGCCTGGCCGGGAATTATATCACCGATTCGTGCCTTGACTTCAATAGCGCCGCGTCTTGACCTTACAATGACCATATTGCCATCCTTGACATTGAAACTGGCCGCATCCTTCTCAGAGAGCCGAACCTCGGGTTCAGGACATGCCTTGCGTAACGCAGGAGCACGTCCAGTCTTTGTTCTTGTGTGAAACTGATAAACGTTCCGCCCCGTCGCCAGGCGTAGAGGATACTGGTCGTTTGGCTCTTCGGGGTGAGCCACGTATCTACACGACTTCAGAATTGCTCTGCCTGCCGGGTTCAGGACGCGGTACTGATCTACGGTGTATGGGGCACCCGTTTCGAGGTCGTGCCCAAACGACTCACACTCGTCCAGATCCGTATAGAACTGACCACCTTCATAGAGTCTCTCTCTACCCATCGGCCAGTCTTGATTGCAGGGCCATTGGATGCCAGATCCCCCTGTAAGCCTTTCATACGAGAGTCCAGTATAGTCGCAAGGCCTCCCAGCGGAAACGCGTTTCCAGGCTTCAAAGACTTCCTCCGGTGTGGTGTAAGGAAGCAGGTCCTTACCGTCCTTGTCTTTGAACCCCATACGTTGGGAATAATCCAAAAATATGTCCAGATCAGACCGGGCCTCTCCGGGCGGATCGACTGCCTTGTGTGAGATGTGCACGGTACGGTCGACGTTGGTGAAACACCCTGTTTTCTCGCCCCATTGAGCCGCAGGCAGCACTACGTCTGCAAGTTGCCCAGTTTCTGTCATGAAGATGTCCTGGCAAACAACAAACATCTCCGGAGAGCTAAAGATACGCCTGATGCGAGGAAGGTCCGGAAGGCTGACCAGTGGGTTTGTGCCCGAGATCCAACACATGCGTATTGACCCTTGCTCCATAAAGTTGAGCATGTTCTGGATGTGTGTCGGCTCGCACCAGTGCGGAAGTTTGGAAACGTCAATGTTCCACAGATCTGCAAGCTCCTGCATGTGTCGTGGATTCTGGTGATTCCTGAAGCCGGGGAACTCGCCGTCGCAGCCGGTCTCACGGTTGTTTTGCGCCGTGGGCTGACCATTCATCTGTAGCACGCCACTCCCTGGCTTGCCGATCAGACCTCGGATTAGGTTGATATTGTTGATTTGGCAAGCACTGGCCGTTGCCTGATTAGACTGGTAGACGCCTTGAAGAGCGGTTGACAATAGAGTCTGTGTTTGACCAAGTATGGATGCAGCAGTCTCAACATCCGCCGCCGGCACTCCTGTGAGCTTCTCAACGTACTCGGGGGTGTAATCATTGACTTTTTCCCTCAGCTCGGAGACGCCTATTGTATGCTTGGCAATAAAATCGTTATCCACCCAATTCTTCTCAAACATGACATGTTGGATCCCGTTGAGCAAGGCCAAATTGGTCCCAATCTTGGGAGCCAAGTGCAGTGTTGCCTTTTTGGCGACCTCGGAACGCCTTGGGTCAACGGCTATCAATTTTGGCGGATGAGGACCCTCCAGGCGGTCAAGTATCCGAGACCACAATACAGTTTGCGTGGCGGCCATATTATGACCAACCATAAAGATACAGTCGGTGTAGTCGATGTCTGTGTATGATCCAGCCTGACCGTCGGACCCGAAAGATTCCCTCATCGAGGCTGCAGCAGTTGCTGTGCACAACCGTGTGTTTCCATCCCTGTGATGGACAAAGTTAGTCTTGTTGGCAACGTTTGGGCAGTCCCTCGTCAGAGTGCGGGTCATCCTTACATGTGCAGCGTGTTCAACCCAGCTTTTCCGATGAGAGCCAGAGCATAGTACTCTTCCAAGAATAGTTGGCCAGAGGTGTAAAATGAAATACTGTGGTTTGTGAGCGTTGAAGAAAGCCTCTTAGACTTTCTCACTATGAGATTCATCGCCTCATCCCAGCTGGCCCGTTCGAGGCGCCCGTTCTTGCGAATCAAGGGGTGTGTGAGACGATCTCTGTTGTGAATTGATTTCCATCTACGAAGAATGAGCGTTAGACATAATATCAAGTCATCGTTTGGCACATATTTTCAACTTACCCATGAAGGCCCTTGGGTCCTAGTCGGCCCTTGCTTACACGGTCTGCGGCTCGCCCTCGCACGCCCACCACATGTCCGTCTTTGACGCCTATATCCAATCCACACCCGTTGCTAAAGCCGTGCAATTTGTTAGCTTATGTAGCTTGGAGCGATGATGGGCCATGAATGGCTCCTCACCTGCAAAGAACGCAGGCACTTTGTACCCATTTTTCAGGCTCCTTGTCCCATGCATAGTCGACTCTTGTTGGCCATTCGGCCTTGTATGGTGCTCGTGGCCCCCATATATCCTCTATAGAGTTGCGACATTGTGACTTGGGAGATAACTGCTCGTGCATGATGCATCAAACATCTAAAGGTGTAGACTGGAGGAAAAAGCCCGATGGTGCTCTGGAGGGCCTGATGAGCTACTGTAGTGGCTGTTTTAAGTAAAAGATATACTTTTCCATTGTTGGTAACCACCAATTTTGGTAGGCATGAACTATTATTCACTTCCTTAGTCCTCAAAACAACATTTGTATTTCACCTGCATATCCGTTTCAATGACGGTGATTTGACGTCATTAAAGACTTTTGTTGCTATCTTGAGTCGCGTGTTAGCGAGCCGTGAATTGCATTTCCGCGGATAGTGACCTGGATATCTCCAAAACTGGCAAATATGTTCGTGGAAAGGAAACCAGCCGGGCGGTTTCTGACCATTCCACTTTGACTTGGAAGTTCCCAATTCACCCAGTCAGTGGCCATATACTAGGCCGGTTTCGCTTTATATTCATGAACTCTCTCCAGACCAAGCGCTGCCTGTGCTGAGTCCATTCGGTAAAGGCGAAGATATGGCAACATCATATACCACAGCACTTGAGCTGCTCCAACAGGCCTCTCAAGAAGCAAAAGGTGCCAATGATGGGGGTCAAGTGGAAGTTGTCCCCCTGCTCGACTCCATTGGTCGTATCACCGCAAGCGACATCCGCAGCCGTCTTACAACACCAGAGTTCGATACATCGGCGATGGACGGGTACGCTATCAGCTCGGCTGCAACGCGGAGTGCAACACCCGAGTGTCCATTGATATTTCGCGTAAAAGGAGCCATAGCCGCTGGCGACGAGCCCAAGTCGTGGCCATCCCATCCAGTCGATGACTGTCGAATAGCAGGAACGTGCATCGAGATCATGACTGGAGCTAGGTTTCCGGAACCTGGCCCCGGAGAGGAGGAATTAGACGCTTGCGTCAAGATGGAGGATATCCGTCCTGTTTCGTCATCAACTTCTCATGTCAGAAAAGGCCATACATCTTTGAAGCCTGCAAAGTTCATCGTCGTGGCCAGGCCTGTGCCAAGGTGCGCAAACCGACGATTTGCAGGAGGGGACATCTGCGAGGGCGACATGGTTGTTCGAGCTGGTCAGACGATATATGCATCGCAGCTGATGCCATTGGCATCTGTAGGAATACAGTCAGTTGCTGTGCAAAGGAGGCTGAAAGTTCAAGTGTTTTCCACTGGCAAAGAGTTGCTGAGGGAACATCATGAAGTCGCGAACGGAGTCAACCAGCTAGACGGCCGAAACAAAACACATAGGGCAAACCCACAAGGAAGCAGCATCAGAGATGTCAACGGTATCTTTCTTACAGCCGCTTTCCGCGAAGTTGGTGCCAACTCACAATTCCTGGGGCAGTTGGCGGATGATGCCCAAGATATTGCGAAAGCAATTTCTAATATTCTCAGCTCAACTTCACCCCCAGATGTGATTACAACAAGCGGTGGCGTATCGGTTGGAAAATTCGACCACGTACGTGGTGCACTGGAGCAGCACATCCATGGCACTAGGATTATCTTTCATGGGCTAGCTATTAGACCAGGCCACCCAGTACTTTTTGCAATGCTGGCAAATAGTGCAGGCCGAGAAACGGCGTTCTTTGGCTTCCCAGGAAATCCAGGAGCAGCGGCAGCTTGCTTTAGATTTCTCGCGGCACCGTATGTGCGCCGCCTGACTGGACAGAGTCCAGAGACAGCTACCAAAGCATCATTTGTGCCGCAGAGCACAAACACACAAGCTCGAAAAAGCCAGAAGAATGATGTGTTTCAGACTGGACGAGTGGGTACTGGAGAAGGAGGACGAATAGAGGTTGTGGAGGTAGGAGAGTCCGAAGGGCCTGCTAAGTTATGGCCTTTTGTCGAAGCCAATTGCTGGATTCATTTTCGCAAAGGAGACAACCATGAGAAAGGAGACATTGTAGATTGCTACCCAATAACGCAATGTGGCTTTGGTTTAAGCTCATGAGACAAGTCCATACATACGGCTCAGGCGGTAGATAAGATTCTGTCGTTGTAACGCTTAATTCTCAAGGCCTCTTCCCACTCTTCCTTCGTGTTGACGTTGAAGAGACGAGATATTTTTTCAGGGCCATCACTGAAATCAGGCTCTCCATCCTCGTTACACCCTGTCTGCCGTGGAGGTGCAAGCACTAATCCACCCAACTGACGCACTACTGCACTTGGACTTGACTTGCCATTAGCCGTGTTATCCTCGAGTCGCCGCAGAGCTTCTGGGCTCCATATGGCGAGAAGCGGCTCGATGAAGCCCTCGTCATTCCGGAAGCAAGTCACGGGAGTTTGATATTCAGACTGAAGTTGTTGCAATACTTCGGTGGTGCAGAAGGGAAAATCACAGGCCAGCACGAGCCAACTGACGTCGGGATATGCTCGGTGAGCTGCCAAGAGTCCGGCTGCTGGGCCGGTGGACTCCTGCCTGGAATCTTTTCCCTCATCCATGAGCACCTTCAGGCTTGGCTCGTGGTGTTTATTCAATGTAGAAAGTCCATCGAAAGGCTGCAAATCCTCGGGAGCGAGCACACAGGGACCCTGTTCCGTTGCAGTGCGTAGGGTATGGTCCAAAATCGAATCGTGCGCAAGGGAGATGAACACAGTGCCTAAATCTGGACAAGCGGCATGCAGAGTTTTGGCGAGCTGCAGATACAGTGGCTGGCCATCGGGAAGTGGCAGGAGGTGCTTTGGCGAGCCCATCCGCGTCGACCTGCCACCAGCGAGGAGGAGAGGTCTCATCGAGCTATATCGCCGTGTCGAATCTGATTTCATTGGTTCTTTTTAATGCTTCTTGACTTGTCTTACTTTTTCTGTAAAATTTGGTGTTTTGGTCCATATTTCAAGAGAATAAATTGCACACCAATTGTGGAAAAAATAAAAGAAAATAGGATTGTTGAGTGTTACAAGTATCAACTTTCCTTAGGGCATCAGATCCCCACCTGCCATTTGTATTCCGATGACGTATTTTGACGCAGGAGACCTTGAGAAGGAGAATAATACAACTTTTGTATTTTTCCCCAGTGTTTTTCTTTTCAATACGGTACATTTCAAGTACTTCCGCGTTGGATGAAGTGCTCCTAAATGTGGCTATCTCGACCCTCAGGCAAATTTCCGCCCCTTGGAGTTGTAAAATCCAACAGTCTTGCTCCATTTTACCTCACCCTCCCTCTTCAGAAGTGCATTCCGGACATCTTTTACTTCGGAAACATCCTGACAGCACAACAATTCAGACTCGCCTGTAATGACTTTCTCATCTGCAGTTTGGGCCAATCCCACGATCTCTTCGATTGCTGAATGTATCTGCTGGATTGGGACTGGATAACAGACGCCATGCCTGCCTCTTTGCCGGTTCTTGTTATCAGGTCCAGAAACACGAGCAAGGAGCCTTCCACACCGCTGACTTTGAGTGGTACCACTCCGCAGGCCAATAGCGTTTCGAGCTGGATCGGAATATCGATGGAGAAGCCCTCAGACCGTTTCAAACGGAATGGCCGATTGTATGGACCCTTTGTCTCGAGTCGGTAGGCCCTTTTCCATGACAGCAGGAAGAACAGCACATCTTGCGACTTCAAGCCTGTGACTCTGCGGAGCTCCTCGACGCTGCGGCACCGGAACCTATCGTGAAGAAAGTCGTGCCATGGCCAACCAGAGACTCTATGGGCCTTGGATACCAGAACCACAAAGCCAGCCAAAACCCAGGTGAAGGTGGCGATGTTGAAGAGATCTACGCCTTCTATGCTTTCGCCGAGTGTGAAAGCGCTCGTGAGACCCAGTGCGACCATGATCAAACAGATGAAGGAAATGGTCAAAGAGTATTGCAGACATCGCACCGTCACCGAGGCCTCGTCAATCTCCCAGCCTGAGGTAGCACGTTGTATGAGGGATATCTTCTGCATCTCCTGTGCCAGACTTCTCGTCTTTTGTCGTGAGAGGGTGTTAGACCATGCTTCTGACTCTTCGAGGGTAGAACTAAGAAGTGCCAACCGATTTTTTGAAATGAGTGACTGTGGCAAGGAAACCGCATCCTCTTTCTCCGGACGGATTGTGCGGATTGTCGTTGCCTGTATTGGGGTCAATTCAGACAGTTCTGGCTCTCTGTTGGGATACTTTTCTCTGAAATTAAGCGTGATCTGTCAGGTGAATTAGATCAGACTTACTTCCATCTCTTTCATCTCAGACAATTCAGCAAGTGCCTGAACGGCCTGTTTAAGCTTCTTCGCAACATAGGGCTTGGCAAAGGCCAGCGGAGTGATGATGGACACCAGGTTCGCGACCTGTGTGAACGAGATGCTCTCTTGATGCAATGGAATGCCACCTTCCCTCTCCCACGAACAGGCCAAAGTTCCGCGTTGATGGCCTTGAGTAGGTGCAGGAGGTGCCTTGTTCGCCTCCCGGTTTAGATGCAAGCCAACTTCCATAGCCAACCGCGGTGAAGCCTGCGTGAATGATAAAGGAAAAGGTTCTGCAAGTCCTTCTATGTTCCCACCACGATCTTGATGGAGTATTACTGGTACGGCGTCGATACCAGCCCTGAACACTACGGCGCATACTTCCAGCTTGTCGTTAGCCACTGCACCCGGTGCTATGGCCCCAAGCTCCTCGAGAACGGTTGAAAGACTGTCCTAAAGCCAGCGGGAGACAAGAGCGTGAGTACCACAGTAGCGAAGAACAGCGTCATCAATGACTTTGATATCAGGCTCGATATTCGCGAATCTGAGTGTACTCGCAATAGTGTTAGAAGTACCCGTAGCGTACGTTTCAAAATCCCTCCCTAAATACTTCAGCTTGGTGGACATCTTGGCCAGGCAAGCAACTATGACCAATCGCCAATACGGGTCGGATATAACTGCCAAGGCCATATGGGCGAGGGTGATGGTGAAGAATCCAATGCACGCAAAAAACCGCAAGTAGTTCTTGGTGTTCTTCAACTCAGTACAACGCGCTAGGAACCTCTGGGCAGCTTGCTGGCCCGTCACTACTTCTCTCCTAACCTTTTGTTGTTTGGATCCCCGCCTCTCGTCTAGGGCATGAGAACGGCCAGGAATTGCGCCTAGGAAGTCATGTTTAGTGCTGCTCAGCTGTTACAGCATGCTTTGACAACTTTGGAGTCTTTGTACCGTAGCTATGATGTAGCTATGGATGGAGTGGACAACCTCGTCTTCGGCGAGCCAGATCTGAAGCGCATGATGCAAAACATCGGCATCTTTGCCAAGCTCAGTCAGGCTCGCCTCGCTAACTAGCTCTTCACCTTGTGTCATCGGAAACATGGGTGGCAGCTCTGACAGCGGCCGTTGCGCATCCCTGAGAAGGCGCTTGGCTTCCAGCTCCCACAATGACCGCTCCGCGTCGATGCTGACACATCCACCGAGCGAACCGAACCTCGGCATCCCGGACGAGAAATCATCATCATTATGCCCAGTTTTTGAGTACGTAACCGGGGCTGCAAACCTCATGACTCTACGGAGTATCTCATCGTTGACTTTTTCGGCAGCCACTGGATCATGGGACATATTTTCAGCTGACAGACGCTCGCGATCTCTGCCTCGATTGTTGGTATGGAACCGGCCAGGGGCACCGTACACACCTCCGTACTTTCTGCTGCATCATGGGCACGCGATTCATCTGCGTCGAATGCGTCATTATTTATTATTTGAACGCAAGTAAGACAGGGTGGAAAGCAAGGCTGCAGGATGTCAACAGATAGTTAACGTGTTGAAATCAGTCCAACAACCTGATATCAGCATCAACAGGGCTTTGATTAATCGATGAGGTGTGACCGCGCGGCGAATCTGAACCCACAGAATGGAAGACCTTGAGGCATCATTTCAGGCCTTTGTTGAGATTCTTGCCAAAGACAGCCAACATGAAAGGCTCGTTTCACCCCTATCCCCTCAATCAAGTCGTTATACGAGCAGTGAAAGTTCTAGTACCTCAGATGTCTCTTCCAATGGCAGCCAAAATCCTCGAGAGCTTATCCATGTGCGACGCAGAACTCCCAAAATAACAAGGCCTGCCTCGATTAAATCAAAAACAAAACAAATACTGCGCGAGAGAGAGACGCGGGACACGTTGACCGAAATCGTTATGTCAGACAAGGCAGCCGACCCGTCTGTGACCTCTAAGACGCGCCGTCAGATACAAATCTGAAAGGAAACTTGGAGTGTTATAAGCGGGCTACAACGTGGCGTGCCTGAAAAGCCTATTCTACACTCTACCGACTTGGTTCATATCTATATAGAGCTGAAACAGCTCGAAGTGGACGAGCCACCCGATACGGAACTAAAGGATGAACTTTGCCAGCTTCTCGCGCTCATCGATTGCGAATTGAAGGCAGATCTGTTTGCACAAAAAGAAGGGAGAGTCACTTTTAATGAGATCGCAAAACTCTTCCACACCGGCTCCTTGGTTTGTTTCCGTTACAGGGGCAAAACGCTGAGGGTGGATGCATCCTATGATATCTGCGCTCCCGTGAGAGCAGCGACAATGGGCTTGGACGTGGATGGGGACTTTCTGAGCATTCGAACCACGCTCCCAATTCACTAGAATCACCAGGCTCCCCCTCAACCTAAAAGAACTAGTTCTAGAGAAGCTGATGGCGACTCGAAGTCTGAAGAAATAGACCGTTTAGGCTTAGAAGATGACGGCACACATAGGTTCTAGTGTGTCCTGGGGCCATGTAGTCATTACACAATCCGACGCTTCCAAGGGAACAAATCATTGACGGGTGCTGAAGATCTCCCCCTTGCCTCGTTCTACATCCTCCACACGCATGAAACTCGAGATTATCCAGAGGATGACCCAGCGGCGAAGCACATTAATCAATATCCCTGAAGACATTTACTCGTTCTGGTCGTATAATGGCCCTGTCGAGTTCGGTCGTAGTGACTGTGGCCTTGACGATCGGCTTCTGGGATCTCCTGGTGAAGGTGGAGGTTTTGGCAACTGGCATGTGAGTGTCGGGGTTTTTTTCTTCTTCTTTTTTGGTGCAGGTCATAGAACCTCTGAATATTGGCCCAAGTATGACGTTAATGAGCAATCGCGGTGGTCGCTTCAAAATAAGCAGGTCAGTACCCGAATTCTGATACAAAACTCTCCCGGTCCAACAAATATACTCCATGTCGAGGGGGAAAGGCCTCGAGTACTTAATCTTGACGAACTGGCCATGAACCCTTGGTTTCTATGTTATTTACCTGTTGGTGGACTCGGCAGACAGATGGTTGATCTCGTGGACTTCTTAAGTCCTGTTCAGTGGTTGCCAGATCCCCTGGCTGTAGTAAGCCATCTCAGAAAGCTCGAACTTGCGGAAAGGATACGTAACTACACACCTCTGGTGACTCTCACTGAGTCTGTTCGGGATCGGTCTATTGAGACGCCCTACCACACGCTACCTAAGATGGGATTATATCTCATGCTCAAATGCGAATGGGAGGCATGCAGACGCTTCGTCGAAGGTGGGTTCATAGTCACATAGGTGGCATGCTTCTAATGATGGCTGTGGCGAGCAACTAACATATACCAATGACTGCCCCTTTGGTCTATTTATCCGTGAAGCAATTGCCGAGCATGACCAAAGACCGATTGTGCAAGTCAACATGCATCATCTTCTCAACGCTGTCATGGCAAACGCCGCAGACCATTTCTCAAGGGCGGAACAATTCAAGAGCTACCTTGGTTGAGATTTATACAAGGCATCCGGGAAGAGTGCCGTTTATATAATCAAAAGGTGCAACGAGGTGATGGAAAACCGTCCGGTGACCAAGCCAGAATTCCTTCCCTTGACCAGAGGTAGATCTTCCTGTTGACCCAAGCCATGACGAGGAGAGCTGAAAAAAGGTCAACATACGTGACTGTGAAAACACGGTCGTCTTTGTCAACCATCTATTATTGTTCCCAATGATTGTGTTTTTATGGCCAGGAGTTGATGTACAGTAGAGATGGATCCAGACTTGGAACAGCTGGAGATGGACATTATTGATATAAATTAGACGGGTAGGACGACTAGGGTGATTTTCGATCCATAGCCAGCATGGTGTAGGGGGGGGGGGGGGGGGGGGGGGGTGAATATTGACTTCAATCGTGGGGATCTATCCCCTCACAACAGGACTACGGTACATCTAGTCTAGTTCTAGACTAGACTAGAGGCTACTTGGTGCGATCCAGGAATCTAGTGCTTATGCGGCTTAATCAGCGTATTGCAAGACCGTCTCACCGCAATTGGTCAGACAACCTAGGTGCTTTGTCGCTTGTGACGTTCCTATGGCTGTATGCCTAATATAGCCGCTTCATGGAGCCGCAATGTAGACCAAGTAAAAGTAGTACATAAGCTGACGTGAGCGGGAACGTACGAACATGGGATACTTGGCTAGCGACCCTGATCACTAAAAAGTCAAACCACTCGAACACTCAAAAGCTCAATATGTATATGTGTAAGTGCTCTAGACCTAGAAACTAGAAGCGTTGCACAGCGACTTTAGCCCGCTACGTGTACTATAAATTTAGCTGTATACCTCGGCGTTCTCTTGTGATTGTAACAAAACAGAAACCCACGATGCCATTCACCACAAACGCCTGTGAGCTGGCTACTAACTAAGAGCGCCAAGGGCGGCTGAAATTCGCGCTACGGCTGAATGGGGTCAACATGGTGCAGGGTTCTGCATCAAATGGAAGACGCATGATGTTTAACTGTCTCTTCTCGTTGTGGCCTTGCCATTTTTACCCAGGAACTCATCAGCTGCTGCAGGGGCTACTTGGGTGGTAACACGGTTAATGAAACGCTAACTGTGGCCATCGCACCAGCAGCAGAGACACATCACTTTTTGTTCAGGTTATTTCACCACGATGCCCCTTTTCCCACATGCGCCATATCGGTAGCCTTACTGCCGATGCAGCACATGATGGGGTGGGTTAACATGACCATAGAGACGGTCAACTCAACATGATCCATCGGGGTCTGGCCAGGCTAGGCATGAGAAAGATCTTCTGGCTGAAGACGTCTATGGCGTATATGAAGGTCGTTTACCGCGGCCTTTTCGACGGTGCCGTTAATTGAGAACCAAAGACCAATGTAGCAACAGTACGATTTATCATTCTTGCACAAGTTTCGAATCAAATACTTTCAAACATATATTTTCCACCACAAGCTGCCTCGCCCAAAACACACATGGACGGCAGAATGAATAACGAGACCGTGATCCTGGCTCCCGAGCAAAGAAACTATAACAAAGCCCCACAAGAGCATGTATCAGCATTCTGGGACTCTTTCTTCATTAAGAAGCCAGGCAAGGTGACATCAATCTTCCCACGAAGCCTCTACCGGAGCCTGCTGCCGCTGGAGAAACTCAGCCTGTCGAGCTCTAGTAAAAATGCTGCCGAGTCCTATGAGGCCGCCGCCCGCGAGTGCCGCGAGCGCGTCAAGCGCATCGTGCGCGAGGCTCATCGCACAAACGAAAAGTTCACCGACCCAGGCTTCGACCTGGCCATGGACTATTCCCGCAACACCCTCGACGGGCTGCGCAGCAAGAGCGACTTCAACACGGGCTCGGTCCACCGGGTCGACTGGATCTTTGAGAACCCGCAGTTCACCATCAACGGCTACGAGGCCTCCGACATCGTCCAGGGCGCCATCGGCGACTGCTGGTGGCTCGCGGGCACCGCGACCATAGCGCACCGCAAGGATCTCATGGAGCGCGTGTGCGTTGCCCGGGATGAAGAAGTCGGGGTTTACGGCTTCGTCTTCTATCGCGACGGAGAGTGGGAGCCCGTCTTGGTCGATGACAGCTTATACCTCGCCGCTTCTGATTTCCGTGAGGATCACGACCCAACAGGCAAGAAAGCACGCGAGTGGCGTCGCAGGTGAGTAGTTATTCCCTGCCACCGATCTGTGTCTGCTGTGTCTGCTATGGCTGCAGATTCCTCGGCGCTCCCAAGCTAATCATCATTTCATAGCCACCAAACTGGATCCAATGCACTCTTCTTCTCCAAATGCCAAGATCCGAACGAAATTTGGCTCCCTCTAATGGAGAAAGCATATGCCAAGATCCACGGAGACTAGTGAGTCAGCACTCAATAGGTATAATATCTGTTTGCATGCGAGAGATTACTAACAAGCCTGCGGTGGTACCCAAACAGTCACTCTATTGAATCCGGGTGGGCCGGACAGGCTGTCGAAGACATGACTGGTGGTGTAACCGCCAATCTTGCCACCAATTGTGTCCTGAACAAGGACAAGATGTGGCGTGAACTGTCGAGCAAGGATGGAGAATTCGTATTTGCTCTAGGCTCCCGACAGGACGATAGCGATGGTTTGTTTGGTGGCCATGCATACTCCATCCTCCAAGCCACAGAGGTGAGTGGTGAGGATGGCCAAAAAGTGAGACTCGTGCAGGTTAGGTTAGTTATACTCACCCATCACTGGCCTTTCAGTTCCCGGGAAGTACCCATGGCTGATTTGTTACCCCAAACCTAAACAGAAACCCCTGGGGCGATCACGAGTGGAATGGCCCATGGTCAGATGGGTCGAAAGAGTGGACGCCATACTGGATGAAGAAGCTTAACCATACATTTGGTGATGATGGTGTCTTTTGGATAACATATCGTGATATGCTTGAGAAGTTCGAAGATATTTCTCGAACTCGGCTCTTCGACAGGAGTTGGACCGTGGTCCAACAGTGGGCCACGATGAATATTTCTTGGGTCACTGGCTACTCGCAGTCCAAGTTCTCGCTCGAGGTAAGCTTGTTCACCCTTTTCATCACAGTAATAACTCAGCTACTAAATGCCCACAGATCAAACAAGGAGGCTTGGTAGTCATCACTTTGGCCCAGCTGGATGATCGTTATTTCAGAGGGTTGGAGGGCCAGTACGACTTTTCGCTGCATTTCGTGCTTCAGGGACAAGGAGCCACGCCCGGAGACCACATTTGTCGCGTGCGTGCTGGTATACATAACGGCAAGCGATCAGTTTCTTGCGAAGTGGAGCTCGAGGCAGGTTGCTACGAGGTCATCCCAAAGATCACCGCCACTCGCGATACCAACAAGGACATGGTGGAAGACATTGTCAAGGAGCATGCCCAAAGCAACCCGCAGAAGCTACGCCAGATTGGGATGCAGTATGATCTGGCTCACGCAAAGGCTGGTATTACTGACGAAGACCTCGTGCTTCATACCAAGGCGGAGAAGAAGAAACTTGAGGAGGAAAAGAGAAAGATCAAGGAGAAAGAGGCGAGGGAAAAGAGAAAGACTAAGGAAAAAGAGGCCAAAGAAAAGAGGAGACAGCAGAGGTCGTCTGCCAAACAGCAGGAACCTCAAGCGAAGCAAGCCGAGCAGCAGAATGAAGCAGCTTCAGGTGCGGACCACGTTGAGGACCAAAAGCAAGCTGACGTCAAAGACGTCAAAGAGGACGGTGACAAAGATCCCAAGGTTGATGAGGAGAAGACCGAGGTTGACAGTGCCCCAGTGAAGACTAAACCTGAAGAAGACAAGGTGCTGGACGGATTGAAGCCGTTCAAGTGCAAAGCTTGCGAGGAGCGGGAGCGACAGAGGGAGGAGGAAGACAAAGATGGAAAAGACGACAGCGACGACAACAACAGTGATGACAGTGATGAGGACTATACCGATGATGATGATGATGATGATGACGACGCCAGCAGCGGATCCTCGGATGACCTTCATGATCACCCTGGACCATGGAATGCGGTAGGTTCTCTCCAACCACCATATCAATCTTCTATCGTTTACCTTCGAGCGACAATGACTGACATTTCCCGTCACATGGCGCCAGGTCTGTGTTGTCGGACTCCGAGTTTACTCGCAGTGTGAAAATGTGTCTGTCAAGCTTGTAGAGCCCAAAGACCCCGAAGAGGGAGCTTTGCTTTCGGTAGATTCGGTCCCAGCTGGCGCAACAATGTGAGGTCGGAAGGTTCGTAAACAGTATCATAATGACCGCTGTGACTAGGTACCTAGGTAGGCAGATAGCAGGATGAAATTGGGTAACACCGGAAACTTCGAGCCAAAGATTGTATACAATAATAGCAAGCTCTCAATTCCGCCAGCGCCTGTGTACCTAAATTTGAATCTCGCAAACAAACCCCAAATTTGCTGCAGGTAAAGCAAAGCCCGCCCTCGGCGCCGAAAAAAAATGCGGAACTCTCCAATCGTTCAGAACCCCTCGGCTGAAATCAAGGTAGCCCCGCTCTGACAAACCTGGGCTGCATGTTCAAGGCTAGTGGCAAGCGGGCAAATCACCCACCGAGCTGCAGAAACCCAATGGATTGGAGTGCTCACGCGATCTCCAACTGACATGCATACCTGCACATCTTAGTTTCGTCGATCAGACGGTGCTTTGCGGTAATATTTGATGAACCAAAAGACAATTTCTGGCAGAAGTCACCCCGACTGATCACCTCCTGCATGGCGGCATCGGCAAGCGATTGACACGGTGAAAGTGCGCGACGACTCCTCGGACGCCGGCGGCACGCCGCTCTCGTTACTCAATAACACGGATCCCCCCATCCGCGTTCGCCTGCAACTAGCCGCCAACTGCCACCTGGGTGCGAATGGGTCGCGTGCGCCCGAGGTAGCTTTCTTGTTCGACGCGCCGCCATCTGTGTTACATCCAGTCCATCCCACACCAATGAGATCCGGTGCCAATTGCTCGACTCTAGACCGATTACATCCCCCGCCGGCGCAGAGCGGGCTCGAAACGAGTCGCCTCCCATGGAGCCAGCCAAGGGGAAAGATGCCAGTCCGAGCGACGACACGGCAAAACCGGACACCGAGGTCCGCCATCCTTTGAAGGCCAGCCGGAGCAGCGGAACCGAAGAGCAGGGCAAGGCGCCGAAGAAACGGCGCAAGGTCAACCATGGTGCGCCTGTCACTGCCTCGTGATGATGGACTTGCATGTCATCTGGCTTGTTCACTTTGTTTTGGCTAAATCGTATTGTTGCTGACTCGTTCGGGCACTTGCGTCGTCCTGCAGCGTGCGTATATTGTCGTAGATCTGTAGGTTCTGCTGGTCTCCGTGGGCATCGTGCCCTTTGATGCGGTGGAAACCCAATGGCTCTTCGCTCGAGCAGCAGCAGCTTGCTCCCGCCATGTTTGCGGCGAGAAGCTGGCGATATCAAGGAACAATGGACTAATTTCTGGTTGTTATATTCTACTATCAGCACATGACATGTGACCTCGTATGTAAGGCCTTCACCTCAACCTGCTGCGGCAAGGATGTTATCAGGATCAGTCACACTGACAAAAACACCCGGAACTTGATCAGGAACGTCCTTGTACCAGATGTATCAAGAGAAACATTGGGCACCTTTGTCACGATGAGCCACGAGAACACGAGAGCAAGAAGGCCAAGAGCGCTCTTGGGGCGCCGGCGGACGACTCCGAGCACCAGGCAGATATGACCCAGACCTCACGCGATGCACAAGCGGCCACCAGCACGATGGCAGCGTACGATGGCCGGATGGACGCAGTCGGAGCGGGCCTTGACAACGGCGCCGCGGCCGCTGTCCTAGGCCGAGGAAACCCCTTACTTGTGCAACAGTCGCCATTGACAGGGGTTCGGCCAAATGCAATGGGTTCCGAGAACTTGAATAGCTGTACGTACTGGCTGCGCTTTATCATCCGTATATCTTTCGAGTGTTGCAAGCTTCCTTGCTAGCAGGTTAACCAAGGCATTGCTCTTTCTTGGCTAACGAATTTCGTGCGAGGCAAAGTTCCCGGGTTCTCGGATGGCTGGATAAATCAAAGCCACTTCCACGATATGCACGGCTACCATCCAAGCTTCAACTTGATAACGCCTGAGGTGACGAATGAGTTCAATCTCCTGAGCGATTTCCTCAACGGAAGTCTGCTAGAAGATGGCTCGCTGCTGCAGGACGAACAGTCGCAAAATCTGCCGCCCGGCGCGGCTCAAGCCGATACAATTGTTTCTTCCTTCCTGAACACCAACGGCGGTCCCGACAATATTAACGGCACAGAGAACAGTATGCTTCCACCAAGTGCAATACCCCACCAAAAAGAATCCCTGCCGATCTCACAGGGTGAACTGGGCAAGTCAATAGCCCGACCCTCGAGCACCGTCGCCATAGACAAGGCGCGTGAATATTACCTTCAAGCTGCAGATCCGTCCGGTAACGACACGGCAGAGGAACGCATGCAGAGGCTGCTCAAGGCCAAGTATGATGCGGGACTTCTTAAGCCTTTCAACTATATCAAGGGATACTCGCGTCTTTCAAACTATCTCGACAGTCATATCGCAGCAACATCCAAGCAAAAGATTCTACGACAGCTTGACCGATTCCGGCCAAAGTTCCGTGAAAAGATTCATGCTTTGACAGACATCGAGCTTGTATATGTAGAGATGTGGTTTGAAAAGACTCTTATGGACTACGACCGAGTGTTTGCAAGCATGGCGATACCGGCTTGTTGCTGGCGAAGAACGGGTGAGATCTTTCGAGGAAACAAGGAGATGGCGGAGCTCATCAATGTACCGGTGGATGACTTGCGAGATGTGAGTGTCTTGTCATCTTATCTTCCCAGCAATTGGCGCATGCGACACGTACTAATGATTTCTCTTCAACTCTAAAACTAGGGGAAAATTGCCCTTCATGAAATATTGACGGAAGAGTCAGTGGTCAGGTACTGGGAGGAGTTTGGCACCATCGCCTTCGATCCTGCGCATGACACGCTCCTGACGGCCTGTACGCTCAAAAACCCCGACGACAAGTCGGAATTGCCAGCAATCAAGTGCTGCTTTTCGCTGAAAAT
Source organism: Pyricularia sp. CBS 133598 (assembly GCA_004337975.1). Classification (NCBI taxonomy): domain Eukaryota; kingdom Fungi; phylum Ascomycota; class Sordariomycetes; order Magnaporthales; family Pyriculariaceae; genus Pyricularia; species Pyricularia sp. CBS 133598. The sequence continues at coordinate 3,220,027 of CM014983.1, forward strand.
TCGAAGAGATGATCATAAAATGTAAGATTTACTTTGTGTCGATTCTTCGTTTGGGGGCTTTTGGGGGAAAAGACTGACCGTTGTTTAATGTGCCGCATAGTCCAAGTTTGATTATTGGAAATTTCCTGCCCCATGATCCTCCAGCCGCCGACTAGTTTCTATATTGTTGCAGTCGAGTTAGTCCTGACCAGTCGCACTACAAGACTTGCTTTATACACAGTACATATGCAAGCTATAAACACTTGTGCACCTACAATTCTGTAGCATACCGATATGGGACTGCCTTGTTTCTGGATCTAGGCACTTGGAAAGAAGCTTCTGGGAAGAAGTAATATGCTGCTCAGAAAACAGGTATTGTTTCAAATATAGATGAAAACAATGATAATCATTCCCACGGTCAGGCACGCAAGTCGGGAGACTGGATTATAGCCTACCAACGGGAACAAGTTGCTACGTCATGACGTGCTTTAGAATAAAGAACCTTAAGACGTAGTTTATTTGCTTGGTCCAGTTCCTCGAAGATGGTACTTGTTCAGAATTTGACCTCGAGATATAATACGTTACTACGTCTTTGGTACCTAGGGACCTACCAGGTAGCTACCTAGTGTTCTATCATTTCAAATGGGTGGTTGCCAGGTAAAAGTAGATACCTACCTAGGTAAGGTAGGTAGTGATATGACAGTTGGGCCGGCTGCCTGTTGGGCCTAGAAAGAGTCGCTCCTTCCCTCAAAGATCGTGGGCACACAATGACAGGCCGCCACCTGCCATATGATTTGGTTAATTCAAAGGTTGGCATGTTGTGACTTTGATTGAACCGCTTTTTTAACAACGCGCAACAGAATGTGACTGCACGCTCACCTCAAGCAATTCATAAATCTTAGAATCCTCAAATCGAGATTTCTTTCATCACAGGTGCCCTAATCAATCAAATCAGCAGACACGATTACCACCTAACTGACGCCGCCCTGGGTCTTCCTCTTTCATCTCAGTCTTCTGACGCGGCGGTCGCCTTCAAGGCAAGATGTCACTCGAACCCGCAGTCCCTCCTAATCTCGAACGCGAACGAGGGTCAAAACAAAAGTCAATCAAATCGAGAAAGGCAATTATTAGTATGCTTTCCGGAAAGCATTTTCTGTTCTCTTGATACTATTCTCCTTTGCAACCAAGGTAGATAGCTGACGCATCATCAGAAATCGCCGAAGACCTTATCGAAATCTTGCCCACAAACAGGTCCCAGGCCCCATCTGCAGCCGTTTCCCTCCTGACAAGCGTCCGAAAGCACATCAAGAGCATTGCTCAACAACCCCATCATGGTCTCTACGGGGACTTCGACCTTGATCGATTGGGTACCAATCTCTAGAACAGATGTACCCATGGCTGGAGAGAGTTGCTCGACAATGACGCAACAACCGCGATGCGGGGCCTAATACTGTCGGCCCGAGTTTTTGCCTTTCAGCTGCTGCATCTCTCGCAATGGGAAATCAAGAGCTCGGCTGCCACGTTGGCCTATTTGATGAGACTTGCCTTGAAAGCAGGAAGATCATGTACAGGTTGGTGGTTGCTGGCCCGGTATATCACGTCTTGGTTGTTTTGCAATACTAACACAACTCCAATAAGAGCATGATATGGAGCTTGCCAGAACTGTGATGCAGCACCTTGCTCAATATGACACACAAGCAGAGAGGCTTGAGCAGGAAAATCAGTATGACAATGATATAGAAGAGTGTGTACAGTTGCGTGCAGAATACTACGGCATTCGGGCGGCATTGGTAAGTTGCATTCTCACCAGTCTTTAGATGGAAATGCTCACATATAAGTCCAGTGCTGGCAAGAGGAACAGTACGACGTTGCAGAACATATGTACACCAAGATGGAGACCCTGTTGCCATCTCTCAACCATCGGTCCGCGGAGAACCTGGTCGAGGTTCTCTTCGAAATTGGCTCTCTTCTGATGGCTAAAAAAGACTTTACCATGGCAGTCAAATGGCTTGGTAGAAGCAACGACATCATCACTAACCAAAGTATCGACCAGCTCACAGAAGATGGTATCAAACTTCGGTTTGCGGTATCCCAGGCTCATATTGCTGCCCTTCTGGGCGTCGAAACTGTTGAAAGTTTTGAGAAGGCCAGAAGCCTAGTCACTTATATTGAAACGGAAGTTGGTAGTCAACCATTTGTTCATATCTTGAAGCTGGAGCTCCTGAGCAAATCGCCCGCCGAGACTTTCGACTGTGAGGCTTACTCTAACATCTTGAGAGAGATGATTAAGTCCTTTAATTATGTTGAATCGACCTTCATTGCCTTAAGGAAGCATATTGCAAAGCTTCGGGATAAAAGCCCCAGCCTTGGCATGAAGATATTGGACGGGTTTGTCACATTTCTCCACGACGCTGGATTTGAGAAGGACGAGACTTTGGACTGGTACGAAAAGCTTGTGGTTCTGCGAGTTAAGATGACCACACAATGTCATGAATATCCCGATCATCTTAATACGGCCAAGGCATTCTTCGCCAGATGCGAACGTCCATTAGGCACACGAGGTGCATTGGCGTCTCAAACGGTATGTACAGTCGCTCATTGATCTCTCGACCCATGTTTACTGGTCTTCGCTGATTCAGCTCTCGGTTAGCTGCTCTGGAAGATGCTTGACACAAGATTTTCAACGCAAATGTTCGATATGGCGCGAGAATGGGGTTATATTGCGTTGTTACCGGTATTCCAAGAGGCAGGACCGAACAACCGAGCAAAAATTGAAAGGTACCCGTTCCAGCAACCAACAAGAAAACTACACCCCCCAGCTAATTCCAAGAGTAGGAAATTGCTGCTTTGCAATATATCCCTGAATGAGCCGGAGGCAGCCATGCATATCTACCACTCGATGTCAGAGAACAGCCAGACGGATAAGAAAACAAGCTACGTCATGTTCAAGGTTGCGATTCGCAACTCGGACCTTGATCTAGCTGTGCAGTGTCTAGATATCATGAGCAGCGCCGGTGACTCTGAGGACATGATTTATGCTTGTGTACTTGATGCACAGAAGTCGGCCGACAAGGCTTACGTTATTGAGGCCTTGAGAAAGCTGGTTCAAGTGCGCAAGATCCGACCAAATGGGCCTGTTCACCTGCCTGCACTTCTCAGATGCACTATAAGGTTCTTGCAGAAACTCATGGACAGTAATGGGTCACCAGCTGATAGCACTGAAGCTACAGTTGACCATCTGGTAACAATGTTCGAGGAAGGTGAGCGATCCTTCTCACTGCTGGTGTTTGAAAGGAAGCTAATTTTGCATAGCGGCAAGAGCCATCGAACGCAAGGAAGCGAGTGCGGACGGTACGAAGCTTTTTGGCCTACAGGAGCTGGAATGGTTTTGCCAGAATGCTTACAACATTTCAGTAAAGAACGCACAAGCCTGGAACCCTAGATGTTTGGTTCGAACATTGGATGTGTGCGTTAGCATCATGGGCCACTTCCCCGAAGATGCAGTATCTCCTGTGGTTGACGACCTACCCCTCCGGAAGCTCTTTTGCCACTTTATCAATGCTTCAGCTCTGACAGCACTTGCACGAGCCCAGAACGACGTTGAAAGACAGCTCCTAGACTATCAAGCCGTCCGCAAAAATGTCGCAGGGTTTGAAGAGGCATTGGAAGCATGCCGCGAAAGACTTAGATTGCCCGAAACACAATACAAGCAACTGCTAAAGAAGCTGCAGATTATTCTAGTCTTCGAATTTGAATCTGCATTGCATCTCAGGCAAGCGCCGGAGCTTGGGGAGATCATACGCCGTGCCTCTATTTGTAGGAATGGGGAGACCTTCAAGGCTATGGCCGACAGTTTGCTAAGGCTACACACTACCTCGAATATTGCACCGAGAGGTGAGTAACCTGATGCCCACATAATCCCAAAATAACTTGATATTCCCTGAATACCCAGAGAGGCTCACAGTCAGTCTTGCACAGATTTCTATTCTGCGTTGAATCTTCTAGTGGACAAACTTGCTGAACTGCCAGACTGCGACAATATCAAGCTCGCCAGGTATTCTCGATGCGTTTTTCAAGTACTAATGGGTATCGACACGAAGCTTGCCCTCCAGGAGCTCAGGTCCATCTGTGAAATGGCAAAAAGGGCATTTGAAGTAAGAAGGGTTTACAAAAGAGCTATGATCTATCAACGCCATGACAACTGAGTACTGATGCCGAGATTGATAGACGTCAGGTTCTCACTGGCCTCGCGAGGAGCTCGAATGGATCGCCGTTATGGCTTTCAATCATGGAATTGAGGCTTCAGGCCTTAATGATGAAGATAGCACACAACCCTGGGTAGAGATTGCAATGAGCCTGGCACATTACAACGGCGACGGCGGTGCCTTGGAGAAATCGATGTATGAAAGTTATACCTCATTTCGTTTGAACAGAAAACCTGGGCAAGGCTGAGGTACTGCAAACAAGAAAGGCACCCCGGAGGCATATCCATGATGTCGGCTTAAAAATGTCTACGACATGATCTCGAAGCTAAACTGTATGCTGCGTCGCAGATTTGCTAAGCAAAGTCAAGTTGAAGTGTGGATTGCCATTTTAATGCTGTTTACTTTCCCATGTTTCATCATGTAACTCACCTCAAAATACATGTTTATTACTATGAGCCTGCTTTGCATGAACTGCCATGGTCGTCAAGTCTATATAGCAATAAAAAAGTTCTTCTCCCCTTCTTTCGGAGTTACCCTGGACCGCTCCATGATGGGGTCGACGCAAGCAAGTCTAATGCGCTCCGGGGTCGCCGGGCTCTCGAGCCTGAGCAGTCCATCATCCTTGTTATCGCTCCCAACGGTCGCTTCCACGCCATACTGAGCCCTCGCAGCCTTGAGAGCGTCACGGATAGCAAAGAAGACCGAGCTTCCCATGAAGAGCGGGGGCTCACCGACGCCACGACTCCGCTGAATCGTGCGCAGCTCCTTCCACTCGACGTCCTTGAGCAGGCTGACGTTGAAGACCTGCGGTATGTCGCGGAAACCGGGGATCTTGTAGGTGCCCGGCCCGCGGGTGAACAGCATGCCCTTCTGGGGTCCGCTGCGCAGCCAGAGCGACTCCTCCATCGTGAACAGTCCCAGGCCCTGCACGAAGGCACCCTGGATTTGGCCGTAGTCAATGGCCGGGTTGATGCTGCGGCCGACGTCCATCTTGATGTCGGCACGCAGGCAGGTCCAGGTGCCCGTCAGCGTGTCGATCTCGACCTCGGCGGCCGCGACACCCTGAGTGAAGTAGAAGAACATCTTGCCCTTGTTCTCGCCCCAAGTGTATCCGATCTCAGGGGTCTTGTAGAAGCCCTGGGCAGACAAGTTGATGCGGTCAAAGTAGGCTGCTTCGGCGAGTTTGGCCATGCTCGCGTCCTTGCCGAGTTTCTCGCGATACGGCGCCAGGCGCTCGTTGAGCTGTTTGCAGGCGTTGAATATGGCATAGCCGTTGAGGTCTGAGCTAGCCGACGCCGCGGTGGCCGAGGCGTTGGCGACGGTGTTGGTTGACGTCTCGGAGATATGGACGCTGTCCAGGGGTACGTCAAGCGCTTGGGCAGCAATCATGGCCATTTTGGTGTGGAGACCCTGGCCCATTTCGGTGCCGCCGTGCGCGACTAGAACCGAGCCGTCGTGATAGATGTGTACCAGGGCACCAGCCTGATTGAACCATAGGGCCGTAAAGGAGATGCCAAACTTGGTTGGGATGAGGGCCAGACCTCGCTTGCGCCACTTGTGTTCGGCGTTGAAACAAGCCACAGCCTCGCGGCGCTCCGCATACTTGGTCTCTTCCTGCACTTGCTTGTACATCAAAGGTACAAACCAGTCGCCGTCGAGAGTCTGGTTGAAGTGTGTCGACTCGCCGTGCTTGTACATGTTGATCTCCCTCAACTTCTCCACAGGCATTCCCAGTCTGTCTGCGACTTCTGACATGTAAGTCTCGGCAATGAACATGCCTTGTGGACCGCCGAAGCCCCGGAAAGCCGTGTTAGACATGGTGTTTGTCCTACAGATTCGGCCGCGCACATGGACATTGGGTACACGGTAACATCCATCACTGTGAGACATGGAGCGTTCGCAGACGGCGGCGCTCAAGTCCCAGGACCACCCACCGTTGTTGAAGATGTCAATGTCCAACGCCTGTATCTTGCCGTCTTTGTTCACGCCAACCTTCCACCGTCCCAGGAAAGGGTGGCGCTGACCCGAGACGACCATATCCTCCTCACGAGTGAGCATGCAGCGGACTGGCCGGCGCGTCTTGTGGGCCGCAAGGGCGATGATGGAGCTGAGCTGCACTGCCCGCGTCTCTTTGCCACCGAAACCTCCGCCGAGTCGCTTCACCCGCACAAGTATCTTGTTGATCTTGACATCGCATACGCGAGCAGCATACAATTGCCTGTAAAAGATTTGAAGATAAGTCAGCAAAATTGGTTTGCCCCGGGCTCACCAACGCTAGTAAGGACGGCATCACTTTAGAGAAAGACTTACGTTTCGTTGGGGTTTTGTGTGCTGGAGTATATTTCCATCTCGCCATCTTCTGGTTTTGGCACTACCACAGTCGCATTCGTCTCGAGGTAAAAGTGCTCTTGCCCGCCGATCCGGGCTATGCCGGTAAAGACGTGATCGCACTTGTCGAAAGTGCCCTGTGGATCTCCCTTTTTGATCTCACGGAAATAGTTGAAGAAGCTTTCCTTTTCAATTGCTTCCTCAATCGAAAATATTGCTGGTAGTTCCTCGTACTCGACCTTGACAGCTCTGGCTCCCTCGGCAGCTTTGAGTGCCGACTTTGCGAGTATCAGGGCGATAGGCTGCCCTGTAGTAAACACCTCGTCCTCGGCAAAGAAGACCTCCTCAAAGTGTGGCGCGCCCCAACGGTTGAGGTCCTGCCGTGGAAGGTCGTACCTATCCACGTAGTCTACCACACCTGGGATCTCTAATGCAGCCGAATAATCGATGGATTTGATCTTGGCGTGTGCTTTTGTGGAAAGGACTAGGCATGCATGAAGCTCATTTGCCAAGGGTGGTATGTCGTCTGTGTATTGCGCTTCGCCAGTTGTCTGCTTGAGGGCTGCGAGATGAGGATTACCCTTGCCCAAGATCTCTTGCTCATAGGCGGCAGTTGTGTCTCTATCCACTGTACCAGTCGAGATGTCACGCTCCAGTTCCAGCTCGGCGTCCTTATCCACATGGCTGCCCTGGGGCGCGGAATCACTGTCCGCGCCAATGCTCCCCATGACATCGTGGTAAAACCGATAGAAGAAGCTAAGGGCAAGGGATTTGCGGTACGAGGCCATGCCGCCCGGCACTCCAAAAGGAAGATTGAAATCCTTCTCCAGAGAGTTCATGGCACCTTCTAGTGTTTCCAGGTCCGCAAACTTCTTTCCGGTGATGAATTCAGATGTCTCTTTAGCGGCCAGAGTAGTGGCTGCCATGCCGCCAAAGACAAGGTTGCACTTCTCAACTACCCCGTCAGCATTCAAACTGACGCTCAGGGCACCAGTAACAATCGAGATGTCGTCATCCTTCCTCTTGGCCTGCTTATATGATCTGAAGAAATCTCCCTTTTCCCGAGTTATCGGAATTCGTATCGAGGCAATTATTGCATCTTTCGGTAGTGCTGTCATGCGGTATCCCTTGAAAAAGCTCGCCATGGGGATCTCGATCGGCTTCTCCTCTTGGAGAGACCTGGCTAGTAACGTGGAGTCCGAGGCAACGAATATGGGGTTGAGATCCGAGATAGGGGATGCGGTTGCGAGATTACCAGCAGGTGTGCCGACGTTTCTGATCTGCCTCCCAGCAAAGTACTTGAGCTGTTTGTAGATTGCAGCAAAGACCTGGGAGCGAGCCTCGCCAAAGTGCTCTATTGCCTTCTGACAGATACCCTCCAGATCCGTGAGCGTCACGTTTCCTCCAATCTCGAGATGATCATTCTTCAACTCGTACTGTCGAAGCTCAGGTATATCACCAACAAAGACCGACACGGGGTAGCTCAAGGCTTTGAACTTGACTTCTATCTGGGTCTCGGTGCTTCCGCCAATGATCTTTGCGTCCGGATGTACACTCTTGATCTCTAGCAGCTGCTGCAAGGTTACGGGACGATACCAACGCTTGCGCTTGTTGCCAAATGTGAGGGGTTTGAACTGATGTTTCTTCAGGGCGTGAGGGAAGATGAGTTCGGTTTCCGGGTCATATTTGATGAGTTTTGGTTGCGGAAACCTCTTCACGGACACATCGGATCCGCTCGACTTGTCGACTTTGCAGCACCCACCGGCTGCGCCGCCACTGCCATTTTCCATGCAACAACCGCCGCCGCCATTTGCAGTGGATTTGCCACAGCCAAGATTTGCGTCTTTCTTAACGCTGAAAGCCTGGGCGGCGTCGAGGATGGGCCTGTAGCCTGTGCAGCGGCACAAGTTACCGTCGAATGCCTCCTCAACCTCGTGTTCGGATGGTGCAGCGTTATTTCGCAATAGAGCATAAAGGCCTTCGGGGGTAGGATGGTTAATCAGTGTGGACAGGATGTTTTGGACTGATTTGGGGTTAGGGTCACATACTCATGGCGATTCCAGGCGTGCAAAAGCCGCATTCTATATTCAGCGAACAAAATTAGCAAGACCGACTTTGGTAGAGTAAAAAGAAGAGAGAAAACAACATACGGCTTCCATTTCCTTCAGCAATCAACCTTTGAGCCGGATGTGGCCTTTTCGCGTTACCGATACCCTCAATGGTAATGACATGTTTGCCATCGACACTGGCCAAAGGTGCCAAACAAGCGTTGACGCTGGCGTGGTAAATTTGCTTGGTTGTTGGATTCCAGCCGGCAATAACAACGGTGCAGGCGCCACAACCTCCTTCTCCACAGCCCCTGGACCGCAAACGGGTAATCTCTTTTCAGTAAAGTTTCCGAGGCAATCAAAGACAAGGACGATTGATTGCGCACATACAGTTTAGTGCCAGTCAAGCCGATTCCTCTCAGATATTCCAAAAGAGTCACTTCGGGGTCGATCTCATCAAGAACCACCCTTGATCCGTTGAGGAAGAATGAGATGGTGTCTTCATAATTAGTCGTCAATGAATGGAGCGAGGCCAAAGGGTCCCGCTCTGGGGACACGGCAATTGGGGCCATTGTGTGGAAGTACGAGGCTGCAGGCTGAATCAGAAGGTGGGATTGAATTTTGGACACCAAAAAAGGCAGCAACCAAAAACTGATGTTTTAACGTGGTAATTCAATCAAGTTGATTTAGCTATTGTTGGGATGAATATCGTATTACCTCGGTTCCAATGAGGGGTGGAATGCGGAAACGCAACACGCGGAAAGTGCGGAAGAGCGGTCCGGTAGACAATAGCAGAAAGCAAAAAAAGAGAGAAAAAAGGAAAGGAAAATGGCAAGTAACCGTTTGTAGTTCGCTTTACGTCGCCTGCGTTTGTAAGACAGCTTCAACTTTGTTGTCAAGATAACAGCACATGACTTGCCCCACCATGACTTTACTCAATCAATAGCCGCCACCCGATTGCGATACTGTTGGTGGTGGTGGTGTGTGATGTGCTAGGGAGGGAAACGCTAGGTAGAATGCTAATGCCTGCGTCTGGACGTGAAACCCGATTACAGTTGCGGGCGGGGCGGAGCAAACAACCACTGACCAACAGATAGGAAGATAATGACTACCTACTCTACTATAGGTCACTACCTACTATTGAACAATTATCATAAGGTGTGGCAAGAAGGCTGTGGAAACAAAAGTCCACTGAACCTGGTTACCTGGGTACTTGGTCTTGTTGGTGCTCGGTGTCACCTACAGTAAGTGTACGACGGACGTGGGGTCGATGTTTTCCGGGGCTAGGTTTCCCCGCGTTTGCCGACAGTAATCCAACACCAATTCATCTCACTCGACAAGCGCTAATAGTACGTACCCGTAGCTGTCGAACTCTCCACAATTGCCAATCCGATCCCATCGTAAATCATTTCGTTCATCTGGTCCCCGGTTCCGACCAAAACGGATTTAGTACAGTACTGACAATATGCCTTGCTTGTTGACGGCAACTGACACGCAATACTAGGTTCGGCTCCCCTCTTTTTGGACCATAGTCTTTTCCAGCCGTTCAACTGTTTTTTTTTAGACTATGTACAGATTAAAGCTGAGCTCCACACTCGACTGAAACCTCCGAACGGGGCTTTGTTCAAGCTCCCCACAACTGCCGAGAGAAGCCATGGCTACGATGATCCATACATTGAGGGGTTGAGGCCAAAAACGAGAAGTCCCAACGCAAGAAATGCCTTATGTAAATAACCGCATTGCATACCGCCTCAGCGAGCCGAGTCAGTCATTTCGGGTGTCTCATGATGTTTTTGCCGTGATTTGCTACTGTTGTAAATGTTATTTAAATACACTCCAAGCTTGTCATTTTTCTACCTTTCGTTGCTAGGAGTCCGGGCAGTCACCCTTCAAGAGCTATATCAAATACACTCCTTTTTTGTGAATCCTTGACGTCGTCACAGACCCAATTCATCAGAGGTCCTGCAAGTGAACTGTTAAGATTTCTTTTTCAAAATGACTACCAACAGTAGTCAGACCGAAGGTGTTGCCACCCATGAATTCTTCAACATCATCAACGGCCAGCGGCGAGGGGCTGGAGCGGGCGGCGTGGACCGCGTCATCGACCCTCGCACCGAGGAGCCCTTGTGGGAAGTCCCAATCGGATCCGCAGAGGACCTCGAAGATGCTGTCACCGCTGCTCGCGCGGCGCTTCCAGGCTGGACTGCGACCAAGCCCGAGGAGAGACAAAAGCTGCTGGCCAAGATGGCCGAAACCCTCGGTGCAAACATGGAGTTTCTTGTTGGCGTCGTAATGAAGGAGACGGGTAAATCGGTACGTCAAATCTTCTCCTTACTCTTTTATTCTATGTTCATAACCAAAGACGTAGGGACAAAGGTTAACACAGTTATTTGGTTTTGATAGCAACTCATGGGGACTATTGAAATAGGGAACACAATAGAGCAGTGCAAATATTTTGCCAACAACACATTGCACGACAAAGTCCAGTTTGAAGACGACACCATAAAGATCATAGAGACACATGCTCCGCTGGGCGTTGTCGGAGCCATATCTCCCTGGAATTTCCCTGTGAGCGATGCTGCATTGCCTGTCATAGGCCAAAGATCACAGCATGCTGACATACTACCCCCTGACAGCTGATCCTCAGCAGCATCAAGGTGATATCTGCCCTCGTCATGGGCAACACGGTCATCATGAAGCCCTCCCCCTTCACCCCCTACTGCGTCCTCAAGTTCGCCGAGCTGTGCCAGGGCTTCCTCCCGCCGGGCGTGCTCCAGGCCATAAACGGCGGCGGGGAGCTCGGCGGCCTCATGACGCTGCACGAGGGCATCGACAAGATCAGCTTCACGGGCTCCATCCCCACGGGCAAGAAGGTCATGGCAAACTGCGCCAAGACGCTGAAGCGCGTCACGCTAGAGCTCGGCGGCAACGACGCCGCCCTCGTGTGCGCCGACGTCGACGTCGACAAGGTCGCGGCCCAGACATGCGCGGGTAGCTTCTTCAATGCGGGCCAGTTCTGCGCCGCCACCAAGAGGATCTACGTGCACGCCGACATCTACGACGCCTTTGTCGACAAGTTCGTCACCGAGACCAAGGCAAACTACGAGAGCGCCTTTGCCGGCGACGGCGTCTCGGTCCCGACCATCTTTGGGCCCGTCTCCAACAAGATGCAGTTTGACGTCGTCAAGAGGATCCTCGACGACGCTGCGAGCCCAGAGGCCGGCGGCAAGATTCTCACCGGCGGTAAGCCGCACGACAAGGGCTACTGGATCCAGCCCACTGTCGTGGCGGGTCCGAGGGAGGACTCCATGATCGTCAAGGACGAGCAGTTTGGGCCTGTGATACCGATCCTGAAGTGGTCCGACGAGCAGGACGTGATCAAGCGCGCCAACCTTTCAAACTCGGGCCTGGGAGCGACGGTCTACTCAAAAGATCTCACGCAGGCGGAGCGCATCGCCCGGCAGCTTGAGTCAGGCTCTGTATGGATAAACGTGAGTTGCTAGTACTTGTATTTTGCTTGTTATGTTGGCTCGATTGCATGAATCTCTTACTAATGAGGTCTCTTTCCATGTTATAGATGTCCGAGAAGCCCAATCCCGCGGCTTGGTTTGGTGGATGGAAGGACAGTGGGTTTGGCGGAGAGATGGGACTCCTGGGACTATACTCTTACTGTCACATCAAGAGTATTCATTTCGCCAAATAAGTTGATGTGATCCGGGATGCTCAGACATCTCAGGCGGGCCTGGAGGGCAGGGTAAAATAGAAGCCTGGATGCCGATCAAACATGGATTCTACTTCTCATGTTCCAACAACTGCATGGCCTGTGCACATAAGCCTTTGTCACTGCAAGGTAAACCTTTAGGACGAACATTTCTTTTCTATTGATCTGGTCTGTCTATTGCTTGATAAACTTCTTGAGACCCCGAAGTCTCTCCTTAGCCAGCTCCAACACATCGTCAGGCTTGCACACAGCAAAGCGGAGGTAATCTTCGACGATATGGGCATTGGCGTCGGTGAAGAACTCCGTCGGCGGAATGGCAGCGACTCCAAGCTCTTGGATGAGGAACCAAGCCAGCTTGAAGTCGCGCGGCCGGCTTGCCACGTGGGGTGGGAATGGGTAGTCCTCAGGCATCTGAATAGTGCTCAGGTTGACCATGACAAAGTAACCACCCTCAGGCTCCGAGAATGGGATCCCCAGCTCGTGCCAGACTTCATTGAAGAGATCCATACGCCTCTTCATATCGCGGACGCATTCATCCCAGAAGCCTTCCTTTTCGGCCTGTTCAAAGCCTGGACGAAAACAAGTCTGTGGTCAGAGCATTGCGACAGTGTGGAGTAAAGGTAAGAGAATCAAAAGACATACCGACAGCGCAAGCCTCCTGTAGGGGCGAGACTGATGAATAACAAATGCGGGTGTGAGCAGCCGAAACATGCTGTATGAGCTCCGCGGGACCCATCAACCAACCTGTGCGCCAGAAGTTCCTCGATCAGCAACGAGTTTCCTTACTTGTGACGTGAAACAAACACAACGTGAGTCTCGTTTGAGAAAAATAATATATCTTACCAACACGCCAGCCTGTGGCGTAAAAGTTCTTTCCAGCAGATCCTACAGTCAAGGTGATGCGTTCCACCTCGGGCGACAGGGTGGCAATGCGGGTGAACGGGGTATAGAAAAGTCGGTCATAGACTTCATCGGACAGAATGATGATCTCGTCTTTGAGGCACAAATCAGCAATCTTCTGCAGCTCCTCCTTTGTGAAGACTTTGCCGACCGGGTTGTGCGGAGTGTTCAACACAATCATCTTGGTCTTCGGGGTGATTGCCCTCTCCAGCTCATCGAAGTCGATGCTCCACGCCCCTGCAGAAAGAGTTTTTGTGGCACCTTCTGCGGGAGGATGCAAGGGGACATATACAATCTTCCCGCCAGGCATCTCGATGTTGCTGATATACCTATGATACGATGAGCCTATGTCAGCAAGGCTCATTTTATCTCTCTCGGCTATTCAGGGAGTCAGGCACGTACTGGTCAAAGAAGGGCTCAAATATGATGACCTCATCACCAGGCTCGATGAAAGCCATGAAAGCACTCAGCATCCCTATTGTGAACTTTGTCAGCCAGTGGCCCTGATAGACTAGTGGTCCTTCCATTTCATGCACCAGCTCAAGAAGCATAGCATGGTTGGGCCCAGGAGGCGTCAAGTCCAACCTTCGTTAGCGCCTGTAGTTATGGTGACCTCCGTGTCCGGGTTGAGCTGCCTTCCCCAGAAGGGGCTGTAGGCGTCTGCAATCGCCTTCTTCAGACGGGGACGTCCCTTGGTAGGACTGTATTGGTTACAATCCACCTTATCCAGCGCCTGTTTGGCGGCATTCAGGATAAAATCCGGGGGGTTGTATCCAAAGAAACCCTGACCCATGTTAACAATGGGCTGTTTAGGCGACGCTGTGGCGGCCTCATTGATGATGCTCCTGGGTACAGTCAGGTCAGGTTGTGTTAGTCGACTCCTTATCCAGTCCGGTGTAGCCCGGGAAGGGCCCTGGCAGGTGCGCTTGCCTGCGTGCGATGACCAGATCAAACTGTGCGCGCAAAGAGAGAAAAAGAAAAAGAAGAAAATTGTAGTTTTGACTACAGCAGCAGACGCCTTTCACAGACAAAGAGCTACATTCGATCCTTCACTCACCAGACATCCTGCCGCCGACCAGCTACTCTAGCCGCGGGCTGGAACTTGCCACTGCCTGTCGACATGCTTGTGTGGAACGCTCGGCGGCCTCTTGTAATGCTTCTGAATGCGAACCTGTGACCAAGACTGAGCAATGACGGCAGACTCGACGACATGAGAGCTCCAGCTGCCCTTTGTTTGTTTGTTGTTGTTCAATTACTAAATTGAAGTCGGGGATGCTAAAGCAGATGAAACTCCTCACTTATGCTCCTAGTCAGTCACGGCTCCGAAGACACACGTTCCCCGTGGCACAGAGGCCGGGATCGGGGAATGATGTCAGCCCCACGAGGTCTTGCGTGCGCTTAGGTCCCGCTTAGCCCGCATCAATTGCCCCACCAAGTTAGGTACTGGTGAAGTGGTGTTTCAACGTGAAAGAGCTGGAGCTCATATTTACAAACCTCGGGCAACTATCTAGATATGCAATGTAGGTGGGTAAACCGAAAACAAGTGCACTGCCTATTTAAATGGGAGTAGAAACAAAGAAAGAGTTGATAGCATCGCAAACCCATGTGTTTGTAGCGAAATGCCTAGGCTCCCAATCAGTCACATTCGGCTATCTAAGGATTTTTCTGCATCCAATAGCAACATCGAAAATATGCCTACCTTACCTACCTAAGTAAGTAGGTAAATAACTGGCTGTAGGCTAACTTGAAAATGTGCCGATTTTGTTGAAAAGTGAGTTGTACATTCCCAAGTAAAGGTGTCAGTTATAACACTGGAGAGGAAGAAAATAAGATATACTAGATTTTGATCTCGTAACAATCAATCGAAGAGAAATCAATTCAAGTTACTATTAAAATAGCTGTCCTGCAAATGAATAGAAATGATACATGTTAGTGCAGGGCCGAGTTCTGTTCAGATATTATAGCGCAACGAAGTAAGAAGCCTAGAACTAGATCTAGAACTAGTAAAAGATATGGTTCCCTCAACTCTCAAGAACTAGGAGTAACGAATAGTGAGTACCTGGCCTAGTAAGGGACGTAACCGGGAGCACACTGATCAGGCCACCCTCAAGATTGGTGTCCGTTCTCAACAAACATCGCATTGAGAGTTAAGTGTTGTAGCAGGTTATATCGCAAACTTCGGTAAGTCCTAAAAACAATTGGATTCTGATCACAATATCCGGCAAGTGACCGCAAGCAAAAAGTTCTTGTAGATTCAGAATAGGAATTGGACAGATCTTGGAAGCAAAATTAACTGAATTCATTCGGGTAGGCTTGGCAGTTGTTGGTAACTCACAACCACAGCTAAGCAAAAGAGCTAAACGAACCACCCGTCGGCGCTTAGTCATGAATATAAAATACATAAATTAACCTCGAGAAGAACGGGTTCGACGTTACCGCACGGACCACTTTTGATCCCACGAGTCAACGATAACCTGATAAGCTACCCAGACGCGGCACTAACCGCTTGCGGCAAGGTGAAAAAAGCCGACTTGCCAAACCCCATTTCCGTAAGTCGCGATTGTTTGCGACCAGGTAGAGCGCTCTCCTGCGTCACGACTCCCATCACCACAGGCGAGGTCGGAGGATTGCCGTGTCCCTGTAATCACCAAACGAAAAACAAAGGCAGTCAAATCAAGGCTGGTGTTCTTCTCGCATATCCTACACCTTGACGGTACGAGTCGACTTTGCAAAATCCTTTGTTGCTACTTGCCTAATCGCGGTTGCAGCTCTCATCGTCGTTTGCCCTAAATCTTAGCAGAAAGCTGCAGTACGACCGCAATTGGGAAGCAGCTCTACTCTCCAGTGATAAGTTGCCAACTAACCATACTCACGCTGCGGAAGGGGTACGATTGACCGAGGTACGATACCATCGCCCCCTATTATCGAGTTAAAAGAGCGAGCGTAGACTGACACGCGATGTTCTTATATGGTCCCCTAGATCTCCCCTTGTCTCTCTCTATCTCTTTCTCTCTCTTGCCCGGAGCTCAGCGACGACTTTTTTCGGCAAAACAATTAGCTCACAATGGCGAGCGACGTTGGCGATGCGCCACAACAGCCCGGTTGGGATCATGATAGCACAGAAGATGGGCCGGATGGGCTCCAGTCCACCGCACAGCATAGCGACAGCAATGTTCAAAATCAACAGCTTCAAGCTACCTCTGTTGCACACGGTGACTCCGAAGATGCTGCAGAATATGATCCAGACTCTGTACCTGTTGCCATCACAAGCCCCAAGGCCAAACCACTGAAGCCCTCCCCCCAACCTGCTGCCGCCAAGAAGCGAAAGACTGCTGGAGGCTTCCTAGTGGGAGACTCTGATGACTCCGAAGATGAGAATCCTCTAGCTGCTAGCGCCCAAATGCCTGACCTCAAACCCAAGCCCGAATCATCTCCCGTCCCTCAAAGTATTAATGGTGGTGCGCAGGTGTCAGAGTCTAGCTCAGGGCCGGGTGCCCAGTCTCATGGTTCAAATCAGAGTCATCCCAGTGTTGTGCCTTCTGTGTTGTCCCATGACCCTATCGCGTTGCTAGAACTTCGTGTCAAGGAAGATCCAAGAGGCGCCATGGACTCTTGGCTGTCCCTGATTGCCGCGTATCGGCAGCGAAACATCATTGAGCAGTGTCGCGATGTATTCGAACGCTTCTTAGCAGTCTTCCCTCATGCAGTAAGCAGTCATTTGGCAGATCACTTGTTTCCAACCTTGTACTAACAAAATCGCTATTAGGCCGAGGTATGGGTTCAGTATGCGGATATGGAGCTCAGTCAAGGGAATTTCGTGGAGGCAGAAGCTATCTTTGGCAAGTCGTTGATGTCGGTTCCGAATGTCCAGCTGTGGACTGTGTATCTTGACTACATCCGCCGGAGAAACGACTTGAACGATTCTAGTGGCCGAGCGCGACAGGTCGTCACCCAGGCCTATGACTTCGTCATCGACAACGTCGGCCTTGACAAGGATGCCAACAAGATATGGAGCGACTACATCCAGTTCATTCGTCTCGCCCCGGGCGTCGTTGGCGGTTCAGCCTGGCAAGACCAGCAGAAGATGGACCAGTTACGAAAAGCTTACCAAAGGGCCGTCTGCATCCCCCTCTCAAATGTCAACACATTATGGCGAGAATATGACCAGTTCGAAAAGGGCTTGAATCCCACCACCGGCCGCAAGTATCTCAACGAACGCTCACCCGCATACATGACTGCCAAGAGCGCTAACACCGCTCTTGAAAACATCACGAGGAATCTGGTCCGGACAACTTTGCCTAGACTTCCCCCTGCCCCAGGGTTCGAGGGAGACGTCGAGTTTGCCGAACAGGTTGACCTCTGGAAACGCTGGGTCAAGTGGGAAAAAGAAGACCCTCTGGATCTGGCAACCGACGACCCAGAACTGTTGAAAAAGCGCACCCTGTACGCGTATAAACAAGCTATCATGGCTCTCCGATTCTGGCCTGAAATCTGGGTCGACGCTGCGGAGTGGTGCTTTGAAAACAGCATTTTGGTTAATGGCAAGGATGCTGGCTTGGAGTTTCTCACGGAAGGCATCGAGGCGAATCCGGAGAGCGTGCTCTTGGCTTTGAAACATGCTGACCGCATCGAGACCACGTTTCCCGTTGGTGAGGGTGACGAGGCCAAGATAGAAAGGGGAAATGCCGTCAAGGCCCCTTATAACAAGCTTCTTGACACTCTATATGGTCAGATCAAGACCCTCAAGGAGAAGGAAAAAGCGGAGATTGTGAAGCTTCGCGAGAGTGCGCCTTCTGTACCCGAGCAAGAGATCGAAGAGGGTGAAGATTGTGCCAATCCCGTACTAACCGAACTCGAGGAGAAGATATCGGCCCTCGAGAAAGGATTCGGTGCCCAGACAGACTTGCTCGCTAGGACCGTGTCGTTCGTCTGGATTGCGCTAGCCCGGGCTATGCGTCGCATTCAAGGCAAAGGCCAGCCTGGCTCACCAATGGGAGGGATGCGACAAGTCTTTTCCGAGGCCCGCAAGCGTGGTCGTTTGACCAGCGATGTCTATGTCGCGATTGCTCAGCTTGAGTGGACTGTTTATAAAGATCCATCTGGAGGAAAGATATTTGACCGCGGCTCCAAACTTTTCCCCGAGGATGAAATCTTCATGTTGGAGTACCTGAAATATCTTCACTCTCGGGAGGATACAACCAGTATGTGACCATTTGCGCCTATAGGCCGCATTCCCTCGCAATATCGGGGGGTTTCTCCTGCGCATATTTTACTAACATTTTGCTTCGCAGATGCCAGGGTTGTTTTCGAGACATGTGTCAACAAGCTCACTCAAAACCCAGCCACTGTCCACAAGGCAAAACCTCTCTACTCGTACTTCCACAAGTACGAGTCCAAGTTCGGCGAGCTTTCACAAACGGCAAAGTTGGAGAAACGGATGGCCGAGTTGTTCCCCGAGGATCCCTCTTTGGCCCATTTCAGTGCGCGCTTTATGTCGGACCGGTTCGACCCAATCGCCGCCAGGACAATTATATCTCCAGCTGCCCAGCTTCGCCCCAAGATGATTATGCCTTCAATCGAGACCACCGCGCGGGCGGGTAGCCCTATGGTTCGCCCATTGAACAGTCCCAAGGTGGGCTTTCTACAGGCTGTAAACTCACCGAAGCGTCCTCTGCCTGCAGATGATTTCGAAGACCTCAACCCACCCAAGAAGATACAGCGCAGCGACCAGCGAGAGTTTCAACGAGCGGAGTCGCCACTCAAAGGCGCCGCCGGCCGTCGGCTTGAGAACCAACGCAGGATACATGGGCAAGGTCCCGCATCCTACAACACAGCACCTGCCCAAGCTATCCCCCGAGAGATCAACTTTCTTCTAAGTCAGCTTCCAGGGGCAGAGGTGTACAACTTAACACGTCTGAGTGCGCCGCGAGTGGTTGACATGCTTCGCGAAACTCATGTCCCTGACTATCAAGGCTGGAAATTGCGACAAGACAAGGGGCTTCGGCAAAGTGGTGCTCAGATGCCCTCGGACTTTTCCGCCGCCGGATACAGTCGAGACTCGCCCGGCCTGAGGACTGGTAGCCCATTTGGCGGCGAAAGACGAGTTGCATCGGCGTCTAGTACGTACCAACGCCCGGCATCCAGGGACTCTTATGAACCACCGCCTCCCTCAGGATACCAGCCACCTTCCGCGTCTTTGCAGTATCCCCCTGCAACGCCATCATATGACAACCAACCTACACATGGAGCCTGGCCTCCCCCGCCACATCAGCTTCCCTACGGAGCACCACCGCCAGCACAAAACTATGCACAGCCTCCGCCTCAACTCTATCAGGCTTCTACAGGACAGCAACAAGCTCAGCAACCGTACGGAACTTACAGATACTAGCATAGGAGTAGTACGCAACCACAAAGCTAGATGGTGACAGTTTGCACTGAGCAGCCTAGAATAGAAAGAACCCAGTCTCACCAGCGTTGTCTTTTGCATTATCTTCTATTGCGGTGTTGATAGGGTAATTGTTGACCCTCTTTCGCTTAGTAAACTTGGAGGTGGTGAACTAGTGGCATGTAGTTCAAGGTTCTCGTGTATGTAGATTGAGGCGGCCTTTGATAGTGCGAAGTTTTATCGCTTATCAGAGTGAATTTGAGCGGTCCAAGGACTCATATTTGGCTGGTACTGGAGGAGTACTACGTCGATCAAGCTTAATGCAATTGGCCTTAGCTGCATTATGGCTTACTGATTGTTTTTCTTTACCTCCGGGCTGTAACTACTACGAATAAAGAAGAAAAGAGGAGAAATGGCACAGTCCAGCTGGACGCAGCCAGTCTATTTGCCAGCATGCATGGTATTCGGGAACTGTCCGACAGATGTGATTGTCAAACAGCATCGCACTACTCGTGTACTTGTACGGGATTAATTCGAATCAGAATACCATTGCTCGTCATCAGTACAACTCATGAGAGTGCAGGACAATCAGTGTTTATCAAACTGGGCTTGAGTTGTCGATGTCCTCTGGGTTAGGGTTAACCCCTGAATATATGCTCTCGCCTTGTTCCAGCGTAACACCGTGGTGGAAAGCCGCAGACCATAGACCGTTTTGGAAGGAATTTGTCCACTGCGGAGAGCAACAAACGGAGGGCAGCATCGCCACAGGGGACAAATGCGTTAGATACGATATAGGAATCTAAGCATACCCGGTTCTTGGCCCGGTGTCTTGTCAAAGTTATTCCCCCTCGAGACAACAAGGCTAGTTAGCTAGACTAATGTATTTTGGACTAATGTATTTTGGACTCATGGATTTGAAAGACTAGCTGTGGATGCTCCCTGTATAACTTGTTCAGGCTTGATTATCAGTGTTTCTGTGTCAGGCTTTAGGCCCTGCCAGGCACAACTAACCACTTTGGGATTCATGTTTGTCCACCTCGGTTGCCAACGCCGCCGACTGATTTGCTTCAGGCGTCCCTCTACTTTTATAAGGCTCCCATGAGTACAACTTGAGAAGTATTTGCTTACGCAGCAGGTGGTCAGTGATGTGAAAGTATTTAAATTCCGGTCGAAAGACTACATATCCATCTTCTCGGTAATGCTTCTAATCCAAGTATGCGTGGACAAAATACCACATATCTTTAAATTTCAGTTCCCCAGCTGCTATGTGACTGCCCTTCATAAGGCCTAGTAGTGACCCGGTCACCTGTTTGTAGGCCTGAAACTTGTGAGATCTGGATACATTGGCAGGCCTGAGCAGGTCTGTATTGGTTTGGTTGGAGATCCTCCCTCATCCATGACGTCTGGTCCAACGCACCTTCCCTTTCAAGTTTTTGCTCCCACTACCTCAACCAAGTACTGCCAAGTTAAGCCCCACTCGACTGATTCCCCGAAATCAAACGAAAAAGGTGCACAACGTGCTGGCTATAAATCAAAATTGCTGCACGTTCCCGGCCGATTCCAAACGTTCACCACCGACACCAAACCTACAAAGAGCCAACCCTCCTCAAGATATTGAGAAGGTTCTTTGGCTTTTTGTATTCAGCTTCAAAGTCATCTTCTTCAAGGAACTTAGCATTGATAATTCAAATCTTTTGTTTGACCGTGATCTCCTAAGGAACTGATTTGGTGAGTACGCATGGCCTTATCTTTGACAAAACCTCCTCCCCAGTTGGCACAAAACCACCTTATGATAGCTTCACAAGCCCGAGTTTTGCAACATAGCTAGTCAAGCTTGCTCATTGGGGTTCTCCTGTTGCAATTGACTTATCAGGTCTTCTCTTACCACCCCCATCAATAACGAAGTCTGTTACTGCAGACCACTTCCCTGCCCAACTTCCACCCAACACTTCTCCTTCTTCCCACAACATCTCGAGATTACAAGCACAAGACAGCCCCCTCCATCAGATGTCTTGCAAGCTGGTTCAATCAAAAGGTGAGAGCCGCAGACTCAATTGCCCTTGGCCCTGCAAATTACGATCCAACACTTCAATCTTTATGGAATCATTGCACCATTAAGCCTCTATCATCCTACGCATACATCTGCATACAGATAACAAATCACCATCTTCCAGTCAGACTGTTTTCACAGTATTCCTTTCTCCTACATGTGCAGAAGTTTCCTTGCATGCCCTAAATCCCTTCACCAGGAAAGCTCCAAAGGTAAAATCAGCAATCTGAACCACCTACAACATATCTTGCATTTTCCCTCCACAGATCTGTCCAGCTACCCATCACATCAAAAACAAAAACCCCGCTCTCATCTGCCCAAAATCACTCCGAAAGACAACAGTCGCCGGTTTGCGACCGATTGCTTTCACGATCTTGTTTTCTTTTCCCAGCACAAACTCTTGGATCAAACTCAACCAGCTATCTGCGTTCTACAAACACACATCTTCAGACCCACACAAAACACAAACCCTTTGAGTTTAGCAAGCACCTGAAAAGGTTCGCTCGCTTGCTTCTGACTCCGCAGAGCAACCGGTATCTTTAATAACCCTCGTTCGAAACCAACCTTTTTTCACATTTGTATCTGGCTATTTAAACTTTCTGTCTTCTCTTTTTTACCCAGTCCCAATCCCTCCTAATTCATACAGCACACATTACTGAGATCCCTAAGCTTAGCTTTCACCGAGCAATATTCAGCTCAGCTAACATTTGTTCAACACCAGAGACTGTTGCAAAGCACGAGGGGTTTCAAGTTGAATCTGGCCACAAGTATCTCGGCCTCTCATCTTGAAACTGACATCAACGCCTCCATCACTATCAGCTACTACTAGCAAGATCAAGAACCTCGAAAACTTTCAGTACATCTCGGTTGACAGGATCTTAACTGCAAGGTGTGTTTTTCTTTCCCTCAACAAAAGCCCTCTCAAACCACCCTCACTTTGCGATCCATTTTCCATGCTCTTGAATCCCTCGATCTACAAGCTTGAGCAATTCTTTGGTTTCCAATATTCAGCTTGTCACCTTTGCTCACTCCATCACTAGCCCTGGCATTCATTATCTTGTCCAGAAACCCATTAAAACCCACACAAAACTGACAATGCTCTCGAGGATCAGCCGAGATGTCTCACTACCAAGGTAAAAGCCTTCAGGTGCCGTCTTACAACCATGACGGCCCGGGTGATGAGGATAGTCGCCACAGCCGCAGCGGCTCTGTTCACTCTCAGGCCGGCTCTGCTCGTGGCTCTATCCATCGTGGCTCGCGTCCTGCCTCGGATGCAGGCCGCCCTCACTCACAATCCGAGCCTCGTCCGACTAGTGAGGCGGGCAAGCAGCCCATTGCTGGTAGTTTCCAGGGCTCTACTGGCGACGTTGCCACTGTCGGCCAGGGCGGCAAATGGCCTGCCGCACATGGCTTCGACCCTGCTCGCGACCGTGATCCGAGCAAGGAGCATGCTATGAGCGGAAACAACAACTTCAACAAGAATCTTGACCTGCCTCCTGAGGCCTATGTCACAAAGCTCGAGACTCCCTTCGCTCAGCGCCCTGGAATGGGTAGTCTTGGAAAGAAGATCACTCTGCAGCTGAACTACTTTCCAATTCTCAACATGGAACTTCCAGATATCTATCTATACGATGTGAGCTCTATTATACCCCATGAGCTCATTAAACTCCGAGTACTGACGTCTTGCAGCTTTCGATCAGTCCCACCCCAGTCAAGCCCGAGCAGGTAATCAAGAAGTGTTGGAACACGCCTACCTGGCAGGCAAAGCTCGGCACCACCCGCTCGCCTTGGATCTTCAATAAGCGCAACCTCGCGTGGTCCACACACAAGACCGAAGATGGAGGCCTCCGTGCTCTTCTGGATCTTGATGGTGAATATGGTCGTACTGGAGGCCGCGCCGCAAACAAATTCAACTTCTCGGTCAGGCCAGTCAGCAAGATCACCATGGATTCTCTCCGCATGTACCTTCAAGGCAAGATTGCTTTTAACACCCATATTTTGGAGTGTCTCAACTTTCTTGACCATGTCTTGCGCGAGGGCCCCTCCCAGAAGATGATTCCCATCAAGCGGAACTTCTATTCGAAGTCACGTCACGCCACTCCCATGGGTGATGGTGTGATCGAGGTCCTGAAGGGCATATTTGCTTCTCTTCGCATGTCTCAGGTAAGCAAAAAGACTCTCCCTGAAGTCTGGTCAACGAAGAAAGTCTTTACTAATATTCAAGCAGTCGATCAATGACGGCAAGCTTGGCCTCGGTATCAACGTGGACGTTGCCAACACTTGCTTCTGGGTCGCGCAGAACTTTGAGGATCTTGTGCGCAACTACCTTGGCTCAGTGGACCGTCGCTGGTCAGGTGGTAAGTTACTAGGACCCTATAGACTGATGAGCTTGGTGTACTCAATTTACTAACAAGAGATTGTCGCAGTTCCTGTTAACCAACTCGCCAACTTGCTTCAGCCTGTCATGCCCCCTGGCAAAACCAAGATGCAAGTGCAGCCTTCCCCAGCCTTTACGGCCCTCCGTAAGCTGGCCAAGATCAAGTTCACTGTGAAACATCGCGGCAAGACTGCCGATCACAAGATATACACATTGAAGCGCTTTTCATTCGATCCCAGCTACGGAGAAGAAGGCTCGAATGCGAAGACTGTAAAATTCTCCAAGCGGGATGGAACCACAATCTCGGTCTATGATCATTTTCAGAAACAGTACAATGTGCGCCTCAATCACTGGAAGCTGCCTCTTATCGAGACCACCCGCGATGGCTTTTTCCCAATGGAGGTATGCACTGTTGAGCTCTACCAGCGGTACAACTACAAGCTTGACCCAGACCAGACAGCAAAGATGATCAAGTTCGCTGTCACCCGCCCTGCTCAACGCGCAAGCGACATCATGGTGAACGTGAATGAGCTTCGTTGGAACGAGGACCCGTACTTGAAGCACTTCAAGATCCAGGTCTCACGGACAATGGAGACTGCGCCGGCACGTGTGATCCCCAACCCTGAGGTCCAATACAAGGGGGCCAAGGTCAACCCAGGCGTAAGCGGTCGCTGGGACTTGCGCGGAAAGGTCTTCTCGGAGGCTGGAACCATGACCCTCCAGTCTTTCGGAGTGGTAATTATAGATAATTGTGTCGACAAGGCTGGGGCCGAGGCATTCATGAAGAACTTCCTCGGTGTCTTCAAGGGGCATGGAGGTAAAATTGCCCCCAACGCCAAGCCAGTTGTTCTTGAATGCTCGTCGGCCAGCATGAATCTAGGCCAGGTCGTGGAGAAAGCCTATCAGGCAGTTGGAAATGCCAACAAAGCCCATCCTAACCTGATTTTCTTCATTCTTCCAAACAAGAGCAGCATCAACTATGAGCGAATCAAGAAGTCAGCTGACTGCCGCTATGCCCTCGTCACTCAATGCATGCAGGCTGCACATGTGCGCAAGAACCAGGCACAGTACTGCTCCAACGTCGCAATGAAGGTAAACGCCAAGCTAGGTGGACAAACCTGCAAGGTTGCCACTGCTTTCAAGAAGCCCACCATGATGATCGGCTGTGATGTTTCCCATGCGGCTCCTGGTGCACAGCAGGCCTCCATGGCCGCTATCACCGTATCCATGGACAAGGACTGCGCCCGCTATGCTGCGGCTGTGGAGACGAATGGTTATCGGTAAGTTCTAAAGCCCTCCTCACTCAAGTCCCCCGTATTGGTATTAAAGCTAATCTTCCACACATAGTTGTGAGATCCTTCTTCCGCAGAATGTCCGTGGCATGTTCGGCCCTCTCCTTGAGCGTTGGTGCAAGACGATGCGCTGTGCTCCGGAGCACGTGTTCTATCTCCGCGACGGTACGTCTTCCGCCAGCAGAGTACTTTGATATGGTATATGAAATCCTGCTGATAATTATATCTAACAGGTGTTGCTGAGGGTCAATTCGCACACGTGATGGCCTTGGAGGTTGCTGAACTGCGCAAGGTCCTCAACAAAGTCGGCAACAACAACCCGAA
This sequence comes from Pyricularia sp. CBS 133598, assembly GCA_004337975.1. Lineage (NCBI taxonomy): Eukaryota > Fungi > Ascomycota > Sordariomycetes > Magnaporthales > Pyriculariaceae > Pyricularia > Pyricularia sp. CBS 133598. The sequence goes on from CM014983.1 coordinate 3,245,636, forward strand.
GATCACAGTCATGGTTGCCACCAAGCGTCACCACATTCGCTTCTTCCCCAAGCCCGGCGATTCATCGTCTGGTGACAGGAATGGAAATGCCCTCCCTGGCACTGTGGTCGAGCGTGTAGTGACCCATCCGTTCCACTACGACTTCTATCTATGCTCACACGTTGCGTAAGTCATCTGGTCAAGCTCTCGAAAATAAGGGGCTTCATAAGTCGGACACTAACTATAAAGCTTTGTTGGTTGTAGCATTCAAGGCACGGCACGCCCGACTCACTATCAGGTGATCCACGACGAGGTGGGCTACAGCCCCGACGAGCTCCAGAAGATGCTGTACCAGCAATGCTATCAGTATGCTCGCTCGACCACACCTGTGTCGCTGCATCCCGCAATTTATTATGCGCACTTGGCTAGTGCCCGTGGCCGCTGCCACGAGAACACCGCCTCTTCGGAGAAGGACCCTAAGACCAAGGCCCAGCCCGGCCACTTTGCCAAGGGTGGCAACACAGAGAGCAGTATGACACGTCTCACTGAATCTGCTCCTCTCCTCCCTTGCGGTGCCCATGGCCAGGCCTTCGCGGTCAACATGGAGCACTTTAAGCACACCATGTGGTACATCTGAAGGTCTTGTGGATATCTCCATCGACCTTTAGCATTTCTTTCATTTCAGTTCTACATTATGCATCTTCCCTGCGCTACATTCATGCCTGATTTAGTTACTTTAGGGCCGGGTATTGAGGGATTTTAATCCTTCTTCTCAATTTTTCAATAGCGGCCCAATTGATAAAGGTGGCAGGGATCGTTAGGCAAAACTTGGAGACGTGAGGATGGGGTGATCGCAGTAGACAGTTTTCATGGGCGTGGCTTCCTTTAGGTAGTTTATTGAGATACCTTAGGTTTATGAAGATCCACGTTAAATAGCATCCATGATTCTTTTATCAGGCCTCCGCTTTGGTTCCTCTCAATATCGAGGTTGAATAAATACGTTCTACCTATCTACCATCACCTAGACCACCACCTGAATCACCATTTATATTTGTAAATACGACACGGTGTAGGCGAACAGTGGTATGAATGTGGTGTGCAAATGGCGGTTGTTGTAAATAGTCGTGTAAATGATGGTCCCAGTGCAGATATCTTGGTTGGGAGATCCCAAGAAGAAGCAAGAATCGTAGAGGCTATTTAAACATGGCCCTGGCCTTCAAGACTAAAATGACCCTCGGCGCGTCCCCTGCTCGCCCTTGCCCACTACGCGACAAGGCGACAACTAGGTGATCCTTGCCAGTGCCCCACCTCTGGGAGCCACTACGCAAACAATTCCCCCTCGCAACCGCAGCGCGACGCAACGCACCTTCCCGCGATTCTTTCTTTACTTTCTTCGTCTCGCGACAGTCAAACCGTCGCCGTATCGCTTGATCTTTTTTGCATTCAATTTTTCTCTGCCTCACCAAATAAAACATATCAGCCGATATATCGACGCTTCTCAAAAGCTGTTATTCGTTGCGCTGCCAGAATCGTTTCTCAAACCCCCACCGCCACCATGTCTGTCGTAACGCTACTCGGGGCAAATGTTATGAACAACCCTGCCAAGTTCACAGACAAGTATGAGTTCGAGATCACCTTTGAGTGCTTGGAGCAGCTGGAGAAGGGTATGTTTGTTGGCTCTAATATCCATAATTTCGGGATGATATTAACGTTATCATTGAATCTAGATCTTGAATGGAAACTCACATATGTCGGTTCTGCCACGTCGTAAGTCAGAATAGAATAGCCACTCTGTTGTTACTAGATGAACCGGCTAACCGCATCGGACTCTCATCACAGCGATCAGTATGACCAGGAGCTCGACAGCCTACTGGTTGGGCCAATTCCCGTCGGTGTCAACAAGTTCATCTTTGAAGCGGCCGCACCCGACACGAGCAAAATCCCCGACACGGACGTATTGGGCGTTACCGTCATCCTACTGACCTGCTCGTACGATGAACGCGAGTTCGTGCGCGTTGGCTACTATGTCAACAATGAGTATGATTCTGAGGAACTCAACGCCGACCCGCCAGCCAAGCCTATCATCGATCGCATCCGCCGCAACATCCTTGCCGACAAGCCTCGTGTGACCAGGTTTGCGATCAAGTGGTATGTTTTTAATTCTGTGCGGCACACTAAGAGTGCATTCTTTGCTAACCCAAGCTCTGCAATCAGGGACTCTGAACTCACGGCACCCGCTGAATTCCCCCCGGACCAACCTGAGGCTGATTTGGTAGCCGACGAGGAGGAGTACGGTGCGGAGGAGCTTGCTGAAGAAGAAGAGGAAGAGGCTGCTGCCACTGGTGCTGCAGCCAACGGCGAGGGCTCCGCTGCAGCCGCCGGTCAGGATTCGGAAATGGCCGTTGACGGGGCTGAAGGTGCCGAGAATGGCGCTAACGACGACGAGCTCTCGGACGACGGCAGTGTCGATATCGAGGGTGAGAGTGAAGACGAGCTCGAAGAAGAGCTCCAGGAGGGTGAAGGTGAAGCCGGTGATGTCATGGACATGGATGTCGACATGGACAAGCCATCGCAAGCTTCGGGTGCCCAGAAACCTACCGAGATTATGTCTCACTAATTGGAACGAATATTACGACAAGACTTGCATCAGCAGGGCGCTTGCGCGGGGTTTTGCTTTGACGCTATGCGTCATGTCTAGGGTGTGATTATCACGTTTGGGTGGGCTTGGGAAAATACCATTTGGATGACGGATGAAGTAGGACTTTACGATTGTTTGCGTTTTATCTTTTATTTCTGCGCCGCATTGTTGAATGAAGAGGGATACAAAAAGCGGGTTAGATTAATTGTTCGCAATGCGGCAATATCCCTTGGCGATGATGTCTCATAGACACCTAGCGCAGCCACAATTAACATAGGCTGCCTTGATGAAAGTATGGCCTGGACTAAGACTCGGCCGGTATACATTGCGCATATGCATCATGAACCTCCTAGTGTTGTCCGTAAGATCATCTCACTACCTGGGTACCTTGTTTACCAAGCTCTACAACATCTCTGATATGGAGCCGATTCTGGGTCAGGTTCTCCTCTTCAAAACCCGCATACTTGCAGCAGGTCCGTCAGGCAACACGTTTGGCTCTGCTCACAAATCAGACTACCTTGAACAATTGCAAACCAGCGAAGATATAGGAGAGGCTTTGGGCTTTGATGAGGAATGGAATTCCTAAGCAGTGTCTAGCTGCTATTCTAGTTAAAGTGCACTAGAGGGCTACCTCGTGTCACTCTACAAATGCGTCCTAGGCATCTAGTTTTAGTGCTGCATGTCTTGCTGCATAGAGGGGTAAGGGGGTAGGGCTGAACCACCTGCGCCTCTAAAGAGAAGCCGGCCACACCAAGTTCAACAGTATGTACCCCTTGTGGCTAGAATACCTACCTAGCTATAATATTAGCGGGTTTTGTGTAAGATCCAACGGGGAGCTAAATTCTATATTTCACTACGGTCTCGAGCTGCCCGGGGAAAATCTATAAAACAGCTGAGATAGTCCAAGTCCTCGAAAAGTGGGGAGGTCGGGGCTAGCGGTGTACGCGCTTTGCGGGGGGGGGGGGGGGGGGGAATTGTTGGAGTGATGTGTGGCTTCTTATTTCTGTGGACAGATATTGGAACTCTTTTGTGGCTTTCGTGACACCTTTTATCCGTCAGGTATACGGTATATCAGATGATGCATACTACCAGCCTCACTGATATTATTATTTGCATTCATGATTCTTTTTATCTGGATGCAGATGCCTGCCCTTATGCTTGTTTCCCACTTCCTTCTATGGGCACCGTCCTGCTATCAAGATTCATAGAAGGAACTTTCCTGGGAGAACTGGTACAATAGCCGCCAGTAAGTCCCAATATCATCTAATTTGTCTGTCAAGGACACCGACTTTTCCCCTCTTGAGATAGAGACCAACCAATAATAGCGTGCCTCAAGGCGCGAAGTTGCTTTTTCTTTCTTGTCTTGCACCACAACTAAAATTCACCCTATCAACTCTACCTTGCTTGCTTTGAAGCCGGCCAAAGGTAGGTAGGTATTGGTCATGGAATTTTGTACTATAAATAATTTTAAAAGGTAGATAGTGTCAGCCAACGCGCCGATCAGGCAGCTTACTTGTAGATAGGGACAATACAGAGCTGGCTTGTTGATCAAGGAGATGGAGCTGGACTCATCAAAAGAAAGATGATTATTTATGACATACCTGGGACCAAATTCAACATCCACCTGCAGAACAGTATCCCTAAAAAGTTGACCTTTTTGCCCCTTAATCTCTGGTCACCCTTTGACGCCGTCCACGTGACCACCAACGGTGCCATCCATAGACGGACCATCTGCACCTGTCGCCGAAGCCTTGTCACGCTCCCACTCCTCGGGGGTTTGGCATTTTGCGGTCCATGCATGGATGCGCGCTATCTCGTCCTTCATGGCCGCGTTTACCAGCCTGTGCCTCTTGAGCGAGTTTTTGCCGGCGAATTCGGATGATACAATCAGGACGGTGAAAGCTTGTCCGCAACCGCCTGTGTGAGGGTTTTTTTATATTAATTGATCAGTCTTTCATCCTACGATAGAAAGCCTCAACCTCGAAACCACTTGTCTAGGCTACCATCAAGCCGAGGAGACCAATGACATACCTGACATGTCTGTAACTTCGGCATGTATTGCCTTTAGCCTCTGGGTGAGCGCATCCTTGATGAACGCCTCTGTGATTTCCGACTCTGCCATGTTGATAAAAAAAAACAGAGCAACTTGTCTCTTTCAATAATTTTGAACGGTTGCATCTCGCTGGCGACATCGTGGGGTTGCAATGCGCCGGCAGTATAAGGAAGGGGAGAGGGGTGCAATCCCCTCGCAAAAAGTGGAGCAAAGCATTGCGTCATTGGCCAATTGGTTTTCCTTCATTGGAGGAAATCCACACTGTATGTACGCCAAGTAAGGGTCCACTTTGGATGTTGAGAGCTCCCCACTCTGCCGTCGACTTGCTCATGTTCAAGCAAGCTTTAACCTCAGCTCAAGGTTCAAGGTACAGCAAAGCTACATGCACAATCTACTACCTCACCCTTAGTAGCTGCGATTTTACGTCGAATGCTCCCGTGTAGCAGGCTCGCTGGACCGCTCAGGCGTATTCCACTCTGTATATCCCTGGCCTCTAAACCTGTTCATTGCTCTCCCTACTTTCTTGGAAAAGCATCGATCCGCCGTGGTCCTGCACTGGTGCCAACTCAAAGACGGAGCTTCACCCTACAACCAAACAGCATGGATCTCAAGTCCTCTTCCTTTACCAATGCCGTGGTGTCAGCCATGAGATCATTGTGAGTTCCTCAACTGTGCATTTGCGTGCACTTGTGCATTATTATTTATTTTCTTCCTTTTCCTATTTGCTTTCCGTTTCCCTTCTCCATGTCTCCGTTTGCATCTACTAACATGCTCTCAGGTATCCTGAGGAACTCGCAGATAGAGCGTGGGATAATGTTGGTCTCCTGGTGGAAAACACTGAACATGCTGGGTCAGCCCCTGTTGTTCTCTTGACCAACGATGTGAATGCTGCTGTTGTGGACGAGGCTATTACCAAGAATGCTTCAGTTATTGTTAGCTATCGTAAGTATCTGGTAGTTTATTTAGTGTTACAAGTTGTTGCCCACGGGCGTCTGGCTAACTCAAACCACAGATCCGCCAATCTTTAGAGGACTCAAGTCAATCACTCTCAAAGACCCTCAACAACAGCTTCTCCTTCAGCTTATCAAGCATAACATCGCTGTCTATAGCCCGCATACAGCAGTTGACGCCACGCCAGGAGGTCTCAACGATTGGCTGGCAGATCTGGTCTCGGCCGCTGCCAATGATTTCCCGCATGTCAAGGTCGAACGCACGAATGCCAAGCCTGTAACATCGGCAATCCCCGCAGGGTTCGAGGGTGCTGGCTACGGGCGCGTGTGCAAGTTCAGTGAGCCCATCCCTTGGCCCAAGGTAGTGCATGCAGTGGCGCAAAAGCTGGGTCAGAGATACGTCTCTCTTGCGACACCTCGTGGTTTCCCCAAGGGCACGCCGCGTGGTGACGACGCCAGCACTCCGACGGTGACATCGGTAGCTGTCTGCGCGGGATCAGGGGCGGATGTTCTCGGCGGTTGTGGAGCCGACATGCTGATCACTGGCGAAATGAGCCACCACGCAGCCCTGCACGCGACTATGCGAGGGCAGATGGTCATGACGGTGTTTCACAGCAACTCGGAGAGGAGGTTTCTGCGCGATGTGATGCAAAGGAAGCTTTCCGAGGCGATAAAAGCACACTTCTCGCAGGATGCTAGTGTGCTTGTGAGCGAAGCAGACAGCGATCCGTTCGAGGTTTGGGACCTCGACAGCGTATAGGTATAGGCTGGGAAGTAAATACTGGCCATAGCATAGTGTCATCAAGACTCAACTTCCTGCCTTCTTTGTCGACGATTGGGGCGAATGTAAAATTCCGGCTTCATCTGGGGGTATATATATATTACTTTGGTGCAGGGAATTTTGATGTACTGACTTGGGAAGCAATTGATTCAGTCGTTCCCATTCCCAACCTTAGCATCCTCTCCGTCTTCTTCTTCTTCGTCATCGTCTTCGTCTTCGTCCTCGTCGTCGTCACCATCATCATCTTCTTCTTTTTTAACAGATCTTAAAGCGGCATCACCCGCCTCCAGACAGGTTTGAACCTCGTCTCCTCCCAAGCCCCGTTCTTTCCAAGAAACAAGTAGCCTTCGGGGCAATTCCCATTCCCTTTCAGCCTCATCGTGTTTTCCGTCCGCCACGAGCTCGTGTAGCCTCGCTGGGGTGGCCAATACTATCCTTGCCAGCTCCCTGGTACGTCTTCTCCGTTCCGCATCGGCAGCCGTGGCGCTGCGCTCCTCTGGTCGCGGCAGGTTCTTGCGCATGGTGTCTCTTATCGACGATGCTTGGGTGTAGATGTAGGCAATGGCTGGATCGAGCGTCGACGCCATTGGATTTAACGGGTCCATGTTCTCCCGCATCTGCCAGGTGATTTTGCATCGTCAGTAAACACTCCATGCATAGCCCAACCCACCTTGACGAGCAAATGAGCATACCTTTCGTATCGTCTCGGTGGCCGTAATCAGCTTGCTGTAGTTGTCATAGACCAAGGCCTTCTTCTCGGCGTCCAGCGCCCTCGTCTCGCCCAGCACGCGGGCGTAGGTCCTCAGCAGGTCGGCCAGCGAGCTCTCGGCGGCGGCCTTGGCGACGTAGGCCTGGGCGTCGAAGCCGGGCGCGTCCAGCTCCGACGCCGGGACCTCGGAGTGGCCGACGTCGTCGCCGGCCGTCGTCTCGTCCGTCACCTCGAGGGTCGGCGGGGCGGCGTTCTTGATCTTGTAGTACTCGCGCAGCGCCGCGCGGTTGCGCTTCGCCGCACCGGCACCAGGACCACCCGCGGGAGGCGCGGCCGGAGAGGAGGCGGTGGCGCGGTTCGGAGAGGCGGCCTGCGACCGCGGGTTGTCGAGCGACGGGCGTGTAGAGGAGGTCGGGGTCTGGGCCGAGGGCATCCGGCGTGGCGGCTCTCGGGGCGTTGCTATTGTCGACATGGTAGATGGGCGGGAGGGGGCGAGTGGAGTTGGTGTCGGGCGGATGGATGGATAAACGGAAGAGCTATTTTCGATTGTCGGCAAAGTCGATATGCGGTGTTTCTGGGTCTAGAATAACATATGGGCTAAAGAAATCCAACAGTTTTTTTTTTTGTCTACGGTATTGTGCCCCATCCGTGGTTCGGATTCAGGTCAGACGAAGAAATGTGTACAGTATGCACCTGGTGCAATGCACCGGACTGAGCTTCTGTAGTAGGTGACGTTGCACTAGCGTTGATGCGGGTCGCTGCAGCAAGGTCTAGCCCCTGGGGGGGGGGGGGTCAGAAGCTTAATTCAACTGTCGCGACACAATCGTGCTTTGATGTGTGGAGTTGCAACATCAAATTTTCTCATTCTCTCAAACTACCAAAACTATCAACGACAACACTCTGCGCGAGCAACCGGTTTCCTGTCCTGTCCGACAAAAGATTCAAGTGCACGCGGCCAATTTTATCTTGCGGACAGACTTAATCGTAATTCTCTTCCCGGATCAGGTAGGTTGGCGGGGTACACCGGTCAGCATCGCGTCATTTTCTGGTTGGGTAGGGTTGTTGTTTGTTGCTCTTCTTTTTGGTTTGTGGGAGCGAACAGAACGATTTACCTAGACAGGTGCAACGACTGGACATGGAATTTATCTCAGCAGGACTTGGTGTTTGTTGAACATGAATATTAGGTTGAGATATTCACAATGCCATTAGTGTGGCATCAGCGAGTGGGAGTTGTCGCGGTGCGCCAAAGGCGTTTGCAGCAGTAAATTGGGGAGAGGACAAAAGGAAACTAATGAAATGCCCCTGAAGGAGATTCTCATTATTGGAAAACCTGGGCGTGGGCAAATTGAAGTTTGAGGTGGCCACGAGAGCAAAGGGAAAGAAAGGCACGACGGGTCGGGATTGGGAAAATGGTAGAAATGGAAGGCAGTCGAACACAGGGCGGGAACAAAAGAGTGGAATAAGGCATCAAGTGTTGTCTGGCTTGGTGGAGGGAAATGGGTCGATTTGGTCAAGAATCAAATGCGAATGGGGGCAATGGTGGCAGGCCAAGGGCGGGTTGGCGATCACCTCATGGCTGTGATTTGGCAAAACCAAACAACCATGTGTGGGTGATCGCCAGGAGACCGACTGAAAGGGTGTGGGTGGCACCCATCTACAGCTTCACCTGGCAGAACGAACCAGCAAACGCCCTAGGTCCTCCGAGCGCAGGTTTGGTGGGACTTGCAACCTGGCTGGCCGGACTGGCAACAAACGCCGTCAACCTCAGATGGTCATCACCTCGAAGCGAAGGACCTGCCAATGGTGCTGCCCAAGAGCTAGCTGGCGCGGGAAGGGAAAGGCACGCAGGCAGAGAGAGCAAGGCAAAGCAAACACCTGGTTGGCTGGGAGCTCGGCCAAGGAAGGGTCGTTGCCCTTATAGGTTTGTCCAGTTGTCCAGCCTTCAACAATATCCAAGATGGTGTAGCGGTTACGGAGGTGGTTCCGTGCGTCTAACACATGAGGATCGGAAGTAAGACTGCACTGTGCAACCGGAGGTAAGGAAGTTTGCTTCGCGCAATGCCTTCTGGCGGTTCCCCACACCGACCAGGGCTCCTGAGGGAGTAGTCCACAAGGCCACAGTCGTTGGACCCTGCTTCTACTTTTGTCGTTCTTTGCCGATTTTATTTTGCAGGATTGGGGCCGCTGGAGCGTCGCGAAGTTTGGTTTTGGAGGTGGGTGGTTCAAGCAGGGTTCGAACATCTCGAGATGGCGAGGCGAGGACGACTGGTCGTCGTGTCACTTTTTTCTTTTCTTTTTTGCGCGTTTGCGCGTTTGTCGGTCCATGGACTTTTCAACACATGGACTCGCCCAGGGCTCGTACGGCAAACACAACCTGTTTCCCGAGTTGCTCGTAAACCCTACAATCCAGGAAAAATAAGCAAAAGTTTATGCACCCCAAGTCATTTGAAACGGCGTTTGGACTTGCTGATGGGTGATTGGGCCTGGTCATATAGAACAGGGCGTACTATGGATTCTACAGCGACTGCCTCGATTCTATAATATGCAGATGGGACGTAGAGTCCATAACCCAAAGACTACACAGGCACCCTGGATCCTGAGCGAATCAAAGCACACATTTTTCCACTGTGCCTATGTAATATATTTGATTCAGGAGTTAGCAGAGGCTGCTGGGACACTTGTTCCAAGGTACCCTGATATCGTGCAATGAAGGCTGTTGTTGATATGCTTACATAATCAGACATACCAAACTACGCAGTCTCGACTTTCATTCCTGTTGGCCTGTAAATCTGTAACAAAAACCAATGAATGCCCATTCTCTTAACACCACCAACAACAACAGTACATATTAAAGGGAAGAAAACAGACAAGAAAACAACCAACCCGAGAACATTCGAAAAAACTTTGACAATCGAATTATAAAGAAAGAGAGAAAAGAAAAGCACAAAAAAAATATAAAAAAATAAAGATATCAGCCCATCAAACCCATCAACCAACATCAAACCTTCACAGCAACCACCCTCTCGCAATGGACGAGGCAGCTTCGCAAATCCGCGCATCTCTTATCTCCCAATCCCTACCACCCCCATCTCAGACCTGGCTCTCCAACCTCCTGTCCACGCGCCCAAGACCACTACCACCACTGCCCTCCCTCACGGCCACCGCCAAAGCCCGCCTCCTGGCCGCGGACCTAACCTCCCCGGACCTGCTCGACCGGGCCGGGACGTTCCCATTCCCACCATCCGCCGCCAGCCCAGAGACCCAAGAGACCCGCCTGGTCAGCGACGTGGTCGTGCAGGTCCTGGACCTCGAGAACCTGAGCCGCAGCCGCTGGGAGCAGGTCGAGGAGCTCGAGGCCGTGGCGCGCGGCGAGCTGACCAAGGGCAGGCAGATCATCCGGCTGCGGGACGACGGCGCCGAGGAGGAGGGGGAGGGCGAGGGCGTGGGTGACGTGCCGCCCGAGGAGGGCGCGCGGCGGCAACAGCAGGCGGGTGGGGGTGGTGCCGCTGCCAGGGGAACTGCTGGAGGACCGGCCGTGAGCGACAAGAACGCGACGCACAAGCTGGTCGTGCAGGACTGTGCCGGGAACAAGTTCTTTGCGCTGGAGCTGAGGCGGGTCGAGCGCCTGGGGATAGGCAAGACTAACATTGGAGAAAAGATGTTGATCAAGGCCGGGACGGTCATCGCGAGGGGCACGGTGCTGCTGGAGCCGGAAAGGTGTGTCGTACTCGGCGGGAGGGTTGAGGTCTGGCACAAGGCTTGGTTGGAAGGGAGGCTCGCAAGATTGAAAGAGGCTGCAGGCGCTTCTGGCACGGATAATAGACATTGATACTGATTTCACTTTTTTGAAGGAACTTGACGGCTCGGTTGCTTGAGGGGTGGTTGTTGTCTTTTCCTTTTTCTATGGATTACAAACCTTCCCTTTCCCTGCGGTCTTTTCAACATGATACCCTTGCACCGCATTCACAAATGGAAAACCTCAAGTATTCGTTCTGGAGCATTATCATCTCCCAGCCAATGTTATTTGTTTATATCAAATGATTCTTCCAAGTAACTCTCATTGCCAATTATTTCGCTGCTAAACAGTCCGCCAAACCATTCCACCCATCCTTGACCCATGGCGCAACGCCGATGGCCGTTTGTGCATTCGCAGCGTTCGTAGCACCTGCATATGTGCGCGCTAGGTCTCCTGCTTCTAGATTGCCCCTCGGTGCAACGGCCCTGCGTGCCAACTCAACAGCGACCTCAGCGGCGTTTGCAGATACGCCACCGCCAGAATCCACAACGGATGACAGGTTGAGCCAGCCATGTGGTAGATAAGGGTGCAGCATTATGTCCGTCTGCGCCTGGCCCTTGACCTTATCTGCGCCTTCGGCTGACAGTGCTGCCACAGCCTGCAGTATATCGCTGATATGAGACTGCTCAACGGCTCCCACCTTATCACTGGCTCGCAAGCCCTGTAACTCCGCCACCACGGCCTCAAGACTTTCATCGTCGTCATCTAAGAGAGCGATGGCACCGAGAAGAAGGACTGAACGCACATGGTCAGGCTGCTTCTCAACCACTTCGAACAACGAGGTCCTGGCTCTGTCTTGAGCCTCTTCGGTTCCAACTGCCCAAAGGACCTGCGCCAAAAGACAAATGGCATCTGCATCTCCACCCGACTCCTCTAATGCAGACTCGAAATACTGGACAGCTTCGTCAACAGCATCGTTGTAGTACTGCGCCAGCCCCAATGCCAGGTGCGCCGACAGCCTGGCCTTGTTACGCTCTTCTGGTCTAAGTTCGCTCTCGTCGCCTTCGCTGCTCAGTTGTAAAGCCATCTCACCCGACTCGACAGCCTTTTCGTATGATCCATCTGCGAGGTAGGCACGAGCGAGATCTGCCTTGGCAAGGGCAAACTTGCGGAGTGACTCTGCGGATTCAGTTGTTTCGTAGTCTGCCTCGAGTGCGGCGCACATCGGCTCAAGAACCGCGACGCCCTCAGAATGATGACCAACACGTTCATGGAAGAGGGTTAGAAGATGGCCTACTGCGAGCTCGTGCTGAGGTTTCAGGGCGCGGAGTTGACTGAGGGCGAATATAGGCTGCAGAATGGCCCCAATAGGAGTGGTGTCGTGAGGAGATGCTGCCACAATGTGGTCAAACATGGACATGGCGTATTGCTGTCGCACGGGCGCTGAAGCGATGCCAGCGATACCCATAGCGTGCGTAAAGAGACCGCGCGCCTCGCGAGGGTCGCCGTATAGCAGTGCCACGAATCCCTGGCCAACCCAAGCATGTGCATAGTCGGGATCAGCCGACTGCGACTTGGTAAAAGCTTCATTCGCCAGCTGAAAGTCGTTCTGGAGAAGAGCCAGAGTACCCAGGTTAGCCCAGGCAGAAGGGCTACGCTCGTTGAGATACAAGCTTCGCACAAAAGCATGCTGAGCGACCGATGGGTTGATGCTGCTGGTGACAACTCCTAAAGCCTCCCAAAACTCCGAGTTGCCAGCTTCAAGCTCAATTGCACGCTTGAACGCCCTGACAGCCGCCTTCAAATACCGGCTGCTCTTTGTCCTCAGGGAAACAGGCAGGCAACTGTGGGCTCGATATTCAGCCCATCCAAGGTTAAAGTAGGCAACAGCCTGTGCATGCACGTCATTTGCAGATGCGTGAATGGCCCGTTTGTGTGCGAGTATGTTGGCTTGGAGGCATTGAGTAAGATGGACGCCCAGTTTCTCATCGTCCGAGAATAGGCCCTTTGCCTGTATGACCCTGACACCAACACCATCCACGTCCTTGAAGGTTTCATAATGAGGAGCCTCGTCGTCCTCGCCAATGAGCGTACGTACGAGATCAACGGGAAAGTCACCCACGCGGCCTTGAACGCTCGAGAACACCGAGCACGAATCGGCGACCGCCTTCCAGAAATTAAAAGTCTCGGATATATTGGAAGAAGCCGTGGTTGCGAACGTGATGGTATTGATGGCCAAATCCACAGCCTTGCCAAACAAGCCCTTGTCTATGCTGGACAACGCACTCTCCACCATGGTCTGCATCAAGGCAATTGAGACACCATCCTCATCGGGCCGTTTTTCAATGACCTCCTTGTACAAAGAAATAGCCTCGTCATACGAGCTCAGCTGGCGTTTAATATTGGCCAACAGAAACTTGGTAAACCAGACGTCATCAGCATCCTGGGGGCCAGATGATGTACTTTCAAACTGCTGGGCGTTGAGTGTGGCCTTGGTCGCTGCAATGTAGCGACCAGAGTTGTAATAACTCTCACCGAGTCCAACCCACGAGTGATAGTCGTCTGGGCTGATACGCAATGCCGACTGAAATGACACTACTGCCTTGGCATAATCCTGTTTGTTGAGTTCTGCAACACCAAGCGCGGCAAACGGCCAGCTCAGCCCTTTTCTCTTAGAACCGGGAGGAGGCCTGACCTTGCCGGAGTCGACAACACGTTGAGAAACCAATTCGACACCGTCCCAATCCCTTTCGTCGGCGAGTGACCTCGCAAGTCTTTCCGCGGCGTCAACTTCAGATGGCGACAGCTCGACAGCCTTCAGAAAACATTTCCGAGCGCGGTTCTTGTCTTTTGAGCATTCTTCGTAGTACATTCCGAGACTCGTGTAGGCAGGGGCGAAGTTCAGGTCGTTTTTCAGACAAGCCAAGAACTGTGCATATGCGCCGCTGCGGCTCTTCCGGGCTGCCTTGGAGGTGTCAATGTTCCATATACAAACGCCGAGGCGGTACTGCGTTTGCGCTAGCAGGCTCTTCATCGGCTGTCCTCCTTCCTCCAGCAGAGGAATACACTTCTCCAGCTCTCCTCTGCAGCTTGAGTAGTCCCCTTTCTGAGCTTTGACCCAGGCAGCCTCTGTTCTGACGCGTAGGTTGCTTGGGTCCCGCGTCAAGGCCCTTTCAAGGAAGTCAATCGCATCGTCGAATTCTTCCTCCTCTTCAAAGATTAAACCAACACCAATGAGAGCCGGGGTGGCCGTCGGATCTCTTTCGAGGACGCTATCGAAGAGCGCCTTGGCCTCTTGATGATGCCTCGGCGACTGGAAGAAGACAAGAGCGGTACCCAGGCAGATCAGAAACGAGTTCTCCGTGTTTTGAAACTTGAGACCCGTCTTCCGCCTCTCGCTGATCAGGTGTTCTCGGGATTTGCGCATCAAGTCAACGTTGCTGTCGTATTCTTCCAGGTGCTGATAAAATTCGCCCATTAGGCGATAGGCGAACAAAGAGTCAGCTGAAGTGATGCCTTCTGTCATCATCAGGATCCTATCCTCGTCTGTAATGGGTATAAATGCTGTCGGTGCGCCCCCGTCCTCATCATCTTCGCTCTCGTCATCGCTAGCCTCGGCGTCTTTCTGTGGCGTCTTTGACTTCTCTTGCTTGGGAAAGGGAGATATGGCACTCGTCAAGAACCCTGTGATAATCTTGTACAGGTCGCTGTCTGGGAAGAAGGTGCAGTAATCACGCAAGATGGTAACATCCCACTGCCTGATTTCTTTGTGGTCTTGCCAGTCAATCGTGATATCCCAGGCGAGTTTGAATGGATGCTTGATAATAACCATGTCTTGAGCCAATTTCTGGACAACCCCGAGCTCGGCTGCCTTGTCGGGCCCAGGAGCAAACACAAGCAGGCGATCATAACAGTGCTGGAGCAGCTTTTCCTCATAAACTCGGCGAAGCTCGTCATCGTTTGTCCAGTTGATAATCTCGCGATAGATGTGGCCCAGTCTGCTCCGCCCCCAGACCTCCCGCTTGACTTCAATGGTGACCTCGCTGACCCTAGCACCAATCCTTGTGCGTCGCTCGCCGATAAGGGTGTTGATCCTTTTCTTCTCGTCTGTCTCGATGAACCTGGCTATTGTCTCGTACGTCCTTGCGGGGTGGGGCAAGCGGCCTTCAAGAGCCGGGTAGATTGGACTGTCGGGTAGGATAACCTCAAGAGCCTCTACGTAGCTGGCCTCTCCCTGGGCCTGGGCATGCTTTGTGAAGTCGTCAATAGCGCATTGGCACTTGTACATATCATTCACATCTCTATAGCGCTGTGCCAACTCGAGGGCAGCTACTTTGTACGCTGCTATCTTGTTGCCGCCCTGTTTTTGATACAGCTTGACCAAGCCCTGCCATGGCTGAGGGTCATCTGGCTTCAAAGCAGCAGCAGCTAAATAGCTCTCCTCAGACTCTTCCAATTTCTGGTTCTTGTCTAGTGCAAAAGCCAGAAATATGTACCTGTGGATGGTGGCTTGTCATTATAGTTCACTTGGTAACGTTGATAAGTGTTGGAGTAAATAGATCAACGTACCCCTGAAAACTCTTTGGTTCCTTTTGCACAAACTGTCGAGCTTGCTCTATGGCATCGCCCCACTTGGACTGCCGTATGAGCTCGCCAATCGCCTTCAAGGCTGCTTTTGACATGGCGAGCACAACCTGCACTCAAACCTCATAAACCAAAGTGGCCTGTTCCTCTGCGACACGCGATTTGAAGTGATCAAGGCGTGACTTTCTTTTCGAAAAAGAGGGGCACTACCTGGCAGCAATGTATGCAACAACAAAGAGCAGATGATTAAAGACAATCTGGCATAGTAGAACAAAGTTGAAAAAGAGACATAACACAGCCAGCGTCTGTGTGCGCTGGTACACCGCGGGTAATTATGTGCTTGACAGTGGCTAAAATGTCATCCCAATTCCTAGCACTAGTTCGTGGCATCTGCTGTCGTCACAGACAGCGAGAAGCGCGGGGCGGGGTGGAGCCGCTAATACAGTGTCTAAGGCTGTTGATAGACTGTGTGCAAGGGTCGATGGCGGGGCCGTCAACGCAGCTGCGGTCGCTTATCTTATCGGCAGAAAAAAAATATCCAGTGCTCTTAGTTTGGAGGCACATGTAACTGCTGCGGCGACGTAGAAAAGCACCAGCGCTATCAAATTAATCTATCTACGCCTTCAGCTCCTCGCTGCTGGCTACCATGGAGACCTCACCTCCTAAACGTCGGAAAATTTCGCAGACCGCTGATGCAACAATGCTCGGCTCTGCCACTCTGGAAGCAGCCGCCAGTTCGGCCGGCATGTACCGACCCAGTACCTTTATCCTGGAGACCGAGGAGCTACTCAAAGAAGTAAAGGTAGACTCTTCAAAGTCCCTCACAGGCGTTGAAGAGCTGCTCCATCAAGTTAAGAGCGCTGTTGAAGCTCTTCAAGGCCACGAACCAGTTCCCGTAAGCAAATTATCCCAGTTGTCTCGCAGTTGCGCAAGTAACAACGCTGACCCGCCCGTTCTCCCTCATTTTCAGATACACGATGCCATCCGCAAGTTTGAGAAGAAGCATGGCGTTACCATTCCTTTCCCTGAGCCACGCCCAAGTCAAGATTCGCCCTACAAGCTCTCCTTGGAGACACCTTCGACATTCAACGTTGTGGGGAGCTATGTACTCAAAACCATGGTCAAGTCTCAGGGTGATTTAGCCGTCGACATGGTCGTTGAGATGCCCAAGTCTATGTTCCAGGAGAAGGACTTTTTGAACTTGCGATACTTCTACAAAAGGTCATACTTCCTGGCGCAGGTCGCTGTGGCAGTGCGCAAGGCACTGCCTGACCTCGAGGTTTCGTTTGAGAATATGCACGAGAACCCCCTCGCGCCCATCCTCTGTGTACAAAAGGCGCCTGTCAAGGAGGGAGTTAAGAAGCGAGAATCAAATGGCTCTACAAGCCGCTTGATCGGAGGGCCCAAGGTCAGGGTGATCCCATGCGCTCCTGCCGACCTGTTCCCAAAGAACAAGCTCACTTCCACGAGCAATTGTATTCGTTCTTCAGGTGCCGACGACAAAAGGGAGACACAGCCACCAACGCCATTTTACAATTCTACTGTCAAGTCCGACAGCCTATACTTTGCATACTTCAAGACCCTCCTACAGACCAAGAAGTCGTCACCGGCGTTCTTGGACGCTTGTACTCTCGGACGCGTGTGGCTTCACCAGAGGGGGTTCAGCGGGTCAATCTCACGTGGTGGATTCGGACACTTTGAGTGGGCGCTGCTGTTGACTCTGCTCATGCAGGGTGGCGATGGACGCAAAGGCGAAGCAGCTCTATCTTCATCACTCAGCAGCCACCAATTATTCAAGGCGACGATGCAGTTTCTGGCAAAATCAGACTTCACCAGCGGGAGCCACAGGCCTGTGATACTCGGAAAATCCAGCGACGATATCTCAACCGATGGCACACGTGAGCCTGGCCCTGTGCTCTATGACGCGACCAGACAACACAACTTTGCATACAAGATGAGCCCCTGGTCGGCATCACTCATCAGAAAACACGCGAAGTGGACACTTGATCTGTTGAACGACAGCACTGTAGATCAATTTTCGCCGACATTTATCATGAAAGCGGACATACCGTTACAAGTCTTTGACTTGGTTGTCAGGGTACCATGTTCTGATGCTGAGAAATCCGCAAGTTCTGGAACTCGAGGACGAACCTACGAATTCGCAAATCGCGTGTACAAGATTATCAACAAAGCTCTGAGCGAGCGTAGTCAGCTTGTACATGTTCAAATCCCAGAGCAGAACCAGTGGTCCATCTCGGAGCCAGCGGCTCGACAAGAAACTGGTGAGCTTCTAGTTGGCGTCATTTTTAACCCTAATGAGATGGCTCGCACCGTTGATCACGGGCCATCTGCCGAGGAAAAGGTGGAGGCTAGAAAGTTCCGGCAGTTCTGGGGTGAAAGATCGGAGCTGCGACGTTTCAAAGACGGCACTATCCAGGAGACACTTATCTGGAAGCAGACCACTGCTTTTGGTGTCTGCGAAGAGATTATTGCTTATATTCTCAACTTGCACCTCAAGATACATCATGACGAACTCGAGTTCCGCGGCAGTGGCTTTACGTCCCTCATTCATGCGAAGCCCACAGATTCAGCGGCCTACTCTGCCGCCGTGCAGGCTTTTGCTGATCTCGAGAGAGAAATACGGGGCCTGGAGAATCTGCCACTTCAGGTGAGACAAGTGGCTCCAGCGGCCGCAGAACTTCGCTCGGCCTCAGTGAAGCCACCACAATTGGACTCTCCTCGGGGGTCATATAGGCCAATGGACATTGTGATATATTTTGAGGCTTCTGGAAAGTGGCCCGACAACATTGCTGCAATTCAGAGGACAAAGGTCGCATTCTTACTCAAGATTGGCAGTATGCTTGAGTCGGCAAACTCGAGTATTGCCACCCATGTCGGACTTGAGGACGCTGAGCATGAGCATCAAAACCTGGCATTTTTGGATATCGTCTACGACGAAGGCGCAGTGTTTCGACTACGAGTTCAGAGCGACCTTGAGGAGAGTTTACTTGAGAGGCAAACCAGAGACAAGACACTCGACCAGCACGTCCGCGCCGAAAGCTCGAATCACCTTGCTACCTTCCGCCGCCAATACACCCACCTCCCGATGCTAAACAGGACGGTTTCCACCCTCTGTACGCGTTTCCCTGCCCTCTCTTCAACCATTCGTCTAGCGAAGCATTGGTTCAACTCGCACAAACTGAGCAATCATATACTGCCCGAAGCGGTTGAGCTGATGGTTCTTCACGCCTTTCTCAACCCTGCACCCTGGCAGACACCCACAAGCCCCACCACCGGTTTACTTCGAACGCTCCTTCTGCTTTCCAAATGGGATTGGCGAAACGACCCTCTGGTCGTCGACCCTTCTGCAGATATGAGCAACGAGGAGCGCAAAGCCATTGCTACAAGGCTCACGGCATGGAGGGAGACGCTGGATCCTGCCATGAACCGCACAGTTTTGGTCATTGCTACACCTTCTGATGCCACCGGAACTGCCTTTACCACCGTGAACGGCCAACCTTTCCCAAGTCGTGTAGCCGCTTCGCGAATGACGGCACTCGCACGCTCAGCATGTCGGCTTGTTCGCGAAAAGGGGGTGGACTTGGAGCCTCGCATGTTGTTTGTGCCCTCTACCGCCGAGTACGACGTTTTAGTGAGGCTGGATGGGTCTGTAGTCAAGAAGATCGCATCACTCAAAGATGGCACTGCGCCAAAGTCAAAATTCAAAAATCTGGACCCATCCATGGCGCAAGGTCGCGTACCATTGGCCAGGGATCCTGTTGACACTCTGCTGGGAAGACTATCTGATGTTTACGGCTCAACTCTTGTGTTCTTCTACGGTGGCTCTCAGGATCCTGTCATTGGCGGCTTGTGGAACCCTATGCTGGCAAGGCGGTCTTTCCGTGTCAACTTGCCGTGTTCGTTCAAGCCGGTCGCTCAGTCAAAGCCGATGGCAGGAGACAAATCAGAAGATGGTGAGGATATTGAAAGTAGTGACGGTGAGGGGGATGATCTGGTTGAGGTTAATCGAGACGCTATTTTGTCCGAAATAGCGCGGATAGGAGGGGAGTTGATTGAGAGCATCGAGGTTAAGAAAAGGGGCTAGCTAATACCCACTTTATCAACTTGAAATATATAATTGAATAGAGTCTGAAATCAGGCTGGTCACCCTTGCTGCTCTTGGAGAAACAAACAAAAGAAACAAGTTCAATATAAACCCATGAGCAGACGACAACACATTTTCGCTCCATTCTCATTGTTTGAAAGGCCTGGTTACTGAACCCCTAGAACTCAAAGAAGGCTTAAGCCTTCAGAAGAAACAAAAGGAGGGCGATATGTTTAGTTTCAGGATCTAATTCTGGTCTAGCACCATGCATAACCTGTAGTTGCATACTTAGTAAGGGATGCTGTGTACAGTAATTCTTATTTCTTTAGCTCCTCCGTACATGTATTAGTGGTGACTAGTTCTAGTAGGTGCAATGCTTGGTTATCCAGTCGAAAGACCAGGCTAGGAACATGGAGAGCCAAGTATTTGTGCGATTACTTTTGTACAAGATATATATCAAGAGCGAGTATATATTACGCGGTCCTTTGGTAATTGTCAAGTTCTGCTCACGGAATTGATTTTGGCTTTAGCAACTGGCTCATGGTTCATTATGAATAACGTAGCTATGCAAGTTAAAGTAATGATTCCATCTTCTTCTTGGTCATCTCGAGAACCGTCACGATACTCTGATCCAGACCCTGCTTTGACGACAGTGAGACGACCCAAGATAGTGTCTTTCCAGCAAGTTCGGGCTTGCGGTCCGTTGATTCTAAGCCCCGTGTAAGCCTTCCTAACGATTCTCTCAGGGCCCTTGGGAAATCAGCAGATGTGAAATCTTGAACTGGGATTAGGGGCTGGCGGATGTAACAATCCCAGGTGGCAGGATGCCTCTCAAAGGATTTCATCATCGTGTCCAAGACATGCTGTATGAGGTCTGCACAGGATTCGACTGTGAATATGAAACGAGAAAACATGTTGAAGAAGGCTTCGGCAGAGGTGACCTCGAAGAACTTTTGCTTGGTCGCAATGTCGAAAATGGCGCGTGGTATTGCGCCTCCCAGGGCGGGACTCTTTTCCAGTTTTTTGACCGCTTCTTCATCGACGAGCTTGGGCGCTTGTTGCCTCTCCAGAGCCTTTGCGGCAGCCATTTCTCTGTCGGGTATCAGGTTTCCGTCGTCATCATCGTCGGAGTCGTCGCTGTCGTCCTTGAGCTTGATCTGGTCACTGTCGTCGGCCGACTGCTCCTTCCTGAGGGCAGCAAGCGCCTTCTTGCCCTTGCCCCTGCTCTCGACTTTGGCCAGCCACTCCATCTCAACGCGGGCATACTCGACCCAGATGAAGACGCTCTTGGTGCAGAAGCGGCAGCCGCGCAGGAAGTAGGCCCTTGCGCCGTCCATGTCCCCGTTGGCGGCGGACCGCCTCCCGACCAGGGTCCAGAGCTCGGCGTCCTGGGGGTGCAGCCTGAGGGCGCGGGTGGCGATGCGCCTCCAGCGCTTTGCGGCCCCTTGCTGGGAGAGGTGCTCGAGGTAGCTCCGCCACATGTGGACGGAGCCCGGGTCGCGGTTCACGCCGCGCTCGTGGATCTGGCCCAGGCGTCCGACGCCGGCATGCTGATGCGTGAGCTGCCGTATGCCCAGGCGGGCGCAGCGTCTGGCGCGGAGGGTCTCGAGACCGCGCTCCCAGTCGGCGTATGCGAGGAAGTCTGGGGCTTTGGAACCGGGCGCAAGGATTCGGTGCTCAAAGTCGGTTCGTTTGCGGACCAAGTTGCGGATCTCATCCTAAAAGAACGGTCAGCTAAAAGGCTTTTGGTTGAGTACTGCAGTGAGGGCTAAAGTTCGCCAGCTATTGTTGCGATAACCAGGGCATTGGCAGAGTCGCGACACCAAGGTAACAAACAAAAAGGCGGGGGGGGGGGGGGGGAGTGAAGTGATGGTCGACTAACCCTGGTGAAAACCTCCTTGTCCTCAAACTCGCGCAGTTGAGGTACGGCCTGCTCCAGGAAGAAACGCGCTTTGTCTGCCACTCCAGCCATTGTTTCGCAAGTCTCTCAATACTCCCCAAATTTCTGTTGACAGAGGAAGAGTGAGGGAGGATGCAGGCGATGATCGGGTATTGCTTGCTTTGTCTTGCAACTTTTTTAGTGGGGCTCGTCCTTATCGGCACGCCATTGTCGGCTTATCAAAGGCAAAGGGTTCAACTGGCCCCACTATCCTGCTGTAGTGTCGTTAGTCTACAAGTTGTAAAGTTGCGCTGCAAGACTGTTACTTTTATTGAACAAGCCCGTGCAGTTTCCTACCGTTGGATTAATAAAACGTGTTTGCCATGAAGATCAGAAATGAGAGAATATCACCGAGAATCATGAGAGTTTGACTTATAATTACCACATGTTTGTATTTCAACAGCCAGAACATCTGATATAAGCTCGCCCGTACCAATCAGTTCTGTGACCCAAATATGGTTCCAGCTTATCCACAATATACAACTTCCAGTTCCACACAACAAATACATCGAAAGACGCGGTGTTGTCTTTATTTGCGTTGACTAGTAAGTAAGCCAGCATTTCACTACTAAATGGCTTAAAACCTTTGGTACAACATCACGTACTCTAGACTCTTCAAGAACCACTCTCCATCGACCCTCTTGTATACCTCATGGTACTGGCCACCGTAGGTGCTGTGGTCATTCTTGAGCTCGGTACTCGGGCCGCTATGGGCGGTCGTGACAAACACGACCTTGACCTCGTCGTCACTGATGCGCTCAAACGAACCGCTGTCCACTAGGTGGACTGTCTGCAGTGGCCCGAATAGCGTCTTGAGAAAGGCCACCACGTCGTCGCGGCTGTCGAACTTGTACGGCTGGCTCTTATCTTGGCCCTCGGTCACGTCGGTGACGGTGCTGCTGTCGCCGAGCTTGTAGACCATGGTGGCATCGGGCAGGGCGACGCGTTCAAGATCGACCCAGGTTTTGTTATCCACGGCTAGGCAGTAGAGCTGCTTCTTGCCACGGATGGCCTCTATGACTTCGATCGGGACGGTGGTGTTTGGCGCGGGCGGCATGCTGGGTAGTTTTGATAATTGTGTATCCTGATTTTTGTTTTATTTTTTCTTTTTCTCTTTTCTTTCTTTCTTTTTTCTTCGCCGACTAATGAACGAGAACAAACGCTTCAGTAGCAGCTATGGTGTAGCAAGTGCTCTACACATAGTCATCCTGCGAAGTGCGCATGGGGTTGAAATACTCTTGCAGGTCCGGCAAAGGAGTGTCTGGGTCGATGCAGTCATGATCTGTATCACCTTGCAAGGGAGGGTTTGCATTATTGATCAACCACATTTACCCGCAAGCGAGAGGCTTTTAAAAATTCATTAATGAACAATACCTTCTTTTACGTCGTACTGATTAACCACTACCACAAAAAGTCTTGGGTGGATTCTTGACTGCTGCAAGGAGCCCATGACAAAGCAATCAAGGGAGTGTTGTATGGCTCTACGATTAATACCCGTACATTTGCTGGGTGAGGTTGTGAGGTTGCCACCTTGCCGCTTCGTCTCCAGGCTGCCGCGTCAAAGACTTTCCATGAAGCGGGGAAATAGCCGAACCCTTTGTTATGATCGCAAAACGGTGGGGATAAGCGGCTTCCATTGAGGATGAGACATCTCAGTATCGCTCTGATACAGGTTTGGGTGTATAGAGTGGAATATTATAATGGATCTCGCCATGTCAAGCATCAAGTACCAAGGGTAACTTGAGATGGAGAGCAGCAATGCTCTCGATTGATCAAGACATCGGGCTTGGCTAAGAAAAGGTACCTAGGAGGAAATCTTCCTTTTCGCTCGTTTTCACCTCTTCAGAACTCCTAGCCTGGTCCAACCTTTCCCAAGCCTACCTATCAAAGCAAATAAGCACTTTTCCGGTACAAATTCTAAGAAATCACACACCGCTACTTGCACGTCAACATCAGTTTGCTTCATTCCTGACACGCTCAGTCGTGGGGTCACTCTGGATCCGATCGTCAACATCCACTCTCTTATCCGACGACACATCGTCAGTCGGAGTACCGCTCCCATCAACCTCACCACTGTCAACTCTTTTGCTCTCCTGCATGTCGTCGACATCGTCGACGTTGATGTCGGCCCCGGCCTCCGTCACGCCGCGGGCGGCATCCTCAGGGGACGTGCCCAGCGTAACACCCGGTGCGTACGGCAGGACACCCTCACCACGGCGCCTCTCCGGGATAAAGACGTCGAACCATCGCGGCACAAGGAACCCGAGGATAACCATCGCAATGACGCAGTGGGATATGGCAAACCCCAGGATCTCGAGGGGATCCTGCATCCTCTCGGTGAACTTGGGATAGCCGAGCGAAAAGACGATGAGCAGGATAGGCGCCGAGATGTACTTGAGCACAGGTGCCCAGAACAGCGGGATCGGCCAGTTCTTGCCCTTGGCGATGGTTATATTTAGGTCTCGGCGGAGTTGGTTGCCCTGGTTTGATGTCAGCACAAAGAGAGACCAAGGAGGCTGCAGTATCCGGGACCCTCAAACTTACAGAGTAGAAAGCCAGCCACCAGAACTTGCTGAGAATGGGCTTGCCGCCCCAGAATCTGGGGGCGGGCACCGATGGCGTCCTGGCCATGACGAGGCACAATACGAGGGAGGCGATGAAAATACCGAATCCAGCACCGGCGCCAGCCTCGGCCGACACATGATGGGCAATGATCAGACCGACAACAAACGAAAGAGCATAGCCACCGTTAAAAATGGCAAAGGCAGGGAGGCCCACCTGCCCTGTGACATCGCGGAATCGGTAGATTGTGGTGGCGGCAATGCACTCGAGTGCAACGGTGCCGACCAAAGACATGTCGCTGATCCAGGCGTCGACGGCGTTGAGGAGATCCGAGCCAAACTGAGTGCAGTAAATAAGCGAAACGAGGAACGACACTATCACCACAATGGTTGAGACGGCCGTGCGTGGCAACTTCTTTGAGACACCCGTGTCCATGATCAGTGTCACGATGGATTCGAGCATGGCGAAGGCAGAACTGAATCCCAGCACCATGATGGTGAAGAAGAAGAGAACTGCCCAAAAGTTGCTTGCAGGCATCTGTACAATGGCTGCCGGGATAGTAATAAAGGCGAGATTGTAGGTCCCGAGCACCTCGCCAGTGTCTGGGTGGAGGCCAAGATAACCAACGATTCCAAAGATGGAAAAGCCGGACGCAACCTCGATTGCCGAGTTGCTGCAAGCAATGATGAGTGCGTCCTGCACTGCGTTTGCAAACTTTTGATTGTACGAGGCGTACGAGGTATAGTAGCCCATGCCTGATCAAAGTCCCATGGACTGGTCAGCGGAGAGTTTTCTTTTGACTCCAACGAAGTAGACTATTCGGAGCTTTCTTCACTTTGAAACGTACCTGCGCCAATGGAGAAGAATATGTGGCTCGCCGCGGCCTGCCAGATGGCTGGCTGTCCTAGCTTCTCGCTATGCCACTCGGCCACATACAACTTGATGCCATCCACCGCGTTTTCCATGGAAACGCCACGGCCAAGGAGAATGATGATCATCACAATCGGCAGCCCCATGGTGAAGTACACCACGCGGCCAGTCAGCCCGACACCATTGAACATGCAGAGCCAAACGACGAACCAGGTAAAGGCGCACCACCCTGCAATCTCGCCAACCATGCCAGACTCTGGGTACGATGTATACCTGGTCACAGAGCCGTCCACAATCTCTCCCGGGATTCCGGGCACGGTCTGACGGACGTCATTGTCGAAAAAGTCCTGGCTGTTCCCGGCCCAGGGGAGCGGGTTGGAGAAGGAATGGCGGAAGTAGGTCATGACCCACGCGAGAATGGGCACGTAGTAGTTGCAAACTATGTAGCCATTCATGACGAGAGCCATCCCGAGACCCTTTGTCCTACGTGAAATGTGGTCGTAGGCGATGAGGCACCCGCCACGGTAAGCCTGACCGATGGACACCTCAAGGATGACCACGGGGATGGCCAGGAAGATGACAGCCATGAAGTACGGTATGAACCATTGCCTACACGCAGTGTCAAGCCTGTCAGCTATGCTTGCGATGGCGGGTATTGTAGCGCCATGAGTTTTGACAGCCCAGTTGACTTACAAGCCATGATTGGCAAATGCGATGGACGGGAACCGCAAGAGATTTCCTAGACCAACAGTCCCTCCCATGCAGGCTAGGACAAAAGCGGCTGTTTACAAAAGTTATATCAGCAAACCATATGGAATCATTTTAACACAGAGTCGAGCGTCTAAAACTCACTCCTCGACGGCCAATTATCACGACCGTCATCACCCTTTTCGGCCTGGGGGGCAACTACATGGTAGGCCTTCTTCAGGATGTTGATAGCTCTGTTGTTGGACATGTTGGTGGTTTGCGCTTCGGCTTGTTCTTAGCTCCCTTGCGGAACCGAGGAAGCAGACATAAAGCTGAAGGATGCAAGAAGGGTCGTGGTATGCCATGGCGCTGGGCGGTGAGGGCGCCCATGCTCATCTTAAGAGGTCCGGGGAGAACATCTGGCAGCATGAGGCGAGAAAAAAAGGCAGATGCCAAGACCTCCCAAGAAAAGGGGGGTGGATGGTCAGTATATTCCTTGGCCCAGACCAGATATCTCCGCTCAAGTCTTATGTTACTCGTGTAGCCAGGGGGCGCGGTCGCGTGGCATTCTTTTTGCATGGCAAACATGCGTATGTCTACTTCGTATCTAGGTTGCCAGGCAAGCCAGGGTACAACATGCGGATTTGGGAAAAATAAAACAACCACCAACGCGGATGAGGTATGCCCAGCAAATCCTCCTCGGCTCATGGCACATAGCGCCTGGGACGAGGAAGCTTCAAGGTAGGTTTACCGCACCGATTACATACAAATATTTGAAGGTTGATGCGGGATGGATACGGCGCCCACAATTACACGACTGACTGCAGGCTCGGCGGGTTAGATTATAGGGTACTTTTGGGGGGGAACCAAGCCTTTTTTCGCCGGGGTGGCATCAGGTTTGGGTAAAGCCGTCATTGCCGCAATCCTCCCAAATGCTGAGGTTCGCCTCCCGGGTCACGCGACCTCGGAAAAACGTTACATTTCAAGGTAGTTTAACTGTTTGAGCTCCTGATAATTACCGGTATCTAGGGGGTATGCAGTCAGAAAGAAAAAAGAGGAGAATAATTTGCTGTTTACAGTAACATTCTGTTGGATCTGCTCACTGTTATCGGATGCTGGCCTGCCAGGCTTGGCAGTCTTGGTATTAAGGGGATGCGCAATGACGCAAATTTGTTTGGAAGCCAAGAAGCTGTTGCTGCAGAAATTTTTATCTAAGCCAAGACCAACCGATACGTCTGCACCTGGAAAGATCCAATGTCGACATCGAAGCCGTGCCCATCGGCAGCCACTGGCACCTCGTCCCCATCATCCTCCAATAGGTTTGTCTTTACGACCTTGGCCAAGTTCCAAATTGACCGAACCGTGCCGAGGCCGCGCCCTCCCAGGCTGTCAAAGACCCGGATGATAACCGACCTCTGCCCCACCGGCCGCGCCGGAAGATCGCCGCGGCTAACATCAGCGTCATCTTCGCTCCGCTTCACGGCGTCCAGCACGAGGTTTTTGTCACCGTGCAGCACTAGCGGCTGAGCCGAGAGCTTGGAGGCCGCCGCCCCGCCGCCCGCGACCAGACGTAGGGGGTTGTTGAAGTTGAACGACGCCCGGACCGTATCCGGTCCTAGAGGGCCGACGTGCGGCATCACGGCCCAGCGGATCGCGTGCTTGCCCATGTCGGCCGTGTCGTCGGGTGCCTTCGGCGACCGCAGGAGCGAAAGACGCATCACGTTGCCGGCTGTTGAAAACCCGTACTTGCTGTCGTTTAGGATGGAAACGCCGTAGCCGTGCTCCGAGAGGTCCGCATACTTGTGCGAGCACACCTCGAACTTGGCCATGTCCCAACTTAGTGGAGAGAAAAGAGAGTTAGAGAGTTCAGCGTGGAAACAGCCTTGTAGGGCTGGGTATGGGTCCAACTTACGAAGTGTTGTAGTGGGTCGGCCTGCGGATGACACCATATTGGGTGTCGTACGACGCTTCATGATGCCGAATATCCACGGGGAACTCAACCTTAAGGAACTTCATGTTCTCATGCCAGTCGACCTCGGCAGAAAATTCGACGTACGGAAGATAGCCTTCGTCAGGGAGAGAAGCTGAGAGCGAGATGGTCGTCTTGATGGAGCTCACTTCACTGATCTTCATCTCGGTCGCTACACTGACACGGTGAGGGCCATCCTCGACGATGGTTGTTGTCGCCGTGCTGCTGCCAGGTAGCTCCTGTCGCGTCTCCAGATGAAACACCTCGACGTCCCAAGCCTGCCAGTACACCGGCTTGTCGTCGTAGATAGCATATTGGTTCGCCTTGCCTGCCAGGACCTCCCGCTTGACCCTCTTGTCGTAGAGCGACGTGAGGCAACCCTTCTCCACGGTGACGGTGAAGGCTTCATTCTCTAGTACGAACACACCCGAAGACGATTCCTTCACCGTCACAGCCTTTTGGTTTTCGGACTTCTCAAAGTCCTGGGTGGAAAGAAGCATGCCGCTGCCGCATGCAATAACATCCTTCCCATCCTTGGTCTTGACGAGCTCGGCGCGAGGCCACGGCAGTGTGTTTATGGCGAGACAACTGCTTTCAGACTCCTGGGACAAGCCAAGAGTCGTGTGGAGGGTTTGCAAAAGTCCGGCTGCAGTCTCGAACACCTTTGCATACACCTTGTCCGAGTCGTCGTAGCACATCTTTATCGCCGTGCCAGGGAGGCAGTCGTGGAACTGACACAGCAGCACACCCTCCCACATCTCTTGCAGCTCCTTTGTCGGGTATTTGTAGCTTTCGGGGTTCTCGATCGACGCCAGGGTTGCCAGTAGCTCGATATCCCTGAGCAGAAACTCTGCTTGACGGTTCTTGAGTTTTGTGTTTGCCTGGGTCGTGTAAACACCCCGGTGGAGTTCGAAGTAGAGGTCTCCATGCCAAGTGGGCAGGGTATGTGCCTTTGGCATGAGCTGGTCAAAAAAATGGTCAACTGTTTTCCCGAGGTGCACTCGCGGGAGCATGCCGGTGGTGTCGGAGAGACCCCTGAGTCTTCGAAGTCGTTCAATCTGCTCCCAGGTTGGACCACCACCGCCATCTCCTTTGCCAAACTAAATTTAAAGCGATAAGTCAAGCTGATCGGCTGCTGTGTATGTCCTTGAATATACACTTACCAAGATAAGAGAAGTACGGTCCTTGTCCAATGTCCTGTGCTCGACCACGCTACGCTTAATCTCTGCAAGTGTTCCATTGGCGCAGTAAGTCTTTGCCGGCGGCATATGACACAGCACCTGGCTGCCATCAAGCGAGACCCTATATTTTTTTTAGATGAAATCGGTTACCTCCTTTTAGTTCTAGTTACTGGCTCTGTTTGAACCGTTTTCAGCGTGAGCTTACCAGTTGAAAGTAGTGTGTGGAAAGTCGTTGACGCTGTTGAAGCAAAGCTTTTGCGTAACAAACCGATCCATTCCGGCTTGCCTACACAGCTGGGGGATCTGAGGGCTTTGCCCAAATGTATCAGGCAGAAAGCTTGTGGTTGACCTGGCGCCAAAATTGCTTTCGAAAAACCGCTGGCCGTAAAGGAATTGTCTAACCAGAGACTCGCCGCTGGGCATGTTTGTGTCGTGCTCAACCCAGCTGCCACCAATCGGGTGGAACTGGCCAGAAGCTACCTTGGCTTTAACCCTCTCAAAGACATATGGGTACATATCTTTGAGCCAAGCAAACTGCATCAAGACAATTATCCACCTGTTAGTCGTGATTGATAGAACGCAAGTGTCATGCGGAAAGAGAACCTACCTGTTGCGCCTGGGAGCATGCAAAGTTCAGCTCCGGATAACGGTCCATCAGATCGCATTGGTTGGACCAGGACCTGGCAACCTTGCGCTTCGTCTCCTCCCAGGGCCACAGCCAGCATGTATCAATGTGGCAGTGCCCAACAGCGAAGACGTCCGGACTCCTGCTAGAGTCCGCGTATACAGCTTCCGAATCGACGTTTGGACCCAAGTATCTAGCAGCAATCTTGCGCGCCGCGGTGACGGAGCTCTTGTCGCCCAGCCTGAAGGTGTCGATGATCTGGCTAGCTACCGTCAGGGCCTCGCGCTGCTCCCAAGAGTTCTCGGGGAACTCCATAGCAGCATCGGATATTATAGAGTAGTCGAACAGCAGGCGGCGAGCCTCTAGGAATACAGACACGAGCTCCGAGGTTGCCAGTGCGAACTTCTTGTCGGGGTCTGGAGGCTGGATCGAGTCGCCTCCCGGGTTGTTCTTAAAGATCGGGGCACCCGGTCCATTGCCAAACATGCCATTGCAGGCCATCTCGATGTAAATCGTATGCCTAGCACCGTCCCGGAAGGAGTCTGGAATGATCCACTCAACCCTCTCTTTGCGGCCCGTGAGACCCTGGAGGGGTTTGCCGTCGGCCGTCCACACGGTGCCCTCATTGTTACAGTCCCAGTGCAGCTCGACGTGCTCGGCAGTCTGCATCTCAGCCGGCAGGGTTATTTCCACCTTGAACCAGTGAGTAGACCACGATGGCCCGAACGATTCCCCCAGCTGAGTCGGGCGGAACTCGTTCGATGGGCTGGTCGCCTCAGCAAAAGTTGGGCGCGTCAGGCCTGGAGCACTCCAGACGGACATACTGAGGTGTGGCGGCTCTGAAACTTTCTGATCATAAAGCATGCTGTTCAATGGCAGTATGAGTATCTAGATGACTTTTATTCATGTTAGGCCAGGGCATTATTACTTACGCAAGCAGATTGAACTTTTCCCATTGGCCTGGTCCAGAAAAGTTCGGAAGACGCTTTTGATAGAGATGGTTGATGCGTTTACCTACCGGTACATCGGCACGTAGGGGATATGTCCGGCTGATGGAGGCGCCATCGCCGTGACCACCGCCATGGTCGCCAGTACACATTTTAATCAGTATTGCCGAAGCCACTGTCCAATATCACAAAAAAGGAAGATGTGATCAATGGGTTGATGGAGTCAAGAGTATGAGACCGACAGGGCTGTTAGAGCGATGGATGGGTTGGTTATGTTTTAAACAGATTACAAAATCACGCCTAAACCATTCTGTCCTCCGGGCCCGGGGAGTCGATATCGGGGTCAGTATCTAGGCACATGTTATTAACTGCCTCGGGGGACTATCCGGCCGACTTTGTCGGTATTGCCCCTTTTTTTCGTAATCTCCCCCGCAGCCCCCGCAAACCAGGGAATCCATCTCTGGACTCTGGAGCCGTTGCTATTGACCCTTATTGACTTGGAATTTGTAGCATCCACTAATCCTGGACCCATCGGAAAGTCGGTGTAAGCGGAAACCCTGAGCCGCCATGCGGATTGCTTCAGGATCAGTGTCATGCATGGCAAGACAAGACGAAGAAGTTCATGTTTGCATTGCAAAACGAAGAAAGAGTACTATCTGATGCCCCAAGCCGTTGACCTCTTCGGAGCATGTCCTATTTGGTAGTAGATGATACCAACTTGTGGGTCTCTGGGTGATCAGGAGGCTAGAAATCTGTTATTGTCGCTGCTGAAAAGATGAGTTTCGTTCACCCTCGTGTCCCATGGAGTATCGCTTTACCACATGGACAGCCCCAGTAGATAGATAGCCTCTGGAGCGTGTTCACCCCGCACGTAGTCGCGGGGTCGATTTCAAGGTGGATTTGAGAATTTGGGGAAATCCTGGGGGGGTTCTTGATAGCGGGTCAATTTCTTTTCGTTAAACAGGACCCAGATGGGCGGCTGGCACGATCCCATCCGGTGTTTAATTGCAAGATCATCCATGGATCAAATTGCGAATCGAACCTTGTCTCGAGATTCCAGCCGTTGTTGACATCATTTTGGCAGGAGCAGAGATGGACTGGTATCCATGACAAAAGCTGGAACAGACAAGAGAGAGTGGTCAAGAAGGAAAGCGCGCCGACGACTATGAGCTTGAGCGTGGGGTCAACAGCTGGTGGAGATGGCCCGCAGAGCAAAATGGTGGGGGTGGGCACCAAACATACGGGTACATTACGAAGTACAGTGGTTGCCCTGGTCAGTGAACCTTGCTAAATCGCTTGGCCCAGTGGGACCGCTCCTACACTAATACAACTTTGGACGGGATATGCCTCGAAATCAAGTCGTCACATCCACCACCAGTTTTAATGGGATTGCTTGCTGCGACTATCATATTCTGATCCTACCTTCAATATGAGTAATGGGGCATTGCATTGAGAAGTATCCATCGGGTTTCCCCCGATGCCGAGCCCGGTCTTTTGTTGCTGGGTCCGACTCGCGGAGCCGCATTCAACCGTGACCATGGGACTGGAAATAATCACCTTAGAAAAGCATTGGACGGCACACCCACTACTAGATAGTTCTAGAACATGCTCACTCAGAAGAAAGAGCTTTCACGGAGCAGCCATGATCGGTAACGACTTGGTAACTTTTGCGGGCGATGGAGATGCAGAACTGGTGGACCTCGCCCAGGCCACCATCTTTATCCACGCCGACGACTTCCCTGGCGTGCACATCGCCGCCAGTAACCTTGCCCAGGATTTTGCACGCGTGACCGGCGGTGTCTCACGACCTGTTGTCCTGGTCGAAGGGAACGCAGACTCTACTGACATTGAAAAGGTGGACGATGGCATCATTATTGGTAGTTTGCAAAGGAGCCCCTTGCTACAAAACCTGAACCGAGACGAGCACTCTGCTCTAGACACGGGAAGGGTTCTTGGAAAGTGGGAGGCATTTACAACTGCTGTCCTCGAGCGGCCGTTTCCATGGTGCAAAAGGTCTTTGGTCATCGCCGGCAGTGATAAAAGAGGTGCCATTTTCGGAGCATATACGCTATCAGAACAAATTGGGGTATCACCGTGAGTTAAGATCGTCAGCTGCTTCGCCTGCATAAGGAATTCAACATGACCATGCATCCGACTAATAGATGACTTACCAAAGATGGTACTACTGGGCTGATGTACCACCCAAGCATCGTAACTCTATTCATGCTCTTCCTGTCACTACTTACCAAGGAGAACCAAGCGTCAAGTACCGGGGAATCTTTATCAATGACGAGGCCCCTGCTCTCACGGGCTGGGTCCTTGAAAACTTTGGTAGCTATGGCCCGGAATTCTACAAGAAGGTCTACGAACTGCTTCTACGCCTCAAGGCATGTCAAATAACTATGTTTCTTCTTCTTCTTCTTCTTCTTCTTCTTCTTTTAGTGGTTACAGTTCAACAGCATTAACCACAATGACAGGCAAACTTTATGTGGCCAGCCATGTGGCCTGGATATCCGAACCCGGGGGCCATATTTTTCACAGACGATGCAGGGAACGCGCGGATTGCAGACGAGTACGGCATAGCTGTATCCACCTCGCATCACGAGCCGATGCAAAGAGCTACCAGCGAGTGGTTCGCGGATAACCCTGACGGCAGCTGGAACTGGCTGACCAATCGTGAGAAGATTACCGACTTCTTCAGGGAGGGGGCCAGCAGGGCCAAAGGATTCGAATCATATTTCACCCTGGGAATGCGTGGAGAATACGACAAGGGAATGAAGGCAGACGACCCGGCTGCTGTTGTACGTGACGTACTGAAGACGCAGAGAGAAATTTTCAAGGAAGTACATGGGCGAGAAGATGCCGTGCCACGTAAGTCACTGTTCATGAAAGACACTCTACTGCTGAGACGACTTCATTTTCAGCTGCTGACTCTTGACATCCTGCTACTACAGAGCTACTGGCTCTCTACAAGGAAGTGCAGGAACAGTACGATAGCGGTCGTCTTGAGGTGCCAGACGACGTGACACTTCTCTTTGCAGATGACAACTTTGGGACAATCAGAAGACTGCCAACTGGGGATGAGACCGAAAGAAGTGGCGGGGCAGGGGTAAGGCTCAACGCTTACTTTGCATGAGAATTCTGGCTCGAGACTAACTAGTGTGTGCAACTCAGATATACTACCACTTTGAGTACGTTGGTACGCCCAGAAGCTACAAGTGGATTAACAGCAACTCGTTGGTAAGCCAAAGTCTGCACCGCGGGCTGTCAACTGTCTCGTAATCAAGGAGTGGCTTCACTAACAACCACCGCGACTCAGGGCAAGACCTGGCACCAGCTAAGGGAGGCTCATCGGAGAAAAGCAACCAGAATCTGGGTCTTCAATGTTGGCGACATCAAGCCTATTGAGGTACCCCTTACTTTTGCCATGAAGCTTGCTTGGGACATCAACTCGGTGAAGCCCGACGACTTTCAGACGGCTTTTTACAAAAGCACTGCCAAGTCTTATTTCAGTGATCCCCTCCTCGCAGATAACATTGCTACAAACTGGCAGGCATATGATCGACTTGCCAGCTTGCGCAGACATGAGCATATTGAGCCCTCAACCTTTTCCTTGCTCCATTACAACGAGGCGAGCAAAGTCGCCAAGCGCTGGAAGGATCTCCTTACCGACGCAGAGACCATATACGCACAATGCAGCGAAGCAGAGAATCCGGCAGTCTTCGAGCTGGTGCTTCATCCGGCTAAAGCTTCCTACATCTTTACTCAGTTACAGATCATGCTAGCACGTAATCAGATGTTTGCAAGACAAAGACGCAACACAACAAACTCGGTCGCCCGTAGAGTACTTGAGCTCTTTGACGCCGACTTTGATCTCTCGGAAGAGTTTCACCACAGCCTTCTACAAGGGAAATGGAACCACATCATGTGTCAAGCTCACATGGGATATGGGGATACATGGCATGCCCCTTCCCGCGATATGATCTCGGGCCTCTGCTATGTTCAAACCAGACAAAACTCGAATGCAATTGTCGGGCAGATGGGAGTCGCGGTGGAGGGACACGAGGGTGTGAGGCCGGGACGCATCAATGAGGAGTCGGAGCGTACGCACCCGAGCCGGAGGGATCTGGTGCCGGGCCTGACGCTTTCGCCCATGAGTCGCTATGGGCCTGCCAGCCGATGGTTCGACATCTTTACGCGAGGCACCCAAGTCATCCATTGGCAGGCAAGCTCGCCTCACTCGTGGATCATACTTTCCCAGAACACTGGCACATTGAATCCCAAGTCGGAGGATCCCGATGAAGATGCTCATGTTGAGATATCCATAAATTGGGATGAGGTTCCGGATGACTTCATGTTGGAGGTCCTCATCGATATCCGGTCAGAAGAAGGCGACTTTGAGCAGGTCCATTTGCCTGTTGACGGTCGGCGTCTACCAAGCACCTTTTCAGCCGGCTTTGTCGAGGCTGACGGCCTCATTGCCATACCCGCACCGCGTGTACAGGGTCCTTTACCCGCCGACTACCAAGTTCTTCCCGAGATGGGAAGAGGTTTGGAAGGCTCAGTGGCCAACCTCAACACTCTTGACGCTGACTCGATGCTTGGGCAATGCCTGGAATACAAGACGTATGTCTTCACAGACATGATCGCGGCAGATGCAAACGCAGCAGTCTTCGTTTTGTACTTCAACATGACACTCGATATCGATCCCACAAACCCCATGAGCTTCAAGGTTCAGGTTGACGATGGTCAAGCTCATACTCATACATTACTTCCGTCACAAGATCCAAAAGCCCAGGCAGGAAATGGACTTCCCGACGACTGGTTCCATGCCGTCCAGGACTGCGTCTGGATGCGCAAGTACACCATCGATTCTACGAGCCTCACCCCTGGTGAACATACCATACGCCTCTGGTTGGGACACAGCAATTTGGTACTAGAAAAGGTTGTGATTGACTTTGGCGGCATGAAGCCTAGCTATCTAGGCCCCCCTGCGAGCATGTATATCGACTAGTCTAGAATAAGGTAGACATGCTATTAGTTGTACCTCGTAGCCTCTTGGCATTACCAGACCCCTTTGCGTTATAAGCTCATCTAGCTGCATTGCGAGTAGAAAGGAGGCGACACGTCCTTGCAGGTTGAACCGGCCTAGAATCAGGATGACAAGTTGGTCAGCTACGGTTGAACTAACATACCATATCCACTTAATGACACATCTTTTTCACTTACAGCACAGTTAGTGCAGCCCGTGTAGCCCTGACCGCCACACTGCTGGTACTTGGGAACTGTACACCCGCTGCCACCGCCGCCACCACCACCGCCACCCGACGGGCTCGACGGCTGCGGCGTGCTGGGCGCGGTGCCCACGGGGCTGCTGCCGACCTTGCAGGTGCTCTCGCAGCCCGTGCAGGCGCTGCCGGCGGCCTTGGTGGTCCCGCCGCTGTACACGGCCGGGCCGGGCATGCTGTAGCTCGACATGGCCGAGTGGATGTTGACCAGGATGCCCGGGTGGTTCTGGGCAAAGGCGCCGGGGAAGCGCACAGTCGCGGGGCTGGCCGACCCGGAGCCCGCGACGGTGATTTGGTAGCACGTGATGTAGAACTGGCCACCGCCCGAGGATCCGGCGGCGTGCAGGGCGAGCGCCTCGGCCCGGAGAAGGTAGTCTCCCGAGGCGATGTCGGAGGGGATCTTGACGTTCATCTTGCCGCAGCAGCTGTTGTGTTGGGAAGAGAGAGTGTTAGATGACCTCCTTGTGATTCTTGGTGCTTTGGACGCGCTCAGGGTTTGTGCAAAAAACCACCGACGGGCTCATGACGAGAGAAAAAGGGAGACACAAAAGAAGAAAGAGCTTACGTGTTGAGATCCTTGGTTCCCCAGTAGTCGTCATCGCCAGACCCGCTGCCGGACTTCTTGG
Source organism: Pyricularia sp. CBS 133598 (assembly GCA_004337975.1). NCBI lineage: Eukaryota > Fungi > Ascomycota > Sordariomycetes > Magnaporthales > Pyriculariaceae > Pyricularia > Pyricularia sp. CBS 133598. The sequence continues at coordinate 3,281,865 of CM014983.1, forward strand.
CCCACGAGTCCTCAAAGATCTTGAACCACCCGCCGGAGCCGTCGTTGGTGGCGGCGTTGTCGACCTTGCTCAGGTAGACGGCCACGGGGCCGTAGTGGGCTCCGCCGATGGCCTCGTTGCTGCACGACCGGTCACCGTTCTGCTGGTGCATCTCGACCGTCACGGTCGAGCCGGCGTTGACGGCACACTTGCGGCCGACGGGGCCTTGGTTGGCATTGCAGCGAATGTCGTTGGACGCGACGTTTGTGACGGGCGAGTTGGACAGCGGGAGACGTGCGCATTGCGATCCGTGGATTTCGAGAGAGTGCTATGTTAGACTTGATTTTCATTTCATTTTTTGTCTTATTCCCCTTTGGCTTATAGTATCTGAGGGGGGAAGAGTGCAAGAGTTCAGAAAATAACTCAAATGAAAGAGGAAAACTTATCATGTCAACTCCATCGACCCAAAGCTGCTGGAAGGTGGCATGGCCCAGCACCTCTCTCGCGCTCAAGGCTGCCAGAAATGAGATAACGTATGACTTCATAATGAGAAACACTACGTGCTGCTGTCCAAGGTGATGTTTGAAAAAAGAGCAATAAAGTATAATCAAGCCAACCGCCCTGGGCAGCTATGGCAGCCTTATATGGCGCGCATTGAGCACCACCGACACCCACGATACCGTAACTTGTTTTTTTTTGGCGCATCTAGACCTTCAAACCAAGGCCGAGTCCCCCCCCCCCCAGTTCATTTTATGCACTATCGCAGATGGATACCAAGCTCACCAAGGATTAACTCGCGGAGGTCTCGTCCGAGCACTAAGACATGGCAGGACCGCTTCCCCGGGAAGACCCAACCACTTTGAGGGCGACGAGCCAACCGATCGTGATCCACGGCCTGCCTGATCCGGAAACCTCAGTGCAATCGGAGCGAACCATGGGTACCTAAACCACGGTTTGCTAGGGGTCCTATGGCTCACCTGGTCTCCCTGAAGGGCCAGCCACTGTCTATGGATCGACCAATCTTGAGTGGTTACATATATTGTTGCTGAAATTTAATGGTGTACAGAAAATCTCCCACGCACATTGGGCCAAGCCCCGTGTATTGGTGGGGAACGTGGCCGCATCTTTACAACTCGTGTTTTGATGCGACGTGACGCAAACAGCACGCTCCGGCGGCTTACGGGCCGTTATATAGTTGTCGAATTGGGAAACCAAGGAGGGACATCTCCCGCTTTCGGCATCGGCTCACCGTGCAAGGTCTACTCATAAAACCAACAGAAACATGATGAAAAAATTTTTCCCTTTTATAAAAGTCGTAAGAAAACAGCTATGTTGTTGTTACAAAAAAAAAAAACGTTTCTTTTATACCCAGTAAAATAGTCGATCACGTACAGTATTTGACGTTGCCGAAATTGCCAACTAGACGAGTTTCCTGCCAGCAACCCGAGCACTACTTATTTAAAATAAGGTCTAGAACTAGCACAGTAGACGGAAGGAGAAAAGCAACGACGTGGGTTATAAGTAAATACTCGCTCGCTCGCAAAGACAAGGGGGTATGTCCAGTTGAAAATGTCCCGAGGTGGATTTGTTATGTGATGGAACACCAAGTGAGGGAGAAAAAAAGACTAAAATGGTATATGACAAAGATTTGTGTGCAAGAAACAGAAATTGAAAAAGTGCAGCAGAAAGGAAGAAATACAGAAATTGAACTCGTACAAAGTCGGCACACAAATCTATGGTAGGGAGGGAATCAATGGTACATCCAGAGCTCATACCTGGGAAAACCAGCCAGAGCAGACGAAAGAAGACATGATATATGGCGTACACACCACGCGCAGCAAATGCCGGTATATATATCCCAGAGGGGCAAGGTGCAAAAATAAGACGAAAAAAAGGACAACTGAAAAGAGAATGCCAAGAGATCCTGGAAGAAGAGTTTTAACGACTGGGACACTGTCATTCCTCATCGACGCTTCCCATAGCCGTACTGCTCTTGCTGCCCTTCCGTCCCAGTTTCAAGATGCTCAGTCTTTTGCGTACACTGCCGAGCTTAGCAGCAGGTCCACCCGCAGCTCCTCCCGAGGCGAGCTTATCTGCGGGTAGCATTTCCGCGGACGGTCTAACGTCAGTGCTTCTGCGCCCAGCAGGGACATCGTTATTGTAACCGCCCGTCTGGCCGACGCCCGACCCCACCGTTGCCGAATAGTCGGTAAACCAGTCCCCGGCGTCTTTAGCGTCGGGTCCATTCTCGTTCGTCATCACGGTGGCCGTCGATGTCATGAGTGAAAAATCCTGCTTTTCCATGACCGAAAGCGGCCTGAAAATACTGCGACGCTTGTTGGCAGTGGTCGTATCGCGGCTACTGACACGGCTCAGATCTCCGTTCGCGTCGCGGTCGATCGGTGTCTGAGATTGAGATTGATGCCGAGGCGTCTTCACCGGCTCAGTATTGGTGCTCAAAGGCGGAAGCTGTGACTGCCAATTCGCTTGGTGTTGCGACAGAGGCGAAGTGGGCGTGGGTGGAGTTTCCTTCTTGCGCCCACCCAGGAAACTCAACCGCGCGCCCTTGCCCTGTCGTAGAGATACAGGCCTGACAGTCACTACAGATTCGTCTGGATGCGCCATCATACTGCCGTTCGTCAGGAAGGGCGACATCAAGCCCTGCTGCCGTACAACTGGCGAAGACGGGTGGTCTGCGGCAGAAGTCCGCGACCATGTCGGCGACAAGACAGAGCCCGTTGGTTCTTGCTGCGGCTGCGGCGGCGCGAAAGTTGCTATCTCAGATGCGAAAGTGCTCTCAAAGTCTGTAATCCAACACCAAGTCAGTATCTAAATGAGAATGACATATGAAATCGGAGTGCAGTGCTTACATCTTTGCAGATCCATGTGATGGCGAGAAAGGATCTCGTTAGAGCTCTTGGACATGTTGGCGAGGACACGCTTGAGCATGATGGCATGATCGATCAGCGCAATCTTGATAGCATTCTCCTTGGGCTCAAGGACCACGTCGTCGTCACTATCGTCATCAGAGTCATCGGCATCGGAATCCTCGTCATTCTGGTCTTCGGCGTCTTTGCGCGGCTGCTTCTTCGAAGTGATCAGTTGCCGGTAGCATGCAACACTGTTCTCCGAGTTCGGATTGACTGATATGCTGACTGCATCGACAAGCAGCTGGACCAACTCCTTGCCGCCCTCTCCTTGAAGCACCCTCTTCTCAACGCCAGACATCTCTTGTGTTTTTCGCACTATGCGCTCAAGTGCAGTCTGTTTGGCATCGAGACTAATGTTGTAGCTGTCTACGATCTCGCTGCGACGCAGGATAGTTGGGAACACGTCGGCAGTGACATAAATGGTCTTCTCGGCATAGTGCTCTGCAGGAGGGCCGGTTGTGCTACGCTTTGAAGTGACGGCAAACTTTTGCGGGTGAGGAGTCACAAGATACTCACGAATCGGCTGCGGTACTCGTGACCTTTGGAACACGAGGTGTGTCAGGTCACGATCGGGGCTGATGGCCGAGATGACGAGGAATTGTCCTTCGACGTCGTCTACGTTTTCATTGGTGACGATTTGAGCAGAGGGATACTGCTCCTGAATGCGGTCCGTGAATGCCGATGCCCTCTCGCTTGGCGATCCCTCGTAAACGAATTCCTTGTCGCGGACACTAACCGGGAACCCGAGCCCACGGAAGACGACCTTGTAGTACTTTGGCACTAGCTTGTCGCTCTTAGCCAAGGTCTCATAGATGGTTGCAATCGCCCGCTCTGTTCTTGCGAGCTTGGAAAAGTCGAATACGTTGGTCTCGTACTGCTGCTGCAGCTCCTTGTACGCCTCCAGAGCGCTAGCCCAGGCGGCACCGTCTTCGAAGTGTTTGATCATCTCAAAGTATATCCGCTCTTTGCGCTCGAAATGCGTCTGCGCCGGGAAAGCGGGATCGATCAGGGCTGGCGTCATCTTGGTCGGGCTCCAGTCATATAGGTCTGCATGCAAGCGCAGAGCCAAGCCAGCCTCGCCCTGGTTTCGAGCTTCGGCCTGTAGGTGGGCCAGCTGGTGGACATAGCGGATGAATATCTCCTCCTTCTGCATATCCCGCAGGAACTCCATGAGACGCAGCCTGTGGATAAGGTGGGATGCCTCGCCGGATCCGGAACCATCGCCGCTGTGTACTGCCACCAGTAACTCGAGTAACTCGTCAACCGTACCCATCAGCTCGCCGAGTGCTGCGTAGAGAGGGTCGCCGTCTACTAGTGATAATGGCTCGAAGCGTGACATCAACTCGCTGACGAACAACTTCTGCAGGATGCTCTCGGTGAGTGGCTTAGACTTGAGATAATCGTCTAAGCAGTCGATAATCTCGGCCTGGATCACCGACAAATCCTCACTCAGAGTCCACTCGCTCACGATCATAGTCTGCAGCACCTCAACAGCCATTCGGCGAAGACCTTCGTGGACACTCAAGCAAAGCTCGACAATCGGGCCAACAAGGGTTGGCACGTATTGAACCTGATAACCCCCCAGCTTGGACAGTCCATATCTTGTCATCTCCTCTGAGCTCGTCTCCCATCCAATGGCTTCCCAAGTTCGGCGCAACAGCTCAGCGCCGTGTTCTCTGACATCGCCTGCGATCTTCCATACCGCGCGCCGTTTCTGCTCTGGGAACGTCTCCAATGCTAGTGAAGGACTGCTGACAAGCTGCAGCAACGTTGTGAAGAACATCTTCCACAGGTCCGTGCTAAAGTTTTCGGCGTCATCCGGGTCGGGCAGGAAAGACTCGAGAAGAATGCCAGCGACATACTCGAGAGTGCGCATCGCTGATTTGTGGTGGAAGATATGAACGCTCAGCCAGTCTGGAGGAAATGCTTCGCCTTTCAAGATGCTCATATGAACGTTGAGAGTGTTCTCAAGAACAATGTGAAGATCTTCCTCGCCCAGTTCGAACTGCATCCCGCTTGGTGAGTTCGACAGTGCCGACAGAACGGCGGAAAGTTCGATGAGAGCCTCGTCAAACTCCGCCGGCTCTGTCGTAGGCCTGCTCGGGAAGGGATACTGCGTGGGAAAGAGTAGCGAAAGGCGAGATTTTGGCTTGCGAGGAACCTCCTGTATGGCGGCGTACGACTGCATGATCTTGGGGATGTAGTCTGGTATCTCAGGGCCAAGGTGGTCAATCTGACTGGCAAGCACGGAGCAGCAAAGGCGAACCTGCTCTTTCCACTGATCCGACACGTTATCCGTATAACCCCAGTGCGGTGAGATCCACCTGACGGTGTTTGCGCTCAGCACGGATCTTTGATCTGGGTGTGCGAATATCTCGAGCTTAGAGTAGTTGATGATGAGAACGAGCTTGTAAAGGACCAGTTTGCCCTTGACCAGTGAGCAAGAATCCATAAAGTCAATAGCAATATGCATAATCTCCTCAGTCGTCAGCAGGCCGGCAAGCTCAGGCAGCCATGTGTGGAAGTACTGCACAGCCAGTGTCTGACTGCCGACAAGGATGGGAATTGTTTGACGCATCATTGCATCCAGTGACTTGAATATGCTCTGGAGTTGGCGGGTAAAACCAGGAGTTGAGCCCGTGATTCCGATGCTTGCCTCCTTGACCCTTTGCTGATCACGAGCGGATGTGACAAACTTGAGGATGTGTCTGACCACTTTGAACGTTGCCCTCAACATTCTTGCGGTCTCGGGGTCGCTGGGTCTGTCGAGCAATCTTGTGAAAGACTTGACTAGGCAAGTCGTGGCTGAGGGGTAGTTGAACCTGGTCTCCGCATATTGGTCGACCAGAGGGCCCAGGTTAAAGCGCCTATCGTGTACAATGTCGAGTACTCGTACGAGGGCGGTGAAAACTAGATCCTCATGGTCTTCGTTTCCTGAATACTCGGTAAGGATGGCAAACAATGCATCAAGAACGTCATTGAGGAGCTTGACAATCTCGATCTCGGGCACAAATATCACCTGCTTCAAAAGGACGGGCAAATCCTCCTTGGGCATGTCCTTCCACTTGAGCACACCCAACAGTGTTTTGTCTTGCGAGAAACGAGTGCTGCACAAGTAGCTATTAACACGCAGCGAGGCCAGCGATCCGCTGAGGTCAGCCTGGCCAGTCCTTGCGTTCCATGGCAACGACAGGTAACCGCCTCTTGTACCAGGTGCTTGGCTGGATTTCGGTGTGGCAGTGTACTCGTCAACTTTGTAAAGCAACAGGGAGTGCGCACCGTCGGCGACGAAAGCCTCTTGATCCCAAAGAGGCATGTATGCCACTGCGAAAGGAGGGTTTGGAATGTCCGCAAGGAACATGACCACATGAGACGTGAACACGTCTTCCGGTGCCAGGAGCAGTCTGATTGTTTGATCCCAGCTTCCATCGCGCTCGACAGCAACTGTCTTCCAAGAGCTCAAGCCTTCACTGTTTGACGAGGAATATATGCTGTTCTCGATTCGTTCGCCTGACGCACGGCGGACCTCGATTGTGAGCTGGAGGTTGATTAAATGCGCGGAGCTTGGGAGCGATGTGGATCCACCGCCGAATTTTGACAGCCCGTACTGTTTCGCAAGGCTCGCTGTGTTGATTGTAAGGTATATGTCGGATCTTGGCTTGGTGGGTGCACCAGAAAATCCGAGCTTGTTGGTCTTGCAGACGCTCGAGAGCAACGTCGGCGTAGACTTGATGAGATTATCGGCATCTGGGTGGTTGAAGGCTCTCAGGACGAGCTGCAGCCGCTCGGCACCCCTCGACTTTTCCACCTGGGTTGTCTTGTTCTCGATCAGATTATTAATAAGGGCGCCTGGGTCACCGATGGCTCCACCCTTCTCGGCTCCCGGCTTCTCTGTTGTAGATGTAAATATGTTGATGACATGTTCGACTTCTTCCTCTTGTTTCATTATAGCGTTCAGTTTCATAATGCCGACACCAATCGTCCGGTCTGCGCTCAGCTCCGTAGGACCACCATCGAGAGACCACCTAGTCCCTTTGGAGGTTGCAGTGCCCGGGGGGCCATCACGGCTTTCGGCGCCACCCACAATGGACACTTGGCTCTGGACGTCTGGTCGCTGTTCCGTCAGGGGATCTAGCCTGGAACCGCCTCCACCTCTAGAGAAAGCAGACCTAGTGCTCTTCCCTGCCCACATGAGGCTTCTGCGCATGGACTTGTTCCCGCTCGACAGGGGCGGCTTCGAGTGCTCCTTGCCAAAAGTGGGCATTGCGTGGTTCACAGGTCCAGTCCGCGAAGCGGGCTTGCCCATAGGAACTTCCTGCGGTGCATGTACCTTGACCACTAAGAACAGTTCCGATTCGGCTGAAGGGGCTTCGCCAATGTCCGTGGCTGACAGATCTGTGAATAGCGCCTTGAGTTGACTAGACATGGTGAGGGCGCCAATGGCACCGCCCGCGGGAACTTCTACCGAATAGTTTTCTGAAAGGCGTACTAGATCCCCAGTGCCCGCGTCCTTTCGGGCGAGATAGAACAGCAACTTGGAGGCGTCGAACGATGTACCAGCAAAGCCCTTGATATCGATGAGCAGGTGATGCAGTGCAGTGGTTTCGACGGGTGGCTGTGGACTTTCATCCAGCAAGCTCATGATAGACTGCAGCTTGGTGATCTCCACGACCGAGTCGTCGCCTGTGAGAACTCGTCCACGCTCCTTGGGGTCTCGTACTATGACCTCGCCGCCGCACAATTTGTTGACGCGTACAAGATCCCAGACCGTCTTCTCGCGCAAGTTGTCGTACTCCCAAGAGGTGAGGACGTTGTGTAAAAACTGCTGCCTGGAGAAGTTGAGTGTCGAAATTAGCTGAGACAACCGATCGAGCTTCTGATATTGCCGCGCCAGCAGCAGCCCGTGCAAATTTGTTGAGTGCCATTCCCGAAGGCAAGATGCTATCTCATCAATGAGTGGTTCTGAAGTCGAGGTCGGCGTCTCGTCGCCAATCTTGAGCATCGGCACGGGAGCTTGGGGTCGAGGTTGGCCCGGTTCATGCTTCAGAGCAACGGACAGGCGCTTGGGCGTGACATCGGCGGACTTCCTGGCCTTGGAGACATCGCTGCCAATTTTATCAAATGCGGCTATTGGGACCTGGAGAATCCTGGATTTTCCCCTCTTTTTCTTGGGCTCCACAGGGGTCAAACCACCCTTCCCGGAGTCGCTACCGATATGTACGGGCTCGCCGGAAGGATCGACCACGCCATCCTCGCTCTCGTTCTCGTCGGTTTCGTCGGTTTCGCCGAGCAATTCTCGCACCTCGACGCAGCTCCGGGGAAATATTCCGCTGAACACGCGCGCCTCCAGCGTCTGACCCTTTACCGAAGTGAGGCCCGCGAGCAGGCTCGGAGGCGCAACGAGGTATCCCCTGAGCCAGTCGCCATCGGGAGTCTCTTCTATTATGTAAAGGTCATCGCCGATTTCGAGTGGCAAGTCGGCCGGGCTTTGAGCAGCAAAAGGGTAGGTCGCGACGGCGAAGGCGATTCGGGGCAAAGGGTGCCAGGGCATCGTGATCGCACGTCGCGCATAAGTGAGCGTCGTGTACGGCGAATCAGTCTCGATAATCGGTGACTGGGAACACAAGAAAGAAAGATCGGCGGGTCGGGTCGGGCAAGGGGTATATCCTGTTGAACTCTGGCGCAATCTTTTTTGTCTTTTCCCAGGCTACACAGCAGCAAGCAGCGTGTGCAGGTGGCGCTCGGAGTGTGAAATTTTTGTGCGGCTCCGCCGCCGTTTGTTTGCAAATCGTGTGACGCGAGACTATGAGGGAGCAATCGGGACTGTAGGCATGGTCGAGAGGTCTGTGTGAGTGGTATGTGCGGGATGAATGCCTGAGAGGGTCAGAGAGATGGCTGGGCTTGCTTGCCCTCGTTCCGAATGTGCACACGACGACCTCGTAGGCAAATTAATTTTCCAAGTCGAGTTAAGATGCCTCTCGATTCAGAAGGCAAAATGTAATGCAAATGAATTCCAAGTCCCAAAGAAGAGCAGAAGAAGAAAAAAGTCGGGATGTAGGCAAGAAGCGTTGGCCAGATCTGATACTCGTGGGGAAACAAATGTGATTCCCTCCGCTGTAGCACACCCCTGAGCTGATAAACGGGATCAAACGGCAAAAAATCCAATTGCTTCGGTGGTTGGTCGGTGCTGGTGTGGGGTGTGCAGTAGTCCCAGGTAAGATAGAAATAAAGTGGATCCTGTATTTGGTCTAAAGTCGTACTTTGAGTCCATGTCCCTGGCAGGTGGCCCAGTCCAGGAAGGATCATCGCCCCAGCGAAAAAAGAAAAAAAAAAAGAAAAAAGGTCCATCCATCCCATCACATTTTTTTTGTTGTGAGCTGGGCATAGCATGGAGTGAGATTGCGTTTCCCGACGATTGTTTTCGTTTTCACAGCTTGACTGTAAGTTATTGGGTTTTCGTCGGAACTCTAATTCTAGGTATCTAACCACGAACGAACCTCCATCGCCTCATCATCCGTTGTTAAATGAGTTGACCTTAATAGAGATATGATCTACTTTGGGTACCTGTCCGTACCCATATTGAGGTAAAATTATAAAGGGTCCAGGAGTATCAAGCCTGGTGGAGAGCAAAGAAAAAAGTCACCCGCCCACGCGGTCGACACGCGGTGTCTGATACATTAAGCATTCACATCTTTGAGAGAAATCGAGGCAAGGCCGCATATTCACCCCAGGTGATCATTCATGGAATTCTGGCGGCCCGCGGTCCGGCTCGAAATCGGACGGGCCTCAGTACAGCAGACCATATGCGACGGCATACACCCTGCACCACCATTGATCGTCCCGTCCCAAGCAATAGGGTCCAGGACGTCAGAGTCTGAACATGCAAACCATGTGCAAGGCCGTCATCAAGTCTATGTATCATTAGGCTTCGAGACCATACGGTAATAGAGCATAAAGGATTTTTGAAAGAGAAGAAAGAGAAAAAAAGTTCCAACCGCATGGATGTGCTCGGACGAAACCCTTAATTCAGCCTCCAGACAATTCAAAGGACAAAAACCCGGGCTCATGGACGCACGGTTTATTTTCATACATTGACTTTTGGCGAGCACTACAACAAGCGAGTTGAAGCGACGCTGCTTACCTGTAAGCATGTGCTGACAGCCAGTGGCGGCCCGACCCCAGGGTCACGTCCCCGCCAGCCAAAGGTGGGTTCAATTAATGTGTTGAAATCGGAGTGGGCCTGACTTTAGATTTGCGACCGGATGTTACCGACAGTTCCAGGATTCACTACAGGGCCAACGGGAGGGGTTGGTTTTATAAGGGAAGCGGTTTAGTATACCTATGACCGGCAACCGCATGATCCTTTCTTTCCCGCTTACACTATATGTATACTGTATATAAGGTATAAGAGAAGGAGAGGGAACGACGAAAAAAAATCAAGGCGGAAAACGACCCGGAAAAGAAATTCCACAGCAAGTAAGAGAGAAAAATTAGAGTAAAAAGAAACGTCTGTTACATTTTTGGTGCGGCGGATCGCTCCGCATCCATTCCCAGTCGTCTGTTAATAACCAAAGGGCTCGACGGACGACCGGCAACACCTTATCCCATGGGCCGAGCTGTGGTGCATACGCACGTCAATGTTATTCCGTCTCTCTGCTTTTCTTGTAACGTCGTCGTGACTCCCAAAAAGAAAGAAAGAAAAGAAAAAGAAAAAAAGAATCCGTGCCTCCCTGGCCCCCCCCCCCTTTTTTTTTTGCTGCGCGGCGGCGCGCCCCCTTTTACCATGCTGCACGCTACTGCTTGGTTATTAGAGCAGAAGCCTGCAGAATTTGGTCTAACCAATGTCAATGAGCGGCGGCTTCTTTTTCGCTGTCTGTCTTTGATTGATCATGCAGCACTCGCAGCACTCCCGTTATTTGCTCCCGCTGCCCGTTCCATCGGAGAATTCATGCATGTCCGTGTTCCTGCATCCGCGGGGAGGATAAAGTAACATTAACAATTGTTTGAAAGGGGTGTTGGTCATTTCACCAACATGATGTCAAGAAAAATGGTTTGCATAATGGACAAACTCCAAACAGTGTAAAACTATTATCTCGACTACTAATTGTTTCTTGTTTTTTCTTCTTCCTCTTCCTCCCTCTTTTGTCGGTTAAGACTCGTTTTTTTTCTTGTTTGCTATACTGTGTGGGCTAAATGCACCTAAGGCATCAGCACCACGTCCAGAGTTTCAAGAACTGTTCCTTAATCGGCCTTGTATAACAAGGCAAATCCGGGAGGCCCCTGAAATTTTGTTGCGCCACTACTCTAGCTCAACGTCCGTTCTGTCTCATTGAGCCCGTATTTTGCCAAGCTCTCACATCAGATACAGTACCTTGTGGACTGAGCCCCCATCATCGACGTAAACTTGCTAAAATGTACATGACGTTTCGTTTTCGGATTTGCGCCCCAAGTCGTCGGCTGGTGCGTAGAATTATTCTAGGTCAAGTTCTAGACAGACCTAATTCCGGTCTAGGTCAGATTGCTGTCTATCATCTTCAGAGGCGGATGACTGTAAATTGTGTCTCTCCTAAGCTTAGATTTTAGTTTCACATTCAAAAAGGCTTATTATCGAGCAAGAATGACTGTGATCATTACATTCGGATCAGAGGTATCTAAACGTGTCTATATCAAAGCTGGTGTATCATGAATCATATCATACCCAGCATCTAAGCCGAGCTTTTAGTCCTCATCTTCCAGACAAGCCCAATAATCTATGATGCGAGGCATCCGATTATTCGCTGTCGGAATTATGTATTAAATTTTAAATGCAAGTCGCGGAAGCGCGAAAATTAGGAACAGTGCACGACGCCGTCGGCGTGTGTGTGGCATTCCTGTGTAGAAGGCGCAGAGTTAGTCATAAGCCCTTTGATGTGGAAACCAACATAGTATTTACATGCAATAGTCGAGATAAAAGGAGTGGGGTTTTCAAAAACTTACAGCCGGGGCAGCACTGGTCTGGGTGGGCGGGGAAGCAGGAGTCGGCGACGGGGCCGAGTGGCCACCATCGCTACTCGCCGAAGGAGACTTGCCGGCACAGCCCTCACCGGGCAGGGCAATGTCGTAAGCGTAGACGTCGAGGGCAAAGTACTGGAGCGTGTGCGAGTTGCGGACGGCCTTGGCCGGGTCCGACTTGGCGAGGTCCAGGCACTCCGAGTGCGAGTCGGCGTAGTGCTCGAGGACGCCCTCGCCGACGGGCTCCAGGTGGAAGATGCGGTGCATCAGGTCGCCGGCCCAGAAGGTGTTGAGCTTGCCCGCAGCCACGGTGTAGCCGAAGCCGCAGAGGCCCTCGAGGGGCTTGCGGGTCGTGTACGACAGGGGGCAGATGACGGTCTCCGACGTTGCGTTCTCGCCTCGCCAGTGGCCACCCCAACCTAGTCATCTTCAAGTCAGCCTCAGGTGATGGGAAAGCATATGTGGGAGTGAATTGTGTCTTACCTTCTTGGTGGCAGTTGCCGTCAATGTCGTCGCAGCGGAACAAGAGTCCTGACTTGTCTCCGCTCACGAGCTTGTGGTACCAACCAACTGGCTCGGCGGTGGAGGCGTTGCCAAAGTACTTGCTGTAGAGACTAGAGGTCTTGCCGAAGCGGAGGATGTGGTCGCGGGCCTGGCGGGCCAGGCTGACCGTCTCATCCAGTGCGCGAGCCAGTTGCAGACGCTCGGTGCCGTTGCAGGGCGAGTGGATCGGGTACGAGTCCACGGCACCCTCACGCCAGTCCCAGGCCGGTGCTGCAGATGCCGCGGTAGGCGGGATCGCGACAAGCCTATCCGATTCGCCACCTCCAGCGGGGAGGGCCACGGCTGTAGCTGCCAGAGATGCAGCGAGTATGATGCTGGAAGTCTTCATCTTGTCGAAAAGGTGCTGCCGCTGCAAGATATTAATTGCTATGGTCTCAAGAAGCTGGGGTTGGAAAGACCGGGTGAGAAGCGGCGCGACGTGATGGTTTCAACGTTCACTGGACTGATCTGAAGCCTGAGATGGTTGCGTACACAAACAAACAACGTCCAAACAAAGGCCATAAACATCGACATTTATATATTCTAATCCCTTCCAAGCCACCGGAAAACTCTGCAGCGATCTCATGGTCTGTTAATCCCTCACCTTCCATTCCGGGCACAGCATCATAGCAACCGACTTGGACGTTGCCCGGTAGTAGGGCCATCAGGGTGTCTTGCCAAGGTATCTACAGCGGTGAGCTGGAGAAACTAACAAAAGGCCCAGGGATCTCGACTTGGAAACTTTTTCGCCTTTTTTCAATTTTTAAAGAGCCAACGGCGCATCCGAGTGAAAACCTGCAGGCTTTAGCACCTGTGAACGTGGTCACTCCCCGCTTCGCAGTGCAAATAATTTCTTGGCGCCAGCCATCAAGGTTCCCATTTCATGTCTTGGCATTCCGCCTCATGGGCTCGTGGCTGCCAAACGGCCCACGATGGCGGGAGATGAGGGGAGGCAACAATTAAAAAGAAAAAAAGAAAGTCTAAGGTTACCATTAAAATCACTTGGGTGATCTTTTTCTTTTTCCCGTTGGTCGGAGTGGACCGGGGTGACGATCGCGATCATGTCCAGACTGCAGACGGGTAGGCAGACAGACGGCTTTGCCCTTGATCGCGTAAATGAGCGAGCCACCTAATGTAGTAAGCAATCAATTGCAACCCATCACTTCCCCTGTTCGCTTGGGAAATGGCGAGGTATTTCCTGCAGTACCATGGAAATGGCCGGCTGCCTGCTGCCTTGGTGAACAGCCGATGCTAGATGATCGCCACAAATCTCCGAATGCGGCATGAGTTCCCATCCATTCCAATGTTTCTCGGGCTTCTTTCACCGCAAAGCAACTTTATCCCAGTTAAGAGCAAGACCCCCACGGGCAACGCCGTGGTATGCAGAAGCACCCCAACTCCTCGGATATATGACCACCAGTGTGCGGGGGTGGCTCAACTGCACTCGGCCTCTTTTATTCCATGCTGTGTTTTTCAACCTGACGGGCCATAATGTGGCAAACCAGGATGACGGGCAGCTAAGCAATACTGTTGCTGATCCGGTTGCCTCCCACAAACCTGTTTGCAATTCGGTGCCGTGGGTTACCAAACATATTAGTACCTACTCACGCTGATTCCAAGTGAATCGACGTGACAAGGGCTTGCCAGCTTGGACAATAATATCCCAAGCAAGCACTGTGGAATTTGCAAGGACATTAAAGCCGAAAATAAGGTAAACGACTGTTGTATGCACATCCCTGTGTGTGCGGATCCGCCTTGACGTTCCTGAGATTGTGCTTCATGGTCATTAATGATGCAGCTGAGACAACCGAGCAACCCGATTGGGTATTTTGTCATGTGCCTGGCAGTTCAGATGGAACACTGCGTTCGCTCTCCCACAAGAATGGATCGACACCTGTTGCTGGTGCGTTCGCAGCAACGTCTATCATAGGGGTAGATGCCGCCAAACCCGATCCTGGGAATAAAATGTCGTAGATCTTGAGCCATGCGTGAGTCTGGCCTTGCCGGGGTATTGCTTGCTGCTTGCGAACTTTGTCTTCCTGTTCCCAGCTCATGCCAAGACGGTACTGTCTTTCCCGTAGCGGGCAGGCGGTCTCCTGTCTTTGGTGCTGTTCAAGGCTTGGGCTGTCTATGAAGATTTCGTCACAGCGAAAACAGATATATCTCGGGTTGGTATGATACTGGCTTAGATGGCACCTGGTGGGACTCGTTAGTTTCCAACCATGTCGGATGCAGTCTTGGTGGCTTACTTCAAATCCGGGATGCTTGGGAAACCCGATAGACATGTGGTGCTGTTGATGAATCTCCACTGATCATTTCTGTAATATGGACAAGAGAATAACGGCTGGCCGTCCATCTCGGCGTGTCGATCGATATCCATCGGCAGCAACCTAGACTCAAGATCTCCACTTGCATCCTCTTGCCTCTCCTCTGGCGCAGGCTCAACCATCGATTCAAGCTGAATTTCTGCTCCAACCTCCTCCTGCTCAGGTAGGGGGTCTACAGTAGCGTCAGCTTCGATTTGGACCTCCTCAGACTCAGCAGGTTCCTCAGTGGGCTGCTGGGGTTGTTTGAACCTGCGCGCTCGGTTGGCTCGCGTAAGCTTTGTGCTAATCCATGTCCTGCTGACTTTGACATTGTAGCTGTCGGCCAGAAACTTTTGAAGATCACTCAATCCAAGGCTGTCGTCCTTGTCGAGCAGTTCAAGAAGCTTCTACGGAAGAGTCAGCATTACATTGCGCTACCGGACATTTCAAAGTCTCCTTGAACCCAAGCCAGGGTGTCTTTTGGGCTAGGTGCCCGTCAATTTTGACTAATACATACTTCCAGGTGGAATTGCTTAAATTTGGGTTCTGGCGTTTTCCGCGTAACCTTTCCAACACTCTCGAATCGTTTTTTGTGTTTCATCACCGTCTTGGAGCCGATCTTGAAAGCCTTGGCGATATCAACAACACTGATATGTGGTGACAAAAACATGCGTTCCATGGCCTGGAGCTCAGGGGTTGTGAGTTTGCGCTCTGCCTGAGACTTCCGCTTGGGTTTGGTAACAGAGCCGAAGCTGGTGGCCGTGGTATCGGCGGCGGTACCAGCTGGTGCTGGATCCGGCTCAGGAAGTGAGCCGGACTCAGCGGTGCGGAAAGTGGCCTCGGCCGCGGGGTCACCATGCCGACGGGCCCGACGAAGGTCAGCCCTGTATCTGTAAATATCGGCGATTTCGAAGCCAGCGTCTGGGAACTTGTTGGTCATGTGGTCGAAGATGGTTTTGGAGGGAACGGTGGGATCGACGGCAAGGCGGGTAAACTCGGCGGCGTGCTCTTTGGTGGTGAACAAGTCTCTGGACCGGGTGGCTCGCCTCCGGACTTTGAACTGTTGGTACGGGGCGTGCCCTGTGTGTAGATTGTTGTACATGCGGATGCTCCAGAGCCCATTGTTTGACTTTTTGGTCTGCACCACGACCTGCCAGGTGCAAAGCGCCGTCCTGGCGGTGGTTGTATGGCGATGACCCGTCTCTGGGACATCGCGGCGCTGCAGACGGTGGCGGCAGCCCAGGACCTCCTTAAAGAGCTCTCCCTTTTCGCGACAGGTCCTAACCGATGTGAGATCAATATTTCGTTCGGCTGCCCAGGCGTCAATGACCTCGCGCACGGCCTGATGGGACGGGTAGAAGGTTGCTGTCAACTCGGGCGGTAGATCGCATTGCCAGGGCTGGCCGTTCCATTCATCGTCGGATGGGGACTGGTCTTCGTCAGGTTCGGTTTGGGTGGGGGCTACCACTTCGATAGGCTGTCGGTTGACAGCTGCGAGAGCTTCTTTCGCCCACGCGGAGACGGGCGCCATGGTGCATGAGACCGAGGATGAGTCGTCCCCGGAGACGTCATTCGAGGTGTGACGCCTCTACAAGGAATGGTGTTTTGGGAGCGGGGGATAGGTTATTAAAGATGGTAACACATTCCTTGTCTGGAGACGCGTTGAGTGGAGAAGCGCAGGAATGCCAAGGACAAGGACGAGGAAGGTCGGAGATTTATTAGTCAGCACACACCACTACTTCCTTGGCTCCTTCCTTCCATTTCATCACTTTACGAAGTAGGTAGGTTTGTCCGCTAATTAGACAGGAAAACTTGCGTACCTAACTGATTAGTCGCAACATGTTTCAATATCGCCCTTCACATAACATATTTGAGTGAGTCCAAGCCCCAAGGAGAGCTGCTGGGATAGTTTGGCAGCCATCAACTCTCGGACCTGGTTACCCCTCATTTTGGGCCCCATGCTATACGGCGGACACTTCTTTCAACAAATACGATGTAATATTTCCCCAGGCGTTCAGTTGACTCACCTTCATCTATGCATGTAAAACATATCTCTTTGTCATTATATTCTCCAAGTTTCCTGCTTCTTCCCTCAACCCGGAGATGATGGTCCGAACAAGGGATGAAACCAAGGACAAAATCCCAGGACCAACGGCGGAACGGATCCTGTACCGGCTTTGCTTTCTTTGTCACGAAATTAGTTTAATTTGACGACCAGCATTTCTCGGGTTCAACTCGCTGTTTGTCGCTTGTTTTGTTCAGGGGCAAAATGCAATCCCCATACTCAATTTGGGCATCACGATCAACGACAACACAGAGGCATCGACATTCGCCCGCGTTCACAAAAGAATAGTTAATTTGTACACCCTATATAGCATGTCGCTATTTGTACTAGCATGGAAATGACAGTGAGGAAAAGTATACTAATATACAAGAGAATGAAAAAAAAACTATATGCGACTGCAGAGCAGTCTAGTTCATCTCCCTTATCCTGCCAGGTTCCATCCCTGAACGAGGATCAAGACGGCTCTGGCAAGCTGCTCCACGAAGAATAAATGATGATCATGTGCCTCCTTCCGCGTGCCATACTTGTGGATGGCGCATTCCATGTCTCCGTTGCTGACCCTTTCGATAGTCAGCTGGCGGGCGGTAAAGGCCTCTACCGCCCGGTTCATGGTCGTGGGATGGAAGAAGAAGTTGAACGGAACACCAACCTGATTCCACTTGGTCCTGATAAGAAAGGCGAGCTCAGGGATGCCACGAGTGGTTGTGAATTTCCACTCGTTTCCCCTGAGCTCAAGATGTCTATGGCCAATCTTGAGCCGAACTCCTTCGCCCGCAAGCCAGTCGAGGAAGTCCTTGGTAGCCGCTTTCTCGGTGGACCTCAAACCAAAGTTTGACAGTATTGTTAGCTGCCGTTCGAGGTCCTGGACGATAGGCCCCAAGATCTGGTGGTCATAGAAGAAGTCCGAGTTGTCAGTGTTGACGGCCATGTCTAGGTTTGACGCGTTTGGTGCTAACTGACTATTTGTGTCTTCAGAGCGACTAACGGACGACTCACGGAGCTCTTCCTGGCTGTAATGGTCTCTGGGGTTTGCTGCTGCTTGTCTTGTGGTTGCAAGCACTGTATAATGCGCTGAGAAGTAGGATGATCCCGCCCCCCTTTGCTCAAAAGCAGGACCCCCGATTTAAAGGCCTCGCAACATCCTTGGATGAGCCCATCAGCAGCAATCAGTCGCTTTGTTTACGTTCAGCTGTGAAAGACTTGGTCAGGTATCACAAAAACTATGTAGAGCATACAAATCTATTGTTGTCATGATGAGCAATGGTAAAGGAAGAGCAACAAGATCATTGTTTCGGCTGAGTTGAAATCGAATAAAGAGAGAGAATAATGCGTTTCTATTGGCTCGTATATATTCACATAATTAGGGGCATCCGGGGCTGCTATTGGCTCTCCTCGGGGTTGTCGGGGTAAGTGTGCTTTCTCAACTCAACGCCAAGAGCAGAGGATATGCAACGTTAGAATAGAGAGAACATGGAGCATTTATTAGCGAGCGACTTACAAGGCTTCGAATATAGGGGGTAAGCAACCAAGAATGACAATCTGAGGTAAAGGTATGCATATATCCCCCTTGCTGAAAACAAACCAGAAAAAACCCTGCCATAACAGCCACAGCGCTAATAAGCAGCACCTTGGTCGTTGCTAGCACCATATGTAGCCCCATCCCATGTATTGGTTTCATATCCTTCACCAAAGTCATCCATCGAGCTATGCTCTTGGATGGGGTCAAATCCTTCCGGGATAAATAGATCATAGTCGCAAAAGGCAAAATCAACGTTCTGTAGTTGGTCCACTACTGCTGTCGTTGAGATAACCTGCGGGCTACGATCCCTGGCCATACCGTAGCTTTCTGCCGTGCTATGGGTGTTGGTATTGCTCTCACGGCACGGCCTTGCTATTGGGGTCTTGTTATCCTCGTCTCGATTATGCTGATTGCTGAGAGAATTCCGATGACAATACTCTTCAAGGAGCTTCCTGAAGAGGGACGGCACCTTGTTGACAATCCGATCTTTGACTTCAGCCTCCATGCCTTCCATCATCAGGTCAACCTCATTCTCTACAACCTCGCGGTAGGAAGGGGGGAATTCATTGTCCAGGAACTCCCCTAGGTTTTCGAGCTCAGTAAGCTCGCCGTCGTGGTCTATATCAGCAAATTATCTGGGTTAGAGGCATGTAGGATTCTTGAGAAGTCGACGCAGACACTTGATGAGATAGGGTGGCGGTAAAATCGGATTCGCGATAGTGACCCGTCTCAGACTTACAAGGGCTTTTAGGCAAAGACTCTCCGGGAAATATCTTGCGATAAATGTCCTCCCATCTCTGGTGCTCTGTAAGAGTTGGCTTCTTGGTTTTAATGTCCTGAATTTGTGCCCTTGACAGACGCATGTCCTTCTTTGCCGTTTTCTTTACGCAGGCATGGTCCAATCTTTGATGGTTCTCAAGCTCTTGCTCTGATCCCAACTCTTCGAGACATCTCTTGCACTGATGCTCTGGCCTTGAATGGTTTCTGAATAGATGCTCCCTGAGTCATGACAGTTAGCAGATATACTATGGGCTGTCGATCACGATTCCTGCTTGCTCGAAATGGCTACACCCGGGAGGTCTTACTTCAGCCTGTGGGTAGTGAGATAGCCAGGTGATCGACAAGTCCTGTGGTTCTTGTAGGTCTGTGGATCATGCTTGTAGTAAGGACACGCGAATCTTCGCTGTTGGGTGTCTCCGGTGTCTTGCCTGGCTCTTTTCTTGTTACGCTTTCCACCGTTCCCTTTATTGTCATCGTCATCGCTTTGATTCATCTCGCCGTCTTCATCGTGATAATGCCTCTGCTGTCTCTTGCGACTGGTTGATGACGTATCGTTGGTGCCCCTTCCACCTTGTGCGGTCGATTGTGAGTTTTGCGGGCGACTTCCACCTCCATGCTCGCCATCACTACAGGATTCGATACCAAAAGTCTCCTCGATCCAAGGCCTAAAGTATGCAAAGAAATGCACCATGAGCCTGTCTACAAGCTCTTTCTTCTTCTGCTTCCACATCCTTTCAGGATACGTGGAGGCCAGTGAGGTGGTGGAGCTCGCGATAGAAATGCGTGTTGATCGACTGCTGGTCGAGCAGTCAGATCCATGATCGCTGAGAGTGCCAAGGTCCTCATAACGGTTCCTTGATTGTGATGCTGCTTTTGCAAGAGTTTCTAACGGGCCGTGCGATTTTCGTGGGCTTGTCCTGGTTCTTCTAAAGTGTCAGTGCTTATTTTGTCGTTATCAAAGTGATAGTATCGTTGGCACAATTCTTAACATCACTTCCGGTGACCGCCAGACTGATAAACAGCCAACTTACCGTTGAGATGAAGAGCTTGTTGGTTTGCTGGAGTCCACATTCGGACCGCTTCTGTCTGAGCTGCGAGACGTAAGGGGCGACCTCTGAGTCTTTGACTGTGTTAGACCCTGACTGATATATCTTCTATCACATCTTTTGTCACAAGAACAGCTTTCTTACATTGACGGTGGACCTGGCCTGCGACTCCGACGGCGATGAACCGTCTCGTCGGCGCTGCTGGCCAGTTGATTGCGCGAAGTATGATTTTAGCTTGTCCTCGGAGCCCTTGACCATGCTTTGGTCGTCACCACCAAGCTGGCGGGAACAGGCAGAGGAGAAGTAAAACGTCGGGGATCTTCGAGTGGCTATGCGGAGGGCAGAGCCTGAGCCACCGAAGATATCGAAAGAAGAAAGGTGGGAAGCAGCTTGATAAAAAGAGCTGTTTGGACTCCTCAAGTCTAATGGTTTAACAACGTCGAGCGGTGAAGTTCTCATCGCTTTTGAGCTTGAAGCGTCTAGCCGCAAGTCCGTGTTTTAGAATTGAATGTCATCATGCGGTTGACTGGAAGAATGAGAGTTTTTCTGATTTGCGAGGATCTGCTAGAGAGGTGACAAGGGAGGGATGAGGCAAGAGGAGACCTAAAAAGGGACGTTTGGCAGTGAGGAGCACCTAAGTGTATCTTCACAGACGTGGTATTTGTTAACGGGGTTTCTTGACATCCGGGCAAGAGCTTGAGGGACAAGAGGAGCACTGAGGGAACTATAAGTAAGAAGTTCGTCACTTAAATATGGAGGCACGTTCATCAGCTTCCAGCCTCACTTATCCAGAACCGCGTACCTGGTCTAAAGTAAGGTAGGATAACCAGCAAGCAGCCCCTGCCTTTATGCCTGTAGCAGCCAAAATGGGATGGCATCCAGTCCGTTGCGCATTTGCGCAATCCCAGCTATAATGATATCGACAGCAGCGGCAAATGTTAGCAGGCAACAAGACGTACACATCGCCCAATGAGAGGTGCGGAGACATTTGTTGGCGTATCGCAGTTGAGCAATGCGAACCAACATCATCGGCTAGCCTCATGCCATCTGCAGGATATGGCTCGCATAAATCCCACGTTCTTGCTGCACGACAAGACACCTGCACGTCAATATAGCCTGCGCGATATTTCATTAGCCAATAGAAACAGGTAAGGCTCTCCAAGAATGCGGGCAAGTCTGTCACTGGATGAGAGGGCGGCAGAGTAGGGACGCTGGTCCGTTTTCTGTTGACGATGTTCTCTTTTTTCAAGGAGGGCCTGAAAGATTTGTTAGCCGTAGACTGTAGCACGTCTAGGTAGGATATAGTAGAGGCTATACGTAGTACTGAAACAATTGTTTCCTTTGATATATGACAGAATATCTTTTTTGTATCTTTTTCTATTAAAAAGAAGCCGCACTGAATGGCCAGGAAAATCATGTTCCTGGAGCTTCGGGAGACTCTAATAGAACGTGCCGGCATTGTCAAGCAGTGTATATGTCCCCGCAACAGTTGAAACCTCGGTCAACGCCCTTATGAATCTTGGCGACCGAGGAGCAGCGGCTGAACGACTGCGTGGCAAGCTCTGAGTGGAAGAAGACGTAAGCTGTCCGGTACTTGATTGTTAGGATAGATGACAGACGTTTGCTTATCTTAACCAAAAGAGCTCGGAGTTCCTTTGCACTCGATCAGTACTGCGCTGAGGGGTGCAGTGGACGAACAAATTGCATATCATTGCATCCAGCAACCTGTTGCCTCCGGAACTAGGTAGACCTGTAGTGGATTAAAACACTCACATTGACCCAATTGTATGGAGTACTTGAATCTGAAGCCGATTGTACCAGTTTTTGGATCGATGGGCTCCTTGGCAAGCTTTATAAAAGGACTGCGGCCGGGTGAGTGATTCTTCCAGGACGATGTAATTGTTCGGGCTTTGGTCGGAAGAATTGATTGCGTACCTATTGTGACCAAAACGGGAGACCCCTACCTTCGCAACCGCCTGCCTTCCCATTTGGTCTGCCACCGTCAACAGTAAGGTACCTTACGCACCCGTACTCGTCCTGGACAGAGTCGGTAGCTGAGAGCTCACTTGAATTCCACTTGCATTCCATTTTATGAACCTTTATTCACCATTAGCTACACGCAAATACTTGGATTTCTCGACCTATTTAGAAGAATACCTATATACCCAAGTGTCAAATTTTCATAACCTCTCGCCCATTTCCATGTGTTATCATACCTAGGTACCTTACCAAAAAGAGCTACTCCTTATGTACGATTCTTCCTTACCCCGAAGAGCCGACCCAATCTCCCTGTTGGCCATATTCATATTTGACCAATCAATAAGGCAACGGACTCATATCCAGCCCCTTGACAGAGAACCTGAACGAGTCGTTCCTCGAGTAGCTTCCCGCAGCATCCAGGTCCAGCCTCCCCCTGATACAATCCTCAAAGTCGACGTCAGCGTAGATGATGTCCTGGTTGTTCTCCCACTGCGGCCCTGCGAGGACGGCGCCCATGGGTCCCGTGATGCACGACCCGCCGCGCGAGACGAACGGCTCCGCGGTCGAGGCCTCGCCCCCGCTCGCGTGAGTCCCCTTGGGCGGCACGCACATGTTGGAGCTCACGACGAAGCACCGCCCCTCGCACCCGATTGTGCGCATCAGGGACAGCCACGTGTCGCGGCCGTCGGCCGTCGGGGCGAGGTAGAGGTTTATGTTTTGCTGATAGAGAGATTGCCTGAGCATGGGCATGTAGCTCTCCCAGCAGATGGCGGCCGCCAGGTTGAGGCGGACGCCGCGGATGGTGGTTGTGACTGCTCGGAGTGTGGCCGGAGACCCCTGGGCCCATACGAGGCGCTCGCTCCCAGTCTGATTGTTCTTTGGGATTAGCGTGCGTCGAAAAAGATAAATCCATGTTTTAGAACTAGTATGAAATTTAAAATGGCTTACCGGCATGACCTTTCTTCGCTTTCCAATCATACCCAAGCTGGGGCAGACGTATACGACGGCGCAGTAGAGACTGCCCCCAGATCTCTCAATCAACCCGACGACAACGAAAACGCCGGTCCTACGAGCAATCTCTTCGAGCTTCTCCCGCGTACCGTCGCCACGGATCTTGGGCTCGCCTTCTCCGTCGAGCTCCCGCCTCACCCACTTGCCTCCGGCACCGGCACCTCCCTCGCCGACGACGTCGCCGAGATCGACAGCACCGCGAAAGTACTGGCGATACTCCTCACGACCCTCGTCCGAGCGACTTCCAACAACGCTCCCGAATGATGTGCCCCGCGGGTAGCCGCCGAGGAAGGCCTCTGGGAGGAGCAGGAGATCGATGTTTTGGGCAGCGGCACTGGTCGCCACCTGGTCGACCACCAGAAGCGTTTCGGCTGTGGTCGCCGCCGGCGAGGGCGACGCAGTGCCGAGGCGCAGGGTCTTGGTCTCTGATTTTGTTGACATGTTTTGGGTGTTATGTGCTAGGGTGGAAATGGTTTGGATGACTGGCACGATAGATGAGCATGGGACGAACACCTGCATGCGTACCTAGACGCGGGGATTTAATAGGCCGCCAAGCACCCACATAGTCAAATCCCGAACCGGGCAATTTTCGAACATGTATCGCCTAGCAAATGCGCAAGGCCGAAACTGAACTTGGCTGTCTAAGCATCCATTTGATCGACTGCGTCGGTAAATATAGGCGCCAATGTCTGTCAGCCGGGGTTTGTCGGTGTTTGGTTGCGGAGCTTGTCTTGTTACATAAAGGGCAGCTAGGCAAACGGCCAGGTCTCTTTGTTACTGCAAGGAGTCATAACCATATCGACCTGTTTTTAATACCCCAAATATCGTTCTACATTCATACTTACTTGCCACCGCGCTCGCTGCCACCACTAGAGCAACAACAACAGCATTTTTGCCATTTGGTGCGTCCAATTGTAATGATAATAAGCGCAGAAAAGTAGCTGATCGACTGTCCGCGCGTATCTAAGGTATGTAAGAACATTGATTTGCTGATGACGGGCTAAAGGCATTTTCAACGGCGATAAACAACAGGTGACGGTAGCATACAAACATGAGTTATTCATAGGTATCTCTGCTAAATCAGTCTCTTGTATACACAATCGCACCTTGTTTTGTCCGAGCTGGAGTTGTTACAATACTTGAACTGGGAGAAGCAGTGTTCACGAATTTCGAGCTTAACCTTTTTAGGTTCCTTATATTTTTGATCTCCCGGCGCCCTGATGCTAGGCAAAATATCTGATACTCAAAGTGGATGTTTTTGTTTCTTCAATTTTTTGAACGTCAATGTCATTGGTTGCCCGCGACATGTTCAGATACACCATTGCCGGAAGGCGGTTGGGATGGTAAGGTCTGGCTTAGTGGCGGCAGCAAGCTCTTTGCAGTATGCCTGGCCTGCTGCGTAAGAACGGCATCCATGAGAACAAGTGCGGCCATGGCCTCGACGATGGGCACAGCACGAGGCACGACGCAGGGATCATGCCTTCCCTTGGCAGCCAAAACTCCCTCAGAGTCCCCATCGTAGGTGGCAGTCTTTTGTTCCTGACCGATTGTTGCCGGGGGCTTGAAAGCCACGCTGAAGTAAATGGGTGCGCCGTTGCTGATTCCACCTTGAATGCCGCCAGAAAAGTTGGTCTTGGTAGTCAGCTTAGGCCGGCTCTGGCCGAAGTGCTGCGCACCATTCTGCGCCGAGGAGGCCTCCTCTTCAGCCTTGATGAACGGGTCATTGTGTATTGAGCCTGGGATTTGGCAGCCGGCGAAGCCAGAACCAATCTCAAAGCCCTTTGTAGCAGGAATGCTCAGCATAGCATGCCCCAGCTTGGCCTCCAGCTTGTCGAAGCAAGGCTCGCCCAGACCGGATGGCGCATTGCGGATGACACAGTGAACAGTACCTCCGATGCTGTCGTTGCGGTCCTTGAAGCCCGCAATGTAATCCCTCATCTTTGCGGATGCTTCCGCATCAGGGCAGCGCACGGGAAGGTGCGAGTCAACCTGCTTCCTATCGATCGTCTGTAGGAGGCTCAGGAAATCGGGGTTCGTGCATGGGGTGGGGTGCTCGGCGGATGGCGGGAACAGGAACTGGTTGCCAACAGAGCTGACGAACGCGACAATCTCGACACCGTAGGCCAGCTTCAGGTACTTCTCGGCAATGGCACCAGCTGCGACTCGGCCAATGGTCTCACGGGCGCTGCTCCTGCCGCCGCCACTACTCGCCTTGACGCCGTACTTCTCGAGGTATGTCCAATCGGCGTGGCTGGGTCGTGGGAACCGGTCCATGGTGGAGTTGCCGTAGTCCTTTGGCCTCTGGTCCTTGTTCATGACGCGCATGCCGATCGGGGTGCCCAACGTGATGCCGAACTCGGTGCCCGACTGGATCTCGACCTTGTCCTCCTCATTGCGGGGCGTTGTGATATCGGACTGTCCAGGTCGCCTCCTGTCCATGTGTGGTTGGATGTCGGCCTCGGTCAATTGCATTCCTGGCGGGCATCCATCGACAATGCATCCCACCGAGCGGCAGTGTGACTCGCCGTAGGTGGTTACGCGGAACGTTGTGCCAAAGGTAGACATGGTGGTGCTATAAGTGGGATTGGTCAGTGTCTGCTGATAAAGATAGTGGTGCAGCAGAACAAAATGTTGCACCTAGTTCAGGGGTGACTCACTATATTGTTACTATCGATCCTACAATCACTTCCTTAGGAGCTGACAAGCAGACAAAAGAGGAACAGACTTTGCTGGGAACTGTGAATAACTAAAGGCACTGAGAGTCATTGAAATCATGACCCCACGTCGAAATTCATTGCGATGATCGGCGTTAGTGGGGCGGTTGGTGTGATGCCAACCAGACAGGGGTTAGAGACGCTAAGCCAATCTTGGACACCCTGCAGCTTTCATCTCATCCTGGCCTGCCTCCAACATCGAATTCTTCTACAAGAATTGCACGTGATCACCTTTTCCTGCATCAATGGGGTAATTGCCAATTTGTTCCTTTACATTGATATAACCTAAGGGACCAAGGAGCTTGTGTAATTCATTTTATATACAATATCTGCTCATAAAATCGCTGTTTGTAATCCGAGAATTCAACATTCGTTTGCAACGCCGCTCACCCAACGCCGTCTTCTCGCCTACCTACTCAGGTACCTACATATCTAGGTTAATGTCATGATCAGAGCAGCCCATTAAAATCCAAGCTCCTGAAAACCATACCGAAAAGCTTGTAAATACGGGGGAGGGGCTTTGAGGGCAACACCTTCGCCATGGCTACCGCCGCAACTAGGTTCAGGACGCTCGGCCCGGGGAGCTCGCTGGCGAGAGAGGCCATGCGAGTGCTGCGCGGTGAGAGCCTGACCAGGCACGCGATGGACGAACGAAACAAGCTGCAGATCTACGTCTCGACGGAGAAGGACCCCTACCTGAACCTCGCCGCCGAGCAGCACCTCCTCGAGGTGTCCCACCCTGCCTCGACTGTGCTGTTCATGTACATCAACCGCCCCAGCGTCATCATAGGCCGCAGCCAAAACCCCTGGCTCGAGGTCAATCTCGGCCGTCTGCGCTCGGGCCTGCCCCGACTCAACGCGAAGCAGGACGAGGAGGAAGCGCAGCGCGACATCCCGGTCAGCCTGGTGCGGCGCCGCTCGGGTGGCGGCACCGTGTTCCACGACCACGGCAACGTCAACTGGAGCGTCATCTTCCCGACGGCCGAGTTCGACCGCGACCGGCACGCCGAGATGGTGGTGCGCGCGCTGCGGGACCGCATCGGCGTGCCCACGGTCCGGGTCAACGACCGCCATGACATCGTCATGGACATTCCGCGGAAGCCCTTCAGCGAGGAAAACAAGACCTTCAAGGTCTCGGGGTCTGCCTACCGCGTCACCCGCGTGCGCTCGCTGCACCACGGCACTTGCCTCGTCCACTCGCCCTATGTCAACCAGATCAGCCCCCTGCTGCGTCCTCCCACTGCGGGCTCGTATCTCAAGACCCGCGGCGCCGGCAGCGTGCGCTCGCCCGTCCGCAACGTCAGCGGTGGCACCGAGTTCGATCAGGTCGCGTTTGGCACGCCCTTCTTCCAGGCCATGGTCATCGACGAATTCAAAGAGACTTACAGCCATCTGTCTGGTCCCGCTAATGACCTCGTGTACAGCATTGGTCCCTCCGTCATGAGCATCCCGGATGTTGGAAAGGGGTACAAGGAGCTCTCGGTAAGTGGTGCTATAACGGGTTCTGTGATGGCTCATGTAAAAGCTAACATCAAAGCCTTGTAGTCGGCGGCTTGGGTGTACAACCAAACCCCACAGTTCACATTCTCAACACACCCTACTGAACTGGACCCAAGGAAAAGACCGCCACCGCCAGCGGGCGTGTTGCCAACCGTGAGTATCATCATTCTCCTGCCGTTTCACGGCGTTTCCAAGCTAAACTCGAAAACAAATACAGTTCCAAGCACACATGACGATACGATACGGCAAGATAACAGAGTGCAGTTTCAAGGGGCTCGTCTATGACCGTGAAGACATCGCGGTCAATGAAGGGCTTCTCGGAAGAGAACTGCACAGCATCACAGATTGGAGGCAGACATTAGCTGAGCTGTCGCCGGCCCAAATGCCGAATGACGCCACAGGCGATTGGCTGAACAAAGTTTTTGGCAACACGCCAGAAGAGAAAACGAGTAATTAACGGTGGCCACTGTAAGGAAGGGGCGTGTGCATAGGAAGATGGTAATTTTGTATGACATTGTAACATCACCACGTAATAGAGATCTAGACTGGATAGAATTGACACGACTGTAAACGGGATAGCAAATCCTCAGATCCTTGGTTATCTGGATATCTTTAACTAAACAGAACGGTGGTGCAAGACGCATTATGAACACCCGTAAAGTGACTCTGTCTCGGCGTGAAACCCATCTACGCCTCCTCGTTTGGTACACTCATCACTCCTCTCCCAAACCAATCTGCGACAGTGCCGAATCGGTCCTCGCTGTGCTCCAGTGCGTCTTTGAACAGATCGTGCTTCCCTGCATTCTCAACCTGCGCTTGCCTCATAGCTCTGATGGTGTCGTTGTCTTTGGCACATATCGGACATTCGCCTGTCGAGTCCTCCTCTCGATCACCAAACACGTCCGTGGTAACGCCCCGCTTCAAACACCTCTGGTGGAATGAGTGCTTGCAAAGGAAATGCACCGCTGGCAGCTCCAGCGGTAATGCGCATCCATTACACCTCGTTGCTTGAAAGACGGCCGGCTTAGAACCCAGATCCGCCATTTCCGCTTTGCGCTGGGCCGTCTCCTTCTTGAAGTTTGCGGCCCGTCTGCGATCAGCCGCGATCCCTTTCCTTTCACGTTCTATCGTTTCGCGAAGATATGGCTTGAGCATCCCAACCGTGGCCACATCACCTTTAGACAGCGTCTGCACGACTTGCAACGGTGCCATCAGCTTGTCCTTGTCGATGCGTTGCAACACAGCCGTGAGCTCTTCCGTGCCTGCCTCGTCCAACACGCGCGGATCCGAAGTCAGGTACGCCAATGCCGCTGGGTAAAGTTGAGGTTCTTCAGGACCGTACTTCCGCAGGGCTCTGATAGCACCACGGGTGTCCTTGGCCAAAGTATACGATCTGAATATGTCAAATAGCAGCCCGGATTGCTCTTTGACCAATGTGGTTCCGTCGCGAAAGTCCGATAGATGCGAGAGTAGCAACACGCTCGAGTTATCGATCATGGGTGTTTTTGACTTGTCTATACCGTCCACGGAGATCAAGGCCTTGGCCTTGGCCTCCCACTCTCCACGGCTGTCCTCGTTCTTTTGCTCTGCGGCTTTGTGCAGATACATCTCGAACAGTGTGGTGTAAACATCCGTCTTTTCTTCATCGCTGAGACTCTGTTCCTTCAGACAGGCTTCGAGGAATATGATGAACTCATCAGCATGATCGATGAAGGAAGAAAACGCCGTGCGAGGTGCCGGGCGATTGTACTCGAACTTGACCTGAGGCGTCAAGTCCTTGATACCAGCCACATCGCTGGCCGGCGACTTTCCGCCGGCCGCACCATTCGGTGTTGCCGTGGCAGAGGTACTGCTCATATACGGTAGGGGGATGAGATGTGTGAGGTTTTGCACTGCAGTCACTGCTCCTGCAGCAAGTCCACCAGCTCCAGAGGGAGCGGCAGCTTCCTGAACCTGAACAGCGTCGACTCTTGGTTGGTAATTGCCCGTGTAGTAGTCAATGAATAGTTGTGTAGCCTCTTTGGGACAATGCTCAATCAGAACTCTGGCGTATTTCATCAGGCAGCGATAAGCCTATGAGATTTGGAATGTCAGTATTTATTAGAGTTTCATTCAGTCCGTAAACATATGCGCAACGACATAACTTACAGTTTCAGGGGTATGATGCCAAATAAAGTCAAGTGCATCGTCATACTTTTTCGAATCCTCAATCAGGATATCGACAACGAGATCCGTCTCGCCATGTTTCTGAGCAAGGTATGCCGCCTGCTCGTAATATCCTCCCTGTCTGCACATGGATATAGCAGTGTCAAGATCAAATCTGAGATCGCCCGGAGACTTGATAAATGCCTCCAGCTTGTCCACATCTTTGAGCTTGGCATAGCAGTTGAGCAGAAGTGTCGTGTGGTCTGCGGTAGCTTTGCGGTTCTCGTGTAGTTGTTCGAGATAGCTGATGAGATTATGTATCCTTTGGGTGTCAAGGAACTATATCAGGTGTTAGAGACGAGTTTTGCAGATTCGATACATTGGACCAGTAACATCATACCTTTCGAATGACTCTCGATGGTTCTGTGCTGTCGATTGCTTTGATATACTGGGTCATGGCACCGTCGTAATCGCCCTTTTGGTAAAGATGGTCACCAAATTTGCGGAATATGACGTTCTGTTGTCGCGCATCCATGTCTGACTTTTGCGCCAGTTCAATTGCAAGAAGATAGAGGTTGCGTTGGTAGAGCATTTCTAGCCTCTGTTGTAGCGGCTTCTCATGGTACCGCGAGATCTATGGGCAGGAGTAAGTAAGGGCAGGCCGTGCCGGGGAATCATGCTGAACCCAGAGGAACTAACCTTGCCGTCCGAAGTGAGCATATACATGTCGCCCCAAACCTGAAACAGAGCCTGTACGGAGGATATCACAGACTGCGTGTGAGCCACAATCTTCAAATCCGTCTCCAAGAACGAAAACGTCGAAGCGTTGAAGAGCGTATCGGCCGGTGATGCTCCGAACCTTCTTCTCATTGAGTCGGGCTGCCCACTGCCTGAAGAAGCAGAGTTCGCAGGTGGCGAGACAAGCGCCAAGTAGTCTCCATACGTCGAGATCAGGCTCTTGGGGCACTCATACGCCCTCGGAGCTCCTCTGCCCTCTAGCGTATAATAGTATATGGCGTCGTCCCTCGCCACAACGATGTCACCGGTTTTGGAGTCGACAGTCATGCACCCAACGCCACAGCCAGAATCCTCAACCGTTTTGGGGGGATGCCCCTGGCCCTTGCCGAAGATGACAATCTTCAAGATGCGCGCCGTCGTTGCTATAAACAATGTGGTGACTTTGCCCCCACTTTCGCCATCTTCGGTTCGCATCTCGATTCCCGTAATAGGCTCCTCAGAGTCGTGTATTATGCGCTGCCTTGTTCCTTTGTCGTAGATGAGGTCACCTCGAATGACGGTAACAGAACCGTTCGCGAACCCGACGGCAACCTGACTAAGGTCGTCGGTGGCCGTGAATGCAGAGATCTAGTAGTAATGCAAGTACCTGTCAGTCTCGACTTGCGCCATCGGTCACGATATAATTAACCTACCGGAAACTGTTTCTTTGCATTATTGATCTGCACCATGCTCAAACAGGTCGGCAAACCCGTCTTCTTGACCGGCCTGTCGAGCGCCCAAACCTTCAACACCGGCTCGTTGCTCAGGTCCTCGGCGATTGTGACCAGCAAGCTTGTCCCCTCCACCTGGCGCATGTGCGTGATTCGCTGCCTAGCCGGTCCGCCATCGTCATCGTCGCCATAGGCCCGGAAGCTCCTCACGATCTTCCAGCTGGGGCCTACGATGCGCACATGGCCGTCGTTGCTGCCGAGGAAGAGGCTGTCGGAGCCGGAACAGACGCTCGAGATCTCGTTGCTCTCGAAGAATGCGCGCGTCTCGTCGTCACGGACCTGGACTTGTTGGACGTCGAAGAAGTCAAATGACTTCCACTGTGGTTCGAAACCAAAGTTATCAGCATTAGTGCTATCGCGCCAGTAAATTTTGAATTTCAGCAAAATAGCTTACAGATAGAGCCATTGTCACATTTCCCCAGATATTCCGGGCTTATGCCTGAAGCAATATGTCGGGCGTGTTTTTGTGAAGCCCGCACTTGAATGTCCGGTGGTGG
Source organism: Pyricularia sp. CBS 133598 (assembly GCA_004337975.1). NCBI lineage: Eukaryota > Fungi > Ascomycota > Sordariomycetes > Magnaporthales > Pyriculariaceae > Pyricularia > Pyricularia sp. CBS 133598. The sequence continues at coordinate 3,313,379 of CM014983.1, forward strand.
ATGCGCCGAGGCCTGGAGATGGCGGAACTGTTGCCTGCACTGTGTGTTACGCAGTGACGTTGCAAGCTTCTGCCACAACAGGGGTAGGTAGCGTCCCTTGCACTTGTGGCTGTGCCAACTAACGGCCAAGGGGAGCGATGGCACCCTAACCCACGGAGAGCATAACAACACCCAACTCTTTAACGTCTAGGTACATCTTATAATCAGGTACCTGATACGTTATCCCACGACGATCAACCTACCCAACTATATGGCATGAAATTGTCTTTTTTTGGCTAAGGGGAGAGATGAATTTTGATGGAGAAACTAACAAGCAACTGACACTAGCTGCCGAATCTTCAACTGGCTATCTAAGCTCAGTCCTCTTCCCTTGGTACCTGGCATTTCTGCGGATATGGCAGAAGCTGGATCGACATGCATATCTAGGTATTTCTAGATGTCAACCCTTATCTTACTGTGGGATATTATCACGTCTCAGATTTGCCGCAACCAAGAAGACCATCACCAAGCTCCAGTAGAGGGACCATTGATGGACGCCCGTGGGCACATTGAAAAGGAAAGGCACATTTTCCCAGACGATCAAGTAGGGCGCGGCAGTCCTCAACCGAAAGGGGATCACCAAACATTATGGCACCTATAGTGTTCCCAGTCGGTTAGCTTGATGAAGTATAAAATGCCTTAACCTTGATGTGTTTGGACATTTGTCTCCTTTTTGGTGTGAATGTGGAGCAACTTACTCCTGCATGCTCTGGAATTGATAAGCTCCAGAATTCCAGGCGGGCACCCATGAAACCAGGGAACCCAGCTGTGTTCTGCCTCGTCGGAACCCTCGCGCAGGCTAGCTTTCCCCGCTGTGGACAAGTCTGCTCGAGATATCGTCTCATTTTCCTCTAATCTCCAAACTTCCTTTCTCAGAAGATCAACCAGCAAACTGGGTTCTGAGCGACATCTCTCGAGGATTGTGTGAGGCAGTCTTGTAATGTAGACTCGCTTCAGACGACTTCGCTCTTGGTCGCTACCCTTTCTACCCACCTCTGCTGTCGCTATGGCTGACCGAGCGACGGACGTCAACTCGTACCAAATACCCCATCGTCGAAAATGTGATATAAATTGCTCCAGTAAGGCACACTCCTGATAGGTCAAATCAACAGCAACTGGGGTAAAGAGCATCTCAGTTACAGCACTCAGCGTTGCAGTCCCATTGGAATCCTTAACGGGTTCGAAGTAACTGGCCATCAAAGCCTCCACGCGGCATCTTTCGTCCGCAGCATGCTGGTCGATGATAACCAATGTCAAGCTCGGCAAAGCTTCTTTTACTTTTTCATTATGCGCAAAGGTAGTTTGTCCATCTGGGCATACAGACTGTCGAGAGATCGGCAGCTTGGCGAGAATAAACTTTTCGTCAACCTGCGATACCACCTCACAATGCCGCAGGCTTGACTTTGAAAAGCGTCCTTCCAAAGCCAAAGACTCTTTGTCTCCTTGACGTCCAAGACTTAATGAGCAGCCACTTTGCTTGAACATTACATCTCCAAACCCAGCGTTAGTATCAGCCAGGCGAGGTATCGCAGCCTCGGTTGTCTCGAAAACGGGATTTTCCCACTTGGCGAGGAGATTTTTGAGCCAAGGGCTTGTTTCTTTCGACTTTGCTTCCTTGGTTTTCATCGCAAACGTATTGGTAGTGCGATTTATGCTTGGCCGCTTATTTGCCGATTGCATGACAAACCCAGTTCTTGCGTCTACGAGAGACGTGACTTTGGTTGCTGGGTTCTCCCAGCGAAAGTAACCTTCGGGTATTTGACCGCCACTTTTCGACATCTGCGATTGCGCCTCGCTCGGAGCAGTTTCTAGACTGGCACCGCGCTTACTGAACGGGACGTGGCTGGGCAAGCCACTATTAAACTCCCTGTGGTGCATCGCGATGTCCTCAGTTCTAGCAGCAGGCCCTTGAATTGTTGCACTCTGCGCATTAGCATCTTTTGGTGGGCGAGTAGTGACAACATACTTTGGCAATGCGCTCGTTGGTGAGTAAGCCAAACTGCCGGTAGGACCAGAGGTTTGCGAGTTCAACTCGGAGATCACACTTCTCGAAAGCGAAATGCGAGGTGTTTTCGTTTCCTCAGAGAGTCCTACTTGAGTACTTGCATGGCGATTATTCGAGGAAAATAGGGTCGTGTGGCCAGGCGAGTGCTCTGTCAAGCGTGGGCGTTTGACTGGAGATGTGCGAGAAGTTCTGCCAGGTAGGTTCATTTTATGTGGACAAAAGCTGTGTTTCTTGAGGAAGGCATAGAACATTGCTTTCAGAAGATCCAGAATTTTAGGCAGGGCATCATGGCCACCGTCTAGAACTGCATCTTTCGAGGCTGTGGTAGCATTCGGAATACATCCCTGCAGTGATACCCTGAGATAAAAAACCGGCCATCTGTCGATTCCCTTTTTGGCTCTATTGCTCTCGTTGGCAATCGCGGCGTTGGAGTTTACAGCCGATGTTGATATGTCGAGCTCGGAATCCTCGTTGAATCCAAATCGTGAATTGGCAAAGACTTTGTTAATCTCCTCAAAGAGCACATTCGACTTGAGATCATCAGATATGGGCTCCATGTCAAGTGTAACAAATTGCATCTTTTTGGAAGGTGCAGGAGCAAGCGAAATACATCCATGTATGGTAATCCCTGAGGAAGAGGCACTGAGAGGAACCCATTCAGCAGCGTCGGGGTTGTCCCAGAGTGCAGCCCTGGAGAGTATGTGAGATGTTCTGGATATCAAGCTGCTACTATCAGACTTTAAAGTCAAGACTCGATTCGATTGCATATCTCGTAGCGTGACAGCAACGATGCCTGAGAAGCCAAGAAGCAGCGAAACTGCCATCCGGACCAGCTGGCCCCAGTCGCGCCCAGAGCCTGTTCGAGCCGCCTCAAGTGCTCGCTGCTTTACCCGGACAGGCATTGAGCCAAACAGATCCCGAACAGTAACTCTGGTGCCATGGGGAAAGACCAGGATCCTCTGCTCTGGAAGAGCAGGTATGTGGCGTGAGACAAGCTCCGAATTGTGAATAACGAGCGTGGCGTGGCAGTTTTGTCTCTGGTGATGAGACGTCACCGAAAGTAGTGACAGAGATGCGACGGAGAATAAAAAAGCGCCAGTCCGTCCATAAACATTATCCTGGGGAGGAAATTTGGAGGTAACTGCTCAGGAACATTAACGCCAAGCCCACTAGAGCGTTCGAAACTGACTGGGGAGTGAACAACACATACAGTGAAGCTTCCCCAGCCCTCCGGTATCCCGGAACTCGGTTTCGGGGATTCCTAAACCATTGTCCTCGACGATGCAATTCCCCAGTCGATAGTCAACCGATATGTTGACCTTGGTTGCATTGGCATCAAGAGAGTTGCGGAGGAGCCCCAGTGCCACGCCGTTCAAGGACGTTATGACCGAGGATGACTTCACTTGAGCAATCACCTCGGGTGGCAGAGGCTTGATGGACATGGTTGATCAGAGGGCAACACCGCTTGGGGGCACAATGGCCAGGTCTATTAGTAACAGATCATGCCCAGCGAGCTCTGATGACGGCAAGTTTAAGTGCGCTGCATAAAATCTTTGAGTTGTGCTACTGGTAGAAGCAAGTCCTTAAAAAGCAAGAGGTAAAGTAAGAAATTTCATCGAAGCTAGGCAGGTAGCTAGCTTGACTCGACAAAGCTCGCTGATTGTTGGACCGGTAGATTCGAGTTTACGATACGATACTGAGTTGGTACTTCGTAAGCCTACCACGGTAGGTCATACTAAACAGCCTTGGTTGTTCAGAGGTGTTCGCCGCGTTTATTTCAAACTCCACCATCAACGCGTTGAGACGGTGTGGACCCCTCCCTATGTCATTATGTCGCATGGCGTCACGTGCTGCACTAGAGGGGTAGAAGGCAGCCAATTAACGGTCGTACGACGTCCAAGTGATCGGCAGGAGGACCTTGCCAAGCGCACTCAACCGAAGCAAGGACCCCGATTCAGTTGATAAAGATCCGCCTTCGTGGTCAGCCCCAGATGCTTACGATGTCATCCCGGCATTGACATTGAATTGTTTCGGTCAAGGAGGTAATGCTGCCCGACCAAATCGGCAGCCACAAATAACCTACCACTTCAAGCAATAAATAAGGATAAGCTAGCCAACAATTTAAGGCATATTTATCGGTATATTCGTACATACCTTACCAAACCTGCCTTGCCAACTACGGATACCTACCTAAATAAGTAAGGTACCTGACGATACCTTGATCATCCTCCCAAAACACGGCGCCAACTCTACCTACGCACCCACCTTTCCTGCCACCCACCCACCCTTCTACGACCATCTTAACTAGAGCAGACTAAGGTACCTACTTGGTATCTTGGTCGATGCTTCTGCGCCAAGTTCACCTCTCCCTCGTATCCCAGTTGGCGCACGCCCTCATTTGTCATTTCCGAGTCGTCCGCCTTGCGTCGTCGCTACTTTAGCTACAGGTTATTCCGCCATCGCAGTCGTCACTTTCTCCTCGACGTCGCTTTTCCATTTATAGGTCAAGGGACCTCGACTCGCTATTAGTCTCCACTATCACCATACGCGTGCCCGATCACTCCCGCCAGTGAGAAGCCAATATTACCAGTAACAAGGCCTCGATAAAGACACACAGCTGCTCTGCCTGCCTGCCTGCCGCGCTGCTGTTGACGACGAAGACGGGTATCATTCTACTGCATATTGGTAAAGGCTCCCAGCCTCTAAGGCTGTCATGGCAATGACGGAAACAGGATCTCAAGGTAGGACTCCATTCAGTATTAAGTTGGATTTGAGACAGCAACATACGGGAATCCTACACACTGGAGGATGCGCTAAACTGTTGGTGCCATAAATCACTTGCCTCCGCTTGGTCGTTGAGATGCAGTCTGGTCTTTAGCGGGTGTTGCCGCGTATACGTACGAGTGTTTCAATATAGGTACTAATCCTCTTTTTTTGCAGAGCAAACTGATCCCAAAAGTCGACGCAGACCCTTTTCGACATGGGTCAAGAAGCTGAAGAATTTCAAAGGCGGTTACTCGAACGAAAGTAGTAATTCAGGCTCCGGAAAACGCGAAAAGACCTTGGCCAAGAAGCGGCCCTTGAAGAAAAACAATCCATATCCAGAGTCGGGCAGGATAGGGGGTGGTACGCAAGCACAGCATCGGGCAAGCACACGCTCGGTGTCTTCTGGTCCCAGCGGTGTTACGAGCTCAACTTCATTGGCCAGGACGCTATCTATCTCGTCGACAACCGACGGTCATGGCCGGGCTCCTACGGCGGGTGGCAGGTCCGTAGCGCCGACTGTGTCGACGACAGACCATGATATAGCACATTCGATTGCTGCACCATCCCATGGGGCCTCGTCGGTGGCGGGTACCAGCCGCACTGCCAACGGTGGCGTCGATTCTCGGCGTGGTGGCGACAGCACATTTTCCTCACCGGCGCCCTCGGTGCGCTCGCTAACGACGACACTCACCACTATACAATCTATCCCTATGGGCATGGGGAACCATAACGCACACAGCCAAAATTCACATACGGCGCAACATCACTCTATTCACTTCAACCAGCCATTCCCAAATACGCCCGCATCTGCCATCCCGGCGCATCTAAACCCCCCGTCAGCAGCTGGAGCCGGCCAGGCAGGTCACCCAACCACGTATAACACTGCCACAGCGAACGGGCTGCTCACGGACAACGCCTCAATTTTGACCCTTGCATCTTCATCTAAGCGTCGTCGCCGCCGCTCATTAGACACTGACGCAAGCGTGCGCGCTTTAGCCCCTTCCTCCCTGTTCGGCGGCTCCCGGGAGTCACTCCCGCTGTCAGTGCTGTCCGCAACAATAGATAGCGGTACCGGCCCGTCTGTCTCGACTGTTCCCCCGGTCCCATCCACGCCTGGCGGAGCATCACGCACCGTGGCCGAGCGGGCCAGCATATACAGCGTCACCGGCATTGGGGGCACTGACAGGAACAGCTTGTACGCTGGCAAAGCCCAAACCCAACAAGCGCAGTCACTTCCATCCCAGGAAAAGTCTGGTGGAAGCGTTGTTGGTGCGGACGCTGCAAGTGTCCGAAGCGGACGCCTGGGACATGGTCGAGCGGAGAGCGTCAACGGCAGCCTCGGCGTGACAAGTCCATTGACTAGTCCCCGTGAGGACTCGGGCGAGGAGGAGAAGGCTGAAACAACCAAGGCAGACACTGGCGACAAGCCGACTTCTTGAGTTTGGCTTCTCTGCTTTCATACTTGAGAGTAAGTCGAGCGCTCTTCTCTAGTGGCTAAACACAGAATTGCGTTGGCCTATCAGTTTTTAACATTTGGTCTTCTGCGACGAACACGGGATTTTGATTTGGGTTGGTTTGTTTTATTTCATTGCTCGGTTTTGGTCGGTGGCATGGAGGGGGGACGTTTTATAATAAGGCAGGAATCCGATACCCAAAGCGTAGTTATTCTGATCGGCTTAGTATCAAGGGATATTTGAGAAGCCAAAAAACGCAGCTTCATAACAGAGTTTATTGTTTTCTTTTCCAGCTTTGTGCTTAGGCTTCTAGAGTTCAACGATTTTAGCCAGAGAGCAGGTGGTGGGTATCTTATTGGATACTGGACGGTGACAGTTCAAACAAAACATGTCAGTATGTAAACGTAACTTCAAAACAGGTTCAGGTATAAAGTGGTCAATTTACCGTGGCTATCTAAGGGGGGCATAGTAACAAATCTCCAAAGTTTCGCTATGTAGAAGCGAGTGACAAAAGCCGGATATTATCTTCAAGACATGAATTCATTGCAAACAAAAAAACACAATTTCTCTCCTCGCATGGTGACACCCAACGCTGGAAGCATTCTGCAAACAGTTTGGTCTAAACGCTTTCCGATCCACAAGATAAGCAAGCAAGCATCTGCGGGATTATGTGATGCTATCCAAGACGCGACATAAAAGTCAAGCCTGGACATCAGAGCTCGTCGTCAACATTGACTGGGTCGGGCGCTGAGGTCTGCTCCATTTCTGGGAATGCCTGCTCCGCCGGCGATGCGTCTGAAACCTCTTTGGCGGAGTCCTCAGCCACTGGTTGACTGATCTGACTAGAGATCTCGGAATCGGCATCAACTTTGTTGGAGTCGGAGACCTCAGGCGCTTCTGGTTTAGGGTCTTCAGCCTCAGCCTCGGGAGTCGTTGCGGCCTGGGTCGTGGCGGCGAGCTTGACGGTCTCTGTTTGGGTGACGACCTCAATCTCGACTTCTTCCTCTTCCTCCTCTTCATCCACAACAGACGCCTCGGGAGCAGCTGAAGCCACTTCGGTAGCCGTTACCTTGATGGTCTCGGTCACTGTCTCATATACCCGAACAGTCTTCTTCTTCTTAGGCTTGACGGCAGGTGGATCGACAGGCGCAGAATCAGATTGACCCGCTGAGGAAGCCGCCTCGGGCTCCATGTTCGGTGTCGAGGCAGTGGCCACAGAGATAACCGGAGGCTCAGGCATAGGGACACTTGCCTTGACCTCGACAATGGGGGCTTGTTGAACCTCAGCCACTACAGGATTCTGTGTAACAGGGGCCGTCAAAACTGAAGCGACCTCTTGTTGCGTGAACTGCTGCTGTTGTTGCTGCTGCTGTTGATGGAGATAAATTGATCGTGCAATCTCTGCCTCCCGTTCTTGAACCCCAGACACTCCGGACGTTGAATAGGCTGGTTGCTTCAGAGCGAACAAGACAACCATGACGCTGAGAGCTGCAATTGCAACATTTCTCCGGTCACGCAACAGGACTTTGGCTGCCTCAAGGAGCAGTTCCGGCAGAGACTCGTCACCCCGACGACGGTGCTGAGGAGCGTTGTGTGCCCACTGTTCTTCTCGCCCCCTGTAGGCTTGCTCACTGTGCGAACCCGGCATTTGATGCTGAGATGTGTAGCTGTCGCCATACTGATGACGACCCCTATAATCACCCCTGACCGGCGATCCCGACTCATCGATACGAGAGTCCCGCGGCGGCGATGGAAGTCCGTAACCATCTTGATACGGTAGATTCCTGCTGTCCGTTCTACGGTGTGATCCGCCAAGCGCCATCGCGGTGTCCAGAAGAGGTGGTGAGGAATATCCATGTTGCCCCGAAGTACTGTACTGTCGCACATGACGGGAGCTGGCCCTTGTCCTGCCATCATGAGACTCGGGTGATTGATGGCCATAGATCTCACGGAGCCTTTCCTCCTCACGTCTCCTTCTGTCTCCATCCCGCTCTCGGGGCTCGACAGACATGCGGCCACTTCCGGATGGCGGAGGTGGGGAGGAAGCATGGAGTATTGGGTTTGGAGATGGAGATTGAACGGCTCGTGGGGAAGAGAACCGGTGATGAAGCACGGTCTGGTCAGCAACAGACCCGTTTAAAGAGTGACGGAAGTCGTCTTGCTCAATGCTCTGCATGATGTCGTCTCTCTCTGCAAAGTCGAAGTCATCCCCATCGATAGCTTGGCGAGCTTCTTGGGCTTCTTGGGCCCTAGCCTCGATTTCTCTCTTTTCTGCCGCCTGCCAAGACTCCAGACGCTCCAATTCACCCTGAACCGCGGGCTCAACAATGGGCTCAACCTCGACGTCAACCCTCTCCATCTCTTTCCAGCAAGCACCCCATGCGCCTGCTTTCATGAGGCCGTTGCTGGCGTAAACCTTGACGCGGAAAATACGACCCGGGCCAAGATTCTCGTACCGAATGTCATGTTTACAGGTGACACACCAATGTTTTCTGTCCCTGTCGCTTTCCTTTTGGTCAGCCCTTGAGGCGAAATCATCCTCAAACTCACTGTCAGTCTCTTCATCATCGATCTCGGTGACGTTTGAGGGCCCCAGATAGTGGCCGCATTCGAGAATCCTTGCTCTTCGACGCAAAGGCAGCTCAAGTGCCTCAAGCAACCTCTCCTCTAGGACCTCGTAGTCAGCCTCAGGGTGCGGTAAGAGAATTCCTCTCTCGACCACCGTGTCGCCCATTCGGTCCTGGAGGATACGCCAATTGTCACGAAGCGCTTTGAGCTCTTCGCTGGGCTTGAATCCACTCTCGGTTGCTTCGTCGAGATCCAGGTGACCCTCGTTCAAGATCCCAGCCCAGGTCCACCGAAGCGGCAGTAGGGTGCAATGCAGGAGAACAAGAGGCGCCGACTCCTTCTTTACCCGGAATCGCGGCGGGGTGGGTCTACCCTTGGGCGAGTACTGGGCTGAAACCCCGGGACTACCCATCCGAGAAACCGATTGCGGATTGTTTCCATGTTTCTTGGCGGATCGGGGGGTAGAGAAAACTGATGGAGCCGGTGAAGACATCTGCATAGCTCGGACGTCGGATATGGTGCGGAAAGGGTGCCTGGGCGTGGTCTTTGTTGGCATCATGTATTCTTCGCCGTCATCCAGCTGGCTTCCAGTGTCGAATTGGGAGAATTCGGAGATGCCTGAAATTCTAGTGGAGCGACTATGCTCAGATCCATGGTCCCTGGTTCTGGACTTGTAGTCACCCGACTTGTAGTCGCCTGACTTGCTAGAGTCCGGCCTGTCGCTCACTCCGTCTGCATTTACGGACCCCAGAGAGCTGCGGGGGCTGCGGTCACTGAAGACGTCGTCGTCGTCATGGTCGTGAGGATCACTGCTATCACCACCAGCCTCGCCCTCTGAATGGGCTTGGTCGACTGCATCCAGTGCACGGGAGTCAGTGGACGTCCGCCTGCTATCTAAGTTTGCAGTTTCCTGGTATGACATATCATGGTCGTCGTCATAGGCATCCGAGATGTTGCTCAAAAGCGATTTGTCGGCGTCTGGCTCATCCTGGGATGACTCCTCAGACTTGCACGATTTGTCTTTCTTCTCGATCTTGGCAACAACGGCTCTTGCAGCCGCCTGGATGAGTGCCTCCGTCCTCACCGAGGTCTTCCTGTCGGACCCACCAGAATGTCTGCGGGAGGCATCTTGGTCTTCCTGAATTGCCATGACAGATGCCCTTGGTGTCTCTTCGTCATCCTCGTCAAGTTTTTGTTCCTTGTTCAGGGCAGTCTGCTCCAGGCCAGTCTCGGGTTCCTGGTCGGTATTACCCTCGTCTTCTGGTTGGCTCATGGACTGGTCTTCCTCGGTAACTTCGGAAGACGGCTCCTCGCAGGGTTTTACATCGGCATCGGCTCCAGTTTCGTTGACGGCGACTTGTGCAACCTCGGCGGCGGCGTCCTGTGGCTCAGATTCCGAGGTCGTAGTCACCTCATCTTGCTGTGGTGTGACTGAGTTTTCAACTGTGATATCGCTTTCCTTCTCTGCTGCTCCCGGTGCTTCCGGTGCTGCGTTCTCCTTGTCGTGATGTGTAATCTCTTCGAGCGGAGACGCTCCTTCCTCGTTGCCGACGACAATGCTGGCTTCTTCGTCCATTGGTGTACTTAGGCAGGATGGGTCGACGTGTATGTTGAAGTCGAGGTCATCCGACTTTCGTGGCATATTGACTTTTTGCTTGCCTTGCAAGGCAAGCCAGCTGTTTCTTGTTGTTATGTACTTAGAGTTCTAGATAGTACAAGGTGGGTCGTCAATGGCAACGGGTAGGTGAGGTAGATGATTTGGGCTTTCCGATAGACACAGAGCACCTCATGGAAACCCCTAATGAGGTGTCATGTATGGTACGATACCTTAGGGGTCTCCTTGTCATGGGCAGTTCATAGGTTCTAATGTTGGAGGCGGTAAATTGTTGTTTACTTTGATGCATCCCCCCACTGTTCGTTGCTGGGGCAAAATGCGCTGGCGTTGCTTGATTGGTGGGGTCCGACAGCCAAGGCCCGGCACTAGGCGCTGCATCCACCTTGCACCAGTTGCATGGTTTGGCGGCAGTGTTGCGGTCTGGGATCGTCGGACTGGTGTCGAATTCAATATCCGTACCTAGGTACCTACTTACCTAATACCTGTGTGCCTGGCTCTTCAAAGGAATTCAAAATAAACGACCGTGCAAATGGAGATTCTGCATCTTGGAGCGTCGAACTGGCTGGCTACTAGTCTAGTCTAATACTGTACATCTGTCGGTTGGTCGTCTGCACAAAATGGTTATTCCCCCCCCCCCCCCTCCCCCCAGAAAATGGAAGGGGTTAAAAGCGGAGGCACATACATGGGTTAGAATCCAAATCTTACAGCCCAAAATTAGATTTTGCTTCAGCTGTCCAATCCCAGAGTGACGTCAACGACACTTTCTCTCTAATCTTTTGTCAAATCCTTTTGGTTTGCAGCCTCTTCGAGTTATCACTCGCTTTTTGGTGATCTTCCAGCTCCATAGAGGAGTGTGGGCCTTGAAAATAAGATCTTCATTTTTAAAACTCCAACGCTCAGCTTTAAATTAATTAAGCGGCAGGCACTGTACCATGCATGATAAATTTACCGTCTCTCACCAAAGCCGCCAAGGCATGTTGGTCTCACACCTACACTTGACCCTGCACCTACCTACCTGCACGTCGACCCGAATCCATGCCTGAAAGGTCTCGGCTGGTGCCGATTCTAGAGTGTTAGCAGCGGCGGCGTCGTTCACCGCTGTGCTGGTCAACGCCTGCGTCGCAAAAGAACAAACGACGTCATGATTTAACTAACCCGGCTTCGGATGCCGCTGTGCCTTTGACCACCTAGCGCATTGCTAGGCTGATACCTGAGCTGCACGCTCGGGTGTACACCGTACATATTAATCGGGCTACCATTGCTATCGCAGTTACTAACTTGTTTTTATCTTCACCTATCCACGTGCTCTACGCCGAGCTGCAAGACGGTCCAAGAGTCTGGGAGGAGTCTGGACCTGGCCGTGATCGCCGATGCCTATACCATCGCAGGCATCGGCCCTTACTTTGCAGTTTGCATCCCAACCATCTTCATGCTAAACTACTTCGTAATTGTTTTTTGTTCCTGGTACCTGGCCTGTTTCGACGCTATTCCGTACACATACATATGCCGCCACGCGTGCAAATTGTTTCCAAACCTCACGATGGCTGCCTCCGTTCCCTGTTTCCTGACTGACCTGCATGAAGACTTGGGTGAGCTTTGTGAGACCAGTGATAAGAACTGCTTGACTACCTCGGGGACGGTATAAATATCCACTCAACCTTCCCTCCCTCCTAGACCTTGGCTCTTGTTTTACCAACATCTTTCCATCGCACTATATTCATCCACCCGCAAAGATAATAAATATAATTTCTTGATCTACCGTTGCCCAACATGGGGTCCCACAATGAGCCAACTCCCGAGAATATGACAATGATGCAGGGCTTCGAGTGGTATGTCCCGGCAGATCAAAAACACTGGGTCAGACTCGAGAAGCAGATCCCCCAGCTCAAATCATGGGGCATCGACAATATCTGGGTACCACCAGGGTACGCTATACATGTTCTCCATCCATACAAGCAAGTGAATAAATTCTAATCAGCTTCTTCTAGATGCAAGGGCTCGTCCAAGACTGGCAATGGGTACGACATCTACGACCTCTACGACTTGGGCGAGTTCGACCAAAAGGGAAGTGTGGCCACCAAATGGGGAACCAAAGAGGAGCTCGTCAAGCTTTGCTCTACGGCCAAGGCCAAGGGAGTTGGCATCTACTGGGACGCGGTTCTGAATCACAGGTTTGCAGCCGACCACAAGGAGAAGTGCCCAGCCGCCGAAGTCGATGAGGAGGACCGCAACAAGTTCATCAGCGACACCTATGACATAAAGGCCGTGAGTTTAATAGCGTACCTCCCCGAGTCTTTTCTTCATCCCCTAATTCACAACTAACATTAAGCCGTTAAGTGGGTTGGCTTCGACTTCCCTGGTCGTAAGGGCAAGTATAGCAAGCAGAAATACCACTGGTATCATTTCAGTGGTGTCGACTTCAATGCCGAGAACGAAAAGACCGGCATCTTCAAGATCATGGGGGACAAAAATCAGGGATGGGCCGAAGACGGTGATGTTGATAGTGAGAAGGGGAACTAGTACGTGGTGGCTTGCAAACCAAGACTCAAACTCCCTCATACATACACATACATGCATAGCCCTGCTAATTACTTGGTGTGGATGAAGCGACTATCTCATGGGCTCCGATCTGGACTACGACCACCCAGAGGTCCAAAACGATGTGTTGGCCTGGGGCAAGTGGATAGCCAAGACGATCCCGCTGGCTGGCATGAGGTTTGATGCCGTGAAGCACTTCAGTGTCGACTTCCTGGCTCGGTTCATCACCGAGCTCGACGAAGCCTACGGGCAAGGTTGGTTCTTCGTCGGCGAGTTTTGGAAGGATAGCCTGGACGATATGTCCAACTACCTGCAGCGGATGGGTAAAAAGTTCAGCCTCTTTGACGCCCCCTTGGTCTATAGTTTTTCAAGGATATCTCAGGGCGAGGGTGAAGACATGAGGAAGGTCTTTGACAACACTCTGGTGCAGCGGGAGCCCGTCAATGCCGTCACCTTGGTGATGAACCACGATACCCAGCCTGGTCAGGCACTCGAGGTCCCCATCGCCGACTGGTTCAAGCCGCTCGCCCACGCCTTGATCCTCCTCAGGTCTTCGGGCTACCCCTGCGTGTGGTACGGCGACCTGTACGGCACCAAGGCGGAGGAGCCTGCACCTCCCAGCTGCGGCGGATCTCTTCCCAAGATGCTGCTGGCACGTAAGCTCTACGCCTACGGAGAGCAGGCCGACTACTTTGACTACGCCACCTGCCTCGGCTGGGTCAAGTACGGCACCTGGGACCGCCCGTACGGCTGCGCAGTTGTCATCAGCAATGCCGGGCCGGGAGAGAAGCGCATGCACGTCGGTGAGATGCACGCCGGGGAGACCTGGACCGACGTGCTGGGCTGGAGTGACGAGGAGGTCGTCATTGGCGAGGACGGGTTTGGCGTGTTCAAGTGTGGACAGTGCAGCGTCAGCGTCTACGTGAACAAGGATGCCGAGGGCCGCGAGCGTTTCGGAGAGAAGTTGTAAGTCCAGTCACCTTTCCCGCCTTATGCATGTGGTCCTTTATGCATTTGGTCTAGACATGGCCCAGCACACCGATATTCTTCCTCTGCCAGTATAAACATTGAAACTAATCGTGAATAATGTTACTCTAGTGATTCCGATATATATGGAGAGGGAGAGAAGAACGGCACCTGTTGAGGTGAGACGTTCCATGGCTTTCTTGAAGTATATGACGGGGATACCTAATGGAAGTTGGGAGGGTTTCTGTCACTACTGGATAATTCTCAATACAAGTCAGCCTCTTGTCTAGCTAGAAATGCTATCGGTAAGAGGTGTGTGTGTGTGCATGTGTGCGTGAGTTTGAGGACTATAACAGAGTCAAGCTGGGCACAATCCCAAAACACATTGCCTTTATCAAAGGTGTTTTCGCCACCGTTCCCAAAGCCTGCGCTGCTATATTGCACCTCCTGACCGTTTGTTTACGGTCCTGTATTAACCACAATCGTCTGATTCATCCCACTAACTCAGCTCATGATCTCCGTATCACAATACAGAAGTAGATACTGATTGTACCGCCTTCCATAATTGCCTGCTCCATCTCCAAACCCACCATGGTTCAAGTGACTGGTGCTGCAGGGCAACGTTGTATTTGCAGCTCCAGCCACTTGCCTACTGTATCACAGCTCCTTGTTTTTTTTTAGGAAGGATTGCGATGGATGATAAATCTACCCGGTGGTGGCCATGTTTTGTCGTTCCGGAGCCGGTGAGGGGGAACAAGATTTCCAAGCTCGAAAGAGATGGTTGACCAAGTGTTGCGTAACGGAGCATCGGGCCATGCGGATATTTACAGATTCTCTACAGGTTCCACATGTTACCTAGCAAGTGGTCTTGAGAATTAATACCTTGCTAATGCTGACAGTTTACAAAGGATCCGGCTTTCAGTAGGCAACGTTCTGAGAATGTTCGTGTATTCCTACACACTGAAGCAGCAAGGTCGGGGGTGTTTGCCTGGCACTTGTCAAGGTTTGACATTGAGTGCAACAACACAGTCACAAGAGGAAAACACAAAAAGACAAGTGTCACAAGTTTCTCACAGAATATCAAAACCAACACACTCTCATCGAGAATAAAGTTGTTCAAACCCCCCCCCCCCCCCCCCATAGGTTCATCGGGGAGCCACTTATTAAGCTGTAACATGTGACATTCGGCAAAACTTTGCCATTCAAACCATCTATAGAGTATAGAGTATTCAGAGACCCAATCGAGTCAGGCAGGGTCTCGGTAAGACGGGGAGTCAAAGCAGCCAGACCAAAGCAAAAAACCCCTTTTTTTCCCTTTCCGTCCGCCCTTATACTACTTTCTCACGCCCTACCAGTTTTTTCCCCCTATAGCAGGCGAAGACGGTAATAACTTCCCAATCGAGAAAGTTTTTAGTGCGCGCCGGGGAAGGGAGACAGAGTGTGATAAAGACATTTCCGTAGGGAGAAACAAGCGAGATCCGTTGATCGCTTCCCCGGTTAAAATCCACAGTACTCAAATGCGCACAAAAGAAACTTGTCTCCCTATCGAGTTACACCAGGAATGAGAGAGCCGGGGACAGAGGGAAAGGGGGGAGTCTGTTGTCCACATCCAAAGCGAGTAGTGACGCCTCCAAAATAAGTCCAGAATAGGTTTCGCCGAAGTGGTCTAACTATGGCCCAACCCTTTTGTGGCAGCTCGCATATCCCGGTAGCTTGGGTAAGATGCAAACCGTGCTGTCCAGGCTCCGTTGTGCCAGTCCTACCTGAGAGAAAATACACAGAGGGAGGAACATTTAAGCCCCTCAACCAACCAGCCAGTCAACAAACAGCCGTGAGGACACGCGCAGGGGGGTCGAACTTTGAAAACATGACAAAGGGCCGACATACAGAAAAATAAAGAGGAGTGAGGAAACGGTGGGACGGAGAAAGGAGAGGCAGGCTGGACACAGGATGCCACCTCCGGCGATGGCAGCTGACCATTGCTTGGTTGTCACCCCTGAGAAGGGGGGCGGCGGGCTTGTTTGTGTGCGCTGGTTTATGCACCACACCGCTGTTTAGGGCGCCACAAGTGGTTCGCAAAAGGCGTGCGCCGCAAGAAGTTGTTGGACCTGCGCGACCAGATGCTTGATCGTGGTGATGAGAATCCCTGGCGGTCCAATATGTTTGTGCCAAGGACAAGATAGTGAACCAGCTCAATACCCCCGAGACAAGGAAGAAAGCCTGGCTGGTAGTGAGTCCACCAAAGGAAAGACTTGAGATAGTGTGCGATCACAAGAGGCATGAGAAAATTGTATGATGAATAAAAAAAAAGAAATAAACTCCGTCGTTATATCGTTATAGGAAAAATACATAGACCGGACAATACCGGAAACTGCCAATGTGCAGTCAGGCCGTAACTATATGGAAGTGCAGCAAAAGAATTCCCCCCACCCGATCTGAATGAAATGCAACCCAACCGATGATTCGCGCCTATATCAACCAAAAAGATTTCCCATATGATGAGATGTGCTTCTGATGTCTTTCAGGGTGCGTCTGTGCACCAGGCAGGCAACACCTTGCCGAGCAGGCATTGCATATTACACCCCTTAACTTAGCTCCCAATAAATAAACCATTCTGTAACCTAGGACATGAAATTCAAAGATTCCAGCTGCTCCATCATGGCATCTAGCCTTGCGGTCATACGTGCGTATCTCAACTCTGCGAGGACAGCCTGCTTTTCCTCATCAGCAGCATCAACGAGCTCGTATCTAGCCAAAGCCTTGTCTGTCTCAATGCCTCCAAAGATATCGACGTCAACCAGCTCATCCAAATTCGTGTCCAAAGGCGCGATAGATTCAGCTGAGACTGGCGAGTCGTTGTAAAGAGCAAACATTGGGTCGTCGTCAAACTCGTGGTCAATAACAACAGGTGTGGCAGGTGCCTCAACCTTCTCTTCCTCAGTCAGCTCGTGGCGAATGATGGGAGAGACTTCGACCTTGTCGTCCTCTGATTCGAAGTGCTGGCCGATAGAGTTGGACTCCTTGCCCGAAAGGGCAGCAGTGTCAACAGAGGGCGGCAGAATGATCTCAGGAGTCTGCAACACGGCGTATACTTGGGGCTGGAAGTTGAAGCCCGAGGTATCGGTGTCCAGTGTCAACATGGAGAAATCCATGTTTTGCTCGGGAATCATGGCCATACCAATTTGCTGACGCTGTTGCTGCGACGCATACGGGTTTACGTCCTTGGGCAGCTGACGGGCCTCCTGCCTTTGCTCGACTTGGGGTGCCGGCGCTGATGTCTGGGGAACAGAGGCAGGGTTGGTGCTGAGGCGATCCAAGAAGTCGGAGAAAGATGGTGATGACAGGAGCATGCGCGTCAGGTCTTGCAGGCGCTTGTTCTCCTCCATGAGGGCGCGGTTTTGCGTCCTCAGGTCACCGTTCTCGGTAACCTTGTTGGCAATCTCTGCCTCCAACTGGGTGATGTATTCTAGAAAAGAAACGATTGTCAATATACAGAGCTGAGCCACAGTGATTTCAAGTCGAAGCATATTGATAACTTACCCTTTCTCCTTGATCGGAAGGCACGAGCCGAGACCTTGTTCCTCAATTGACGGCGCTCTTTGCTGGTCAACTTCTTGCCCTCCTCGCTCGCCAAAAGCCTCTCATCCTCATCCATATCCTCTTCCTCCTTCTTGGAGCGAGGATGTTGCAAAACAGGGCTCTGCTCTTGGCTGTCCTGGCCATCGGGCTTGGCCCGCATTGACTGCAAGAGTTGAGAGATTTTCTGCTCAACGAGAGGATCTGAGGGCTGACCAGACTTGGAGCGCTGGTGCTTGGGCGGCTGGCTTTGAGACTGTTGCCTCTGATGCAACATCTGTGCTTCTTGTTGTTGCCTTTGTTGCGATTGGGCCTTGGCGATGGCAGCCTGTTGTTGGTGCATACCAGGCCACACACGGCCGACGTTGCTGGTTGTGGATGAGAGGACTGAGGGAGACGGGACGCTGGTGGGCTCCTGGCCTCCAATGGCGCTGGGGTTAACGGTTGCGCCGAAAAGGAAACCGTTGTCGGCTGATGGGTCAAACTCCATTTCCATATCGGTGTGGAGCGATGGGCTGGTGTTGAAGTCGAATGAAGATTCCGTGCTTCCCATTGCCATACCAAAGTACTCGTCAATGTTGAACGGGTTGTACCCGCCTGCAACCTGGGCGTTGTTCTCGTTCACGGCCAAGGTGTTTGCCAAAGCCCCGGGAACGATTCCGGTCTGTTGCTTGTACATATCGTAGTCGTGACTGGGCCCACTTAGGGGCTGGCTAGTCGACATCATCGAGATGGGAGTGGTTGTGGTGGGAGTCGGCCTCGAGAATGATGCCTTGGTGGTGGTAGCGGGCGAAAGCGAAGGTGATTGGTATGACATGCCATCGTTGAAGGCATTCATGTCGATGAAGGTGTCGACAGCGAGTGAGTCCATCATGCCGCCCTGCGAAGAGCTAGGGCTGTGGTTCGAAGGTGCTCTCGACATGCTCCTGCTGCCGTAATCCAACTCCTGTTTGATGGTTCTGCTCATCGATTGGCAGCGTGATCGGGAATGGTGGCGAAGACGATTTCGTGTCTTCTTCGTCGCCTTGTTCGATTCAAGTCGGCCGGCTGGTTAGGTGAAAGTGGTTGATTGATTGATGGATTCGATTGATAGCCGGTGAAGACGTGGAGGGTTCGTGTCAAAGTGGAGGAGAAACGACTGAAAGACGTCTCTCGGTGTGCGTATGTGATGCGTAATATGGAAAGGAGATAACACTAGGGCAGTTTGGTAGTGCAGGGAGGAAAAGGGTTTTGTCTGGCGAACGGACGGGTGCCTTGGAAAAGTTGCACAGAGCGAGGGGGATGGATCGGTCGGAAGTGGGCCATGGGGGGTGGGCTTGGGCCCCTTGGCCGTTGCGTCCGCTTGGCCCGGTTGAGCAGGGCAATGCAGGCTGACCAAGGGGGTGTGGCTCTTCATGGGTAGAGGGACGCGTCAGCTCTTCTCCTCGGTCAACTACCCAAATATGAAGACCAGCGACTGGTTCGGACCAATCAACACCTCGGCAAGCGCACAAAGTGGAACTTTCTTAGCGGGTAATGTCGCGAGCTTGTTCATTAGGTACTCTTCACGCACGAGTAGGCGCCAGGATACATTTGTTGACTGCAGGTGCACCCGCTATTTCTCAGGTACCTTTTTGCCCGTCCAAGCAAAAAAATCAATCTCCCATGCTACTGTACCGCAGCAGAAAGTTGGCAGTCAGTCCAACTTCCAGAAGCCGCCAGTCTCCCCAGACCTCCGGTCTTGGCTTTACACTACAACTTTCTGACACCTATCGCCTGCGGCCTGAGGATGACGACGACCTGTACCCATCTGGGCTTAGAACGATGGCTGAAAAGAGGTGATGATGACAACCAAAGTCATCCCATCACAGTAATAACATGATATTTTCAGCAATTTCTTGGCCATGTAAAAATCTGTACGGAGTAAAAGCCTTAGGTGCTTGCGACAGCAGACACGATGGCAACTACGACGACTTTTATTACCTGACACTTTTAAACTTCTCCTCTTCTCTTTTTTTTTCGTCTGCGGTACATGGTCGAAGTTTACTTGCCTACAGTAGGTACAGGCTACAGCATTACATGGTAGATTATGAGGCCTCCCCCGACTATGCCGATCTTGGCGATTGATATCACCTTACTAGGTAGACTGACCGTTGTAAAGAAGAAAAAAACGATCGAATGAAATTAGGAGCAAATTCCCACAAGTACGGTACCCGCGGGACTGAGTTTTGGAGCCCGGGGTGGGCTGTACCCCTACAGAAATAATAGAAAGAAGTTAGTGCCACCCGTTGCTCTGGATGAGATGGGCAAATTATTAGCCCGGGGATTATGGACGGGGACAATTCTTCGGAGGCTGTGCAATTCGCTGTTGTCACTTTCGCTACCCCGGCTGAAAAACACGAGCTTTGTCTCAACCAGAACTATTGATAACAGCCAATCGCCGCAAATAACATCTAATCCAATCCAAATTATCCCCAAAGATATGCAAACATTAAGCAGAGTAACCAAATGTCGCCAGAAATGACATCCCCTCGTCGCCCGCTGTAATTTACCACGGACCCTTCTGTTTGAGTAGCAGATGCAACCTCAAAGAGCAGCCAAATTTGTGGGTTTCGTTTCAAGCGGACAATGGACAATGGAAAAGGCGGGTCCGCTAAACCTTGCCGTCACACATCTGTTTGGCCATGGAGTTCACGACACGACAGGGTTAACAGGCTCCTTGTTGATTGTTGTGAGCCACTCGCATCGGATGAAAATCGTGCACCGCCTCAAACACGGGCTACTTTCCTTTTGGTCGGGCCTCAGAGCTGACGCCCGACCTTTTAACACACCGAGGAATATAGTCCCTCGTACCCTCAAAAGTCAGAGTTGATCTGATAAAAAAATGAAATGTTTTTGATTTGGTGTCTAATGTTTTGTTCTCCAAGTCCCTTAAAACTACCAAGACCTGCAAGACTATCTACCTTAAGTAGGTACGCTAGGCTAAAGCCGAGTCCGAATTGTTTGTTGATTGTCTCGTCTTTCTCCGTCCGGGAATAGATCGGGCCAACCCGCAAAAGGAGAACAAAATCAATAGAACTAAAATAAAACAGGGGACTCTTTTTTTCAACCACGCGGGCTTCGGTCTGTGAACGAACCCCGTTCACGGTACCAATAGCACATCGCTTGCTCGTTACTACTGTATTGTACTACTGGTAATTACTGGTAAAATCCAGTAGGCTTTTGGTAGGCGAACAAAATTCCCAAGGGTCTCCACGCCAATCGGTGGGTCGGTGTTTTATCGCCTCCGCGGTTCCCCCTGACACAGGGCTGACTTCACTGCATTTGCTGCGCTGTCCGGGCTGGTTGGCTGGCTGTGATCCCCAAGCCAAGGCAGATCTGAGTATCTGACTGCCGAGGACTGTGCAAGTTGCAGGCTTTCTGGTTTACTATACAGAAACATAGCCCGATGGGATTTTTTTTTGTGAACAAACCGCGCTGGGACACCGATGCTATTATGTACATTGCATACGGACCTCAACAGTTCTCAGTAGTCGTGCAATACACACAGCAGAGCAGCCTACAGGTTTCACTGTCAAGGCTTTGTCGCTCAACAACGGAGCTCCATGACAAGGTGTACGGAGTATTCTCCTATTAGGTACAGTGTTACAAACTAGGCGAGATGATTTTACTAGATTGATCCCTAGATAGCTCAATGCGCTAGGTACGATCGGTCCCGAGAATGTCTGGCTCCTACTTTTGACTTGCTTAAAATATTTTCTATTAGTCTAGCCTTGCGCAAAAGTCATGTTATATAGGTAGGTGTGAATAGTAGCAATTTTAGGAGGTTACAGGTGTGTTTGCTAGTCACGAATCACTAACCTTCCATGGCATTCGAGCCGCGGAAATACGGATTCTCGACGCAGGATAGCCGGGCCATTGATTTGTGTTCCAGATGTTAGTGGTTTGATGTATGTACATGGTGAACATAGTCCTTACCTTCGAGTATTCGCTTCTTGGCATTTGCGATTTTCTGAGCGCTGTTGAGAAAGCTGTCACCGAGAGCCAGGCAAAGCAAACGCAAAAGCCTCCCCCGGTCAGCATCAATTGTCAGAGATGTGACCAAAACAACAAGTTACCAAGCTCGACGCGCGCAAAAAAACCTTGGCAGCAACGCCAATGCTGCATGACAAAATGGGGGGTGTAGCAATCAATCCTCGGCATTCGGAGTGTGAGCAAGCTTGAGCAAAGGCATGGATGTGGCTGCCTGTCAGAACGTAGGTAGTGGTTTAAATTGAGCAGGTTCTTTGTTTTGGGGAGGTGGCGTTGGTTATGGAGCTTGGCGTCTGGGTTTCGTCCAAAAATTGACAAAACTGATAGGAGAGATTTATAAAAAAAAAAAAAAAAAAAAAAAAAGGAGCCACCAAGGAGTCCGCGGTCAATCTTGACTAGATTTTGGGTGCAAACTGGCAAAAAAAGACCCGTCCGTTTTGTGAGGGCTTGCTTTGATTGCCTGGTGCGACGGCACTTTCCATATAATCCACTAGATTAACGTAGCAGGCTAGTCTTTAGAGCAAGGAACAAGTCATTAGAACTAAGTTCAGATGTTCACATTTCCGGTTCTATTTTTGTCGCTGGTCCCCATTCGCTGATGGCAAGTGACATGTATACGGTACAGTCCAATACTTTTCTAACATACGATCGACAGTTATCGGATTTTATGTCTTGATGCGATGGACGGGATTGATGTCACCTTTTAGGTTAACTGCCGTAAAAGTGTCACTTCGCCAAGCATGGTGGCGGTGCTCGGTGCTCATGATATATGTGGCAAACGTATGTGGCGCAATGATGTCCCACTTTGTCATGACGATCTACTCGTACGGTACGGTAAAGGGGATCCCAGGCTCCATCGCACCGTCCTTGAAGATAGAGGGTTAGGGTTAGAATCAATTGCCTACACCTCCCAAGCGCAACAAGTCGCTAACGGCACGGCGATTTTAGCGCTCTGCAGTGCGGGAGCATCAACGCATGAGCGTGCTAAAACCCACTTTGACACTGCTGCCACAAACAGCGTCTCTCTTGCTCACATCAGCTGTGACAGCATCACCCGTAGTCAGCAAAAAATCAAGATTATTCCCATATCCGTTACAGCAGATCTCTTCCCCAGGCTGCCCGTTCTCCGTTCACCTCCGCAAAGCCCCCCGCCCGTCCGTCTCACGTGCGAGAGCTCGCGCTCCAGCAAGGTGTATGAGTAGTATCAAAATACAGTATTTGTTACATAAAAGTCTGGATAGAGCATCAGCTCATATTTATGGGATCTTCGACATTCCAAGTATACCCTTTTGACGGCCATCAAGAAACGGGCTCTGAAATAAGTATTTATCGGACCAGGTGTTGATGACCATGCCGGGACATGAACAACGCTGTCCAGCATGATGTGGGGTCTTAGGTGAAAAGACCTGGAAGATCCCCCAAGGGTACGGTCAACATCAAGGGCACGCTGGCGATTGCGATAACTCCGGAGAACCACCAAATAGCTGTCTGAATGGTAGGTCGTAAGTTCGTTTTTTTCCTTGTCTTTGAGGGGCATTTTCAAGCGTATTGGGCAGGTAGACTAAACTAAAGAGTGTACATTCTATACTTTTCCGAACCTCGAATGATTCTCCATTCTTTTCCTTTATATTCTCTGTTTTAAATATCATCTCTAGATGGGTTCGTCTCGGGGCTCAATCAAGACCTCGTTGACAGCCACATGCTCGGGCTGCCGCAGCGCATACACGATCGAGTTAGCCACGTCCTCAGCGTCGAGAACCTTGGCTCCCGTTGGCTCTCCATACTTCTTGATGGCCTCCTGGTCCGTCGACATGCCGAGAAGTTCCGTTGCGGTGTTACCTGGCTGGACAGATGTTACCCGGAGCCCAGTGCCGGCCGTCTCGACTCGAAGGCTTTGCAGCGTGGCCTCGACAAAGAACTTGCTGGCCGAGTAGACTCCAAGGCCAGGGAACACCTTTCTGCCGGCGTCCGATGATATAGCAACAATATGTCCCTTGCCGCGAGAGAGCATCGACGGCACAGTGGACGAAAGACAGTGAAGCAATCCCTTGCAGTTGACGTCAACCGTGCGCTCCCACTCATCCGTCTGCACATTGGCCATCATGGTGAAGTACATGACACCCGCACAGCTGACAAGGATATCAACAGGTCCCAACTCCTCGCTGGCCGTCTTGATGAGAGATTCAACCTGAACTTTGTCGGTGACGTCCGTCTTGTGAACGATCACCTTGGTTCCGTTCGTGGCAATCTTTGCCTTCAGGGCATCCAGAGCTTCTGTTCGTCGAGCTGCAAGAGCCACATGGACACCTTCCTTGCTCAGGGCAGCCGCCACAGCAGCACCGATTCCTGACGATGCTCCCGTGACGACGGCCACCTGGCCAGATAGAGGCCCCTTGGTCCGGACGCGGAGCGCAACACCATCACGACTAGGAGGGTGGGAAAGCCAACCGCGGGCGTACCAATCGCGAGTGTACGTCTCGAACAATTTGCTATCGATCTTCGGGCGCTTGACGTCGTAAAGATCCAGCACTGACTGCGTCTTGGCGTCGTTGAGGACTGTGACAGCTCGAAGGAACTCGACCTCGGGCATACCGCGGCGGAGAATGCCCGCAGTGAAGGAATCGTCGCCACTGGTCCCGGGGTTCCCTCTCCTCTCGTTCCAGTTTGCGACCCATTCATCCCATCCCATCAGGTCAGTTGGGTATCCGAGACCAGCCAGATCGTCAAGAAGTTCCGTGGCCGTCACCGGCTTGGGGTCTCCGATATGGTAGATTTTCTGGTCAGTATCAACATGGTTGGACAGAGTTATGATGGCTTGGCTGACAAAGTCCACCGGCGTCATCTCTGCCAGCCAGTTCGGAATATCAGGCGCGTGGCCGAGATGTATTGATTCGACGAACAGGGCCGTTAGAAGATCATACGTGTTGGTAGATCCCAGAACACTGTGACCACTGATTGTACCGGGACGGTAGATCTTCACAGGCAAGCCTCGTCGGCCAGCCTCAAGTACGAGTTGTTCAGCAACCCACTTGGTATGGCCGTACCCGTCCAGGAGCTTCTCTGCCACTTCTTCCACGTCCAAAATTGTATCCTCTGGCCACCCTTCGGAGGACGGTGGAAGCACACCGTTAGTCGAGACATGGTGAACAGTTGCGCCGCTTCGGCTCGCCAGTCGCAGGATCTCTTTTGTGCCACCAACATTGGCAGTGCGCATGGCAGCGTAGGGGTACACCAAGTTGACAGTGGCACCAGCGTGTATAATCACGTCGAGGTTGGAGGCCAACTCATTAAAGTCTTCTTCAGAAAGCCCGAGGCGCTTTCGGCCCAGATTTCCGGGCACAACCTCAACCCTATCCATGATGGACGGGTCCCAGATGCCCAGGTCAAGGAGGTTTTGGCGAATTCTTGCCATACCGCGCGACTCAGTGCCGTGGGAAGGGCGAGCAAAACGGACTAGGCAGAGAATGCGAGCCGTTGTGTTCTCGATCAAAGACTTCAGGAGGAACGCGCCAAGATAGCCAGTGACACCGGTGAGCAGGATAGTCTTGGCCTCGTTAAGTGGGCACATGGTGGTCTTGGTGGGCTTGATGTCATCGTGGAGGATGGAATCAGCCTTGAGGACAGCAGGCAGGTCGGCTTGGATGGCCGCAGTGTGGCCATCGCGAGCAGCGCGGACGACTTCCACATGGCCCTCAAGAGTTGGCCGTCCGGCGAGGCGAGCCACCGGAACCGGGAAGCCAAAGGCATCGGAGAGACGACGCGCCAGGTCAGCCAGAGCCAAGGAGTGACCTCCAAGATCGAAGAAGTCATGCTCCGGTGTAATAACACTGGGAGGGAGATCCAATGAGGCAGCCCAGTTCTGGATGATAGTTTCCACCTTGACTTCCTTATTGCGCTCCTGCTGACGCCCGTTGCCATTTGTCTTGGATCCCGATGGTCCAGGTAGTCTTTTGAGGTCGATTTTGCCTGAAACCTCATGCGTGGGCAGCTCAGTCAATTCGATCCACAGCGCAGGAATCATGTAGTGGGCGAGATGAGCCGACAACGTCTTCCGCGCCACAGGGCTGTATCCTGACTCTTGCACGATAGGGTCGACACGGTCGCCAGGGTTCTCCTTGTCTCTGACAAAATAGGAAACGAGCTGGCGCTTCAGGCCCTCGCCATGAGAAACCACTGCGCAATGCCTGACGGCCAGATGCTTCATGACGACGCTCTCCACTGCTCCAGGCTGAACGCTGTAGCCGCGTACTTTTATCATGCCTCCGACTCGGCCTGTGATTTCCAACAAGCCAGAGGGTAGAATTCTGGCCAGATCACCAGTTCGGTACATGCGAGCACCTGGGGCCAGGTCGAAAGCATCAGGCAGGAAGGATTTGGCTGTAGTTTCGGGCAGGTTGAGGTAACCCCGGGCAAGGAGGTGGCCACCAAGGAACAGCTCGCCACTAGCTCCAGGCTCAACTTTCTGGAAGTTTTCGTCGAGAATGTAGGTATGCTTGGGATCCAGGGGAGGTCCAACAGGACAGACAGAAGCTTCCTCGGTGAGCATTTCCCTGATGTCGCCACATGCAATTTCGTGCGTTTCGCTGGCGCTGTAGCAGTTCAGCAATCGGGTGTTGGGGAGTGCGCTGAGGGTGCGGCGCGCCAGATCCGCCATGACAACCTCCCCATTCAGCCAGAGGGTACGCAGGTCGGGAAGGCGGTCTCCAAGCTTCGAGTGCCGAGAGAGGACTGTGGCCAGGAGAGTCGGTGTCATCAGCGTCTCGGTGATTTTCCGAGATGCCAACAAATCGACAAGAGCAACTGGGTCGTAGCTCACGTTGTCGGGAACGGCCACAACAGTAGCTCCCCGGAGGAGCGGACGCAGGATCTCCCAGATGAAAAAGACATTGCACGCCACGCGGTCGCCCGGTTGGAGATCGCTCAGCTCAAATCTTAAGCTGTATGAGCGGACCGGGGCCCTATGCGGGTTGGCAATTCCCTTGGGGCGCCCTGTTGTGCCTGAGGTGTAGCACACGAATGCAAGGCGGTCGAGGTCGTCGTCGGCAGGCAATTCTTGGTTTGCCTCGCCAGTAGGTTGTGCAGAGCCCTCAGGGGTAGCGTTGGGCTCGTCGAGAACCACAAGGGGAATTTCAGGCTTGATCAAGCCAGCGTGGGCTCGGTGAGTTACCACGACGGTTGGGTTGGCATCGTCGATAACGTCACATAGAAGCTGAGGCGGATATGCGAGCTCGAGGACCAGGAACGCACCGCCCGCGCGGAGGGCTGCGAGACAAGCAATCACGTAGTCGGCGCTGCGTCCTAGCAGTACGCCGACGAGGCTGTCCCGGCCAACGCCCTGCTGTCGCAAGCGGTTGGCAAGAAGGCCAGTTTGTCTCTCCAGTTCCGCATACGTCAACGTTGTGGTCTCATCTTCCAGAGCTACAGCGTCGGGCGTTGCTGCTGCCTGTTGGCAGAACAGCGCCGCCAGGTCCTTGTTCATATCCAGGACCGTCATCTCTGCAAGCGGCAAAGTAGCCTAAGGGGACTTGATATTGTTTCCCGTGCGTTGGCGTATAATAATCCGCATGGGCCGGATATTGTCAACGATGGCCAATGCTGTAGGGTCTGGACACGGGTGCAGAGACTTGGAGCAGTCGCAAACCTCTTTTGACAATGCGTGTCGGGGTAAAGGAATAAATAGTAAATAGGTCACTTGGATGTCAACGACAACGTACCCCTGATGCGATATACTTGGAAGTTGTGGGGGTCACAAATCGCATCCGAAG
Source organism: Pyricularia sp. CBS 133598 (assembly GCA_004337975.1). Taxonomy (NCBI): domain Eukaryota; kingdom Fungi; phylum Ascomycota; class Sordariomycetes; order Magnaporthales; family Pyriculariaceae; genus Pyricularia; species Pyricularia sp. CBS 133598. The sequence continues at coordinate 3,340,682 of CM014983.1, forward strand.
GTTGCCGCAAAAGTGGAACTTGCTGCTTGGGATACTTATTTCCCAGTATGCCCCCAAAGAGCTAGAGGGGCCGTCTTCTTGGCTGTGGATAATAAAATGGAAGGTCTTTCAGCCGCGGGCCTGTGGCAGCAAGTCCTGTTCGGAGCGAAAACCGGCGAGCCGGATCTAGATGCCAATCAGCGTGCCAGCAGACCGGAAGAGACCGCAAATCGTGCGAGCCCAGATGTCTAGGTGACGTCAAGGCGGCAAAAGTAGCTGCAACCACATCCAAAGTGCTTATATTTTTCTTTTGCCAAAACGCGCGGGGGATCTATCGAGCAAGCTACCGCAAGCACAACGGATGGATCCAATCGCTTTCTTTTGGCTTCTGCATGCAGATAGAAAGGTCTAGATACCGGCGTGGCGTTGAGGACATCACATCACTTGCCAAATCTTAAATAGAGTCAATTTCCACCGACTCCGTCAGGTCCCTAATGTGGGATCTACATTAGGGCCAGCACGGATGGGGCGACCGACTGGCGGGGCACCGGGGGTGAGGGTTGCTATCTTTGTCGCGTAGGTTGTACTAGACTAGACTAAAGTAGTCCTAGTACATTATCCAATGGCTAGATCCAGAGCCTCCATGCTTAACGTTCAACACCTAACCGCCCATAATGTACCAGAAAATTTACTGGATATTATTAGTAGGGAAAGTACGATGAAACCCTCCCTGTGGAGAGTCCAGCCGAGGACCGGAAGCTGGCGGACAGAGGGGCAAGGGTGGGGAAGGAGGGGCAGAAAGGACCGATGGGTGCGCTACAATTGAAAGCCAGAAAGAAACTCAGAACATGTTATTCCACAGCGACAGACTTGATAAGCACTGAAGGTAGGCAGATGGGATGACAGGTACAAAGTATATCTTATACAGTAACGAATAAACTGCGGCCGGGCATTCTGATCAACACCCAGTTTGGATGTACACCAAATGGATTGACTGCGGATATATCCGCAACGCTGATTGGAAGCCAGCAGGCCGGGCAACCTTTGGCAAAGCGGTATGGGTACGGAGTAGATCTCGATATTGGGACCTCGCAACAGTATGAGGTGGTTGAGAGTGAATGATTGAATAGTTAGCGCATGTGAAAGGGATTATTAGATGAAGATACCGATCAAGGTCTCATGGCTTAACAGTGTGGATAATACATCAGTATTAACTCTCGCTATGTCCAGGACAACACAGCCAGCCAATAGCAATTCTGCGCATATTATTTACCTACCTAGGTAAGTAATTTGTCCAACACATGGTGCCGTAATCTCCGCGGCTACTGTACGTATTCATGAGAGGTTGCTGGGTTATAGTGCCCTGGCAACCACAGAATCCATCTCCACACAACCCCCATGACAAGGCTGTCTAGGTGTTTTGACCGATATAGACACCAGATATCCACCATCTAGGTACCTAGTTATTCACCTCTTTTGGTAGGTCCTATTATCTAGGCCTGCCACCCCAGAAATGGACGATTCTTAGCCTTGAAGAATTTTAGTGAATTATCTTTGGGCACCGTTGCCTTCTAAGACGCTGCTTGTATGATAGCCAGAAACAGCAAATCCATTTCTATAGTCTATGTTAGTGACTCTCCATACTCGCCAGAAGTATCTGCGTATCACCCCTCGGTGGCATGAACTTAAAGTACCTCTCTTCTCCTAGTCTATCTCGAGCCCACTTATTGCACTGATCGAATATTAGCATCTGCAAAACCTTGGGTTTGCCTTACTGATAAAATATACCGTATTAAAATTTTAAACTTTGATCTATTTCCCCTAGACAAAGAGAGTCTGGTCCAACGAATCTCTACCCCTACCTGGGACGAGGTCCTTCGATGTTATTGTTCTGTGGCTAGCATGGGCTAAGGTGAACCACTCACGATAGGTAAGGTATGTTTATGCTGCTGACACACGCATATAAAATATCCCCACAAGACCAGTAGCAGCGAGAGGGCTTCGGACTTTATAACCTCTATTTTGTGTATCTGATAGCAACATCATGTATCATATCTCGCCATTCTGCGCTCTCAGAATCGAGAATACAAGTACAAACCGATGCAGTCGTCGACACGCAGGGGCACACCACGACGCAGCTATCGTCACTGTCGGCAGGGTGACAACCGGAGCAAAAGAAGTGTGCGACTTGGCTGCTGGCGTCTCTGAACCTGAAATTGTAAATTGGCTTGGTCTTCTTGCAGCCCATGCATCCGTAGCCGAGTAAAGGCATGGTTTTCGCTTGCTATGGTTGAAAAGGTCGGGTTGAGTGAATGTAGGACTGCGGTGCTGCGGATATGAGAATATGTAATGTTGCAACTAGTCTAGTAAGTTGATTGTCAAAATAGAATGTAGCAATAAAAGGTGAAAGTTGACAGTTCGTAAACTCATTTTGACCAGAGTTGACCTTGATTTATTTATTGAAATGCAGCATGAAAGACTTATTCTCTAGTCCGAGAACAAAGACTTTCTGTTTTTGCGTCTCAAGAACACAATGAAGCCCGACAAAGAACAATAGATGCAATGCTCCTGAGATGGCTTGGATGCTTTGTCACAGAATCTGCCTTTGTTGCCGAGAGAACTTTCATCCAGGAAAGGTTGGCTATCTATACAATATGATCGGGCCGGAAATTTACTCCAACGTTCGCAACATAGTGCACAGAGATCATGTCTGGAAATGAAATAAAATTGATTTCAAGTATATTTTCTCCAAGCAAGTCGGTAACAAGGCGTTCTGCCAATCAAGTGCCGTTTCTCCGCCTCCCGCCACCCTTGCTCCTCTCAATATGCGCCTGAAGAACTTTCTTGGTCTGCACAAGACTACGCTTCTGCTTGTGTTTGGCCTTGCCCAGCGTCATCAAGAAGTTCTTCTTGCGCGCCTTGTCCTTGTTTGTAGTAGAGCCACCACGGGCCTCCTTTTGCGACTTGCGGATAGCCTTGGTGGATTTGTGTTCCTCTCGGTCGGGTTTGCCCTCCTTCGCCAGAGCGATACGCTCCTCCTTGGTGCTCTTGCGGAGCTTGCCCGGGAGCTCGATCTGATCCGCCGTGAGCGCCTCATCGGCATGTCTCTCCTCGAGCTCGCGAAGGCGCCTGGCGGCGGTCTTGTTGCCCATGCCCATCGCCTTTTCGACCTGTGACTGCAGACGAAGCTCCTGGAGTTTGGCCAGGTCCGCGGGCGTAAGAATGGTGGTAGTTGCAAGCTTTGCAAGCCTCTCCGCCTCGGCAGCCGCATCGGTCTCATCCTCTGCATCCTCTTCCTCAGAATCATCCGCTTCTGCATCTCGCTTGACCTTCTTGAGCTGCGGTGCTTCGTCCTCATCCTCGCTAACATTGATCCATCCACCCGAGTCGGTGCTCACAGAGGAAGCAACCTCCCACCCATCGTCATCCTCACCCTCATCACTCTCTGCCACATCCTCCTCATCGTCTGCATTCTCAGGAAGACCCTTCTCTGCCCTCTTGCGTTTCTTCTCCTCTTCTTTCCACTTTGCGAGGAGCTCAAGACCCTCAATGCCACCAGCTTCGGCCTCACCAAACCTTCTTTGCTGGATTTCTCCGCTGCGAAGACCCATGGTTGCGTCCTTGCCTCTGTCCTTCTTCCGCAGCATGTCGGCACCTACCTCGCGGTAAAGTGAGAGGAGACCATTGGCAGCCATAACCACACCCTTGTCCTTACTCCGGCGGTACTGGACCAGATCCTGGAGCAAGGTCTCGTTCATGGCCAAGTGCTGCCGAACACAGATCTCACGGATCGAGTTGAGCCCTGCAGCGGCAACCTCTGCAGCGGATGCTTCGCTGACAAACTCATTCGCAATCTTGATCACGAGAGGCTCAAGCGCATCGGGTGGCACTAGATTGTGCGTGCCTTGGGCTAGAGACGCAAGGAAAGAGGTAACGGATGGTTGTTTCGGGGTGAGGTACTTGGTAAACCATGAGTAGAGCTGCACCATTGTAAGCTTGTGCAAACCCACCAAGCGTGTCACTAGCTGAAGAACAAGAAGCTTGTTCTCGAGCGACATCTTGTTTCTCGTGTTCTGCAGATGCTTCTGGAAAAGCGACTCGGCAAACCCTTGGGGATCGTGGAGCAGATGGAGCGCAGAGAAATTCAGGGGATGAGGCGCCTGCTTCTTCTTCTCTGCTTTCTTAACCTTGGCCACCGCATTTTTGAGTGTCTTTTCCTTTTTCTTGGTTTTCTTGTTGATACCAATTTGATGCCTAACCCTTTTGAGGTCTGGAGTAGCATCATCATCGCTGCTTTCGTCCTCAAGCTCTTCACGCTCCTTATCTCCACCCAGGAAAAAGCGCACGCCACCCACGATAACCTTTTCGTTATCAGAAAGACACGCTTCCTTCATAACGTCAACCGGCTTCGCATCGGTCCATATTTGTCGCTTCCATAGCTCTCTAGTAAGCTTGACTGCCCAGATTGCCTTGGATGAGGTTCTATCGGATGTGACGAGATTGTAGAGGACGGTCTGGATGGTACGGTTGAGACGGTGATTCGTACTCTTTGAGTTGGAGTTCCTCAAATCACTAAGAATCTTCTGGAAGAGCAGAGTACGCAAGCTCTTGCTAGGGGTCGAAACGAGAATGGGGAAGAGTGTAGTCAGAAGGCTTGTGGAGTCGATGATCTCCTTCCGCCTCAACAACACCAAGCTCCCGGCAATCTTGTCTCTCAGATCACTGTCAAGGACGGCATGGTGTTGCATCAGAATGTTCTTGAGGTCATCGGGGAACTCGCGGAGGGACTCGGGGTAGCAATCGGCGATATGAGCGATCAGGTCGATCAGATCGTGGAAAGACTGGACCTGGTCTGCGGATGCTGTCGATGGGGACGAGAAGAAGATCTCGCGCTGTGAGACATATTGCTCATACTGCCTCTCAAATTCATCTTGGTAAGACCTGTGGGAGTTGTCAGGATCCTTCGTTCATTTAGTGAAGATAGCTAATACTTGTCAGGGAAGTTGGCTCGTACTTTGGGTCCCTGCGGATTTTATACTGCAGACTCGCACTGTTTTGAGTGTTAGCAATGAGCGATGCAGAAAAGTAATCTGGGGAGTGGATAGCTTACAAGTCGGCGTCGATTTTCTCGAGCGCTGCAACCTTTCTTTTTACCATTTTGGAAGAAAAGTCGCCGATGTCTTGGACGATTTTGAGAATCACCACTTTCTTCCCGCACCAAGACCCTTTCCGCCTTTGCGATTTGGAAATTTTCTAAATTTTGCCGAGCAATATTCTTATCGATAGCACACGCAAGGGTCCCCGCCGTTGTCGAGGGAGCTGGCATTTCATACGATACATGGCGCAAGATAGCGGTAAGCTGACAAGTGGGGCTAGCCATTTCTTCTCCACGTTGTTCTCCAAAGAGGGAGGCCAGTCTTGAAGCTTGGGTCGTCGAGGCTTAGCAAACAAGGATGCCTGCGGCTTAGCTCAGCGACTTAGACACCGAATCAATTAAATCCACGCGACCGACCTCTCTCAAACCGCCTGAACAATTCCGCAGGAGCTTCGAGGTTCGCAATCTTGTCAGATCATGGCAAAAAGGCTGGATCTTGCAGCCTAATATGCGTGAATTCACCAGGTATGAAGACAAAGACATCCATAGAATCGCAGGTACGGTCCGAAACAACCCGGCCGTCGGTCATATTTCGCTGGATCTACGCGCCGTGAATGGACTACGGTACGTTACGGTGCCATTTATGGGGTTACATCAAACCGTCAGGACTTTTTACACTTTGCGGCTGAACTGACATTCGCTCACCTGGCTTCTGCAGGCCTGCAAGCAAACACAGCAGCACCCCGGCTGTTGGGCGCGATCTGCCCAGTCCTCCCAGGCGTGGGGCATAATACGGCAAGCACGATGGTGGCACAACGGGATAGATTACCGCTGGGCGTATTTCAGTCCTGGTTTCCGGATATCCAGTTCAAGCGTTCATTTACCCGACGGTGCAACATTGGGTGGGAAGCAAGGCGTTTTTTTCTTCTTCATTGAACTTGTCAAATGTGTTGAATGTGTTGAATCTGATGGAGTTATCCCTCTGCTTCATTTGGCCTGCATACGATACGAGCAAGCGCTGGTTCTGCGGCTATCTATCTTTCACTCTTTGTTTATTCGGATTTCATTTCTTGTTTCCCCCAAAAATTCAGCCAATGATCGATTCGAGCGACAGCAAGGATGGCGCTGTCAATTGAGCTGGGCGTTTAGCAGCCGCAATTAGCACATATCGTTTCTCCCCTCTAGTAACAGAAACAAGGGCTGCTCGCTTCATTTTTCAGAGGTCATCATGGCTGGCAAGCTGGGCATTCGGACAAGTCGGGCTTGTCTAACCCACCACAATTCCATACAATCCGCAGTAGCTGCTGCCTGCTGCGCCCCATTCCAGATGATCCGCAACCCCTCATTTGCTACCACGCCAGGTCCGCCATGCGTGCAGCCTTACCAATGCAACTTACCCAGATAAGTTAATAAGTCACTCTGCGCCTCCACTGAAATGCACTGCTTCGCGCGGATGAGCACATCGCCAACACAGCACCGAAACCAGCTCTGGCCGTTTCTCCGGGCCCGACTGAGACCAGACCAGTATTTAACATCGGCTCCCTCCAAACTCCATAGTCTGGATCCAGTTGGATTAGATCCACCTTGTTGAATTGAGTTTGTCTAGACCACAATCATCGGGCTTGCTCATATCAAGACAATCAATCACATAATAAATCACCAGGCAAGTTAATCAGCCTGGTACAGGGGAGGCAAGCTTCCCATTCCGGGATACAAATGTCAAACACAGAAGCGCCTCCACCAGCTGCGAAGATTGGCCGCCCGGCGCAATGGAACGAGTCCAAGTCGCGCAAGTTGGCGAGATTGTACATGTACACGACGTTACCCATAGAGAAGATCATCAAAGCACTCGATGATGGCTTCTTCAAGCCAGGGTAAGCATATATGACAGTGGTACATCGTTTCAAAATCGCTGACAAGCATCAATCCAGGCGCAACTCGGCCCAAAAGACGCTACACAAGATGTTGGGCCACGATCCTCGGTACTTGCGCCCAGAAGGGCGTGAAGAGATGAATGAGCGGATAGACGGCTTGGCACGTTCCACCAGTCGCAAAAGAAGCACTGCGGGAACCTCACCGACAACTCCGGAAATCACAAGTCCAATTGATCGAGGCTATTACCAGGTTTATGGCGACAAGGAGACCGTGGTAGAGAATTTCGGCTTACATCCTCTGAAAACCCAACCGGATGAACTCCGTGACTTCAAGGTCGAGTCGCCATCTGATTATTCACCGGCTGCACTAACCGCGCCTTCCCCCGGTGTACACTCCCTCAACGCCCCCTCGCCTGCTGCATACTCGCCATATCAGTCTCATAACCCATGGCACCGCTCGCAGATGTCGCCGCTGCACATCGACACTTCCTATGGAGCGCCTACCCCGCACACGCCATCCGGAGTCGAGTCTCATGCAAGCTACCCGGATGCTCTGTTTGTACCGAAGCCTCTTGCGCAAAGCCACACTGTTCTCTCATCTTCGACAACCGCCACCACGGCCAGCATCCGCGACCTCAAGGAACGATTGTCCACGGCGTCTACGACATTTGCGAAGCAGGTGTCATCTCTCATTCGCCAGTGGACGATTGGTAGCGAAACCAACTTGCCTCTTCAGGCCCATGCAGGGGCAGGTAAAGGGATTGATACGGATCATATTGAGGTGGACATGTGGAAAAGGCCTCTCCCTGGAGAGTTCTTCAAGGCTATCGACATGTGTGATCAAGATCCAGATAACTGGCAGGAGATTGCAGATATGATCTATATTGTTTCCGACTTCTGGCTTCTTTCCAACAGCAAACTATCCGATATGGCCCGGCAGTATTTGGAGAACCCAACTCCGGATGCTTTGAACGAGCGGGACTGTTTCGGCAACACCCTTTTACACCTCTTTGGAACCTACGTCGTGGATGCATCGGATTGCGACTACGTCTTCCGGAAGATGATTTGGCCAGCAACCACAGAACAACTTTGCGCGACCAACACCGGCGGGCAGACATTCCTTCACGTCCTTGCCAAGCCATGGTTTCTAGGCCTGGAGGAATCAACCGCGGCCCTTTTACAAGTTCTTTCACATGTCCAGGTTACATGCCCAGAAATATTCACGCAATGTGACGTTTACGGCCAGACCTTCTTTCATCACATGCAGTCAATAATGCAATCGAGCCAAACCGGCCACGCGACAATGTCGACAATCTTGCAAATGTTTGACAAATCACTGATGCCGCGACGTGATGCTTTTGGTAGCAAGCCAATTGTCGATACGAACTTTGCAGCCCCCAGGAGACAACATATCGCGCCGCTATCTCCATTGGCAGAAGAGATGGGGTCACCAACGTCAAGCATCGGGGCTGCATGGCCGGGACAGGACTCCCCATCAGAGCGTCTTGCCAAGCACACTGCTTTAATGAAAATCGTTACAGGAGCCGACAATAATCCGTCGCTTGAGGACGAGGAGGGTCGAAACTGCCTCCACTGTCTGGCCGAGGTTATCCTCGATAGCGACAAACTGCAAGAGAAATGTGCTTCACCATCTAATAGTCGACGGCCCCCTAAGAGGGCATACGACCAGAAAGGGACAGAGAAATCACCAAAGCAGGGACCTGGCGACAAGACAGTTGACAACATTATCAGTCAGATTACATATGATGGCCCTCTAGCCAGCCGTCTGAAGTATCTCAAGGGTCTACTCAGCTGCCCTGGAATCGACCCGAATCACTACAGCAAAGACGGCAATACTGTTCTCATGGCTTTCATTCAACACCTCACAGACGTGGACGAGGACAAGCACCGAAACTTGGCAGCGATTCTCAATACGCTGATTGACATTGACGGGAAAGGCCGAGGACCGATTCTCGAGGCCCGAAATCGGAATGGGGAGACTCCACTACTCATGGCTGCTAGGCTGGGGCGGAAGACAGCGTTGAAGACACTTCTGGAGCGAGGTGCCAACGTCCATGCCCGCGACGCAAACAAAAGAGGAATTTTGGACATCATTGACGAGCAGCTTGGGTCTGTTGAAGCAAGGCAAGACACCACTGTCTACGGCAGACTTGAGGCTTGCAGAGTCTTGCTCACGGGAAGGTACAAGGAAGAATGGGCCGGTGGAGATGAAGTGTGCCAGAAGCCCAGCGTTCTTGATGAGTGGCAGGTGAAGAAGACATAAGGTTCCGGTTGGCATTTGGGGCGATTAAGAAGGATTTTTTACGACACTCATGTGCATTTGGGCGTGTTGGAGGATTATTCATCTATTTTGGCATGTACTTTAGAGATACCCGATGTTGTGGCTTCATTTTTTTATTGTTGAGGAGTTTCCTTCTTTCTTCTTACTTGGGCTGGTGGAAAAGGAGACTGCGCATCGAGGCTGTAAACGTTTTATGAGAATATGACGACTCTTTCTCTTTTTTTTTTCTCTTCTTATGTCCATTGATTATCCGATGTAAGTAGAGAAGGTGGGTTTTGGAATAGGATGTAGTGGTGATAGACCAACTTACCTCACGCAGAAGCCCCATAGGTACTCTGGCTTGCCCCCACATCCCCACCTCCGTTCAACGGATACCGATCAGCTATGCTTTGCCCGAGCGGGAACCTGAGCCCAAAGTAACCGTCCCAAGTTGAACCAGCACGAGCTAGTCCTCGGTATATTTCTCAGTCTGTTCAATTGAACTCGGAATAATTGTTACTCTGTTACTAGAACAAATAGTCGTGCGTCAGCCAACCCCACACAAGTCTGGGGATATTCTGATGCTCATGGTTCTTGGAATAGCCAGACCAAACAAGCTTCTATTCCAACGCGCCTCGCAAGCCGCAGTTTATCTCGGGTCCTCCTCTTTCACCTCTACACACCAGAAAATGGCAGCCCCAACATCGGCACGAGACCCTGTCGTTGAAGCTCTTCAGGAGTATACAACGTAAGTACTGCATCCAAATTGGATTTATTCTTTCCAACAAGTTACGCACTAACAACAAGATCCCAGGTGTGATGTGTCGGACGCGCTCGCCAAGCTCAAGTTCCGCAACGGAGGCTTCCTCTCGGGCCTCACCATGTGGTCCCCTGAACGTCAATCCGGAACGACCAAAATTGTCGGGCCGGCCTACACGGTCAAATACGTGTCCAACGACGACCCGACGCCAAAGCTTGCGTCTCACTATGTATGAGTTCCCTTGGACCATTTGGTGGTTGAGCTCATCGTTAGCCCCTGAGTGGGAGAATGCCCAAGGCGGGAAACGGATGGCGTCGCCAACTGACCCTGACCCCCTGAACTACATATAGATCGACTCTGTTCCTCAAGGCGCCGTGATCTTTGTCTCATGCCCACCGAAAGTGCCGAATGCGGTCTACGGCGGCTTGATGACAACTCGGGCCCAGGCCAGTGGTGCTGTGGGGTCGATCATCGATGGCCGCTTCAGGGATGTGCAGGAGCATAGGGATCTAAACTACCCGGTTTGTTTTCTTTTTTTTCCCTTTTCTGAACCTCTATCGGTCCATCCAATCCACGCACACTACTAATTATAGCCCTTCAACTCCATGCACGTGTGAGCAGATCTTTGCGCGCGAAACAGGGACCGCGCCACCCGCTGAGCTGGTCAAGGTTGTTGGCGTCAACGTGCCCGTCAAGCTGGCTACGGACGATCAGGACATGACGGTCAATGCGGGCGATTATCTGATCGCGGACCTCAACGGCGTAGTGGTCTTGCCCAAGGCTCTAGCCGAGCAGGCCTTGCCTTTGATGAAGAAGCAGGTCGAGGCGGACTCCAAGATGGCCGAGGAAATCAAGAAGGGTATGTCGTTTACGGAGGCGAGCAAAAAGTTTAGAAGCTAGACGCCGCGATGCATACTCGTCATAGGAACATCGCTATCTCCAGAGTAATCCATGATCTTGAAACAGTTACCAAGACGCTCTTGGTTCGGAGAGCAAAGGGAGTTTCCCTACCCTCCTGTGGATACTCTTAGAATTCTTTGTCTGATCTATTGTTTCCATCTAAGGATTCATTGATCTATCCTTTGGCAAGTGGGCAAACAAGGAGGTTAGTCGAGTGATGGATTTGGACCGGCGTGATCAACTCGAGCAAAGTTGATCACTACAAAACTAGTGATGAGCTGTTTGAGCAAGTTTTTAGTCTGAACCCCTTTAGATAGGTAATGGTCTCCGTGTTGCTGACAACCTTGAACTGGTCACTCGTAGCCGCTTTTCCAGCTTTCTTGCACTCCTGTTATTTATGGACAGATGGAGTCCGTCGTACGCTTTTCTTTTTTCACCAAGCGACTCTTTGACGACAGGCAAAGGAGGAATCCAACGCCAAAATTGTGAGGGAGAAAGTTTCGACAATGTCCGGCAACGAAGATGGGGGTTTCAAGCCCACCTGGAGCTTTGCAGGCCTTGGAATTGCCACCGCAGCGTCCACCACTAGCTGCAGGTCGAGCCGCAAACCCCCAGGTGCCGGGGGAGGAAGAAGCAGCCCGACACCGTCGGTGGCCCCTTCGCAGAGAACCGTCGCTTCCAGATCAACCCACCGCACATCGCAGCGATCCACCGCCGCGGCCTCGTCTTCTGCCTCGACTTCTACTCACAAGTCGAGAAGCAAGTCCGGGGAAGATGACGATAAAACAATCACGAACCGACGCCGTCCCGCAGCCAAGCAAGGCAATGCACGAGAATGCGCCGTCTGCACGGAAGAAGTTGCAGAATCGGAATTTCCAACCAAGGCCGTCACCAGCGCCTGCAACCACCCGATAAACACTTGCAAGACCTGCCTGAAGACGTCGATCAGCTCAGACATGAACAACAAGTTCTGGAATCGCATATCCTGCCCCGAGTGCGGCGCCTCTCTGATGCAAGAAGACGTGGAGCGTCACGCGGAGCCGGCAACCATCGACAAGTACCGAAAGCTCAAGGAGAATGCCGACCGGCAAGCATCGCCCAACTTTCGCTGGTGCTCCGCGGGCTGCGGCGCGGGACAGGAGCACACCGGCGGGCCCAACCAGCCCATGATGATCTGCCAGCAGTGCAACGCCAGATCTTGCTTCAATCATGAGAGCAGATGGCATGAGGGGTACACGTGCAGGCAGTGGGACAAGGTCACGGAGCCGGATGACGAGTCCATGGCGTCGACAAGGAGCGCTCTCACCGTGGCACGATCAGAGGCGCCTTCCAGTAGGGGCTTGTCAAGTGCTGCATTCGAGGCATCTTCGAGACGGCCGGCCCCCGTGGCAGAGTCCACAACGTCCAAAAGACGAGACAAATCCAGCGCTATGCCGGTGGCCCCCTTGGTGGCAGAATCAGCAGCCTCCTCTCGAAGACCACCGTCGTCAGTTGCATCATCGCGAGCATCCGTACAATCAATGACTTCAAAAACCACAAGCACATCAACACGGAGCAACGTTTCTGGAACATCAAACCTGTCAAGAGCAACATCGTCAACACCAAGCCAAAACAGTTCCAGAGCTATTCGCCCTGCACTGCCATCAGTTGCCTCGTCTGCTAGCCACGCATTCCGCCGTACACAAGGCAGCAGCAAAACCTTGAGGTCAGGAGATGCGTCCGACCGCCAACTCAGCGAAAGGAGGCTGATATCGATCCGTGAAGAAGAAGAGGCGACAAACATAAAGTTTAGCATGGAGCTGGCCCGAAGGCTCCAGTTAGACGAAGACAGAGTCACCGCAAGGTTTTACGAGGACGAGAGCCTAAAGACGGCGCGGCAGCTTGCTGCCGAATTCGCCACCGAGGAGGATGCCAGCCGGGAGCAGCTCAGCTTGGGCCTCGCACGCCGGTTGCAGGAGGAATGGGCCGCCATGGATGAGGAAGAAAGGGAAAAGAGCAGCGCAAGCATGGCGCGCCGCCTGCAGGATGTAGAGGATGCGTCGCTGGTAAGCACGGACTTTATGATAGCCCAGCGTCTCCATCAGGAGGAGGAGGCAAGAGTTCGCTTCAACGGGCAGAACTGGGATCCCCAGCTCCGCGGCGGTGGCATCTCTTTGAGTCGGCAGCGTTCGCCAAGGCACAGGAGGGACAGCCGAGTACACATCCGTGACTGCGAGTCCCGCCATCGCTCCAGTCGCTCTGGCAGAGATGAGGAGAGACGACACCGCCATAGACGACCAAGCTCACTCGACAATGACCGTTCACACAGGCGGCGGGAGAGGGAAGAGCGTGAAGATCCTCATGATCTACGGAGACTTTACGAAGAACAAAAACAAAAAGAAGATCGAGAAAGGCGCGCTCGCAAAGAAGAGCAGCTTGCCGTAGAGAAACGCTGTGAAGATAAAGAAAAAGAGGAACGCGAAGAAGCAGCCCGGAAGGAGGAGGAGCTGAGGAAGCAAAAGAGACGCGAGCTGGCAGCTGCCGTGGCCGAACAGGAGCGGGTGCAGCAGACAGCGGCTGCTGAGCTGAAGAACAGGAGAGAGGCTGCACGGGCCGAGAGGGCGCGCATGGCCGCCGAGCAAGGCATCTCCCAGCCCTTTCCGGGTACTTCGCAAACCTATCAGCAGGCCGACGCGATTCAAGAGGCCAAGAGGAGACGCAAGGAAGAGCGGGCGAGCCAGGCGGCCATCAAGTTGCTGTCGAAACCTTGCCCCGAGTGCAAGTACGACACTTTTAAAGCTGAAGGATGGTGAGTTTCCCCTTGTAACTCGATCCTTCCTGGGGTTGGCGAGCAGTCGCAAAAGAAAAAAAAAAGAAAAAAAAGAAAAGCTTCATTCTTGCTGCTCGATCCTCTTCCCTCATCTAATACCCTTTGCATGCAAAAGGGCTCTCAAGGGGCTGCTAACACGTAAATTTGAAAATAGTGATCACATTACCTGCAGCGCTTGCCGTCATCAGTGGTGCTGGGTGTGCCGCTCCGCCTGGACAGATATGGGCTGCTCAAATCTGGGCTGTGCTGGAGGATGACGAGATATGAAGACTCATGCTGTACTGTATTTTCTAATCATGGCCAGTGCCTAGGCAGGCAGATATGACTGCGTTGTTCTTTTGTCCGGTGAACTGATAGATAAATAGTTTTGGGGGTTGGCGTAGAGATAGTTCGGCTCTTTACACATTGTAGCCTGTTAATCTTTTATTTTTCACCCTTTATTTCCCGTGAAATTTTTGGACTGGTACCTGGGATCTACTATTACTGTACAGAATTCTTCATTTTAACATAACCGAGACCACCCCATATAACACCAGCATCAGAGAAAGGTACGCCCTTAAGTGAGTGTTCACCACAATTTTTATACTTTGTTTTATAGCGGGCTTTCCGAGAGGCTTAATTCCTTCAAAAGGAATCAGTATGCAGACAAAAGAGAGACCCATAGAAATCCCTTTTCTGATTTCAGCAAAAGAAGGGGTAGGAAGAAGTAGCTCCCGGCCGATGTTGCTGAAAATTTACATGAGACTGCGTCTCAAGAGTTTGATGAAGCCGATTTGAGGACATTTAATCAGCCAGATAATGGCTACAAGGGGCAGACTCCTGAGCTTTCGCTAGTCCGAATTCCTGGAGTAAAAGGAGGCTGCGTGATGTACTAGGTGTGCAGAATGCCTTTCCACCCCATCCCGATGTACTTGAACAGGTTCGCGAGTAGTCTGGCCCCATGAAGACGCAGCATAGGGCCTATGCTGTGCTAGGCCTGTCATCTCTGGCAGTTCGAATAAAGTCCTTGATCTTGCGTCCGGTTCCGTAGAGCATATCGGCTTTCGGCTTGTAGATATGATGTCGATCTGAAGCGCGCCGGGTGTTCTCGATTACTCGTGGCAAAGAGCTGTCTACCACAGCTTTGAAAAGATTCTCAACACCTTCGCGATTTTTGGCGGAGCACTCAAGGTATCTCTGGGCACCAATTGCTCTCGCCGCCTCCTCGCCCTAACATGTCGCATATAGCCCGATGATCAGTAAGATGCTCGTGTACGAGATGGACATATATCCGTTGCCAGGCTTCCTTGCATATACTTACATCATAACGTGAAACAATCTTGCACTCAGGGATGAATGCAAGTTCAAGATGAGGCCTCCGGCGGTCACTCTTTAGGCCTACAAGAAAGACCGGCACGCCCTCAGCATTTTTGCGAGCTTCATCTATCCACTGTAGAATCGAGATTAGCAGTTGAAAGGTGACGTACAAGGGTGACTGTCTCATCCGTCGCTTCACTTACACGAGTTGTACAGGAAGACATCGATGCCGAGTCGCCAATCGAATAGCAGATGACAATTGCGTCCCACCAACTCTGGGCAAGATAACTAATGTCACTCTCTTCCTGACCGCCACCACAGTCATGTAGTTCTAGGCGACAGGAGGCACCTCCACCGCATGGTAGAAGGACCATGTGCATGTCTTTGTTGGTGGGATTGTACTCCTTGTCAAAGCGGGAATTGATAAATTGTCTAGGAGCGCACGAGCTTATAATCAGCAAAAGCATACGTAGATATTCTTATGTTTCCACAAGGGCGGACATGATGGCTTTTACTTGATCAGGCTGCTCTTTCCTACAGTCGCATCGCCGACAAGAGCGATTTGCATTCGGTAGTCTCCGGACTGGGTGTCCTGTGGGCTCAAAATCCTGGGCCGGTCATCCTCCATCGGCGGAGGCCCGTCGAGGGTGAAAATTGAGCTTAAGCGCGATGAGATGCCATGCATTGTCCGGTGGCTAGCCCCGTTTGGCGTGCTTGACCGATCTGATTGCGTGAGCTTGTTGAGATTGAGACTCATTCGGCGCGGGCTCATATCGCCGCCGCCTTGAAAGGTGGAACGTCGGCGTGACGAGAAAAAGACATCACCAAGTGACGTTCCTGGGCGTTCCAGATCCAATTCATTGGGGCGATTACTTGCTGTTGAACTCTTGCGACTGCGTCTGGAAAATGCTCTCGTGAGGATATCGAGGCGTGCCAGCTTTCTTGGTGGCTCTTGCGAGTGCTTGCTTTGGTCATTGTCGTTATCAAGATCCATTGGCAGCTGCTCAGGCTGCTTCTTCTGCAGTTTCCTGTGACGAGGCTTTTCTTGGAAGGGCTGTTTCCGTTGTGGGTGTGTTCGATTCTCCTGTTGCTGCTGCTGCTCATCGTATGCGATTTGTGTCAGTCAGTTCAAGTCTCACAAAAGCCGAAATTGTGTCTTGCTGGTGATGAAGTGGCGGAGTGGCCATGTATTGCGGGGCATCGAGAGCCAAGAACATTGCCTGTCCTCATGATTTTCCGTTTTGGCAAGAGAGACAACCCAATCAATGACAAAAATTCGGTTCTCGTAGCGATCGATACCAAGTGCACAATGGTTGTGATGGCAAGACCGATAATGATCGGTCCTTCCTCGCAATACATATCTCACCATGCCATAGTAGTCCTAGACTCGCTCCCGCCATGTGCCTCCCAATGAACCAGAGAGATGCAGTTGCCAAAAAAAGAAGAAAAAGGAAAAAAAAGGGAAAAACGAAATAGGGCAAAGTCAAAGCCATGAAATCCAGGGCCAGAGGAGCCAAATGCGTAAAGAAAAAGACTCTTGTTTACTTCTCCATCCATCAGGACAAAGTTTTTCCAGACTGACCTTGTTCCAAGCAACGCGTCGCTGGGCATCGCCCCCACGTGGCATAGAATAGTGCACTACCGGAGGCCGTTCCCTTTTGTTATGACCCGAGTTGAGAGATCCGATGTATTTCACATGCTCTCCCGGTGTCTTCTCACAATCAATTCGATGAATCGCTCCGTCCGCCGGAGTTCCCGGCCTGCCGCATTCAAACTCATCTCTTCGTCGCTTGGCCAGCCGCACAACTTCCGTGGGGTACGACTTTAATTCGCGCTGGTACCTCTCGATCGGGCTGATAGGCTCAGGGAGAGCTGATAGCCATGTAGAGAAGCCCGGGTGAATGACTGAGTTTCCCTGCTCGTCCAAGTTGGCGTACAAAGGTTCCGTAACCATCTCTACATCGTCCTTGTGGATACTGCCGTTGCGTTGACCTCTGCCGGCTGTGAACTGAAATGGTCTCTCAGGAGTTGTTGATCCTACCGACTGTGAAGGTGCTGGATGATTTGGACGCAGAAACGCGTCCATGGGCCAGTCTAGGTCCATCATTTGGACAATAGAAGCTAGGCTACTCCAGGTACTCCAGGTTGAGAACCCAGGACGTTGTTCTGATATGCCAGCACTGGAGACTTTTTTGGGGGGTTTGGACCAACTGTCAAAGTCCAGATCGGAATCTCCTAAACTGAAGGAAAAAGAAAGATTTTATTTTTTCGAAGTCGTGGAAAATCTGCAGTGACATGAGTTGACAAGCTGGTGGTGGGGGAGGTAGCGATGTAAACAAGCAGGCATCAAGCTGTGAGATCTGCGCAGAACTTGGCAGTCAGTGGGTCCTCAGCACCGCGTTTGCTTCCCTTGGGCGTCTGCCAGCTTTATCTCAGCCCTGATTCATTTTGCGCTCACCTTGCAAACGCGTCTTTTTCTTTGTATCTATCAGTGGGCAGGACTGCTGTGGTTCCAGCATCATCCAAGCACCAATTTGGTTGATGTGTTTCCCCCAAAGGGTTCAGATTGCAAATGGTTCCCGCTTGGTTTCCCCAAGTAAAATCACAATTTGAAAGGCAGATGCATTAGGGAACCGAAAAGTTGATATCCTAGAGTTAGATGGCCCTCCTTGCATTCTAGTCTAGGTTATTATGATGGATATCATGGGCTGGCGTTGAATAGGTGTGCAAGGATGACGTGTTACGTCAAGCGGCACCAACTGCCAAAATATTCCGTTGGGCGCCTGTCTGAACAGTTCTGGAGTGAGAGATGTGGCGCTCTTTGTTGATATTGCAGGCGTGCTCCCTTGCATCATCCAAAAATAATGCATCATTAGCTGGCTTTTTCTTCGCAACGGAGATGCGCGAAGCACAAAAGCAAGACGACGTTTAACCCACTGCGGCGCGCATTGTTCATTTTCTCACCTTACGGTACTAATATCGAGCATGCATGCCCCCAAAACGCTCCAAATATTGGATATATGGCGCTATGCTGTTCGTCCCATTGATTAAAGAATGACTGAACGCAATACATAGCTGATGAACTTAGGATACGTACCAAGTTCGGGTATCGAGAGGCCTGGTCAATTGGCAAAATTCAACTGCCCATCCATTTCTAAAGGATTGCAATCGCATATGACCAGACAATCCCGCATACCACAATCAAGCAGCAATCCCCCCATATTGGGAACAACATTGATGGCATGTCGTTGGCAGGACGGTTGGAGAGTCCGAGCCGTGCGAGCAAAACTCACACTAAGCCTACGGGAAGTGCAAAGGCGAGGTTTTGCAGCGCCATGTGCGAGTCTCTGTTGGTTTCACACTGTGTCTCTACCGGGTTTAGCCGCCTTGCCGCGTCGGCAGGCAATGTTTCAAGATGTTTCCTCACTTTTAATGTTCGACAATGTCAAAGACAACTAGGACATTCGGGCTTTTGAACCTTTAATAGGGAAATAAACAAAGTCAAAGCTTATACGTCTATCCGTCAAGTTATTTTCCGCATCTCTGTCGAGGTGGCTGCCTCAATGCGTTGAACATGCAACCTTGGCTGTCCAGTCCGGTGCGCCGACTCGGTTTCCGAGCAGCAAGCTCAGTGAGCCGGGCCGCACCCCGAGGATGGAAAAGCTCAGCAACGTGCAAGGGCTGGCCCTCTCAACACCGGATGAGCAGCGCTCAGAGTAGCCCTCAAGACTCTAACATGTCCAGTGAAGAGCTACCACAAATGGCTAGCCGACCTCAAAACCGAATCGCAGCCGCGTATTACCGAGGCGGCACGTCGCGAGCCATCATTTTTAACCAAAAGGACCTCCCGGCAGACAAGGCAGCGTGGTCCCCGATATTTCTTGGTTCCATAGGCAGCCCGGACCCGGCCCACGGCAGACAGCTGGACGGCATGGGCGGTGGCATCTCCAGCCTTTCCAAGGCGTGTGTGATTGGCCCGCCCACCGTGCCGGACGCAGATGTGGACTACACCTTTGCGGCGCTGGGTGTGTTTGACAGCAGCGTCGACTACTCGAGCAACTGCGGTAACATGAGCGCCGCTGTGGGGCCTTTTGCGGTCGATTCGGGTCTGGTGCCCGTGCCGCCGGAGACGGTCTTCAAGGTCGTGAGAGGAGCGCTGTTGACGCCCGGCGATGCCACCGAGACCATGTTTACCGTGCGCATACACAACACAAATACGGGAAAACTCATCAACGCAACTTTCCCAATCGTCCCCGGCGATGCGGACGCACCAAGCGGCGTGGAGGCTGCATCGCACGGCTCGTTTACCATAGACGGCGTGCCGGGTAGCGCGGCACCTGTCAAGTTGGACTTTGTGCGACCGGCAGGATCACGAACGGGAAAATTGTTGCCGACGGGGAACCTGGTCGATCAGGTGGAAACGCCGTTCGGTCTAGTGCGAGCAACACTTATCGATGTAGGCAATCCGTGTTGTTTTGTGTCCGCCGCGGACCTGGGCGCCGAGGACCCGACTATGAGCGCCGCTGCAATCGATGCGGATGAAAACTTGCTCAATAGGCTCGAGTCGGTCAGGCGACTTTCGGCTGTCATGATGGGGCTGGCGAAGTCTACCGACGATGTAGCTGGGAGCGTGCCCAAGATTGGGTTCGTGTCTCGCCCGACTTTTGAGTCAAAGAGGGCTGCAGTAGTCGTGCGGGCAATGTCGGTAGGGCAACCTCACAAGGCAGTCCCTGTGACAGTTGCTCTTGCGTTGGCCGCGGCTGCAAAGCTTGATGGAAGTGCTGTTGCCGACTGCGTGGTGGGCAGCCAGCCATCTGTGGATGGTTCTGGTAGCATCGACGTCCATCACGCCAGCGGCTTGTTGACGGTCGGGTCCAAGTTTGATGCGGATGGGAACCTGGAGCATGCGACGGTATATAGAACAGCCAGGCGTTTGATGGATGGGAAGATATATTGGAAATAGTAGCACTTGGGTCTCTGTCCCTTTCCGGGAAACGCAAGAATCATATCGTGCAAATGGCCAATGCTTTTTTTTTCTGCTCCGCCGATCAAACATCGGAACGAAAATCTCGATGCGCTTGTCTGGCAGCGTCTAATTTTTGGTTGCCTGCCGGAAAATTTTGGTCAAACACTAACAGCCGGATGTCTGTCACTTTCCCTTCAGCAGGAAACGACAAGGAACAAGAGGTATTCTACTCTTCCACACTCAACACTAGGCTCAAAAGTTCTACTTCAGTACCAATACTGACTTCTATTTCGAAAAGTAGCAAGTTTACATTGTACAATCTTTTGCAATCCCAAAACACACAATCGCACCCTCCCTGGCTGCAACTGCCACCACGGAGGCGTCGAGAATGGCCACCATGAGCAACAAGACTGTCAAGCATGATGCCATGCATACAAACAGCAAGGAAAACTACGAGCTATCCCGCTGTGCTATCAAGGTCATCGATGAGGATTCCAAGGTGGCACGGGACTGGATACTCAGAGCATGTCTGGCACGGCAAGGCTTGCGTGAAGGGGAGGCGCCCGCAAATGTCATGACGTCTTGCGACCGAATACCCTCTTCTCTCGACCTAAGGCAGCTGCAGGATATACAGAACGATATACTGGATCAGTTTGATCTCGATAAGTCTACTGTTCATTGTGTGGTCAAAGAAATACGCAGGGTTTTGCAGGTGCAAGATTACATCCTAAGCATCACCAATGAATCAAACCAAGCATACTAACAGATGGTGCGGCAATTTATTCAGGCCTACCAGAACCTGATTAAATATCCCAATCGACCCGCAGTATGCTTATTCTTCTATCTGATAATTCTACCAAGGCTCGACGATGCAGTTTCTTATTATCTGATAAGTACAGGGCCTCAATCAGCAGACGGACATCGTCATGGAACTCGCTTTCAACCTCGCATTTCTCGTCTGGATCCTGACGTTCATCATCAGCTATTAGATGTATCAAGTTCTCTTCCCAGCCAACAAGACACCAGAAAACGACGTAGACGACAAACCGAGGTCGACAGGACGACGTTCGTGGATGAGCCGAGGCGCATAGGTCTTGCGGCTTGACTGGAAGGACTTTTCCGCGATTGGAATCCCGTCAAAGATCAAGCTAATGCACTTGGCCGTTCCAATCCAATATATATCCTGGTTTTGCCTCGGCAGGATCAACTAGTCGCTGTCTTGTTGTTAAAGGAGGTCAGGAGGGAGTTCATATGGTGAAGGTGTGCAATACACCACCCAAAAGTGTATCATGTATGTCTGACGATTTGGGTATTGAGGTGTTTTTATGCTGCCAAGAAGCCAATGGTCAGGTTGGCATCCAACAGCAAGACCTCACCTCGGTTCGCGTGCTTTATATCTTTAGATGCCTCGGCTGTTGGCAATTGCGGCTGATCGTATCCATACCGTATAGGTGAAGGGAGAGGTTGAAATGTAAACGCGCTACAATGAAAAACCTCAATATATGGATAGGCGACGCAAGCATCACCAAATCCAGTCTAGGGCTGCAAAGGGCAGGCAGCTTCAACGAATTAAAGTCGGTCTACCGAGGATATATCATTGACGGACCATCGCTTTTTATTGGATCGGACAAACAGCCGCCAAGAGTATGCAGAGTATATCATGCAGCCATGTCTGTGAATTGTCGAATCAAAGCAAGCTGCGTGTACTATCCTTTACATAAAGTACGCAATGGGTGAGTAGCAACCCTCAAAAAGAAAACACCGGTCGAGCCGCCTACGCTCTGATAGCCAAGCAGCCTTTTGTTCTGTTGCACGCCGGTGTACAACGTGCAGAAAGGGTGTGGCACCTTTTGCGGTTCATTCCCTTGCAGTAGTGCCAAGTCCAACAAACACTAAGAAAGTCCGGAGTTTCCTTCGAGTGAGGGAGGACTTGGGTTTTTTTGTTTTTTTTTTCCTTGCGTTCACACGCGCACACACAAACTCATGCCAAGAGATCCCGTGAATCAGCTTGATGTAACCCCGCGATTATTCTTTGCAGTCAGCACCCAACGAGGAACTCCTGTTTACCGATAATTACTCCCTAAATCGGATATCTGGCTCGTACAGTAAGTTCTTACTACGTATGCGCTTCAGCTGGGCTCCAGTTTAATCTCTCGTCCTCCCCAAGGTCGCAGTTATTACCGGGCAAGCCAGCTTGTTTTAGCCCATCTGCATGGGGGCTCCAAAATGTCTTGCGGTGGCTTGGAGCAATTTAAAGGGATACCACCAATACGGGATCTAAAGTTTGAAAACCTACCTATTTTAGGCAGTTCATATTTTAGGGATTTACTGCGTTTATGTAATGTACGACGTACGTGGTATATTATTCATATTGAGGATCCCTGGCTTGTCGTGTGTCCCTTGTAGTCCGTCCAATAGACGAGCTGTGCAGCTGCCAGCCCAGCTCAGCGCAACAGTAATGCATAACCCTAATTTATCGACCTTGTTTCTCGAAACCGTCTGCAGTGAGCTTCTACCTCTTTCAACGACAGCTGAACCATCAAACTAGGCTCCTAGTTAAAGTGTTCACAGAGTGGCATAGTTACTACGGAGTAATACTGCTGAACCAGGAAATGTCTGCCACCATTCTGTGCTAATGATGTTGTAATCAATCAAGCAAAATGACACCCAAGGTTTGGATGCACACCATCACAAGACTTCTGGGCAAACAAGCTTGCCCAGTTCAGGCAGCTGCTCTAAATTGCTTGAATACTGTAAGCTACGTCTGTCTCCTCACTCAGCAAACGTGTCGTAAGATTTCTTTTTGGGTCAGCAACCGTTTTTTTTTTTATTACTTCTTTCTTTCCCCCCCTCCCCACACAGTTTTTCGTCACCTGGTAAATAAAGCTGGGCTGGGCCAAGTTCGATCACTTGGTGTTTGTTGTTAATGGATTGGACATCTCCTTTTCAGTACACAAAACGCAAAACTCCACTCTCCCCACATTGCCACAGACTACGACCCGCACAAATTACCCCATATGGAGTCCTAGCCGAGCCGCTGCCATCCTATATGGTCCACATCTCTTTATTAGCGCGGCTTTCACCGTCTCACGCAGCGATGGCCGGGGCAGGCAAGGCAGGGTTGAGAAAGGAGATCCTTCCAAAACTCCTACTGGACCCGTTCTACCCCGCACACCACAGCTTCTCCTCAACCACTAAGAAATGAACTGTGGACAACCCCCAAGACATTCTGGGTTAAACCCCCCCGGGCAGATACACCAACCAACCTTTCGCCTCCCTTGAAAAACAAATCCAATTTGAACGAGCTAACGAATTGAAACTTCGCCAATCGGGTCTTTGGTAATTGTGTCGCAACCTGGTCTTTTCTGGGGGAAAACCGATCTTTCCAACGCAACCCGCTAACCATCCGAACGCCCGACAGGTGCTTTTGTGCTGTCGCCCAAGGCAGGGTGACGCTGCCACCCACCCTCTTTTTTTACCCACCCGTTCAAGTCCCGAACATGTCCCACGCGGCAAGCTCTAGCTTCCATATTAGCCACGCATTTCATCAAAGCTTTGACGAGCCACCTGCTTCATATGGTTCTGGTTGATGCGGTATATTAGGTAGGTACTTTAAATACCTTCCTTTGCCGCCAATACGTCGTGTTGTGAAACCAGACCACTCCCACAATAAAAGAAAAGAAAAAGCCCGGCAGTTGAACTATTCGTTTTCCAGTTAGGCTCTACCGGGCAAAAAAAGAAAAAGAAAAGGCAAAAGAAAGAAAGAAAGAAAAGAAAAGAAAAACAACCTAGAAGTAATAACCGACAGTCAAAGAACGGGGAAACCCCAACGTTTCCCCCACCAAGTCTCCCCACAAGAGCCCAGCGCTACCACTATGGAGCTGAAAACTCTCGCGAGCAGACAGACTTTCAACATGGATGTCTGCGCCTCTAGCCAAGGTTAAAGCAACCTGCCAAGGACATGGTCTGTATGTATTCAGAATGAGGGGGAGGGTCCAAATTTGCTGCCCTGTACGGGGTAATTCTTGGCTTAACAAGGTGACCATATCAGCTGCCCAAGGGCTGTTGGGGTTGTATTTTTCTTTCCCACAGGCTTTATCTATGTGGTAGAGAAAAAGCCACTGTCGGGCCGACCTGGCAAGGCAGTAAGTATCCTTAGTATGGGACGGGGGAATGTCACCCCAGTTGGTGCAAGCGCAGAACGCAGTGATGGTCGGGTCGTATGGGCAAAAAAGTTGTGTGCTCAAGAGTCAGCGCACCTCGAGGGGTTCCACAGAGCTCTACTATTATAGTAGTTGCGTGTCACCGAATATGCGGCCAGGCTGCATGTCCTCGTGTGTTGCCAAGACCTATGTGGGAATCGAGGGAGGAGCAATATGCTTAATGTGGTAAGTCGTGGACCCTCATCAAAGTCGAGATCCTTTGACTTTTGTACCTTTCGCCTCCCTTGTCCACCACCCATTCTGGCCGACCTTGTTACCCCATTCGGGCAAGATCACTAGGTACCCCAATATGAGATCACTGTAACTTGGTTTTGCGCCAGGAGGTATTAAACCCCCAGTTCTACCCCGTCCCATCATCTAATGTTCACCAAGGGTCCCTCTTTTACTGCATCCCTTTATTTCTCTTTGCCAGTTCGCGTGTTCTCTTTTTTTTTCTATTGAGTGAGAAAAAAAGGGCAAGCGAAGATCCCATCGGCAATCCTTTGGCATAGGATCCTCCAGGCATATTCCCCTGGAGTTTGTTTACGGGTATCACAGCAACACTTCCCGTGAATCTTTAACCAGGACCAAAAGGCCGAGTCAAGCAGCCGACAAGATGTCTGACTTTGAGAAGGAGAAGCCCCAAGGCCTCGAGGCCGAACAGGCGGCCAGCATCGAGTCCCCGGCCACGACACGGCCCCGGCCAGAGGACTTCAACTTCACCCCGGAGGAGCAGAAAAAGATCAAGCGACGCATGGATCTTCGAATAGTCACCACTCTCGGCTTCATGTACTGCGTGTCGCTCATGGACCGCACCAACCTGGGAGCGGCCAGTATTGCTGGTATGGACAAAGATCTGCGTCTCAACGTTGGCGACCGATACGTGAGTGATTCCCTAGTGCCTATACTCAGTCTATCCATCTTGTGTACGCCTGTGAGTAGTCAGCTGACCAGGTCGTGTCCAAATAATGTAGAGCATCATTACTTTGGTCTTTTTCATCACATACACGCTATTCCAACCACCATCGACCGTTATTGTGCGTGCTGTCGGCCCACGAGTTCACCTTGCACTCATCACGGCTCTTTGGGGTGCCGTGATGATCGGTATGGGCTTTGCTCCCGACTGGGGCGCGATGGCTGGACTCCGTGTTTTGCTAGGTCTCCTCGAGGCTGGATTTTTCCCTAGCTGTGTCTATCTACTCAGCACATGGTACACCAGATGTGAGTGTTTTTTTTGTTGTTGTGTTGCTCGACGCTTGGTTGATCAACGCTGACCATCGCCTTCTTTTACTCAACAGACGAGGTTGGCAGACGTTACTCAGTATTTTACCTCATTGGATGCGTTGCAAGCGCCTTCAGTGGTATCCTTGCCTTTGGTCTGATGCAAATGGCAGGCCTAGGTAATCTCAATGGGTGAGTGTTTAATTTTGGTCTTTCAAGAGAAATGAAAGGGTCGCTTTGACACTGCCCAACTTTGACGAGCGGCAAGCCCCTTGCTATGTTCAGCAACAACAAAGCCATGGCGTATCTGTTCGGATCAAGCAGCAAGCTAACAGGCATCTCAACACGCAGATGGCGCTGGATTTTCATCATTGAGGGTATTATTACCTGTCTTCTGGGTATTGCCGGCTACTGGCTGCTCGTCAACTTCCCCGACTCGACACGAACGAACTGGAGCTTCCTGGGCGACCGCGAGAGGGCATGGATCGTCGCCAAGATCGACGCCGACCGCGGAGACGTCAAGACTGAACCCTTCAGCTGGAAGAAGTGGCTGGGTGGCGGCTCCGACATCAAGATTTGGCTGTACGCCTTCATCTTCTTCAACTCGACCACCATCACCTACTCGCTGGCCTACTTCATGCCCATCATCCTCAACCTCAGCCTCGGCTTCGACGTCGGCACGTCGCAGTGCCTCGTCGCTCCCCCCTACGTCTTTGCCGGCATCATCATGTTCACCGGCGCGGCCCTCGGTGACAAGTACCACGTGCGCGGGCCCATCATCGTCTTCAACATGCTGCTCTGCGTCATCGGCCTGCCCATCCTGGGCTTCCACACCGACGCCAAGGTCCGCTACTTTGGCATCTTCCTGTGCACCGCGGGCGCCAACGCAAACATCCCCGCCGTCATGTCGTACCAGGCCAACAACATCCGCGGCCAGTGGAAGCGCGCCTTTTGCAGCGCCACCCTCGTCGCCATGGGCGGCATCGGTGGCATCGCGGGCAGCCTCGTCTTCCGCAACCAGGACAGGCCCGGCTACAGGCCCGGCCTCTACGCCTGCATCGCCTGCGCCCTCTGCAACATCATCTGCGTCGGCATCCTCACCATCCTCTTCAGGAGGGAGAACGGCAAGGCCGACAAGGAGGGCAAGCAGCTCGAGTGCTCCGCGGGCGACGACTTCCAGCCCGGGTTCAGGTACACCTACTAAAGGGACTTTTGATGACTGCATGGGGATAACAACAGGAAAAAAATGTATTTACGGCTGGATTCTTTTTTTATCGATATATATTTTTTAGCATGGTAAGAAGGGTACAATGCTTGCGCTATGATTCCTAGGAAGCGACATGCATTGATCTTCACCGTCTCATCTGATACCTTTTAAGTTGTTTTGTTGACACATTTTGAGCGTCACGTATTCCCTGCTTTTGGTAGTCAATTCCCAAAGACAATTCTTCTGATTCGTAAACCCAGCTTTCAATTATTCCTTGGTGGACCTTCGTTTCCAATTTGGGTATAGTGAAATCAAGGAGCAGTGTTCCCTTGTTCTTCACATTCTTAAAGCTATGCATCCTTGCTACATTGTCGCAACTGACTTGCAAGCTTCCTGACTTCATACCACGACCTCGTCGATCCTAAGATCAGCAAGAAGTCAAGATATTATATCGGCTTGCAACCAAAACGGCTGGTCATAACCAGGTAACTTCCCTGCTTCCTCTCTGTATAAGGTCCGGTGCCTGCGTTGTTTCGAGATGTTAACGATGACGCATTGCGCTATGGGTTTTCAGGGCATTTGAAATTCGGACATTTCAAACTACCATGTTATTATTGACAGAATACGGAGATACTCCGCTTCTTTAGCTCAGAGTCTGCTACTGTAAGCTGACTCAGACTACTCTCATACAGAGTACAAAATGCAAGTGAATATCAGACAAAATGTATCGAGAGACAAAGTTAGCCAGGTAGCGGTATATTGCGCACTGGATAGATAGTATTAATTATAGGGAGCCTAGGGTACCGAGTCTAGACTAATCTATGCCAAAACAGACTCGGCGTGAGAAAACCTTCCACCGGAACAGTTGGCTGTACTGCAAAAAAAAGGATGGATATTCTCTCCGTTCTCTCTTGCGCACAAAATCACTTCCCCCTGGCCCTTTGCTCTCCCAATTGGCAGAAATTCAAAAGCTAAAATCGCCATTATGCATCAGGACGATGCTCAGAAGCAGCCCTATCGTCCGAGCTGGTGCTCCTAAATTCCGGAGAGCTTGATTTGTCCTCAACCACGTCGGTAACTGAGTGGCCGATGGTAGTCTCTGTGCCTCCGAGCTCCTCGAGCGTCTTTCTCGCTGTCTCCGGAAGCAGCAGAGTCGTAAAGAAACCCAGAGCCATGATGCAAGCAAAGATCTGCATAATGTGATTGAGCCATGGGGCAGCCCACTTCGGGTCCGTCTTGGCGAGGGTCGGGTTGGCACCTATGTCCTTCAAAGGTCCAAATACGACCTGTGCAATGATGGCGCCCATCTTGCCAGATGCTGCGGAGATACCATGACTAGTCGATCGGTAGCGCGTTGGGAAGACTTCGCCTGGGATGATAAAAGTGGTGCTGTTGGGTCCGCAGTTGAAGAAGAACTGGGCGATGGTGTAGAGAGCCAAGAGCTCGTTGCCAGTGAGGTCCCAGAACTTGAAGCCGATGACAAAGAATATAAGCGTCAGGGCAAAGAAACCAAAAAGCTGGATAGGTTTGCGCCCAACAGTGTCAATGAGTCCGGCCGAGACCCAGTAGCCAGGGACGGCACCAGCGAGAACAAGAACGAGGTTGCCAACAGCAGTGTTGTAGAGGACATGGTACATGTTGCTGCCGCCTGACCAGCCGATCGCGTTCAGAATAATGGGGTTGTTGAGACCAAGTCCGTAGAATGCAATGTCCTATGATTCGGGATTGTTAGCCAGTTTACTAGGGAATAATAGTTGTCATCCTCGGGAATATTTATAAACCTACCAAGAAAAACCAAGACAAGGCACAACCGAGAAGGACCTTCAGGTTTTTCCACTGCTTGTAGTGCCTCATGAACTCTGCTCGCGAAGCCTTCTCCTCCTCGGGGCTGTCAGTGACAGTGGTAGTGGCGTTGTCGTCAGACTTGAGCATCCCCCTGGCGGTGTCTGCGTCGTTCTCAACGTCAAAAGTATACCGCGGGGTTTCGGGTATTGTCAAGCGGAAGTAGAGAGCGATGCAACCAGGAATAGCGCCAAAGCCAATGATAAGTCTCCACATCCTGTCGACAGCAGTAAGGCAAGCACCTGTCGTTGAGCAAGTTGCCGGGCTGGCTGCCAGTTCAAGCTGCGATTTGAATGCCGCCGAGAGGACGAGTAGAACCAAGGCAGCGCAAAGCTGACCAATACCTTGCATGGCAAACACGGCGTTCATCATGAAGCCACGCCACTTGGTGGTCGCAAACTCGGAAGTAATCGTAGCCGATAGGGGGTAGTCTCCACCAATACCGATGCCCTAGACAGAATCCGAGGGTCATTGTCAGCCGCCTAGTGTACTTACTTTTGGTTGTCGATGGATTCAGAAGCATCGGACAACATACCATGAGGATACGCCAGAAGACCAAGAGCCCGATGATGGAGACAGCCGGAGAGTTGGAGGACAAGGCCTGGATCAGAGTGGTTACGATAATGATGATAAGCTCAACGCCATATATCTTTTTCCGTCCGATCCAGTCTGCAATGACTCCGAATCCGACCTGACCGACAACAGTTCCGCAAGACGTAGCAACTTTGATGGCTGTGTCATCCTGGCTCGAGATCTTGCCGTTGAAGTAGACAATGCCGAGGAGACTTGTAATCAAACCGACAGCAAAGATGTCGTACTGGCAGAGGAGCTAAGGGTTAGTATGACAATCCACAAACAAATAGGGACAACTGATACCGGGGCGAGGCGACTCACCGAGTCGGTCATGAAACCGATACCTGCGATGGCGATAGTTCTGACATGGTACCACCCAAAAGGCGCACGGTCAATCTCTGCAAGAGCCAGTCGTCGACGCTCGGCTCGGTCATCAATGTGAGCAAACTGGTTGTTGAAGTTCTTGAAGGCCGCGTTGCCGCCAGCAGTCAAGTTGTTGGCCTTGACTGCTGCGATGCGCTCAGCATCAGGAGTTGTGGTGACGCCTTCGGATGCCATTGTGGAAAAGAACCAAAGCAAGACGGACCAAAAGAATGACCAAAGGGATGCAGCTTGGTGTTTCCCAGAGCACGGGGAGGTGAGAAACAAGAATGGGAGGACGATGCTAGGGTTTGGTGGGAGGCAGAACAAATTTATTTATACATGTGCCTTATCTGGGCCAAGTAGGCCCGCATCCCTCTGGAAACCTTGCGAGGTTGGCGAGGTGCCTATAGCTTGGTTGACTTTTCGGTCAACATCTACCTTAGTTCTAGGCCCCAGTTGATGTGGGGGAGAATTGCAGTATCAGCAGGGTCTAGCCAGGAAACAGGGGGCTGGTGGCTCCTTCTTGCATCTGCTTAGCTGCCGTAACTACGGGTACCTAAGGTAGGTACGCAGTAGCCCAATGATAAAGTGAGATTCGAGCACGCCTTTTCACCTTGTTGCTCCAGTAAGCGATTTCAAGCCCTGCTCTGCTGTTGCTCAACTAATCCATTTAAAGCGGCCGCCCACACCAACCCACAAGGAGCTCGGATGAGAAAAGGGGATCACTTATACTGACTGGGAATTCCCAGCGAGATAAGTGAATATGGAGCAGGGTTCATCACGTCCCTCGTTTCCTTTGCCTCCAACCAAGCATGAAAGAGCTCTTTTCTTTCGCTCTTCGTAAATATCCGAACAAACTTACTGTATCTTACGGAACATCTTCACTAAAGTTTGTTAATTTATGTCTTGTCCTAAACAAGTAGTGGCATGACCGCGTTCATGCAGCCCTTTTCCACATGGCCCGCACTGGATCCAGCGCACCATCTTGCCGGAAGCCTTTGAGCCAGTGTCTTGCCTGGTATCTGCTTTAGCTCGGTAGGCTAGGGGTTTTTGTATCCACAATAATGCTTAGGATATACAGGTCTAGATGTTTTCCATTAAGAAAAAAAAAGTTCGTTCAAACCCAAAAACAACATATCCCATGATATAAGACCGACGTTCAGAGCATCAGTCAGGGCTGACAACACGAAGCAAGTGGTCACGCTATCTCTTTCCTCTCTTGGTTGCTCACAGGATGCCAAGCCGAACGCCAACGGGATAAGCATTCACGAGTGTGCTCGGCATCTGAAAGCCAAGACTCTAGAGGTAGCTGACGCCTGTCGGGAAACTTTCGAAGCTTGGCGAATAAAAAACTAGGATGACACATTTTAATTGTCGCCGAATTTGTGCGAATACCTACCTGCTGGTTTATTACTCAAGCATCCTACCGAATAAAACTTAGTACGGGAATAAACCTAACTTGGACCTATGGCCGATCAAAGTTTTATCAACTCGTAAGACGTAGCAAATTTGGGTTCCTCAAGGTTTAGTTCAGACCAAGAACGATGGTCTTCAAATCGACCTTTACTTTGTTCCAACAGCACATGCTGATCAGCACAAACCAGGGGTAAGCTTCACGCCTCTGCCCCGCCTTAATTAGTGCAGCCCCTCTGGAAAATGTACGAAGTACTGTAGTATCGCAGTGGAACTGGGGAAACAACGCGATTACAGTACCTTCCCAGTTTGTAAATTACAGCCAATCATATCTCTTCTTTCCGGCACGTTTCTAGACCTAGAGCTGTCATTTGCGATAGATCTGGGGGGAGGATTTCTGAAAGCTCGTCGCTTCTAGTCTACCTACCTATGCCAAGCCCGCGCGTTTAGACCCGACAACGCCCGAATCGTCCGACGAAAGATTTTTCCCCCCCAAACGACTCGATTGCCAAGACGGCGGCAGGTAGGCGACAACTTGGAAATCTTGAGGCACGAATCAGGACCCACGGTTGAACAAGCCGTCAACCGGAGCAAAGGCTCAGACCAGAACAACCCAAATCTTGTTAGTGTCCCGAGAAACGCGGCTAACTGCAAAACAAAATAGGGTTACCAAGGGTCTGCTTTGCAAGAGCATCTAGATAGCTTCTAGAACTTAGTGTCAACCCAAGACCTACTAATACTTATTGCAACCAATAAGACAGCTTGGCCGAGTGGTTAAGGCGGCAGATTTAAGTCCTGCGTACTGTGTGCGTAACATACTTGGTCTCTGCTCTCGAAAGAGTCGTGAGTTCGAACCTCACAGCTGTCATATTTACTTTTTGCTTTTTTCTTTGTCGCTCTACTACTGTCTGCCTAACGAATAGGCATGCATGCATATTTATCCCGAAAACATTTAAATTCTCTTCTTCCTGTCGATTCATGTTTTTTTTCCTTGGCCCTCCTTGAGCTTGAGGTAAAATTACTTACTTGCCTTGGTTTTTTCTGTTTATAAATAGCTTAAGACGCATCTTAAAATTCGCGGGTCGAAGTCTCATGGATTTTGTCGATGACCCAATAATCTTTGCTAGGTCATGCGTAAGCTTGTTGGAAATGTCAACCTACTCACCACCTTATACGGGCAGCATATAACGTAATATTAATACACTTGCTCATCGTTTTCTCAAAGTAAAATCTTACAAAGATACTTGTGCAATATAGATATGCGACGCATGTTTTATATCAATGTATTTACCTACTGTTCGTACCACTTTTGCCACGCCTACCACTGTTTCCACCATTGCCGCTGCTACCATGCCCGTAATAACCATTAATGTTAGCGCCATTACAATATCTGGCATGTGTTTTTATTCTTCGTTCAGAGTTTCAGGGAAAACAATAAAATTTTTAGTTACGCGGGCGAACACCATTGAAGCCCGCACACTCTGCAGCGTGTCACATTACCAGAAAGGGGAAAGAATTTTCACAGCACCACCGGTTTTAGGGTCGTTGCCACCAGCAACTACATTGGCGTTATTGCTATCTTTGCTACCGTGGACTCGAGGAGAGGTGCAACTGCGGGGGCTGCGATTACCGGCTTCTCTAGGGCTGGCGGGCAACGCGTTGGCATAAAAGCCAACTGCCAAGATGGCAAGGGGCTTTGAATAATGCATCTGGAATAGCGATGGGCTTGGAAAAGTTTTGGAGGTGGTGACCAGAGGGCGAAATAGATGGGAAAGGGTAATGGTATCTATCTTGTTAAGTCGATGGGAAATATACATTGCTACTGCGGTTTATATACAATAATTATATAACCTTGGACTATTTCTGCTTTGCAAAGTTAATAACCACATATGCACCAGGTGAGTCAAAACCATTGCTATTTATAACAATCAACGGGAGTGCTCTCTTACCAAGTCATTGATGTTTCTGCATCGTGACGGTTATCTTATTTTTATACACAGAGCATTGACTCAAGCCAACTAACAAGGCGTGTAGACTTGCGGCGTGTCTCGGTTTCTTGCGTATCTTCTTTACTATTTATTATCTGCCACAGGAGTGTGCCAATATGCATTCAGCGCGAATATAGCGGCGGCATATTAGTTGGCTTTGGCATCCGTGGATGTGGTCAACGGGTAGTGTGGAAACGATTTAAGGTTATTTTGTTAGATGGAGTATTCCGTCGCTAACATTTTGTCAAAGATTCTCGTTTGGACCAATCTCCCACTTGAAAATGTCAAAAACTCCATCCAGTGCTTCCTTCTCCTCAACACCACAATGCACATTCATTAGTCGATGGTGTCATATTTTGAACCTCCCCCTTATGTGCTCTTGGGCGGCCTCTTCATTCCTACAGTCCGGTAGCCGCCCTCGGCGCAAGGACCGCAGTGGTCGACGCCGTTCTTGTGTCCCCAGTTTGCCCCAGGCTGCGGGGTCACACCCCACCTCTGGGTGAGTTCTAGATCGAATGCCCACAGGTCCTCGAACCCGTTCCGCTTGTACAGATTGTAGCCTTCGGGAGACGACTCCAAAAAGGTCGGCAGGCCCTCGGCGTCGGCCAGCTCGAACCCGCGCCTCAGCAGGGCGCCGCCCGCACCGAGACGGTGGTATTTTGGACTGCAGGCGAGGATGCCGAGGTCTTTTGTGTTGTTTTTGGTTTTCTGCTGTCAGCACAAGGTTCATCCCAAAAGAAAACCTTGCCTGACGCAGGAAATTAATTGCTTGTCAGGTTGTCACTCACGTAAATGCCTTTGTCCCTGGATTTCCTTATTCTTGAAATCGTGCATGCGGCCAATAAAGGCGTTGAAAACATCCGCATCCGACCCCTCTCCGAGCATCTCCACCGTCATGGGCGGGTTCTCAACGTCCCACTGGTCACGCGACCGCTCCTTGCGGAACACGGTCCATTTGGAAAACGCCACTAGCTCGGGTTGCGCGCTGTCGTCCCCGACCAGCTCGGCGACCAAGACAAGAGGCTCACCCTCGTCGGTGCCCTCCTTGCCCTCTTGCGGCTGGGGGAAGATCCTCGAGCCGAACTTGACCTTGGCGTCCTCAGTCACCCCGCCCGGGCTCAGGAGCTTGGACATGGGCCCGGCCTCGAACGCGGCGTAGTGTATGTCGACGATGGCGCTGGTGTCGGCGGGCGTCCCGTGCCGCACCTGAATGCGCCGGCCCTGGAGCGCCGCTGTGGGCGGTGGTGCTGTGGATAAGTCGCCCATTTTTCTTGTTATTCCCAGCGCGTGTGGGTTAAAAAGAGGTCTTGAAGGCCTTGACAAATGGTTTGTAAATCTGCAGATCGAAACTCCGGAATGCAGATGCGGCGCAAGTCGTTGCAAGGAGTTAGGGAAGGTAAACATTTATATGGAGTGGTATGATAGGTCCGACGGGCGAATAAAAGGTCCGAAGTATTCAAATTCGGAGGTCGGAATATCGGTTACGCAAAACCCGCAACGCAAACCAAGCGATGCTGACCCCCGGTGGCCACACATTACCACAGATGGTAGTATCCATACATTCACCTTGTCTTGGCGTGGAGCTGTCTTTTTTTTGAGTCATTCGCCGCATACATAATCTTGATCTATGGTCTCGGCATGGAGATTATGGCTGTAATGCCAAGACCCTTGATTGGATGTATTTGAGATCAACGTATTAGGTTCAGGTGTCTAGATTTGTGTACCAAATAGTCGGGTACATACTCCGTACAATGCAAATGAACATAGACAAAACGCCTACTCCCCTTTAAACCCTTGCATTACGTGTTGTGGTAATAGCCTTAGTTCAGGGTGACCCAGCAAATGAGGGGGAATGCCAAAGGCGTCATATGCCGTTATACAACATTGGAGGTACAAAGGTCAGTACTTTAGGTTCGGGTGGAGTGTACATTTGAGCACGATACTTGTCTGGCCCACCCACCCATTCATTAGGCCAAAGGAGTGTGAGTGGATGGACTACCAGACGTTGGCGATCCAACTACCATTTCTAGAACCACAAGATGTGATCGATCTGATCATTTATCACAACTCGAAGATACCTCCTTGTCACAAACAATATTAGAAATACGATCTCGTATGGGTCAATTTGGAGTCATCGACGGTTCTTTTGACAACGTGGGTGTGGATAGATATTCATCGGAAAATGACAAGCAAAAGAGGAAAAACCCAAACTCTAGTGGGATACACAGAACTCCGACAGATGCAGTATAAACGCCTCGACTGATCTATGTAGGTATTGAGACCAAAGATCTTCCCAAGACTGGGCCGGCACGTGCGATATGTAACATAAAAAACCAGTCCGCAATCATGCCTCAATGACCAAGCCTGTCGTTGTAGAATAAGTCCCATGTGGACGGTTCACCATAAGACCATCCTATCTGCTATTAATATTCAGCCTCGCAGTAAGTGGTGACAGTCAACCCAGAAAAAGAACCGATGATAGCTGGCTCTCTATCGCTCCATCAAGCCAATGTCTCGAAGAGGCCATCGGCACCTTGAACGCCTTGGGTCGTAAAATCCAGAAAAAGAATCGCAGGCTCTTAAAAAATCGCGATAAACCCCAGTCAAAGGTGGGATTCTCAAATAAAACGGCGATCACCTCTTCAATCCCGGCATTTTGGGCAGCGGAACTGGGGTTTGCGTCCTTGGAGGCTCGGCGGAGCTCTTTGGCCTAGCCTTTGCCTGCGAAACTGGAGTCGTCGTGGCTGCCGTCTTGCCTTTTGACTGCGTCTTCTTGCCAGCACCCGTGGGTGTGCTAGAGGGTGGTGTGTTTTTTGCGATGGAAGGGTCTGCCGATATAGAGTTTATGGTCTTGGCCTTTTTCGACTTTGTCTCGCTCAAGGGGGTCTTGGCAACCTCCTCAGTGTTGGCCTTGCGCTTCTTGGACTTCTTTTCAGAAGTCGACCCATTGTCCACTGGAGCGTCGGTCATGGCAACATCGCCTCTCGACCTCAGCACTGGCGGCATTGGGGGAAGGATAGGCGTAGGGACACCAATGGGTGTGTATCGCGTCTTCAGGACCGGAGGTTGGGGTCTTGGTGGCTTGGCGGTTATTTGAGCCTTGGGCTTCGCAGTGAAGTCAGAGGCAGCAAGCTGAGTGATTCTCTTAAGGTGCATGGTGTGATCAATGCCCCGGTCTACTACAGTAGGTGTTAGCCATACGAGCAAAGCTGAACTTGTACGCAACAAAGACACTTACCCATCTCATACTTGTTGCCCTTCTTTGCCGACACAAGAATCTTGTAGGTGCTAGGCACTCCGGTGGCTCCCAGATCGACGCCATAGTCTACCCCATTGTGCGACACAATGGGCTCACCGGTCTGCGCATTACGCATAGGAAAGTTCATCTTCTCCACAACGCTGACGGGTACTGATGCCGGGGTGGTGAAGTACCAGATCTGCTTGCCCTCGCGCTTCGCCTGCTTGAAAATATTCAGGACCTCTGAGACATCTGTGTCCTCCGAAGCTTTGCGCAACTGGAAGCCCTCCCTGACAAATTCATCGGCCCTATATTGAAAGTTAGTATATGACAGGACACTGGCTGAAAGACCAAACCAGAAACTTACAATTCTCCATCGGCAGGCTGGCTATTTGAAACAAGCGCAAAGGACTCGTCGGCCATTTCCACATCAGAATCCTCGGCTTGCTTCTTTGACTTAGATTTCACCGTACCATTGACAGCTTTCTTAATCGCAACCGCTTTGGCAGGTTTGGCTTTCTCATCTTCCGATGAAGACGTATCTTCCGAAGAAGAGTCAGAACCAGAATCCGACTCGGACTCAGAGTCAGAACTGGAACTTTCGGCGGCCTTCTTCTTCACTGTCGCAGCTGGTTTGGTAACCTTCTTGGACTTGTCCTCCATTGCTGTAGCCTTGGACGGTTTAGAGACTTGAGCCTCCTCCTCAGACTCGTCCTCACTATCCTCAGAGCTCGAGCTGTCACTTTCGTTGTTGGCAGTGGCGTCCGACTGCTTGCTATTTTGTGGTGCGGCTACCTTGGCGCCAGATTCCTCCTCATCACTATCGTCGCTCTCGCTCGAAGAGTCCGAATCCGAAGACACAGGGGCCTTCTTGGCCTCAGGTTTGGAGACGGCTTTCTTGGCGACAGCCGCAGGCTTCTTTGCTGTCTTCTCGTCTTCTGAATCCGACTCGGAGCTGCTGTCAGAGCTACTCGTGGCAGGCTCGGGTTTGATCTTCTTGTCGGTCACGTTCGGCTCGCCCTTGAACATGGATGCCTTCTTTGTAGCTGTGGCTGGTGTTGAAGCGCTGTCCGAGAGTTTGGCACCGCCTTTGGCTGCTGCATTCGTCCTTTTGGCGGCAGTGGCAGCGTTGATCTTGGAGAGGAAGTTCTCAGTGCCCTCGCCGTCCGACATGTCGCTATCAGAGTCGCTTCCACTGCTAGAGTCATCATCGTCCATCATTGCCTCGGTATTGATGCCGTTCTGTTTCGAGCTTCGGCTGTTGTTACCAAAGACGTAACTACGCGCAGAGCCAGCCATGTTGGAGACATGGGTGCCCAGGCTTTGGACGTTAGCCCTAGGCATTGGCATATTGGCGATGTTGCAAGCAAAACTACAAGTTATACTGTTATGAGCCTCGGAGGGTTGTAGAAGTTGAAAGGTGGTGTTTTGCGGTTGCAATGGAGTTGAGGGTAAAGTGAAGGCAAGGTGGTGATAGTGAAGCTAAAGTGACGCGCGAAAATCGCCGGCAGCGAAGAAAATTTTGGAACAGTCGCGTCTTTCTGCCGATGCGACGAGTAATTGAGGGGCAGCGGTGAGGGATTTAGGGGAGATTATTGGCTAGCCAGAGCTTTAGTGGGGTCTAAGCTTGATACATGGGCCGACAGGTTTAAGGAAGCTCAATTCTTAGCGCGTGGCATCGAATTTGAATTGACCCAATACTGTCGCTAGGGATCACGACGGGATGTATTAGTGCAGAATTATTTGCAGGATATTCCTCCCATCGATTCTCTGAATATTATACCAAAACCATGGAAACGAGGAAAAAAAGGAAGATTGGTAGTCCCAGTGTCAGCGCGAGTCCGGGCGCACCAGGTACGAATGAATTTGTGGCATCGCATCCACTGGGAAAGTGATTGTCAGTAAAAACATATACTAACACAAAATCATGACAGTCATGAGTGCGTTTGCTCTGCGCCAACAGCTCTTGAAATCCCAAAACTCTGCCTCCCCCTCGCCCTCAGAAACCAAAGGAACCGCAACCACCAATGTCAGCAATATCAAAGATGCTGCAAACCCGGAGGTTGTTCTTGTAGACTCTGAGAGTGCACCAGAAACGCCTGCAAGCCTTGTGCCATCGCAGGCACCTTCTCGCGCGAGGTAGGTGAGTCCATCATCATGACACACGTATTCTGCGTTTCTTTTGTCTAACGCTTTTGGTCAGTCCAGAAATCGCAGAGGTAGATGAGCCAGCATCATCTATAAATGTGGTCTATTTCTCGAGCTTCAAGGCGAGCAAACAGAATTTTCAGAAGAAACCCAATGGTATTTCTGTGCTCAAACTTTCCGAAGGCGAGGTGAGCTTCATGAAACACTTTGCCCTGGAGTTGAAGTATTCAAATTGTTGACTTTGGTCCCAGCGCCTCGTGATACTTGGAAGTTATGGCCTCACCGTAAAAAGTGGCCTGATTATTATTGCTGGCGCGACATTACAACCGCGCAACGGCGTCACGTGGATTCACTCACCTCACTGCCATGCACTTCCTGTAATCCGGTGCTCGGAAGATGCCACTCTTGAGCTTTGCTCTCATCCGGCTGCTAGTAGTTTGAGAGATCTAGGCAAGCTGTCTCCTAAGTTTGAGAAGCTGTGGAATGACGCGGCTGCGGAAGAGTCGCTGAACAAGCCCAAAACTTCTACGAGGCCTTCATATACCATAGTGAGTCCTGATTACTACGATATATGACATTGCAAACCGGATATACAGATACTAACAAGTCACTTGGTAGTTATACACGAACGAGGATGGCCCGAGAGCAGCTCCTCTCCAGGAACTTTCATCCTTGGCAGAATGGAACAAGAAGCTTGCATCTTTAGCGGCCGCTTCCAGGAAATCAGAATCAATGACGATTCTGGTCTGTGGTCCAAAATCTTCCGGCAAGTCTACCTTTGGTAGGCTACTTGCGAACCGTCTTGTCACGGAAACAAACAGACGGAACGACCAGCCAAAGCCAGGCGTTGCGATCCTTGACATTGACCCAGGGCAGCCCGAATTTGGAGCCCCAGGGGTTTTATCGCTAGTCTATGTCGAATCTCCGAACCTCCAACCTTCGTTCTGTCATCCTTGTGTCTCAACAACAGGACGCAGTCGAATAGTACGAAGCCATTCCATAGCAGCGATCTCACCCATCACCAACCCCGATCATTATACTGAATGTGTTCTCGACCTGTATACAACATATGCAACCAAGCTTCGCCGCAAGTGCCCTTTAGTCATAAACACATGTGGCTGGGTTCAAGGAACCGGACTAAATATCATCACCGAACTCATTGACCGGATTCGCCCTACCGAGGTTATTTACATGTCGAAAGAAGGCCCCGAGGAGACCGTTGAGGCGTTGAGAGATGCATGTCTGAGCAAAATGCCACTAGTGTTCATGCCATCTCAATCAAGCAAGTATACAGCAAGGACAGCTGCAGACTTGCGCATGATGCAGATGATGTCCTATTTCCATGTTGACCAGCCAAGCTCTGCCCCCGAATATCTTCAGTGGAACACAAATCCATTGGCATCCATTACGCCTTGGACTTTGAAATACGGTGGCCAAGATCGTGCAATCCTTGGAATCATGTGCTACGACTACGAGCCGACAGCAGAAATGCTAGCTCCTCTAATAGATGGCATGATCTTGGCAATCGTCGAAGTTGAGGATATGGCTGCCTTTCGAGACATGTCAGCCACTGCTGGGCAACATCATGGCCACGAGATGGACGTCGACCATGATCCCAAAGATGATTCTGCCAAGGCCTACAATAATGTTCCGGTGGTCTGCACTCCAGAGGGCTTGCCGTTCATTAAAAATCACCGGGGAATAACCCTCCATCCCCGGCATTCTCGTACCGTCGGCCTTGCTCTCGTAAGGGGTATTGACGAGAAAAGCCAAACACTACAGCTACTCACGCCTCTCTCGGAGGAGAGGATCACGGAGCTCAACACTGGCCAAAATCGGGTCGTTCTTGTCTGGGGAAGACTGGATGCTGCTCCGACCTGGTCTTACGTTGAGGAACGTCATAGACAAGATGTCCAGACTAGGACAAAGCAATTCACTGCCAATGATATTGGGGCAGAGGAAAGTGGACCAGGACGCCTAGGCAGCACTGGTGATAACTTGCCCTGGGTTGAGGAATTGCAAGCAAATCAGAAAAGGGCAGCCGGCCATAAGGCACTCAGGGTACGAAGGGATCTCGGTCGTAGTGCTAAGGGCACAGATTAGGCGAATCGTCCGTAGAACTAACTGCATAAATGCTTCTTGGCACCTTCACCCAGCTGGACTTAGCAAGAGTATAATAAAATGTGGAAAACCTGTTTTATTGCAAAAAAATAAAGTTAACCAGACTACACTTGTGGCTAGGGTGCTTTTCTTCATCCAAATTATCAGACTTGTATTTGGTAAAGTTCAGGAGGGAGCCGTAGTTCTCAGGCAGTCAAAGTTGGGCGTGCATAGAAGAGCACCCCGCGCTTCGTGTCCGTTCTGATTTGGCAGAACTGTGACTAAGCACCCCTGAGACCAATAGTCAGAATACTATCCGCGCGACCGCCATTCCTCCTCGTTTCCTCCTTCTCCCTCTCACCAGGAGGAAAACCATGTCATCAACCCTCAATCCTGGCATCAAAAATGAATCTTTCGAGTCTTTTGAAAGAAGATTGCCAGCTCGGCATTAACATTAAGGCGAACCCCAATCCGGCATGAATAACCAAAAGCCACGCTTTGATCCTGTAACTGGCGATTGATAAACGTTAGCTCTGCCATGCCATTGGCCTTACTCAGGTTCCTTCAACTTACCAAGCACTCACGAAAACGTTGCATCAAACAATCCCAAGCCATCTATATAACAGCAGACAATCACGGAAACAAAACAGTTAAATTCATGAGGCGACGAGAATTCCTCGACGACCGTCGCGAGCGCGTTTTCCACAACTCCACGACTTTTCACGACCCCCACCATGCTGGTGCCGTATCACGTGATTGGCGTGCTAGCCACGCAACCCAGCCACAAGCCACAAGAGCTCCTAATTCGGAAGCTCCGTACAGCTACCCGCCCCACCAAATCCTCGAAGCGCAATGTCGGCCTGACGGGTTTGTGGTGCACTGGCCTGTGTGTTCTCCTCACGAGAGATAACACCGTTACCGTTACCGTCCTGCACCGATGCCTGAAGCGCCGTCTCACGTATGACACGATCAATATCCTGAAGGAAAGCCTTCAGTTTCTGCTCTCTCTCTTTATCCTTTCCAAGTTCCAGGGGAGACCACTCCATCGTGCCCGATTGCACTGATTGCCAGTTCTGCACCTTTGCTGTGCTGACAGCTGCTTTGTTTCCGAAGATGG
This sequence comes from Pyricularia sp. CBS 133598, assembly GCA_004337975.1. Taxonomy (NCBI): domain Eukaryota; kingdom Fungi; phylum Ascomycota; class Sordariomycetes; order Magnaporthales; family Pyriculariaceae; genus Pyricularia; species Pyricularia sp. CBS 133598. Next base: position 3,382,054 of record CM014983.1, read on the forward strand.
AAAAATCTGCAGTGCTTTCGACGTTGCTAACAAGGCCAGGGCCACTGTCTGACTCGCTGTTATCGATTAATGCGTATGCAACGGTCAACACTGCGTGATGATTACCGATGAAACATAGAAATCCCCCAAAAGTCGAAAAGTCGAAAAGCCTTAACCTTCCACGCGACCCTCCCGCACTCAACGACGGGTAGATACAAAAACTATACATACAGGCGCCGAGTCCCTTGAGCATCAATTACGGATTGAGGCTCCTGTGCATCCATGGTGATTCACCCTGCGTCAGGCGGCTGTGAGATTTTAAGCTGTGATCTGCGGCCGCTTGGACTTGTTTGGTGAGGTGACGAGACGCTGGCCAAGAGGTGCTCTTTTGACGTCGTCCGTGGCTGTCAGGTTGAGCTAGTAGCTCCCGTTGAGCAAGAGAAACTAGCTGGCAATATGAAAAATGTGAATAGGCTAGTCCTAAGTGAACGGGGGTCAAGTGAGGATCCGGCGGTGGTAGGTGGTAGTGAAGACGGTGGCCAGGACAGGACTTCTTGGAAACAAGTGACGTCCCAGAAAGAGCCTAACAATACCCCCAGGATTTGATATTGCTTTTGAAAAGTACTTTCTGCTGCTCTTAAGTTCGCATCCGACTTGGAAAGAAGGTAAGTAGGTAGGTATACAAGGTATATTGAAAAAGTGGAATTTTGTCGCAATGATGGCTGCTGGGGTGTGGCACAGTTAGGATGCGGGTAGTTTTTGAGGTGACGGGACGGTAGTGTCGTAGATAAAATGATTGGTGTCGCGGTCTTGGCTTGCTTGGGCGGTTGACTGACTGAATTCAACTACGGTGAGATATTCATAGTGCGTGGCACTGTGGTAATTTTGAAGGCGGAGGGGTGGTAGTGAGAAGAAGCAAGGTCAAATCCCCGGATTCGCATGCCTACGACGGGTCAATCTTGGTAATGGCGACCTTACCTGATACTGTTGACGGTACCCTCACACTTTCAACCGACGTTCGGGTACCAGACCTATTTACTTTTACCGCTTGCCATCGCCACCTTGCGTGGTCTTCACGACGGGTATCACTTATTTACATCTTGGTTGAAGGTCGTGCTGGGCTGGTCTGTCGCCAGAACCCCCGCCTTGATTGATCCTGGCTTCGCGGCTTACTTCAACCCGCAGTTTCTCTGCAACTCGCATCAATTTGAATTAAAACAAATACAGATACCAAAGAACAGGCTCATTTAAGTCCAGATTCCCAGATCAAATTCAACCCATGGATTGACATTTCCCGCCTAGCTGTTCATGAGCAGAATCAAGTGTTTGCACATTTTCTTGACAAACAGCTTAGTAGAATCAAGTCGGCCGCGTGGCCAGATGCTCTCCTGGACCGCCGACTCTCAGCCCTCCCGGAGTTTGTTTCCAGGAGGGAAAGCAGGCGACAGATTTCCTCATGGCTGCGGTGAAGAACCGCGACCAGTAAACGGGCAGACGGCGGAAACCAGAGTGAAAGCCAATAGTGAGCAAATTTCTTGGCAGGCATAACAATGGCGGAGGGAGGGAACCAACCGCCCCGTTCTCTTTCGAGGTCCAGACTCTTGGCACGGTTGCGGAGATCTGGTCAACATAAGTAATAGCTCTTTTTCTCCTTTGTTTTCTTTGTCCATTATCCAGGCAAAATTTTATATTGCGACACCCTACGTCATGGTTCCTTGCAGCATGTAAAGCCGCCGCGCCGCGTCGCTCATTTTAGCTTCCGAGGATGGAGACTAAGATACCCCAAGGGACGGGGTGTAGACTCTATGGAGTAGTCTAGAACTAGTGTTCCAGATTGTGGCATTGATCCACTGTTTATCTCCAGCACCTGACCCTGAACCCGACAAGGCTTTTCTGATAATATGACGTCGCAGGGCATAGCCAATTTGCGGCCGCCTAGCATCTGATCCGTACAAGAATGATAGACTAAGCTGATTTCGTCCCGTGGAAATTTGTTGTTTTCCGTTTCGACAGACAAAATCAAGTCTGTGAGGTGAGCACAAGTATAGGTAGTAACTGAAAAGCTTTTGTTTCGTGCATGTTTTGCAGATCTTGGTTTCAATCTTGGTCAGGCTTGCAGGGTCCCGAGCCTTGACTTAGGTTGCTTGTCTTGAATTTCCATTACCCCCCAGATTACTACATGCTAGGGGCCCACTCGGTGTTGGCTAGGATTATACATACCTCCCCTCGGCTTCTGGGATGTCGCCTGTACCGCCGCCACTATGTGCGGATAGGTTCCACTGTTCCACCCAGAATTTCAGCCCTATATCAACTCTACCAAAACGATTTACATACTCAATTACCATGGGCGTTGTGGCGGATGATGGAATCAAAGTAAACGAACACTGACTGGATCTGAAAAAGCACGCGAGGAAATCTTGTGGCATTGAAACCTGCTAGAGCCAGCGCAAACAAGGTGCAAGAACAAAACCAGGGTTATGAACTCTGGCCAAACGGCTCCAGGACCCCGATGACAGAATTTCTCATGGTAGGAAATAAGTGCCAGAAATTCTCCATGGGTCTAGAGCCTGGGTCTGGTATTGGACGGTTACGAATTGACAGCACATCGTAAGACTGTGTGAGTATGTGAGTGTGGGTGTTTTCTTTTTCTTTTTTTCTTCTTTTCTTCTTTTCTTTCTACCCCCTGGTGCCAAGACTTTGATTGAGCCTGTGGTATAGTTTTGTTGACGATCTCGGGGGGCTTTTCCTCAGACAGCCCGAAGTCGCTCTTGCTGTCACTTGGTAGTGTTGTACAGCATTGGAGTTGTGCCCACGGGATGCAATCCGCGATCTCCAGCCCCCCTTGCTCCCGCTCCTCTTCTTGCTTTGCTTCATCGCCCAGGTACTTTGCTTCCCTTTCTTTATTTGTCCACTTCGCCATTATGCAGTAACCCGGCGCAACTGCAACCCTGGTGTTTTTTTCTTTTTTTTTGGGACAATTTCATTCCTACCACTGATCTTTCAGGATTGTTCCGGCAATGAAAACCCGGAACCCGACCCGAACTCGGATGCAGCAAATTTTGCCTGTAGCCTTGAGACTCGTGACTCGGACTTGCATGGAGTTTTTGCTCAATGAGCTGAAAGCGCCTCAGACCTTTCCGTCTAAAGATCCACAAATCGGTCGGTCCCGCACCTGAAAAACATTGGATGCTGCTAATCTGCAGCCAATCTCCCGGGTTTTGCCCCCTCTACCTTTTAGATAAGCTTGCTGGGCAAGTCATGGAAGGGCTGGATTGACGGACGATCTCTGCTATCTGGGGACTTTGTGGATTTTTTCTTTTGCTGGTACGGAGTGACATTCGCCAGTGGCTGCCCCATCTGAATGATACAGTAACCCAGCTGGAGCTGTCACTGATACCTTGATGCTCCACTACTAACTGTCTTCCGTCACATCCACCACAAACACGCTGTCGTAAACCTTGGGGTTCGTCCCCCTCATGCACATCACCGACGGTACGGCTGATTGCAGGTTCTGCCGATCTTGTGTGTGTTTTAAAAGTATAGCAGTCAATAATGGAGTACGGAGAACGCTTGTAAATTGTGACCGTGATACTTTACGGAACATTTGTAAGACTTTCTTTTTTTCTCATTATCAAATTCAACTGTAGAGCGGTTATAATCTTTCAACATGCTCAGTCGCCAGCTCAGGATAAAATGAGATGCTAGACGACGGCGTTTTGCAGAGAGCTGAGTAACCTTTACCCTCTCTTTTTCTTTTTTTTCTTTTTCTTCATGAACTGGGCTCGAAAATTCAATCGAAGTGACCCAGTCTCTCCTGTAAATCTAACACATTTCTCCATTTCTCTCTTTTTTTTGCCTACCAAATCTAACACATTTCTCCATTTCTCTCTTTTTTTTGCCTACCAAATCTATCGCTCATAGTACCATTTCCCCAAGAATACATAATGTCCACAACGTTTATCAATACAACCAATATACCTAGCCAATACACAGAGATCCCAGCGACTCAGAGTCGAGCCGATGAGCCTTTCTCCGGCTTCCCATCTTTCACACCGCCGATACTGATGTAGGTTGGCCGTGTAAGGCTGGCATCTTGTAGCCATGTACTGATTCGGCCCTCTCTTTCGGCGGTCTTTGGCTTCTGGTCGTGAGCAAACGCCGGTGCATTGCTTGTCGAGTGTCGATGACTAATTAGTTTGCAAGCAGGCTATTGTCAGTAAGGCTTCGGCCCAACTGCGACAGATCTCCATGAGTGAAGATAGATGTAAGATTCAGTTTTAACTTACTAGCTGTGCTCTTGCTTCTCGCTTGGGTCTGCCATTTTGTGTTCTTACTTGAGAGCGGAAGGGCTTCGTGTAGGGTGGCGGTCGGTAATGTTGTGGCAAAGTACCGAAGGAACAACGGGGGTGATGTTTGCTCCCTGTGCAGTCTCTGATGTAATTCGGATCTTGTATCTTTGTGAGCGGAGTAGGTTAATAACAAAGAGTTTCTTTTTTTCGCCCTTTCAAGAACGTTGGAGGCAGAGGCGACCTTTTATGCCCTAGAGACAACGGGCAAAGAGGATGAAATGCATACGACAACACATTGCCGGAGGAAGTCCAAACCCCCTGGCCTCAAAGTTGATGAGACTCATCCCCTATAATCGGGAATTGGTTGGGAGCATGGGTGTACGCAGATATTTTTTTCACTGGATCATGTCTGGCTGATCTGCTGGTCTCTTGGCAACCACAGCAATCTTGCCCATGGTGGTGGTTCGCAATTTGAAGGCGAAAGACTCGCCCCTATTTTTGATATTCGACTTTCTCTGACCGTCACTTTCTTGTTTTGTTTTGTCTTTAATATTTTTCATTGGCTGACTTATTGTTAACACATGAACCCACACCTAGGCCCAAGTTGTATTTTTTTATGCCGAGAACAGGAACGACCCGATCAAAACGCCGCAGGGAAAATATGACCGTTTGCAGGGGAAAATAAATCTAAACCTACCTACCTACCTAATCTTCGAAGTTGCCATCTTTACCGGCCGCCCGGCAGATGCTGCACGTCTGCCACTGCCCCTAATGGCCGCAGAGAGGTTGCATGGAGACCCATGAACCTCGACCTTGGGGTCTCATGGACACGCTGCAACAACTTGTTTTTCTCTCATAGAAGCGGTGTGGAAGCAACGGAACTTTTTTTGCCAACGCAGGCTGGCATCTTGGGAGGGGGGGTGCTGATTTGAGAGAGAGAAAGAAAAAACCTTTTCTGCAGGTACAGAGTTTCTTGAGAGGGTCATCCATGGCGATGTGAGGGTTCCCTCCGGTCTGTGCCGCACCCTGGCGTTGGAGAACAGGCGGGGCCAAGGCATTTTTTCAAGGTACTGGGCTGAGTTGGGCGAAATTTTTCTTGATCAAGAGAACGGTTTGCCGACGTCGATATGGCGGTGGACATGTTGAAAGGGCGGTGATGATTCCAGCGAAAGAAGACTTTGATGGATGGAGGGATGCCTTATTTTTTTTACCGATGTTCTTTGTTCTGTTTCCCGATCGATACGGCAAAGCAAAGAAAAGAAAACCTGGAGACTTCCCTCATAACAACATAATCGTCATCGTAGGTACCTAAGCCATGTTAGTAGTGGCTTGCAGTAGCGCAGAAAATAAGCGCCCAGATGAGAAAACGGCCCCCATGTTCTCCACTCCGCACTCCAGCGTCGCCGTCGACTTTCCATCAAGAAAAATTCTCAATCGCCATGACCCAGCTTGTTGGTATGACTGGTTTTAATATCATGTTCGTCTTGCCTGCATATCCTGAAACAAGGTACTCGAAGATCATTTATACTCCCGAGCTCTCGCATCCAGTAACGGGCCCTACCTACTCCTTGAAAACTACCACAAACCCTGTACGGTTATTTTGACAAGGAAATTACTTTGTTTTGTCTAACTACGTACCGGTAGTAATGAATAGTTGCTCCAAATGGCAATACCCCACTCTCCCGGCAAATCGGCCGCCATTCAGTTCGGGGCTACCGATTTTGACCCCTGATTTCCACGTGGCTAAGAGCAAGGATCAAAATGAATTGCACGCCACCTTGCGGTTGTATTATACAGTATAATCAATTATAACCCCAGAACAATCCAGGGTCGATCGTCCGTAACCTGGATGACGGAATACTAGCAGCAGGGGTTTGATTAGTTTCGACGGCACTGGGACCTTTCGGTCTGTTTATTCCTTTGGAGGGTGCAAGGTGGTATCTGATGTTCCCAAAGATCCACTACCTACCTAGGCTCCAACCACATGTCGACCCAAACTTAATCAACATCTGGCTTGAGATCCATCAGCCAAGATATAGTTCTCAGCTGCTCTGATTACTCCGGCAAAGGTGGACCGGGATTAAGGTCCGGCGAGCTCCGAGTATTCTCTCGCGGTTGCCCTACCCGCTAGCGTAACCAAGTTTCTTCATGGGGGTGTGTGAGGTTTGACATTGTTGCTCAATTTTTGTGCGGCGAGTGTTGAGCATTCGTCCATGCACAATATTGGTCTGTCGCGCTACAGAAGACATAATATCTCCTTTGCTGCCCGGCATTCTCTAGGATCACTTTGAGCTCGATGATGCTTGGGTCTCACCCACAGTTCGCATCAACCTTTAAATGACCAGGTAAAGACTTTGGTATAATAGAAAAAATACAAAAGATAGCAAATCCGCTAGGGCTTTGGGTTCAATGATCAAAAGCTCCAGACGTAGCATCTTACCGACCTGTATCAACGTATTTTGTTGATGAATCAAGTCCAGGGGACAAAGACAAATGGATAAAAGACTATTTTTAAAATACCCCAGGCTGAATGAAAATCTTGCTGTCTTTGTACAGGTGCCGATGGTTACAAAGAAGTCAAGCAATTGATGCCTTTGTCTTTGTCCAGCTGATGCTGTATAACTCGTAGCTGGTCCGCTGGCGCGTGCAAAGGATGTCGCTCACAAATCGTTTTTCACTTTAACTCCATAAACAGCGGAAACAAAAGCCCTCGCGGATCCTCGTCTTCACAGGACCAGGACCACTCAAAGACTTACATACCAACCCACCTCATACATTCCTTCTATACCTAGGCACTCACTTGCCGCTTCAAACCCGTCAGCTCAAACCATGCCATCCCCTAGTGACAACAATAACACTGGGGCTGGCTCACCCTGGGAGACGGCCGGCTACATCCTAATCGTGGTCGTCGTCGCCCTGGTGGTCGGCATGTGCTTTTTGTGCGCCAACCGCAAGGCGCGAGCAAGTGCTCACGACATCGAGATGGGGGCGATGCGCAACAAGCTCCAGGAGGCCGCCAAGACGACCGAGGAGCACAGCTCCGCGTTCCAGACCATGGAAGTATACCTCCAAGACACCCTCCAGCACGTGGCATATCGGGCACGGATGGAGAAGATCATGAACACCCAGGTGATCCAGCTCCAGCGCAAGGTAGACTCGCTCCAGGCTGCCAATCGTGCCCTGACCGGCCAGGACGACTTCCACGAGAACGATAGTCGGGCTGGTGACCACGGTCCGATCGATATCAACTCGCGCTCCGTCATTGCTGATATTGTGCTTGCCCAGGGTCCCGCTGGCGCTGCTCACGGTGCTCCTCGCTCGCTTGAGGATGAGCTGGCTGCAGCCGAGTTTGGCGAATATCTTGAGGACCCGTTTGCTGTCGGCGGTGAGATTTATTCCTCGACTGAGTGCTTGCCAGACGATTGCGATATCGACGACTCTGTGAGCGATGTGTCGACGCTACACGGAGACGAGATAAGAATCGAGCCTGACAGCGACTCCGTCAGCGTCCTGTCCCAGTATCACCGAAATTCGGCCGTGGTGGAAGAATTCCAGCCGGTGACGATTGCCCATGCGCAGGCGCATGCAATCGTTGTTTCTGGCGATCGCTAACTTTTAGACTAGACCAGAGCCCGACATCAGTCTTTGCTGTGTCGGAACATGCGGCGCGAAACGGAGACTTTGAGAGTCTCAACACCTTACAGTCCTAATTTAGTCCTTACCTACATACTGACCCAGCGTATTTCACCATCTACCGCAGCACTGACATGTGATAACCTTACGTAAATGATACAGTAAACATGATGACTTTTTTTCAAAAACCAGTAAGAGCAAGGCATGCGAGACTAGCATGACGGGTGTGATGATCTATGGTATTGGCGTTGATTTGTGGCACTAGTTCCCATCGCGTGCCAAAAGCTACATAGTCTATACCTCTTTTGAATACTTCCCCCAGGTATGTCTCTCCCTGCCCCTCGCCCCCGAGCAGGTCTCGACGGTCAAGCAAAAGGCAGCAACGCAGAGGGCCGCGAACCCGAGCACGAAGTAGACGTCCTCGGAGAAGAGTACGGCCAAAACCGACATGACGACCGTGTCCCTTGCCCTGTCGCGGTGGTCGTATCTGTGCAGCTGCTCGTAGTACCACACGAGCTCCAGCGTCCCCATAAGCCACGACGCAAAGGTCAGGACGAGGAAGAAGACGGTCCATCGTGCGGGGGCGCGATCGTTGCTGCCTTGGCCCTCGTCGGGCACACCAAGCACTGGTCGGTCCAGCGGCCCATGCCGATGCAGGGTGCCGGCGCGTGGTCGGATGGCAAGTCCGTAGGGCGGCAGTTGTGCCGTGGGCTTTCTGGGTAGGTTGTTACCGCCATTTCTTCTAAGTCTTGCAGGGGGCATTTGACAACTTTGGAAATTATTCTTCTTCTATTTCTGTTTTGCTTCCTTCAACTTGGGCAAGTCAACGTAGCCGTTTAACTTTGGAATGTATTTGTATTGTACGTGCAAATAGTGGCACCGTTTGCGGATTTGGTGGGAATACGCAACTGCATTTCGACGCCTGAGGATTAAGAACAAAAGGAGAAATAAAACAACATATCGGTGGTCTTATGAGTGGCAAGGACTTTTTCCGTGTGTTGTTGCTCACACAAACGGGTTGCACAAATTTGATTATGGGCATTCCTTTGCTTGTTTGAATCACGAAAAAGACGTCGCTCACTTGAGCTGTGGCGTGATAGAATCAAATCCCGTATGGCATGCAGGCCAACGCTGGGGTAGGTGTAGATTAGATAGGTATTCAGATTAAAGAGTCAAACTCAAACGATCAGTATTTTAATTTTGCCACATAAAAACCACATTTAGTTGGAAGCCTTGACTGGTCTTTCTTCAATGCGTCAAATATGTACCTTGAGTTGTTTGTCTGTGAGTGTTGTTGACTGGCTTGACTGGCTCTTCTTTCGGTTGAAAAAAGTTGGCCAGCTAAACAGCCGAAACCTGTTCTTTTATTGCTCACGTATCGGGAAGGGATGAAGCTTTGCCGTTGGGTAGATGTGCATTGGACGTGGCTAGTTGTGGCTTTGGCTTCTTGCTACAAAAGACCAAGGCACCGTCATCCAAGAGGCAGCCAAGCACATCAGCGGAGCCCAACCGCGGCGATTGGCGGCTGACGTAGCCTTGATAGGTACCTAGGTACAGTGCAGCAGCACCAAAAAAAAAGAAAAAAAGGCAGGATGGATCTTCAGTTTTTAGGGGTCTGGGCTCTAAGAATTCATGACTGAGCCCTCTGACTTGCCTTGACAAGACGGGCGGTTAATAGCGTTCTCCAAAAGCCGCTCTAACGAACATCTGCCCAGTGCGTGCGTTTTTGTTTGGCCAATGTCTCAACCCAACGTCACCCAAGGCCACGCCACGCCACGACAGCTTACCTGGCAGGACCCTGTTTGCATCCATCACAAGTGGATGCTGCTCACCCCAACTTGACTATCCGTACCTACTGCGTATCCCCAACAGACCATCACAGGCGAGGTTTTGACGTAGACCTGTAGCACATCGGATATAGAAAACTCAAAAAAATATACATCATTTACCATGACAAACTTTTACGATCCGATTCTCTCGCTTCGATTTTTTTTTCACAAGCGCTGCGCGCACGCACAGCCACCTCGGACAAGGACCCGTTGTGGGGAGGCAATGCACCGCACAGTGCCTCAAGGCGCGGGTGCCTTGGCGGTGAGATATTCATAGTGTGTGGCACTGTCAAGAGGCGCCAACACAAGGGTCCACTTTCCTCCACAGACAACTCGATTGCCAATGAAGGTGCCAGAATCCCCTGCGTCGGCGTCAGTATCCGTATCTTTGGGGCCTGAACTCCATGTCTGGGCTGTGCTCTGGTGGCGCTGGCGGGGTCCTTCCGACTTGGAGGGAACTTCAAGCTACAGGCATGGACCGTGGGCGAACAAAACGATCGGCGGTCGAAAGCTTAAATACGAAGCCCATCTCTCGTTCTAGATTTCTTTTAGCACGCCCATTCAACACTGGCTTTTAATTAATCCAGCCCTCTCTTTTGTCGCTACTGCTTGATATTCTCTAGACTCTACCTACCTACATACTATTTTAGTCTCCTATATCCATTACCTATCACCGGGAAAAAAAACCTTATCCGATAACCTGCAGTCATGTCATACAACAGTGGTTACGGAAACCAACAGGGCGGTTCGAACTCGTCGTACTACAACAGCGGCGGCCCTCAGAACCAAGGCCAGAACCCATATGGCGGCCCACCGCCGCTGAACGGCCAGCAGCAGGGAGGTCCTCCTCCCAGCTACAACCACGGCCCCAGTTTCAATCAGGGCGGTAACCACGGCCCGCCGCACCATGGCGGACCTGGTGGTATGGGTCAGGATGGCGAGCGTGGCATCCTGGGCGCGATGGGCGGTGGCGCTGCCGGTGGATTCGCCGGCCACAAGATGGGCCACGGCATCCTCGGTGCCATCGGTGGAGCCGTTGCCGGCCACTTTGCCGAGGAGAAGGTCAAGGATTGGAGGGACGACAAGAAGGAGGAGGAGGAGAAGCGTAAGAGGGAAGAGGAGGACAGGCGGAGGAGGGAGGACGATGATAGGCGCCGCAGGGAAGATGATGACAGACGCCGACGGGAGGAAGACGACCGCCGCCGTCACGACAACAACAACAGGGGTTGCTCCCCGCCCCGGGGCAACTATGCCGGAAACTTCTCGGGCTCGTCCCGTGACATCTGCCTGGACGGTGCCCGTCTACGGGCCGAATGCCGCCGCGGTGACGGAGGCTACAGCACCAGCGTCATTGACCTGAACCGCTACCTCTCCAACGACAACGGCAACTTCCGCTGGGTCTCGGGCGGCGGTGGTGGCTGCGGCGGCACTGCAACCGTCACGGTGCAGCAGGGTGATACCCTCCGGGAAATCGGAAGGAGATTCGACTGCGACTTCCACGAGATCGCCAGGAGGAATAACATCCAGAACGAGGACCTGATCTACCCGGGTCAGGTGCTGCAGGTCCCGACCAAAGGTGGCTCTGGCGGCGGTGACGGCAACTTCTGGGACTCTGCACGTGATGTCAGGCTCGTAGATGGCGGTAAGGTTCTCGAGGCAGAGCTGCGGTACTCGGGAGGATGGAACAGGTCTCGCATTTACCTGGATGAGCACATTGGAAACCGGAACGGTGAGCTGGTCCACTGTTAGTTTGTCTGTTTAAGCGTTTAGCAAGGAATGAGTACTGAGTAGTGGTCAGGAAAGTGGGAGGCTAAGATTGTAACATATGTGAGAGTGAGAGAGAGAGAGAAAGAGAAAAACAATTATATGAGAGATGACTGTTCTGTTATTGTTTCGGACGTGCGGTCACTAGTGTCTAGCAACGCCAGTTCGAAAAGAATTCTTCCGTTGAAGAAGCATTGTCGTTTCTCGCACTCAGCTCCGCGAAGATTACTACTTGTTTGCTTTTGCTAATGAGTTGCAGCCACTAACACGATCTCACGAGCTGGGGTACAGTAGTAACAATTCTTCTGTATGGGAGACGACGCCACAACATCTTTTATGCATAAGCTCGGAGCATCAGTTCGACCGTTTGACGTGACTTTGTGCAACCGTAGGCTTCAGCATTGTCAAGAACGGCCACATGTGCGATTCACTTGAATCGTACGATTGATCATTGTATCCACCTTGGTTCTAGGTCAAGTTCTAGATAGGCCTGGATGTTCTATAGTAGAACATTGGCCGATGTTTGGTGAACTAGCAAACGCTGATGTCATCTGATACTTTACGCCAACACCAACAGGTCGGGGTTGCAGTGATATGTGACCTGTCACCATTGTCCAGAGCTGTCTAGTAGTATGCTACAAAATTATTTCCAGTCTCCTGTAGATACAATACGATTTCGGCAAAGTCGACCAGTAGCAAAGCGTCAAGACGTCGGTGGCGGTCTTGACTTTTCCGGGGAAAATGCTACATCATCACACCCTCAGTAAAGGGCTTGGCATTTCATGTCCACCTGAAGTTTAAAGTAAAAGAGGCTCTTGAAGTTTTTTTATGACGGCCGGGTGATTCCATAATTTCCTTTTTTTTTCTTTTGCTTTTGGCGGGTTTTACCCGGCTTAGAGTTGAAATCTGCAAGCTTAATCGGGCCAAGACTGTGGAAAATTTGCAGCCATCATTAATATAAAAAAGCTTCTAGCCTCGGAACCCTGAACTTTCCCTCAAGGTACCAATAATCCTCATTTCTATTTTTACAAATACGCATCTCGGGAGCTGAACGCCGTGGCTGAACGGGCTTCGTGAACTCGCCATTCCCGAACAAGTATGATTTTCTGTTATGCCAAGACTGCGAGGTATGTAAATTGCGGGCGTTGGCATTTTTGGAGTCCGGTCGAGGGCTGAAGGGAGACAAACGAAGAAGAAGAAAAAAAGAAAGGGGAGTAAAAATTTCTGCAAGCGGCGGAATGTACCGATATGCAAGCTGATGCGGACTTAGGTGGTACTCGTTTGAGGGTCAAGGTACACAATACGAGTGGCTGAATTGTTCCCGGTCTTGTGGGCTCAGCAGCTAGCCTGGGTGGTTTGAACGCAAAGAGATTTTGTTCAAAATTCTATCCCATTCGCGCGGACTATTGCTACCGTCAAGAGGTTGGTACATAACCTATTTTTCATATTCCGCTCCTTTGATATTTCCGTTTGTTGGCGTCGTCATCAGGAATTCTGGTAGACGGGCCGACTTCCTTTCGTACCTACCTGCCTACGTATGTACCTGCCTTACATATTGTCTTATTTCTTTACTCATACTAAGAGGCGAGAAATAGGTATATGCAGCGTTGTCCATCAACGTTCCTTCCGAAACTGGAATCTATTTAATCGTCGCCCTTTCCGGGATCAGATAAAAGTCTACACGCTCATCTTCTCAGTTCGACAGCTGCTGGAGTAACCTCTTGCCAAAGTTGTGCTTGCCTCCTTTTCCAAACAACTCGTTCTGTCACCAAATAAAGAGAATCCCAGAAAACTGTTCAACATCACGCTTGTCTTGACGTTCAACCATTCTTTTCTACGTCACAAGCAACGTATCTCTCCACGGAAAACAAGCTCGCATTCACGTTCGAGCAATTTGAACCCTTAACCCTTCAGTCCAAAACCGCACGATCCAGCCCTCAAGATGCTCTTCTCTTCTATCCTCGCCGCTGTGGCTATCGTAGCCACACCCATCGCCACGGCCTCCCCCATCAGCAGCGCCAGCCAGGAACTCTCATCACCAATCGTCATCGCCTGCGGAAGGACCTCGTGCTTTGGAGAACAAGTCTGCTGCAACCCTGCCTGCAGCACATGCGCCGCCCCGGGCAAGATGTGCACCATGGAGGACTGCGGCCACCTCTTGGAACCTCCCGCGATCACAGAGCCGGCCATCGATGTCGCTCCCGACCCCACGAAGCCGCCCTCCTACCCGTTACCCAAACCGACGGACGGAGTGGCCTGCGGAAAGACTACGTGCGCGGCCGATCAGGTCTGCTGCAACTCGAGCTGTGGAATCTGCACGCCGCCCGACGGCGCCTGCATCATGATGTTTTGCGGCGACAGCCACCGTGCCGACAACTCTGTTCCTCCTTAGAGGCAAAAAAAAAACAAGGCTTTGCGAAGAAATTCATTCTTGGTTAACAAAAGACCGGGCGGCTTCCTGATTTTCATTGACGTTTATTTCTATTGTTCACGGATTTCTTTCATTCTATGAGCCTGTTAGGTGCCCGATGATTTCTTTTCTCGGTCCTTTGATCTGCCTTGGAGTTTTACGAAAACTGAATGATGGGCTGGTGATTATTGGCGGCATTTTGTCTCTCATAGGTTGAATATCGGTTAATAATTATTTGGAGGAACAAGGGACCCTTTGGTATGGGTAAAAGAATAGGAGGTGCATCCCGGGCACGCTCTCTAATGGTGCCCAACTTGGGGCAGAAAAACACCTGTTGCAATAGGGACGTCCCTCCGACTTCTACTACCACGACATACTGTCAAGCCCCAAAATTTAATTCTTAGTCCCAACACTTGGGGCCATAGTACCTCCTCTTGCGGACTGCAAGAATATGAGTTAGCATCGAATCATGTTCGCTTCCCACCGTCGGCAGGGCGCATGCAAGTTGCGCAGCAGATCTTGTGACCGCCCACACCAATTTCAGTCTCCCTAACCCCCTGAGATGATAGAAATGCCGAGACTTGTATCAGGCCGCATGTTAGCCCTCTGCAGTAATCTCCGCGTGTTTTTTCAGGCATCGGGGTTGCAGCTTTCAATCTGCTGTTTCCGTGCGTCATTCCTTATAAGTGGTCTTGTCACTCCTTAGTTTGACGTTTGTACTTTTCATATGTAGCGTTGTACATATGTGCCCCCTGAATGAATGTGCAAGTGGGCTGAGCAGAAAGGACATGGTCGGTACTTAGAGCTACCCTGTTCAGAGGCTTTAAATGCGACTTTGTTTTGTGCCTACCTTGTTTTACAATTACATTTCCGTACAAATGCAAACTTCCGATTTGCCCGCACAAGAGCAAGGCCACCCCTACGATACATTCACTCAGGGGGAATGATCTGTAGACTGTGGATATCTTCCCACCAAGTTAGAGACAGCATCTGTAATATGCAATCAACGAGGCTTTCTGTTATGATTGTTTAATTCAATCTCAGTCTTGTTCCAGTCCGCGGCACGGGGGCATTTCTAACTTCTCGCAGGAAGACACGGGGTGGGGGCGGGTGGTTTCTTGGCAAATATCACGAAGAGTTTGAGATGACATGCAAACGGAGACGGTACATGATTCGATCGGAGTGGTAATTTTCACTGCCCATATGGAGAAGATGGGGTTAAACTGCGGCTATTAGACTTTGTAGAGGACGGACAAAAGACTCAGTGATGGCAGGGGATGAAGACGGAAAACTCTATGAAAGTTCTGCCAACACGTGGGCTACGCTGTAGATTGAGATCCTTACCTGCGGTTTTTGTTTGCTGATACTTTCTAGTTCCAGAACTTATTAAGCTTGATGGGACTAAAACCTCATGTCGAAACTCGATTTCTGGCATATCGACATTTGCCTGAATTCACTTCTGGCTTAGGCTCAGTATAGAGTTTCGCTATCAGATTTCACTGCATCACTAGGCCCAAACACAAGTACCCATCATGCCCATTCATGCTCGGTAAATAAGGTATGTCAGCCCGACTGCGGAGAAACAACATCTCCACCGCGTGAGATCTTGCCAGGGTCAGGATGTGTGGTATTGGTTGCCCGAGTAAAGCAGACGGGTGAGTGGCATTCATCTTATTCCTTTATCCCGTTACAGAAACAGAAAGTCATGCGAGCACAATCCCACTCTTTCGGGAGCGCACATTACTCGTCCCGGGTAGGCTGTCTGTGATAAGACGGAGATCCCTGCCGCCCGTGGTCTAGAGCTATACTCTAAAAAGAACCCAAAGGGCTCTTGAACGATGAACAGAACCTTGCCGAATGTGGCAGTGCCTCTCGTTCGGTTCGCGGACTTTAGGTACAAAAGCAGTAATTGATACGCCCCTTTTTTTCTTATGAACCAAGGATTCCCCAAGATCAAAGAGGACCCTGTATCGGTATTTACCGACGATTTACCAAGCTCTGCCCCAAGCATTGACCTGATATCGCATGTTGAAACTCGCTTACAGACCATGCAGTAGCTTTTTTTTCTCGGGTAGCACCCGCCGAAGGAATCGACTCGTCGGGATGCGGTCCCGGATCTTCCAACAACCTTTGTCATAACGGAGCTTCAGCGATAAAATCTGTCCTTCAGATAACATTCTGACTGAGATGGAGTAAAGAAAACAATGAATACTAAGAAAAGAGATGAGCAACATTTCCTCATTTGTTAACAATGTACCTTCTCCCTCGCACAGCCATGATCTGTCCTTGATCCATCAAAGTCGCTCAGGGCTCAGATGTGTACCCCATCACTGTATTGCATCTTCAATGCATGATGTAATCTAAAGACTTGGGACGCCAAGGGAAGCAAGGCTGGCAGATTTGGGGACTGCAAAGGCTGAGATTATGGAAAGAGAAAGAGTAAAACACTCCACCCATCTATTAATATCAAAGTCAACATTGTTTTGCTGAGGCAAGTCCAGACGACAGCTTTGACAGAAGCTATCACAAGTGTCGAGGCGCAGATATCCACCAGCCCCTGAGGACTTTGGTTGATGTTATTCCCAAGTAGAAAAAGATCGTAAGAAACCCTTGTGTAGCTCACCGATTGCCGCAAGACGATCCCCCATCCTTGCTCGCTTAAATTCAAAGCCGCCGGGGGTGGAACCATCGCAGAATCCCAGGGTCACTCCCAGCAGTGGTCGTGAATATCGGAACTGGGGCTGTACAGCCATCTCTCCAGTGAGTCTGCGAATGAGTTCCCTCGTTTATCCGGCAGCACTGTGGAGATAACTCGGGATGCACTCATGCCAAGCCTATTCGGATGGCAGCAAGGTCATCAGTCACACGATGAGCAGCCGCATGCACTCAATCTCAAGTGGTTATTTTTGGAATCGTGCAACGGCAGTCCCCGCGTTCTGTCAACCTGTCAACCAGAGACGTTGGAAAAGGGGTCATGTCACTCTGGACTTGACGTCGTGCGGCACGTTGGGAGGACTGTCGATGTTGCCAACACCCAACTACCATCGGAGAGACTCGGGGTACATAAGTCCTGGCAGCCTCCCTTCCAACATAACTGTTTGATTCCTTTCTGCCTCACCCTCAACTGGTCTGTCTTCCTTCTTTCCTTATATCACTCTTTCACTCTTTCAACTCTTGATCCCTCTTGTTTGTTTCGTCAAACACCCACTGTTCTTCAACAACTCAACCAACCTTGGTCACTCGTTCCGACTCAGCCCCCATTACCCCCCACTGAAACCATGACCTCCATCATTGACATCATCGGCGTCGTCTCCAGCGTGCTGGGCATAATCCAGTTCGCCCAGGACGCCTTCCCCCAGAAGCAAAAGCCCGGCTCCAGCGTGCGCATCGCGGTCGGGCTCGACGCGAGCGGCGGCCTGAACAACGCCGGCGGCAACGTGCCCGGCGTCGCCCTCTTCAACGAGGTGGGCGGCTTCCTCGGCCAATCGCAAAAGAACGGGCAGGTGCAGGACGGCAACTTTGCGGACCTCACCGTGACGCAGAGCAGCGGGCAACAGGCCACGTACGGCTTGTTCCAGGCCGGCCACGACGCCGTCTGCATCGCCTACACCTCCATCACCTGGCCCGACGGTAACCAGTACGCCCTGACCGGCGACTGGGGTGAGGCATGCGGCGGCAGCTGGTACTACAGCAACATCTACGTCCAGAGCTCCGGGTACAAGCCAAAGTGCATGTGGATCGACGCGGACGGCAACCAGCCCCAGACCGGGTTCCAGGTGCACTTCCCAGAGTTCCGCAGCGACACCAGCACCATGCCCGCTGGCAAGGACATCAACACGCTGTGCAACAGCAAGGCTCCCTTCCAGTATTTCACCACGGCCGGGCCCCAGACCATCGACTACTGGAACGCAGACGGTAAGACGACGTCTCAGTCCACGGTTCCTTCCAAGCGTGACATCAACGACGCCAGTTCGCAGAAGAGCCGCCGCGCCGCAGCCGCCGCGCGCCCCTCCGCCATCGTCATCACCAACGGGACCGACCACTCGGTCAAGGAGCTGTGCGGCAGCAAGACTTCGAGTGGGCCCGATCTGCTCAACCTTAGCGAGAAGTCCTTCTGCCGCATGAGCGACAAGACCATCTTCCCGCAGTGCGACGCCACCGTCAAGGACAACTGCTTCAACGCCGACAGCAAGCAGCTCGTCGTCGGCGGCAAGGCCGCGCGGTCCCCCTACGAGATCATCTGGGACTGGATGACCCCCGGCAAGACCTTTACCTCTAAGGTTGCCACTTCTGCCAAGATCGCCGCCCGCGAGCCTTACGCGGCGCCCCAGGAGTACAGCAACATCATCGACTGGAGCGTTGCCGGCAAGGTCACCATTGAGCCCATCAAGTCCACTTGAGCTGAAGTGAATCCTTTTTTTTCTCTTCCACTCTATGTTTGTTTCGACTTGGCGTTTTGGGTTTGTCGGGTTGGGTTGCATTTTCTCAAAGGTTTTCCTTTGTATGGGGGTCTCCGGTGGCATCATCAGGCGTTTACTAGGTATCGTCCTTTGGTCTCCCGTTCGACATGCTCCATGTCGCAGGTATAGGCGTTTATGTGGTGGCAAAAAGCCAGAGGATCAAGGTTGTGTGTGCATTTTCGGTTTCTGTTTCGATTAATCTTTTTATAGACTAAACCTAGACCTAGACAAAAAAGGTTTTTCTAAGTAATCCAGTGACTTACTATGCAACAAGACAGTGACGGGTTGCTTTCGGTATAGTAATCAATAGTGTGTTCGCTGAAAACCCGGCGAAGTTCCATAAGTATGACTTGAAATGGCGGGGCTTCGGTGTTCTCCACACGATATGTCATCGCGAGTACATATTCGGACTAATGATATGACTAACCTCCTGCTGACGTGCACCAAAACACCATCTCAGCGGCTTAATCAAAACACATAGCATCGAAGAATCAAGGAAATGGAACTCTCAAAAGTACACCTCGTATCCGTCTTCACAGCCTCCGACAGCCCGGATACCGGCGGTAATTTGCTGCCGGTGGTTCTCGATGCGTCGGCTTTGTCCGAAGAAGACATGCGCAGAATAGCAAGAGAGTATGAACATGAAGCCTCGTTTCTAATCCCGCTCTCGGAGGCCTCCTCTGAATCACAGAAGGTGGATTATCAACTGAGATTCTTCGTCCCCGAGCACGAAATGGAAATGTGCGGTCATGCCACCGTGGGAACCACGTGGTTGTTGGGCGAGCTGGGGATTCTCAGCGATGACCAAACAGAAGTTTGCTACACAACCAAGTCGGGCCTCGTCCGAGCTCGCCGGCACAAACAAGAAGGGGATATTCTCGTCGAGGTCTCGCAACCACAGGGGTGGGCTAGACCAGTCCAAGACGAGGCTCTGAGGCAAGAAATAGCAGCGGTTTTGGGGGAATCTGGTAGCGAAAAGATCGATACGGGATCAATCCAGAATGCCTGCACAAGTCGAGCCAAGACTATGGTTCTCATGCGGGATCCAGCGGCACTCGACGCACTAAAGCCAGACTTTTCACGTATGCAAGCACTATGCGAGAAGCTTGGTTCGACGGGACTATACCCGTACGCTCTGCACAGCGACGACAGCAGCAGCAATTCATCCACTCTGGATGGCTCTTTGGTTGTGCATGCTCGTCAGTTTCCCAAAGCGTCGGGATATCCTGAGGACGCGGCAACGGGAATTGCCGCCGCGGCTTTGAGCTTTGCTCTATTGGAGAATAAGGTGCTGGGGGAAGATAGGTCAGTGATCGTGAGGCAAGGAGAGGCAATGGGATGTCCGTCAGAGATACGGGTCCGAATTGAATCCGACGGTGAGAAGGTGTTGTGTTGGATTGGGGGTACTGTTAGACATGTCAAGCGGGAGAAAGGGGAGAATTAGAGACGATATGATTGCGATCTTGCAATTACTGGTAGAGCAGCCGATTAGAGAGGAAAGAGAGAGCGCCAAGGCCACGCCACAGACAGGAACATGGATCGATGATTGTGCTAGAAGTAGACTAGAATTTGATATCGTGTGACGAATGTTTTCTTGTCGTTTCGGTACTTAATTATAAAAATGTGGCTGAGGCTTTTGAGGGTTAAACTCTGGTACCTGGCTTGCATGGCGTACAGTAGAGATCTCATCTGATCGTCGTAAACGTTTTAAAAAAAAAAGTAAAGGCTTGATTTTATTGACATTGCCAGAGGTTTAGACCCCCGAGTAGTACCCCGAGCCACACGCGTCGCGATTGAACGGGGACTTTCTTTGAAGTGGCGCGGGGCTGCGCACGGACCAAAATGTCCTGCTTGGATGCTGCCCAGCAAAACCAACCCCACGTCGAGCTCTCCGACCGGGTTTGCAAGGCGCGGAGCGGTGATTAATTTTTTGAAGCTCCTATGTTGTAGGAGCTACGAATCAACGACCAGCACAGAAGCGTCGTCAGGCAAGACAACCGCACGCTAAAACGACAAATTCGAAAACAACCCTCGCATCTTCGCTGACCTCGATTTATATACCCTCCCGCTTCCAAACCCCAGAAATTCCGCAAAAATGTCGTTTGGCGGGCAGACGCCCACCATCATCGTCCTAAAGGAGGGTCCGTGAACCTGCGAAAGCCCCTCCCCCCAGTCACCAACTTCTATCCACGTCGTCGCCCGCCACATAGACTAACTGAAGCTTTATTATGCAGGCACGGACAGCTCTCAGGGCAAGGGTCAGATTGTTTCCAACATCAATGCCTGCTTAGCCGTGCAGGCAACCATCAAGTCGACCCTCGGCCCGTACGGTGGCGATCTGTTGATGGTGGATGCCAACGGCAAGCAAACCATTACCAACGATGGCGCAACAGTGATGAAGGTGAGGAACAAAAGCACCTTTAATAACCGAACACTCACCGTCCCTGGTCCGGATCCAGCATCTAACCCCCGGGTGCTTTCCAACAGCTTCTCGATATCGTCCACCCCGCGGCACGGATCCTGGTTGATATCGCAAGATCACAAGACGCCGAGGTCGGCGATGGAACAACTTCGGTGGTCGTTCTGGCCGGTGAGATCCTCAAGGAGATCAAGGAGCATGTCGAGCAAGGTGTCAGTTCTCAGATCATCGTCAAGGGTCTGAGGCGCGCATCCTCCGTAGCCGTCAACAAGATCAAGGAGATTGCTGTCAGCACAAGCGAGGGAAGCCACAGGGAAACTTTGACCAAGCTCGCCGGTACTGCCATGACCAGCAAGCTGATCAAGAGGAATACGGAATTTTTCACCAAGAGTTAGTCGAGCTCGTTCGAGCCCCCCCCCCCCCCAATAGCTAGACTTTGAGGGATCATAAGATGCTAACAGATCATCGGTTACTAGTGGTTGTCGATGCCGTCTTGACACTGGACCAGGAGGACCTGAACGAGAAGTTAATAGGCATCAAGAAAATCCCCGGTGGTTCGCTCACCGACTCCTTGTTCGTTAACGGTGTCGCTTTCAAAAAGACATTTTCTTATGCCGGCTTCGAACAACAGCCAAAGTCGTTCACAAAGCCAAAGATCGTCTGCCTCAACGTTGAGCTTGAGCTCAAGGCGGAGAAGGACAACGCCGAGGTCCGGGTCGAACAGGTGTCAGAATACCAGGCCATTGTCGATGCCGAGTGGCAGATCATCTTCAAGAAGCTCGAGGCAGTCTACAAGACTGGCGCAAAAGTTGTGCTTAGCAAACTGCCCATTGGTGACCTGGCCACACAGTACTTTGCCGACCGCGACATATTCTGCGCCGGCCGCGTGGCATCCGAGGACATGGAGCGCGTCGTCCAAGCCACCGGCGCCACCGTCCAGTCAACATGCTCCGACATCCTTCCCGAGCACCTCGGCACCTGCGGTTCGTTTGAGGAGCGCCAGATCGGAGGCGAGCGCTTCAACTTCTTCGAGGACTGCCCCGAGGCCAAGACCTGCACGTTGGTGCTGCGCGGAGGAGCCGAGCAGTTCATCGCCGAGGTCGAGCGGTCCCTGCACGATGCCATCATGATCGTCAAGCGCGCCATCCGCAACCGCACCGTGGTCGCCGGTGGCGGCGCCGTCGAGATGGAGGTCTCTGCCCACCTGCACCGCTTCGCCGACCTCAAGAACCAGGCCCACAAGCAGCAGGCCATCATCAAGTCCTTCGCCAAGGCCCTCGAGATCATCCCCCGCCAGCTGTGCGACAACGCCGGCTTCGACGCCACCGACATACTCAACAAGCTCCGTGTCGAGCACCGCAAGGGCAACACGTGGGCCGGTGTCGACTTTCAGAACGAGGGCGTCGCCGACCTTATGGAGAGGTTCGTCTGGGAGCCCGCCCTCATCAAGACCAACGCCATCCAGGCCGCGACGGAGGCCTGCTGCCTGATCCTGTCCGTCGACGAGACCATCCGCAACGAGGAGAGCGCGCAGCCACAAGCACCCGGCCAGGCCCTGCCGCCGGGCGCAGCACAAAGGGCCCTCAGGGGTAGGGGAAGGGGAATGCCCCGCCGATAAGGAGGGGTTTAGTTTATTAAAGCAGCTGATGGCGTCTGTGCATGGCATATTAAAAATGCAACAAAAAACGTTCTATTTAGGCGGGTATCCTGGGTGGTTATGGACAGTAGAAGAAAAAAGAAATGCACCTATCGCTAGACATCTGGACAAAAAATAGACTAAAACCGTGATACCACAAAGAAAAAGAGAACTAGCCTTGCCTGGTGCTGTGTACCCTTGTCAGAACGAGTTCCAAAATGGAACTCACAGGCAAGCAAGTGTCAGCTCAACCCTCGTCGTATGAGAAGTACACCTCCTTTTCCCTCGCAGCCCCAGTGACAGCTGGATACCTCCCCGACCCGTCGGTTCTATGGCCGTCCATAACATCGTCATCGTGGCGATCGCCCGACTGTTTCTGCAGGCTCGGCTTCACTCTCCCTATCCCCGCCAAGTCAACATCCATTCCGCCAACGGCATTGACCGCCAGCTCGTCGTCGTCGTCGTCGTCCTGCTGCCTAATCAACATGTCCATGTCCCGGTCGACGGCGTCGCCATCTATCCTGTCGCTCTCGTCTGCTGGAGGCTGAGGGGTGGGTGGCGAGGCTTCAGGTTGGCTTTGGTGGCTATGGCTGTGGCCGTTGTTGACCTGGCGCAGCAGGGCCTGGAAGGGGTCGGCGTCGGGATGGTGGTGGGCCGGCGAGAAGGGGGCGAACGGGTCGTGGGTTGGGTCGTGGTGGTGAGAGGATGGCTGGCTGATTATCTGGGGGTCTATGGGCTGGTCGTAGTCGGTGAGACTCATGTGGGAGGTCTCATTGTGGTGATGATGGTGGTGATGGTGGCCGTTATGGTGGTACGTAGAATGCAGTGTGTTGCCGTGCGACTGGTCCTGCAGCATCGGGCTATGTGTGTTTGGCAATGTGCTGGATGTGTGGAGTGCTTCTGAAGGTGACATGATGGTCATGGAAGCCGGGTCGGCATATGCCAGAGTGGAGGGTATTGCGTACGTAGAGGCGGTTAGCTGGTGAGATTTGGACGTTTGGTGCATCATTTCATGGACTCCATTCACACTAGACGTCATTGAGCTTGGTATTGATGTCGGTGGATACTGGTTGGTTGTTGTGATATCCGGTGGAGGTGAGGGTGCGTTGAGTGCTGTCGCCAGGAACGTTCTTGGCTCGCCAGATCTGGCAGACAAAAGGGACTGGTGCGATTCCGAAAAAGTGACGCCGTTATTACTGGTGCTCCGTTGCAAAGGTGTATTATTGTTGGGTACTTCTGACAAGACAACGCCATTGTGAAAGCCGCCCCCTGCCCCTGAGCCAACCCCAGCCGCAACGACGCTTGCAGTTCCCGTACTCGTAGAAGACGCAGAGTTGCTAGGCGTCTTCCCCAGCTCTTTGCACTCGGTGCAGTTCCTTATCACGTCCGACACGGTCTCCTTGATACGGCTCCAGTGGTATCTCTCGGCAATGCTGGCGGTGGTGCGGTTGATGCCCCCGTGCTGCTGCACGTGTACCTCGCGTGCAATCTCGTACTGCCGGCGCGGGTCCGAGATGACCTCCTTGCCCTTGAGCATGAGGCGGTCATCTTCAAGCAGCTTGTAGTGGGTCGCGGCGCTACGAAGTCTGCTTTTCTCGGCGCGGTCAGCCCCGTTGGGATATTTGCCGTACTTGAGGTAGAACTTGATCTTGTCGAAACGCTCTTCACTCACGAAGTCCTCGCCGTCCTGGCCGACCAGGTCGCGCCCGTATATGATGGCGTCAATAAGCTGTCCCGGGTAGCTCTTGAGGCTCGCGCAGCCCTTGACGCGGCCGATGCGCTTGAAGCCGAGGCCGTCCCAGATCTTGCACGATGCGACGTTGGTTTCGTACACGAGGTTGAAGACGGAGTAGGTGTAGCCCAGCTTGGGAGCCCAGTCAAGGTACGTCTCACCCATCAGGCGACCGACACCACGGTTGCGTGACGCGTCGGTGACGAGAAAGCCAGCGTTGCAGACGTGGCTAGATCGGCCGGGGTAGTTGGGCTTGATGTAAAAGCTTCCAAGACACTCGCGGGCCCAGTCCTTGCCTTCGATCACCTCTTCGGCACTGTTGATGCTTCCCAGGAGCATAATGCCACCAAAGTTCTGGAACCAATAGGCAGC
The DNA here is from genome assembly GCA_004337975.1 of Pyricularia sp. CBS 133598. Lineage (NCBI taxonomy): Eukaryota > Fungi > Ascomycota > Sordariomycetes > Magnaporthales > Pyriculariaceae > Pyricularia > Pyricularia sp. CBS 133598. The sequence continues at coordinate 3,406,577 of CM014983.1, forward strand.
AAAGCGGTCAAAGGGCAACGGCTCGATCATGGGATAGGTATCGCCGCCCTCGATTTCCTTCTTGAACTGGTCGCTAAGGTACTGCAGCAGCGTCAGGGGCACCTGGTGTTGCGAAGCAAAAGGCACTATGGTTGCCACCGTCTGCCTGTCTCGGAGCGTCACTTGCCGGGGTACGATGGTAGATGGGAAAGATGGATTGAGCGGGTCAGGGTAGGGCGCTTCTCCGGACACGCGATAGATGGTCGGCGTGTCCGGGTCGTCCATTATTGCCGGCATTTTTTTGGGGGGAAGGGGGGCAGATATCCAGGCCAAGGTCTAAAATCGAGATTGCCCCGGTGCCGGTTTACGGACGGAGGTCTTTACCGGACGAACCCGGAAATGCGGGGATGGTTGACGAGAAGCCAGACCGCTGATCGCCAACCGACCAACCAGGGCACCTCAGTCAATACGAAGCCGGTTACCGGCTCCGTACGGCTGCAACACGGCCGAAATTAGCCATTCGCACTACAAAACAGGTTCAAGGGTTCATTGTCTTTTTTGTTTGTTTAAAGCTCCAACCTCACAACTGAACTTGATCACTTGCAACGGATGGAGCACATAAGCATGAAGTGAGGTATCATTACCCAGATAGGTAAGGTAGGTATAGTAAAGTAGGTACCTTCAGATGCGGTAAAAAAAATCTCTGTCTGATATGCACTTGCCGCTTGGCAGGGGACCAGAACCTGCAACCAGGAACGGAGCGAAGAAACGTGCAGGCTTTCTTCGGGCCCAAGAAACGGGTAGCGTTTTTTTTTTTTTTTTTTTTGCTGCCGATGCCCGTTTGTGGTTCGGTTGACTTGTCACAATTTACACTGGTGAGGAAAAGTGCACATGCGAAGATTTCAGTCCGGGTCTGCCGATACCAGTAGATTGTTGTCGAGTTTGGTTGGAGGGAAAAAAAAAAGGGACCAAAGTGGAAGCCAAAGATGGAAGAACCAAGAACCCCGCGTGATGACTAATGTAAGGAAGGTCCCTTACCATTGCAAAGCTTGCTTCGTTCAGACGACGGGGCGAAGGGGTCTTTCACGTGATCTCACCTGGATGCAGCTGCCCGGTGAGTTGCTTAGGTACCTAGGTACTTTTTGTTCCTAACCCTTGACAAACAAAGCCTTTGGTATGCTCAAAGTCTTGATCTGATGGTTGCAAGAAGCTTTGTCGGTTCTGAGCAAACAATAATAGCATTGTTCTTCCGTGAAACAATGGGAACTTTATCCACATGCTTCCCTCATACCTGCAAGGAACATGTCTATAAATTCATCGCATAACTAACTTTTCGTCACTTAGTTGTCCCATTTGATTAACATTGAATTTCAACACACTAAACCCAAAACGAAAACCTGACTAACAGCACCAAGACAGATAGGACCACTAGACTAGTTCTAACATACGATTAGATCCAGCAGCAAACATGGCATCCTCGGCATCTTCCACCTCCAGCACGGCCGCCTGCCCCGTCGAGGCAGCCAACATCGCGAGCCTGGTGGCTGCCTGGGAGCTTCGGCGCGCCGCATCGACCCTTTTGAACTTTTTGACCTCCCAGACCGAGGCCGAGGGGGCCGTTTCTTACGCGCTCCGTAATTACCGGGAAGCCGAAGAGGCTCGCGTGGCGGCCGAAGCAGCCACCACCACGCCGCTGTCCGAGGCCGCAATGCAGCGAATCGCCTTGGCGCAGGGAAGCAAGGAGGACCTGGTCGCGGCCTCCTTCAAATGCATGAATTTGGCATCAAGCACCCGGGGTGTGAGTCTTGTTGACATGCTAGTTCCTGACGACCTCGACTAAACCACGGCTTTTGCAAACGAGCCATCAGGTTGACTTGTTGGTGCCCAGGTAGGTTCTCGGCCCAGATCTCAAGACTCTGAGAAGTCAAATTATCTAGTAGATGTAGTCTGTATAGGAGAAAAAAAAAAGATTTCGTAGCAAATGCATGTATCACCCGAACGCCCAAAAGTCCATTCGGTTGCCCCTTGACAATAATACGCAGTTTATTCCCTCATGCCTCACGTCTTGAAATGTATCTACGACGAGACTCTTCTCGTTTCGGGCTAGAATGAGTACGTGATATTCTTGTATTAAGTCCGAGTTTGCTCATATTATATGAATATTCTTGCCCCAAGTCCCACAAGACGTCAAGTCAACAACCCAGTTGGTGCCAAATTAGATTGCAAGCTCTTGATACATCTTTGTTTAAGGAGACTGCGTCGCAGACACCATCCTATTTTACATTTCTTTACTCCTGTCACGAGGACACATCGGGCATCCACCCTGTATCTTGTCCTTCAACAACCTAGCATGTGTGACCTTGGACCTGACATGAAGTCGCCCGCCAACAGTCTCTGTCGCCCGGAAAGAATCCCCATTAAACAGCCCCTCTTTTCCACCGTTCGGCTGGTCTGGGTTTATCGTCTCCAACAAGTGTGAGAGGTGGAATACATGTCCACACGCAAACCCAACCAGTGTTTCCATATCCCACTCGTTGAAGGCCTCCAGGCACTTCGGGCAGTGTCCAGGAGTCCAAGATTTGGGAACCTTGGCCACCGCTCCAGATGCATCCGGATCGGCAACTGGCGCGGAACCTTGTGCAGATGCCAAAGCCTTGTCTAGAGCCGCCGCTGCTGCGTCTGCTACGTCATTTCCGCTGCGACCCGTTGTGTTTGCGTCCATCTGTGTCTGGTCCATGGGCGCAACTTCAAATTTGACGCCGCGTCGCTGACCACTACGTAGCGTGGCCTGGGCCCCAGAGACTTCGGATCTCAGGACGCGGGCGACTCCCGATGAGATGCTGTGCTGTATTTCGTGCTCCTTCATGATGTGGGTTAAGCCTTCCCGCAAACCTGGAATCTCCAAGCCCTCAGGGATCCGTCGTACAAGCGTGATTGGGTCGATGGCCGTCCCGACCTCTTCTAACAGCGCCCTGATAAATCGCGGCTTGTCCATACTGTAGTTGAGCAGGTCCTCCCACAAGTCTGGATCGTCTTGCGTCTTGGCGAAAGCGATTGCACGGCTGACGTCGGCGAGCCGGTCAATGATGAGATATAATGCTCGCTTCATTTGACCCGTCTTTGCGTACAGATACACCAATTCAGGTATAAAGTTGTGTTCCTCGCACACTTTTTCTGCCTTCTCAAACGAGTAAGATAATGAGTGCTCAAGAAACTCCATCAGTAATGATCGATCATATGTCGCAAACATCTGCACAGCAAGGTCTGCGAAATCATCGACAAGCGACCTGCTGTCGTCAAGCATCCGCTCGCGGGCTTCAGCCGCACCCTCTTGGCGGTGAGGACCAACCCCCTGCCCGGTCCACAAGCCGCGGATGTAGAAGAAGAGATAGGCGTGTAGGTCCTCCCGCTCTTGTAGCTGCGAGACCACAACCTCAGGCTTGACCAAGCCATTTTGTGCCTCATCAACCAGCAAAGTGATAGCTTCAGAAGTTGCCGCTTCTACCTCCTCGAGGCTCATTTTGGTCTCCATACCCGACGGTAAGCGCAGCAAGATAAAGCTGGGAATATCGTCAACAACCGCATCGGCAAGATGACCCTCTCTGATGAGACGGAATGCGTTTTCTGCATCCTGAAGTCGGATGTTGCATTTCAATGCTTCCCGCAGACGCCCATTGGCTTCGTGGAGTCGAGCTAGGCTTTCCATGACAATGCGCCAGTCACGTCCCTTCTCTCCATCTTCAACACTATCCTCCCTTACGTCGCGGTATTTGAGCTGATTTTCCAAAGTTGTGGCAATGGTGTTGGCATCAAACAGCTCCACAGGCCAACGGTCCAGTAATTCCCGGAAACGTGGTTTGTCTTCTCTCAGATAGTGACCAAGCATGACCTCGTAGACCGACCCATCTATGGGGGGACGCATCGGTTCGGTCGGCACGTAGTTGACTATCTCGTCAAACTTGTCGGCTCCCGCAAATGTCCAGATCCACTTCTCCCAGCGTTCGGAGTTTCCGAGCACTTTGGCTGCAATTTGGCCGGCTTTGACCCAGTCGCTGTCCTCGATGAGATCTTGCAACCACAGCTCGCCGATCCTTCTCTTTTCCCTGGCGACTGAAGAGTTAAACGCTCGGCTCGCCGCATCTACGGTAGACGTAGTATCGTCAAACAAGTCATCCGAGACTTGGGTTGACCTCTCGGCGGTGGGTGTGGCAACAAGATCAGAGACGCTCGGGGAAGTAGCCATGATTTCGGGATGTTCGTCAAGTAGCTCCCACGCGGCTGGGTATTCCTGATGTTCCACCAGCCACGTGAGATGGTCTCCCAAATCTCTTTTGGTAGCCAAGACACAGTCGTATGGACTATGCATAAATATTTTGGGACCGGGAGTTTCGAGCGAAGGATGTACTGCCTGAGTCTGCAGTTTGAAGGGAGCTTTGATACTACTTCCCGCCATGCTGACCTTTGAGCCTGAAGCTGCGTCATTGCTGTGGCCACTCCGTATGCTTGCTCCGGAGCTGAACAGCATTTTGGGGTTAATGGCAGCATTCCACATGTCTGTCCCAAACCCTGCCAGTGCTTCCAAGGCACTCTTTGATGAAGCAACGGCTTCTTGGTTTTGTGCAGGTAGAACTCCTAGGTGATAGTCGCTCGCCGACAGTCGCTCATATCGGCTAATGCTGAGACCGTCCTTGTATATCTCTGATTGCGATTTCAAGTCGATCAGCCTCAGCTCTGGGGGTTGATTATTTTGCCTGCGCCTTATTCCCCCTGACGGCTCACTGCTGTTAGAGGCAGCCGACGGTCGTGAACGGTGACCTCGGGATTGTGTTGGTGTCTTTTCCCCATCGTCATCGTCATCTTCATCTTCATCCTCGTCCTCTGGTAAACAGTATGCGAGAATCAGCAAAAGGCTTTGGGTATATAAGGAAATTCCGGAAATGATGCAGTCCATGCGTAGTCTGTATAGGAGAATAGTCAGTATCGTGAGGCTCGTAAGGCTCGTAATAGCGGGTGCTCCTGAGAGACGCATACTTTTGATGTATTTCAGCTCTGCCCACGGACTTTTCGCCCGCGTTCTTCCCCACCCCCATTCCTCCAGGGTGAACGTGGATCACCCATATCGTGCCTCCCCAGCCAACCACTAGTTTCTCGATAGTCTTGTCATGTTTCGACTGTTGTTGTTTCAGCTTCGCTGCTGCTGGTGATAGGGCACCAGATGAGGCTTGGTCGCTTCTACTCTCGCCGACCAAGGTTGCGTCCGCGGTGTCATCCACCTCGACGGCCTGTTCATCCATCCATTCAGCCCGACCCCTCCATGCGCTTGCCATGGCATCCCACTCTGAGGACTGTGGCCGATCAATGTGGCCGATGCGCTTCCAGGCGTCGTCTGCATCTGCGCTATCAAGTTTGATCTTGGACCTCATGATCTTGATGCCGTGTTCGTTCAACCAAGCAACGTACTTGCCAGAAAGTGACCATTTGATTGTGCTGATGGTACCCTCTCCCGAGTGAAGCACGGTATCCTTGCCCGCATTACCCGCTAGACCTATGGAACCTAGCCAGCTCGATGCCGTCGCTGCAGCTGTACCAATCGTCGTGGAGTTGCTCTTTCCGGTCTGTCCACCCACAGTAAGGATCAAACTCCCAGCGAGACCTCCTGAGAGATAAGTCTTGTCGCTTTTATACTCGGGGGATAGCGCTACTGCCTGAACTGGTCGCGCAAAATTGCGAAGTTGTACATCCCTTCTCTCCATAAGCGACTGTACGCATACGTTTCCATCCATGGACGAAGTAGCGATATGAATATGGTTCGACGGCATGTTCGGAACCGGAGGAGCCTCTCTCGGTTTCCTGGACGCTGCGGCGGGAGACGCCTCTGAATGTTTTGATGCTGGCAGGCGCGAGCTTCCGGCTTCGCTGTTCTGTGGCGTGGCCTTGAGAGCATCGGGTCTGAGGGATGATACTGGAGGTGGACATGGTGAAATCGAGACCGAAGTGACAGATGCCGAGTGTGCATGATATACAAGTAGTGTTTGGAAAGAAGGCAATTGTACAACATGCTATATTCTTGTCAGTAAGCAGATCGCCTGGACAATAAATACGGGGGAGCATCTTACAATGTTTCCACTATGGGTGCCGATAATCTACACAGCGCAAAAGGGTCAGTTAGCGACTCATCATGGAAGAAGAAATAACTACCCCGGCAGAAATATTCGCATTACCATTTTGTCGCCCGCAACAAGAAACGAACTCGTGGCATCACCATTCTTGTACACGGCGCCCAGATTCTGGGTCAAACGAGTGTACTTCAACCGCGGCTCCTCCTCTTCCTCATCATCCTCCTCATCTTCATCGTCGTCGTTGTCGTCTTCATCGTCATCCTCTTCCTCCTCACTCTCGTCGCCATCTTCGTCAGGTTTTGACGCGACTCTGCTGAGCGTGCTTTCAGCGGCGCGTTCGTCGCTTACGGCAACCTCCGGGGGTTGTGACGGGGTTTGGGGCGACGAATCGGTATGGTCGCCTATTGACTGCTTGCCGTTATTGACATTGGAAGTCTCCTCGTCGGACATGGCGATGGCGAGACCAGACACAGCCTCTGCGCATTGCGTAGCTTTCAAACTATTGTTGAGATGAAGCCCTCGACGGACAGAGCTCGACTACGTCAAGACACCAACCTATCGAAGGAGCTTGGGATGGTACCTTTGTAGCGACATTAGCACCTATGCTAGAACTAGTTCAAGCTCTAGATCACTGGCCGAGGCCCGAAGCTACGTCACGGCCCAAGCTGTGCGTGCCTCAGGCGTGAGAATCCACTAAAGTCGCGCCTATCCAGGGTCGCAACCAATCATAGTGTACCCCGCCAACCTTATTCATTGGGCAGCTGCAGGGTCAGGGTCAAGGTCAGGGAAAGCGCGTTGTGGATTGATCAGATTGTTGTGCGATGTTTGACGCGAATTGGGATGCAGCGACCTTCCCAGTCGAGCTGAGTCCTTCCGTATCAAAAAGCTTCAGGCTCTCTCTCTCTCCACAGGGTCCTCGGAAAGCTCCAATTAGCCCTGCACTATATTGTGAATGACATACCTACCTAGTCTGTCTGCAAGCCGTCGTCTGGCTCTCCACAGGGTCTATCCGCAGAAGCAATTATTCTAGCTCCAGAGGCAATCATTTTGACTCTTGTAGCTGTTCACGTACCCCTCCTCGGAGCCTTGCTCAGCTGAAGCTTATGGAGCCCATCAAGGCAAGATGGCTTCGGTGACCTCGTTCGGGATTCACCAGCCAACAGGACTAGGTCATGCCATTAGCGAAAATATTTTGCCGCTCGACCCTTCACCAGATCTATACAGCTGGGAGATCTTCCCAGACACCTCCCAAAGCGAGCATGATGGCGAGGACGAGCTTTTGGTCACTAAAACTACAGTCCTATGGTCTCGGGGTGGTATTTTTAGGAAGAGCTTCAATTTTGCAGCCGAAAGCGAATCGATAAATCAAGCTCTGATTACACAATTTCCCACTCCCGAAGGAGACGCGGGGACCTCATCCCCCCAACATGGCGAACCTACACAAGACAACACTCCGTCACTGTCCAAGGCGCTTGTGGTGTTCCTCAAGACTCAGGCTCACATATTCTTCCTATCTGGTACCAGCCATGTAGTCCACATGCCCTTCGAGGTCGAGTGTGCCTGCGCCGCACCGGTCGGAGTTATCATCCAACGCAAATCTCAAGCCGACAACTCCTCGCCGATTGCTCTCAAGTTCCCTCGTGTGCCGCCCAACTCATTCATCTCCCCTCATGTTTCCCCGGTTTCACAGCGAACTACGCAGCTGCAGTTTTCGACCGAAGGCATGGGGAAGCCCAAGACTTTGCCCCTTGGACTGAGTTCCACGCTCGAAGATCTGCTAGAACCGAGCATGCATATCAACGAGTCACAGTGGCCTCGTTTGGTGTGTCTGACAGATCCCTTCTCGGAGCTCGGTCTGGTAGTCACGCAGCCGGACAAATCCATGAAAAGCTACAAGCGCAGGAGCACCCCGAAGACCCCCTTTCTGGACCCGGCAGAGGAAATCCTACATATCGAAACAGTCCGACAGCCTGGACAGTCGGCATGTGACGACACAGAAGACCTGGTTTTGGCTATAACTGTCAATCGCGAGGCGAGCAATTACACCATCTGGAGGCTTGCATATCTAAAACCTGATGATATCCTTACACGGCGCTCAAAACCCAAGCCAAGCGGAGGTCGCAGGAGGAGTTCGATGCAGCCGGGACTAAGTGGTGCCACCAGTCCTGTCAACACAAACTTCCGCGAGAGCATCGGTGCCCAAATACCTATGAAAAAGACAAGGAGGAGTGAACGTGTTGAAAAATCGTTGGAACAAGCCCTCTCAATGGATGGTGACACAGGAGGCGAGGTGACAAGGCGCCAGTCTCGTCGCGTCAGCTCTCTCCTCGCAAGAGCCGACCTCTCAGCGTCGCACGAGCGTGCGTCGTTTGCCAACGAGTCGATGATAACCCATCCAGGCGGCCGGAGAATAGACTCCCGCAGCAGTTTACGAGGCCGCGCTAGTGGCAGCTATATGCCTCTAAACGTCAGCGGTAGCTACAGCGTAAAAAACAACGGCTTCTTGGAGGCACCTACTTCTGACATATTGGAGTCGTTACGGACTGGAGGTGACTTTGATGGATTCCAGAACATCGGGTTGGATGATCTAGACCTCGTTGACGGCCTGTCCAAAGAAATTCACATGAACAAGATCCACAGCATTCCTATGGACAACAATAATGTTCGCTATTCCCTCTCGAGTCGTCCGGCTCGAAGTCAGTGTAAAGTTTTTGTCGTTGTCGGTCCGCCGTTCGCAGTTGATGAAGATAATCGCACATATCTTTTGATTGGCATCCAGGACCCGGTCGACAAAAGATTGCAGCTTCAAGCTCTACATGTGCAGACGCGGAAACAAAAGAGTAAACCAAAGTCAGCCATCAAGTACGGAGCCAAGCGAGCAGTTCCTCCGGATTCAGATATGGTGATAACTTGGGGCCCTTTGAGGAGAGCCCAAAGTGTCGTGGATTCGTGCAAAGTTATAGACGGCGATCAGTCTATGATCCTGATACTGTCAGAGGACATGGCCGGTGAACGCGAGCTGAGCATACAGGGTCCATGGAGCGAGCTGACCAAAGTCACCCTACCCCTCCTTTACTATGACAACATTCACAGTCTTGAGTTTGCTGGTCGCTACGACGACAAGAAACGGAAGGGGAGGAGGTCCATCGGCGTTGGCCTTTCTGGTGCGCAGCTGGAGGCGGTTTGTCATAGCAAGGCACACGGTATGGTGGATATCCGCGACAAGGCTGGTATTTTCCATCGGATTCAAATCAAACTCGAGCCTACAGTGCCTCAAGCCCGACAGCTGCTTGACGTCTGCCGGAGCATCTTGCCCGATTCGCATGGAGAGCGTATGCTAGCTGGCTGGTGGCATATCATGCAATGGATGGCTGAGAATCATGAGGGCCAAGTTACCAACGTGGAATGGTCTTGCTGCGTCATTGAGCTCTTCATCTTGTTTCTCGCGCTCGACTCAGTAAATGTCTCCCAAGACTCTCAGAGTGAATCTCACATCACAAGAAATACAACGTCAACAAACAACTCTAGCAAATGGAATCAGATGCAGGAGTTTGAAACTCCCCGCTCACTGGTCTCTCCTCCATGGATGCAATCCAAGGGTTGGCGTTGGCTTCTGGAAGAGCCACAGTATGCATCGCTTGTAAGCCAGGATGGTAGCCATGCGAGCATTCAGGCGAATGATTTCATTGAGCAGCATATACAACTCGCAAGAGAGTTCATGACAAGCGCGACTGGTGTCCAGCTGGTCGGAAAAGATGGTTATCTGCCAACTGCCACTGGGCGCAGTCTTGAATCAAGAAGAAGCGCGGCCTGGAGCATTATGATGGGTCTTCATCTCATACTCGAGGAGAAGAAATTGAACACCTTGGACTCGGAATCTGTATTTCCAGGCCCTGCTGATGTAAGAGTAGTCGCCTGTCAAATCGCAAGGTGGCTGAAGTGGCACGATTTCGTAGAGCTTTATGAACTTGGCATACAGACTGGAGTTGATTCTAGTCGTGACTCAGGTAAGCAGGATTTTCTTTCCAGGAGGCTACAAATGAAATGCTCTTCTAATCCCGATTTTACGTTACAGACTTGGATTTGAGCCCTCCCTTGCCGAAGCCTGAGAAGATTCCTTCGATACTTGACTGGGTTCAAGAACAGCTCGGCGGTATCAGCGGTGAACCCTTTCCAACTCTTGCGGACGTTTATTCGACTGCAACACAGAGTCATAAGGACGGCTTAGATGACCGCAGGTGGAGCAATATCACCCCCCGGACTCTCATGCTGCGAGACTTTTTCAGATCTCTCGCTTCTACAAGAGGTCATGCTGAGACCGTGGAGACTTTGCACAAGTGCGGGATTACTGGCGAGGTCTTAGAAACCCTACCTGAAGCTATAGCTACGCCGCTTAGAGATGCCATATCCATGTGTCAATCTCACCCTCCACAGCATTGGCCAAAGCAGCTCCTCGAGCTGGTCAACCGTACTGATATTAGCTTAATTCTTCAGCCGGATCGGCTGTTCCGAGACACTGTTCTCTGTAATAGTGTAAGTCCTTGGAATCCAGCCCCAAACTTTACACACAATGCTGCCCGTTTACTTACACATGCATACCAGAATCCATCACATGTTGCTCAGTGGGACCTGCAGTTGATTTGCAGGAATTTGGAAGATTTCAGCAGCCAGGGCCTGGAGGATGGCGAAGGGAACGAACGTCAAGCGGTTGTTCGCGCCCTGTTCAAAGACGACCGTCGTCTCAACGAGGCCCAGAACCTGCTGTCGACCAACAAGCCCAGGGTTCTGCGGCTCGAACCAAATCCGAAATGGACAGACGCAGAATACCTCGAGAAGCAGAAAGAGCTCGTTACTACGATAGCGACGGGGACACTGGCAATACCTGCCGGGCGAGGAATGCTGTATTACTCATTGCGCTTCCCACTCCTGACACAGAAATTCCCAATCAGTGGATTCCAGTTAAGCTGCAATCTCAAACCGGCAAACGTGTCTGTCAGCGTGGACAAATCCCTGTTCACTGAAGAAAAGGTCAATTGGGCCTTTTTTCACCAAGGAGTAGCTGCAGGACTTGCTATATCACCCCAGGCCAAAGGAATCGATACCTCATGGATTCTTTACAACAAGCCAGGCAACGATTTGAATCATAGACATGCAGGCTTCCTTTTGGCCCTCGGCCTCAATGGACACCTCAAGTCAGTGGCCAAATGGGTAGCTTTCAAATATTTGACACCAAAGCACACCATGACTTCTATAGGGCTGCTTCTGGGACTTGCGGCATCCTATATCGGAACCATGGATTCTCTGATCACACGACTTCTCTCAGTTCACGTCACAAGAATGCTCCCACCAGGTGCTGCAGAGCTCAACCTGTCACATCTCACTCAGACGACAGGCATAATGGGCATCGGACTATTGTACTGCAACACACAGCATCGTCGAATGAGCGAGGTTATGATGTCAGAGATCCAGTACATCGATGACGAAGATGAAGAAGATCCCCTGCGAAACGAGGGTTACAGACTTGCGGCTGGCTTTGCCTTGGGTTTCATAAATCTAGGCAAAGGAGCTGATCTGAAAGGACTACATGACATGCGGCTAACAGAAAAGCTTCTAACAGTGGCATCCGCCGCAAAGAGGGTCGAAGTGGTCAACGTTCTAGATCGATCAGCTGCCGGCGCCGTCGTGGCCCTAGCACTCATCTTCATGAAGACAGAAGATCCGATTGTGGCACGCAAAGTGGATGTCCCAGACTCAATCTTACAGTTCGACTATGTACGCCCAGACATGCTCCTCTTACGAACTGTTGCGAAGAACTTGATTCTCTGGAGCAAGATCGAGCCGTCGATTGACTGGGTGCATGGCAACCTCCCTGCAGAGTATCGCAAGATGCACCGCTCTTGGCCTGCGTCCACCCTCAAGAGCAGCGATTTGCCTTTCTTTGCCATCATGGCAGGTCTTTGTTTTTCCATGGCACTGCGCTACGCAGGCTCGGCTAACGAGCGGGTTCGCAATGTGCTGGTCCACTACTTGGATGGCTTTTTGCGAGTGATGCGACAGCCGGCGACTACTTTTGATGCACAGATGGCAAGGGGCAACGCGCGTATGTGCGTGGATGTCCTGGCTCTTTCATGTGCAACTGTCATGGCCGGTACAGGTGATCTCACGGTCCTACGACGACTGCGCTCACTTCACGGCCGTGATGACACTCATACGACTTATGGAAGCCACATGGCTGCCCATCTTGCTGTTGGCGCTCTTTTCCTGGGCTGCGGAACTATGACCTTTGGCACGAACAACCTGGCCATTGCAGCACTCCTTGTCGCGTTCTACCCGCTATTCCCAGCGAATGTGCAGGACAATCGGTCCCACCTACAAGCTTTCCGCCACTTCTGGGTATTAGCTACGGAGCCGAGATGCCTTGTGGTGAAGGACATGGCGACGGGCCAGCCGATTTCCGTACCCATAATGATCCAGCTCAAGCAGACAACCGAACCTGTTACTACAACCACAGCGTTAGACGTCAAATCGGGTGCTAAGACAAAGAGTGATCAGGCCCAACCCGCTGAAGTCAAGGCTCAGAAAAAGAGTTCGAAGCAGCAAAAGTCTAGTGATCCACTGGCTTCCACAACCGCTTCCGACTCGTCAAGGCCTCTCACTCATCTACTCATACGACGTAATACCCCTTGTCTCCTACCCCCATTGGAAGACATTGCATCAATTCGTACCGACGCTGCGGCATTGGGGTACTGGGACTTGACCATAGATTTCACTACATCCAACCCGGTCTTCAAGGACAGCAGCACATCAGGGTCAGCTCCTCGAGCGCCAAGAAGTAATGCCAGAGGCGAGAAAGGCAAATCTTTGAATGCGGATATTATGACGGCCTTCCGCGCCAATCCTTGTTTGCATCTTCGCCGACGGCCGGCTCGCGACAGTGTCTTCGGGGCAACATTGCAAGCATTGGGAAGGTGTGACGACGGCGCTTTGGGTGGTATTGATGCTGGGTCTGCACGGGCCGGGGCAGCTGCCGGGAGACAGATGACAAGCTCCATTAGGGCTGGCAAGGCTGATGTAGACCCGCTCGAATGGGTATTCAGCCTACCATCTCTCCGAGGACTCACACATGCGGAACGTGCTGTGGTACTAGATCGATGCGCCGTTGGTGACGAGGGCTCCAGCGCCGTTGATGCAAGGCTTGTACTTGAGGAGGCACTGGAGGCTGGCGGACGTGATGAACTTTTAGGTCTCCGGTTACTGTTTGACTGGGCCGAAAAGAGGCGCGCTGCTACGATCCGGGACAAGGCGACAAAGACAGCTCAAGTCAAAATAACGCATGGCAAGGGTAAAGGGGTACAAATTTCAGAGCCTGCGCGGACCATCAATGACGACGCTTTATCGGAACCTATCGGCGATGGAGTCGCGAGTGAGAACGGCTGGTGGATGAGAGATAGTGTCATCGAAATGCTGAAGGGAAAGGCATGGCTGGCGAGCCAGGGCAGAAGATAACGGCGATGACGAAATGAAACAATAACAGATGGGACATATTTGAGCGTACCAACACATACAATAAGAAAACAAAGAATAAAGTACCCGTGCTTTGTGCCTCCATCAACTTGCTCAAAATCCGATTGGTGAATCTCAATGCCTACCATACAAACGTTGGTTTACATGTGAGCAAGGCGTGACAGTGTGGCTTACACGTGTAGGGCTAAACAGACGGCACTGATCAACGGCAGTACGGTTCAATAGTCATTTCTGAAAACAAAACGTCTGGCACGGACTTTGGCAGCCTGGGGAAGGCCGGAGCTACATATCCGCCGCTGGCAACCAGCCAAGCCAGCATGCAAGGGCCAAAGAAAAGAAGGTTTGGACGGTGCCTGGGATGCCACACTAAAAGACCATGGAGGCGCTGGATCCGGCACAGCCCTTGAGACTGCCTAGGCTGAGAAAAGGTGCCACAGGTGCCACAGCACTTGGCTCGAGGACATGGCACTCGATCTGGCAACGGTCCCGATCGCCTAGCTCAGAGCCGGGGGATATCTGGCTCAGCTCTGCAAACTCCTTGTAGATATGATAGCCACCGGCATCACGATTGACCATCAGCTCTGGTTGATATACCTCTAAATGCCTGATACAATGCTTCAGGGTGGCGCCTTCAGTCGAGCGAGCTTCTCGACTATACAATTTCAGGCACGGATTTTGCGCCTCTAACAAGAGACTATTGGCTGTCTTTGTCCTTTTGTATATTCAATAGTTTGGTTTCAGTCAGCGATGGAGAACGAAAGCCATTGTTGTTTTATTCAGAATCAACTATAGCAAGCTTACAGTGATGTTGCCACCGTAAGGAGAGCGTGATTTGGCGATGGAGATCACTGATATAAAACGCCAAGATCATCGCGATGATGTAGAAAGTTTAATATACCAGGCTGTAATAGAACACTCATCACACAGCAACTAGAACTATCAACCTCCCTACTCTGGTTTGATTCTGACGGTACCGGTAAGAGCAACAGTCATCATGGCTTCATACAAGTCCCTATTCATGCTCCTCTCGGCCGTCGCATTTGCAAATGCGCAGCAGTACAAACTTGTCAAGAGCTATGACAGGTCGACCAACTTTTTTGACTTTTTCAACGTTCGGGATGTACGTTGTTGGGCAGTACTTTCTTATTATTTTCTTCCCAATGCTTTTACTTCTATGAGAATTCCACGAGAACATGTAACTGACACGCAGGGCCTTTTCCCAAAACGCAACGACACAGCGCGCGTTTTTCAACAACCTCGGATATGGGACGGGCGACCCAACGAGCGGTTTTGTGGACTATGCCACCAGGCAGGAGGCGCTCAGCAGCGGCCTGATGGCGTACCGTGGCAACCAGATGTACATTGGCGTGGACAGCACCAGCACGGTCCCGGTCAACGGCAGGGGCCGCAAGAGCGTCCGGTTGGAATCGCGCGAGACGTTTAACGGCGGGTTGCTGCTTGCTGATATTGCTCACATGCCCGGGAATGCTTGCGGTGTTTGGCCTGCACTGTGAGTCTCCCTTTTGCAACCAAGACATTCCAGACTGGGGCATCCACATATCGTTCCACAGTCGGATAGAATAAGAGACTGGGGCTTTTATGCTGACTCCCTGGTTGGCTGTCTGACAAGCTGGGCATACAACATGAACGAGAACCCGATCAGCGAAATCGACTTTCTCGAGGGCAACGGCTGGACAGGACAGGCTGAGAACACAGTCTCGCTGCACACGTGTGGCAGGTGTACATTTCCCAACCTCAAGGGCCCGGAGTTGAGGAGAGACTGTGATCTCAAGGGATGCGAAGGGACGCCGAGCAATCCGTAATCCATCGTTATTATTGAAAGGGCAAGGGTGTTTTGCCTTGGTACACAACAACATCGAACTGACGTTTTTTTTTTCTTTTTTTTTTCCTTTCTTGTTTGCAATTTACAGTGCCGGCTGCGGAGTCAATGGTGCAAAAGGTTCCTTTGGAACCGGGTTCAACAACGGCGGTGGTGGCATATATGCCCTCCTCCTCGACACCACGGGGATCCGAGTCTGGTTCCTGCCCCGCAACAAGATCACGTCCGACATCACATCGGGGCGGCCCAACCCGTCGCTGTGGGGGACGCCACAGGCCGACTTCCGGTCCAGCTCGTCTTGTAACGTGGGCAGGATTTTTAAGGACTTGACGATTGTAAGAACATTATCGAACTTTGACTTGGGATCAAAGGGTTTTTTTTTTGAAAGCTGACTTGTTGCAATTCGAAATGGTCACAGATCATCAATACAAGCTTCTGCGGTGCCATCATGTACGACTACAAGGCGCAGATGGAGGGTTACCCGCAGTGCGGTTCGGCACCTGGCAGTTCGTGCAACGCCTACGTGGGTGCCAACCCGCAGGCTTACAAGGAGGCCTATTGGCTGTTCAACTCTATCAAGATGTACAAGTAGAGAGAAAAGAGGGGGAGGATGATTGAATGTTTCTGCATGAGAAGGAATGAGAAATGAGACATGATATGACGGGAGTGTTTTTTGTTGTTTATGGCTTTTTGTTTTAGGTTTTGTAAAGTATGAAAATCGGGTACGAATGAATTAATTGATCGACGATCGAATTTTGGAGTTCTTGTTCTCATATTAAATTACAAAATATCATCGAACAAACACAAACACAACAAACAGCCCAGGGCAAAATACGAAAGTGGACATGATTTACAGTAGTAATTCATTTCGTGGTATTTCATCAGGGGGAAGACCCCTCTACTCTCCGTGCTGCCCGGGCAGGTTTGATTGGTGTTTATGCAGCAGATTGGATCCACCTGCCTACTGCGTCTTGTGCCGTCTAAGAATCGACAGGCTCCCAAATCTCGTGTTGCCCTGCGTCTCCTCGATGGTGGGTACCATCAGTAGGTCTTGGCGCTTGATCCTTGGTGCGAAGGCATCTTGATCACGCACTCACTTCTCTTGGAATCCGACCCCGGCAGCGTCCGCTTCTCCGGAATAGGCAAATCTCTACGTCTATAGTTTTCAATAGTGGGAACGGATCGATTTAGATTAAAACCAGCACGATCGACACCATGCCGTTCTCCACAGGTATTTGGAGCTTCTTTTTTCTCTCTCTCTTTCTTTTGTCTTCACCTTCCTCGGTCTAGACTAGTCAATCGTTTCACCGACAAGAGCCTTCTGCTAACCAAGGCACCATGAGGATCTCAAGTCTCCTGGGCGCTGCCCTGTTCGGCACTTTTGCCACAGTCGCAGCCACGTCCACCACGGTCCAGGGCTCCTTTGTCGTCGAGCTCCAGGATGGTGAGACCCCCGAGGCCTTGTACCAGACCCTCTCCCGCGAGGATGGCCTGGAGACGCAGGAGCGCAGGAGGTTTACCTCGAAGCTTTTCAGCGGCGCCTCCTTCCAAGTTTCTGGCCCTGGGGGAGACTCTTCGCGGCTCCTAGATATCATCAAGTCCAAGCCCACGGTCAAGGCGGTTTGGCCTCTGCGGGCCATGACCATTGACCGAGGTGAGGAGGACAAGAAAACCAGTGGCACGGTCCCGGCTGAGCAGCCCCTGGATATCATTAAACGCCAGGCCGCCGACGGAAACAGCAGCGATGTCGACACTTTCAGGCCGCATATAGACACCCAGATCAGCATGTTGCACGCCAAGGGCATCAAGGGCAACGGCAAGCGTGTAGCCATCATAGACTCGGGCGTCGACTGGAAACACCCGGCTCTCGGTGGTTGTTTCGGTCCCGGTTGTGTGATTGAGGGAGGATGGGACTTTGTCGGTGACGCCGATTTCGAACCTGGAGTAGATGTACCGGTTGAAGGTCAGTCCTCAGCTTGCTAATTGTTAGAGAACAACCCTTTACTAACATGATTGTATTAGATCCTGACCCTTATGACAGCTGCGAGGGCCATGGAACCCACGTCACGGGCATTATAGCTGCCCAGCCTAACCCGTACGGCTTCACCGGTGGGGCCCCAGGTGCCAAGATCAGAATGTACCGTGCTTGGAACTGCCACCAAAAGTCGAATACTGAAATTTACATTGCCGCCTTCCTCCGTGCTTTCGATGAGGGCGCCGACATCATCTCGCTTTCTGCCGGACAAGACGGAGGCTGGGAGAACGAGCCCTGGGCCATGGTGGCCAGCCGCATCGCAGACGCCGGTGTGCCCGTGGTTGTCGCTGTGGGTAACGACGGCGGCTCTGGCATGTTCTACACCTTGAACCCCGCCGCCGGTCGCAGCGTCACTGGTGTGGGCTCTGTTAGGAACACTTTGCTTCCGGAGCTGGTCGCTGCCGGCTCCTACTCGACTGCAGAACAGCAGAACGTCACATTTGCCCTCCACCAAGGCACCCCGACCTTTCCTCACGAGATGACCCTGCCCCTGTGGGCCGTCGGTAACGATACGACCTCTGTTAATGACGCCTGCAGCCCGCTCCCCGACGATACACCAGACCTTAGCGATAAGCTTGTGCTGCTGCGAGTACCCGATTCCCGCGCTACTCGATGCTATCCCTTGGACCAGGCGGCGAACATTCTCGCCAAGGGAGGACGCTACATGGCTTACTACGTGCAGAACAATGAGTGAGCAAAACTTTCCTGTCTACCGGTGGATCTCTTACCGGGTGCGTTCAACTAACATGGTTGTGTCTCTCGCAGCTCTTTCAACGATCAGTTTGTTTACGCCCAAGGCATCTCGGGCGTTTTGTCGGTTGCGCCCTTTCAGGGAGCTCAGTGGATCGACCTCCTTAACCGTGGCATCGGCATCAACGTCACAGTCCCAGGTCCCAGTGCACCCAACACCACTGTATGTGTTGTCTACATCGCCCCCCTTAATAGCTGGAGACATAAAGCTGACTCTGCATCTCCCTAGCTCATTGAACTTGAGAACAAAGTCTCGGGAGGCTACATGAGCACCTTCACTACGTGGGGGCCTACCAACCAGCTTAATTTGAAGCCCTCGGTCGCGGCGCCCGGTGGAAGCATCTTCGGAACATTCCCCTTGGCCTTGGGAGGATACCGCGTACTGAGTGGAACGTCGATGGCCTGTCCGCTCACCGCAGCTGCCTTTGCGCTTGTGGGTGAGGTCAGGGGCTCCCTGGATCCCAAACTGATCGCCGGCCTGCTTGGGTCGACCGCCAAACCCTTGGTATGGTTTGACGGTACCAATAGCTACCCGGATAAGCTTGCTCCCGTTGCCCAGCAGGGGTATGTACTACCATTCCCACCCCACGCTACCACCATCATTTCTCTAACATATGTTTGTATTCTAGCGCCGGTATCATTCGAGCGTTCGACGCGGCATACTCAAAGACGACCCTCAGCGAGGCCAACTTCCCCTTGAACGACACGGAGCACTTCGTAGGCACTCACAAGTTCACCATCGAGAACACGGGATCCGACGACGCAACCTACGCGCTTGGCCACACCAGAGCCCCTACGATGCACACCCTCACGACTACGATCGACGGGAGTCTGATACAGAATGCCTTCCCTAACCCCATGGTTGACACGTGGGCCTCTCTTCAGTTCAGCCACGACTCGGTCACCGTCCCGGCCGGTGGCTCGGCCGAGGTCGAGGTCACCTTCACCCAGCCTCCCGCTACCAACGGGCTCAACGCCACTCTGCTCCCCATCTACGGCGGCTACGTCAACGTCAACAGCACCCGCGGCGAGAACCTCGTGATCCCCTACCTCGGCGCGGCCGGCAGCATGCGCGCCACGCCCCTGCTGACCAGCAACGCCGTCTTCCTCGCCAACGGCTACGCGCCCTCCCCGGCCAACAGGACCTTCACGCTCACCCGGCCGTCGGCCAACTCGACGCTGCCGACCCCAGGCAAGTCACCAAGCGACGACGTGACCCTGCCCAACGTCTACTACCGCATGCTGCTCGGCACCTCCATCATGCACGCGGACGTGGTCTCGCTCGACGACGCCAAGAACGTCGGGCCCAAGACCCCCACCGGCCTCGCCACCCTGGGCGCCGTCGCTGGCTGGCCGCTGCGTCACCTCAGTCGCACCCAGCAGCGGGCCTATTTTGTCGGCAAGCTAGCCGACGGCACCGTCGTGCCCGCCGGCTCGTACAGGATCGTCCTCACCGCCCTGAGGGTGTTTGGAGACGAGCCCAAGGCTGAGGACTGGGACGTCATAGAGACGGTGCCGTTCAACATCGAATACAAGTGATTTTGTTGTTTTTAATGATAATGAACCATCCCGCCGGGGGTACAATACAACCTGCGGGGGTTGTAGAAAAAGAGGCGACTAGTGCAGCAGTTGGATATCCAAAAGTAGAACCGGTTTAATTTGGTTGATAAAAGCTAGCTACAACAGGCTTCGTACGCATTGCAAGTTTTACACGAGTTTGGTGAAGTATGTAGATAAAAAGTATATTTTCAGTGACAGGTGTCTTTGGGGCCAAATCTAAAGAGCTTTTCTGTCGCCCCTTTCGATCTCTAAAAAGAGAAAAAGAAAAATCAGCCACAACCAAGTACGTCAGCCAGACAAAGCGCAACAATCCATCTCTTCCCGTCCAAGAGTGACCAAGCTTTTGTTTTGCCATCCTTCAGCCTCGCAGTTCATCTGCCAAATCGAAAAAGAAGCCAACCGGGACGCCCAAAACGCCGACCAGAATGCATTTAAAAAAATAAGTTTCCCCCGGAATATCCCCATCGGCTCATCATCAACTTGACAAAGACATCAAACGTGCGTAGCTACTAAATCCCATTGTTAAATCCCCTTGTTTTTCATCAGGGGGGAACCGACCTTTGATTTTCAGCCATTCACCAGGGAACCAATCTTATGTTGTTCTCTTTTCCCTGGTTAGGTTGACAGGTCGGTTCCTTGGCTTGGAAGAAAGCGAGTAACGGGTGTGATTTCAAGAACAATCTTTTGGTTTTTGTGATTTGTCTCTTTTGTTTCCATTACAACAACAGAACTATCGCGTCTTCTATCTCGCGACAGCTGCGCTGAGGACCTGGGTTCTGAAGAAACCGCCCTTTGTTCTCTCAATGACCTGCTGGTATACGCTGCTGTTGGGGTGGTTCATGACGACGGTTCCCTCCTGGAAGTCGATCTTTGCGTCGAGGCGCGTGTCGCGGATGAGGTTAACGATCCACTTCTCGCCCTCGTCAACGTTGAGACCGAGCTGCTCGCTGAGCCTCTTGAGGTCGATACGTGCGTGAATCTTGCAGTACGACTCAAAGAAGAGGTGGCGCGCCGCGTCGACGAACGAGTCGCCAATCGACATGAGGAAAAAGTCGGTCCTGAGCACCTCCTCGGCGCGAGGGAGCTGCCTCTGCGCCTCCTCAAAGTCAAAGTCGATGTAGAGAGCGCGAACAAAGTCCGTCACGGGGTCGGAGTACTCGTAGCCTTCCTGCTTCACGATGCGGACAACGTCCTTGAGCTGCTTCTGGTACGCACCAGTGTTGCGTGCGCGGCCGCGACCGGCAATGACAACGACGGCCAGGTAACGCAGGATCCAGGGACACGAGGTCTGGATGGTGTTGATGTAGTTGGGCGAGAAGAACATCTCGAGCAGGGCCTCGCGCGAGTTCTCGTCGTTGAACAAAGGGAACAGGGCCCAGTGGGTCAGCCACGTCCTGTGCTGCAGCTGCGCCAAGGGGTTGTTGAACAGCCTCGAGTCGATATCCTCGCGGACCTTTTTAAGCTCCTCCATGGCGCCCTCCCAGTTTCCAGACAGAATCTCAGACGCGAGCTTGCCCCACGTTGCCGCCGAGACCTTGTCGTTGTCAGTCGACAGGACACGGAACTGGTACAGAAGCTCTGCAGCTGCCGGGTAGTTGCCACAGCTGTACTGGAAGTTACCAAAGTCGTACAGTGCTGTGACCATCTCGATGGTGACCTAGTGAAGGTTGTGTCAATCATTGTCAGAATACAAATATGAGTTTGAAATCGGCAATCACGATTTCAACACATCCAGGGGCCATAGGGTGTTTTAAATCCTTACTTCGTGCTCCTTCTTCAAAAACTCCAAGTTGGCCACCTTGTCACTGCGCAGGTTGGAGATGACCTCCTCGCGGTCCAGCAGATCCCTCAGCTTGCTGACCGAGTCCTCAAAGTCCTGCAGCTGCTTGATGACCTTTTGCCTTTTGTCGGCGTACTCTGCGGGC
Organism: Pyricularia sp. CBS 133598; assembly: GCA_004337975.1. Lineage (NCBI taxonomy): Eukaryota > Fungi > Ascomycota > Sordariomycetes > Magnaporthales > Pyriculariaceae > Pyricularia > Pyricularia sp. CBS 133598. The sequence continues at coordinate 3,428,309 of CM014983.1, forward strand.
GGCTCCTCAGTGCCCTCGAGCTCGCAGTGGAGGTTGGCGACGTAGTCGGTCATGTTTGTCTTCTTGAGCAGCTCAAACTTGGCCTTGGTCATCTCGCGTGCCTTCTCGACGTCCCTGGGCTCGTTGGTCTCCTCATCGTAGTACTGGGCGCTGGCGGCGTCGAGGAGCGGGAAGATCAGGTGGCGGTCGAGGTTCTTGACCAGCTTCGGGAGGAGGTCGAACTGGGCGAGCGACTTGTCCTCGCTTTCAGCGGACGGCGCCATGATGTGTGGGCTGTTGGTGGGATTCGTGAAATCGGCTATAATTTTCCCCGTCGGGTCGGCTTTGTATTTCAGTCGTTCAAGGTGCAGATTGTCGCACTCTTGTTTTGTTTTTCTCGCTTTGTCGGCCTTTAATTTGACAGCAAAGCCCAAAATCGTCGTCGTCGCCAGCCCGATTCCGATTTTCCAAATAGTGGGGGAAAGGCGGGAGCAAGAGTTGTGAGTCGTGGGGCACTGTAATTTTTGGTGCGCAAACACAAAACGGGGCCCTGCGCGCCCAATCACTGTCGCCTTACAATTTGGCTGCCAAAATTCCCCCAGTCAGGTCAGGGTGCGAGCGCGGACCCGAGGATTTTCCGAGTCCCTTTTTCTGCCAGGTCGGTGAAGACGACTTTCTTTGATAGACAGCTCCCTTTTGCAGCTAGACCTAGATAGCTACCTATTGATTCGTGACGGTTTGGCGACGAGGTCAACGGTTTGCCCGCTTGTTTGTAATATCCACCAATTGACAAATCAAAGGCCTCGAATACCAGATTTGCGACGCATTCACCGCTCAGGCTCACCCACTACAAAAATGTCCGGCCGTTGTCTCCTACGGGCCACGCCCCTCGAGAGGCTAGCAGCCGCGGCCGCTCCCCGAACCACCCTCACGCTCTCCCCTTTCACTACCGCCGCCCCGATTTCGAGGAGATGCGCCTCTACAGCAACAATCACGCCCAGGAAGCCGGCACCCACCCCGAAAGCAGGCGAGGCCCCAGCATTGACGCGGCGGGAACGCAGGCCTCACCCACCCAAGAAGTCGATAGCGACGCCGCGCCCGAGCCATAAAGTCCGGGGCCCGTTCTTTGTCAACCGCACCGCGTCCAATCTACTCCCCGTCTACCAGGACAAGAAGTCCTCCCAGCCCTGGTTGACGCTGATCCGCAAGATCGACGGAGACGCGCATACTTTGAGGGACGAGCTCGTGGAGCTGCTCGGCACGCCTGAGATAGAGGTCAGGGGCGTGACGAACCATATCTGGGTAAAGGTAGGATTTTTTTTGCCGGTTGGTTATTTGGAATAACTGCTTGTACGAGCTGCTAACGGTTCCCTCGCCTTGAGTCACAGGGACAACATAAAACGGCCATCGTCGACTATCTGCAGTCTAAGGGTTTCTGATGCACTTCAAACTTCGTTATTGATATGCACAATGTTTGTAAGAGGGACATCGCCTGACTTGCCCATCAGACAGAAGGGTCCGCTTGACAAAAATAGCGAGTGGTGGGGATAAGGCATCGTGGCCGGTCCACAGTGTAAAGCTTTAGAGCATTCATTCTGTGGCACGGTTGTGTAATAATAGTACTCGTTCCAGTGTTGTATTTCTACAGCTTTGCGGAATAGGTAGACAGGATGGAGAGCGAACCCTGCCTTGTTGACGTTGGCATTTGACTAACTGGGGTCACTGGAGAGCGTGGTGTGGTCGAAGAATATGAAAGATAGGTGGCTAAATGTAACACAACATAGAGATGTACGCTAAATTCTTATACACAAAATTCTTCCCTACAATCGATGTAGAATCTTACATGTAACGGGAAGGGACAATTAACACCAACAACACCAGACCCTAAAACCCTAGGTAGCAACCAATTCATTTCTCAGACAATCTCCCGTACGAATGCCTGAACAAACCAGAATTGGGGCGTGAGAAGAACTTCTATATCCATAAAGCTTTTCCGTCAAGAAAGCTCAACCGATAGTCTGACAGCCAGATTATCTACCCCATTGAACATAATGACGGCGACGTATAGACGCTGAGGTAGACAATCGAAAAACATGAGCTCAGCATTAATCCACATCAATCATCCAAAGAGGCCGCCGCAACAAGCTGTTGCAAGACACGAACATCAGGTTTTGTCCATTCCTCAGAAGGAAGCTTGAGCAGTTCACAGACCAAATCGGTGCTCGGCACCACTTTGGGCGGTATGGAACCCTTCGGATCGGCTGGATCTCTTGCCTTCTCGGCGAGCCGTCTTAATATCGAGGAACTCAAAGCTGCGAGATAGAGACAATCGTACGCTTGCTGTGGCAGCTGAGGGGGTGCCCGGTTGCGACCAGTCCTCGGCTGTTGGTGAACTTTTTCTTTGATGTATTCGAACTGCTGGCACATGTGCCATGTGAGCCTGTGGAGATTCTGGGGGAAATCGCACCCACTCGACAACCAGGCCCGAACAACATCTGAATCGTTACCAGGCGCAAGGCTGAGGATGGTCTGCGCGACTAGCAGGCCCTGCATCAACGCAGGCTTTCGCGCCTCTGGAACCGGTGCCCTGGCGACATCAAGGCTTTGCTCGGGTACTAATGAGATGGCCAGGCCAAAGCAACGTGTCAAGAGCTCGTATGGCGTTGATTGAGACGTGTCTCCGGCCAAAATAGCAGCAAAATGAGTTCTATTCTGCTCTTTGCTGACCAGAAGCTTCGAAAAGGCCTCGATGGCCACTGGCAAATATGTATGATGCTGAGGGTTGTACGGCGGGAAGTGAAGGTGGTCGGCGGTGAGGTTAGGTGCAGGCGCAGGAGCAAAGGCTAGGGCAAACTGAAGGAAACAGTATGCGTGTTCTCTTTCGGAGATTTCGACGCAAGTTGATATGTTGGAAAGGATAGTTACGACATCCTTCATCAAGTCGAGGGTATTGCGGTGGGTCCGAAGTAGCATGTTCCTGGTACCAAGATATCGTATCAAGGTGCACAAGAACTTGACTACTTCTTCCTCAGCAAGGACCGAACGGGTACGAACTTCGTCCTGCTCAACGATTCCAAAAGACATGTTGCGAATAACTGTAGTAATACACAACAAGCGGTCAACAGCTCGGTCCAGCTCATATTCCTCTGACCCCGGCGTAGGCTCGTCGTGCATGGTCGAGTTCTCGATGTGGCATGAGCGGATAACGTCCTCATAATTGCTGATTAGAATCTCATCAGAGACCTCTACAGTGTTGTCGACCAGGACATCGAGTTGATCTTCGGCACATTCCAACAAGCATTCAATGAGCTCGCCAGCCTGGTTAAGATCAACTTGAAACTGGCGAGCGTCGCTGGCGGTGAATGTGGCGAGTGTATCAAGCGCCATACGGACCTCGGCACGGATGCCGGACTGAAGACTTCTGCAAAGAGCATGCAAATCAATGTTGCCAAGCGCAGCTAGAGGCGGGATGTCTGGGCGGAGCTCTCTCAGCCGTTGTGTAACAAGCTCAAACGATTCCCCATAGTAAACGCCTGCGTACTCGTTTTCTTTCCATTGCCGCACGATGGGCCTATAAATGGAAGGATCTTCGGCTGGAACAGGTTCCCGCTTAGGGCTGGGGTCGAGAGGCGAGGGTCCCGAAAGTGAGGATCTCACACCTTTGATCGACATAGGGGATTGCCCTGGGAACTCGTCGCGAGTTGGCGTCCCTTGAATACTGCGCGAAAGGCTGTTCCTCGCGTGGCCCTGCATCGCAGCTGGGTGAGGCTGAGGCTGTCCAGGCGTGCCTGAAAAGCCATTCATCATGGGCGGTTGCCCCTGCTTCCCTGGGGCCGGCGGCTGACCCTGAACCAAATGAGGCGGCTGTCCCGATTGGCTCATGACTGACCCTGGCGGCATCTGCCCAGGCATACCGGGTTTCGTGGGTGTACCGGGAGCCTGGGCGTGTCCAGGCATAGCCGGATGTTGCTGTGACTGTTGTTGCGCCTGTTGCATCTGCTTGGCGCGGCCTTGAGCCATATAGTCGTCAAACCTAAGCAAGTTCCTTTCATATATCTGGCGAAGCTGTCCTGGCGCCATCTGGAACTGCATAGGATGCATACCCAGCGCGTTTGATACATTTGGCCACAGGTTGCTCTGTGTCACGTTTCGGTACCCACCATGCTTGCCAACGGCTTGCCTGAGATTCCATAGACTGATTGGTCGGTTCTCGACGATCGGGTTCGGGTCAAGCGGCTGTCCTTGTTTAGACATGAACTGAGAAAGCTTTTCTAGAAACTCGGGGGCTCCAGGAGGACCTCGTTGCATGCCAGGCTGAGATGGCATGGGCTGGCCGGGCTGAGGACGCATCGCGCCCGGCGGCATCTGGCCATTGGGCATTTGCTGCCTCGCCATAACGTTGCGGTTTTGGCCGGCCATCTGTGGAGACATCTGCACACCTTGCGGTTGTGCCTGTGGGGATGGTGGAACAGGCGACTTCTGAACTGAGGGCGACTGGGCCACCTGTTGAGGATGTTGTTGCGAAGGGGGCTGCTGAGGCTGCGGCTGTCTATGTTGGTTAGGTGGCTGCTGATGCTGCTGTTGCGGTTGCTGCTGTTGCTGGAATTGACGTTGCATTTGCATCTGCTGGAGGAGTTTCTGTTGGTCCCTTGCAGCCTGCGGCATTTGCTGCAGCTGTTGAAGATGTTGCATTTGCTGCATTTGGCTCATCTGTTGCATTTGTCCTGGAAACATTTGTTGTGGCATCTGGCCCATCATCCCCATTTGGCTCATTTGCTGGGGCGACATTTGCCCGACCTGGGGCGGTAAGTGGCCCATCGGCTGGGGCATCATCTGTCCTCCCATAGGGCCGCCCATATGACCAGGCATCTGCCCTGTCATAGGAGTTTGAGTATGTCGCGCCTGAGATGGGCTTGGAGCAAACTGCTGATTAAAGGCAGGAGGGTAATTCCCTTGCTGCATGTACGCGTTCGGCTGTGGTGTTCCGCCCTGTTCGGAGGGCGCTGGCGATGCTTGGTGTCCGAAGTTTTGACCTGCAGGAGAATACGGATGGGGAGATGCGGTTGACACTCGTTGAGGCACACTACCAGGTCGCATTTGGTTTGCCATTATTGGGGAGGGAGTCGCGTTAGCCGACCCATTTGTCTGAAGATGAGGGTATGGAGATGGTTGTCCTGAAGTGTTTTGCTGCTGTGGTTGCTGTGGTTGCTGTGACGCCTGTTGTTGGGATTGCTGTTGTTGAGGTTGTTGCTGTTGTTGCTGCTGCTGTTGTGGTGGGTAGTTCGCATAATGATTTTGCTGAGGCGTCTCGGCGCGCGAAGTGGGCGCCATTCCCGGGGCCGGCCTGGGCGAGCCCGCGAGGCTGTCTTCGCGCGGTCGAGGTCGCTTCGATGGGATGACGGAGTTCGTTTGATAAACTGGGTTGGGAAAGCCACCGGGCTGGTTGCGCATATTCCCATTTTGCATGGCGAGCATTTGTTGAGGGTTCGCGAACTGCGCGGCGGCAGCGGGATTGAATTGGCCAGAATTGGCCATATAGGCGGATGGATCCATCATGGCTCCTGAAGACTGGGAAGGATCGCTAACGTGATGTGTAAAGCCGTTGCCATTATGATTGGGTAGAGCGGCGGAGGCGTCGTTCATCCAGGAGCTCATGGCTAGAGGCAGAAGCAGAGGGTGAGGAGCAAGAAGAGGAGAGAGCCCGACCCATCTGGCGACTACGATGGCGCGAAATTAGCAGCGATCATTGGTTTGAAGTCTGCAAATACACGTATGAATAAAAAAGTATAAAAAAGAGATGGAAAGTGACACTGGAAACACTTGTCGCGATGGAGTCGTCGCGTCGCGGATGAGTGTGTGTGTGTGTGTGTGGTGTGTGAGTGCTTGTTCCGGGTATGGGGCGTTTTTTTTTCTGCGTTGCGAAAGTGGTCGGGGGGTAGGGTGCTGGGACGGAGTGCTGTGCTGGATCCTTGGGGTCAGGCAAACAGCAAAGCACGAGTCGCAGCGGCTCTTCCTATGGGGGAAACGCGCGCGCGAAAAGACGTGTGGGTTCCGCTAGACTGGGGTTGAGAGACAGAAGCCAGGCAGAAAGGTAAGGCAGGAAGGAGGTGAGGGATAGGCTGCTGAGAAGGATGAGGCAGAATTTTTTGGCGCGTTGGTTATTGGAGCCACCCGATCGCAACACGTCGGGAACAAGCAACCATCAACTTTGACGGCAATCAGAGCCTCGTATCATCCAGAAAAGGCTAGGAAATTGATGGGCAAATGTCACGGGACAAAATACAATTGTTATTGCATCGCCGGACGGCCGGGGTTGGCAAGAATGAGAGCAAGAAAAGGGGAAGGTCTTACCTAAGGCGCGCGTTCAGTGTGTGGATGAACTGAACTGTGTGAACTGTGATGCGAGAGTTGCGCTCTTGCTGGCCGGCCGGGTCGGCTGTATTCTTGCTCCTTGGCCCAACCCGCCGCTGTTCCCTCTTTTCCACGAGTGGATTAGCTCGGTTTTAAGCGAAAGCGTTTTATAACATGAGTCGAAGCCAATCAAATGCACGCGATTGCTGAGACCTGCGGCAGGTCCCACTTTTGATAGAAAGTAGACCCATCCCATCGCATCAAGCCAACCGTCCCGATGGCCGCAGTGCCACAACATGAACCTCTCTGTTAATAAGGCTGGCCAAATCCCAGTCTGGACCTCATATGTCCCATGCATCCTGGATGGTAGGGCTTTGCCAACCATTAATGGCAACCTGACGGGTATTTCAGCCAGTCTGAGTGAGTTACCATCAAAGGAGTGATAACGGTAGGGTTTTGAGGCGCCTGCAGCCACTGGAGCCGAACTCTTTTGGCTTAAGTTTGGCGTAGGTCATATGGTTTGGGAGCAGAGATGAGTGCCGAGCGCAAAATGTCTGACCTCGCGTGAGCCACTCCTTGGGATGCTGCAGAGTAGACTGCAGGCCACGCATGTCGTTTTATAGTTGTGGTCTCATGAAATCGAGGACAAGCTGAACATTAATACCTCGAAACCTTGCTGTAGCGCCCGGGCAAATTTCTTCGAACTTTGGCTTGTTGAATCCATGTTTCTTGGGCGTCCGAGGTATGTCGGATGCGACGCCAAAAGCCACCACCACAACCTGGCCTCGCAACTGGTCACAAAGCTTCCCAAGCGACTGTGCCAAAGTGCTGCTCATTCTGGAGAACCGATATCTCCATGCAATCACTGCGCTGTTTTTTTTTTGCAACAGGTAGATTCCATCAACCCGCATTTTTGCCCAACTGTAAATTGCAAAGTGATTGTCGCTTGTCTCTCAAGCGTATAGCAGCAGTAAGGCGCCCCGCTAATAAATCGCTACTGCTCCGACCCGGGCAGCTTAAGGCGTCAAAGGTGGTTCCATCAACTTGGATGCTCCATCATTGCTCTTGGTCCAACTCTTGGAAAGAAATGCCACATCAAGAGGTAAACAGGTCGAGGCAGGTTGGTTGATGCCTCACTCGATCATGAATTGTCAAAATGTCCATTTTGACAAATCCATTTTCACAAATCCGCAATGATTGCCAGATTTGCAATTCTCATAAAGCCGGATCCGTCCGCTGGGTGTAAACTGTGAAGGTTTCCATCCCAGAAGATGGCGTGTCTTGGTGGAGGGCGGACCCTGGTCCAGGGCCCCCGGCACCCCAAAACCATGACTGGCCCAGACAGACACTCGGTCCCTTGGGCTATTCTCGTCGATAGGCAACCAGAAAAGAAGATGTGTGCTGTTTTTTGGCGGTCAGGAAATCATCCATCTTCTGGGAAAACTGGATTTCCAGTGTCGTTTCTGAGTCCTTTTCGCTCCATTTTGCGTTGTGTTGCTTGTCCTGCGCTAAGGTATGCCTGTAATATAGTGCCGGATCGGGACTGGGGTTGTAAGCAAGAAAACAACAACAGACAGGTTCGGCAGTAGACGGCAGTAGACAGCAGCAGAACGAGGGAAAGAAGATATGTGATGTAAAAACAATAAAACAACACAAACAATCAAGAAAACAGGATACAGCTAGGAGCAGAAAACTATGAGAAAAGAAAGAGTGGGAGAACGTCAGTCCTGTGCGAAGGACGAGGGGGGGCAGTTGGCCATTTAACGAGGTGTGCATTTAGCCCACCACGTACCCTTGGAGCGTCTTCATCTGGAGGGCCAGCCCCAACCAAGCCTGCCGCCCGCTAAGGAAAAATCTCCGCATGCGCACGAGGCAGGGTACCTACTTTGTTCGCCCAAATCAGCGACGAATTGCGGAGGAAATGGACGATTTGGCATGAAGGTCATTTCATCTGGTTGGGGCTTCTCAGCTATGATGTTTATAATTGTTCATAAAAAAAGAAATAAAAAAAATCTTTTGCTCATATTGAAACATGATGTGGGTGCATAGGCAAGTGGCGGAAGACGAGAAAGTTCCAATGCCAACGGCCGGCCTCATTCACGACCATGCTATACCTCTCGCAGCTTTCTCACGCCTGGGCCGTTTCGTTTCCCACTTCCTGCGACCCTACCACCCTTTCATTCGTTCCTGATCTACACCTGTACGACTCTGCGGTCCCCATTATGATCCATTCGATCTTGGAACTGGGCCTGATTCACCGTCGAATGACGGAAAAGGCAGCCTTCTTTGTTGGATAGGCTCTGCTGATATCCCTGCCTGTTCCCTCCGCAGCCTGTGTCTCCATTTGTGTTTCTGGTCCAAAAGCTGAGCGTCACCAGCCGCCTGCGCACAACGGCACTCTTTCGATCAATTTGCCTCCCCGTTCAGCCTTTATTTCTTCCTCGCACTTTGCTTGTTTGTCGATGCCACGCTAATAAGGCTACTATAGCACACAAGAATCCCTTGAGTCGTCATGATGCGCGGCCACGACGGTTGGGCTAGATTAGAGCAGCCACCTAACTTACCTACTCAGTCCGGGCCCCAGGGGTGGTTTGGTTTCCTCTCAGTTTCCTCATACCCTCCACTCTTGAGTGCAGCCGGCACCCTTCACTTCGAATCCCCATTCGTCTTTAACGGGTTTAAGCCTGATAGGCCCCGAATTTCAAGAATACTTCTTGGGAGCGCCCAGTCTTTGCATTGGCTGAAACACTATCGCTCCGAGATGAATGTAGATCAGCCTGTGGCAGAAGCCATTAGGTCAACTTTGTGAACAATCACATAATAATCCAGTATTTCGTCCCAACTCGTGTGGGATGGACCCTACGACCGTAAGCTAGCGGTGGACTATGCCAGGTACCTGTTCAACTTTATACGTCTTAACGTCCATCACGAACGTATGAACGGACGGGTCCATGATTGAACCCCAAACAACGTAAGGGTCGATAGTGATGACTGTCGAAGCAGTTCAAAGGCTCTTGTTTTACTATCCATTGCTTCTCACCACTTCGTTTGTATTTTTTTTCGATATTTGCAGCAGCAATCTAATTAGTTCTTTCATATGCGTGTTGACGCATGCCCTGGCGATCACAGACCCCCACACAGATGACAACCTACTCCACTGCGCTACACCTCAGACGGCATTTGAGTTGGCTTCGTTATCTCGTTTTGCGATCAACTACCGCCAGACTCTTCCCGGTACTGTGCATACATACAATCAGACCCAGCATCATGCCTCAAAGTCAAACTATCAAGTAGTGACTGATACGAAAGCCCTAGTGTAATGCAACGCCGTTGGGAATCTGGGGTTTAGGTATCAGCACCCAGATTACCAGGCTTAAGTCGCACAGTGAAAATTCCACTTGTCTTCGATGGGGTCAGCATTTGCAGTGGAGGGCGTTCACACCATACCTACGGCGTAGTCAATATTATTTTACTTTGGAATCTGGAATGGGCTGCCGACGCATCCCGCTGCATGCTACAGTATTTCTGTCAGACGGCGACAGCAGCAATTCCCAGTTTGAAATGCTGACTAGGCATCCCGCTACTTCCGTGTCACTGTTCTTGAGTTACGACTAGCTGAGAAGAGAAGAAATATGCGTGGTAAGCTTATCCATGCTTTTAACATGCAAAAATTAATCCTCCCTCTAGGGGTCTCTATGGTCAAACGGTACAGCGCAATTCGGGATGCCCTGAATTGTTAGACACAGTCGTACCGAAATCAAAGAATTTGGGAAAGTGGCCAGTGCTTTGGCAGATCTGAGTTCGACCTCAAACAAACCCTGTCGTTGCCGAACCTCATAACGTCTTAGTGCATCATTTACAGGGCTCAAACGTAAACATTGGCTTGACACATTCAATTGCCTAGGTATCTAGGTTCGTGGCAGTGATTGACTATGGCCCCCAAACGAAAATCAAGCGCTCTCGAAGAAAGTAACAATCAACAGCCAACACTGCGCCGCTCTTCCAGAGCCAGAGGAGCAGCGAATGCCGACAAGGCCTTGGCTCCATCGCCTGCTCAAGACGGCAAGGAGTCGCCGAAAGTAGTGTCCAAAGATGCCAAACGCCGGCGACCTGCAGTCCAGGATAAGCCCGTTAGCGCTGCTAGCAAGGTCGACTCGGTCTGTACCCTTGCCCTACGACGATAATGTCACAGCTTTTTTCAGGGGGTTTAGCCTTTCCCAGCGTTCATGACTGACATCTCTCATCGATGCATTTACCCAGGGATCACCAGCTACTACTGGCAACACGTCAGAGTCAACTGAGGATGTTGCAGTAACGGGAGACGGCGACAGGCAGTATTGGCTCATGAAAGCCGAGCCAGAGCCACGTTTTGAGCGCGGCGTCGATGTGAGCTTCTCTATTGATGACCTGGCCGCAAAGTCGGAGCCAGAGCCATGGGATGGTATCCGCAACTATGTTGGTGAGTACCACATCTGGTATGCAGGTACGAGAACTCACTAGTGCGGATGACTGACCTTACGATAGCACGAAACAATTTGCGTGCAATGAAGAAAGGCGACCTGGCCTTCTTTTATCATTCAAACTGCAAAGAGCCGGGGATCGTAGGAACAATGGAGGTTGTCCGAGAGCATTCGCCTGATCGTGAGTACACAGCATTCTGTCTTGGTTTTATTTTTTTTTTCTCCTTCTCTCCCCGTGATTATATTCTAACACAACCTTAGTTTCCGCTCATGACTCCAAAGCACCTTATTATGACGCCTCGTCAAAGCCTGACAACCCTAAATGGAGCGTTGTTCATGTTGAGTTCCGGAGCAAATTTGTTGCGCCCATCACGCTGAAGGAATTGCGGGAAATGGGCTCCGGGCCTGGAAAGCCACTGCAGAACATGCAGATGCTCAAGCAGTCCCGCCTGAGCGTAAGCAAGGTCTCAGAAGCCGAATGGGAACACCTTACGGGCATAGCAAAAGATAAGGGTCCTATTCAGACAGCTGGGCTATGAAACTGCGGTGCCAGATGAGCCATTGTCGTATACGGAACTCCCTGACTCCTGTCTAAGCACCTCCGTGCTACTGGAGGTTGGCTTTTTCTGGTTTAGGGGCTCCTGCTGGAGGTTGCCATTTGGGCCGGCATTCGTGGGGCATGTCATCTCCTAATGTATAATCAATCCTCATGTGGCAATTAATATAATATGACCAATCCCCTAATATCCTCAGGGTCTATCTCTGTCCATGTCTTCATAACTTTACCGGGAGTCTCCAGATTGCAGGTCAATTTATACCTTGCGGGTGTCTGAAGTTCTTCATTTATCTTATTAGATATAGTATTTGAGTGAAGTCTCGTTAAACGTGTAGATAAATTTTGTCCTGTTTATGTCTCCGAATAAACATCGGTTCGTCTCCTGCGTGACACAGCAGCAACGAGGAATTATTCTTTAATAGAAAAAAAAGTCAAACTCCACCTTCGGGCATACCCATGTGTTCGTTTTCCCTTCCGCCTTAAATGCCGATAGTCTAACATGGATGTCTGTGGTATGCAAGGCTGGTGAACTTAATGCAGTGTGTGGATATATCCTGTTAATCAACATATTTTAAGAATTTGATCATTGGAAGCCAAGCCAATTGCCTTTTACCTTGTTGTAGGATGGTATAATGTATTTGATATTTGTGTGGTAGAGTGTAGACCCTGCATTGTCGTGCAAAAACTCAGTATTATCAATGACGGAGTTTGCAGTAAAACTGCTCGGGCAAGTAATTCACCATACAATGAGAATCCCTTGAGAGCAAATCGAGAGAAATCCTCATTAGTGGTAATTTCAAACAGTGGTAAGCAGTTAGCTTCATAACTACAAGGGAGAAGCCTACGGTGAAATTAATAGGTAAGTATTAAACCAATTGTCGCGATGACAGTATATGAAACTGTCTTTTGACCAGTATAAAAAAAACCTTGGTGTGATGCGCTGTTGGTCGACCAACAGAACAGGGTCCCATGTGTTTGTCCAAACAGCACCAAGGGCCCGTGCACAAACTCTCCAACCCAGCTCCCCCACTCAAGCTTGCTTGACACCCACTTATTTCGTAGTTGTTGATCGCGACATCGCGTCACCTCGCGATCCCCCTCTCGCCCTTTGCTTTGCGAATTCTAAAGTGGAAGCTTGCAACTGAATAAATACACCATCTCCACATCAATCGCACACTGAGTATACAGTGAAAAAATTCTACGGGCACTTCTAACACGTGATAGTCGGCACCTGCAGCAGTCCAGAGCTTCAAGGTACCCGCGAACGCGTCCAGACAGGGCCGCGCCAAGCACTACAATGGCTCCCAAAGCCATCGCCCTCGAGGCTGCACTGAAGAATGCAGTCCGAACCCTTTACGAGGAAGCAGGCGACCAAATCAGTGTCAATGCAGTACGCAAGCAAGCGGAGGATGAAATGGGCCTTGACGAGGGCTTCTTTGTATCGGATGATTGGAAGGCGAGGTCTAAGACGGTTATCAAAGAGGCAATGGTGAGTTTGTGGACATTGAAAACACTCCAAAACTTATAACTAACCAATCGATCAACAGGACAATGTCCTCAACGAGGCAGAGGAGGATAATGAACCAAAACCTTCTCGTGCAAAGCCGAAAGCGCAAACAAAGCGCTCCAAAAACACCCTTAAGCGCGAGTCCAGCGAACCTGAGGAACCCACGGCGACCAAGCGGCGAAAGAGAGAGGCTGCTCCGGCTGCAGCTAAGAAGAAGACCACCAAGAAGAATGCATCCTCTTCTGATCTCTCAGAGCTTTCGGAATTGAGTGACGCAGATGAACCGCCAGCAAAGAAGAAGAGACCCACCAAGAAAGCCCCGACTAAAAAGACGAAAGCAAAGCGCCCGGTAGACTCAGACGAGGAATTGGAGGATTCGAATGGGGAGACATCTGACGTAAACATGAGTGAGGGTTCTGAAAGTGAGGCAGAGCCCAAGCCCAAGGCGGCAAGGCCTGGAAAGAATGCAACTGCTGCAACTCCAAGGAAGAAAGCAAAAAAGCCCATCGCTTCTGACGACGAGTCCGGGGATGAGAAAGAAGAAGCATCCGATAGGGATCACAATGTCGAGGAGGACGATGCCAAGGAAGCGAGCCCAAAGGTAAAACCCGAACAGGCTCCTGGCCCCGAGCAATCAAGAGACACCAAGGAGACGACGAAGCAAGACGATTCGGAAGACTCGCCTCTGAGTGATGTCGTGGAAAGCCCATCCGGTGACGAGAAGGAGAAGAAGGAGCCAGTTGAACACGACTCCGACAGCTCTATGTCCATAGTATATGACGAGCCTCCCAAGCGGAAGAAAGGCAAGTCCAAGGGGCCTGCAGAACCAAAGACAAAGAAGACTGCAAAGGCATCGGGCAACAAAAAGACGACAGCTGCGGATGCCGCTTCACCCGATGAGCTGGAGATTAAGAAATTGCAAGGACAACTGGGCAAGTGTGGCATTCGCAAGATCTGGGCATTTGAGCTGAAGCAGTATGGCGACGACACAAAAGCAAAGATCAAGCACCTCAGAGGCGCTTTGCGTGATATCGGAATGGATGGTCGGTTTTCCGAGGCAAAGGCGCGTGAGATCAAGGAGATGCGAGAGCTTGCAGCTGATCTCGAGGCTGTCCAGGAGATGGACAAAGCTTGGGGCGTCGGCGGTCGGGCTTCAAGAAGCCGGGCCGCAGCCTCAAAAACTAAGAAAAAGCTGGCAGAGGACAGCGACGATGATGATGGTGACGGTGAGGACCGTGTTGGCAAAAAGAGCGATGCTGGCTCCGATGATAATGATGACGATGACGAGAATGTCAAGACGTTCTCCAAAGGTCGCGGGTCGGCCAAATATCATTCTGATCTGGCATTTCTCGGGGATGAGAGTGAGTCGGACTGAGCGCGGCGAACAGGACAAAAGAAGGGCATGGAGGCTGCCCTTTCTATTTTGCTGCAGTGAATGCGCTCAACCAGGTCACGGTAGAGGTCTCGCATATATCTTGACAGCTGGGCATTTTGTCTCATCTAATGGCATTCATTCTCTGTGCTATTAAGCTGAAAACAGCAACTGAGCCCATGAATAATACAGCATTGTAGAACTAACGTACGAGTCAATATTGGTTGTTGTACGAGTTTGATACACGGAATCTCATGGTCGGTTTCTTACTGCTTTCCTTGACACCTGGCGCTCTTCATTGTCTGTGCGGGCATCGGTAAAGAGCCTCCTTAAGTTCGGGAAGTTCGCCTACAATTTTGAAGGTTAAGAACACGAGCCCAACGAAAAGAGGTTCATCCTGTTTTTTAGGTAAATATTAGAGCAGTGAGAACATACCATGGCAGCGCAGTTTAGTCGATAATATTGCCGGAGCTAAGGTTTGATGTTTTGTGATTAAAAAAAACGAGAATAATAGCAATACAGAGAATTAAGTTGCGAATGGCATGTTAAGTTGAGCACGCTCCCAATTGCAATGACGAAGATGAAAGAGAAGAAATATTACCAAAATGAGAAGAATGAGTGAGTGAACTGTTGTCTGATGTTCAACGGTGTGGCTTTCCCCAATCCCTTCGCCACAACTGCCAAATTGCTACTGGGTAAACTCGAGGTGGGGTTGTGGCACGGACGCCCATCCCTGTCGCTCATTGATTGCTTCAGTCCAGGTGTCAAGGTGGGACGGGGCGGCTGGGCGGCCAGATACATTACCTTATCCCCATCTAGGGGTTCACTGTCAACGGCAACCCGTTAGAAAATCCCATGGTCAATAGCAGCCCGCGCTATTGCTGCATGCGACTACATCTTTGATGAAAACTGCTGGACTCACCAGTATTGGAGTTTAGAAACAACCACCTGCCAAGAATTGTTCTTCACAAGCACGATCACGAAGACGACACCCGAATAACAACTTGGTCCCACTGCTTATGTAGCTGGCCAACGCTGCCCCTCTCGACATCTAGATTGGCAACCGCATAGATACGAGCAAGATGTCGGCGGTCAACAGGATACGCGGGGCCCTTGCCGGCCCAAGGAAGGGCGAAACTTTCGAGTTGCGCGCCGGCCTGGTCTCGCAATATGCGTACGAGCGCAAGGAAGCTATACAAAAGACAATCATGGCCATGACGTTAGGAAAGGATGTGTCGGCGCTGTTTCCCGACGTGCTCAAGAACATTGCTACGGCGGACTTGGACCAGAAGAAGCTTGTGTATCTGTACTTGATGTAGGTCGCCCCTTCGGTGGACAGTTCGTGTGGGAGCTGCCATTAGACGTACCAGTCGCAAACGGCCGTCTAGGATTGCCGCACAGCTACTGACAGGCTCGAAATTAGGAACTATGCCAAGTCGCATCCAGACCTTTGTATTTTGGCAGTCAACACGTTTGTACAGGACTCGGAGGACCCCAATCCCCTGATCAGAGCTTTGGCGATACGGACTATGGGCTGTATCAGGGTTGACAAGATGGTGGATTACATGGAAGAGCCGCTGCGCAAGACATTAAGGGACGAGTCGCCATACGTGAGGAAAACGGCGGCTATTTGCGTTGCCAAGCTTTTCGATCTCAACCCTACCATGTGCATTGAAAACGGCTTCTTGGAGACGTTACAAGAGCTCATTGGTGACCCCAATCCCATGGTTGTGGCCAACTCGGTCCAGGCGCTTTCCGAAATCGCAGAGACGGCACCCGAAACCCGGGCGCTGGTCATCACGCCAGCAACGCTGAAGAAGCTGCTGATGGCCCTCAACGAGTGTACTGAGTGGGGACGTGTGACTATTCTTTCTACGCTTGCAGACTACCCTCCCACAGACGTGAAGGAGTCGGAGCATGTTTGCGAGAGGGTTGCACCGCAGTTCCAACACGTTAATCCGAGTGTGGTCTTGGCAGCCGTCAAGGTAGTGTTCATACATATGAAAGTCATCAACCCTGACTCTGTTAGGCAATATCTGAAGAAGATGGCGCCTCCGTTGGGTAAGTTTAAGTCCAGTTACAATACGGTACGCATTGCAACAAATCACTAACACGAGCCTCGCAGTCACTCTTGTCGCTTCTGCCCCTGAAGTTCAGTATGTTGCGTTGAGGAACATCGATCTTCTTCTGCAGGCAAAGCCCGATATTCTCAGCAAAGAATTGAGGGTGTTCTTCTGCAAGTACAACGACCCGCCATACGTCAAGATGCAAAAACTTGAGATTATGGTGCGGATAGCAAACGACAAGAACTTTGAGCAGCTCCTTGCCGAGCTGAAGGAGTACGCGCTCGAGGTAGATATGGACTTTGTGCGACGAGCCGTGAAAGCTATTGGCCAGGTCGCCATTAAGATCGAGAGCGCCAGCGAAAAGTGCGTCAATGCATTGCTGGATTTGATGGCAACCAAGGTCAACTATGTTGTCCAGGAGGTTGTTGTGGTCATCAAGGACATACTGCGCAAATATCCAGGATATGAGGGAGTTATCCCAACCCTCTGTGAACATATTGATGAACTGGACGAGCCGAACGCCAGGGGTTCGCTGATATGGATCGTGGGCGAGTATGCAGAGAAGATCAGCAATGCGGATGAGATAATATCAACCTTTGTTGATGGTTTTATGGAGGAGTTCACACAAGTGAGTTCCGCCGTAAATATTTTACGAAAAGCTCGAGGTGCTGACCATTCACGTAGACACAACTGCAAATTCTCACAGCCGCAGTCAAGCTCTTCTTGAAGAAGCCGAGTAATAACCAAGGCCTGGTCCAAAAGGTCTTGCAGCAAGCAACAGCAGACAATGACAACCCGGACATCCGAGACCGCGCATATGTCTACTGGCGTTTGCTGTCAGGCGACTTGGATGTGGCCAAGGTGAGCATTCCAGTCGCGGGTAAATCTGAAAATACATGATTACTTACAATCTCCCTAAATCTTGCAGAATATCATCACATCTCAAAAACCCGCCATTACCACAACGATGACTTCCCTTCCTTCGTCACTCTTGGAGCAGCTGTTGACAGAGCTCTCAACTTTGGCATCAGTATACCACAAGCCACCAGAGTCATTCGTCGGTAAGGGCCGCTTCGGCGCCGACGCTATCCAGAGGGCAGCTATCCAGGAGCAGCGGCGCGATGCGGCCGAGAACCCCATCGCAGCCGCGGTTGCAGCCGCAGCGAACGGAGCACCTCCCCAGAGCAACGTCGAAAACCTTCTGGACATCGATTTCGATGGCGCCGCGCCGGCCAGCGCCGAGGCGTCTGGAACGCCGGAGCGTGTTGCGAGCCCTGGCGCGCCCGCAGCCCCGAGCGGAGGCATGGCAGACATGATGGGCCTCTTTGGAGACATGGGCGGCGCCTCAGCGCCTGCGCCTTCTGCAGCCGCGCCGTCTAGCGGCATGGATGACATTATGGGTGGATTTGCGGGGCTGGATATGGGTGGATCAAGTGCGCCGCCTCCGGCAACACAGCAGCTGCAAGGTGGTGCCGGCGCGGGAGCCAAGAAGAACGACAACGAAGACTTACTGGGTCTGTTTTAGAGGCGATTTGTCTGTAAGGCGCTATCGGCAAAGCACGGCATGAGTCTTGGTTGCAAATAGAGGAACATCAATTTAGGAGTTGAAAACCTGCGGTTTCTGGCGTAATTTGTGTTTTGCTGCCCCCCTGGGTTGTAAATAAGATTGTACCAGTACTGGCTCTCAAATACTCGAACAACTGGTAATGCGCGACTATTCAGTACATCTAGTTAACCCCTGCAGTCGGAATGTGATTGATAAATATATGATTTAGTGTTATTCCTCTTTTTAAAGTTTTAGGTACCATTGTCGGATATCTGAAGGATATCCAACTTCTATTTTTCCACAACTGAATCTTGCAACAATTTAATAAAAAGACAATGATACTGGAGGCGGACTCTCAAAGTCATCAATGCAAATACATTATTAGAAAACAGCAGTTCTTACTTGGGGGTATCGATATTCATTGTCATGAACGAGTTAAAATATGCTATGAATATTCAGCGTCCCTTGAAAGACTTGGTCCAGCCACCCTTTTCATAAAGCCAAAGCGCTTCGATGGCATACGCCCTACTACTCCGGTGACCCACTCCTTCCTCGACGGCAGCGGCCTCCTTGAGAGAGTCGAGGACCCTGCCCTCGCTCACGCAGCGAAAGATGCCCATGCCCATGGTGCCCTCGCCGACGCCCCACTCGCCCTTGCCGAGCCGGAAGAGGATCCTTCCTAGGGTCTGGAAGGCGATGCACCGCTGCGCCGGGACGGCGCTCCGCGCAAGCCGCGCCAGCTCCCCCACGGTGTAGCCGGCGGCCTCGGGCGCCTCGCCGTGGTGGTGCAGACCCAGGGATACGGGGATCTTGCGGCTGACGCGGGGCGGCAGCAGGCGGCCCTGGAAGTCGAACCGCAGCTGTGACACGGCCAGCGACGTCTGGCCCGGGTAGTATGGTGACTCGCGATCCGCGGGTGAGTCCTCGGTCGGCACAGGCGCCATCCATGCGAGGCGGGCTGGGTCGGCGGGGAGGTTGGGAAAGTATTTTGAGTGCAGGGTTTCTAGGAAGTTGGGATCGGCTGGATCGAGGTCGGGGGGATTCGCGGGGTGTGGGAAGTGTGTTGTGTTTGTTGGTAGAGCCTGGTCTGGCATCTCTGGCCTTGGTGTAGGTTCTTCTGCATCGGGCTCATCATCCTCTACTGTCGGTGCGAAGGAGACTGTTTTTTTCTTGGGTGCAGGTGTCTCGTTTTCTGTACTTGCTTCTTTTGGTTCACACTTGCTTTCGTCTTCTTGTTTACTACTTGAAGTAGACTTTGGCGGGGACGACTCTTGCCCAGTGGCATCCGATTTACCTGCCGCGTCTTCGGCGGAGTTGTCGGCAGCAAAAGGATCCGGACCAGCGGGCTTCTCGTCGAGATTTGCGCGTCGCAACAGCATCTGGATCAGGGAAGGATCAAGCTGCAAAATTTCATTCTGAGCTTCCGCTATGTCCTCTGCTGACATGGCCGCCAGCCGCTCTCTGTTCTCCTTGTCTATCCTCCGCCGCTCCGAATCGAAGTGCGGTCTGTCTGCGTCGCTGCTCGGCCCATATTCGCTTTGGATTTCTGACGGTAATGAAGGTTGTGAGGTACCAACGCCAGAGTTCGGTGATGCGCCTGACTGCTCTTGTTGTTTTTGCCTTTTGAAAGCCGAAACCCTCGTCCGTTTCTTATGCTCGGGGAATCCGTTTGGTTTTGGTATTGGAAACGCCGGCGGCCGGACGTGGCTTCCTGTTTCCTTTTCACGGACATCGAGAACGGCGAGGGTCGTCTCCATTTTGCGAAAGACTAACTGGGCAGCTATAAAATCGTAACAAGGGGTTTTGACGACACTGGACACTGGAGATACTGTGTAGGTTCCCGCACTATATTTACAGGTTACCTTTCGGAACTAGTGGCGGGCATCTTTTCCACCATCTTTATCGATAGCGGGCATTTTTCAAGAGGCTACAGTCACGTGGGGTTGCCCATTCCACGACGTCACCTAGCGCGTCGTCGCGTCGCGCTCAGGAAAGCCATAGCGGGCACTTTACGCCACTAATGCACAGTAGGCACGCACCCTTGCCCGGCATTACACCTCCCTTGAACCTTATTAGCAAGCTGACGTCCTTTCTTCATCTCAGCCACTTACTTTCATTTTCAAATGACCACTTCCAACATGATGGAAGGGGAATGTCTTGTACTCACATTTCTTAGTATTCAAGACTAAATTTACCGAAAATCGCTGAGATGGCCCCTCAAACGCGCTCCCATCGAGGGACACCTGCATCAGTGCCAGCATCTAGTTCGGGGACTTATTCTCATGGCCCACTTTCACCACAGCAGAAGCGGTTCCCTGCCAGACGTCGGGTTGTCAAGACGTATGGCAAAGGAAAAACGTCCGCTGCTGCTCAGTCGTTGAAGCAACAGACAATGACTCAAATGGCATTTTTGGTTCCGTCGCAGCTGGATGAGCTTAAAGATGAGGACATCCAAGAAAATGCAAAGTCGACACTGCTGCTTCAGGACTCACACTGTCCCAGCAAGCGCAGGAAGACAACAGGCGATGTTCCCAACTCATCAAATTACAAAACGCAGACCCTCACCCAGCTTTACTCCACTGCTGGCACTGAAGAAGAGCAGCCCATAATGATTAGTGATTCAGAGGAGGATGACGACGACATTCTGAGCACACATAGCCCGGTCACCATCCGATCAACCCCAACCGCTTATAGACGACGCGAGTTGGTTGGAACACCATCCGTTGCCCCTCAAACGCCAAGCAACAGAAGGAGTGGCCAGAAATCGAATCTATTGATGCTGTCTCCCAGTGTGAGGATGCTCATCAGGAATAGCAGTCCTGTCGGTCCTCGGAGATCGCCCCTGAAGGACAAATCAACCAACTCTGTCATCCGGCCATCCTCACTGGCTACGTTGAAGAAACGAAAAAAGGAGAGAGAGATACCCGATTCTTACAGCTCGGATGCCTTGTCACCCGTAACACCAAGCGAGGCGTCTCCCTCCAAGAGGCGGAGCCCATTGAAGGAGATTGATCTGCCACCGCCACCACCTCCACGCTCACAAAATTCGCCCCGTAGAACCGCCAACGCATTGCGGGGGATGGGTCATATCTCCTCTACGCCTCAGGCGAATGCGACCAGCAGGGCCTCTCGTCCCACAAATGATGAGATCCCTGATTCCGACGATGATCTCTTGAGCGTGGCTTCAACACCGCAAAGGGGTGCGAACTTGAGTATGGAACCAGAGACACCCATACGGTCATCGCGCGCTCTATTCCAACGACTTATCGAAAACAAGGAAAATGCCAGCCCGGGGTCCTACGTTGCTCCTATCACTTCTACTCCTGCGCCACAAAGGGGGCAGCCAGTGGAAGAAACGCCACGAGAATCCAGACCCAGCGTTGGTGCGAGCGAAGAGACAGTGCGTGTTCCGGGCAGGCCCGACTCGCAACAAGTACTTCACATCCCAGACACTGTTCCTCCGGATGCCGAGATCGGTGATTCGGATTCGGATTCAGAGTCAGGGCCCGATAGCCCTTGCCCCCCTTCAAGGCCATTACCAAGCCAGGAAAGCATGCTGAGGGTTCTAGGGACAAGCCCTACCAGGCCACAATGCCAAGGCTCGAAACGCGGCGTGTTAAATGATGCCGTTATCGCTTCTAGTTCTGACATCTATTCCTCTGCTGCCAAGCCCAGAGCACACCCTGCCGAAATACCAACTAGTGATGGCCCTGAAGTAACGCCGCTCTCGTCGCCAGAGGACAGAAATGCAACTTTGATATCTGTCAATGAACACTCCAACAAATCAAAGGAACCTGACCTACCAATGCTCCCGGAAAAGATGACACCCCGCCGTCGCAGTCCAGTAAAAGCAAGGAATACCCAGAGATACACCCAAGCACATACCCAGGCCTACACCCAGATGCTAGAAAGCCAGAGAGTGCCCATGGAGATTCTCCGACAGATGGCACCGCAAACAGCACGATCAGATATTGTTGTCACCATGCACCCATCAAAAGTGAAGGAGATTGTCGATGGTATCAGAAATCACGATTTCAGGACTGCCAAGTTGCCTCGTTCAGTCCATCGTCTTTGGATCTATGTTGCTCGCCCGGCCTGTGAACTACGTTATATGGCCACTATTGGCGAACCACACGAGCCAGGCGAGATCGACAGCAAGACAGGACTGGGAAACGCCGAGTTCAACGAAGGCAAGACCAGCGCGAAATGGGCCTACGAGCTCGAGCAGGTCTATGTGCTCAACAACCCTGTGTCATTGGAACGCATGAAGGAGAACGGGTGGACAGACAACAACGTTAGTCAACGGAACAAATATCTGCAGCCGGCGGTTGTAGGCCAACTACTGTCGAACCTGCAATGCGCTTTGTTTGACGATGGACTTGCAGAGCCAGCAACTATATCCCAGGAAATCGACGCTCAAATACTCAGTGACATTGCGCACTCGACACAAATGGCAGGGACGAATTCTCTCGCAGCCGAGGAGGAAGTTGTCAAGTCGAGCCAGCAGGAGCTTCCCGCTGCTACAGTCCCTTCATCCTCACAAACGAGACGGAGCACTCGGTTAGCGATGCCGCCCCCTTCGACTGTGAAGCGTGTAACTTTATCTCGTAAGCCGTCTCAACAAAGCAGTCCCAGTCAGTGGGCGGCACACTCGAGGGAGACGCGGAGCAAGAAGAATGTCTCCTTTTCCCAGGCAACGACTGCCAGCCAACCGTCTACCCAGCTGCCAATGACCCAGATGCAGTCACCTGAGAAACCGGCACCAGCCTTAGTCCGGTCATCGAGCAGCTTTGGTGTGCTTCCAGCCAACCAGGCGGACAGCATGCCTGCTACAGCCTTAACAATGGGCAATGCAACAGGATCTTCGTCCCAGATTTTCCCTGAGAGCTTAATGCGGGATGGCGTTCGTCAACCTGCCATGATATTGGATTCGGAAGATGAGAGTGAGATGGACGATGAAGATTTTTTCTAGGAATATTGTAACGACGGCCCGGATTAGGCGCGTACAGCTACTTGTTTGGTTATGGTTCAGGCGCATGGATAGGTATGGGCGCTGTTTCAACGGTATTGCGTTTGACGAATGCAGGCACTTTAGCAAAATTGATTTATTCAAATGATTAACGACCTCTAACCAAATCAGGTTAAAGACCCATGTATACCTATAAACTAAAGCACGATAGGCGCATGCAGGCTTTCTTATGTACCTACCTATACACTGGCATATTTGGTGCTGCAGCTCCAGATCAGATGACATAGTGCTTCTTGATAAGATGGATCATGCACCAATTGTAGAAAATCTCGCCGTAACAATAATGAAACATTTCTGTATTGATTTATCCGGTCAGGTACGCCAGAAGGGTTGGCTAGACAAACGGTAAGTGGTATTACAAAGCAATCTTTCATCAACCAAGACATTTTCGATCCATGTTAATAATAGAACCTCTGCTACCATCAGTAACGCATGTCTAGTTGGCTGCATAATCTTGTGGTTTGATGACTACCTAAGCTTGCTAGGTATCTCCACACAGTTTGACTTTATAATCAAGGCGTACAGTAACTAATAGACATGGCTACGACGTTTTGTCATAATGGCCAAACCAGAATATGTATATAGCAGAGTGTATACAGTATATACGGAGGTTCTGCCTGCTTGATCTGTACAGTACAATAATATATTACAGGACCGAAACGGGCGCGAACGGTGACTTGATATGCATGTCAATGTTTGGATGTTCAAAATAAAGATGCATTACGCATTTGACTAGCGCTAATAGAATCATGGAGTAATAACTCGAACATGCAACCTCTTACGGTCTTACCTCTGTACAGTACCTACCTAATATCTAGCGGTGGCCGGCAGATCCTTGCACATCTAGCTCCCCGCCTCCTGTTGATGGTGTGAACGCATTGCGGCGCACAGACCTCAGTCAAGCCAGATGCGGCCGGGATCTGGGTTTTGGAGAGGATTGAAGGTTCCTGTGCCCGACGTCAATCGAACTGGTTGCTGAACGCTACGAAGACATCATCAGCAACGAGTTAATTTGTAAACAGCAAGTACAGGAAGAAGCAGCATCGCAGTGATTATATTGCTGCCGTGAAACACGAATCCGACTAATTCTCCCGACCGACCGATTCAAAGGCACCAACACCACCCGCACGCTTACCCCGGGAGCTTGCTCCAATTCGGCTGGGCACCGAGTGACCACCTCTCCAGAGTCCCGGGACGACGCGACCTCGAAGATGCGTGGTGCTCCGTCGCCATCAACGCAGCCGCAACTAATTTAAACAGCGCCTTGCCGCACAAACCCAAAAACCCGAGCGTCTGTGACGGTCTATAGATGGACAACTCGCGCCCGAATGGCGCCTCCAATGGCGGCATGTCTTACGGCAGAGAGATGACGCGGGCCGAGAGGTTCGACGACGAGAAGCGCCGCCTCATCGACAGTTGTTTCATGAAAAAGGACGAAGATGGCTCCAGTAAGATGGATTCGGCCTCCTAGATTAAACTTGTTCCTGTTGCCGTGTCGCAATAGTGGCTGACACTGTATTGCTTTGCTCTCCGCAGTCATGGAGACGTACATTACGCACATCAAGATCACCGAATTCTCGACGCATCCAACAACACCTCCACCGCCACAAGCTCGAACTCCGCAAGTCGAAAAGCCTCGTGTAATTGCCGTGGCTGTGAGGAAATCTGGCAGAGTCCGAATGCACAAGACGAAGGAAAACGCAAATGGGACATTCTCCATTGGCAAAACTTGGAATTTGGATGACCTGAGCGCTATCGAATCCTTCACGGCTTCCTCGACCCCTCCAGACTATAGACAGTGGGCTGGAGACGTTGGCTTCACAGTAACACTAGGCAAGCCGTACTACTGGCAAGCCCAGACTGACAAGGAAAAGAAGTTTTTCATTGCAAGTCTAATCAAGATTTATGGCAAGTATACTGCTGGAAGAGTACCTGTGCTCACCGGGTTTGACCCCGCGGAGCTGGAACAAGTCGTAGGGAGCGCCCAGCGCCGGCCCGGCCAGCCACAGTTACAGCAATTCTCACCTCAACCGCCGGCGACTACGGCCTCGCCCATGCCTAGTCGCTCGCCAGCCGCTGAACGCTCCGAACGAACCCAGCCGCAGGAGCGACAGCCATACGCCGGCCGATCCGCCTTCCCAGACCGTGGGCCTGCACAAGAGCAAGCTTCACCGCAAAATGCCATGTCCACTGCGCCAAGCAGCTATGGCCGGGAGAGACCCGACTACAGTCGCCCACCCCCACGAGGGCAACTGCGACAAGATGGGGCATCATCGCCTTCCGCAAGTGTCAATTCTTCCAGGTCGGCCAATCAAGATGCTCTAAGGCGACTCGCGGGTGGAAACGTGAGCCAAGACTCGGTCGCGGGGAGGAGTGATGACGGCAGCATCTCCACGACCAGGTCACGAGAGAGGCCTATGAACGGGGCTACCTCTGCTGCAGCTGTGTCGGACCAGTCTCCTCGTGACGAGCGGCCTCCAGAGAGAAGGCGTCCGCCAGTGGAAGCGCCACGCCAGCCGGTACTTTCCCAGGGTATGACCGACGAGAGCTTGATGCCAGCGCCCTTGATGCGTCGTGACAGGGAGCCAACCGTTCCACCCAGGAGTGTCGCGCGTAAACCTTCAGTTGCGTCGCGTTCGGAAACAAGTTCATTGTATGACCGGTCTGCTCCCTCACAGGAACAAAGCAGGCTCGAAGCGCTGCCAACGAAAAGTCCTGTGGCACCTTCAAGCCCCTTTTCAAAACCCCCAGAACCGAAGCCCGTCGTTGAAACACCAGCACCTCCGCCAGAAGAACCGTCGCCTATCTCGCCCGAGACGCCTACTGACTCGCCGATATCTCCAGAAGAGGAGACACGGCCTGGCCTCGGTCCGATGATAAAGAAGAAGATGTCAAAGGGAGAGGTCAAAGGGATGTTCTTCAAGGCTGCCTCGGCTGGCGGAGCCTTCCGGCCGCGTCCCGGTGGAGCTGGTGAGAGGTTGCGTCTAGCTGCGACCAAGGCCATGGCAGCTGAAGGTCCAGATGGTATCACCGGTGTCGTACCAGCGCCTCCGAAGCCTGCCCCGGCCCCAGTCGAAAAAGAAAAGGAGAAAGAGAAGCCGGTACCAACCTCATCTGTGGAGGCATCGCCCATCAACGAGATCCCTGCAGTCACGGTCACAGCATCTCAGTCAGGCCAGGCAACCACCCTGGTGGCTGGTGGCGAGGCAAAGGCGCCTGAGGAACCCAAAGAGCAGAGTGAAGATGCGAAAAACCAATCCAACCGATCCATCGTTGTCAGCAATGACATCAAGTACCTTACCAGCCTCGGAGTCGATCCTGCGTTGTTGGATAATAGGAGTGTTGAGTTTAGCAAATGGCTCGACCATTTCAACTGGGTGCCGGGCGAGCAGATGCGGTCTAAGAACTTTGACGAGTTACGGATCGACATTGATCGTGAACTAAACAAGGCTCAGGCTGGCGGGTGGCTAGCTCGCTTCAAGGAGGAGGATGACAGAGTCGAGGGCATCAAGAAGGGCATCGACCTGTCGATACAAGAATGCGAGGAGATGGATAATCTTCTGACCTTGTACAGTGTTGAGTTATCGGTAAGTTGGCACATGTTCGTCGTTGTAGTTGATCAAAGACTGACAGTGAAATATTCAGACTTTATCGGACGATATCGCCTATATTGAAGCACAGGGACAAGGTCTTCAGGTGCAGGCGGCGAACCAAAAGCTGCTCAAGAAGGAGCTCGAATCACTCCTCGACACTTGTGCAATCACGACTGATGACCTGGAGGCGCTGAAGAACACGCCTCTCGAGGACCCCGACGGTCTTCACGACATTGAGACTGCCTTGGTCACGCTCTTCAAAGCAATGATCAAGATAGATCCATCACTCGGCAACCCTGACACCAAGAAATCTGAAGATGATGGCGTTGATACTGCCATGGGCCTCGACAGCGACTATGGCAAGATGCGCATCGTCCAGGAAAAGAAAGAGATGTATTTGGCCGAAAGCAAGGCATTCATGCGGCGTCTACTTCTGTTCACAGGCGATCGGTTCAAGGAAGCTTTCGACCAGACCAGGAGAGCAGTGGAAGGGCCCACGTCCAAGAAGGCAGATCCCCGTAATCACGAAGTTGGGAGAGATATGCTCTGGATGTATAGCCCTTTGATGCTCTACGCCAGGGATGTGGACCTCCCTACGTGGGATAGGATCATTCATATCTACCAGGAGACAAGTCTGCCCGTCTACAAGGATGAATTCAGGGATGCCCTTGACCGCTGGAAGATCAACTCAAAGTCGGTCGGTGACGATGGCGACCTGCTCTTCACGTCTATACAAAACGAGAAGCAGCAAGAGGGCATTGCTAGCGCCGCAAGGAAATTGACGGTGAAGCGAAGCGGAACGTTGGCAAGGACATTCCGCGGTGAAAGCAAAACAAGTCTTGTTGAGAAGCCTACCAATACGCACGGCCAGCCATGGGAGGCGTTCTCGGGTGCCATGGATGATCTCATGCCACTGGTGGAAATGGAGCAAAACTTTATGATCGACTTCTTCCACGCCACTACACTGGAGCATCTTGACTTTCCTGATGCGGTGTCAGGATTCCGACCACGAGAGCGACGAGGAGGTGATCTCAAGCGACATAGGATGAAGGAGCCCGATCGTGAACTGGCTAGGCGCGTCACACGGGCGATGGAAACCACATTTGGCTTTTTGGAGGTCGAGGTCCAGAGGTTCATCGACTGGGTCCTGGCCAGCAATCCCATGTACGGATCTGTCGTTCTGCCCCTATGCTCTCGAAACTGCAATGCTAACCCAAATGTCTCAATTACAGCCAAGGAATTGGTGTTCTAGCAATACTCGAGAAGAAAGCCAGTGATCTTGGCACGTCAAATCAAGATTTCCTGATGAGCGTGCTGCAAAAATTGCAGGGCGTCCTCGAAGGTCGTTTCAAGCGATTTGTCGATGAACAAATTCGTGCCATTGAAGAGACCAAGGTCAAGGTCAAGAAGCGAAAGGGAGTGGCACCGTTTATCCGCATTTTCCCCAACTTCAGCGCCGCGGTGGAGAATATGATGGCCGACGTCGACAGCGAGCAGAACGTACGCAAGCTGGTCGATCGTGAGTACGAGCGCATAATCAGGAGCATGTTCGACTCGGTGAAGATGATTGCGCGCGACAACCCATCTGTGTCAGCAGCGGCCAACAGCTCGCTTCCGGATCCTGAGGACAAGGAGGCACTCAACTACCACATCCTGATGATTGAAAATATGAACTACTTCCTCGATGAGCTCAGCAAGTCTCAGGGGCAGAGTTCGAGTGGCACACAGGAGCCAGACGTATTACAGCAGTGGAAGGAGAAAGCGAGCTCCGATTTGGCGGAGCACATGTCGATGTATTTGAACGCGGTGATGAGGAGGCCGCTAGGCAAACTATTGGAGCATCTCGAGAACGTCGAGGCACAGCTGGCGAGCGGCAAGACGGCCAGCGCGGTGGCGGCGCAGCCCAGCAACAGCAAGGCCATCTTCAATAAGGTGCTTGGAAACTATGACGCCAAGGAGGTGCGCAAGGGACTCGAGGCGTTGCGAAAGCGGGTCGAGAAACACTTTGGTGACTCGGATGAAGGGAGTGGAGGTTCCGGACCGGGCTACTCTCAGCAACATGAGCATACTCAGGGGCTGGTCAACAGGGTGCTGCGCGAGTGTGAGCGGTTCTACACGGATGTGGGATCACGTATCGAGAACATTACGACGAACGTATACGGCGGTGATGTTTTGTTTGAGTGGCCAAGGGCGGAGGTGAAAGCTGCATTTTCGAACCTTGGGAGAGGGTGATGAGGGACGTGATGTGACAGGGTGGAGGATCAGGACAGGACTAGGCGAGTGAATATACTTGCACGGTGACTGATGATAATCCTTTCACACTTGTACAAAAGTAAAATGAGACGCCAAGTGCTCTCGATGCAGTACTGGTTTTTGGCTAGTGCCTGGGTGATATTTTATGATGGATAATGACAACCAATTATATCGTGTTTTGTTACAATCTACCTTGCATATGCGCACATCATAGTTACCTATGTGTTTTTGTATAAATGCTTGGTTGCTTGGTTAGAATGTTCTAGAGTTCTAGAACTCCAGAACTCATCTTGAGCAAATGTGCTTGCCTACTTAGGTATGGGTGCCTGCTTGCCTGCCTACCTAGGTGTATAGAAGTCATTAAAATAGTCATTTTTTGCCCCCTTCTCCAATCCCAGAAGGGAAGGTCAAGAAAACTTGGCCTCAAAAGCTCGAACGATGTTGCCTGCGGAAATTCGCCTCCGAGTCAGACCACCGAATCGGCTTTCGTCGGACATGATTTGCGGCCCCGCTAAAAACGGTCTTACTTCCACGGAAGGTGCCGACCTCCGCGACCCCTCGTGACATTGAATGTCAAAGTTACCCCGATAAGGGGGTTGGTCTAGGTCATCTGACACTTGGTGCGTGATCTTGTCATTTTTATCCTTCCTTATTTTTGATATGTATCCTGTGTGTCGTTTTTGATTTTTAAATTTTCTTTTTCTTTTTTTTTCTAGGTCCAAGTCTATTCTGGTTCTAGAACTAGACTAGAAATAGTTTCTTGCGCGTTAGTTTTACAGATTTCTCCTGCTTCCCCGCATTTCTGTCTATTCTAGTTTTTGACTTTCTACGCTAGACGACCAATTAGAAAAGAAATCAAAGACAGAAAAAGCAAGAGACCAAGGAAATAAAAGCAAACTCAGAACAACAACAATCATGGATCTCCCCGTCATCGACCTCGACGTCTTCCTCCGCGAACCACGTGACTCGCAAGCGGTTCGCGACGAGTGCGACAAGGCGGCGGCGGCGCTCGTGACGTACGGAGCGCTGGTGCTCCACGACTCGCGCGTGTCGGAGCAGGCCAACGACACGTTCCTGGACCTGTTGGAGGACTACTTTGCGCAGCCCGAGGAGGCGCTCCGGCGCGACGAGCGCCCCGAGCTGGGCTACCAGGTCGGCGTGACGCTCGAGAATACCGAGAAGCCAAAGTGCGCTGTCGACGAGCCGTGCCTCAAGGTCATTGAGCGCCTGCAGCCCGAAGAGCGGCCGCTCGACATCACGGCCCACGACCCGGATCCGAAGTGCCGCTTCTTTTGGCGCATGGTCGAGCTCCCGCCGTACGAGACTGAGTTCCCCGCGCTCAACGCTTCGAATGTCACGCCCGAGGCCCCGCACATCAAGGAGAGATGGGCGCCGACTATGGATCAGTGGGGCGGGTTGATGAAGAATGCGTGAGTCTGGAACTGTTCTTTTTTTTTCTGTTTTCCCCCTCTCTTCCTTTTCTTTTCCCCTGTCCTTGTCTTTGTTCTAGTATGCTAACTAATTCTGGTCCCTGATCTCAGTGTGTCTGAGCTCGCCGAGATGGCCGCGATCGGTCTGGGACTCCCGGGTGGAACCTTCAAGGACGCGGGGCGTTACGGGTAAGTTTCTTTTTGTTATGTGCTGAGCCTCGTCCAGCAATTCGGTTCCAATGGGTCCCGGAGCTTGCCGTAAAAGGGGTCGCTAAATTTAGGCCGTGGCCTCGCTAACGCTCTCCCCAAGCCCACACCTCTTGGCGCCTACAGCTTCCGATTTGAGGAAGTATGGCAAGGAGGATACGATCCTGGCCGGGTTTCACACTGATCTGAATTTCCTTACGATACACGGTCGCTCTCGCTACCCGGGGTTACACATCTGGGCCCGCAACACTGGAAAGAAGATTGCAGTCAAGATCCCTCCCGGGAACCACCTCCTCGTTCAGGCCGGCAAGCAGTTTGAGCATCTCACCGGCGGTCTCATCAAGGCTGGATTCCACGAGGTCGTCGTCAACAAGGCCACGATGGACGTGGTCGAGAGGAGGAAGCGCGAGAACCCCGACAGGCCACTGGTTCGAATCTCTTCCACCCTGTTCTGGCACCTGTCGTCCGACTTTGACCTTGTTCCAATCCCCCAGCTGGCCGAGAAAGCAAAGGCAGTTCGTGCCGAGCAGTTCAACCTGGGGAGAGATGAGGGTGAGGAGGTTGAGTACCCACCCATGAAGGTCGGCAAGCAGGTCGAAAAGTAAGCGGTCTATTTACTTTCGTTTTTTTTTTCTCTCTACCTCCATGGGTAGTGATTACCTTGCCAAACGTAACTTCGCTAACATGTGTTTCCACCGGTGTTAGCGAGCTGAAGCATATTG
Source organism: Pyricularia sp. CBS 133598 (assembly GCA_004337975.1). Lineage (NCBI taxonomy): Eukaryota > Fungi > Ascomycota > Sordariomycetes > Magnaporthales > Pyriculariaceae > Pyricularia > Pyricularia sp. CBS 133598. Next base: position 3,459,380 of record CM014983.1, read on the forward strand.
CTTTGATGGCATAGCGAGTCGAGACAACTGCGGATGGGCATCGAGTCATTTGTAAAGAGGCTAGGACGCAAAAAGATGAATAGAGCGAAGCCACCTGACAATAGTGGATATATTATTTCCTAGGCCAAGACGCTTCTCTCTACTGTCTGTCTGTCTCTCTCCCTCTCACTCTGACTTACTTAACCGAGCTGTAATGTCAAGCCCTTGTTGGTCCCTGTTGGACTCCCAATGTTTAGATCATGCGTCTGCGCGGTCTCAAGCAAGACTGTGGCGTTGGATAAGTAGTATGTGGGTTCATAGTTAGCAGGTGGGTTTTCATAGCATTGTAAACATGTGCCTTTTTTAGGCCCCGAGCTAGAACAAGAAAGGACCAGAGATATGAGCTGGTCCGTTCGTTCGCTTGAGGCTTGTTTGCATATTTTCTTTGCTTGCTGGATCCGGGGGCGGACCGCGGAAATTACAAAGTTGATGGGTTTCGATATTTTCGGTTGTCTAGACCGCCGGAGGTACGAGATGGATTCATTTTTTTTCTTTTCTCTCTCTTTTTTTTTCTGAACCTATCTCAGGTCAGGCTTAGCGATAGGGGCGCCAAGAGGTTGAACCTCATATGAAACCTCTGAGGCTCCGCCCGGCCTGCAGCCCTACGTAGCATTTACGCAGTGTCCCCGTGGCAGGCACAGCCCAGTCTGACCAGCAGACTGACTCGCAAACAGAACCATTAGGGGTCCGAAATCAGCCAATCAGGACGAGACAAGGCACTGAAAACGTTCGAAAAGGATTGTATGATCTCCGCTCGGTTGTCCGGCAGCCCCAAACTGGGGGCTCTTTTTTTTTCTCTCTTTGACTGCTACGAATGCGATACTACACAGCTCGGAATGGGGCTGGCAGCTAGGTAACTTATGCCTATTGTCCCCCCTTGTCTGTGAGATACCCGGTAGGCCACCATGGAGAAGTGATCCCCTTCCTCATCAAATCTCATTCATGCGAGCTGCACATGGTATGGTTCGGTAGCAGTAAATAGTAAACATACCCTGTCGCCCGCAAGCTTGATGTGAAGAAGCTCCACACCCAACTTGGCGCCAACCGACCTCTGCCGTACCACCGGCAGTTAGCTAAGCCCAGCAAGTGACCATGCGATTCTGTGTAGTTGTGTGCAGTGTTGCCTCCCTCGTGGTAAAAATGACATGGCAAATAATTAAAATGACGTGGTTCCCAATTTTTATTTTATTTTTTTTATAGCCAAGTAGTCTAGTTCCAATACACCAGCTTTCCCACCCACAAGTCCCCGTAGGCGTGCAAGTCACGCAAACCACACTCGCAATAACCACCAAAGCGATTGCGCGCAATAACTTTTGCAATCAGTTACCTCAATGGTTATTATGGTTCGTAAGGTTACATGCAAGCAACTTTCTTTGCGGTCAACAGGCAGGGGGTTTTGTGGCTTGCGTGCAAACCGCTTGTGTGGCTTGTGTGCAATCGCTTTTATAGTTTTATCCCTTTTGTGGCTATCGCTTTTGTTAATCCGCGCACATCGATACCTTATTTACGTGACGTATTATATCCTATTGGTTAAGAATGGTGGAACCAAGTTATTCTAATGATTTGCCACGTCATTCTAAGGGGTAAGGGTTCTATGTACATTTTCTTTCCCTAATGTTTCGCTAAGAACAAAAAAGGTACCCGCCTTACCGGACCACAGGGGGTTATACGACCAAAGCGGCGCATGCGAGATCCCTGAAACCAATACAAGCGTTGAGCGATGGGTTGGTTAAGACACTGTGGGTGTGTGGACGACGAGCAGACAAGCAGCTGCAATAGTACTCCATCGTGAAGTGAGTTATGTCTTGGAAATCTATAAAAGTACACGGCCTCGCCTCCGATGAGATGGATTCCGTCCTTTCTTTCTCCTCACCGGCCTCCGCCATTCCTCTCATTGCATATTCGTTTTCATTTTCCTCTTTTTTTTCCCTTTCTCTTTTCTTTATTTCCTACCTGTCGCTCTATCTTGAGCTTCCATTCTTTGGAGAAACTGAGTTTTATCATCCTGCTTATTTTTTGACCGTACACTTTTTTTTACACCGAATTCGTTTCTCATATCTCGTGTCTTTGTTATTGTGTTTGTTCGAGTTTCTTATCACTTCAACCAACCGTCAAGATGCAGTTCACTCTTACTTCCCTCCTTTTCGCCCACTCTGTGGCCGCTGCTGCTGTGGCTTCCCCGGCCCCGGCCGCTGCTGTCCCCGGCGCCGAACCCGCGATCCTCAGGGCCGTGGTCAAGCGCCAAGTGCTGTCGACCTCGCTCGTCCCGGGCAAGAAGGTCAGCCTCCTGTACGGTGGCGACACCCCCTCGGCCAAGCCGCTCCCCATCAGCGGTGGTCCCCTCCTGGGTGTCGGCACCCCCGGCGCCCCGTCGGCCGGTGCTGGCTCCCCCGGCGCCACCCAGGCCTCCATCGATGGAAACATGAAGCTGCCGTCGGTCGTCCTCGAGACCATCCCCACCATCAAGGGCGTCTCCTGCGCCACCAAGGACTCGGTCATCATCCCCTTCACCTCGGCCGCCGACTTTGCCTCGGCCAAGAAGCAGTGGCCCGCCAAGGACTTTGTCCTCATCACCTCGAGCGATGGCAGCTGTGCCGCCGACGGCCAGCGCGGCTTCTACTCGGTCAGCGCCCTCGCCTTCGACGACGCCAAGACCACCGTCACCGCCACCGCCGTCGTGGCCGCCATCAAGGACGTCATGAACGACGCCTCGGTCCAGTGGACGACCACCCCCGGCGGCAAGGGCAAGCGCAGCCTTGACGTCCCCCTGTCCATTGACCTGTCGGGCAAGTCGCTCGTCAACAAGGGTCCCTTCTCCGTCACCGCCGACGTCGCCAAGTACACCGGAGACATCAGCATCAGCGGCGCTCTGAGCTTTGACTTCCTGAAGCTGAAGCTCTCCAAGATGTCGGTCGACCTTGGCTACAACTCCGCCCTGGCCCTCAACCTGACCACCGCCATCACCGCCACCAAGGAGACCACCCAGAGCGTCAAGTTCGACCCTCTCGATGCCACCGTCTCTGCCTTCTCCATCCCCGGCATCCTCGACGTCGGCCCCATGCTGTCCTTTGGCCTCGGCGTTGAGCTGTCCGCCTCCGGCACCGTCACCGTCAAGACCGGCATCCTGACCACCTTCACCGACAGCAAGGTCCACCTCGACTTCCTCGACTCCAAGTCCTCGACCGCCACCGGCTGGAAGCCCGTCACCACTATGGACAACACCTTCAGCATCGACGCCAGCCTGCAGGTGAACCCCTTTGCCGACCTGACCGTCGGCATGGGCGTCAAGGCCTTCTCGGGACTCGTCGACCTGACCGCCTCGGTCGAGACCAAGCCCACCCTCGTCAACTCGTTCAACGCCCACGCCGAGGTCACCAGCACCTACAAGAGCGACACCGGCATCACCTTCACCGCCCCCAAGAACGTCGACAAGGACTGCAAGAACGGTGCCTGGTTCGCCAGCTCCCTGCAGTTCGGCGTGACCGCCTCCATCGGCACCCTCAGCACCGACCTCTTCTCCACCACCGTCCCCGTCTTCCAGAGCCAATGCTTCAGCTTCAACCTCATCAAGCGCGACGAGCTCCCCACCACCCCCGCCGTCGCCCGCCGTGGTGTGACCGGCAGGAGGATCGCAGCTTACTAAACGTGAGCTGGCCAAAAAGCGAAAAAGAAAACCGTGTGTGGTGTGTGCGTGTTTGTGATTTCGTTTGCGGTTTGATTTGAAGTTTTCTTGCCTGCGAGGACTTGTGTAGGATTGTTTGTTTAGAATACCATAGGCGGGTTTTTGGTTGTTTTGATTATTTGTATAACTATAGACTAGAGCATATACCATAGCATAAAAGAGGATTGCGGAGAGCCACAACAAAAACACTGTTCCTGTTCCATTTTCGTCAAACGTGTTTGTCATACCAAAGCGTCTTTGCATAAATGCTATTAATATCGTCATTGAATGCAGTCGAGAAGTGGGAACGCAAAGTCTTGTCGCAGCTGATGTGTATTATACAAACATGATGAAGCCCCTTAGGGCTAGTGTCGGTGGTTAGTGAAGGGCTTGCATGAGATTCAGGTAAATAATGACAACTTGATATTCAACACAAGGTTTATATGAACAAGTAGACATGATTAACTCAAGGGTCTCTGAAACTTATGCAGGGGGAAGTCACGATTAGCTGGAGATTCTGTGACACTCGACATTATTACGACTATAGTCATCAATAAATTTGTATAGACTCGCACTTTAGAAGACAAAATTGGCCTAATACAGTACTGCTGGTCCTGGAATAACTCCATTCCGCCCAGCTACATATCCGGGCTAAGAATTGTTGAAACCACCACAAACCGTTCGAGAATGCGTCTTGTCAATATGTGATTAGATGTATTGCATACGATTTATTATAATCTATCGTAATTGACTCGTATCGGAATATGTTTGCACAGATGTTTATCTGACTATAGTATCTCGGTATTATTATATTGACTTTACCACCTCATAGATGCCGATCACCAACCACATTGGGAAATACTATCCTCCCAAGTTATGTGACCCCCAGCTGCTGGTATTTTTCTTAATTTCCATCATGCTCTGGTATAAATTCGGTAGGATAATACAGAGACTCTTGAGAATACCTAGATCTAGTATTACATCACACAAGCCCATGGAATGTGGTCCGAGCTGTACAGTAATATAGCCCTCTTAGATACGTTTCGATGCACGACTGACACGACTTGCACGGAGACTCTTGGTTTTTCTCACTCGACGATCCAGCCTGCATACTGCTTATTGATTGAGCAGGACGCCAGCTACCTAGCATCTACTGCTTTTAGGTATACCATGATAACCAAGGTACATGATATAATCGAATATAACAGAACTAGTCTAGACGGAACGGATAACAACACTGTGCAGTATTACAGTGAAAAAAGTGGATTTTATATACAAGATTGTTACATGCCGATCATTAACCAACAGGATATTAAAATCAGCCTAAACAAGAAAAGAAATACAAGAAACCAAATCAACCGAAGCGCTCCGACCATGCCATATCATGCAAACTATAGAGTTGTTTTATATCGGCACCTGCCCGGTAGGGCGATACGGCTCCATACCCACAGCGGGATCCGCCCCCGCGCCGGTCGACTTGAGCTGCTGCTGCTGTCCTTGCCCCGGGTCCGCAGCAGTCCTCGACGCATACATGTTGTTCGAATAGGCGGGCGGTGCAACGGGCGCAGGGTTCGGGATGGAAGTATAAGGGCCGTTGTAGCCGGGACCGGCGGCGGCGCCGTTGCCGTACGAGTAGCTGCTCGTGACGGCGTTGGCGGCCAGGTTACGCTTCCGCCTCTTGACGGCCAAGACGATGATGGTGATTGTGATGCCGAAGAAGAGGATGATGGATATGACCATGGCGACGATGACGCCGGTGCCGAATCTTTTGAAGCTGTCGTCTTGCTCCTTTCGGTACGTCTCGAGTTGCACCCTCGACTGGCGGGTGAAGAGGTGGGCTGCGGATGTGGCTGACTCGAGCGCGGTGGCCAGGGCGCGCATTTTGATGGCGGGCATGACTTTTGGTGACTTTGGGTGACTTTTGGAGAGGTTTTTTTTTTCTTTTTGTTGTGTTGTTTTTTATACGAGAAGTCAGGCAATAAAGGGTGCTATGTCAATTTGGTTGTTAACTTTTGGTGTTTTTGTTGTATGGCAAATGATTGGATTCTGTTGCAATTGACAATGTACTTTCTTAAGAAATGTCTACAATTACTCAAAGCAACAGAGGAACACTCGTGATATCTATACTACCTGCGGGCAAACAAAAAAAAAGTTGACGATGACCGTCTTACAATGGCAGTGCCAGAGACTCCGATCGGCTGTGCCCTACAACAGCGGGCTGTCAGCGCGCATCTTGCACCGCCCCCCCAAACCTGCCGATGTGCCTAGCGATTACCAAGATTGAACGAAGCACAAAGACGATGAGGTTTTGCTGTGCCTCAAAAATCTTCCAAAGTTTCTTGTTTACCGCAAAGGGTTTCCCATTGGCGGTTGAGCCACTCAAAAGGGGTCCCGCCGATTCGAGCGACTCCGCCATCTCACATCAGCGATGATCTCTCCAGGCAGGCGTTTTAAGGGACCAAGTTAGAAAACTGGCTGACAATTGGAAAATGGAATGAATCCCGCCAGTAAAATCTGCCGAATCTCAAAAGAAACCGAGCAATCCACCAAAGAAAGGCAAAAAGGTTAATACTTTTAACTACCGTGGAATAGACAAACAAGCATTCAGAATCGAGAGAAGCAATCTGAAAAAGAAGAGACCAAGAAGAGCAAATGGAAGCGCCTCGGAAACTTTAGCAGCCGACAGCGTGCGCCGCTTTGGTGGAGCCTCAAGAAGAAGTTTGTGTGGCTTGTTCACTGGAAGCCAAGGTACCTACCTAGGTAGGTAGGCAGGCGCTTAACTGCAGTGGTTAGGTAACGTTGGCGCAACTTGAAAGATCAGAGGACCCCTCGCAAATCAAAAATAGATACCACGTGAATTAGGTAGATGCACAAAACGATCTTCGTCAATGGCTGAGGATCAATCGGAAAGAAGCGGAAAATCTAACTGATTTTAACAAAAAGAACCGGACGTAAAAACGGTCTACGTAGATCCGATTCATTTCGCTCCCAGAGACGTTTGGCATTTCCGGCGTTTCCTTGCTTTTCTTAACCCAAAAAGTTCACGCGTGACATGATCCTCCCTCCCTCTCCACCGTGAACGGCTGGCTGCATTGGGCCCCATGTGTCTTTTTGGCTGGCTTGCCCCTGGGTTTATGAGCTTCAGCATTCGGGCGGAGCCATGTCGTCTCGATTAAAACGACCGCCAATTACTTCCGCTTGACATGGGTTTGGGGAGTTGCTCTAGTCTAGACTAGGAGCTGCTCACTTGGCTCAATTTCAAACAACAATCCAAACAGCCTCATAATACATAACTCATTATACTGCTCTACTTCGTAGATGTCTTTTTTTGCTTCTTCTTTTCTCTTGTTATTCTCCTCTCAATTAAATTGGCAACGTTCCAAGGAGAGTTGCATTAAACTTGAGCCGCGCAATATGCTGCCTACCCGAGATCCGAGTGACATGTACCCCACACCTCTCTCGCTTGCTTAGCGCTGCCCGCAAGAAGGTTTCAGAGGCTAAGTTGGCCAACTTGGCCTACAAGCTGGGTGAGCAATAACTCGCTTCATGGTCTCCACTGTAAGGCCTCCCATGTTGTTAGTGCGACATTTGATGAGACCTGCAAATTTCTCCATCTCCTGAGGAATGTATTGTTTAAACCATTTCCTAGGGAACCAGCACCAAGGTTTACGTAGTATTAATTCTAGAACTATTCGTAGTTCAATTCAATGTCAGTAACCTGCATCTTTTTATTTTTTCCCCCTGTTGACAGACGAACTTGGATTGCATGCAGAAAACACTTCGTCTAAACTACCTTAGGTAGGAACTTTAGCCAAGCGGCCCGACCCTTAGAGCATTTATCCAGCCTAAGAAGTAAGTAAGGCTTGAGATGCGACTAATAGACTCTTCAGAATTCAATGCATCAACTACAAGTCTGCAGTACATATTCTTCATTCTATCGGAGGCCGTGCTGGCCTTGACCTTGTGATCTTCGGTTGTTCGGTTATCACCTCGGGATTTCCCATTCAAGGCATTATTATGTTTTCAAATAGCAATAGGATCCCTGCTGTGCATCTTGGATCTTCCCCAACTATGCTGGTCTGCCATTTCCAGCATTTTGGCTTCAATGGTAACTTGAGATGAATTCATCAGAAGATCAAGATGAATAAAGATTTACCAAGACTACCAGTTCTATATCGTTCAAGACTCCTCAATGCTGTTTGCGATAGCAGTTCTTTTTTTTAAGTACTTCGTAATACGATTCTGGTTTATTATTGTCTTTGATATCTCTTTCACCTCTGCCAAGGGTGAAGTATTTCACTGGGCAGGTCAAAAACGCTGGGCGGCGGTTGTTCGGCTCAAGTCATTTTGCGCCGGAGACGTTTGCAACAATGGCTCCGCGGCATCCGCGGCATTTTACCTTGCAAGCTGGAATACCACCGTATGTGCGGAACAAACCATTGTGTTGACAGTGAATTGAATGCTACAATTCGAAGGGGGGGTTTCCCCCTCAAGATTTGCAGTATGGGTAGCGATCTACGCTAGGTCTAGGCGACTCATCCGTGGCACACAACAGACGAAACAAATTGGTACAAATAATGGGGCAAGAACACGCGAAGTTGAGATGCAAATGAAGCTCCTTTTTTGTGGACCCAACCATTTGGTTGCGGCCCAGGGGTTAGGTTAGGTGACAAACGCAAACCCAGGGTTTTTTTTTGTACGAACAGGAGCGTTCTGCGACATCATGTTAGCGCTGGTTCTCACATCTGCCAAAGCTGCATCGCATCACGTCGCATCGTCTTGACAGCTTGACAGGTTGTGACCTGCAAGAACGAGCCAAGACGTTCACGTTGTCAATGGATCATGGCCTTGACTGTTTTCTTCCTCTTTTGTTCCATGAAGAATCTCTATACCTGAAATCATGGCAGTACAGTATTCGCTCTGCGAACTACATTGAGACATATGTCACAACACTTGACGCGCATCTCGTCAAGTTTCAGGATACCACAATTGGACAAGACCGCCTCCACTCGCTGGATGGAGCATGGAGTTCGGATTTTCGAAACCCCTTTCAACGCACCCTGCGTGAGCTTGGCCTCCCTTGTTCATGGGTGTGAGGTTCCACGGAGAAGGAAAGTTAAGCTTCTTTACTATGGAACTGTGAGGGAGAATCCCACCTGGCGTCCTCAGGAGAACCACCGTGATGGGGTTCGTTCACGTTGCCATGGCCCCGGTAAGCCTGTGGGAAATCTGTATATAATGAACCTGATCCTCCTTCTTCGACTTCTTCTTTGTCCTCTTCCAAGCCATCCACTCCACAGCTTTCAATCATTTACTAGTTTCTTACACTTCATCGCACCGCCGGACGGACATTCATTTCTTCGACGATACACTCTTTGTTTACCCATCAACTTTCTCTCTAAAAATCCTTTTTTGTAATTTCAAAGCCTTTAAAAACAACAAAAACCGTCAAAATGAAGTTCTCCATCGCCTCCACCTTCGTTACCCTCCTCGCCGTCGCCAGCGCCGCCACGGTTGAGACCCCCGAGCAGTCCCTTGACCGCCGTGCCGTCCTTCTCATGGAGCGTCAGGGTGCCAACGCCAACAGGCCCGTCCCTGAGGGATCGTGCTGTGTTGCCAACACCTCGTTGAAGCAGGATGTCTGCCGTGTCAACGGCCAGAACGGTCGCTGTGTGCCTTCTGGCAGCGCCAACTGTATGATGAAACCCGCCTTTTTCCCGATTCAAGCGAAATAAAAATACAGACAGTAGATACTAACACTTGAACCCCACAAAATAGGCGGTGCCCGTCTTACCTGCATCCAGGACAGCGCTCTGACCTGCGACGCCAAGAAGAAGGAGCGTGGCCGTCCTTTCTGCCGTCCTACCAACGGCAGGAAGCGCGACGTCCGCTCGGCTTCCGACATTGTCGGCGCCGCTGCCGTCGCCGCCGAGCAAGACTAAGCGCTTCTCGGAGATGGGTGTACTTTTATTCTTCTTTTTGACCTTTTTTTTCTTCTGAGGTGTAGGATTTTTTGAGAAACTTTTTGGGGACACAGGGAGTCCATAGAAACTGTTACTTGATTGAATAAAACAGCTGTGGGTTTTTGGTGAAAACATCTTTTTCCTTGCTTGCCTAATAGTGTGAATCATGCTCCTTCATTCCCTTGCATGCTTTGGTTGTCCTTTAAAAAAAACCGTTGGCACTAGGGACATGTAGTGCAATCGCTTTGCATCATTGCAAGCCGAAGCTGAGCCCCCAAGATGTCATCCGTTATTCGCAGAAAGCTGCAGGGATCTAAAGTTCAGCTGAAAGGTTAGCGTGCTCTGGCAATTGAACGGTCTGACGAACCGAGCCCAACGCTAAGCAAAATAGGTACCTTTTTATTTTTTTCTTTCTTTGTTAAACCACGACATACCAAGACACGTGCCCGCAGAATTCCATCATCCGTCAAGAATCGTCTCTTTTCACAAAAAATTGAGTTTTGACGGTGGGAGGCCTCTAAACCTAATCTGTCTTGATGTATTGTCAAGTCAAAAAGTCTGAATCCGCACAGCTTTCCCATTTCAGGGTCTTGGTTATGTCGATCTGTGGGGTTTTTCGCAGAGGCCTACCAGTTAGTACTATGTACAATCTTCAGCTTGTTGCCAAAAAAAGAAATCATAAGGCATCTTGGAACCTTGTTGTCAATGTTGTCAATTCATGTACAGTATTCGTGCAGCCAGCACGTCTGGGGCTGACCTGCCAAAGAAACCAAAACACCAATCGCTAGACATGAAGAATCCTGCACATGTGATTAGCCAAGTTGCGAAACAAACGAACCCATCAACTTATACAGACCCGGGTGACGACAGATCATATCCTTGGCGTTGTTTTTATTTGTTCAGTAGATCCGGAAAGCCCTACCACCCAAAGTCTCTCACTCCAAGGATGGTTGTGTGCTTCTCAACAAAGAGCTGCAGGTAGGTAGATACACGAGAGACAAGGGAAGATACAGATTCACGTAGACGAACCAGAGCCCAAACAATCCCGGAAAGCTGAACGCAGATGGGATCCGCCGTGAGGCAGCACTTTGCCGATATCTTCAGGTCTCACCCTACCTACCTTTCAGCCGCTCTCCGCTAGTCAGTCGACTTGTGACACATACTTTAGTTAGCCAAGGACCAACAAGAATGAGGGACATGGCGCATTTTATTAAAGAACTGTGGGATCGGCCCTTGCGTTTAGGTTGGCTGCTGGTTTGTTTCTTTGATTCATTCGACTTGACAAAGGTGTAGGACTCCAAGACATTCCATCAGGCAGTTGCTACAAACAACCAGGGGAAACGGTTTTTGAAGCTTTACGACGTTAATAACCATCATCAGCCACACCAAGGACTGCCAGTTCTTTTCTATCCTGTGCAACTGTGACCAACAAACATATAACACAACAGCTACCTACTACAACAACAGCCGACTATAAACCCCGCAGCAGCCTTATACTTTGGTTTCTTTCAACCTAGGCGTTCGCCAACATGACCGCCATGAAGAACAACTTCTGGGCCTTCAAGGAGGGAGATGGTAACGACCGAGCTCATGTTCCCGATACGCCCATGTGGATCGCCATCATCCGGGTCGTGCAGCTGGTGAGTTTTTGTGTTTGCGGTTTTGGCAAACGTTTCAGGGGGCAAGAAACCCTAGAAAACATAAAAAGACATGCTGACAAAAACCTCACCAGGCCCTCGCGCTCTTGATCCTCATTCTGACCGCTGTTGCTGCAAACAAGTTTGGAGTTGCGGTGAGTGGCCCACCTTGCTTCGGGTACTGTTTCCTTGTCTTTGTTCTAGTTGGCTGACTTTACGATTTTTGTGTCCCCTATTCAGTGGTCCAGCCTCGCACTCACCTGGTTCACGTTTGCGTGGACCCTCCTGCACATTGGATGGCTGGCCATCAGCATCTTGATCGTCCCTCTGATCTACAACATCTGGGGTCAACTGTAAGTCGATGATGACACCCATGCACCATTGTGACATCCAAATTCGATCAAAACTAGAATTTATTCTCTAACACTTGACACTTCTTTTCCTTCCCCAAAAAAGGGCCGTCGAAATCCTCAGCGTCATCTTCTGGCTGGCCAGCTGGGCCGCCTTGGCCGCTGATGCCGGCGCCTTGAGTGAGGCTGAGACTGTCTACACCGGCAGGGGCCGCGCCTCCGGGATCAATAGCAACTGGAAGACCGGCGCCGACTGCATCAAAGCCTCTGCCGCTCTGGGCGCCCTCCAGTGGGTTCTCTTCGTGATCACGCTCGTGTTTTTCGGTAAGACTACCATGATTTCTTCCCACCCTATTCTCATAAACTTTGTAAAAAGAAGAAGAAAAAAAAGCGAAGCAGTATAAACTAACTCCCTGTGCTTTCCGATCTCAAGTAATGGCCCTCATCCGCTTCCGAAAGGGCCACACCACCACCACGACCCGCGTTTCCGATCCCGAGGCCGCCGCCGGCGCATCGGAGCTGAAGACCGGCCCGGGCCATCTCCACACCACCGAGCAGCCCTACCCCGACAATGGTGGTGCACAGGCCCAGCAGGGCTTCGTCGAGCAGCCCGTGTCCGTGCAGCCGCAGCAGCAACAGCAGGGGCACCAGGTCCAGCCTACCGTGTATTCCTAGGGGGAAATGAGCAAATGGCTGGAGAGCGTGCTCCTCAAGTTCTGAGGTGGTGTTGAAGCTTTGGTGGTGCTCTATTGGTCGCATGCTTGTTCTTCGATGGAGAGGACATATGACTTGGGGTTCTACACGGTGGTCCAAAGAAGGGCTGGCTTCCTGGGCGAGGAGAGGATTTCTTTGCTTCTTGGCGGTTGAGTTTTATACCCCCCCCCCCAAAAAACAAATGTAGCTGGTTGATCTTTTTTCCTTCGTTTGTTGCTTTATTTTGAATCCAGTTTCGGCTATGTTTGCATTCCTTACATGGCTGTTACAGAGCACTAATACGATATTTGCATTTTCCTACCTGTCTATGAATCCGAGGAATGTGTGAACATCAATTTGCGTGCTGCCCCTTTGACCGCTGTGAAATTTGCTTATTGTTATTATCTGACTTGTAAAAACATCACTGCATCACGCCCAAGAGGCCCGTGATTTGTGGAAAGGGCTGTTGTCATTTAGTGGCTATGGACGAAAGGATTGATGAGATTTCGGCAATTTCCGAGAAAGACCAGGATGTATTCCTTCAACCTAGATTCCAAATCCCGTGCAAGACTGCATCCAAGCCAATCCGCCCTAAACAAGTTGAACATGTCGCAATCCCGAAACCTGGAAGTCAAACCCCCCCGAGTGAGGAATGGCACCCTTGTTAGCATATTGGGACTTTTTGGAAAAAGCCCATCATCAAATATGCCTCTGCACTTCGCTCTGCTTCTCCCGTCCACAATCCGCGTCCAAGCCGACTCGCTCCAAACAAGCCGGTCAATGTCGCAAATTTGTGGCCGTCTTTGGTCCTCCTTCCTGTTGAGGGACTCATCAAACAGCTTCCGACGGGATTATTCAGAGCCCAGATGCTGTCCCACTAGCAAAACATCCAAGCTGATCCGCTCTGAACAGATCAAAGTCTGGTGCCTCGAAGGGACATGTAATGGTTTCGTAGGCGGGTCCTTGCCGCCTAGAAGAGGTGTCTTGTAATGGTGAATACCATCATAGGCTCGGTATGCCATAGCCTACTCTTCAGCACATCGGCCCGGGCAGGCCCACCCGCTCTGAACAGGTGAGGCAGGCCGGGCTGGGCAGTAGAGCGAGGTGTATCACCAATCATTAGGTTCAAGGCGTCCTTTCCAAGTTTCAGTTGTTGCATTCTTTTTTTTCTTTTTTTGGGTGGGGGATTTCTCTCCACATCCCATGTCTCTGCTCGCTGGACAGTTGCTTACATTGTCGCTGCGTTGTCGAGATTTTGGATACTTTGGCTCCGATTATGTTGTAGTGGTGGCTTCTGGAATACCTGCACGCTGTGTTGCTGTGCCATATTGCAGAGTGTGCCAAGGTCGAAAAAGTTCCAAGTACTGCTGGTCGAGATGGTGGATCTTGTTGGTATGGGGGGGGGGGGGGGTTTTGGGGGGTTTGGGGGCAAAAGCCCCCGGGGAGAAGAAGAGGAGAAAAAGAATCCAGTCAGACAGGGAGGGAGGACGCCTTTAAATAGTTGAAAGTTCAGGGAGGGAAAACTTAAAGTTTGAAGGCGCCGCGATCATGCAGATGACACATGTTGAAGTCCCATGGAACAAGCAATGGTGAGTTTGGTCTTGCATCGCTAGGAGAAGTTTGGCTTACGCTTGCTTGGAACATAGTTTGTTATCGCAGATAAAAAAAAGAAAGAAAATAGACATGTAAGTTATCTGGGTAAATGTCCCAAAGTGACACGTAATATTGACCTATGCCAGACACTATGAAATTCCCCATCCGACAAGATTTTCACTTGCAAGTTACTATTACTGGCTTTGTCGAATAGTAAAGTACTAAATATTTACTATAAGCACAATCCAAATTCAGTATGGAATCGACGCCCCGCTACATGCAAATGCTGAAATTTCATCATCTCCGCTGCCATATGCCAAATATTAAGTTCTAGTCTAGTTCTAGAACATGTTTGCAAGTCACTGTGCTTGGTTCTCAGATTTTCAAGTGGCTGCCAACATCCCAAATGCCGAGTTTCTAGACCACAGTAATTATTCTGATCGTGTCACTGTGTTTTGTGCAAAGAATCTGCAAGAGTTTCAACGTGTAAATGAATGATCAGACTGTGACCCACCTCGAGCTTAAAGTCGTGGATATCTCCAGAAATTTCTAGACTCCACCAGAAGTATAGAAGTATACAGAAACGGCAACTTGCACCAGACTCAGCTTCCATGACGTCCAAGTCAAGGATGCGCAGAACATTGCGGCTATCTCTAGAAGCCTCGAGATGCCACCGCAACTTTCTGAAGAGGAGCCTATCTGGATATTTTGCGATGATGCATGGCCAAAATGTCGTCTATAAAGATGCCGCTATTCGACGGAGGTAGAAGACTTGTTTGTTCAGTAAGACAGATCTAATCAACAGAAAACAACAATACAAAGCTTCACACACGCACTCAACACAACGACTATACACCAATCAACCACCTATTAAATACATCACCACTTACACCACCACCATCACTACAATCAAAGTTGCCATACCTTTCATAAACCACACTTTGTTTTGATCAACATATCAATCAACAACCAAAATGTCGATCTTCGCTCCCCGCTCATCCGTCTACGAGCCCAGCTACAGCGGACTCTTCCGACTCATCGACGATTTCAACAACTATGCCGTCGAGGCCAACAACAACAACAACTCCTCTGACGCCGCAACAACACCCAAGCGCGGCCGCTCCGGTCTCATCTCAGACATGATGAGCTGGACGCCCAAGTTCGACCTGCAGGAGACGCCCAATACGTACATCCTGCACGGCGAGTTCCCGGGCATGGACAAGAAGGACATCAACATTGAGTTCACCGACGACCAGACGGTGACCATCCGCGGCCGCAGCGAGCGCTCGCACACGCACGAGGAGCCGGCCGACGAGGACGACGGTGACGCGGTTGTGGTGCCCTCCACCGGTGAGAAGAAGAGCGACAAGGAGGTCGCCGACAAGAAGTCGGACGAGGGCAAGGACAACAAGCAGGTCGAAAAGAGCAACGCCAGCCAGCACAAGGTCAAGTACTGGGTTTCGGAGCGCAGCTTTGGCGAGTTCTCGCGCTCCTTCAACTTCCCCGCCCGCATCGACGCGGGTGGTGTCGTGGCCAAGCTGGACAATGGCGTGCTGAACATTGTAGTTCCAAAGATGACCAAGCCTCAGGGCAGGAAGATTTCGATCGAGTAATGCAACTGATGGGGGCGAAACCAGGGATCATGGGAGTTTGTTTGACACTGTACCATTGTACAACGATTTGACGATTATTGAAGCATTGTTTTTTGTTTGATCAATATCTTTTTTATTCGAAATTAATTCAAGGAAAATTAAATCAATTCTAGGCTCCATACTTCCCACACTTATACTCCTCATAAGCGCTCTTTCAATACGCAATAATCATCACCATCAAGTTGTTTGTGCACTTTGAAGTACAAAGTCAATTGTAAAATCAGGGTCTGGAAGCCACTGATCCTCGTCCACCTGCCAAATTCGTCATACTCAGCACAGTTTGCACCATTCAGGGACCACGCTCTGTCGTTACATCGCCCGACTAAGTGCCTAGTGAGCCGTCCCGATTCAGCTACTGTACAAATATGCATGAGAATGTTAATTCATGTGGATCGTCCAATTTTTTGACCCCTGGTCATCTTTTTTTTTTTTTTTTTTTTTTCTCTCTCGCCCATGATCCCGTCATAACCACATTCTTTTTTTCCCTTTGGTTTTCTTCTATTTCTTGTTCATACCTAGATCAAGCGCATGCCTTCCATCAAGAGGGTGGCCGTCATCGGCGCCGGTCCATCCGGCGCAATAACGCTCGATGCACTAGCCAAAGAGCAGGTGTTTGATGTCATCCGAGTGTTTGAGCGCAGAGAAGGACCTGGAGGATGCTGGTGAGTGGGAAACGACGAGGTGGCCGACATGAGTGCGACGGAATGCGCAAAACCACCGGCTTCGTACTGATTGTTCTTTTTGCCACGTCTCTTCTTTTTCTTTGAAAAAGGATCGGGGACTCGGCGGAACCTCCGCACCTGTCTGATTTTAAGCGCCTCGCGGACCGGACGGCAGACGCCCCGGTTCCGATCCCGGCGCAGATACCATCATCCGGCGTCGCGACCCCAGCCCAGCCGCGTTTCGCCGACTCGTCCATCTACCCGTACCTGGAGACCAACGTGCAGGACCTGTCCATGCAGTTCTCGCAGGAGCCGATCCCGGCCGACAGGAGCGAGCTGTCCGTCTCGCTGTACGGCTCGTCCACGCCGTTTCGTCACTGGGAGGTGCTGAGGCGGTACGTCAGTGATATCATCTATGCCACGCCGGGGCACGGCCAGGCTGTTACTTATAACACGTCCGTCGAGCTGGTCGAGAAGGTCGGCGACGAGTGGCGGGTGGTCCTGCGCAAGCCGGACGGGCAAGGGGGCGATCGCTGGTGGGACGAGAGATTTGACGCTGTGGTCGTCGCGAATGGCCACTACAATGTCCCGTACGTCCCCGAGATCGAGGGGCTGGAGGAGATGCAGCGGGCCATGCCGGGGAGTGTTTTGCACAGCAAATATTTCCGGGGCAGGGATCAGTTCAAAGACAAGGTAAGGGAGAGATGAGACGGTGTCCGGATTTCCTCGGTATTCTTTTTTTTATTGAAGGGCGCGATTGCTTATCAGGAAAAATCACCGGGAAAACAGCGAGTTGTGGTGGTGGGCGCATCTGTGTCGGCCGCTGACATTGCGTTTGACATTGTCAAAGTTGCAAAATCCCCCGTGCACGCAGTTGTTTTGGGCCATACTGCCAACCCATACTTTGGCGACGAGGCATTCCGTCATCCAAAAGTACAGATGCAGCCTTCGATAGCCAGAGTCGAAGTTCCACCTGGCGGCCAAGGGGCCACAGTGTATTTTGTCGACGGCACGTCGGCCAGCGGAGTCGACTATCTGATGTTTGGCACGGGATACAGCTGGACGCTGCCATTTCTCCCGCAAGTCCAACCAAGAAAGAACCGCGTGCCGGGTTTGTATCACCACGTGGTTTGGCAGCAGGACCCAACTCTGCTGTTTGTCGGGGCGGTCGGAGCGGGCTTGACATTTAAGATATTCGAGTGGCAGGCCGTCCTGGCAGCTCGGATACTGGCCGGCAGGACCTCAAGGCCGTTGCCATCACTTGTCGAGATGCAAAAGTGGGAAGCTGATCGCATCGCAGAAACCGGTGACGGGCCCAAGTTCACCGTCATCCACCCGCATTTTGACGAGTACTTTGAGGCTCTGAGAGAGTTGGCTGGGGACGGTGAGCCAGGGCTGGGCAGGAAGCTGCCAAAGTTCGATCCGAAATGGCTCGATGCATTCATGGACGGACATGAGTTGAGGAAAGGGATGTGGAAGCGGATTAATGACGAGGCTAGAGATGAAAGCAGACCGATACCGCGTCTGTAAGACATAGCTGTACTTTTCTGCAAGTATTCCATCACCTGCCACGTTTGTTATTCCCTCTATATTGGTTGCTATTAGTTTTTGATGAGCCTGCTAATCTTTGAGAACCATGTCCTCTCACAATTTCTACAATTCCTCCATTCATGTTGCTATCTTGAGCCAGACTATGGCGAGTATTCTACTCGTGCATTACTTGACGATCCACCAAGAAAATAGAAAGCATAAATCAAATCTAACTTTGCACATTTGAAAGTCAACGTTATCGGTGATAATTGAGACATTCCGAACCATCCGAATGTGGTTGATTGCATTGTCCCTTTAACGTTGCTAATCTCTGCAAATGATAGCGATTGTAGCTTGATGTTGGGAATAATGTTCTAGTTTCGATATGTAAAGTAATTTGGATGATATCAACAGTTGCCGATAAGGGTAAAAGTCAACACTCTTGATAATAATGGGCAAATTGAATATCGATTTGATGGGATTACTTTTCGAGACCGAGATTTGCTAAAATTGGGTTGATTGATGTGACGACAACTTGAGATGACAAAAACCTTGGCCGCCCCAAAAATCCCCCTAACAACCTATCTAGTCCTAGTGTACCCGCAGTACCTGGAACCCCTCCATCCAATAATCCCGAGGTGTCCGGCATCGCATCCACCGAAACGCTACGCCGACCTTGAGCCGATTTCGCGCAACTCCACCAAGCAATTGAGGAGAGAAGCGCTAGCTCCTGTCAACTGTCAACCGAGACGCGTCGTCTGCCGCAACAAGCAGAACAAACAACCCAGACACAAAGAACACAAGTCGCCAAACCAACAATGGGCATCATTCGCAAGACCCTGGTCGCGGGCACAGTGACCGCAGCAGCTACCCTGGGCTACATCGGCAGCGCCACCACCCTCATCAGGCCCCTCCCCGTCAACGATAGCGTCTTCACCTCAAAGCTGTACAAGAAGCACAACATCCACCGGAACCCGCCGACCCAGGATGTCGTAACGAAGCGCGTGCCCCTCGACAAGATCCGCCCAGAGTTGTTGGAGAAGGAAGGCGACATTGTATTGGAGTTTTGCCGCGGTGTTTGGACTAGCCCTGGTACGTTTGGCGACTTGCAAAGCAGCTCACTATTTAGAAAGCTTGAGTCAACTATTTCCCAGACTACACCTCTCTAAACGATTCTTGGCACAAAAACTCTTGCAGCCTACGAAATCCAGCGTCGATACCTAGCGCGCAAATACCACAACGCCTCGACCTCGACCGCTCATGACCTCTGGTCCAAGGAGCAGCTGTCGGCCTCGACGTACGAGCCGGGCACCATAATAACGGACCATTTCCAGGTGCTGGAGAGGACGCCGACGTCCATCACGGTGCGGTGCGGCGACTCGCCGCGCAACCAGGGCCCGCGCGACTCGGACGGCCTCTTCACCTTCTCGGCGGTGGTGGACAGGGAGCGCGGCGAGGTCGAGCTGGGGCTCAAGAGCACCCTGTTCCCCAGTTCGAGGAAGCTGGAGGGCGACGAGGCCAAGCCTCCCATGCCGCCGTGGATGGAAGACCTGCACACGTGGTACGCGAGGTTTTGGATGGTTTCGGGTTATCGCAGGTTATTGAAGTAGAGCCCGGCGCCCCCCACCACTTTTCCGAAAAAACCCCCCGGAGACTTTTGTGACTGTTTATGATGTGTAATCGAAATCTAGGGTTGTATATAAAAGTACTTATGTAAAATACCTCGGAGCTTTTGGGGGTTATCTTGGGTGAGTAGCCACTGGCAATTTGCAAGCGCATCACAGGCGTATTATCCACTCTATACATATAGCAGTGAGGGGTAACGTATATCTATGGAGTATCATGTTCCAACTTTGTCATGTTTTGAACAATCTTCGTTCATGCTTGGTAGCAACGAGCGACAAGGCAAGTGGGGTCTCATGTCAAACGTGTCGACATACAACTAGAACCAAGATCGACTTTTAGGCTAGCAACTTGGCTTCCTGATTTAGACTAGGGAATTAATCGGCTGTAGTTTAAACTCTTTGCCGATCATGCCCGTGTGGGTCAACTAAGGTGGAATGGTTAGTAATGTACCTATGTACTGCATACCTACTTCATGCCTCCCCTCCAAGGCTTATATATAATCGCAATGGCCTCCCTTGACTAACGGTTGAGGGTTCTTGTGGTTGAGCAATCCAAGAAACCCCTCAGCGTGTTCCCTCCCGAGACTTGTGCAGAAACGTCAACCGATCTTTGTGCCTGATCTTAATCGATCCACTAACATGGAATCTCAGCCCAAATCGGCAGCTGCAGCCCAGCAGCAAAAGAATGGGACAAGTACTCCGTACCAAACCCACCCACTGGGACCTCTCTCTGCAGATGAAATCAGCCGGAGCGCCAACCTGATCCGCGGCGCATGGCCTGAAGGAACAAAGTTTCAATTCAAGGTCATCACCCTCTCGGAGCCGGCAAAGGCGCAACTCATCCCTTATCTGGATGCCGAGAAGAAGGGACAAGCGACCTCACCTATTGATCGGCGTAGTTTTGTCGGGTACTACATCAGGAACACGGTTCGTTAAGATAGTTGCTCCCAAACAAACGCGAACATGACGACAAAAATTGTGCGCTGACGCTGGTTTCTTGTGAAACCCATTTTTGGTGGCTCAATAGCACAAACTCCATGAAGCCATCGTCAACCTCACGCAAAATGTAGTGGAGAGCAACGTCCTCCTTGGACCAAATGTCCACGCCAATGGCGACGCCGAGGAGCTTTTGGCTATCGAGGAGATGATCGCCTCGGACCCCAGTGTACAGGCCGAGGTTGCCAAGCTGAAGTTGCCTGAGGGAGCAAAGGTCGTCACGGATCCCTGGATTTACGGTAAGTAGGAGACTCGATCTCAACCAGGCCAGTTGATAAGGACGTGACTTTGTCAGTTCTAGGCTCACAGGATACTGACTATTCTTCTCTGCAATCCAGGATCCGATGGAGTCAACGAGGGAAACTTTAGTGATGAGAAACGTCTTTATCAATGTTTCCTGTACATGAGGGACCCGAACAATGCTTCCATGAAGGAGAGCTGCCACTATGCTTTCCCTCTACCGATATCACCAGTCGTAGACCCCACGACCATGAAGGTCGTTCGCATCGACATCCTGCCGACGGGTCTGGACACCAAAGTCAAGCCGTTGTCTCCATGGGAGCCTGCACCTCCCAATGAGTACGTTGCCGAGGCGCAGCCAGCTATGCGGACCGACTTGAAGCCTTTGCGGGTGGTGCAGCCAGAGGGCGCTTCATTTCAGGTCTCCAAGTTCTCCGAGACAGGCCATCGAGTATCATGGCAAAAGTGGGATTTCAAGGTCGGCTTCAACCAGAGGGAGGGTATGGTCCTTTATGACGTTCACTACGACAGCAAGCCCCTCTTCTACCGCTTGAGCTTGTCGGACATGTCGATCCCCTACGCCGACCCTCGTCACCCTTTCCACAAAAAGGCCGCCTTTGATCTTGGCGACGTTGGTGCGGGCATCATGGCCAACAACCTGGGCCTGGGCTGTGATTGCCTCGGCTCCATCTACTACATCTCGGGAGTTTTGAGTGACAGTGAAGGGCAGCCAGTGGACTACCCGAACGTCATCTGCATCCACGAACAAGACGCAGGTCTACTCTGGAAGCACACCAACTACCGGACAAGCAAGGCCAGCCTCGTGCGCAACCGAGAGCTCGTCCTGCAGACGATCCTGACCGTGTCAAACTACGAGTACATCCTCGCCTGGATCTTCAATCAGGCCGGAGACGTGACGTACGAGGTCCGCGCCACGGGAATCCTCAGCACGCAGCCGGTGGACAGGGATCTGCAAAAGACCCCCCATCCGTACGGCACAGTCGTGCACCCGGGTGTGCTGGCGACGCACCACCAGCACTTCTTCTCGCTGCGCATCGACCCCATGGTTGCGGGCCACGGCAACACGGTGGTGTACGACGACGCGGTCCCTCTCGCACGCGACGCGACTACGAACCCGCACGGCGTCGGCTACACGGTCGAGACCAAGGCCATCGAGACGTCGGGCGGCTTCGACCTCGACAGCTCCCGCGGCCGCGTCTTCCGCATCACCAACCCGGCGGTCCGCAACGTCGTCAACGGCGCCCCCGCCGGCTACAAGCTCCAGATCCCCTCCATGCAGCCCATCCTGGCCGATGCGGACAGCTTCCACCGCCGCCGGGCCGAGTTTGCTGATCGCTCCGTGTACGTGACGCGCTACGCCGAGGGCGAGCTGTTCTCGGGCGGGCAGTACACGAACCAGAGCCGGGGCGGGACGGGCGTGAGGACCTGGGCCGAGCGGCAGGAGTCGCTGGCCGGCGGCGACCCGGTGGTGTGGGCGCAGTTTGGCATCAACCACGTGCCCAGGATCGAGGACTTTCCCGTTATGCCGTGCGAGGTGCTGAGGGTCACCATGAGGCCGGTCAACTTCTTCGACAGAAACCCGGCGCTCGACGTGGCGCCCAGCACGCAGGACTTTAACCAGAGTGTGTTGCTGAACGGGGCCGGCAGTAATGGTGGCGGTTGTGGTGCCAATGGGAATGGTACCAACGGGAATGGTACCAATGGGAGTGTGGTTTGCGGGAGGTAAGGCTGGGACTGTGGGTTGGTTTTACTGCTTACTGTAGCACAAGCGAGAAAACTCCAAATTTGGGAGTTCGTAACAGGGATCATGTCCTAGTTCGAAATTTTGATGCCTGCCAAGTGCCAATGCCTGTCATCTGTTGTTATCCATTCAATTGTTGTGCATATGATCGACACCGATATCGCAAGGGTCCCAACGTCGGCGACCACAAGGATCAATCTGCATCAATATCTGCAATTATCAAGTACAAGGCCAGACCTTGTGGCCGTTGGTCGAATTTTACGCTTGCCTCCCTTGTGCATAAAATCCTTTCAGATCATAAGGTAGTTTAGAACTAGGGCTAGAACTAGTAAAGATTATGTTCCATTCCAACTACCTAGAGAGCTAAGAGCAAGTTAGTCGCTCTGGCGACACTGTCAGCTTCCAATGCGGTTTAGAAATATGACCGGGACTTTTCTTTCGCTCTGGCGAAAGTAGTTGTCTTTTTCTTTTCCCCCGTTTATTTTGGGTTGGACAGGCTGCAGCCAATTTTGGCCCGCGCGGATGGGCCCATGTGGCACAGCCAGACACGCTAAACACAGCCGTAAAGTGCACGGGAGTTCAGCCCGAAAAATGGGCCGTCGGCTTGCAGGAGCAACCAAACTGCCGGTCATGATTGGTAGACTGGCCTTCAGTCTCCACTCCGCCCTGGTAGCTCAATTGGCTAGAGCGTCGGACTTTTAATCCGAAGGCTGCGGGTTCGACCCCCGCCTGGGGCGTAAAACACTCGGATTATTTTTTGGTGGTACTAAATTACTAAGCGGTAAAGCAGCCGTTATTTTAATTTATACTGTTATTCTTCTTTCTTTTTTGTAAAAAAACCACATTCCTTTCAGATTGGTTTTGTGTTAAGATTTTAAATTAATTGCTTTTTTATAAGAATGTGAAATAAGCAGAAATAATTTACTATTTAAATAAATGAATAAATCCATATCTGCAGTGCAAGTATTTCCTATAAATTTACGTTAACCAAAAAAAATGGCATAGGCAGCCGCGCCCCGCTTATGTTAAGCTATTTATTTAATTCGGTCTTTGATTCTTGTGGGTTGCAGCAGCTGAGCTGCGAGCCACGCGACGGACAAGTGTTGGTCGCTTATTGTAAACGCGCTGGGTGTCTAGAATGCTTTGTTAATCGCGACGCTCTACCCCCATCATCCACACCCATTTTGCTCAGACGATCCTACTCCCCCCACCCACCCACACACATACACGGTCGGCACATTGCTAAGTAATTTCCCTCGAGATATGCGAGGGTCGAGTGCATCTTCATGGGGGGCAGAAATGTCACATTTTTCTTGGATTGATTGGATCAACATGGTCACTTCATAGGGGGGGTCTTACCCATCGCCTCGTCTGGATTGGCCTTCTCGGAATTTCCTTGCCGGCACAACGCAGGGTTGAGTGCTCTTTACCTTTAAATTTGGTGTGTTTCTCACTTCACAGCCCCCAAAGTAAGAGACCCGTTCTTGCCAAGGTTATTTTACCACAGCCTGCCCGCTTGGTTGTCAGCTCCGACATAGAGCGTTGGTGATAGACCAAGGCGGGGCCCCTGGTCTCCTAGTTTGCTTGTTCTACAGAGCCGTGCCTTGCGTACAGTCAGCACCAAAGGTTTTGAAAGGCATCTTCTTTTGAACCAAATTCGGAGGTGAGCAGCTATACTAACATGACTGCTCATGATAGTCGCAGATAGCAATTCGCATTTTCTACCTCAGTTTTTCGCTCATGGCCCCTGTATGAATTAGACCGGTCTCAAAAATGCGTGTTCAAAAGTATGGGCAAAGCAGTCGGTCGAGTGTTGGCGATGGAGATGAGCTTTGTTTGGTGTTCTGGGCCCAGATTTTACTCATTTGGGTAAGGTGCGTACCCCTGCAGCCAGCTCCCGCGAACGACAAGGGCACTAGGCCAGGCTGCGGTGAAGTCCAGGTTCCCAGCCGCCCAGCGCTTCGGAGGAAGTAGTACTACATAAGGCAAGCAACAGCCCTTTC
This sequence comes from Pyricularia sp. CBS 133598, assembly GCA_004337975.1. Classification (NCBI taxonomy): domain Eukaryota; kingdom Fungi; phylum Ascomycota; class Sordariomycetes; order Magnaporthales; family Pyriculariaceae; genus Pyricularia; species Pyricularia sp. CBS 133598. Next base: position 3,483,786 of record CM014983.1, read on the forward strand.
GGTTGCACTAGATTACTGGGCTGGCTTTTTTTTCGAGTTTGGTATCCAAGCCGAGGCTTTGGCATCTTGCCTAACCCATATCTACCACTGGACTACTACAACTTGGACGGCTTCTCTTCCAGTGTCTTCAGCTGCTGCCTGACCACCGGCAGCTCTTTTCACGATGGCCACTTCCCAACTAGGCCAGTTCAACTCAACGTTGCAGTACATACTTGAACGTTATCCAAAATGGGACAAGATGGACTTTGGCAAAAACTGCACAGTATATGGGAAATGGCTAACCACCTTCTTCACTAAAAACCGGTTTGTGAACCCCGTGATAATTGCTGATGTTTCCTGGCTAACGCTCAATCCCACGTGGTAGAGCAGACAAAAAACTCTTCTTGGGGCCTAACCTGGCAGACACCCCCGAATTCGTCTTGAAGGCCCTTCCCGACAACTTCAGCCTCGAAGACCCTACGATGAATGGGATAGTACTTACCACCGAACTGAACTCATGGTTCTCTGCAAACCTTGCAGAATGGGCTGAAACCGCCGATATAGAGGATGAAAACTTTCTGTTCTCGGTAGTTTTCAAACCTATTTTCAAACCTATCGACAACTGCAAATCGGAGTTTTGCGAAGCCGTGGGCTTTATCGGTAACGCCGATATGACAGGAATAGGCGTGAGTTCTCTCATGCAAAGGCATTGCTCATACCTCAAAATCAGATACTAATTTATAATCGTCCCGTATAACTAGGTCATGATTTCATACTACATCGGTGCAGGCTTGGCAACGGCTTACCTGATAGCATTCACAATCGAGAGGTACAAGCAAGCGAGGAGGCAGCATGCCTCGTCGCGAGGCTTACCTATGCGTGCCGCTACCTTTGGTCACAAGGCTTCCAAACGCGTGCTTGAGGCGTTTCACGGCAGCTTCTTTGGATACATCACCGCTGCCATGATGCTGTGCGTATCGATGCTGGTCGCCGGAATTTATATTGCAGTTGAAAAGGTTCGCCCTCGAGTTCTTTTTTTGGCTCAAATTTCTATGAAGCTAATACATTGGTATGGATAGATCAAAGAGAATAAGTTGGAATTTGACCAGAGAGAGTTATTTTTCGGGGGTACCAGCGCATACGACATGTCATTGTCAATGGCCAGCTGCGTGTTCAGTATCTTTCCCATCTTGGTAGGATACTGCTTTATGCGAGCCCCTGAACAGGGACAGGGGGATCACCACAAGAAATGGCTTCGGAGGTAAGACGGAACACTGTTCCATGGAGACTTGTATCGCTCTTTATCGATATATGACTAACTAGATACCTTTGACTGACAGGGCCGTGCTTTTCCTTGTCTGGGTTTTAATCACGGTCGAGGTCTTCCTCTCTCCCAGAGGAGAGAGCAACTACGAGGAGCGCAAAATCAATTCCAACACACTCAGCCCAATGCAGCGCAAATTATGGGAGGCCGACTACGTGTGTGATCAACGTGGAGGGAATTACTGGAAGATTGTGAAGGTGAGTTATTGCAACCTTTCCCAATGACCACTTCTCCGTCATTTTGGAAGCTGACATGATGAAATACTAAAGGCGCTTCAATTTATCGTAATTGGGTTACCTTTGTTATGGTTCGTCGCCACCATATTTGTTTTCAAAGGCTTCGCCATTCCGCGCCTCCGAGACAGTCCGACCCTGCAAAGACTAAGGAAGGGCTGGCATCTGATTCCTGCTTATGTGGCTTTGGTTCTTATGTGGGCGTCACTCCTGTTTCTCCAATGGTACCGACAAAAGATCCGAAACAACTCTGGAAAGTTGGGCGAAGAGTCCCAATGGGGCTTTGGTCAAATCCTCGCCCTCTTCCTTTGGGCCCCGACGATTGTCGAGCTCATTTACATTCTCATTTGTGAGTCCAGTCATTGATCACTCTCTGTTTTCGTTTTTATACCAGACACAAATTCATCTATTGACACTCGAATATCTCAAACTAGGGGGCTTGGAGGACAGCCTTCAGAGCCACATGCCGCCAAACTTCCAACTCTCTGTCGAACGCAAGTCCAGGAGCGTCCAGCCTGGAACCATGGACTACCACCACGGGGAAGAGATCACAGCAAACAATGACCAGCCTGATTTCGAGGCCGGCGGCTACAAGAAAGTACCCGTGATTAGCTCGAGAGCCACAGCAGTATACGACACGGCTTACGTAAGTCCTATGGCGACGCCTCTGGCACCGGTTCAGCAAGTCGCGATCGCGGACGGGTTCTATGCTCAAGATACGAGTGGCAACTGGGTAATGGTCACCAAATATCAGGCTGCGGTGATTCCCGGGTGTATGCATGTCGTCAATGGGAGGGCAGTTTCTTAGGAGGGGACAACAACGGGCGCATTTAGGTGCTCCAGTTTGATTGGGGATGCGTTTGCTTATTTGATGTTTAGCGTGCAGCGTACTCGTCACTTGTTCTTGTTGCCTTTGACAAGTCGATGATTTATGGGTTGGATTTGGTCTCTTATACCCGAGTCGTTTACCTGCCTATTGTTTTGCCGGACACGATATTTTTTCTGAATCTACCGTATTTTAATGCTGAAGCTTTGTCACCTGGTGCTTAAAATGGTCCCTTGCCGTCTGCCCTTCCTACATTTTACCCACCTTGCTAGTCATTTTTGAGAGCTGCATTTCATTTGCCGTATTTCGATACGCTGAACTCGGGTATGCAGCGATTCGTCACGTAATTCGTGGAGGGAAGGTATACGAGGTAGGCTGAGTTACGCGCGAATGAATACGATCACATTTGTCTCCCTGGAGTCTCCTTTTGCATATTAGTGACTTGGCTCAGGAAGCCCCTGACAAGTTTAAATCAACTATAAACCTTGGATGTTCTTCCATTTCAACGACGGATCGTTTTCACAGCATCCTCGTTTCCAGCTTATGTATTGACAGAAGAGAATTTGTCCATCCTTCCGTACCAAAGGACGGAAAGGCTCTTCTTAATAATAAAAAGCCAGAGGCTCCGGTGATTGGTCGATCGACCACAGTCGATGCCTGCTGGCTTTGACAGAACCAAACGTTTTCGGTGAGCATTTGCTGTTATACCGCATTTCGCCGATAATATTATTTGTTCGTCTTGGGGTTATTTGTGCCCATGTGCCCAACATGAGTTCTCCTCACTACACTTTCTACGCAAGCCAAGAAATTTGTTTATCCTGACAGAATCTTTCTAGCCAGAAGACCTATCGGATAAGAAAGACATGGCTACTGAGCATGCAGTGGGCTTGCATGGGCGACGTTGGAAGGCGGGGTTGTCTGGACACAAAGTGTCAAAATATGTGTCGATGGGCCGATTGATACCTACTACCTGCTTGCCTCTGGTAGGCACCTATGCAACCCCGTTTGCCATATTCTGCCTGTCACACCTGCATCGCTTGTCGCTGCCATTACAGTGGCCATCCGCTGGTCGCTCGTCAAGGCCTTTCTTATCTCCCCGGCTCAAGGGCTACCGGCAAATATACCGACGGGAATAGCTTGTGGGATGGGACGTTACATCTGCAGACGCCACCGCGAACCAAATTGATGATCGATTTTTTTTCTTCTTTTTGGAAGGACTAGGACCTTGGGGGTTTGTTCCAAGAAACAATTCGTCCTCCTGCCCAACCCCGCACGTATGCCGAGAGCACACTGGAGACCCTGTGCATGCCTCTCTTCATCACTCCGCAGTTGGCGTCGGAGGTTTGGGGAAACCATGCTGCCATTATGATTGTCACGAGAACCGCCCACAGTTGCGATCGCGCAGATGGGATCGACACGAGGGAGCTATTGCTGTGCCGATCAATATGATGCGAGGCGATCCCCGCATTGTCGGGACAGTTGAGGACCGAAGAGGAAACTGAAAATGGAGAGGTTATTTATGAATGGGCTGCTAACCGGAAAAATCTTTGCTCAAGCAGCTTTTAGTCTAGACTAGTTGCTCCTTGTTGGTCCCAGAGTTTGCACCATCGGGTCTTTTCAGGTAGAGAGGCTTGACAGACTCAAGGTCTTCATAACTTAGGACTCGGCGAAATAGTAGACATTTTAATACAAAATGACCGAGCCAAAAAAAGGTCAACGAGGCCACGCCTCCTGAGATGACTGACCTGACACCATCAGAGTCTATAATATCTCCTTCGGCCACCAGGGTCGAGACGGGTACCGAAGAGAAGCATGCAACTGTGCGGACCACGAGAACCTTGACCGGCAACACTGCAGCAATGTCTCCGTCCACCACCCGAGACGAGCCGGCCGCCTTTGAAGAGATTGCAGCAGCACCCACTGCTGTTGAGTCGCCGCAGCCAGAGGAGATTGAGGAGATTGTCGAGAAGATGCGCGACGGGTCCGCGGGCATCACTCCCGAGATGCGCGCCAAGGTGGAGGCATACTATGGGCGCAAGGCCGAGGAGGAGAACCTCGCGCCGTCGGCAGATGTCGTGTATATTCTCGACAAGATCGCGCTCATGTCGAAAGAGCAGGCCATGGAGATTCTTGTCAAGGCTATCGACTTTCACAGCATCGATCCGAACTTTCCCAGTGCCACCATGGCAAAGATCAAGATGTTGGTTCAGGGGCAAAAGGCTTCAGGGCTGGACCCGACCGACTACGATTTTGACCTCAAGACTGAGGCGGCTATAATTCACTATGTGAGTTGTGGTGACATATATATATACATGCTGCATTAGGAATAATTTTTCTCCCACATACTGACACTCGACACAGCACTCGCCATACCCCGAAGTCCGCTCAGTCACCATGCCAGGAGACGACCCAAACACACCCTGCGAAACCTTTAGGGCATACCTTCTAGGCCTCATCTTCACCGCCGGCTGCACAGCCATCAACACCTTCTTTTCTCCGCGTCAACCCAACATCGAGATCAAAGCCCAGGTGATGCAGCTCCTCCTGGCGCCCTGCGGCAAGTTCATGGCAAAAGTCTTGCCAGATTGGGGCTTCACTTTCAGGGGCACCAGGCACACGCTCAACCCAGGGCCCTGGACCTACAAGGAACAGGTGCTGGCCACAATCATGTTCACCATTGCCAACACTGTTGGTAATGTGTACTATGTCTACCTGGTCCAGCGCATGCCACAGTATCTCGGAAACACGTGGGTGACGTTTTCGTATGAGATTGTGTTGGCGCTGGCCACGCAGTTCTTTGGTCTGGGTTTTGCAGGACTTCTACGCCGCTTTGTGGTATACCCAGTGACGGCGATATTCCCAAAGGTCTTCCCTGCGCTTGCGTTGAACAGGGCTCTGGTCCTGCCCGAGAAGAAAGGGGAGGTCATCAACGGGTGGAAGGCGTCGCGGTACCGCTTCTTCCTGACGGCGTTTGTGCTCATGTTTTTCTACTTTTGGATCCCAAACTACCTCTTCAAGGCGGTCAGGTCCTTCAACTGGATGACGTGGATCGCGCCCGAGAACTTTACGCTGGGCATGATCACGGGGTTCTGGGGAGGCATGGGTTTCAACCCACTGCCGACGTTTGACTACAACGTCGCGGGGAATTCCATTCTGGTCACTCCCTGGTTCTCGGCTATTCAACAATACTCCATGCGGATCCTCTCGGGGTTGATCATTATTGGGATGTATTGGGGGAATATGTACTGGTCAGCATATATGCCCATCAACAGCAACGAGGGTATGTGTTTCCCCATGGGTGTTCGCACATGCGTGTATCACAGTTCCTGACCGACTAACACTATAATACAGCTTTTGACAACACTGGCGTAAAATATAATGTTACACGGATACTCAACGACGATCGAACCTCTATTAATCTTGACAAATACCAAGAGTATGGCCCACCCTTCTTCTCAGGCGCCAACGTCTTTGGCCAAGGAGCCTGGTTTGCATGGTATCCCATGACTCTCTTCAGCGTAACCATCCAGTACTGGGATTCGATCAAAAGATCCGGCATCGACATGTGGAAAGGCATCCGACACCGCAAATCCATCTATGAGTCGTACGACGATCCGCACACGCGTCTCATGAGCGTGTACCCAGAGGTTCCCGACTGGTGGTTCCTCGCAGTTCTGCTTACCTCTTTGGCTCTCGGCATCATTGCCCTCGAGGTCTGGCCCGTGTCATTGCCAGTGTGGTCACTGTTCGCCGTGGTTGGCATCAGCGCCATCATGCTGATCCCTTCAGTGCTGATCATGGCGTCGGCAAACGTGACCATGGGCTTCAACGTACTCTTCCAGCTCCTCGGCGGCATCTGGTTTGTCGGGAACCCAGAGGCTCTTATCCTGGTCGTCGCTTTTGGTCAAAACTTTGACGCCCAGGCCCACGACTACATCTCTGACCAAAAGATGGGCCACTACGCCAAGGTGCCACCCCGGGCTGTGTTCCGCGCGCAGATGATAGCCGTCTTCATCAACTGCTTCATCTTCGTCGGCATGCTGGACTGGATGGTGCTGACCTACAACGATGGGACGCTGTGCCAGTGGAACAACGCCCAACACTTTGTCTGCACCAACGCCGTGCTCGTCTACGCCTCCTCCATCGTCTACGGCGCCTTTGGCGTCCGCAACATGTTTGAGCTGTACCCGATTCTCCCCTACTGCTTCCTGATCGGCGCCCTCGTCGGAATCGTCTGGGGAGTAGGGAGGAGGTTCGGCGGCGGCCTGCGCTCGTACCTCCAGCGCTCCTCGTCCGAGCGACGCTTCCACTCCCTCGACAGGTGGGTGCTCGGCCCGGCCTCGCACCTCTACTGGTTCGATCCGGCCGTGGCCTGGGCCGGCGCGCTCAACTGGACCGGCGGCAACAACCTGTCCTATGCGACCGTCGGCATCTACCTCAGCTTCTTCTTCATGTACCACGTCAAACGGCACTACGGCGCATGGTGGGAAAAGTACAACTACCTTCTAGAGGCAGGGTTTGGCGTGGGAATCGCCATCAGCGCCACGATACAGACCTTTGGGCTAGTGATGACCAGGACGGAGCTGCCGTGGTGGGGGAACACGGTCACCACGGCGGGCGTCGACTACCGTGCTTACAATCAGAACGCTACGTTGCTGCCATTGCCCGATGTTGGGTTCTTTGGGCCGACTTCGGATCGGTACCCAATGAGGTTTTCGTAAAGGGGGTTGAGGGATAGTTGGAGATGTGTAACCTCCAAGTTGAAATACTTGCCATCCAGTATAGCCTCTGCCAGCGAATATACATGATGCCACACCACCCCGGGCTCGACTCCACGTCCCACCAGGAACTCCTTCATCGACTCGAGCCCATGCACCTCCGCCTCCGCCATAGCCCACACTCCAGTCTCGGGCTCTGAAAAGGCCTTTTTTTCCACCAAATACCGAAATTGTCCTACAATACGGGGGTCAGTCTTGATGTCTTCATGGCCGGACTAAGATTACGTGCAGTCCTTACGGTTGACAAGCCTTGGTAGAAGTGCTCTCTTTAACAATCTTGTCCGAATAGCGAAATGAAGGATTAATTCCAAGAGCTCAAATACTATAAAAGTCACGTAACCATTTTTCTTCTCATCTCTGTTGGCCTTTCAAGCCCCTGAATGTCTCATCGCCTTTTCTCTCTTCTTCCCAAAAGCCACGGTGGCGACCCAGTTATTGATGAACAGGTAGAAAAACGCAACCAAAATGAGCCCCAGGGCGGCAAGAGGTCCCAAAATAGCAAAGATTGTAAACCCATACGACGCCGACTGAAAGGCCTCGTTGTCCTTGAGATCGGTGGCCAGACCGACCTGCAACGCGGTGAGGACCACGACGACGTACCCGGCGCTGCTGATCAGCAACCCCAGGTTGTGGCGGAAGAAGGACTCGTACTGGTTCCACTTGGTCGTGTAGTTGACCAGCGGCGTCTCCCAGTAGAAGCATATCTTGTCCAGCCTGCTGAGCCGCAGCTCCCCGTAGCAGAACCGGGGATGCATCGACGAGTACGTGAATGCCAATTCTCTACCGTCCAGAAGCTGCGCCACGAGCTTCCGCCATGCTTGCCATTCTAAACCCTCGGGCAAAAGGTGGTGGTCCCGCGCGATGCGAAAGTCGCTGTCGCTGGCTACCATGGCGGCATATGTATATAGCAACCCCCGCGCACGCCTGCGGTACTCCTCGAGTTCGTCGCCCTCCGCCGCCGCGTCCTTCCGTTGCACGTCTTCCGACGGTCCCGCGAGGTCTGCCGTCCAGAAGCACGGCTCGAGGATGAAACGTGGCAGAGGCTTGATGTAGATGCGGCCGTCGCCCCACACCAGATGCATATCCATCTTCTCGGTGACGACGATGGCGCGGTTCATGCTTCGCTGGTAGTGGAGCGGTCGTGGAGGCATCGGTCTTCCCGCCAGCCAGAGGTGTCGGTGGATCTTTTCGAGTCGTTCCAGGTTGGTTTCCGCATCGATGCATCTCAGGACGGATGTGGAACCCGGGGCCGCTAGCTTGGTATGTTCGTCTCGGGTCGATGCTGGTAGCAGGTTCGCAAAGTCTTGAGATATTATGCTGGTCACCCTGGGCGTATCGAGAACCGCGGACACGAGTTGGAAGGGCCGCTTTGCTCCAACATCTGGTCAGCAACAAATTCTCACCAAAAAGAGCATGTTAGTCACTCACCATGTTTGAAGCCATGATTTCTCTGCAAAGTATTGAGTTGGTGGAATTGTTGACCTGGGAAAGATATAGACTCCTAGAGACACTGACAAAGGACACAAGGTAGCTCGCAAGGCGAAAACAAAAGATCTATTCTCCGCCCAAGTTCGGAATTTTGGCTGCCTGTTCTTGGAAAACCAGAACGTTGACGTACAAGATAGCAAATATATTAAGAGACTTCACGGCCTATCTAACTATAGTCCCTTGGTCATATCATTTCTTGGCACCATCGCCTCCGGACTTGTTGGTCCTGGCGATTGTGCGATGCTACACATCCCTGGTAGTTTTCAACCTGAATTGTGTCACGTACTCGTCCATCAAGATCCCAGGAGCAGCCAGGGGGGGCTCTACCATTGGTAACCGTGGCTTGCTTGAACCTGGTGTGTATCTGATGTCAGAATATCTGACCGCGTCCATGTGAAAAAAACGTGGCTATAATGCACTGATGCTGGCGGCGAGGCTGTGGGAAAAGGAGGGAGGGTGGGCTCAAGGATGTTTCAAAGCTATTCAGGGGCTTCCCAGTCTCCTGAAAAATGTTCTTTGCACTTGTGTTGCCAGTCGAGGATATTTTCTTTTTCAAATATACTGCGTATGCTGATTACTGCACAGCCATGACAGAAAACGCCAAGCACATGTATTCGACCTTATCCCGAGGTTACACAACAGCAGGCTGGATCAGCCACGCGGCAAGCGTACCAATAGACTGTAGACTTCTACCAAAAGTTTCCGTCATGATGACCGGACACCTCCCTTGGCTCACCGAACCACATATCAACTAGATTCAGCGTTAATTTTAACCATGTAGCCAAGCACAGCCGCATGTGGTACCTATCTGTAAATAGAAAAGTGTCTTATTGTAGCAATGATCGACGACCTATTATCTCGCCCCGCCCCCATACTGGCTTGAGGCTCCTCTCGGGTACTCCGAAGATGCCCCTTTTTACACATGAGATGATAATCAACGATGTCTTGGGGACTGACCTGGCAGAATGACGAAGAGGTTAGATACTCACATATACCCAAAAGAGAGGACTACTAAGATACAAATACAGGCCATGACTGTCTCATTGTTTGCATGCATTTGGAAGTGGTCGAGGCTGCCCGGCTCGGCCGAATACAAATATCATACTTGCATAGAATCTATCCGCATAGCGTTATTTACATATCTTACCTAGACTACAACCTCTTTTTTGGTATCTTGCCACAGCCCCTATTTTCTAAACATTTTGGTTTCTCGTTTCTTATTATTAATACAAGCCTTTTACTTGCTTCATCATGGTCGCGATGGAGGATCTCGAGCAGGGCATGTACAACGTCCATGTACCGCAGGGTCAAATAGATGTCGAGTAGGTGACACCATCAAACAGGACAGCCATAGGACTCAGCATCTAACAAAAGGCTCCCTGAACAGCATCATTGCTGTCCCTGGGCTTGGGACCCATCCAACAGCATGCTGGGGTGCGCCAGACCCTAAAGAATCCTTCAACTGGATCACTAGTCCAGATGGCCTCGCTGCGACGTTCCCGACAGCCCGTATCCTTCGCTATTCCTATGCTTCAGCGTGGAGGGGTCAGTTCAAAATCAAGAAGGACTTTGATGCGAGTATTGTTAATGGTCTGTGTTTTGGACTGAAAGCAGAGCGAGAGGTTTGGCAGCCCAGTTTCTCAAAGTGGTTCTTGTTTTTACTTGGGCTTGTGCGTACGTGATTGACTCACCACTCTTTTTATTTTAGAAGCTCCACTCAGGAGGGAGACCTGTGATATTCATCGGTCACAGCATGGGAGGACTAGTGGTTGCGCAGGTGAGTGGCCGATCTGCTCGTTAGGCTTGGTCAAGATACAACATGCTCACCTCACACAACAGGCCTTGAACGAATTGGACAGACGTCGAGACCTTTACGGTGACATTCTTCCCTGCGTCACGGGATGTCTGTTCTTTGGCGTTCCGTTCAACGGGACCAGCTTCACTGCGCTTCCCAAGTTACTAGAACAGATTGAAGACTATGGCACAGGCTCAGGCAGCCATGATTCCCTGCTAAGGATACTGGAGCCAGGATTCCGCAACCCCTACCTCCGCAAGCTTCGTGAGGACTTTAAAGAGCTGGCTGCCCGGATCAGCCCAGGCATCCAGCTGCTATGTTTCTACGAGGAGCTCGACATCGATGCCAAACGGATCCTGTCAGATCTTGGTCTTGCCGCCCTGGTTCCTGTGGCAAAGTTGCCAGCAGAGAGCGTGTTGAGGTACTTTTCCAAGCAGGTATGAAGCTTTCAGCATCTCATGCGAGCACAGGCTGGGAAGAACAGGAATGGGCTGACCAATTTTCAGAACGGTTCAACGAGGCTGGTTGACCAATTCTCCGCTACGTGTGTCGCAACTAGAGGTGGTGGTACTGGGCTGCAGGTAGGCCACAGTAACCTAGTCAAGTTCCGCAGCGCCAACGATGAGAGGTATGCCCTGGTGCTCGTCAAACTGAGAGAGCTTGTCGACAATGCGAAAACACATGCCAGAAAAAGGTTCACTGCGAGCCGCCTGACCAGCATGTCTGCCGGGGCCGTCGATGCCTTGAGAAACCTTCTCAGCTCTGACGTCAACCGCAAGCATGAAGCTGCCCTGGCGACGCTGGGCAAGAAGTCGTGGATCCTGCAGGAAAGGCCTTACAAGGAATGGGAAGACCTCTCAATGCGGGGAGTCTCGTGCTTGTGGCTGACAGCCTCGGGTGGCATGGGAAAGACGTCGATTTCCTTGTCCGCTGTCGCCAATATCCGGGAGAGCAACCGCGAACAGGTCACCAAGTCGAAACATGTGCCTCTTCTTACTTTTTTCTTATGCGACACAACCCCTCTTGGCTCATCGCCACTGGAACTACTCAAAGCTCTGCTCATCCAACTCATCAACCAGAACCCCCTAGTAGCCGATTATGCAAAGCATCTACTAGCACAGAGGGAATATCGAAAGGACAGCTCCTTCTCTGAGCAACAGTCCGACACTTCAAAGAATGACATGAGGGCCACCATGAGCTTGCAGAACCTATGGGGCTGCCTCCACAAGATCTTCGAGGACGAGTCCTTTGGCGATATCTACATCATCATCAACAACATCCACCTCCTCACTCGCAACCATCAGACCGAGCTGCTGATCAGCTTCATCCACGACTACGTCGCGACGCACCCTGGGCCGGGCCCAGCTTCGAGTCAAGGCCCAGCCCGTCGGTGGCTCTTCACCAGTGTGCAGCGAGGAGGTGGTGATCGCTTCAAGCAGCTCATGAGTGCGTGTCATGTCGCCGACTTGACTGCCAACGAGTATGCAGACAAGGTCAAAAACTCCCTCGAGGAGCACGTCGTGGAAAGTGTGGAAAAGCTGCATCAGGAAAAAGGGTACAAGAGGGATCAGGTGTATATGATTCAGGACCTGATCAAGATGAATGCGAGCGGCAAGAATTGGATTGATATACAGTACATTCGGTTGAGGGCATTGTCACAAGGAAGTAGCACCGAGACCATCACCAAAATTTTGAGTCCGGCCGATGCTTCTGATCTGACAAGCCTAGTGCGGTACTGCTGGCAAGCTGTGAGTCAAAATAACACTGATCCTCTTTCACCCGATGACGAAGCAAGCTTGACTGAGAAAAGAAACTCTATGTCTAGATTATTGGAAGAGACCCAGAAGATCAACATAACCTGACGGAACTGTTGAGGGCCTTGGCACTGGCTTTCCGGCCCCTGAGTATTCTGGAGCTGTCTGTCCTGTCTGATATAAGAAACGAAGACAAGGTAGAGGAGCTGATCCAGAGATGCGAACCGATGCTTGAGCTGGTCTCACAGGATCAAAATACTCCGACGGTCAAATTCGGTAATACCACTCTCAAGGCCGGCTTTCTCTGGGAGTCGACCGAGCTTGTGAACATCTCGCCTGAAGAGGTACCAGTAGATACGCAAGGCCAAGCACAAGGCAAGAAAGAGCAACATCCTGCTCAGGCTAACGCGCAAGTTCACGATGAACAACAAGATCCGGTGCTTCAGCGCTTCCATGGTGTGCTCGCAATGAGGTGCTTTTCTTACATGGAGCATTCCGGCGTCAAGAATCCGCGTGTGGCAACAACTGGGGAACCGTCTGGCACTGCGATTCAGGGGGAAGATGACAAGTCGGAGCGAACCTACTTTGGAGATTTCTGGATGGCGCATGCAATCCGAGGGAAGCCTGAGCTTGCCAAGTATATATCCAAAGACCTGCGTCTCTTCTGGGCCCCCGAGTCTCCCCTTAGGACGGCCTGGCTGAGGGATCTCCTGCCAGCAGAGCCGTCATTCAGCGATGGCAGCTCCTACGAGGGGATGACTGGGCTGCATACTGCTGCTTTCTTTGGCTACGATCTGCTGTTAGAGGAGCTGGTTCGCTCAGGACACCAGGCGGAGATAGGGGTTTTCAACAAGGATGGCCACACACCAGTGAGTTTTACCGTACAACGGAGCCTATAGGATACCGCGGCCACAGTTTCAGTCCATGTCCAATGCTGACTTTTCGAAAAGCTTCACATTGCTTCCATGTACAACCATGTCAAAGCCGTACAGGTTCTTTTGAACTATACAAAAGAAGACGCCATAGACATGACCAATGGCGAGAACGGCACGGCACTACATGTTGCTGCAATACAAGGACACATCGAGACCTTGAAGCTGCTTCTCGACAACAAGGCAGACCCGAATGCATTCTGTGAAAAGTTCGGGCCCGTAATCAACGCCGCCATCCTGTCAGGAAACAACAACGCCGTGTCGCTTCTGCTCGACGATCCTCGCCACAACCTCGAAGCCCACAAGGCTCAGGCCTTGTCGCCCCTTGCCCTGTCTGCTGCAAGGTCCGAGCCCGAAGTCTTCACCGAGATCCTGACAAAGAACAAACACAAATGGACGTCCGAGGACTACCGCGGGGCGCTTCACGAGTCCTGCTTGAGCGGGAGGCCCAAGAGCGTCCAGGCCCTCAGGATGGTAGCCCTGCAGTATCTGAATGACGAGGTCCTGCAAAATGCCATGCTGACCGCCGCGGTCTGGGACCACTGGGGCTGTGTGTCCATCGTCTCCAACATCAGACCGGGCCTGGCCGGCCGCAACATCTTCTATCTGGCTGCCGTGACCGGGCGCGGTGGCAAGATGGCCCAAGACGTGTTGCACAAGATCTGGGCCGAGGGCGGCTCTCGCATTGTTCCAAGAGAAGTCGTCAACGCGGCCCTGTACCAGGCCACGGACAACAAAAAGTCCGACACGGTGCGGTGGCTTCTGGACTCTTGTCATGCAGACGCAGATGCCACAGATCACAGGCCAGTTGTGCTCCACCATGACTGTTTTAAGCATGCCCCTGAGCAGCGCTTTGGGAATGCCCTCACGGCAGCGGCGTGGGACGGATCGCTTGATATCGTCGAGATGCTGCTCCAAAAAGGTGCAGAGGTGGACAGCGCAAATGGGTGCGCGCTGCAGATGGCGGCGCAAGAGGGATATGCCGAGGTGGTCCAGCTCCTCCTCGACCATGGTGCCAAGATCAACAGGGTCATCGACGGTCCGGGAACCGAGCCAGGCTATCAGGGACCAGAGTTTCCAGAGGCCACCGCCCTGCAAGCTGCCTGTCAATACGACCGGGTCCAGGTCGTTCAGGTCCTCCTAGGCCGCAAAAGGGAGTCGGCAGATCCAAACCTCGGAGGAGGCATATATGAGAGACCAATCTTTGCAGCGACGAGGAGAAACCTGCTCCAAGTCCTGAAGCTTCTCCTTGCTGCTCCCAGCATCGATGTTAACGTCGCTGGCGGCAGGGATCTGTCGACGCCCCTGATCAACGCCGCATGCTTCATGTCAGTAAAAGCAGCCGAGGCGCTGATCGAGGCCGGCGCCGACGTCAACCAGGTCGACAGCAATGGCGACACGGCCGTCATCCTCGCGGCGCGAAGAGGTGATGCAACCACTTTAAAGCTCCTGATCGAGCACGACGCTAGCTTCCTGCATGAGAGCCCGCAGCACAAGTTCGCCTTCCAGATTGCGGCAAAAAACGGCCACGTCGAGTGTATGCAGGTGCTGGCCAACAAGGTCTCGATAGTCTGCCGCGCCCTGACCAAGGTCGCCGTGAGCAACTCGTCGATGCGTGATCTTTTGGCCAGGCCGGAGGGCGACGACCATCACTTTGCCGACGTTGAGGAGATCAACGCCCTGCAGATCCACGCCCAAGATCTCAAGCAGCAGCTGGCCCAGATCGAATCCTACAGACAAAACTGGCAGAAGATGGAAAGAGAAGTGGAGGAAGCAAAGGCCGAGGCGCAACGCTGCAACCAAGAACGGCTGGAAGCGGTGCGTCTGAGGCAGGAGGACAAGTCGACGTACGACCTAAAGACCGACGAGTACAACCAGAAGGTCGCGAAGCACCACGCCGCCGTGCACGGCTTCCAGAACGTCTTTGAGAAAAACGAAAAGCTGAAGGAAGACCTCTCCACTACGGCAGAAAAGCTCGCCGCGGCCGAGGAGAGGCTCAGTGCGGCGGAGCAGGCTCACAGCGTCGAGAGGCTACAGTGGCAGGCGGAGATGAGAGCCGTCGAGGCCGCGTGGGAGCGTCAGGGGAGCCTGACCGCCGAGAAGGCGAGGCTGGGAAGCAGGCTGGAGGCTCTCGAGAGACCGGCTGAGTCATCCGCATATACGAGTCCGAAATTTCTAACGCCCACCGAGTTTAAGCACAGGCGGCCTTCCAGCAGCTCGCTGCACAGCCAGTCTACTGGTGAAGGCCAAAACGGACAGAAAACTGGCGGCAAGTTTAAGGCTTCCTGGGACTCGATGGCCAAAAGTGCGGATCGAAACTTTAAGGATATGACTCGTCCTGAGAACTTTAAGGCTTTAGGGAAGATGTTTAACAAGGAAGACAATAAAGGGGACAAGTGATTCCAGCGTTTCGATGTATGTTGCATTTTATACAGTTTATTTTTTTGAAGCAAGATAACATCAAGTTTCTGACTAGACTTTTGTATTTTTACATCCATAAGAAGGTACTAGACCAAGAGACCGTTTTTATCCTCGAGAAGAACTCTACTGTAGATTTTGAGAATCAGGCTTTTTCCTGGTCAAATATCGTGCAAAAGATATAACTAACGCTGAAGAAGACTACTTCCGAATATAAATGACCACTAAACAAGGCAGGAGAGATTCTGCTGTACACTTGAAGTCCTGGACAGATACACCTGGACCCATTTAGGTAGAATGCACATCCCACTAACCGAGGTCCCTCCTCCAAGACCTTTTCGTTGCCTATCAGACCAGTCTCGAACTCTTTTCCCGGTGGGAAATTCAATATCAGAGTCTCTTAATTCTGATGTGTAAGTGGTTGTAGGGAAGCTGGTAAGAGATTTTGTTGGATAAGACTCATGATTAATGTTTCCCATTACTGTGCACTGAAAGCTTTGGGACGGGTGACAGCCGGATTTCGATATCGGACAGGTTTATTTGGTAGACGAGCGTGGTACTTGGCAATGACACCAAAACTCCACATGTCACTTTTAGGCTGTGTTCAGTCTGGGCGCTTTGGGGGAGAACCTCGGTCAAACGGGACGCAAATTGAAAACAAAAAGGGGTTTTCAGTTCTGAACAAAGACCGGCTCGCCCATCCCACGAAATGAGTCAGTCGCGTGAAGAAGTCTTGAAGAATAGCGCAGCCGCTATATACCAATTCTGTGTTAATACAATCCACGTAGAAGCGAAAGATGCAGCCCCTTAGCTTGAAATTGCGTTACTTTAGCCTCGATGAGTTCTATGTATCTGCGTGTTGGTTGGTTTGTGGAAGCACAAAAGCGTTCTGACACCACTTACTACTTTTATCCTACCTACGACATACTTAGTTGTATGGAGTTGCGAGGCCTAGTGTGGGTCTTAATTCAGCGTTCAATGTAACGAATGTTCTGTTTGAGATGCGATTTTTTATCACGTCGTTACGGGAAGGCGTCGTGTAGTTCCCTTTCCCCCTTTTTTGTCATGTTTACTGTACGATGCCATGAGTAGAGCGAGCTCAAGATATAAACTGCTGGGCGAATCCGTCAATAAATGTCTGGACGTTTGTGCCAACCCATACACCTCAGCAGTTTCAGTTTTTACGTCTCCCTGCCTGTTACTCCTTTCCAGCTGTATTTCCAGCCTGTATTGATTTACCCTCTACCTTTTCTCCTTTTCTCTGTCCAATCTGTGGCCCCTTGCCGTCCCTGTCCTAGCTTGGACTTTACCATAAAAGGCACTTGAGCCTGAAGCCCAACCACAGGTCTGTCATCCCTCCCCCCGAAATAGACCACCGCCATGAATAAACCCCTAGCCCTCAGCACTCTGTGCTGCCTGATCAACGCACTAGCTACGTGGGCACCGAGCTCGATCGAGCCTCAGGGACCACCGCGCACCAAGCCTGGAAGCGGACAGGGACCAGACCCGCAACCCCCCGATCCGAGAGTAATCGCCGGGCGCAGACTGATGAAAACTGAAAACCGACGACCAGTCGCGAAAGCCGCGGCAGCGCGTTGCTGGCGGCGTGGAAGAGGTTTCGCATCCGGAATAGGTGCACCATCAAGAAATGGTCTATGCCCTCGACGTCCCAGGAGTATCGCAGGCTAAGGTCAGGATACAAAGCAACCACGTGATCGTTACCTGGTGGTATTAACTCTGTTACCCGACCCTCTCGTCCTTCTCAGGGATGTAATATGTGGGGGTCCACCTTCATCAATCGAATATTTTCTCATGGAGTGTTTCCGAAGCAGAGCGGCTAACAGGGGGGCTTTTGTTAGTCCCAATTATGATGAAGCCGGTATGGTGTCTGTTAGCTGGAAAACAGACTGTCTTTGAACTCACAAAACACTTTGCAAGTCTTGCCAGCTATCCATGCTGCTGTCTATATAATTCGAACGAAACGGGGCTATCAAACTCCCAGAAGCTTGCTTTGGGCCAGTACACCCAGCGGCTTGCGCATACCCTCTCCGAGGTAGGTTCTCTGATCTCAAAATCCAACGCGATACGCTCAGGGGTGTTGCCAAAAAAGCATCATCACGATAGCGACGAGGTGCTCGGTAGACCTGAAGCGCCCACCCAAGATAGTCACCTCGGAGCAGCCATCATCATCGTCACCCAATCCCTTGTTTGTCGCTGCTGTTTGTGGCGGGGAAATTTATCAAGTTAGACATGCAGGAATACGGGCCAGGCTACAAGGATGACGACCAAGGTAACCAGAGCGTTTGTTGGCGGCACATTTTGGGGATCAGTTAGAGAGCCTTGTAGCCCCACTCCAAGCCTACCTATTTTAGTCTAGTTCTAGAACTAGTCCGAGGTATGCCGCGCCTAAGCGCAATTGCGCTGCTGTGCATCCCACCAAAAGCCAGCGCCAATTCGCCGCGACAATGAAGTTGAACCAACCATCCAGCAATAGCAATTGGGCTAACCCGAGCTCATTACAACCCGATATATAGGTAACCAGTCGTGAAACAATTGAACGACAAAATGCAGCCAGTCTCGAGGATACTATCGTACGCCCCAAGGGTAGTCATACGCTCATCGGGTCAATTGGCCCGTCCTACTCGCGCCTTTGCGGTCGGCACTGTTCGGTACTACTCAGCCGAGCAACCTGAGGAGCCCCTTATCCGCGTGACGGACCTCCCCGCGCCCAACAGCGGCCACATTCGAGTCCTGGAGCTGAATCGACCAAAAGCACGCAATGCCATCTCTCGCGCGCTCCTAGCTTCTCTGAGGGAAGAGGTCGACTCGATTACCCGGCAATACGATGCTCAGACCGGCGAGGAGATCCCGACGCCGTCGTGGAACAAGAGGTTTGGTGGGATAGCAGGCGACAGCGAGAAGGGCCCAACGCGCGCTCTGGTGCTCGCCAGTGCGGTGGAGAGCAGCTTTTGCGCTGGCGCTGATCTCAAGGAGCGGAGGGGCTTCACACAAGAGGAGTAAGTTTCACCAAAGTTATCACCACTATTCTCGATTTCTACTAATGGGATGAATGCTAACGTGCCGTCTTGCTCACCAGAACCAACGAGTTCCTCGCCAATCTACGCTCTACCTTTGCCGCTCTCGACGCTCTACCAATTCCCACCATCTCCGCTATATCGTCCCGCGCCCTTGGCGGCGGACTCGAACTTGCCCTGTGCACACACTTCCGAGTCCTGACCTCCAACGCCGTCGTGTCCCTGCCCGAGACTCGCCTCGGCATCATCCCTGGAGCGGGCGGCACTCACAGACTTCCCCGCCTGATCGGCCTCGGTCGGGCCCGCGACATGATCGTAACGGGCCGCGCCGTTTCGGGCGCCGAAGCCTACTTCCTCGGCCTGGCCGACCGATTGGTCGAGGTGCTCCCGCCCGACGAGCAGGAGGCCGCAGAAACCCAAGACAAGGAGGCCGCGCTGCTCAGTGCCGCGCGGGAGGCTGCGCTGACAGAGGCCGTGCGTCTCGCCTCGCAGATCTGCGAGGGTGGACCGATCGGAATCAGGGCCGCCCTGCAGGCGGTGCAGGTGCCGTCCCAGGAGACTGAGAACAAAATGTACGAGAGGGTGATTGGAACCGAGGACCGGAACGAGGCGCTCAAGGCGTTTGCGGAGAAGAGAAAGCCTGTATTCAAGGGGAGGTAATCTAGCGCTTAGCAATTCCAAGTGATTTTCAGCCCAGTTCAACTGGTGACGCTGCAAATGCAGACTGTTGGTTCAAACTGGTTTAGGAATCGAAAATGGAGCTTGGCTGAGACCAGACCCAGATCGGGCTGGTCTGAGAGCCTCAAAAAGTCTATCTGGGCCACTTTTTGAACGGCTTTGACGGCTGCGCATCTGCACCAGGGAAACTTGACAGCTTACGGAATTGATGTGTCACCTCAGTGCAGGATGATCTATTGGTACGTCACTGAGTGCTACGGACTAGCCTGGTGCGCGAACAAAGGCCGCCCATGGCCGGCTCATAGAGCTCCAATTGGCCCCACATGAGCTTTGGAGAGTGACATCATTGATTAACATCATTCGAGATCAACGTCTCAGGCCTTTTGAGCCACCAAGAGTAGGTATTTATCACGGGCAAGAGCTGCAATTTTTTGATTGTACTTGTCTGTCCTGGATTTCCATTCATCTCAGAAAATAAATCCTTCTTCTCGGTATATCAATCGAAGAACCTCTACAACCACGAAACTCATCCTCGAAAGCAACTCAACCTCCTACACGAACACACTCAAAGAAACTCAATCCTCCATAATCACAATGTCTTTCGCCGTTCGCCGTGTCGCTCTTGCTTCCCGCACAGCCGTCTCAACTGTGCCAAGGGCATCGTTCACCACCGGCTCGATCCTCAACAAGACCCCCACAGAGTCAGTCAAGGATGGCCTGAAGAAGGTCGACCGCGCCGTGAGCGACAAGCTCGTCGACGGAATCAACGTTGCTGGTAAGAGCCATTGATTGCTTGTCCTCTTTTTTATTTTCTGCCTCCTCCTACTGACAGAAAACACCACACACAGCCAACGTTGGTCAGAAGGCCAAGGAGGTCACCGAAGACATGACCTCGAGCGAGGCTGCAGGCAAGGCCAGCGAGCTTGCCGGAGAGGCTCAGGGCAAGGCTAGCCAGTTGGCGGGACAGGCCCAAGGAAAGGCGAGCGAGATGGCCGGCCAGGCCAAGGGCAAGGCCGCCGAGGTTCAGGGTCAGGCTCAAGGAAAGGCCGAGGAGGTTAAGCGCAAGATGTAATTCGGTTTGAACGAGACTCTGCGCGGGATGTGGTGTATTTTCTTCTTTTTTTTTACGTATGGCGTTTCACGGATTGCATCGAGTCAGTTTAATTTCGTTTGGCGTGTAAGATAAATTTACGAATATGCCATCAGCCACCCACTTGCAACTTGCCACACTGGTCAATTTGGCCAAGTTATGCAGGATTGTTTTGTGTCGTCTCTTTCTAGAACAAGTCACGGTCCCACACAATAGCCCCTTTTGCAATTAACTTTCGGATGTTGAGATTTGATCCGAACCACCCGCAATACGAAGATTTGAGTGATGATTGAGTTAACTTAAAAAAGCGAAGAATACGTACCCTGAGTACCCTTCTAGGCACTACGTCTAGTCAGTTCCAGGTACATGACATGGATAACGTCTCCAATGAAAACACCAGATTGAATCAGATCACTTGATTACCACCAACAATTGCTGACTCTGATGAGTACCTGAATTTTGAAATTGGCTACAGTGTACCTACTCGGTACACCGCCAGCCCAACTACTTTAGCTCACAAACTTCCTATGGAATCGGCTGGCAGGCGGGATGAGCGATCAAAACCTAAGATGAATGTAAGATGAATTTTAATGCTATATAAGGTAGAGTAGGTAGGGAAGGCATACCTTACGAGGCTAGAGTTCACAAAGCTTCTTTTTATTTATATCATGCGCCCGTGGCTTCCCAATCTACGTCCCACCTGACAGACATCGCCCGTTATCATTGGGGAAAGCCAAGACCGAATCTGGAAGGTCTCTGCCGAAGTGCCAAGAACGGCAGGATCGCCGTTGCCGGTCGTCGTCACTAAGTAGCCATTAATTTAATTGTTAACCCCACCGTTCCATTCATTCCAACACAGGGGCGGGGCGGTCTTTTCTTTTTTCTTTTTGCCCACGAGTCGCATAATCGGTTTCAAACAACTCCTCGCTCACCAACAACGTCGTCAGTCGGAATGAGATGTATCAAGAAAATTCAAACGAACCTGGCAGCTGTGGCAAACTCAGGAGTGCATTTCTATAATTTCAGATAACTTGTTTGGTCAAACTTTCTTTGACACACGAGGGCAACCCAACTTACTTTTCTCTTGCGAGTCGTTTTCCACGCGGCCTTTGTTTCGCGATGTTTCCGTCTTTTTCAAAACGATGCCACTTATTCTGGTTTTCTCGACCTCTTACTAGTCAAACATTAAATATTGTACAGATCAGTAAAACCACCTCGACTCGTGGCATGTTGCACACGCCGGCTGGACACTGCCGAATGGCTTGCTACAGTATCTTGAACTGCACACCATCTTTATCTGTGGCAGTAGTGGCCATGATGGTCGCGCATTGCATAAGGTATTCGGTAACATCAACTCATTAATGGTGTGTCGTCAGCATCCAGTGAGGAACCATGGTGTCTGAACTCGGCCTATCCATGACCCCTCAAGGCTGTGAGGTTCTTGTTCTTCATTGATGCGTGATAAAGATCCCATGCCATTCCTAATGCGGCAACTGGTTTATCGACCAGACCCAGTCAGAGAGCGGCCACCATTGAACCCAAATATTATACAGTACCTTGTCAATGCAGGGATACTCCTTTGAGTAGCATCCACTTTCACGGGGTTCGATGGAGATAGATCTGCATGGAGATAGCTTGTCTGGCTATCAAAGCTGCGAAATGGTTTACTCGTGTTGCTGCGGCCCATCCGAAAACCACTCAGGCTCTGCAGCTATGGATGGTTATATAACGAGCCGCGCCTTTGCGCCATATCTTGCTTCTATCCTCTAGTCGATCCAGTATCAGTCCCGGGCCTTGCCTGTCACGCTTCACAACATGCTGTTCCTTTCGTCCCTCCTTCTCCTGGCCCTGTCCGGGGCTCCGGCCTATGCGAAACGCCTCGGTAACCTTTTGGAGGCACCTATGCCCCCGCCCTTTTCCATCGAGGATATCGAGAATCTCGACCCCAAGCAACTTACCAAGCGTGAGACAAGCAGCGGGTTCTTTGATCAGTACATTGACCACAGCAACCCTTCATTGGGCACGTTCAAGCAGAAGTTTTGGTGGAATGATGAGTTCTACAAGGGCCCAGGCTCTCCTGTGATCCTCTTCAACCCAGGAGAGTCGGCGGCCGATATCTACACCGGCTACCTGACGAACTTGACCATTTCCGGCACGTATGCACAGGCCGTCGGTGGCGCCGTCGTCATGCTCGAGCACCGCTACTGGGGCGAATCGTCACCTTTCGCCAACCTCAGCACCAAGAACATGCAGTATCTGACCCTCAACAACTCCATCTCCGACACAACCCACTTTGCCCGCCAGGTGAAGCTGCCTTTTGACACCAGCGGGGCGACCAACGCCCCTAAGGCGCCGTGGGTCTTTGTTGGCGGTTCCTACCCCGGTGCCCTTGCCGGATGGGTAGAGAGCGTCGCCCCTGGAACTTTCTGGGCCTACCATGCGTCAAGCGCCGTGGTCCAGGATATCGGCGATTACTGGCGCTACTTTACTCAAGTCATTGAGGGCATGCCCAAGAACTGCAGCACCGACGTCTCCCGGGTCATCGACCACATCGATAAAGTATTGTATACTGGATCAGACAACGACAAGTCTGCCCTGCAGAAGGCTTTCGGTCTCGGGTTCCTCGAGCATGATGACTTTGTCGAGACACTGGCGAACGGCCCATACCTGTGGCAGAACATTGATTTCAGCACCGGCTACTCGGACTTTTTCAAGTTCTGTGACTATGTCGAGGTATGTTCATTATCGCTTGTCCTGTTTCTCGGTATTAGCAGGAGGCTGTGGCGCATCATTACTGACTTCATCCTCTAGAATGTACCACCGAACGCAACGACGAGAGTGCCCCCAGGGGCTGATGGTGTTGGTCTTGAAAAAGCCTTGAGGGGTTACCAGGATTGGATGAACAAGGAATACCTCCCAACCGCCTGCGACAACTTGGGGTACCCCAAGGGTGACCTGGGCTGCTTGAACACCTACAACTTCTCGAGCCCCTTCTTCCGCGACCAGACCGTGTCAAACGCGGCGAACCGGCAGTGGTTTTGGCTTCTTTGCAATGAACCGTAAGTCAAAACAGCAGTAGTTGCGGTTAAAACTCCCATTCTTCTTCTTTTATGCTGACACGAGCCTTTTTTCATCTCTCTTCAGCTTGAAGTTTTGGCAAAACGGTCCTCCCGAGGGCGAAAAGGCGATTGCTTCGCGCCTCATTCACAACAAATACTTTGAGCGCCAGTGTGCGTTGTGGTTCCCCGACGAGCCGCGTGAAGGCGGTGGCGTCTACACATACGGGATCGCCCAGGGCAAGGATGTCGACAGTGTTAATAAGTACACCGGTGGATGGGACCACAAGACAAACCGAGTTCTTTTTGTCAACGGCGAGTTTGACCCATGGCTGCACGCCACGGTGTCGTCGCCATCCCGCCCCGGAGGTCCTCTTCAGTCGACCGACAAGGTACCTGTGCTGGTTATCCCGGGTGGAGTGCACTGCACCGACATGATCATACGCAACGGAGACGCCAACGAGGGTGCGCGCAAGGTCCAGAGTCAGGCACGCGACATCATCAAGAAATGGGTGTCCGAGTTCCCCAAGAGCGGAAAGAGCCCTTGAATGAAGCGAATGATATATAAATGCAATAATACGTTAGACCTAATACTAGAGATATTTAAACTACCCAACCGCCTTTGGTAGTTTTTTGTTTTGGATATCGCAAGCGTCTGGATTCGTGTCTGGATTTTCCAGACTAGAGATTTTGACTCGAGCTGCAGCAATCGCCATCTTCTGTGGCTGCTCACGGCAGATCAAGACCACTCACTGCCCGATCGACGGCAGGTTATTGGTGGAAACTCACAAGTCGATCTCGAACCGTCGCGGCATGATTGAGATGCAATCTGGAGAATTTTTACACCAAGCGGATATAACCGGCCACATGGAGAATCCCTGCGATGATCGGCAGATGCAAACAACCCTGGCATTATTCTTATTCATTCCCCACAGGGAGCTTGTCCACAATCAAGATGCGGAGGATATGGAACCGATAATACACGCGGAGAAAGGTGATGTATACAAGCCTGGTTCTTTTTTTTTTATATTTTTCTCCGCTCTGTTAAACTACTTACCGAGGAATAATATGGGCGGAAAATGGAGAAAACTAGACAGGCACTGTCGCTTGCATATAGCCAGCCTATCCCAAGGGTGGTGGTTTTGTCCGCATCCATTTGTCCGAGCGATGGCCAAGAGAAATGAGCTTTGTCGGCCATGGGCTCAACATTGAACTGGGAAATATAAATGTCCCAGCATCGACCCTGTGGGTAATATAGAGGCTGGGAGCTCGTGTCCGTGGCTCATTGACTATTTCCCCTAAAGTCAAGGAACCTACCTACTTGAGGTATCTACCTACTCTCTTCTCAGTAGCCAGCCAGCATCAGGCATAGCTCGACAATGCATTTCACTTATGGTCTCACGGCTGTAGCCTGCCTCTTGGGCACAGCACTGGGTCAAGCCAGGGTCAAGTTCAGTAAGTTCCCCGGTTCGGTCGTCCTCTTTTTCTTTTACAAACACCCCCTTGACACCATGAACAAACGTTTCTGACGCTCTCTCCCTCTCCCTCTCCTCCCTCAGTGCCACTCGGCGACAGCATCACCGAGATCACCTGCTGGCGTGCTACCGTGTGGGACAACCTGGTCAGCGCGGGCCTATCCTCCCGGACCGACTTTGTAGGCTCGTCGACTAGCAACCCTCAAAACTGCCAACCGCGGAACGGCAACTGGAACAGGCGCCACGAGGGCCACTCCGGCTACCAGGCGGTCGACATTGTGCGCAACAACCTGCCCGGGTGGCTGAACCAGAACGTCCCCGACGTGGTCAACTTCATGCTGGGCACCAACGACGTCAACCTCGGCAACCGTCAGACGACCGAGATCCTCAACGCCTACACGGGCATCGTGCAGCAGCTCAGGGCCAAGAACCCCCGCGTCAAGATCATGGTCGACACGGTCCTGCCCCTGCCCTTCAAGCAGGCGCCCATTACGGCTCTCAACAATGCCATCCCCGGCTGGGCCGCGCGGCTCAACACGGCCCAGTCGCCGATCGTGGTTGTCGATATCGCCGCCGGGTACCCGACCTCGGCGCTGAGGGACCAGGTCCACCCCAACGCCGCGGGCGATGCCATCATCGCCGGCAAGATCACGCCCGTCCTGACGCGTCTGATCAGAGACGTCATTGCCGAGAAGGGGCTGTGAGAGGACAGATGGGGATTGATTAATCGCGGGAGGGAGTGAGCCAGTTGGCTAATTCAACCGGGGGGGGGGGGGGGGTGCGGCTTTTCATATCGTGAATCGCCCTGAAACGTTGCACGTTTTAGCGTCACTTTTCGGCGAATATATACCATATCATACCGTACATAAACTAACATTGAGGCGACATCTGTCCGCATGTTGAACTTTACGCAGCGACTAGTACTGCTGCCCCGGAATGTCAGGTCGGACCTTTGTGCCACGGTGACCAGCCATTTGCCAACTCATGCGTCCAAGGGGTATTCTATCGCCATATCCAGGGCTTGTTTCCAGATACTCTCAAAACTGGATTTTAGTGGAGAGGACACATCGTAGATTCGATCATTGTTGAGATGGCCAAAGGCAGAAAAGGGTGTTCATCTCTTCCCTGCTGCGAGACGGGGCCGTTTCTTCCAGAAAGAAACATGACATCAAAAGTTTCAAGGAGAGACGACAGAGCGGTGTTGGTTCAGACCACGGCAGCATCCATCCTGTCGAACCGTCTGTACTATTTTGCCGTTTTGGGAAACAGCGCTCAGCAAGGGGCCAAGGGGTTTTGGGTTTAAAAACATTGCAGGCGCACAAAAAAAAAACAGCGGACGAGAGATGGCGCGTGTCGGGAACACCCGCAAATTCATCTGTGTCCTTTTTTTATGCAGGGTCCCCAGCACATATGTTCGGACTTTTAGCTAGCAGTTCTTGGATACATTCCAGAACACGCCGCTTATATCAGGGGCCGACAGCGCTTTGTATAACTGTAATTCAGGAATATGGCAGGACACCACTAAGACTGCCATATTTCGCGAGAAGACGGTCACAGATTTTCCAATTGTTGCTAGACAAGCGCAGCTGAGGTGAAAGTTAGAAACTCGTGGCTTCCATGTTATATGATAAGCAAGCAATCCAGTTGCCAGTATAAGCAGAGCTATGTTCAACATGGCAGAGACAAATTTGCCAGCGTTTTGCCCATTCTCGAAGCAAAGAAACAAAACCCAACCAAGAAAAAAAAAACTACAAGCAGTCCATAAAGGAAGGAAAAGCAAAGACTGGCCATGCCTACCAAACCAATACCTCCACAAATACACATCCTCATCTCCTCGACGACTTTGGCCTCCCACTAGGATGCGTACCCTCCCACTCCCTCCTGACCTCGTCCGCGCCGTACTTTCCCTTCCTTCCCCTGACGTCCTGCAGGTGCTGGAGGAACTGCGAAGAGATCTTGAACTGGCAGTGGACCGAGTACACCTCGACCGTCTTGATCCTGCCGCCACCACCCCTCGAACCGCGGCTGCTGCTACTAGTAGTACTACCGCCGCTACCTTTGCTGCTCACGGTACCAGCGCCGCCACCACCTCGCACGTCCCAGGGGAAGCCATAGCGGTCAAAGAGTTCCGCCAGAAGGGCGGCGTTGCGGGAGTCGGTGCAGTAGACAAAGACGTTTCCGGGCTCGGGGATGGTGACGTAGAGAATGCCGAAGCTGTGCGACGACTCGCCCGTGAGCAGCTTGGCCGCCTTGAGTATGTCGGATCGAGCCGTGCCGTGAGGCAGGCCGTCGAGGTGGACCACGACGCGCTCCACATAGTCGTGCTCCGGCTCACCGCCCAGACGCGGTGGTGGCCAGATGTCGTCGCTCGTGCCGTGCGCGTAGCCCCACTCTGTTTTGAAGGGTGGAGGGCCTACCTGAAGAAAGGAGTTTTGCCCGAGTGAGGATGGGTTTGTGTCAGCTTGTTTGTCTTTGTTTCCCCTGGGGATTGAGGCTAGCTGGTGACAGATATATGATATGATACCTCACCAAGGGGCACAGGAGAATATACTAAAGGAGTAGGACGAGATGGCCAAAATCATAGTGATATTGGCTTCCACCTATAAGTTGACTTACACTTAGATTCAAGGCCTTTCTTGCCAGCTCCACCTCCAGCTCCTGGTGGTTGAAGGCGTCCTGATAGATCAAAGTACGGTTACCCATGGCTGCTGGTGCTAGGCTCTGCCAGATATTTTTGGACATGTGATGTGATATAATAGAAGGATGAAAGCGAAGAATGCTAATCAACGCAATAGTAACAAAGGACGATTTTGCTCGTAACCAAAGCAAACGGCTCTATGGAGATACCAATGCAGAACAGAAGTGAAGATCCGAGTTGCCTGGATGTCGAACGCTTCTTTAACTAGTAAGACAAAATTCCCAGAGAACCTACCCAACGTCTGCACATATGAGACACCGCTTTATCGGGCAACATTATATCCTCGAACAGGCTGCACAAGCCCAGCTGCCCAAGTCGGTGAAAGGATCTGAGGCTGCCGATGGGCTGGAGGAGGATATGACCGTTTCACAGCACTAGCTCCGTGCTCCTTCGGTGTAGGGAAGGCCCAGAACGCCCGCATTCCTGAGAGGCTGAAGAAATTATCCGCCATGGGTTGGCCATCAGAATCCAAGAACGGCCTCGGAGCCAAAGTATGCCATGTAATTCCACGTGTTGGATTTGAGCATTCATAGACGAGTATGTGGCCAGTGTAGTCGGGTAGCCCAACTGTGCCATCTCCTCAGCAGACTCGGGGTAGAATCTAACGGATGAGAGTTGCTGACTGGCTTCCAAGCGGCCCGGCCCGATCAGCATTAAGCCTAAGCCTAGAACTACTTGATGTCATAATGTCCCATGGGCTGAGCTATGATCAATCCAGTGATCAGTTGCTAGGACACGGACCATAATGACCCTGGCCCTTGATTTGCCCATGATTCCTGTTAATATTTGTTTTAGATTCTTCGTCCGCGCAGGCAAGGCATGACCGCCTACCATGTGTAACAACCACCACCTGAGTGACGCGATCAGGGGCATCAAAAGTACAGGCTGGGGTTGGGTACACGTAGCGCAAGAAGTCATGACAGGCATACGGCTCCCACGGTTGTCTCTTGTCGAGATGTTGTTCCTGCAGTAAATTCTGAATTCTCCGACGCTGGTTCGTGCCTTGCGTTTGACGCCAATGCCGTGATTTTCATATATCTGCAGCCCAACAAGCATTCGCTGAGCTCCCTCCTCGCCAAATACCGCCAGGTTGCCCGGCATATGCAATTTCCACCGTCATATACTTGACGCCGGATTCGCCTCGCGCAGCTCGGGAGCCTGCTTTGCCAACAAATTGGCTGAAAAGAAGGAATGAACAGCAATGACAAGTTACAAGCCCACGTTCTCGCCTGACGGCATGTTTTCTTCCTTTTGGCCTAACTTGAACAATCTGAAGGGGGCTCTCATACACCCACTTATCGGAGAAGGGAGCCCTCTTGAGAACGGCTGGTGCTCACTCATGTGTCGATCATAGCGAGTTCAAGCCGATTCAAGATGTTGCTTGCTGTCGGTGACCCTCCATCCAACACCTATAGGCGCGATCCACGTCAGAATCTTGAGGATTTCATGACCCCCCAACATCATCCATATAGACCCGTCCAATCAGCCCTGCTATGCGCCTACCCGCAATCCCGGAGCCTGCGACGAGACAAAAGAATCCTTCCACCGCCGGGACCAGACCTTCTCCCGCAAGACACAAGGTGTCAAACCTTCGCCGGCCCTGTTTGACGACACGCTTGTTGCAACCAAAAAAAGCCACCAAGTTTCACTACCATTTTTCTTTTGCTGTTTCTTTTATTTGCTTTTTTTTCTTCTTTTCTCCCACCTTCCCTAGCAGAGAATGACCAGTCCTCTTCAACGAGACTTATCTTGGGCTCTGTGTGGGCAGCGGAGATTGCAAGCGGGTAATCGCAGAGCCAGCCGGTCCTGACCGCTGTCTTCCCCCAGCCAAGCCTTTGTACACATGGCCGGTGCCGCCCGAGCCTTCTTTGTTTCCCATTGCCACTCGGTCTGATCGAGGACGTTGGAGTCGATCACTAATAGCATTCGGGCTTAGGCTTGCGGAGTGGCCTAGCTGCCCAGGTGTAACGTGATCTGCAGAAAAACAAAATCTCTCCGGACTGCTTCTTCAACAGTGTAATGAAAGACACCATATCACCGGCATAAATAGGATTCAACGCCACCGCCAACCGTCTCGTATATGCACTCCGCAATCGATGCGGCAACGAATGTCTTGGGAAATCGTTCAAAAGGACGGGATAGAGCCTGACAACGGATCGCGGGCGCGAGGGGAAATGATGGACACATAGGCAGCAGCGATCAGCCAGAATAAGCAAGATAAAATATATTTACACCGAATAAGTCAGGGTGTTGATCAAAAACAGTTGGGCTTCGGCCGATGAAGCAAGCGCCATTCTTTCTTTTCCATAACAGCAACAAGACAAACCAACCAGTCTCCCAGGACCCAAAACAAAGAGATCTAACAATGACAAGAGACGATTAAATAACAATAAGTGACGCAAGAACGCGATATATAAAAAAGAAACGTGGGCAGGAACCAGGCATGGCTTGCTGCGCGCAGGTAGTCGTTATGTTGACTTTTTCCTAAACACATCCGTGAGGAGTGTCACCAGCGTAAATATCATGCCAGTCAACAGTAGGAGATATATCATGTGTGACGAAAGGAAACTGAAAAATGTAGAGTAAGGAAGGACAAGAAAAGAAGTTTGTACTCCCAAAGGGGGAATGAGAAAAACAAGCCGTTGCTACTGTTGGGTACAGAGAGCTCTTCCATAGACTGCTTTATTCCCGCTGTTCAAATGCTGCAAACGCTCCCGTCCGCCCCTGTTTTTGATTCCGGTCTTTTTTTATGTTTATTTCTTGGGTTTGCGAGTGTTTTCATTTGTCGACACTCGTAGTTTACCGCACCTCGGTGACGCTAACGTTTTCTCTCCTCCAGTCATCGGCTTGTCGGCTGCCTGAAGACTTTGACAGAGACCCAAACCCGGGCATGGATGAGAACCGGTTGAGCTTCTTGCCGGGCTTGTGGGTCGGCGACCCGGAGGGCACATTGTCTGTTGTGTAGGAGCTACCCACTGTGGTCGACTTGCTTGGGGTCGTCGATGTAGAGTTTGTGGAGCTGCCAGTCGACGCCGGGGTGTTGTAAATGTACTCGCCGTCCACGTACATGGCATTCGACACAAAGGTGGACCGTCGGTTGCGCCTTTTGGTGTAGCGCTGCTCAAGCCTAAACAGCTCGATCTTGGCTTGGATACGTTCAAAGATTCCAGGCGCCATTTTGATGGAAAGTATGTGACTTTTCGGACTGTCGTAGACTTTTTTTGGGTTCTGTCGTCTGCCTCTGGCGATCCAGTCGTTTCTGCGCTCGTCTTGCGTCGGAGGCTGTCGGTACTAAGGGGCGACGACTTTGTTGCGTCGCTCAATATAAATAGGTGATTTCAGGCTCGCAGAGCTCTTGCGTCAGGGAGCGTGGGGACTATAAGCTACGTCGAATGGATAGGCCGTGATGTCGTTGGCGCTATTTAGGTCGGGTGTCAGGCGTAAAGGTCGCCGCTAAGCACAAGTCCAAAAAAAAAGTCGCTACGCACTGGAGCTTCTTATCGAGGCTTGAAGGGTGGCAAGCTGCTAAGGGTCAGGTGTCGTCACGAAAATAATGCGAGCGGAAGTGGCGCCAGCTGCGATTTGGTGTTTCAGCAAAGCAATATCACCGTTGAGATATCGAGTCAACACAATGCGAGTCGTGGCTGTGTCGTGTTTCGCGGTTGAATCGGTTTTTTTGGGCTGAGTTATCAGGTTTTTGGCTATTTTTATTTACTTTATTTTTTTAATTTTGGGCAAAGAGCGACAAAGGGTTGGTCCGGTGTATGAGAATGAGAGGACTCAAGGATTATATCCCGAAAACTAGGCGAGGATTGGTCAATCGCCTGCCTACCTTGGTAGAATGGAAGCGTAGGTAGGTAAGAAACCAAACCAAGAGAGAAAAAAGAAGAGGCTGCGAAAGGTTTTCTTGGTAACTACCCAAGTGGTCGAAGATATGAGATGAGATGGGCAGTAAGCCCGGCCAGGGGAGTTGACCAGGGAATCAATGAATGCATTGAGAAGTGGATCCAATTCGTCCAATGGCTGATCCGACGGTAGGAGTGAGCTGCCATCTTGAGGCAAGCTCCACGGGTTTTTTGGTCTCTTTGGGCGGAGAGCAGAAGCCACGACCCACAACCAAACACACCTTGGCAAGCAGTTGCCAAGCCGGCGTCGCATTTCCCCTTGCTCTGTCTTCCCCACTTTGTCACACTCAGAGTGTTAACAGCAAGGACAATCCTTTGCATTTTGTTCCTCCTCTAACCTCTTCGCGCCTGGATATGCGGGGTTCTTGCAGAGTATTGGCCTGGGGTCGGCAAAGAGCTCGAGAAGGATACCACGTAGATAGTGCAAGGTGGTGGTGCACCGACAGCAATAAGCGACAGATGTACCTAGATACCAGGTACCTTTGGTACCTACGTCGTACCTTACCTACGGAGTACCTATCTCTAGCAGTATGTTAGTGAAGTGCCTTAGTCGCAACCACACACTTTACTGTACATGTACCATTTACTAGGTAGGTACAGTACGTAGTAGGCAAGTAGTTAGACCACTCACTATAGAGCAGGAACATGTCCACACTAGCTCGTGCGTCAGGTCTGTAACAGCGAAATATTCATGCATAAGGTACCGTCGACCAGGATACAAGCTAAGCTCAATTGCTAAAAGTCGTCAAAATGCAAGTCAAAATTTAAAAATATGTCGCGTTAAATATCTTAATACGAGTACCGTCGTAGGTTAGCAAAATATCCTTTTCGTACGACGTTTAACCCCTCACTGTGCCCATGCTGGGATTACTTGCCATCCAATGTCACATCATGCAGATTCACGCCTCATGGAAAACCCACGAGAGCAAATGCAGGAGAAGAGAGGCAAAGAGCTGTAGAACAATGGAACGATGCACCTCACCCCCAAATGCAATGTTTTCCCCCCATCACAAGTTTGAATGCGGGGCTTTTTTTGGTGTGGATTCGCGAATAACCTTTCGGGCTAGGGACGGGATGAGCGCTAGCCAACTTTTTTTTTCCTTCCCAGACTTGCCAGACTCCGCAAACGATTTCCATTTATTTGGCGGCAGACTGGCAGTAGGCGTTTTTCGACTGCAAACAGTAAAGTGTTTATTATTTGGGGCCATTGGACCGCATGGGTCAGGCGACCGATTCGTTATTTCTGCACTAATTACTCGCCTTTTGCACTAGGGCTACGTAGTCTACCCGATGAAGTACCTAGTTTTACAGTAGTCTAATCCAAGACCTCAATCAATTTAGAAAGTAGCCGACTGGTAGAAGGTTGTCGCGTGGGATGATCCAAACTCCAAAGGGGATTTAATTTGCAAAGGACTGCGACAGTGCGGGGGTCTACCTTGGCGCATGCGCGTCTTTATCTGTTGGGGGTCGGTTCGCCCGCGTCCAAAGGAGGCGGACGTACTGGTATAATCCCGACAGGCCGGCGGCATATTATGTGCATGTATCAACTCACCAGCCCGATAACGGGAAAGATGATAATAATCAACCGCTGAATATAACTTTTATGGAGAGAGATTGACTTGCGTATACAATCACAAGCAAGATGGTTGCACTACAAAAACTGAAGTCTCACGGATGTTTCTACATACAGGTTGGTGATCAAGCGACAAATTTTTTTGTTTTGAGCCAAAGTCACGAATCACAGAATCACAGAATCACCAGACGTATTCGTTTGATATGTGATTGGCAAAAAAGAGGGTATAATATCCTAATTAAAACGAAACGCCCCACTGCAACCTTTCCGCGAAGCAATGGTGACAGAACTACAAATATCACATGTCCCCCAACCAACTGATGGACTCTTCCGAACTCGGTTACCTTTCGGGCTCACCGAGTCCTCATCTCAAAAGAAGTTTTGTATATCCTTCACCTGACGGTCTTCTCATCCCCAGGGACGGAAGGCTCCTCAGCGTGTTCGACCCCAAGTCTGGGACTCGTCACAGGCTGGATCTGCTTGTCATCGACCTTGGCGGCTACAGGAGCCTCGGCAAGGTCCTCATCCTCAGCCAACTGGTACAGCGGTGGGAAGTTGTCAACGTCCTGTCGTAGGACGTGCTTCTTCACGTACCACGGCAACTTGTCCGTGTAGTACTTGGCGTGATCGCGGTTGCTCACTCCAAATACCATGTCGAGCTCCTCAAGGGTGAGGTTCTTGGTTTCGGGCAGCAAGAAGTACGCAAAGATCCAGCCAAAGATGTTCCACCCCGCATACCAGCAGAAAGCACCAGTGGCACCAAAGGCCTCCTCAAGTGCGGGCCAGGAGAAGGAGATGATGAAATTGAAGCCCCACGTGATGGCAGTAGCGCTACTCATACCGATGTCGCGGATGTGCAGTGGGAAAGCCTCAGCAGAGTATGTGAAAGGAACAGGGCCTTCTCCAGGTGAGTAAACCATCATGAAAAGCTAGAGTTCATCGTGTTAGCTTTTTCTTTTTGGTCGTCAAATGGCCAAAACAGTGCTTCTGATAAACAGCAAACTTACGTAGATACCAGTGGCAATGCATCCGAGGCGCGCTGGATTATTTTCGGGAATGAGGAATGAGAAGCCGGTAAAGAACAGCATAAGAGACATGAGCGGGAAGGTAACGAGAAGTAGGTTGCGGCGTCCAAAAGTGTCAATGGTGTATATGGCTGGGATAGCAAACAGGAAGTTGATTGCTCCGCCACCTAAAGAAGTGAGAAGCGCCTCGTTGCGCGAAAAGCCAGCTCTTTGGAAAATTGCCGTCGAGTAGTAAGCAATGACGTTGACTGGATTGTTATTTGGGCCAAGGTCAGTATGAGACTCCTGTTGCGCTTATACAGGCAGTGCAACGAGCTTTTCGAGACTCACCTCCGCAGAATTGTTGCATGAACATGACAAACCACGACGACTGAGCGGCGCGGCGGTTACGGCGGACGGTGAAGAACTCCTTGAAAAGATTCCGGCCTTCGCGCTGCGCTTGCTCAATTTCCAGGAGCTTGTAGGCGTAGTACATGTCTCGCGCGGCCTGGCATTCGAGGTATCGCAGTCGTCGCACCGACGTATATGCCTTTGTGAACTCTCCTCGCTCCATATACCTGGTGGTATTCGAAAGGTTAACTGCGATGTCCCAAGTATTGAGTGGATCCAAGTAGGCAAGTCTTACCATCTGGGGCTCTCTGGGCAAAAGTAAACCTGGATCATGACGAGGAAGGGAGGGATTGAGGTTGATGCCAGCATCCAACGCCACTGGGTGTTCTCGCCAAGAAAGTCGACACCAGCGAAGGCAACCGAAGCTACGAATCCCAACATAATACCGAAAGCAGTCCACATCTGCGGAAGAATTAGTATCATGAAGATCAGTTTGTGGAGGATTTAGGATTGTAACTAACCTGCCACTGCATAGTAAGTGCACCCCTGATGGCTTTTGGTGTACATTCGGCAGAGTAGACGGGAGTGGTGCTGGACTTGGCACCAACGGCAAAACCGAGAGCAAATCGAGCAATAAGCAGGTTGTACCAGCTGTCGGCTGCTGCCATCCAGAATCCAGTTACCGTAGACACAAAACAAGAGATGAAAATTGTTCCTCTTCGGCCAGTCCACTTGTTCAGGATAGGGTTCGTCCAGCAACCAATCAAGGCTGAGCAAAGGTAGGGGGCTCCGTTCAGTAGACCTTGCATAAGGGGGTCTGTGATGTCGAATGTCTCATAGTAGAACTCCTGATAATCGGTTAGCATCGAGACTCCATTACGTCGTTTAAAGGGCCCCAAGTTGTTCCACATACCTGCGCTCCGTTGACCGCGGTTTGGTCCATTCCTTGGACGATGGCACTTCCCGCACACAAAGAACAAAGAAAATAGAGCATAAACGGCTGGTGCCATCTGTTCTTGACCTCCTTGCGCAAGGTTTCCTTTTCCTGCTCGGTGATGATATCTAGGCGCTCAAATGCAGTGTCGCTGTTTTGCACCTTGGCGAGCATGGCGCCCTTCCTGAAGGCCTCGCGGTGCTCAGTTAGGCCCTTATCCTCGACGAAGCGGTCTGCATCGGCGACGATCTGAGCGTCTGTCATTCCAGCCAAGGGGTTCTTGAGCAAAGCCCCAATGGTCGACTTCTGCTGACCGGGAAGCTGGCTAGAGACGACACCGCCCTGCCCGGAAACGGCTCCGCTCTTCTCGGCATTGTTGTAGGTAGCAGCTGTACTGCCGCTGCTGGACCTTCTTGGTCCAGAAGAGTCGATCCCGCCGTCTTCTGGAGGCATGGGAGCCTCATCGTCCACTCTTGGAGGTGGCATTTTGTGTGCTGGTGTCAATGAGATCTTCTTGTTGCCTTGCTATAAAAATGAGATAATGCAAGACCCTTTGCTAACAGGGCAAAAAGGCAAAGGGGATTTTCCTATGACCCTAGGGGTATCGATATGGAGAAGGGATGCAAGAGAGCAGATCAAATATTGGCATGTCCGCCAACCTGGGGAAGGGAACGGCGGTATTTGAAGAATCTGGTTCTTCCCCAGACCCCCAGATCTCTCTCCACACTTGGAAGGCCCGATTATTTCTTCAGGTCACACGAGTAGGTCCAAGAAGAGGTCAGAAAACGCCAAGCTGGGCCAAGATGTATGATGCTGTTTGTGCCAGTCCGTTGGACAGGCTAGAGTGGGCACCGGCAAGGTCGGGCATATGCCGAGAAATGACATTTGGTGTTTTGGGGAAATACTGTGTGTGGGTCACGAATACGTGGTGCAGTATGTCCCAGATCGAGACAACGCTGAGAATCATCAGATACCTAGCTTGCTTGGTAGGTAGAGTGGTAGTCATGATTTGCACAGGCGATAGAGGCGACTTTTGCTTCTCCAGGTGCCGGTTGCTTCCGACCAGGCTTAGCCGAAGCATTAATTACAACGAGTATACATGTATAGTTTTGGTGGATGAGCAGGCGGTCGAGATGACCTTTCATGGTGGGCAGACAGTATCTCCCAAGTGGACGGGGAGACAATAGCCCAAGATCTTACCAAGCTCGTACCAAGGGCTTGTCCTATCAGGGTCGACAGAAGCAAGAAAAAGAGATGATTGCCGTTGGTGGCGGCCGAAGAGCTAGCAAGCAACCCCCCCCCCGAGAAAGACCCTTCCTTCCTGGTTCTCATGGTTTCTGACTTTCCGTTGCTGACACCCGAGAATGACGCCGTCTCTTGGCACCTCTTAGCAAAAGCATGCGGTTGCTTACGACCGTCGATGTTGGGCTTGGTTTGGGAGCAAAGTGCGTAAAAAAATCAAGAACGGACAAGATGGAAGACAGCCTTGAACAGTTTAGAGGACCGACAAAACGTCATTCTCAGCCTCGAGGCGTGGGCCGCAAGCGGAGTCACAGTGCCGGTACCCGCCCGGTTGCGGTGGACACTCGGGACAGCGGCGACATTGTGGGCGGGGTCCGCCGGGGTTTGTAATGCGCGGCGATGGGGCGGTTGGGCTTGGTTTGTATAAAGATCGCCAAACGTGCAGATTGAATCCTTTGATGGTAGCAAATGGCATGTCGATGCCGTCAACTTGCCTCTTATCGCCTCATCAAGTCCGACAGCCCACTAATTAACGGGTGGTCGGACTGGAAAAGGCCCAGCGATTACTTTGAAATGGATTTGATGAAGGTTGGTAGAATGTGCTTGGCGGTTGCCAATCGCGACGGGGGTTAAAATTTGCAGAACCGTACCGGTATTTCCCAAGTATGCTCAATGACGTCAGAGTTAAATGCTAAGATGACCGCGCTGCGAGTTGCTCTTGCCTTTTTTTCTTTTCTTTTGTTTTTCTGCCCGTCATTTTCCTCTTACAGTACAAAGAGTTTCATGGCGAACAAAGTACCAAGGTCGTTGATCAACTCATGTTTAAGCAAGCCAGGCGTGGCGCAATGATCTCTTCCGCGCCAATAGAAAGCACAATCTCACCTGGCAACCTCGTGGTATTTTCTTAGCTGTACGGCTTGGAGAGGATAATCTGAGCTTGTATCAGTCTCTTTTTTGATTCATCAGCCAGGAAATCTACTGTATGGCAAAGTTGTTCCGCGACCTAGTCTAGGTTGTAGTTGGCCAGCAAGTGAGATCAAACTTGCTACCATGTTCACACCATGAACCACAAAAGGCTGCAACCATTAGTGTGAGTTAAGAGAAGGAGTTAATGGAGCAACCAAGTGCGATCGACACCCCAATCCAACCCCAAGATCCCCACGTTCTTGGAGAAATAAACAGCGGTTTGGCGGGCTTGGTGGGATCTCCAGCGCCTGGAATTGGATACTCCGTATTCGCACCTATTTCGCCAATTTCAATATATGCAACCCTTTTCACAAAAGTGGTCCTGCATACAACACATGGAATGAAGAGCTGAAATCCCCAGACTACAGCCGGATCAGGGTCCAGAGGAGACAACAATCTTCCCCAGAGGCCTAATCTAGACCGTCGCAACATGTCTCGGCCAAGCGAATCTCATAGCTATCTTGCGGTTATCACCACGGACCAGCGCGTAGTCTTAGACAATCTCATTCCTCAGGGTCGCCCTCTTGCTAAGTGATGGGATTTTGGTAGGGAGAAACGCCCAAGATTTCGCCGAGCCTTGGACGAAACCGAAAACAGTAGAGATGAACTGGATTTCTTTACAGCCACAGAGCAAAGACAACAGTGGCATTGCTGTCAAGTAATAGAAAATGACTTGGAGTACGCAGGCTCTTTATTGATTCGACTTCTCATCGCTAGCCATAGCAACGGCGTCTAAATGAATACGATGCCCTCATTATTTAAATGAAAGCTGTCGCCAGGCGGATGGTCGAGGTGATGTGCGTTCTGGCCTCCAGTTGTGGTGATTTCGTCTCTGCTGGTTGGGATCCCGTGTCGGCAGCAACCACTTCACGAGTTCCAAGAATCGCGCGTCAGGTCGGTACAGCATGCCAAGGCCGCCATTATCCAGTCCGAACTTGGATCTTTGGTCACCAAAAAAGGGAGTCACGTTATGCATAACCTCCACCTGCTCCTGTTTCTCACCGCGGCCATTGGTCCCGCTGCAAGCCCTCAGTCGGGTGTGGTATCGGCGATCCCGTCGACCGGGATCTCTGCCTTGACCAACACCGCCAACCTCAAATCTATACCCCTTACTCCACCACAGCTCAGGCGGGAAACAAGACCGTCACCCGAATGCATCGACGTCAACGGCGGTGAGCTACAGTGCTGCCGGACTTTGCAATCAGGAGACCAAGAGTTGGTACGATGGCTTGCGAAGACGTACGAATACAACATGACGCCTGACGTTGTCAACGG
The DNA here is from genome assembly GCA_004337975.1 of Pyricularia sp. CBS 133598. Taxonomy (NCBI): domain Eukaryota; kingdom Fungi; phylum Ascomycota; class Sordariomycetes; order Magnaporthales; family Pyriculariaceae; genus Pyricularia; species Pyricularia sp. CBS 133598. Next base: position 3,522,595 of record CM014983.1, read on the forward strand.
CTTGAACTGTAACTTGCCCGTGCATTCTTCAGAGAACTGAGTGGCCTGGGCTGACAACGGCTGGTTGGACGTGCTCCAGGTGATGGAGATGTTGAAAGCTGGCCTGGAGTCAAGATGTGTTGTCGAGTTACCAAGCTGGTGAGTTTTCCTGGTGGACTTTCATCGCCAGACAAAGAAATGTCAAGAGAGGATGCTGATACAAAACCCACTGATAGTCCCCCTTGCTGTCGATGTGGTGTGAGTCACCCAATGACAAGACACCATATTATGCGGCTGCTTAATGTGGATAGAAATGCGGGAATCAAAGGTAGACGAGAAAGGATACAAAGAGAATAATGGCAGGTGTTCGAAGTAGAGCGTTTCTCCTTCTAGATAGTCTTCCCCCATCTCTATTTTGCCAATGCAGAATGTAGTAGTACAAATTGAACGGGCCGACCGTACCCCCAATCAACTCAACAACAGCCCGTGACGTAGATGCCCACCGACCCGACTCCTAACACAACAGTATATGCTTTATGATGGTACATCATATAAAAACAAGAAAAAAGAAGGGAACCATGTGCGATTTTGTAAATGCTGATACATTACTTCTTGCGCTTCAAAGTCTTGGCGGCCATTTCAATCAGGCCGTCCTTGGCTTCGGAATCAGGGAAATGACTGATGGCCTCAATGGCCTGCTCGGCATACCTCTGTGCAAGAGCACGGGTTTGCTCAATGCCGTCACTGGCGAGAACAATTTCACGTGCCTATAATCCCCAGTTAGTAAATTGGTCAAGCATAGCTCGTGTTGGGCGACATAAGCCTCGGAAAACTCACCCTTGCAACATCGCCCTCCTTGGAAAATTTGCGCCCAACAAGCTCACCAAGCTCCGGGTGATTCTTCCAAGCAAACAACAGCGGGGCAGTTGCCAGACCAAGTTCCAGATCTGCGCCGGCGGGCTTGCCCAAATCGACCGCAGACACCGTGTAGTCCAGCATATCGTCGACCAGCTGGAAAGCCAAGCCGAGGTTTTTACCAAACGCGTATGCGGCGTCGACGGTTTGCGCATCTGCGCCACCCAGCAAAGCGGATGCGCGGCAGCTCTTGCTGATTAGCGACGCCGTCTTGAGGTACGTCTTTTGCAGGTAGTACGTCAGCGCATCCTCGCTCCAGACTGGCCTCGACTCGTCCCGCGAAGTGTTCTTTAGCTGCATGAACTCTCCCTCGACGAGATTTGCGATGACGGTGGCCAGAAGCTCTGTGACCTCGGCATCCCGTAGCCGTGCCAGCGCAACCGATGCCCTCCCCAGGAGGAAATCTCCTCCCAAGACTGCCATTTTGTTGCCGAACTCAAGATTTGCAGACGGCGACCCACGCCTGGACTCGGAGTGGTCAATGACGTCGTCGTGCAGCAGCGAGGCGGTATGTATCAGCTCCGTGATCTCTGCTAACCTCCTTTGCGACGGGAGGATATCGGGGTCTGAGTGGGAGGTCAGGTCGGATTGGTTGTCCAGCGCTTGAATAGAGGAAGACGGGTTCGCGTCGCCGAGAACCCCTATGGGTGATATCGAGGTGTCGATGCCAGCGGCAGACTGGATGTATTGTTGCCTCGGTGCCTTCGGGCAGAGAGATGTAGCTCTGGACATGAGGAGCACGATTAGGGGGCGGACGTGCTTGCCCTCGGCCTGGGTATAGTATTTCGCGACTCGGTCAAGTGATGGGTGTCCGGATCCGAGGAGCTTTCGTATGTTGCCGGTCAAGAACTTCATCTCCTTAGCGACAATGCGTAAAGGATCGATCCCAAGGTCGGTTTTTGTGGCTCTGCTGATGGCATTTGTGACGACGTTGCCTGCGACCGAGACTGCGGCGGCCCATGCTGAAGATCTCCTCCTTGATGAGTGGTATGCAGCTATCGAATGCGGCAATAATGGCGACCTTACTGCCGCCACTGTCCTTGCGCACTCAGAACATGTTGGCGTCCACCTGCGAGTTGAGATGGTTGTGCTTCGGAAAACCGAAGCTCCCGATCGCAACATGGCGCGTCGGATGGAGGGCACAAAAGAAGACAATTGGGGTTGGAAAAACTGGAAAAAGAATTAAAGAACAAAGTAATAGACACGTTTATACAGGGGGATTGTCAGAAAAGGAAGGAATTTTTGGTTGTCTTGTGCCAGAAAGAGCGTTGAGCCGCTTCACCAAGCCGTACTGGCCTCTCCTTGAAATTTCCAGATCGAATTTAATGTGCTGATGTTTTTTTCTCAAGCAGAATGCGGCTGCCAGTCCGAACTCTCCCGCCCAACCGCATTGCAGGGTCCATTATTTCCCCCAATTGGTGGCTGACCAGTGACAGCCCCACCATGGCGCAGCTTGCCTGAACCTCGTCCTTGTCTGCTAACTCAATCCCTCATGGCAATCGGTAACGAAATGTCTTGTTGGGTTGAATATTCATCATAGCCTTACAAAATCCATTAAATTAGTCGCCGACGGGTGACAGAAGCCTACATGATGGTGCTGCTCACAATAACGCCTCAGATATCCGACGCGATACAAGCCTGGAAAGCGGCACACCCCGACGACCCCGTGCGATGCGATGATGGAGAACCCAACCTCGATGGCGCCGAAGTGGGAAAGCCCATCACGCACGCCCAGGTTATCGACCTACGCAATAAGCTTAAAGAAAAAGGGTACACGGAATACACATTGGAGAAGCTCCTGGTTGGATCTCGAGTTTACTTGCCGCCTCCGCCGCCCAAGCCCGAACCTGTAAGCAGTCCACGTTTCCGACTTGTTCCGAGAGACTCCGAATATTGTTCTAAACAGCAGCGGCCTTACCCTCAGTCGGACGAATACAAAGCCTTGATGGCACGACTCCGAAGAGAAGAAGAGGAGCGCGCATACGAGCGCATGATCAACCCGCCAGCTCCAACCGAGACCTTCAGCCAACAGTTTCCTAGCGCCCGGTCTTTTGCCGCCGTCAATCAACCTCACAGCAAAGCGGACTTGGGACACGATGCCGAAGACGTGACATACAACGACGTGCACCGGCAGCTCATGCTCTTACTTAACTTCCTCGTCAGTATCGTAGGTGTCGGAGCGACGCTATGGGTGCTGGCGCGCTGGTGGAGCACTCCGGCGCGGTTGTTCCTCACCATGGGCGGGAGCTTAGTCGTGGGTGTTGCCGAGGTCGGCGTCTATTACTTTTACGTATGGCACCTGACAGATGCGAGCAAAAAGGACAAGACGTTCAAGGAGCAAAAAGAGGTAGTCCAGACGTGGGTTGTTGAAGGTCAGAGCGCCACTGAACCCGCAACAGTTGGTGATAGCAAAGGACGGGCTAATCCTTTATCGGAAGATATCGGAGGGGCACGGCGGAGGAAGAAAAGTCTCACAAGACAGAAAGCATGATATTATTAGTACACAGCCTTTCCCGTTTTCTCGCATTCGAATTCTCGACAATTTGTTCCGGGGTATAATCACGTGTTTGCGCGATCGGTCGTGATCTAATGACGCACGGTGCTCCACCCAAACACGGATCGCGAGTCCGCGCACGCGCCACAAGCATTTACGCGTTAAGCTGTCGCTCGTTGTGGGGGCATATCTAACATGGCTCTACCTGTAGTAACATTCGCAACCTTCTGGAACCAGATCGATCTCAAACCGCAATTCGCTTTGATTGTATGAAAGAACTGCCGCTCGCTTGTCACACTGAAACTTGTAATACCAGGACTTGCAGTCAGCCGGCCTATTATTGTTGATTTCCCAAGCCTACATTAGCGACGCGTGAACCTGTCGTGAGCGAGGCCCGAGACGCGCCTTTCATTCATCCTTGGCTGGATCCTACATATCAGGATGAACCACAGGCCCTCGATGGCTACAGAAGACCTTGCTGCCACGGCCGAAATTTCATTACCCCCAAGAAGGCGACCATTACGAACATATGGAAAACGAAAAGCGGCCATAGAACGCGACTCGGACAAGCCTCAGCCGAAGCGAATCCGGGTCCCAGAAGCTATACCGGCGACGGAACCTCGAGGCCGCCAGACAAGGATCGAGTCTCCGTTCGAGGACTCTTGCATCTACGTTCGCACATCACCGACTCCATCACCATCCCCGTCTCCATCTCCATCTCCAGCCAAAAACGCTCCAAAATCATCCATATTACGATACTTTCAGAAAACCACAGCCACTCCTGCATCTCTCCCCAGTCCGACAAGATCACAAACAGTCGACCATTCAGAACCACCCTCGTCACCTGTGATCTCGCCTCCTCCCAAAAGGGGCTTGCGTGCTCCCAGACGACTTACTACTCGCCCAGCAAGGATCATCGACGCAAGAGATGGCAGCTCATCGGATTCCATACACAACATCAACAAGTCCATTGAAACCCTAGACGCGGACCAATCTTCCCCAGGAAATGTTCGAAGCACGTTGAAGGAGGACTCGGCAAACCCAAGAAGGACAAAGCCATGCGACTGCCAATTCAAGCCCTGCTCCCACCAACCCAAGCAGGGCTCTAAGCGGGCCGTAAAGTCGCCCACTAGCACAATCCAAATGACACTAAGTCTGTCAGCACGGAGCAGCAGTATCACACAGTGTCGGGAATGTGACATGCTCTACAACCCACTACACCCAAGCGACGTTAAAAACCATTCAAGACACCATGCCGCATTAGCCAAGATCAAGGCTGAGGGCTAAGAGCTATGTGTCAATCAGAGGATTGAGTAGGAGAAGTGAATAATTTTTGATGGAAAAATTTGTGCCTTTTCATGGAAGCATAGCGTGCGTATAAGATATTGCATTTATACCCAATTTACATTTTTATGTTCTCTACATTTTAAATCCAGGCTTGCATAAGCGTTTGCAACAAGAAGCAACCTAATTTGCATGGTGTTCAAGGCTGGGTTTGGAATCGCTCACATGTCGAGATTGGAGGTACTGTGATGACCTGTGTTTCGTTCATATTACCGCCCTACGACTAGGTTAGCAACAAGTTCTCAAGGCCAGATAATAAAAGCTGTTGTTCCTTACCCTGAAGCTGTAGGTGAATGTCCAACCGGACCCCGCACCGCCGTGTTCGCCCTTGTTGTTTACCACCACGATGCCGGACGAAACGGCTGGGTACTTTCTCACCATCCGCCTCACGGCATCAGCGGCGGCCTGCTTGGGCGTCATACCATTGCGCATGTTCTCGAGCGCCTGATAGCAGGGCAAGAAGCGCAACATGATGTCGCCGTCTCCAGTTGCACCGCAGCCACCTACCTCGTCGTCTGGCCGGTGCGTGTCAGTAGTGCGGGAAATGATAATAACACAAAACCCAACCAAAGAAAACACATACCGGCATAGCTCCCCGAGCCAACAATCGGTCCATCGCCAACGCGACCCGGGACCTTGAACCCAGCGCCATTCGTCGAGGTCGCCGCGGCCATGGTCCCGTCCGCCGCGATTGCGATCATGGAAATAGTATCGTGCGAGACCTGCGAGTCGGCACGAGTGAGGAGCGGCGGCGGACCCGCAGGCGCCGCATACGGCCCACATGACGTCTTTGGGTCCGGGGTGACGTTGACGCGGTAGTTTGGCTGGCAGTTGTTCTCACGCCAGGCCTTGCACCGCTCGCGGGTGGCGTCGGTGGTCAGATCCTCCTCGCGCATGCCGTTGGACACGGCAAAGGCGGTGGCGAGGTCGCCGGCCAGCAGGCTGTGGGTGGTGCGGTCGCGGACGGCGCGGGCGGCCGAGACGGCGTTCTTGATGCGGCGGAGGCCGGCCACGGCGCCAGACTTCATGGCCGCGCCGTCCATGATCATGGCGTCGAGCGTCGTCTCGCAGTTCTCGTCGGGCGAGCCGCCGAAGCCGACTGAGCCGTCGCACTGGCGCGCCTCGCACGTCGAGCAGCCGACTTCGACCGCGTCCAGGGCCGCAGTGGCGGATTCGGTCCTGCGGATGAAGTCGTAGGCTGCGTCGGTGGCGGCAGTGAAGGGCCCGCCCCACGTGTTGATCACCATGGGCAGACCGGGCGAGGGCGCCGCTTGGGACAGGCCCAGGGCCGTGGCGGCCACGAGGAGTAGCTGTTGGTGCAGGCGAGAGGACATGATCACTTGTGTCAATTCAATTGGGGAACCGGGGTATAGCAATTGACGACTGGCACCTTGGGGGGTCAATTCGCAGCTCTCGACTTTGACGAGGAGAGGAGTCGCTTGATTGATATCTTGACCACATCGACCCCGCACTCCTCAACTAGATCTAGACCTAGATGCAAGTGCAATCTGGGCCCTAAGATAGTCTACGTAGTGAAGGATTTTAGTACTACGTAGTAGATAGTCAGGTAGCATGGCGGTGGAGGAATGGATTGGCGCACTGCTTGATCTGGAAGGTCAAGCGGGAACCCATCGTCTGAACCCTGTTCCTCGCTCGGTTGAATCGACACCGGCATGGCGTACCAAGAAACAATCCACGGGAGAAATTGGGGGGGCCATTGTTGGAGAATTGCCAGCGATTATAGGTTGAGATCACGTGAGCTTGGGGAATGCGGGGTAATTCACCCGTCTGTCCCGATTTGCCCTCGAGGCTCGTTTCTCTTTTTTTTCAGTTTCCTGTTTTTGGGTTGGGGGAAAACATCATGCCTCAAATGAGCAAGTTGGGCTGTCCCCAATAATTGTGAGTCGATCCTAGTTTGTTGAAAATAACCATTATTAATTCTTTTGGAATATATATATGTCGCAACAAGCATGCGACAAGAAATCAAAGCTTGTTTTTCTGACGATTGAATATGTCCTTTTTGCCCCGCCCTTTCTAATTCTTCGCAAAAGCCCAAATCTAACAAAGTGCCACCGGAATATCATGGTCTCGTTTCATTATGTACGGGAGTAGACTCCCCTGTCTACAAACTGCCGTGCACCATCCAACATCCTCGCCTTCAAGCCCGGCTAGGCATCGGCAGCAGACCCGCGACAATGTCCTTCTGGGCCTGGCGCGACAGGTTGATCTCCTCAATGATCATGTGCTGCCTCTCCTGCTCGAGGTGCTCCTCCTCCGAGGCATCGCCGTACCAGACCGCAGCGTAAATCTCGATCCCGGAACCCTTGTCGGCGTGCTCGGGGAAGTCGGCGCCCGTAATGTCGCGCACTGCGATGTGCAGGATGCCAAAGATAGTACCGTCCAGTAGCACCTTGTCGCCTGCGAACTGGATAGGGAAGTTGGGCAGCTCGTCGAGCATGTCGTAGTTGTGCTGGTTGACCGGCTTGAAGTTGGGGATCGTAAAGTGCGTTACGACGCCGCCCCAGCCCTCGATGATCTCGGATGACAGGCCGCCCGTTGCAGGGTCCGCCACCGTCTGCTTGTAGTAGTGCTCGGCGTTGGCGTCGTTGTTGGCCAGGTCGGCCAGCGGGCTGGCGAACCACATGGCAAAGGCCTGTGCAGTCACGTTGGGCAGGAAAGCCAGCGTCCGTCCGCTAGCTGCCTTCCATTCCTTGCCCGAGGAGCGGGCAACAATGTCGCGCCAGAAGACATCGCCCTTTTCTATCTCGGGCTTCAGCAGATCCTTGAGGGCCTGGGGTCCGAGTAGGGTCTTGAGCGTGTGCAGGGCCGTCGCCGATGTGTTGAACCAGTACTCGTGCCAGTGCGCTGCGATTGCCGGCCCTGAGGTGACGAACGTGTGGCCGTCGACGACCTGGTCAACCTGGGCTGAGGCCAGGCCGGACGCTGTGGCCGCCATGGTGAGAATGGTTGATAGGCGAACCATTGTGTAGGTAGGTAAGTTGTATTTCTTTTATGTGACAGGTAGGGAGAAGCAGATTAACTGAATAGCGTAAGCTTGGTGATTCGGATTTCTCAGGCGAGACTTGGGACGGGAAAAGCGAGACAAACGAGGGGATTGCTGAATAGTCGGTATGAGCTGAGTTTTGTTTGTTGGAGTGGCCGTCTTGACTTTTATAGGTCAATGGTGAAGTAGCAAGTGGCTCACCGTTGTTAGAAAATAAAAATAAAATAAAACAATCCGTGAACCGCGTCTCGGCCACTACCCCGGGATGTGCAGCGAATGGGTATTGGTTGGTACGGGAAGCTGCGCAGACTATTGATAAAGCGCCCAGTCTCAAAAAGTGGGATTGAAGGGAGCTAGCAAGACCCTTGCAAAGCAGTTCTTCCCGGACTTGGGGGGGGGGGGGCATCATTTTCACACCAACCTGGAAGCTGGTAAGCGGGTTGGATTTCTACCGGGCTTGGCTCGATTACGACGTGAGCCCGCCCGTCAGCCGTATCTCCGCAAATCATGTCCCGTGCCGACAAAGCGAGAGTGGCCAAAAACAAAAACAAGAACACAAAAAAACGCCTCCATCCATCCATCCACCATCAACGTGTACCGAGATCCACGAGACCGTTCCATCCCTTTTAGGAATAGTGACTTCTTCTCACACCTATTATGTTAGTAGACAAGGTGCATTGCTTTAGGTGACAAGGGTGACATTTTCGACTCTTGTGATGTGATAGATAGCCATTGGCATGGATTGAGCTCCTTGTATTCATCCTACTCTTGAGGGTTAGAGTTGGGAGGATTATACTTACAATGAAAGGCAAGGAGAAGAACAAAAGGCAACTTAACAATGAGAAAAAAGTAAACAGCCAAGCAACCAATTATATCTTTTTTCTCTCTTTCTTCCAATCTGGTCCTTTTGTATAAATGCATATCAACGGCACCTGTCATCACGAAGCTTGTCGAAACGCAGAAGATCGCCAATCTTGCCTGCCTGCATGCCTTTCCTCACAAGCTGACTGCAGCTTGTACAACCCCTGGTCAAGGTGGGGTCACTAACAGATGCTAGTCCTAGCACGCTCGTTACTTGTCCAATCAGGTGCGCTGGTTAGAAGGGAGTATTTCCTCTTTGAGAAAGATGGTTCTTGGGGGAGGAGGCAAATAAATCCTCCATCGTTTGTTCAGATTGGGTGGTACTCGAGATTACCATGGTCCAAGGTACGAATACCATGATTTTTTTCTTCCTTCCGTTTCATTTCTCAACTTTTGTGCCACTGGAAGTCTTGGCGAGATCTTTCCCGACGGCCAATGCCCCGATTTCATGTGATTGGTTTCCCTTAACAAAGTTTGAGAGAACCCTGGCAAGCGCGCGATTTGGCCTGGCTTGGATGAGAAACACGTTCAGCAGTACAAAGACCAACCAGGCCGTTTCAAAGGAATCTTTACGCCTCTCCTGCTGCTTCGCCTCGTAATTGCATATCAAACATCTGGCAAGCGCATCGAGGTGGCTGGTCTTTGTTCTTGTATCCAGTTCAAACCAATTAAGCGCTTCCAAGCTATGGATGACTTTGCATAGGTAACCAGGCGAAGGTGTGGGGATTTCACACTAGACCTTGGATGCTGGTGTACAATGTCCAAAAAAAAGAAAAAGAAAAAAAAGGTGAGTTTTACCGTCGGAGTTGGCATGTGCGAGACTTTGGAGTAGAGGGCAACGCCAATACAGACAATTTGCTGGCTTAGTATTAGTACTACTATTTCCCCAAAACCGAGGTCAAGGCTCACCAAGAGGTCTGTCCAAGTAAAGAAGATTACGAAAGAGATTGATAACATCGAGATGCAAACTAGAACAAGATAGCTTTTGGCCTGACGTCCTCAATAATTTTGTTGAAGGCGCAGGTAATTGGTTTCAAGGTCAGAATCGTAATTGAAGCAGGGCAACTAACTCCCATAATTGGAAAGCTAGGTCGACATAGCGAGCAGAACGGGAGTTAAGAGATGGTCGATACTATATTACAAATGGTTTTGACACGAAGTTACATGAACCCCAACCGAACACCTGGTCAATACAGACCCTGACCAACAGAATATGCAGATCAGCCAGAAACTTTTAACATGATTGTGTCCCTCACGGTCATCCTTTGAAACGCGGAGATTAACATCACCAACCACCCCAGGAGAGACACCTCCAGGTCCATCGCCAAATAGTTTCCCCTCAGTCCACAGTCACAGTTTGCAAAGGTGTGTTCAATCAAAATGAGGGTATTTGATATTAATAGTCTAGAGTGTACATTGTCCGGACGATAATCCTGAATGAGCGCGAACTCGAAGACGGACAAAGGAAAAAGGTATGAAGCCAGTGGAAGCTTTTTGTAAAAAAAGAAACAACAACAAAAAGTTTGGGTAGCCCAGAGGGACCAAGGTCCTCCAGTCAATCAGCCAGAGTAGCCCCAGCGAGGAGCGTTGATGATCAGGCCGACGAGGCAGCCAGAGAAGATACCAGCCACGGGGAGGGTGATGAACCAGCCCATGTAGATCCAGGCAACCATGCGCCAGTTGATGGTCCGCCAAGTTCCAGAGCAGAGACCGACACCGACGGTGGCGCCAGTGATGCACTGGGTGGTGGAGACGGGGAGCTCTGTGAGAGATTTTGTTAGTCATGTGCAGAGCCAAACACCGAGCCCAAAAGCAGAGATACGTACTGAGACGAGTGGCCAGAATGATGGTGCAAGCAGCGCCCAGCTCCATGGCAAAACCACGCGACGGCGAGTGCAGGGTAATGCGATTACCCAGGTTCCTCATAATGTTGTATCCGTATGTCCAAATACCAAGTGCGATACCGGCACCACCAAATGCGCTGTACAAGTTTAAACCATTGTATTAGCTGTTGCTCCCCCTAGAAAGCATCCCAAAAGATCAAGTAGATAGACTTACAGAATCCAGAACGGGACCTCAGACTTGCTGCCAGAGATGGCACCAGACTGCCAGATGTTGAAGATGGTGGCGTAGGGGCCGATGGCGTTGGCGACATCGTTGGCACCGTGGGTGAAGGAGGCGGTACAGGCAGTCATGACTTGCATGAACGAGTAGAGATACTCGGCCTTGTTGTCATAGTGCGGTACACCGGCGTGAATCTTCTCCAGGTCGCCGGTGAGCATGCTCTCCTTCTTCTGCATGTTGACAATGTCTTGGTCCACACCGCTGAGGAAGATCTTCTTGAGGAACCAGTACATGACAGGGCCCGAGTTCCACTTGCCCTCAGGCCTGGGTCCGACAAGCGGCTTGTGGGTGTAAGTGCCCTGCGCACCGGTCCGAACACCGGAGTTTGGGGCGGCTGCGTTGTTGTTCTGAGATCCAGAGTCAGAATCGGTGTGGGCGATCTTCTTGGTTGGGTCTTCCTCGGTGGTCTTTTCGCCGGTGATCTCGCGCTGGTTCGTGGCGTCAACCACTCCGGTCTCAAGATCTTGCTGCTGGGCAGCGCGCTGAGCGTCAAGCTCTTCCTTGGTCAAGTGTCCTTCGTAGAAGTTTCGGATACCGCCGGAAGCACCCTCGGGCTGAACAGGGGGCTCGGGGCGGCTGAACAGGAGTGGTCCCATGAAGATGTGGTACCAGCGCAGCTGCCAGTCGTTCTTGGCCACCAGGCGGTACAGCCATGGGACGAGGAAGATGGCCATCAAAAGACCCCAGCCAGCACCGACACCAACGATCAGGCCGGCGAGCTGGCCATCAGTCCAGTCGTCCAGGTCGATGGAACCTCCCTTCCAGCAGATGAGCATGGTTAGCAGGGCCGCAGTCATGCCAAAGTAAAAAGGAACCGTCATCAAGCCCCAGAGGACAGGGTTTTGTCGAAGCATAACTAAATATTTCGTAATGGTGAAGATGATGGCACCGAAAGCGCCGGCAAGACCAGGTGCGATGATCCAGGCCAGGAAGACGGAAACGACGCCACCGTTGATTCCGCCCTTGGCGTCGTACCAGATAACGTTGTTGGCTCCAACCGTTGCTACACCCATACCGATGACACCACCCATGATGGAGTGGGTGGTAGAAACGGGCAGACCAATTTTTGTGCAGAGTGTAAGGTAAAGCGACGAGGCGACGATAGCGCAAGCCATGCCGAGCATGAGCACTGTCGGGTTTTCTTCGTAAAGGTCAAGCTGAACCACCTTTGTGCGAATTGTATCTGCAACACGTTGACCGACACCGATTGCTCCAGCAAACTCGAGAACGGAACCCAAGCTCATGGCCTGGAGGTAGGTAATGGATCGGGATGAGACCGATGTGGCCCATGAGTTGGCGACATCGTTGGCACCTGCAAAACGAGGACGAAGACGTTAATGAACAGGAACCCCTTTTGGTACTGACTGACAAACTCTTGCAAGCAAATCAAAACGAGTATACCAGTAGCGACATACCAATATTCCACGCGTCAAGGAACGCGAAGATGGTGCCGATGGCAAAGATGTAATCAAACTGGTGAAGAGGCATCTTTGCAACCAGCAGCGCTCAGGCGGGCGCTTTGAAAATCTTCCAACGAGATGAAATCTGTCAGAGAAACAAACTTCTTTCACTGTCGAGGAATAATTGGCTGCCGTCAAAGGTTGCCAGATGGTGCGATCGCAAGGCCTGTAGGGCTAGCTTGAGGATGCAGTACCAGAGAAGAGACGGGGAAAGAAAGCTCACCAACGGGGCATAGGAGTTTATTTTATAAATTGTACACACATAGGCGGATTTGCCCCCCTGGTGGCTAAATGGAACTGAAAGGATGCAGGACTAGGGGGGTCTCACACCATAGTCGCATGCATGATTCCATAAAATCATTGCATCAAGCTGAGAGTGGCGCCTGGTCGCTAAAATCTCGAATCGACGGCGGCCCCGTCCATTGCAACCTCCAGGTCCAGCGAGCCCAGGGGTGTGGCAGAAAGTTGCATCTGGACAACGACATCCCACGTGTTGCCGTCGACACAGGCTGTTTGGCCGTATAGGCAAGCAAGCGGATACATTCAGGCGGTGCCCACAGGTTCGGACCAGTTACCAACCTGATCAAGGCCAAGAAAGGAGAGGGATATAGCCAAACTTCATGTTGGAAACACTGTGCCAGCCAACAGTGGATGATCCCGGCCATCCCCGGTAACTGGAAGCGTTACCGAACGAAGCCTTCTTTTGAATTTTCGCTCTCCCTCTGGGCGCCGAGACATGGTCGACCGTTGACGGGAAGATGCCAAAGAGACTGTCTTATTCCTGCACGTGCGGTTCCGTTATTGGGCTGTCGGGGATCTCATTCGTTCGATGTTGCTGATGAGAAGGAGGAAGAACAGTGGGGGGAAGCCATCAGCTCTAGGGCTCAGGATATCTCGGCATGGCTGGATTAGGTGCGAAGGAAAGTCTTGGAAGTCTTGGAAGTCTTGGGCCGTAGCTCTAATCCGGAGTTTTGCGAGCTTATGAATGTTTTTTGTTGGCCGTCTGTCCATTGAGTGTGGTCAGAGAGAAAGAAGTTGGTGTCGTCTAAGGCCAGGCGCCAAGCGCGCCAAGTTATAGGTGATAACAGGAGCCGCCAAGAACGGTGGGGACCTTGCACACCCGAGACCGAATCATAGAGCTTAATTCCACCACGTGTAGGACCCTTTGGGCAGGCTTGCTCCTGATGTCTCTGTTGTATTGAATTTCAACCGGTCAATCGACCAGACAGACGGTCGACATTTCGAGGTGCCGCGCACGGATTGTAGCCTGCACAAGTTGACAAGGTATAGTCTAGTTCTAGAACTAGGTATGTAATACCCTTGGTAACCTAGGTACCTAAGGTACCCTTGCTGTTCATTAAATCACCTAGGTAAAGCAATGCACAGTAAAGTACTTCGTATAGCGCATAACTGCCAAATGAGCGGATGGGCACTTGCCATTTTTGGAAGACGCACGTGTGGGCGATTTCATCGGCAGCAGTAGCGGCAGCGGCAGCGACAAGGAGCTATCTAGACTAGAACTAGTAGCTAGACACCCTCCAAGTCTCTCACAACCAACCATTAATGATGATGAAAAAGAAAGAAAAAAGACAAAAGATGGAAAAGAAGAAGGAAAAATTCCAACAGCAAGAAGTTGGGGTAGTCGACAAATCAGGCTTGCCAACAGGTCCCAGCCATTGGGCAACCAAATAACCCAAGTCATTATGGCAAGGTTATTTCGTTCGGTCAATCCCGCGCCTTTGTGCATTCTAAATTGGGATCAAATATGTACATCCCCTGGCGTGATGGGGGGGGGGGGGGGGTCTGGGGTCAACTGGCGGACTGGTTTGCATTTCCCCATTGCGCCCATATCAAGAGAGGTTGCTCTCGATTGCCAACAGCCTCTTCTATCAAGTAATGACATTGCTGGCTGCGCAAACCAACAAGTAAACCCAATATTCCGGTTCAAGAATCCGCTCTTGCAGTAGCAAATGGGACTCTGCAGTGAAACTAATGCAATAACGAACCGTCTAACAAAAGCATCCCACTACTCTGTTCCAAGGGGCCCCCGCTCAACCTGGAAAGAAGAAAGATCGGAACGGGGACACTTGGAGCATTTCCGAGGATGCACAAACTACAGTACAGTACACTCACAAGACTCGGTAGCACGCAACTGACCCCATCTTGCCCTTTGCCACACCCCATTTTTGACGAAACATACAAATGGACAAATTGAAATTACATCAGAAATTCCAATATCGGTGCAGATTTTCGACCCATGTGCATGACCAAGCATGCAAAAGCATGGATCCCCGTGGAGAAGTGTCCGACGGGAGGCGTGCTCGGGGAGGGACCAAGTTCATCCTGCAGTGGTGTTGATGCCCAAGTGGTATGAAAAGCTCACCCTTGTGTAGGGGGTGTCCCCGAAAATTCTGGAAAATGAAGTTTCTGCAGCTCTTGCCACTTTGCCAAGATGGTGCAGTCTCTGACAAATAAAGTTCTTACATCTTACGCTCTTGCCATTGGGCCATAACCAGTAGTGCTCTGGCCAAGGGGCTCACGATATTGAAGATTCCATCTGAAAGAAATGATCTCAAGTTCACTAGGTATAGTGGTCATGTCAGTAACCACTGCTAGCTGTGTCAAAGAACAAAGACTCCAAATGCTCTGGGAAATCGCCGAACAAATGAGTCTCGTCGGTTCTCCTGGCAGTGAGACGTATCCAGTGCATGCCAGAAATCCATTTGATAGGAGTGACTAGAGCTCGACATGACTTCCTCATGAGGAATGTGATGTCCTATCAATCTAGTTCTAGTTGTAGCTTGACCGCAATCTACCGTTTCCATCTTGCCTCTCAGGTCTGGTCCACTGGCAAAATATTGTTGAGATCTTTGTCTGAGGTTCAAGCCGAAGATCTCTGACAATTTGTCCAAGGCTAGACAGAATTCGAGGAACCCATGGAGGAAAGTGCCTCCTGAGCTATTCTCTAAATCTCTAGCTACTGTTCTTCTTGGACTTCTTCCAGGACTTCTAAAATATCAACATAGGTTCTCCCTCAATTACGAAATAACAAAGCCGTACTGATTATAGTCACATGTCAACCAGTCAAGTAACTTGACAAAAAAGCCATAACCCATTCTCATAGTCTTAACCCCCTATTCAAGTGTATGGAAGGCTGAAGGGGCCGATATTTAACCCTAACCCCAGACATTCCAGCATTATTACTGGTAGCATCTGGATTTAGCGATCCCCTACTGTATAGGACTAGTCTAGTAGTTCTAGTTCTAAGTCTAGACTAGAACCTAGATTAGAGCAAAGTCCACCTCGTGCAAGAATGCCTCGGACAGAAAAGATTTCATTACATATTCTGTATTGTTGCTTGATATGTACTTTTACGAAGTAGCACTAGAACTAGAACTAGTCTAGAATTAATGAGTTCTCTATTCAAATCTTACACTGGACATCAAACTGGTTATATCGCCATAGATAAAGTTCTGGACCCTTGACCCACCGACAGGGAAAGCATAATTACTACCTTGCGGGTCCGTGACTTTTCTATATGCGTTCTTTGCATTCGATTGGGGCATCCATTATCCATTGCAGTACCTACCTAGTAAAATCATTCATTTCCTTGACCGTGATGGAGTAATTACGACTTGTCGAGCTAATAGGGTTAGGGTTAAGTGTCATTGGTTTGTGTGGAGCTGCGTTGGCATCTCGATTGCCAAGTGGATCTCGTTCTCGGCGCCAAACAATAAGACTGACATTTCGTCAGCCTTTTCAGACCTTCCAACCCTGCTTGCCTTGACGCGCTCCCATCCCAAACGCGACGCACCACGTGAAGAGCTTGTGCAATTGGTACCAATTCATATTGGAAATGTTTCCGTGAAGTGACTTGCAAAAAGGCTTTCAGTCTCACAAATTTACAGTTCCGAATGCAAATCAACCCGTTTGTTGAATTCAGATTGGCCCGCATAGCGTCATGACGTCAATGACTGAGAGCCTTGGGAGCAGGTTTCTGCGCTTGAGCTCCGTGCTTTGCTGGGATTCCAGACATTCAACCCTTGACGATGACCTCAAAAGCGGGCGTCCATTGGGGATCCGGCTTGGCATGCTAAATAATACCTACCTAACTTAGCTACCACATAACCCATTTTCAAAAAAAAAACGAAAACCCCCCAATCCTTCTCTGCCAACGTTGAACCACACAACCGACAGAGTCTCCTCAAAAGAATCAAAAATGTCGTCTTCTGGGCTGGGGCCTGCCTTTATAGGCGCTATCCAGGCCTCGCTTTCCGTACTCCTCACCATATTTTACGGAGTGATCGCCTCTCAGTTCAATCTTCTCAACTCAGACGCCGGGCGTCAGGTCTCGAAAGCATGCGTCAAGATATTCCTTCCCGCACTCCTCATGACCAAGCTCGGAGACCAGCTGAGCATTGATGTGGTAGGGCGATACTTGCCCATCCTGCTGTGGGCTGTGATCTGCAACACTTTGTCCATCTGCGTCGGAAAACTACTGGAGAAGACATTGCCGCGATCCTGGGAGATGCCAGCCTGGACAACTCCAGCGATTGCATTCAACAACACCACATCGATGCCTTTGCTGCTAATCCAGGCGCTGGAGAAGACGGGAATTCTAAGCAGCATCTTGATCCCTGGGGGAAGCGACAGTATGGACGATGCCGTCCAACGGGCCAAGACATATTTTCTTATCAACACCATGGTCAGCAATTCCATCACCTTCGCGCTCGGCCCGAAACTTCTCAGTGCGGATGCGGAGGATCCACCGTCTGGAAAATCCGCCGAAGACGATTCTGAGAGTGACGACGAAGAGGACGGCGGTGCAAATGAACGCACCTCACTCCTCCCGTCTCCTGTCCTGCGAAGAGGCCGTCGGGCCTCGCGCAAAGTGCATTCTCATCTGCGCGCGATCCACCAGTCTCTCCCTCACCCGGTACAGGTCGTCCTGCATCACATCGCGCCGTTCGCCAATGCACCCGTCTTTGGTGCCGCAGCAGGATTCATCATCGGCTTGACCCCACCGTTGAAGACGGCCTTCTTCGCGGATCCCTTCGAGGGCGGTTTCTTCAGCGCATGGATCACCACGTCGCTCCAGAATATTGGAGACCTGTTCGCATCTCTGCAGGTCATCGTCGTTGGTGTGAAGCTGGCTGAGGCCATGCGCAAGGTCAAGCGCGGGGATGACTCTGATTCGGATGATGACGACAAGTCTGGTGCCGTGCCGTGGCGTGCCACCACCATCGTGCTGTTGATTCGCTTCTTTATCTGGCCGGCTGTCGGTGTATCTGCGATCTACATGTTGGCAAAACACACCGGAGTACTCAGCGAGGATCCGATTTTGGTATTCTGCATGATGCTCATGCCTGCTGGACCACCAGCTTTGAAGCTGATGGCGCTAGCCGAGGTCAACAACAGCAGCGAAAACCAGAAGCTAGCGGTTGCCAAATTTCTTGCATTCGCCTACGCTGTAAGCCCGCTGATGGCGCTCACTGTCGTGGCTAGCTTGAAGGCAACTGAGAATGTTGCTTAAGGTAGTTCAGCTAGCTCCATAATGCAGTGAATAGCATTGGCATTTCAAAAAGTGATGAAAATTTTGGGTGCGATACAGAAAATGGCGAGTTGATATTAATAAAGTCCAACTTCGCAACCGAGCTTTGACTAGACGAAATGCTGTACATGTTGACTAAACCAACGCTAATGCTCCTCCCTTGCAGTAGTGACAAAAGAAAGAGAAAAAAGGACCTTTTTGAATCCCCATAGATAGATTTATTTTGCCCATAGCCGACCATCAAACACCACGCAAGGCCTTCATGAAGCTCAACATGCGCCTGGCATGTGGCATCATATCTTTAGCCATATCTTTAGCCATTGGCCGATGTTTCTCTTCTGATCTGTGCCGATCCGGATACACGGCTACAAAATTTGAACACGCGAACCGCGACGAGTTGGCAAAGTGAATCACCACGCTGCGGTTTCCTACAAAGGCGCCAATGCCTTCAGCCAAGGATGTGTACATGTCATGGAACCTAGACGTGTTTATTCAAACCTTGAGTCAGCACACTTGGGGATTTCTTCAGACGGCAAATTCCTCTCCACGTTTTGGGGCTGCTGGGCACGTACATGCGGTCCTGGACATTGGTCCCTTCAATCTTTCCATGCTTGCCGGACAAATCCCCAACCTCGCAGGTCTGGGGCTCGCTCGCGTCACAGTCGGGCTTTTGCCCCCTCTGGTACGGGTCCAGGTGCGCTAGCGTCTTGGTGCAGTTACCATCATCGGGCACTGGCTGGTCGTGTATGTGATAGCCTTCAATCTTGGGGTTAGTACATCGGAGGATTTCATGAATCGGATACTTTTTAGTGAGAAAAAGAGAGAAATAGGGGCGGGGGCATCTCACTGAACGGCCCTCCCTGTGCAGGCAGATTCTCGAGGTTGACGAGGAAAATGACGCCCTTTCCGTTCGGGCTGCTGATGGCCTCGATGGAGCCCGAGAACGGGTTCGACGGCGTCGCCATCCATCCAGCCCGGTACCTCCCCGGCGGGTTGTTAGTGATGGAAGCCGCGTCGCCGAGCTTGCCCGTCACGTTTGGAATGTCGGCCGCGCCGGTGACTGCACTGGCTGCGCTGCTCGTCGCGCTGTCGGCTTGTTCTGTGGCGCCGAAGCCGCAGGCGATGAGGAGTAGCGCCGCTGAGCGGGCCAAGCGAGTGTGTAGCACCATTGTGTATATATGATTCTTGGTGCGTGTGTGGTGTTTTCTTTTTCTGTTTTATTTTTCCGCACGCCGTAAGCGGCCTTTCCACTGGCCCCCAGTCCAGGAGTTGCTACCGTTCTTTGATGGTTGCAAGATGGGCTGGCCTAGGTAAACGAAAGTACTCT
This sequence comes from Pyricularia sp. CBS 133598, assembly GCA_004337975.1. NCBI lineage: Eukaryota > Fungi > Ascomycota > Sordariomycetes > Magnaporthales > Pyriculariaceae > Pyricularia > Pyricularia sp. CBS 133598. The sequence continues at coordinate 3,541,654 of CM014983.1, forward strand.
CCCCCTGAAGTATGAAAATATTCGGTCAAGTCCCATGTGCTGCTGTCTCTAGGCTTATATTGGCTAGTGCAAAGAGGTGCAAGGAGGGAATAGAAAAGTTATTGATAAAAAAGCCCTTCCGTCGCTCAAATTTTATCTTTTATTTGTTCTTTTATTTTCCTCCCACCTTTTTTGTTGTTCTTCGTCCCGAGGACCGATGGAATGGAAACAATAGAAAAAACCCAATCACCCATTCCGGGCGAACAGGGTAAAGAAATCTCGGCTACTCAGGGTCGGCCCGTAGCGACGGTGGTGTTTTGGAATTACTCGTCGGCTCTGGTTGGGCTTTTTTTTGTTCTGCCTTTTTTTCTTCTTTTTTTTACATTTGGACAAAAGACCAGGCCAACGTGTACCAAGTACTTTGCATCTGACATTGGACAATATGATGTTACGATTGATGAAATCTTATGATTAGAGTACCGAAGGCATCACGCCGTGGACAAAACAAAAATGATGATGAACCTTTTCTGAGTTTGTTTTGCCCGACAAGACCGAAGTGACCTGATCCAGGATCCCAAAGTATACTCGATCACAAAAAAAGGTGCAGATAACCCCATCCACCGGAGATGTACCTTGATCGGCACCGTTGAACTTGTGTCCGTCCACGCACGTTTGGTCCCATGTCATGATGAGCCGGACGTAACAACCGGACCAGACGCAGTCATCTGGGGTCAGCTCAAATATGATAGGCCCAAGAATTCGGAGATACCCTTTTTCTATCTCGTGTCCAAAGATAGCATGTCAAGCGAAGAATACTTGATTTGTTGTCTCGAGTAAATTGGGCAGAAAGATGAACGAAGTATATGTGCGCGCGCGCGTGTGTGTGTGTGTTGTTTGGCCGACTGGGTGGTCACCCCGAGGCCCAGTAGGATCCCATTTTGACTTGAACCAGGTCGGCCGCATAGTTTCATCCCAACTATCTACAGCGAGTACCCAGTCAGGGGGCGTTTTTCGATCTCCCCTCAATATAAATGAGATCATTTCGGCATTCTTTTTCCTAGACTAGGGAACTGTAATTACAAAGCAACTGATTGGTTATCTTGTCTATGCTAGGGACAGTCTTTCCGGGGTTCTTTTCTCTAAACACCTAGACAAACCTTTCTCTTTTAGTGATACACTTTGCAACCTATCCCGTACCTCTGGAGTACCTTGTATAAAGAATGAAACGAAGCCCAATTCTAAAAATCTTATTCCCGTAATTATTGCCATCTTCCCCTACTTTTTACACATCATGGCCTCATTTTCGACAATGCGCAGCAGAAGTGGTTGCCGGGCCAGAAAAAATAAGGTGATAGATTATTGAGACACGCCTAGGAAGGCTGACTAGCCTCCCAGGATGTACCTCGTCCCAAGATCATCAGATCCGACCCGGCGCTCGAGCAGGCGGCCCTTCGCAGCGGGGTTTCAATGCATGCGTACCTGCATTTTTCCATACACGTCATTTCACTTTCTCTTTTCCCTCTCTCTTTCTACCTCTTCGTCTGTGTTTTCCCAGCTCAATGGGCGGTACCATTACATAAAAAGGGAATGCAGTAAAGTCCAGGGGTGGCGAACGTTTAGCACATGCCGTTTGGAGTTTTAAATTGTACGCAGTAGCGACGTACAAAGCCCGAGAGCGACCTGTCCCCCAACAACGAAAGGGTGAACCCTCAGAACCTTCTTCACGTGGAAAACCTGCATTGGCGGTAGCCCGAAACACCGGGTCATGACGTAGAGTTTCTGAGGCGGGAAGTGTTCTCGATCTCTGAGGGACGGACGAGACTAGTCAAATTTTCAAAAAGGGGTCAGACGACGGCAGTGAGACCAAGGCCGTGGTATCATCCTTTTTTGTGCTTGATCTTTTTGGTGAGTTAACATCTCCCGGAATTTCTTATCTCCAAAGTATCCCCAAGTTCACGACTCACACGGCATAGGAAAACTTTTGTCTGCAGTACTTTAGGACAGGTGATTGGATATACATTGATAGTTGCAATTGTTTCAACGTCGTCGAGTGCAGAACGAATACACTTCTCATGTTTTATGAAACGAAACATTTTGCCTATTATTTCCGAGTTACATGTGGATACTAGACCCTAGAAGGAATCGTATTTTGCCGCTATGAAAGGGTTTCTCCTTGCTCCTAATAATTACAAACTACTACTCTAAATCCAGCCTGGGATTCCCTATCTTTTAATAGACATAGGGTAGCCTAGTTTGCCACTTATAAACATGGATGTTCCAAGTGTGCTTTTGATAATGGGTCGAAATGCGCATCACCATGTTTCCATTGATCCTGTCAGTCCCGTTAGTGGAGGTACAATAATACTTTTTCAACAAATTATGCGCCGTGCTGATAGTGTTTACTACGTGGTAAAAGTCAAGATCGGAACTGTGGATACTTTGTATTAGGAGTACTTGGCCGCCGTAGCGTGCAACTTATCCAATCGTGCTCCGGCCTAGTGTTTACATGATCCGAATTATCCTTGTCGGACCCAGGAATCGCTTCCAGTACCTACGAATAGCTTCGAGCAGGCAAAACGTCTCTAGTACAATCCTGGACTAGTGCGGCACCACGTCAGTTGCTGGAATGGTGGTGTTTGGGAACATGATGGTCGAAACCCGTGTAAGCTCACAACCTTAGTCTTTAGGCAGTCTTGGCATCTGCTCCAGGACTTCTGGCTAGAGGATAGGAAATCTAGTTCTGTTCGAAAAGTTGAGAGTTTGAGTACAGATGTAACTGAACCGGATTAGCTAGCCTTTGGCGAATATAATATATCTGTCATATCCGTGACATGATTCACTAACGGCCTGGATTCTCAGCGTGTATGACTTTGACCTCCTTTAAGCTTCAACCACAAAGAGAAGTAGATGCTGTCAAATGTATATGCATAAAAGAGGTTACTTGCGGTGAAATAGCTTCGAGAAAAGGGACAAAAGGCAGCCATACCTTCATGGCCATGGCCTGCCAAAAGGGTCACACGGCGTATTCTTCGTTCGTCCGCCTCAGCAGGTCCAGCCTGTACACGTAACGCCGAGAGAGACGAGCCCGCTTAGCAAGCCACTGATGCATACCAAAACCTGCCCAACACGAGGGGTCCGACGACGGGGAAGAGGTCAATCGCAAATACCCGCAGAAAGGGCCGCAGGCGTGCGCGACAGGGTGCGACAGCCAAGATGGGGCCAGCACTGAAAAGTGCGCCAAAATGTAGCCGATACTCCCTCCAAGGAAGCCGGCGCGCCGAAAATTCCAGGCTGTCACCGGAGGAGAACAGAGCGATTAACGCGGTCTGGAAGAACGTGTTTGTCGACTCGAGGAAGCTGGTCAAGTCGAAGCTGGTCAGGGGTCGACCAGGAAGTTCTGAGCCATTATAGTTTCTATTCTGAGCCGCATTAGTCATCAGTTAAGGAAGTAAGCATCAGTGGTTTAGTGGTAAAATCCATCGTTGCCATTCAACGAATCAATTCGATGGGCCCCGTGTTCGATTCACGGCTGATGCAACACTGACAATTGAAGCTTGGATTTTAAATTTTGGGGTTTGTTTTTTTTGGGTTTTATTATTCCGCTCTAACAGACGAATCAGGAGAGACCCTCAACTTATAAATACGGTAAAGGCTTTTTTTTATCTTCATTTTCTCTTTTTCTGTTTCAAAAGGAAAGCCCCAAAATAGTAGCATGCTTTTGCTTATCATGTTTCTGGCAGAGATGTGTGTGTATTCAGAACAGATTGAGTTTGTATCAGGACCATCATGACTATGGCGGCCTACTGTTGTGCCTGGGTATTCCAGACATGCAATTTCTATATGGTAATTGAACAAAAGAGACGGACAAAAAACTGGTTTTACTCTATTACATAGGCGTCCCTCCCGACCTGCCAACCATTTCATTAAAAATCTCATTAAAACTGTACAAGCGTCCCGCTGCTCGCCGGGCTAGGCGGAAGCGGCCCCGTGGTCCAGTTGCGAGGGGTGCTCCCTAGTACAAAGTCCATCGTGCCACCGCTCTCAAAGACGTCGGACCACGTCACCCACGACTTGTCCCAGTCTTGCCCGTTGACCTTGAGCGACTGCACGTAAAAGGCCGACTCGGAGCCGCCAGTCGTCGTGATGGTGAGGTTGTTCCCGCCGACGTCGATGGTCAGGTCCTTGAACCAGGGCGACCCGATCAGGAAGGTCGTCTGTCCCGTTATTGGGTACAGGCCAATCATGTTCCACAGCAGCCACGATTCCATCGAGCCCGCGTCGCTGTTGCCCGGCAGTCCGGCGGGCGTCGGGGCGTAGTAGGACTTTGCGACGAACCGGCTCCGCTGCACCGACAGGTCCTGGCGGTTGACAAAGTTGTACATGTAGGGCGAGTTGAAGCTCGGCTCGTTGCCTGGGTTGAACATGGTGTGGCCAAACTGCGCATTGCCGCCGAAGAGCCCGGGGGTGAACATCTTTTCGAGCCGGTCGACAAACATGTCCGGCCCGCCCATCAGCGTCACCATGTGGGCGACGTCGTGGTGAGCATTGAAGGAATACTCCCACGGGAGGGCTTGGTAGTAGTAGTCGCCCCAGTAGCAGCCACCGCAGCTCATGGGGTCTTGGTCTATGAAGCCGTTCAGGTCTCGCGGTCCAAGGAACCCCGAGTGACCAAGGGCTTCCATGTCGGGATTCCAGTGGTTGCGCCAGTTGCGGGATCGCTGCATATATTTCTCTGCGTCCTCGCTCCGGTCTAGGCCCCTGGCGACCTGATACAAGGCAAAGTCGTTGGTGGAATACTCGACAGCGCGGGTGACCGACCGGGTGAATTTGGGAGTGATGAAACCATGCTCCTTCCAGTCGGGCAGCGCACCTCGGCCCTCTTTGACTTGGCCAGACGGGTCGCGGCCGTCGCCGTCGGTCTTTGGAGGAGTCACTTCGGCGTTTTTGACCATGGCAGAGTATCCATCGTTCCAGTTGACGCCGCCTCGTACGCCCTTGACATACGCATCGGCCAGGACATTATCGCAGTTGCTGCCGCCCTGGACAGCCCCATTCCAGTTGGATGATCGTGCGTCGCTGACGTAGCCCTCATTTCGCCAAATATCAATCATCGACCGGATAAACTCTTCGTAGGCTGTCGGTTGAAGGATATGGAGGAGCGCTGTGGTGCATCGGTGCTGGAAACCCAAAGAAGCTTTTTGTCAGTCCCAAAGTCCAATGCAGTGACTAATGGTTGACTATTACTGTCAGCAGGCAGAAAATAAAAGTACATACCGTATCCCAAAATGTAAAGATGTCATCATAATAAGGCTCGCTTGACTCCCATAATGGATTTTCTCCAGTCTTGTTGGTAGGCAGCAAGTTCATAAAGTAGAGTGCGGTGTAAAGCTGAGTTTTCATGGTCTCGTTGGTGTCGGTGGTGGTGACCTTTGACAAGACCTCTGTGTTCCAAGCGGCCCTTGTGTTCTCCTCAAGTGTAGAAATAGAAGTCCCCTCTTGGATTTCATTGTCGACACTGTTGCACGCCTGGGTCTCGGAGATGAACGAGACTCCCACTCTAGATATGACCTGGGCATCATTGAATGTGAAGACAGCACCCATTCTAGCAGTGGTGGACTCGTAACTTGTTTCCTGGCCAAAGAACACGAGGTTGTCGCTGGTGAGTCCGTCACTGACGAAGGTTTTGAAGGTGGCATTATTATCAAAACGACCACAGAAGTATATTCTCCAAGGTCCAGCTCGGTTCCATCCCTGTGAATAGTCAGTAAAGTAATACTCTTGGGCCGATCTGGATCTTTCGTCGTGCCTGCAACTCACATTATCATAAATTCCGTAGCCTTGATAGCTCGGCCTCCCAGACTCGGCGTTTTTGACCTCGATGCGACCACCCAGGTAGTTCTGTCCCAGCCCCTGGCCACGGAACGACGGCAAAACATGCGAGACATCCACCACGACGTTTCGCTGACCCAAGGACGGGAATGTGTGGCTGTACATGCCAGCCTTGCGGGTCGAACTGAGCTCCACCGTGACCCCGGAGCCGAGAGAGCTTCGGTAGTAGCCAACGCGAGTCACATCAGGGCTTGCCCTGGTGGCGGTCATGTCCTTTAGCGGGTTCGAAATATCGCCCACCATGGGCATTTGTGAGACGACGCCGTACTTGGGAGCGCCACCTGTGCCGGATTCATGCAGCATTGAAAATCCAATAAAGTGGCCATCGGGTAGGTAGCCCGAGTAGGCGTCTCCGCCGTTGTAGAGATCTGGGCCCAGCTTGACCATACCCAGAGGGTAGGACACACCGGGGAACGTATTGCCTCCATTGACAGAGCCCGTCTGTGGAAAGAAATCCCAGTTAGGCCTGGATCATGTGGAAAATTCCCAACTATTATTCAGCAGACTTACATCGGTCCGGACGTAGGTAGCCAGGTCCCCCGACTGAGCCGTGGCTAGGGTAGCCCACCCGAGTGCTATCCTAAGAAGCCTCATCGTCCCTAAATAGAGTAGCGGGGTGTGGGTAACAAATACCGACTCTAATAATCCGACGCCAAATGTCATGCTGAAGAAATGAGTCTCCCAACAGACTGACTTTAGCATTGTAGAGATGGTGGCTCTCCTCCATCTTTTATCCACATCCGCCTTATAAGGCCCTGGGCGCAGACATGGCGGCAAGAAGTGGAACCCATCAAGTGTTAGTGAGAAAAGAGGCCTAGGCAGGGATGATCTGAGACTGACAAGAACAGGCATTGGCTAGGTACCTAGACACGTGAGGAATTCCTGCAAAACAAGGTGCTGATGTATACGTATCTTCCAAGACCTAACATGATGGCAGTGAAGTCTCGAGGCCGGCTGCCGGCAAGTAGCTGACACTCAATCAACGTGACAAAAATAGCCCATGTGAATGGCTGACCGCCAATGCCGCCAATGCATTGTGAGAAATTGACGTGTTTGGGGTACCCCACATGAAGCATGGTACTTTGTTAAAAGATGCCGACCCATCCATCTGGGTGCCGCCCTTTGATCCTGATATTGATGGGTTAGATAATCAATGATTACTTCGTAGTGAGCATCCCGATTGGTTACGAACAAGCGCCTTGCTTTTGCCCTCCATACCCATTGAAGGGAAGGCTGATGCAGGCTTGGTAGGAGCGAATTTCAGTAAGCAAAAGACGTACTACGGTATAAAGCCGTCAAAAGTAACTACAACCCACTGTACCTACCCAATCCCCACACTGGAGTTCCACAGAAGTCCCACTGGACTCCCCGATCAGTAGGGCCCTGGAAGAGTCGTGACGTCTATTTGCATCGTTATCGAGACATTTGCGACCGTTGAGCAAAACATGTGGAAGGATAATAGATGCTCGTTGGCCAGATGGACTCTGCAGATAGTATATAAGTCCTGCGACCCGAACACCACGAGATTATCGACAGTGGAGGGCAGATGATACTGTACAGTAGACATATTTGTTTTTGGTTCAAAGAACCCACATCAAAATTGCAGATCTCGATAGGTAAGCAAGTTTAAAGGTATCTGAATCCAAATGCGGTCTGCTTTGCCTTGTTGCTTTCCTTCAACCTTGTGGGTTCCCGTGGTTCCATTCCCCTGACTGGACCAAAAGCGGGCGGGCCTCAACAGGCCGGTCAATCCTATTTAGCGGGTACCTAAGCGGTCGCTATTGAGCAAATCATGGCTGCCACATTGACACGCGTCACCGTCTCCCGTGTTGAGAGGAATCTTTGTCGCTGTGCCACGACCTGCAAGTCAAAATGTGGGCGACTCCGAAAAGGGTGTTTTGAGGCGTTTTTTTAATCTTGCTTCCCAACTTTACGTCAACTTCCGGCTTGGCGGTTAATAGGCGACTGTCTAGTGGCTCTCGGCCTCTAACCTTTTCCAGAAATATTCAACCCGGCGCTAATTCTTTTTCTTGTCCCCTAATTATTTCCCTGTGCCTCTCAGTAACACCCTCTTGGCTCATGTCACACACGGCATCGGTCATCCGACCAAGTCGCTTGAATGCCTAGGCAGCACTCATTCCAATGAACTCGAGGTCTCGCGGCACAAACAATACCTTGTATGGCCGCGGAATCGCTACCAGGCTCGTCGGATCACAGTTGCCAGAAACTGGGTGACAGTCCACCACGTCGATGCCATCACAACCGTCTTTAGCTGGCGCCGGTTCGATTTTGAAGTGAGCAATGAGACGCATATAAAGCAAGTAAAGCTCCCTGTTGGCCAGCAAAGAACCGGCGCACATTCGATAACCTACGCCGTACGTAAACAGCGGCGCGTCCGGCTGTTCGAGCCAGCGCTCTGGGCGAAAAACCTCCGGATCTGACCAGATCTTGGCATCTGTTTACAAAAGGTCAATACAGCACATCTCCATCGTATTCCGGCATCTTCGGGGGAGAAAAAATAGCAGACGTCATGTTCCTAGATCAAGAAAAACAAAGAGAAAAAAAAAACCTACCCATGTTGCAAGCCCATGCATTCAGGAAAAATAACGTCCCACGCGGGAGGACCACGCCCTCATGAACGACCTCGCGCACAGAGACACGTGGCAGAGCCAGGCGCAGCACCGTGTAGTACCTCAGACTCTCGCGCACCAGCGCGGCGATGTACCGACATCCCTGGTCGTCCTCGGCATCGCACAGCCCCAGGGGGTCAGACCTGTCGGGCTGCACTTGGTCAATCAGGTGTTTGCGGATTTCGAGGTGGGCCTTTTCCTGTATATCTGGCCGCTTCACCAAAAGGGCAATGAACCACGCGACATTTGTCGTTATGGTGTCCAGGCCGCCGCTCAGCATGGTCAGGCTGATGCTGGTCATTTCGGCCTTTGATAACCGCTGAGCGCTGTCTGCCTTGATGTCGCTGTCGTCGAGGATGACGTTGGCTTGAATGCATGGTCTTTGCGTCCCCGCCGCCATCCTTCTGTGCAGCTCATCGTCCAGATGCTTCAGGTACACGTCCCGCCTGTTGCGCATTTCGCGTGCGCGTGCGGAGTGGCCGTTGAATGGGTTTATGCGCAAAAGGGGGACATAGTCTTGCAGGTTCCCGGTGGTCGACCGGAACTTGGATATCTCCTCTTCGACGTGGGTGATTTCAGAAAAGAGCCCATCATGTTGCGAAGCAACCCTGCTGCCCCAGTTCAACGTCAGAGAAAGCGACAGTGACAGCCTCTGGATCATCGGCATCGGGTCAATGGCTTTGCTACCATGCTTGCCGTAAGCAATCATCTCAAGGACAAAATCGCGTGTTTCCAGATCCAAAATGCCGACGTAGCTGGCCACCGATGGCCTGTTCAACGCCGACGCCGCGGCCTTGCGCCGGCGTTTGAGCGAGTCCGAGTATGGCGACGTCCCGATTGTCGTGCCCGCCGTGTCGGAAAGGACCTTGTGAAAGGTGTAGAACTCTGGCCTTGAGGAGAGCGCCTGCGAGTTGTGCCCGAACAGTGTCCTCACCGACTCGGCCGAGTTGACCACGACGACAGTCACGTTTCCCAGCTGCACCTGGTAGACGTCCCCATAGCGCCTCGCCCATTTGCGGTACTGCTCTGCCGCATTCGTCCTGATATCCCAGAGCACGCCGATAAGTGGAAGGCCTCGCGGGCCAGGGAGGCCCTTGATGCGGGACTTTGCTCGTATGATTTCGTTGATGACGAGGTAGAGCACTATTGACGTGGCGATGAGGGCGCAGAGTCGCATGCAGGAGAAGGTACTTGCGGAACCCGCCGCCCAAGTGACGAGAATTGTGACTGCCATGTGAAGATATGTTTGCCGAACCACACTAAACAAATACTATGCAAAGAAGGGCGTTTTGGAATTACTGTCCGGTCAGTTGGTTCAGTTTCTTTCTTTATTTGAATGTACGCGGCATGTTGATCTGCAGGTAAAAGTAACCAGGCCAACATCAGGCGGGCGCATGACCATTTGCAATACACTACTAGATGCGACGAAGTGGCAACAAGGGCTTCTGTAGCTCATCTTGCTCATGTACCTAGCTTGACACCTGCAATCCGCTCCAGCGTCTACGGAGTAGACCTGTTGATGATCTCGCGCCAGGCCATTAATGATCCGGATGGCACTAGTATCGCCTGGTCGTCTTTATTGGCGTGGAAACTGGAGTCTAGGTGACTACGACGTAAGTAGTCAAACCTTGAGACCTTTGGTCAACAAGGCGCTCTTGTACTGACGCAAGGCTACAGCCCTAACAGAAGCTTAGCTCGCTATTAGCAATACGGCTTGTACACAAATTCCGTGAATTCAGTCAGTACCAAGCGAGTACAGAAAATATGGTTAAGTGCCTAAAAAGTGGCTACGCTAAGCCCGCAATTGTTCAGCAGAACCACGCGGGGAATTATTTCCGAACACGGCAGATATACCCAGTTCAACTGGACTCCAAATAAATAACGAGCAAAGTGTAGTCACGGAAGCTCGTTTCCAGGGGAACAGAAGGGATGAAAAGCGTCCATCCTTTCCCAATCGACGCAATGTGGACTTGAATCTTGAGAAATGCTAATTCAGGCAGACATTGAAGCGGGAATTAAATCTGTAGAGGCTTTCAGGCCTGCCTAGGTACATAGACCCAGGCAACCAGACTACAGTCTGGCCGGTGCAGCCCTGTAGATTCAGACTAAAACCCTTCCATTGGAAGCCTTTGCGTGGCGGTCGAAGTTTCCATGGACTAGTTCTGTAGGTAGGTAGTTAGAATCCTTTTTGCACACCAGAGTATTCGCGGGGCCGCTGTGTGATGACCATGAATGATGCCAGTGTGCACGGACATGAAGAAATATTTGTGACGTCGGCAGAGGTGACCGAAGGAAAGTGTTGGGATTGTTGATGAAGAGTCACCAAAAAGGAACACCGCCAGGTGGAGGACATCTTGTTAGTGCCGTGAAAAAAAGTCGTTGCCGGGCAGGAGAGCCAAATAGTTGCCCTGATGACCTCACATGAGCACACAAAGTTGAGAGTTTGTGTCGAATACAGCGGCAGGCCGGCGCAATATGATTTATATCTTGAGCCTGACCTGGGATTAATGTCATTCAAAGACACTTGCTGCGTGATTTATATAAATTACGTTTGTTTACTCGAATAGATTTTCGAAAGAAACGAAAAGATCGCCGCAAAAGTAGCTGTTAAGACATGCAAAAAAACAAACCATGACATATCAACTTCATTCATGAGTTCCCATTCTGCTTCTGGGATCATTGTCCAACATAATGGATGCCTCTTGAAATCGCCTTTATGTATAAGCCACACTGAAAAATGAATGAGCCCGTGAAGTAACCGCCAGACAGCACAAAGATGTCACCTAAATTACTCACGAAGCTCTGCCTAGTGCTAGACAAAACACTCTGTATGGTCGGCGCAGTCGGCAGTAACTACAATTAAGTTTTACAGCATTCAAAATATCCCTGCCTGGGAAAGTATAACCGTGCTACAGAAAACCTGTTGCGACCTGGGGTTGGAGTGGAGGCGGGGTCCCTCAAACTCTGAAACACTTTTGGACGAGTCGAGACAATCCCCATTCCAACAAAGGAAGGAAAAGAGCGAAAAGTCCCAGGACGGAAAATCGAAAAGCTGGCCAGGCAAAAAAGCGTAATTGACAACTGACTATTGACGCCAAGCGCAATTCACCACCGGGACAAGACCTTGGCTTTCGATCCCAATTCCTGGGGAGAGGCTTTTGTTTTTGGTTTGGCCTGTATTAATTATTTCCCATCGCCATCGATCAGGACGGGATAATGCGCAAAGCCGCAGACACCACCATCGCATCATGGTCTCGATGATCAAGCAATCCGGCGGAGCGAGCCTGGTGCTCCTCTTGCTGGCCCTATTCGCCACGCTGGCCGCCGCAACACCCGTCCCGGCGCCTCAGCTACCGCAATTCGACCAGCAACAATCGATGGGCCCGACGCAAGAGCTGGGAGTAGCCGCAGAGCCGAAGCCGCCGATCCAGGCCCCCTCGCCGGGCAACGGCGGCGCGACGGTCGACCAAGACACGGGACAGGTGACCATCACGAAGCCGCCGGGAGACAACGGCACCGTCACGCTCCCGATACAAGCGACGATATTCCACGGGGTCCCGGGACCCAAGAACTGCCGCGGGCGGCCGATGGGGGTGATCGACATTCCTGGACCGGGCAAGGCGCTGGCGGGCCAGGGAGAGCGGTGCTACGACCTCGCCGAGACGGCCAACTGCGGCATCTTCATGTCCAACAAGGCCGATGGGTGCGAGGCGCGGCTTTTTAGCGACCTGGGCTGTCGCAAGGAGGATTTTGTCAACATCGTCGTCTTCATGCCCGAGTATCGCGCCGTCGGAGGCGTCTGGAAGAGCATGGGGATTCGCTGCGGCGTGCCAGAGCCCGACCCGGCCACGCTCGGAGAGCCGCCGCTGGCTCAGTACATGAAGAAGATACCGAAGAAGCCAAAGGGAGGAAAGGGGCCGGGCGTTATTCCAGTGCAACCAACTACTTAGGTTAATGTGTTTTCTAGTCTAGACTTGGTGGATTTAGAAGTGCGATAGAATGGACAGGTCAAATGCACCAAATCGTTTTGCCGCCAACCGAGGTTTGACAAGAGCAGAGACTCGATGGTGCCAATGCCGGAGGTGTCAAATCAGGGTGATCTTGGGCCAAGGTTGTGTAGGTAAGTTAGCAAGCTCAGGTAGTGCAAATTCCACGACTAACAAATGTGGCATGTCTTGACTTGTGATGGCACCAGATGAACCGTCTTGGCTTCAAGGTTACGGTTCGTGGAATCCGTGGATGAATTAGGAAGTTGAGTCTTTCGGAAATTAACATCGGCTTCTTGGCTGTAACGCCTAGGCGCCTTGCCAGATTTTGCCATGCTGACTGGCGGCTGGATGCGGTTATCCAGGGTTTGACAGGCGCCCAGATTCTCACCGAGGCTTTTATTATTTTTATTTTTATTTTTTAGTTACTTCGTACTCAATGTTTATTCTCCCTTGTCGTTCTCAAGAAATCATCTCGGCGAAAAATGTTCCTACCGGTAGCTTCCTCTGCTAGGTCCGACTTGGCGACCACAACGCTCTGAAAGGACAAAGTGAGTGACAGCCAATGTACGGTGTAGCATGTAATCTCCTGCCTGCGCCCTTGGCGGCAATCCACCGCTGGCAGGGCGAGCCGTTGACCCGAACGAGCGAAAATGTTTCAAAGAAAGTGGGGGAAACGTTTTTTTTCTTTTGTTTTCTTTCTTTTTTCTTTTCTTCCAGAGACCGTGCACGAGGTGCCATTGCAATTACTATGTGACAGCTGCTACTGACCCTACATAGTGACATGCCAGGATAGAAGCAAGGCTCAGGAAAAAGGTCAACCAACAATGTTTCAAAGGCGACGACAAAACAACGTGGCGCATCTATCACGGCGGGGGTTGTTTCCACGAGGTTGTGATGGTGATAAACGCGCTTACATACCGTACATGCAACAGTTTTGAAGTCCAGACAACGGATTGCATCCCCCAGCCGCCGTGGCACAATTTCAAGAGATTTTAATCATCTTGTGCAGTCGCCAGGCCAAGCATTTCTTGCATTTGGTACCTGCATTGACCTTGGGGGCGGCTCAGTGCAAGCTCCCCTAAAATTGGCCCGTAAGCGTGCATGCAGACAAAAAGGGCATGCTATTGAGGGGGAAGGAATCGATGCAAAAGGTACATACACCGCATCCATCATCTTACCCAAGCAACCAAGACTTGGCCTCGATTTTTGGTAAAAGGGAAATTACATTACTTTGCTGTGCCGCTCCTCCGCCAAGAACAGTCAGAGGTGACGAGCTGCGAGTTGTCAGCAGCAGAAATTACGCGATACCGAAATAGCTACCTTTGGTCTCTCGTTATTACGAAGTAAAGATGAGAAGAAAAAATACGATTGTCATTGGAGGCGGAGCACCACCCAAATCTCAGCTGTCGTGTTCAGCCTTGAATTAGTTGAGCAAAAAAAAAAAAAAAAACGACCAATACGCTTTGGTTTCGTACGTTTTCCAAATTCGCTACCGTGAGACCGTGAGGGAACTACAGTAGAATGCAGGGGTGAGGATGAGGCAAAAGAAAACCCGCAAAATAGGGAGACAACGGCAACAACAGTCTGGCGGTTGTGTCTTGTGATTGAAGTGTCAACGAAACGCGCTCGAACCTCGTTCCCTAGGATCTGCTGTTAAGGATCCATTTGATCCCCAAGTCAGCAGCACCCTTGGCACCTTCCACGCTGGGCAGGAGCGAAAAACGGCCCAAAGGCACCGTAAACGTGCTCAGGGTCACCATGCCGAAAGACCCCACACCAAGGGCTTTTTTTTATTCTTTTTTTCTTTCTCTTGCTTACAGGCCCAGCCTTACCATGGAACATTGTTCAAATCCTTCCTTTGAGGTTTTCAATCATGGAAATTGCGCAGCCTAATCAATCGATCGGTTCCTTTCCCGTTGTGTAACTACCTACTCCCAAAATATTCTATTCATTTCCTCCAAAGTGCTGCTCGGAGATGGTGATAGTCGCGGTGCGCCACGAACCCTTCAAGGCGGCGCGTGACCTTTACCATCATCCTCGATTGTTTGGTTCTGGTTGGCGCTTCAGTAAATTAAACAAAACAGGGGGCTGTGATGTGCTGTTCCGACCCTGCATCCGCACCTGCGCCTACCACATCTTGCACGTAACGTTGAACCCCTGCATCGATTTGGTGTCGGGGTTTTCGGCTGAGTCGGGCGGTTGCCATGTTGCTTACCAGCAGCAGTACACCTAAATAATACAACCTCCCCTTACCACTCTATGAGGTCTGCCTCCCTCCAGTCCAAATGGGTCAGGGGTTGCTCATCAGTGGCATATCGCATCCCACCAATACCATGCAGCCCCGGCACCACCATCACAGCACCGTGTTTAAAGTGTGATGGAGGGGTGGTTCTGACCGGGGGTTCCCTCGGACCACTCACAAGCTCGATGAGGAAAAAGCTCACCCAAGCGGTACCGGAAGGATCATAGCCAATTTCCCTTCACTCAAGTGTGCATCGTAATTATCTCGATGCCAGGCTGACCTCATTTTCTATAAGGATGCAGTGACCCCGTTCACTTGTCTCTTGGTCCTTTCGTTTTCTGTTAGACAAACAAACATAACCACAGTCACTCGTTCAGACTTGTTAATAATCTTCGCTTTGCTTTCAGGCTTCACTCGTTTATAAGCCTTTTCCAAGCCATCATTATATTACTGCTTTGCAACTTTATATCATCAACAAAACCAAATCAGTCAAAATGCGCTCTGCCATGATCATCCTCGGTGCCGCGGCCCTGGTTGCCGCCCACCCTCCTAAGCCGTCCTCTACTCTCACCTCGGCTTCCAGCTCCATCTCCACCCTCACTCCTCCGACGGTCACCCCTCCGACCTCCACCGCCACCGAGGACTGCGACGACGAGTCTAGCACCGTCGCCCCCACCACCACCGCCAGCAGCAGCTCCGTCAAGATGACCACCTCCACCACCTCCAAGACCGTCGTTGTGACAGTGACCAGCTGTGCTCCCACCGTCACCGAGTGCCCTGGCAAGCCTCACGTCACCACCACCGTCATCGTCGAGACCACCGTCTGCCCCGTCGACGAGACCACCCCGACCTCCAAGCCTCCCGTCGGAAAGCCCACCACCTCAACCCCCTACCCCACCGGCACCAAGACCAGCCAGAAGCCTCCCGTCGGCACCGGCGTTCCCCCCACCCAGAAGCCCCCTGTCAAGCCGCCCGTCGGCACCGGCACCGGCCTTCCCCCCACCCCTCCCAAGCCTACCACCACCCCTCCTCCGGTCACCGCCGGTGCTGCCAAGATCGCCTCGGGCTTCTCGGCAGTCGTGGCTTTCATTGGCGCCGTTGCTTTCTTGTAGATCTTGAGTTTGTGAAATCTCTCTAGATTTTTGCTTTTTCTTTTCTTTCCCCTCTCTGGGACCCAAGATATCCACCAGATTTTGTTGGGTGTTGGTTTTTATTTCTTTTCTTGGGTAATATCCATGGGTGGTTCAGAGCGATGCTTTCGAGCCTAATTATTGTTTAATTTGAGGTTAATGTTGATGATATATGGAAAAAAATAAGATTCTTTTCAATTGTGCCATACATGACCTGTGACTATTTTTCTATTGATCGAGACTATTTTGTTATGCTTCGCCAACAAGCGAGCATGGGTTTCCCCATAGGTACCAGCTGATGTTGGAAGCCGCACTACTCGACCTGGACTTGTAATGGCGAGTGTAGGCCTTTTCCATAATAAGACAGGAAAGGACATACTGAAGAACGCCGTGTTCAAGACATGACCAACTCATAAGCAGCAAAATCCACGACATATGGAAACCCCACAAGACCCTGTATCCTTGACATCGTGTGGATTCAGAGACAAGAACAACCGTGAACTACCTAAGTACTGTTGAGCCTCCGCTTCTGAGCGGTGGCCTGTCGTCCTTACACAATGCTCAGGCCGGGAGAGATGTATCTGTTGCCTGAATCCTTGCTGTAAAGTCGGTACCTTCCAAGTTGCCTGTCATTGCCACCAGAAACTGCGGCAACCCTGGTCTCGTATCCAGCAACACGATATCAGTAGTGTGAAATCTGCGACTGTTCAGATGTATCAGACCAATGAGGCGACGTCTATCTTGTACATATACGACCTTTGCTTTCGTGTCTTTTTTTCCTTGAACACACGGACGATAGACACTAGCCGTTTTTCATAGATGCCGCCTTGCTGTATGTGGTTCTCATGAGCTCATCACAGGCATTACTGACCAGTCGAAGGCCGATAAGAAATATGATGGATTTACGTACTGTGGCTCGGCAACGGCGCGGCATCATAAAATGGTGGCCGAGTGCCAGCATCTTGTGCTTACCGCCATGTTGGAATTGCCGAGAGCACGGGCTAAGCCGCAATAGCACAATCGATAACCGCTTTTCCTGAAGCAACGCAAGTATAGAAAAGTGTCTGTTATTTTGCGATTTGCCAGATGGAAGGTTGAAAGCTTTCAACTATGCTACTTTGGCTCTTGTTAACATGAAATCCCTCCAGCTGCATCCACCTCCTTACTGTCACCTTTTTCATCATCTTATTTATAGGTCCTTTGAAGTTGTAATCAAGGGTAGTTAT
Organism: Pyricularia sp. CBS 133598; assembly: GCA_004337975.1. NCBI lineage: Eukaryota > Fungi > Ascomycota > Sordariomycetes > Magnaporthales > Pyriculariaceae > Pyricularia > Pyricularia sp. CBS 133598. The sequence continues at coordinate 3,558,739 of CM014983.1, forward strand.
CATTATCCGACTACTTGATAAAAGCTGAAGAAGACGGTGATTGCAAGGGGTATCCCTGGACCTATAAGTATCAAGAGAGCGATTAATAGGAATGTTAAGGAGGATCACGCGTCGTAAATCACCGCCATGTTGTCTTCTCCATTTGTCGCATTAATCATGATGAATGTGCCAAAATCAAATGCACAGTGAGTGGTTGAGTAACCGGATGCAGATATATTACGACAGAGAGACATAGAGGTGTCGAGATTTGAGTTGACGCGATGTTTATTTAGGCAATTTCCATTTTTTGGGAGGGGGGATGGAAAGGGGTCAAAATATCCCCTTGCTGCTTTATCTGATAAGATCTTCCTACCTCTTTAGGCTTTCAAATTCTAGAATATGGACGCGGAGCGCGTGTTATAGACAGATTTTATACAAGGCTACATGTAAATTCTTTACCTTGCATGACGTGTTGCTCCCTACAGCGATATACGACGATGACTTTCTCGTATGTGTTAAGCTCCTTCCTCGAATACCTCAAAATACAAGTTGAATAGCATGAAAGCTCTTATCATGTCTCTATTTTCCCAAGGCAGCTTGAGCTAGCTAAGAAACCCCTGTTTTCCTGTTTCATTTTTCTCCTTCCTGCATTGCAGAATTGCCCAAGGTACACAAGGTACATAGATAGAAACCGCTGTACTTGCACACCGAAAAGTCTATCGTGACCTAGAAGAGACCATCCCACCTGCAAGGTGAACTTCGTAACCTTCCTGTGGCAATAAAAAACAAGGAAAAAATAAAACTATATAAGGAGAGGGTTCCCCCAGCCGTAGCTTCTCTTGTCTATCCACTTATCGCTACCCTTCCATCAAGCTCGACTATTAGACAGCTGCAGTATTCCTTCTTCTTTTAACAAAGCAACCTCCGTTACTTTTGACAAGCCATCCTCAAGCAAAGGCAAATTCATATCTGGACTCGCTGCATTACAAATACTCTAATCATCTTCTTGTTCTACGTTTATTCTATCTTTCTTTGACTAAACTTTGACAACTCCAATAGATCAACAAGTATCGATACCAAGTAGACTATTGGTTTCATACTTTCATTCATCTTTAGTCAAGCTTTAGCTCCTCAGGCCCAACCTACGACATCCATCGTTGCACATCAGTCACCAAGGCGCCGCCTCCCCAGCCCTTGACGACCCAACCGGGAAACTCGGACCTCGAAGAAAGCAACAGCAAGCAGACAGAATGAGCACCCAGGCCCAACGCATCCCGAAACTCGTGGCCAAGCAGTCCAAGACCACCTCGCCCAACCACAACTGGGCCCCAAAGAAGAAGAGGGCCTTCAAGAACGTCGACAACATTCCCACAGTCGACGCACCCGTCATGTCGTCACCCACAGCAAAGCAGGATCGCAACGCCGCTCGGTCCTAGGATGCGCGACCCTGGAGCCACACCAATCATCAAACAAGTCACTTGGACAAGAAGTCGTTCAAAACCAGCCAGAGTGACGTTGGCGAGGAAACGCTGACCGAGGACTTTGAGGGGTCGACAATGGTTGAGGAGGGGGAGGTCAAAACGGGCGATGGGTCATGCGAGGACGCTCAAAAGAAGTCGTCGAGAGTGTCGGCCTAGACCTAGTATACCACATGCTTTCTCGAGCAGGAGGGCAAGTGGTCATGCTAGGGCTCGTGGTTGTGATTTTCTTGGCTGCATTTCTGGAGTTGGTCATCGACGGTCATTGGGCATGGAGTTTGGCGTTGGTTGTATAGGGATAAAATCTCTCTTTTTCATCAAGAGATAGTAGTGCAGCTTCGCATCAATCTATTGCATCTGCATTTGAAAGTTGCCAACACTGTCGATGTAGCTGCTAGAAGTACTGAGTGATGATACCTTGCCGATCAGGGTGGCTGAAGAAATGTCGTCAAACACAAGGACGTCTTAACATGGTACTGACTAGCCTGCGTCCCTTGTGGTTTGATTGTGACCAGTCGAATTTTGAAGCCGTGAACAGGCATATTCTTGGGATCGAGCGGAGTGATTTCTCCGAGTACGACGGTCACGAGCAAATCAAGTCAAGGGAATGTCGAAGAAGGAAATGAAGGGCGCATCGCCAAGAAATACGATGCGCTTTCCTGGTTAGGAATCCGAGTTTGAATCTTGACTTATTTATGGGCACCACTCAATCGACGTGGTGGCGACGGGGTTATGAGCCGACTGGGAAACAACTGCGATATGGACCGACCCGTGCAAGCCGTCGTCGTTGCAGCCGGAAAAGTTTATGCGAAATTGCGGAAGGTGAAGAACCGGGGTAACTAGGTCCTCCAATCAATATCCAAAACATGAACTTGGGGCCAGGTTCATCTACCGGAAGGTGGTATTCTCTGGGGTAAATCGACCGGGACAGCGATCTTGGCAAACCCCTCACTCAACAAGGCGGAGCATATAAGATGCGCAAATTCCTTATACGCTGCCCTGGTCAGGTTTCGGTGTAGTCCACCACCGTCGCCGAATCTTGTGCTGAAAGTCATCCCGGTTACCTTATACAGCCATGGCTCGCTTCACCTCGCTCATTGCCGCCGTGCTGGCAACCATTGGTGCCGTAAAGGCCCAGTGCGGAGCTGGCAACCCAGACGCCCGTGTCACGGGCTCGGGAAATAACTTCCAGGCTGTCCGGGGCTCCAACACGGTGTACTCGGGCTCCGACTACCGGGCGGCGATCCAGGCGGCGCTCGACTCGATCGGCAGTGGTCAGCGAGTTGCCGTCATTGCATCGGGCTCCATCGGTGCCAACACCATCAGCATCAGCAGCGGCAAGACCTTTGAGGGCTGTGGTACCATCAACGTCGGTAACCGAAATGGGCGTGGTGCCATCGAGTCGCTCAACACCCAAGGTGTAAAGATTCCATATCTGACCATGACTGGCAACCCTTACTTTGGGCTTCGGTTCCACGGCACCCGCGACTTGACGCTAGGTCAAATCACCATGAACCTCAGCGGCGGCCTGGGCATTCGCTTCGACCGTGACAACCCGGACAACTTCAACGTTCGCATGGGAACCATCACGGTGACTGGTGCGGGCAGCCATGCGGTTGAGACGTGGAACATTGACGGGCTCGTCATTGACCGCGTCATCGCGCGCAACGTCGGCGAGTCTGGCCTGCTGGTGCAAAAGACTCGCAACGCTCAGATTGGCATCGTCGACGGCAACAACGTCGGTGCCGGCACAGGATACGCGACGCTGCGCTTCGCCAACAACAATGGCCAGAACCCCAACGGCAACTACAACACCAACATCTGGGTTGACCAGGTCATCTCGCGGGGTGGTGGTCGCGGCGTCTTTTGCGTGTCCCAGTCTGGTGCTGCCGTCATCCGGACCGTCGATCTGGCCAACAATGGCAACAACGCCATCCTGATCGAGAACTGCTACAACCTGTCGATCCGCGGCGGCACCGTCAACGGAGGCGGCGAGGTGCGCGTCGCGGCGCGGTCCGAGTTCCCCAACAACCGCGACCTCTGGATCACCCTCAGGGTCGACAACACGTCGGTGAGGGAGTCGCCGTGCGGAACGAACGTGAACTGGAGCCTGACTGGCAATGGACGGAGGACTCTTTGCTAGATGGCATGGTTGTAGGGCTGTAGGTGTCTGACGGGTGGATTGATGATCAATTTGAGGGCTCGCTCGCTACCTATTGTATGTGGTCATAGTGCCGTACATGGTTTATCGAATTATGACATGACTATCAGAGAATGACGGTAAATAAGCGGTCCAAGACATAAACACAGACAAAAACTTAGGTATGCTTCCAAATCTCGCGACTGTCAAGTCCAAGAAATGTTTTTTTTCCCCAGGGTTTTGTGTCGACAATAATTTGGTTAGTTGGGTTAGGTTGCCAAGCTGCTCTTGACCCCGCTTGCCCCCAAGACTGCCTGCACTCTAGGCCTGTGCCGCTTTCCCTTTGGGCCCTGTTTGGTTGGCAGGAGCCCTGTAAAAATCAGCTTTCCGTCCTTTCCTTTTAACAATTGAAACTCTCCACGTCTAATCCCATGCCTTTAATGGCTCAACCTTACCCTCCTCTACAGCAGTCCGAAGACAGCGTAATCTCATTCTTTGGCGCCGTACGCGGGGAGGAACGCCCAGGCAATACGAACCGTCGATTTTTGGAAGAATTGGATTAGACTAGACTAGACCTTTCGCCGATTTGGAAGTAGCTGCCACCAGCACTACAGTTGCTGGGGCAACACCATCCTGTACACGTCGTACAAAGATGATGCAAAATTTGAACGTGCCGTGCCGTAGATGCTGTTTGTCGGCTTCTCATGGTTCTTATAGAGCTGGATTACGAAGGCAGACATAGGGGAAACGACGTAGCAGTTAACGAAGAGGGAGTCCCCGAGTTCACCATCAAGGAATCCACCTCACCCGTTAGACTGATTATTAGTCTAAGAGAGCAAACTGCTTACAGAGAGATGGTACGTCGCGCGAAAGAAACATGTCCGAGGATCAAAGAAACCTTTGCACGCATGATTGGGCAAAAACCCATGATCTCATTACACGATATCACAACAAGCTTTGGCTCCGGAATAGGAGGATAGCAACCATTGTGTGATCTCGAGTAAGCGCAAGAGACTCGTACTACAGAGTGGTCCTTGTCCATACCTCGGATTGGATCTTTCTACACACACCGCAGATATCAAAGGCAAAAAGGAAATTTTGGAAATTTTGGAAATTTTGCGGCCAATTATGAGGAGAGTTTTGTCACCTATAGTCTGAGCTCGGTGTTTTTATCAGCATGCTTCGAGTTTGTGGTTGGTTACAGCTGCAACACAGGCCTAAGTTTCGCCTTTATACAAGGATATATATGCCAGACGAGATTGATGAGGAATTTCATCGAACAATAGCAGAGGATGACTCGGAAAGCGCTCAGAAGTTGGTTCTTTGGCGGGCATGGCCACCCAATATGCGAACTCTTCAGTTGCCCGACGCCACAATTTGTTCAGTAAGTCAATCAAATTTGTTTTTATGATTTTGGAGAGCACTTTATTGTTCCCTCAGCGTCGGAGGAAAATCCCGATAGGCAGGCCGTCAGCTGATGTCGCACAATTCCAAGTATGTCATAGTCGCCCATCTTTTCATGTCGTCCCAAGGCATAGCCACCCAGGTCATCAACTTCCTAACCCAGCAGAAATGGGAAATTGACCGTTTGGCAGCCCTTGCTAGGTATTAAAAAGCTCCCCCTGACCTTTTCACATCCCTTCGAGACATAAAATGAAGCGTCTGCTCACAAAGTTTAGAGCGAAAATGTCTTTTGATGTTCCCAGGACTCGGATTCATATTTCAAGCGTTCTGGAACCGCACAGATGACGACTTGAGTCCAGAAGAGCTGCGTTGGGTGTTACCCTCCGCAACCCGATACTACATTGCTTTCAACCCAGACTGGGACAATTCAGCTGCAGAGCGCGTGCTTTCTGCGCTGGAATACTTGACCGCCAAACTAGAGCACCAGCCCTTTGCCCAGAGTTATGAAAACTTTGAGTCTCTTCTAAATCATCTTTGTGCATGGTGGTCGCTTATGGCAGAACTGAGCGAACGACGAGATGTCCTGGCCAGGCGATTAATTCGCGGCATTCTGCCCTGGAAACACTGAGATGCGGATCCTCAGAGGCGTTCGCCATATCTTTACTTGCAGTCCAAATACATTTGCTGCAAAATATGCCGTTGAGGAATATCCCCATCTTGTCGAGCCATGTGAGATCAAAGTACTAGAACTTTTAGACGAGATGACGTGGCACGAGGTCAACTGCTACGCCTGGGAGCGGCTCAGGGGTAACTGGGTCTCAGTCACACCACAGTGGCTGAATATACTGGTGGAAGACTCTAAACTTGCTGGCTTGAGCTAGGACCCAGCACTGGATATGGAGAGCTCTGCGCTCGAGGTTATCCAAGAATTTCCTTTTTGCGTGGATCCAGTATTGACTGGTATGTCTGCAGGACTTTATATTTGTAACACGCTGGAGCTGCTGTCGGTCGAGGTTTTCTCGGAGTATACTTATGGAAGTATTCGAGACTATTTGCGAAGGTGGATTCAGGACCCAAAGGTCGGTCAACAACTCTCTACATTCGTCAACCAAAAGAAGCTCCAGGACTTTCGGGGAGATCCGCCTTCTCCCAAGAGCTTATGGTCGGTCGTATCTGCAAACTAGTTCAGCCCGTTCCTATTGCGAATGCAACCTGAGCGGCGAGTTTTGTGGGGCTCTGGCCGTTCTGCGGACGTACGCACACCCTCTGCGGCACTGGAGATCTTCTTGGGAAACCTTGTATAAAAGGCGACGATCATGACTGGTGCACCACTCACTGTTGCAAGTCCAACCACGAGAGATTTGCGAGAAAGCAAGCCAAGAAGGCGTTCAAGGCTCTGGGCAGGGAATAGAGACGGCTTCCGAAGCCCAAGATACCCGGAAAATGGGTGGGCTAAAGCGGCGACCAGCATCGTCCCAACGTCACTGGAAAATGCGTATGGAGCGTATTAGCGGAGGGATAAGGGTCCTCGCCTGGGTCAAGCGGCCAACCGGCCGGCTGCTGTCTGTGAGCTTGACGGATACGACCAAGTGATAGTAGATAGTAAAGACAAGTGAGAATCTTACCCATTGATAGGATTCTGCATCTTTCCGTTTTAGTCAAACATCCGACTCGTTGCCACCAGCTTCCCAAGGAGGGCCTCCTGGGAAAGGTTAACCTTTACGTAGTTCTCGTTACTTCAAATGCTACCCAATTACCATTAGTAGCGTTCAAACATTAAATACGGTAAATGAAAAACCAAGTCTCTAATTTTAATAAGAACCTTGTGTTAAAATACAAGTGCAGTACTATTTAGGTTACAAATCCTGCGAGCGAGTTGTTTGTGCTAGGTGAAATGAACGATTAAAGAGTCGTGTTAAAGGCTTAACTTCGGACGAATCAGCCTCTTTAGTAATTGAAGCTTGTGAACGGACATATTCCCAGGAACATGGAAAAGGATAAAGATTTATATCACTCTTTCTCTACTGTAGATCGCTTGTGGATCAACATGAACTGTGTTGACTCGAAAAAGTCGGGTTTTGCCATGGTTAGCCACGCAGCAAAAGGGTTGTATATACAGTATCTACCTAGGTAGAATAGCAGTGGATTAAACACGTGTTGCTAACTGGTACGCAAAAACGGGTTTTTCTTCTTGTTCTTTTTTTTTTAAAAAAGAACTGCCTAAGTTGAAAATATAAAACAGGCCCTGCGGACATTTCCATCCAACCCCCTTTCCCTTTATTCAACTATTCCATTGCCAGAATCAGTTATCTTTATATATAATTAAAAGATTATCCTTTTTGAAGCTCCCTATTACAATCTCACCGGACAAAATGCAATTAACTTTTATCGCAATCACCCTCGGCCTAACTGTCACTTCTGTTTGCGCCGTATCTTGCAACGTTTTTACGAACGAAGGACAGGCTCACAAATGCACTAATCCAGCTCTTCCAGTCCTTTGCGAAGGGAGTGCTGCTCTTGGCGCTTTTGGGGGTTGCTGTCCAAAAAATAAGTGTGGAGCTTAAAGTAAGTAAAAAAAAACAAGAAACACCTAACCTAATCACCGGTCTTACAAAATATATAACTAAAAAAGTTTTTGCTCCAAAGAAAGGTCACCGAAAAACCGATTTGTTGCACAGAGTTGGCTTGCGTGAAGCCATGAGGATACTGGGTATATGTTATTGAACTACATCGGCATTTTAATAGTACCGATTCTGCACTCCCTAGTTTGACTAGGGGAGAGCGGACGGGATCCCGTACATTCCAGTGGGTATGGCGGTATGTGCCAGGTTTTCGTCAACGAACCAAAGATAAAGAGAAGAAAATATCTACGCAAAAACTCCTCAAAACTCTTGACCAGTGACGATTCGCTTTGCAGCTCAAGCATCAAAGTGATCACATTGTCGGAATCGCCGATGCCACCATGTTCCCTGGTATCCAGCAACGGCGTCAAACGGCTCGATGCCATCACGAAAGGCACCACCAAGAAATCCAGGGCGACCCAAAGAGTGGCAGTGTACATCAAGTTAGAAGAGAGGTCCTTTGCTGGAAAGGATGGTTCAGATTGGCTGTCAACCAATGGGGCTGGAAGACCAAAAGCAAGGTCACCCGACCTGAACCAGTCGCTTGAAGACGTGGCCCTCATGTGGTGCATTCAGGTGTGATCAAATTGAAGGCCAGTGGGCGGTGATACAAGCAACGGCATGGTTATTTCAGAATCCCGTCAGATCAAATGGCACGTTGTTTGCACAACCACTATTTCAAGATCAATAGATAATCCTGTCAAATATTTGGTCTCACCAGAGTAGGTATGACATCCCGAAAGTTCTCGGTGTGAGGAGAAAGGAAACGGGCGGGCTGACTTTCGAAATATAAATATCACATTTACGCTCATACCGGTCGCCGTTGAGGATCGATCAAATGAGTGAAATTAAGGGACTCTCTGATACTCTGGTACATACAGGCGGCCGTCTTCTCCATGCATGTCGTTGTCCGTCTGAAAGAAGAGGAGCCTCCCTACAGCAAAAGCATCACCACTTCCTGTGCCGGGTCATTCAAGACTGTCGCAAGATTTGCGACCAATGGACACTATATCCCAAGGCTGCTTCTGCTTGCCCTGAACTGAGCAAAACCTGACAAGTCTCAGCCCTTCTACGTAACCCTTACTGTGGGGGACCCAGAACAGTCTGGCAAGGTGGTTTGGCCGGAGGAACATACGCGAAGTAAGCGTACCATTTGCTATCACACATGCACAAATGCTACATCATCCACAAGAGCGACCTCACGGTGCCATCAATGTGCTGGACTTTCTAGCAACTCTACTAGCCCTGGACTGGGTGGCTTCACGTAGCAATCCATCTTGCAAACTATGCGACCATGGGAGGCATCACCGAGGAGGTCAAGGGCAACGTCTACACGAACAGGGCACTCAACTTGAAGCTGCTTGTTAGCCCCACATACCGGTTTATCAACAAGCTTGAGCCATCAGCAGCCGGGTTTGTTCGCCTACTGAGAACCTGTAGGCTCAATAGGCAAAATAGCATCCAAGTTGTTACGATGAACAACCCAGTGGTCCAAAGTACAAGATTGGAAAGCCATGCTGTCGAAAATACGTTCAACATCACTGGTCCATGTGAGAGGGGTGACGGACGGAACAAACATCTACTCTGGCGTAGTAGGATGCATCAGATCTGTGATCCAACCTACGCAACCGAGGCTCTACCTAAGGTACCTAGGCTGGATGGATGGCAAACGGGCGGTCGCCTGCCCCAGGCATTCCTAGATTCCTATAAATACCTTTCCCTACCGTTTTCCCTCCACGAAAACTTTCTTTCCTCCCGACAACAACTTTTTTCCTCTGAACCAACAATCCGAATTTTCAACAGGTGAAATCTACAAACCTCTCTATCTATCTATCTGCACAAAGCCAATCCGGAGTCTCAACAGGTGACATCTACAAACCTCTCCATCTGGCTTGCATAAAGCCAATCGCGATTTCCAACAGCTAAAAATCTAACTTTGGTTATACCAGAACTCTGCGCGGTCAACTATGAATCGTCCAAGATGTCTGCTGATTTCAGGGAGCCCTCCCAGACGGGTGATTCCGCCCATGGCGAAAACGCCCGGATTGCAAATCCCCCCCCCCCCAACAGCGAGCACACATTGGCTGCGAACCAATCGCCAACAAAGAGCACACTTACACTGCAAAATGGTGTCACTATCACCGTACACGAGGCCTCGGATGTTATCTGGCTATCGAGGGATGATTGGAGCCTCCTCGTGAAGGCATATGCCGACCTCCAAACAAAGATAAAAGATCTCACTGCCGAGTCTCTCGAGCTCCAAAAGTCACTCGACCAGAGCCGATCGGAGATTAGAGCGATGTCTATCCATGACTCGCTACTCACGTCAGCCATCGATCAGCTTTGGACCGCCATGGGAGCCTTGCTACATCCTAGGGGTGATTCGGAGCAGATCAATCCCAACCAAGACGTGATGATGGACATCAGCTACGATTCCAGGGACGATTCTAGCGACCAGTCCAGCGAGGAGGAGTAGAAGCTATGTTAAGCCCATTTAGTGCCCCGTCAAACCGACATTCTTCTGCATCCACCAGTGAAGCTGGATATCTTAAACAGCATGATACCAGGCTAGTCAATGTTGATATCTTTCGATCTGGTAACAGTTTGACCCTGAAAACTGACACCAGCCCACAGATGGTACCGGTTGAAGGCGTTAAGTGGTGGCATACAAGGCGAATCTGTTATTTGGGGTTGAGGATTTAAAAAAGGAGATATTTGGCAACTGGAAGGCCTGCGGGAAGTAATTGCATATCTGCGGCTTAGACCAGGGCACCGGATTTGGACTTTTAGGCAACAGTGCCAATATTTAGACAGGCTTTGACACAAAAGCTATTGGGGCTGACATTGAGCAACTTGCATCCCACAACTTGCCAAGTGCAAAAGTGACGTTTAGTGAATGGTATTTGGTAGAGGGTAGAAATTTAATCCTAGCAATCTGCCATATAGTGTATCCAGGGGTCAGGAAATGAGCAAAATGAGGCATAGAGTCAGTCTGGTAGACTCTGCTGTATGCGAAAAGACAAACCCAGAGCCAAGTGCCAAACAAACCCGTCTGGACACAAATTCTGTCCGCAGATTCCACTATCATGAATAGGCAGCTCAACCCACCATCAGTTGGGCTCGGAGCTATAGATTATTTGGCATGTTTCTAGTCGAGCTTAGGGTCTAGAGCTGTGCAGATGCGGGTATTTGACCATCGCCAGAGCTGAGGGGGACATCATTGTTTTCCGGTTCTTGCCTGTGGGTTTGGTGATTTTTATGGCAAAGACCGCCGCCAGGAGGCCACGAAGAGCATATTACTTGTTGAACATGAGGTCGTACGTTGACTAAAAGAATGGGATCGTGATGGCAGCGCAGTGACTACCCATATCCAAGTGGTCTTCATCGATGGTGCGCTAAGTTTGGTACATTTGTATAGTCCCCTCTGTCATCTTCGTGGGATAACTCGAAAGTGCTGATGGTCAAAGGTGGGGTTCCCCGGCCGGGAAGTACAACTCGGCCGTCACCTAGAGTCTCAGGGGTGTTGTTGGGTGCCTCTCGCTGATCAAAAGCCCTCGCCAGATTTCCGTCACAGAATTCCGCTTTTTGTATTTGGAGCCTTCCATGAAGAAGAAGTTGACTTTCTTCATGGTCGCGCTGGAAGAAGCCACGAAGCTCAGCAATCTTGGGGGTCGTCAACCTGGACATCATCCCGTTAGGCGAGCACCGTAGGCCTACCCGTGTAAATTTCCTGCGTTGTCACCCTTGTCTGTGCCTGATACACTGCTCAGAGATTGGAAAGCTGTGCGCATAGGCAGGTAAACCTATCGAAGGGTCAAACGTAAAGCAATGATGGGCGAGGGGTATACGTGAGTGATTGGAGACTATGAAATTCTCGTATACATGGCTGCTCTGCTCCCCTGCCCAGGTTCGCGGGCACTTTGAACGAAGCCCCCAATGCAACTTTGGCCAAGCTGGTTGCAACAAATGGCTTTCTAATCAGATTACTTGGAGAAGTACTATCTGCGTCCACACATGCCCAACACAACAGCGGCTTACAGCCAGTCCGGTCCCTACTCAAAACGCCACCTCACTCTTCCTCGCCCGGAACCAGACGCTCGCCGTCGGATCAGCAACCCGCAACGCACTAACCAGCCCGACGTCCCCACTTCTCTCGCCTTGGAGTCGCCAATCGTAGTCCATAAGGAGCCGCACCAGCGCGATCTTGACCTCGGCGGCGGCCAAGAACCGGCCCGGGCACGCGTGGGCCCCGTACCCAAAGGCCAGGTGGTGCGGCGAGGTCGTCACCAGCTGCCAGTTCTTTTCCTGACCGGGACGGGAGCGCATTTCCAGGAAGCGTCGCGGGTTGTATGTCTCTGGCGAGGGGAAGAGGTCCGGGTCCGTGTGCGAGGTCAGCAGGACGGTCGTGTACGCGCCGGCGGGGATGTGTAGGCCCGAGGGTAGGGTTGTTGGCTGCTTGGCTACGCGGCCCATTCCGCCTGTAATTATATTTTTCAGTGTCAGTCGCTGTCTAACTAGTATATATCTCTGCTTTTGGATGCGGGAGGATGGAGTAGACGTACCAAGCCGCGCAGTATGTACCCTCTGTGACTCCTTGATGGCGCTGTCCAACAGCCGCATATTGTATAGCCTGGTCTTGGTGAACAAGGCGCCATCGGGGCTGCTTTCGCCAAATACGCTGATAATCTCTTTGCGCAGATCGTTAATCAAATGGGGGCCGGCGGCAACAATGTCTAGCAGCGCGTGGGTGAGCAGCTCAGTGGTGGTATGTATGGCGGCCAGGCTCAAGCCGAGTTGAAAATCGGCGACGGTGTAGCGGGTGAGCTTGGATGCTCGGAGGGCTGTCTGAAGCCACTGATGTTTCATTTCAGGTTATAATCAGGTTATTCTATTCACACATATTTCCCCTGGGAAAGCTCGTCGAAAAAGAAACATACCGAGATTGTATCCTCCCGTGGCCTCCCCTGCCGCTCGGCAACGATGGGCTTCAGGATCCGCCTAGCTTGGCTAACCATCCTCCTCAGAGCCTTGCACTCAGGCAGGAACCAGTGCACAACCCGGCGTAGTGGTCGCGGCCATGCCTGGAGCTTGAATGATGCGATGTGGCATTGTGCTGCATAGCCTGCCGACACGGCCAGCCAGGCCTTGTCTGCGCATAGTGACGGGCCGACGAAGACGCGGGCGGAAAGACGAGCTGCCAGGCTGCGAGTAAAGGACTTGACTGGGGTTTCCCGCCATTCTTTTTTTACGCTGTTATTATTGCACTCGGATTTCTTAATCAAAGTAGAATAATGTGCCTACCCGTGTCCTTGCCGAGATATTCGGCCAGTGCGGCTGCTGCTTCGGTCGAGACGTCGTCCGTCAAGTACTCTATTGAATGTCAAGAATTCATCTTGCTGAAGATGGTGAAAGGGAAAAGTGGACTAGGACATACTCAGAGACGTAGTGATGTTCAACCGAGCAACGGTCTGGATGATGTTGGCGTCATCTGCGATGGCAGCAATGGGCTCGAAGCCGGCATATCCGGCGAACAACTCCTATGTGCAAGGTTACCACCGTCTCACCCGCAAATTAAACTCAAAACAGAAAGACGGAGAAAACCAACCTCGGCGAGCGCTTGTGTGAAGCTCAATTGGTTGATATCCTTGATCTCCTCCGTATACCGCGCCGGGAGGAAGATCTTTGTCACGGTTTCGGTGATGAGTTGGAACGGTTCATTTGTCTTTTGATGAGGTCCTTTGTTAGAGCATTATCCACAGCATACTATAAATTTGCATGCATAGGTATAGAGCATCGACACAGGTGCTTTGATGTGCGCGATAGAAAAGAAATACCTTGGCAAACTCCCTAACCATCTCCCGCCCTCTCAACCGGAATTCTTTCCCGGCGGCCCGGCGGCCGAGAGTCCCCTGTCCAGCACCAAGCAGTGGGACTCCTGGGTACACTGTTGGATAGTCAATGAGCAGGAAGCCCACGGTCACGAGAGTAAGGAACGCCAAAGTCCATGGCGTTTTGAAGGCCTCGACCAAGAAGTAGACTATGTCGAGAATCATTATCCAAATATGCTGAGATGAGAACTGCCGATCTGCATGTGTTTTGACCTTGGCCAGGACAAAACCTGATGTACTGTATGTGTGTGTGTGGTATTACTGACCTGCTTGGTTGGGCAGATGATGGCTTGCTTACGACGGTGCTCGGAAGCTGTGGGTGTTGCCGTGGGCCCGTGTTCACCGCTGGTGTACAAAGTTTTTTTTCCTTCCCCTTTCCTCTTCAACAAGCAGCGCCAAGAAGTTGTACAGTTCATTCTGATGTTGTCGACATGGCTATGGCTGGCCTGACAACATCAGTCAGGGTTACCGATCCTCTCAGGATAAACAGCCCCACAGTCCCCATCCAGTCACCGAAACTCTAACCCAGGCGTCAATAATGTACTGTATCAGTAGTCAGGTAATGACTAGGCCCCTGAGCTTTCCTTCCTCCCTCCACTCCTTCAATATATCCATGTAATTCCTTACACCCCTCCCCCAAAGTGCACCCCTCGCCTTCCTAGCCAGCCCCTCTCTCCTCCCCTTGGCCGCTGCCTCCTGCTCCTCGGGAGTAATCATGTAATTGGGGGTACAATTGACCATGGCTGATAACCTGGTCGCATGGCTTGCAGTTTGCGCACTCCATTCCTCTTCGGCCTCGGCGGTAGGCTCAATCACAACATTGAATCCTTCCGGGCATTGTTTTGCGGCGGCGGCGGCGGTAGTGATGATATATGCAAAGTGCTCACCGAGTCGATCCCGCTGGTAGGTACCGTTCGGGGCGGCGCCCATCTGGTTTGGGCCAGGAAAAAAGAAATTGGGAAACCCACGGCTGAGCATTCCGTGCAATGTGCTCAACCCGCCGGCTGATGCCCATTTGTCGTCCATATCCTTACCGTCTCGGCCGTAAACCTTCATCCGGCTCCTTTCAGCTGGACTGCCACTGGTCGGCGGCCTGAAACCCGTAGCAAAAACTAGCACGTCGAGCTCGTAGTCTTTGTTATTCACCGTGACATTGTTATCCGATACGTTCTCGATGCCACGCGCCCCCGTCGGGATCAGGTGCACGTTTTGGCGGTTAAAGCTTTGCAGGTAATCATCGCTGAAGCACGGCCGCTTGCACCAGGACGGGTACCAGGCCTTGAGGTTTTCTGCCGTTGTCTTGTCGTGCACGATTCCGTCGACCCAGTTTCGGCGCGACTCCTGTTGCGGCATGTCCATTTCCTCTAGCATGGCGACGTACCGCTCCACACCTTCCCTACCGGCCCCCAGGTCCACGGCACTGCCGATCAACGCGCTGTACGAAGACAACCTTGTCCACTCGTCGTTGACGAGGTCGACCTCTGGCTTGGGCGTCTCGTTGGCCAGGAAATCGTTGAAGTTCTCGGCCCGGTCCATCTGCCATCCGCTGTGCGTGGCGACATCTTGCCTCCACCGCGACGCGTCAGTAGTTCTGTTGTTCCGTGGCCCGACGCTGCTCGGTGTGCGCTGAAAGACGTAGAGGTCCTTGGCCCAGCACGCGAGGTGGGGGATCGCCTGGACGGCCGTGGCTCCGGTGCCGACGATACCAACACGCTTGTCACGCAGCAACGTCAGGTCTGGCTGGGCTTCTGACCCGCCGGTAACGTTGTAGTCCCACCTGCTGGTGTGGAACGCAGTTCCCTTGAACCCGTCCAGTCCCGGGACTGCGGGGAGCTTGGGGTAGTGGCCGATACCGTAGGCCGTTATGACGAATCGGCTGCGGACCGTCATGGGCGTTTGCTCCTCGACGAGCACCAAACTGGCCACCCACTCACCCGCGTCTTCGTCCCAGCGCATCTCGTCCACCCGCGTACCGAACTGCGCCTTGTCCGCGAACCCAAAGTGCTGCGCAATCCGCCGCGCATGCTCCCGCAGCTCCGGGCCGGCAGAGTACTTGTGCCGGGGCACGTAGCCCGTGTCCTCCAGCAGCGGCATGTAGATGTAGCTCTCTACGTCGCAGTGCAGGCCCGGGTAGCGGTTCCAGTACCACGTGCCGCCGAAGCCCATGGCCGTGTCCACCAGTCTGATGTGCGCCGGGTCCATGCCGGCCTTGACCAGGTTGGCGGCGAACAGGATGCCGCCGAAGCCGGCACCGACGATCAGCACCGTGCAGCTGTCGCCGTCGCGCAGGGCCGGTTTCTTGGCATCGGAGGACGTGCGCCATGGGTCTGCCTGGTAGCGTGCGTATTTTGAGGAGGCGGCCAGGTCGACAATGTACTGCTTCAACCCATCTGGGTGGTAGCGCTTGTCGCGTTCTTGGGAGTATTTGTCACGGATGGACTGGGTGTGGATGGCAGTTGTTGCGGTCGCCATTTTTAGTCTTTTGTTCTTTTCTTTCTATATTTTGTATGATTTTCTCGGCCTTTTTGTAATGCCTTTGTCTATTTGACAAATATCTTTCGGGAATCGTGAAGGGGGTTCAGATTTCGCTAGACCCAAAGTCGATGTGGTGAGGGGCCTTTTGGGGATCTGCACCGCCGGGCCACCAGTCAGTCAGGGTCAGTAACAAAGACTACAATTTGCGGTCGTTGCAAGGTCACTTTTCAAGGATGCAAATAAATTTTGGGTTTGCACTTTGGTATCTTTTGTTGTGAAAATTTAGGCATTTAAGTGAAATGGGTACTAGAAAAAAAAAACCATTTTACTGTATTCTGACAAAGGCCCTTATTTAGGACCCTTTCAACCAGCCTACCTTACTTAGCTTGCAACCTCTGTTTTACTTGGCGCCTGGTACGTTCTCCTCTGGGTTCCCACGGGGAGGGGGGCCCAGAAGAACCCTTCACCGGGTTTGGGCAGACCTGCCCACGCCGAACAATCCGCTTCATTTGCTGGGTCTAGCCCGTCCGTGTACCCACGGGTGGGGTTTGGCTCACTATTCATTGTTACTTGGATGGATACAAAAGGTATTAATGCCAGTCTTTGCTCTTTCCAAGCGCAAGATGCCGACCTCGACCAGACAGACCCCTTGGAAGTTGAAATACGGAAATCCACCCCGACGTCACCATGGCGCTGACGATTTCTTTGCTCTTGGTCATTTTCGTAAGTTAATTCCACCGCCAGTCCATGTATACAGCTAATTATAATTTCTAACTGAATGTAGATATCTTACCGCATATATAGGATAATATACAATCTTTACTTCCACCCTCTCGCGCCCGTCCCCGGGCCGAAACTCTATGCAGCCTCCTGGATCCCCCGATTATGGCGACAGCAAGTCCTCGGCGTGCATTGGAAAGACCTCGTTGCCCTGCACGAAAAGTACGGTCCCATCGTCCGCACGGGGCCTGATGAGGTTTCCAACGCGTCCAAGCAGTCGTGGGAGGATATTTGCGGCAGTCGCGTCTTCAACAGGGACTTGAATTTCTTGCGCGTGACGCAGCTTAGCGAGCGCGGAGGCTTCATCTCCCCAGTCAAGCAGGAACATAGGATTGTGCGCAGGCTGTTGCAGCCAGCCTTTACCGATCGCACCATCGACCGCCACGCCGACATCTTGTCTGAATGGGTGACCAAACTGCGTCTTAACGTGGCCGCGCACGGCGGTGAGCCGGTGGATATTGCACAAAAGCTGGTCTGGATGACATTTGATACCATGGGCGTGCTCAGCTTCGGCGAGAGCTTTGGCTGCCTGGACAAGAACACCCAACACCCGTACCTCAGAGCTATCGAACTGGGTGCGCCGTTCCTGTCCGCGCTCCAGGTTGTGCTGCGTTACAGGTCCACCAGCTCGCTGTATGGCCTGCTGCTCAAGCTCCCGCTCATGCGTTTTTGGAACAGCCTGCGTGCCACCGCGGAGGCCAAGGCCGCGCGTTGGATCGAAAACGCCGACAAGTCTCGGGGGGACGTCATGTCGCTGATCTGGGCGGCGATGCAGGACACGTCCAACCCGCTGTCCGCCGGCCAGGCCAACGACCTCGCCTCGATCCTGTGCCTGGCGGGCGCCGAATCGACCCCCGTGCTGATGGCGGGGATGGTGTGGTGGGTGCTGTCCACCCCTCATGCGCACGCCAGGCTCGTGGCCGAGATCCGCGGCGCCTTTAGCCACGCGTCTGAGATCCAGGTCTCGAACCTGAGCAATCTCAAATATCTGGACGCGTGTATCATGGAGGCGCTGCGGCAGCATACGCCCTTCTCGGTCGCCATCCCGCGCATCGTACCCGAGGGCGGCGCCACGGTCGACGGCTACTTCCTCCCGGAGGGCAGCGTCTGTGGAGTACCGCACTGGGCGAGCGCGCACCTCCCCACCAACTTTGCCAACCCGGACGCCTTTGTGCCCGAGCGCTGGCTACCCGATCCTCCGGCGCCATATGATGAGGACAAGCGGGATACGTTCAAACCGTTTGCCAAGGGTAGCATGGACTGTATCGGGAAGCGGTAAGGCTAAAACCTTGCCCCAACATAAGCTAGTCTTGATTTCTTTCCTCTCTTCTTTTCACTTTTTCCTTTTTACTTTTCCTTGTTTACTTTTTCTATTTTAAGATGATCAATGGCTAATTTAAGACACAACCAGGCTTGTCTACCACGAAGTCCGCATGGTAATGGCAACACTCTTTTGGCACTTCGACATGGCTCTTTGCGAGCAGTCCCTTAACTGGGTGGCGGGCGGCAACGCGACAGTGCGCTTGATGCGCGAAAAGCGAGCGCTGTGGGTGCGGGCGACGCCTGTCAATGGATGAACCGAGATGTGGACTTTTTTTCTTTGTTTTCTTTTGTGTGACTGATTGAACTTATGCATACCTACCTACCTATGAAGATACACGAAGTACCAATGTACAAATCTTGACATGAATCTCTGTACCATCTGAACGGGGCCAAGCAGGGGGGTCGGTTTTGATCAATAATACTGCCACGCAGGCTAAAAATTCTCCACAATGCTTGGATTTGTGGAATTACTTAGCATGAGTTAGTTGGTTCTAACGGGATTTCTTTTTTGAAAGGGAAAAAAAAAAGGAAAAAAAGAAAAGAAAACTCCGGCTTCAGCTGCCCGCATTACCCACACCGGTGCAGGGATGTGCCCGCTCGTCCCGTATGCGTGGCAGGTCGGCATGGTACTGTACGGTATTGCGCGAATTCAGTACCATGTCGTCCAGCTGCTACTGTACTGTATATTGACATATGTAAAGACAGGGGGCTTAGGCACACCCCCCCTCTTTTAAGCTTTCGGGTAAGGGTGATCTTTTCCATCCTAGTGGTACGTGATACCATGCGAACAGGGGTGCTGGTGGGGGTTCCCAAAGCTTGTTTGGGCTGCTACCCAAGGGTGTGGGAAAAGAAAAAAGAAGAGTGGTTCTGTAATATCTCAACTGACTACATGCGAGTCGTGCTCTCGAGGAAACGCAGTCGTGAAGAGTTGCTACCGATTTCGAAGGAGGGTTTCCATACGATTAATCAATTGTATTTCCTGCGATGTGCAACCTGAATTTGGACTATGTGGGCCGGTGCCTTATGGAATCTCGTCCTTGTATGCTTGTAATTCCCGTCGGGTAAAGCAGGCTCAACGAGACAGAGATAGCAACCGTTACGCAATTCACAGATCGACATTCTCTCACACCAAGAATATCGTGGCTTAGCTGAATATACTATATCAATGGATGTAGAGCATCGTCAACATTATATTTCCGTGCACGTCGCGGGTGCCGAAACCATCATCGGTGTTCTCGCCAAGGGGCTGTAAAAATTATACATTACCCTTCAGAACACTGCGACCATGGTGGACCCAGCCTTGATGTGACTTGGCGAGTGTACCAAGGCCGAAGACGTCCACCGTAATGCATTAAACCGTCCGAGTCCCAAGGTGTTCCCCGCCCCGACCAGTCTCATATCCAATACCAACTGGAATATCTGGTGACATACCTGCCCAGGATCATGAAAAGGGTGGCGGAGCAGGCATGCAAAACCCACCCCTCGTCTACCCACAAAACCTTTTTGTACTTGGGGCCAGCGTAGCACATTCTTCCAACTTCCAAGGCCGACAAAAGCCCCTCCCGCGTACTACAACTGTCCGGTTAATCAGTGCCAGCATGTTAGTATATTGTAGAGGGGAAAACAATGGGGGGATGTCGCTCTCGGCCCTTTCGTTACGTATTTTGATGGGTCTCGTACTCTCCCGGAAACAACTTGGGCCGGAATCTCCGGTCTGGGCACCCCGAGGTGACATGGGGGGGGGGGTCGTAAGCTTATGCCAAGATTACATTATTCGCCAGTCAAAATCACCCAGCGATATCGAAGCCCTGAAGGCTGGCGTTCAGCGGACTTTCGGTGTTTGGGACAGTCTTGGATCCCCCTTTGCCTTTTATTTTTTTATTTTTCTTTTCTTTTGGGAGCACAACAAGGGGGAAAAGAAACAAGTCGTATAAGCAACTCAATATCCTTTTGCCAGCTGGAACAGAAGAGCAGACGGTGGCCTTTCGATAGCTGTCACATACCACGAAATTATACCCCCCAGCTTCCTCTGGCCCACGTTCTTATTGTTCTACCACGAGAGCTGAACCTCCCAAGGCACGCTGTTCCAAACTTGATGGTATCGCCAAGACTAAAACGTACCATCCTCATTGCCAACCGCCCATAATGCTCTCCCATGAGGAACTGTATCCATACTCGGAGCCGGTGGCCCGTGAGACGGTAGTGGCGTCGGGTGCCCTCACCTCCCTCCCCGTCCGTATCCACCGGCACAACGACCTGGCCGACGCCGGTGCGATCTGCCTGACGGGTGACTGGGGGAGGATTATGCGCGACGGCCAGGACAAAAAGTCCAATGGTTCACCGTGCAGCGTAGGCAACTGGGGTAGTTTTATCTGGCCTGAAAGCATCCCGGACAGGTTGGGATTGCTGTGCTATCTTCTTGACGTCGGGTGTTTCCACGATGGTTGGTCCCGACCTTCCCCCTTGACTTGTATTTATGGAGCAATATGAAAGTTTCAAGTTCCTGACACCGTTGTACAGACGCCTGTGAAGAAATGTCCATCGCAGCAGCTCATATCGAACACATGGACTTGGACGCAGCGATGGACGTTTCCGATGACCGCACCTTGTCGGCCGATTCACGCTCGGCCAAGACCAAAGACCTCGTCTCCAACGCCATTCTAGAATGCGTCCGAGTCGACCGGGTCGGTGCGTTGCGGATGTTGGAGGCATATCGTAAAAAGTGGCTTGCCATCATGGAAACCTATGATACGGAAAAGATAGAAACCTTGGACGAATATTTCGAATCGAGGGCCAATAATGGCGGCATGGGGTAAGTGAGCAAAAACCAATTCCCACGGATTGCAGAGAGGCTGTAGCTAATTAATAAACCTAGTGCATATTATGCAATGCTGGAATTCTCCCTGGGTATCGTGGTCACAGACGAGGAATACTCCATGATGGCCGTCCCTATACAGCACGTCGAACGGTGTATGCTTTTGACCAATGATTACTGGAGCTGGCCGCGAGAGCGCGAGCAGGCCAAAACCCAAGAAGCGGGTAAAGTGTTTAATACTGTCTGGTTCATGATGAAGCAAAATCCAACATGGACCGAAGCCCAGGCAAAACAAAGAGTTGCCGAAATGGTCGTGGAGGAGGAAACCAAGTGGGTGCAATCCAAAGACGCCTTTTACGCCCAATATCCGGCCCTGAGCCCCCACCTCATCAAACTCCTTGAGAATCTGCACACAGCGTTGGCGGGTAACGATTATTGGAGCTCGCAGTGCTACCGGCATAACGACTGGACCCATGTCCCTGAGCAGCCCGCGCCTGGCCACCCGGAGGTCCATGAGCTGGCCAGGATGGGGAGGGCGGTAATGCCCGGGGCCGAAAGCCCTGCGGCTTCCGTGGCGGATGGGGACAACACTCGCATATCGGAGGGGAAGCCCGAGTCGCCGGTCACGTCGGTCTCCTCGGTCTTTGACAGCGCGGAAGACACCGTAAAAACAAACGTCAGCCGAGCGGAGGAGGTAATCCAGGCCCCGATCCGATACATTCAGTCTATGCCGTCAAAGGGCTTCCGCTCGTCGCTGGTGGACTGTTACAGCCGGTGGCTGAACGTACCAGCCAGAGAGATGGAAAGCATCAAGTCCGTTATAAATTGCCTGCACGACTCGTCCCTGATCTTGGACGATATCGAGGACAACTCGCGCCTCCGCCGCGGGTTTCCGTCCACCCACGTGGTCTATGGCACGGGAGCTGCTATCAACAGCGCCACGTATCTTTATGTCCAGGCTGTGGCGGCCGTGCATAGCCTCAATAACCCGAAAATGATGGACGTGCTGCTCCGCCAGCTGCAAAACCTTTTCTTCGGTCAGTCCCTGGATTTACATTGGACCGCCAATCGTCAGTGCCCCACCAAGGACGAATATCTGGGCATGGTCAGCCAAAAGACCGGCGCCTTCATCTCCATGCTGGCGGAGCTCATGATCTCGGCCAGCGACGTGGCCTCTCCCGAAAAGACCCAGGCCATATTTGCGTCCTTCTCCCATCTCTCGGGACTATACTACCAGGTGCGCGACGACTATCTCAACATCACGTCGGCTGAATACGCCGGCAAAAAGGGGTTCGCGGAGGACCTGGACGAACAAAAGTTTTCGTACATGGTCGTGCATTTGGCCCACGCGCGCCCGGACATGATGGTGCAGGTCGAGGGGATCTTTCGCTCGATGCGGGACGGCAAGGCTGAGGTTGTGGAAAGCAAAAAGTATTTGGTCGACCTGTTGCACAAGAGCGGCGCGGTCGAGGCCACCAAAAAGGTCCTGCTTGGGTGGCAGCGGGAGATCGTCAAGGAAATCGATGCCCTCCAAGCACATTTTGGCACACCGAACCCGAGCCTGAGGTTGTTGATGGAGAGTTTGTGGATTGAGGCCTAATCTGCCCTTCCCACCGGTGTTAGTCGGCGTTTGTTTTCTTTTTTTCTTTTTGCCCAAGGCCTTTTTGTCTTTCCCCAGTCTGTCAACATCCATTCTCTGTAATCATGATTTAAGCAATGTCGCTACCGTTACGCCTTCAGAAATTGATTGTCAGCCTCTTTGCTTCGCTTAATCTTAAATTTGAGCGGACCCTTTACTGCCACGCCGCGTATAATTTTCCAAAGAGACCTTCAAACAGAACAGCATCTCTTATATAAAAGCTCCGGCACCACAAGTCACAAGACAACCGTACGTAATACTGTCTTTTATGCACAATAAATCTCAAACTCAATTGGGACGGACTGTCCCTGGTTAAACGGCAGCTCACTGGATCTAGAATTAGTCTAGTATAAATCTCCTAGTGAGGCCCAAGAGCAACTCTCATCCTGCCCACTTGTGTGCCCGGCCAGTTGTATGCTGCAAAGCCCTGCCCCTTACCGGCTGGTCCTAGATTTGGGAGGCCGAGAATAGTGCGCTGTCGGTCGGACAATTTAGCCTTGACTTCCTCGCTCAAATTGGCCTGGTAATTCTCAATCTGTCGCACAAAGAACCGACAAAACGACTGCAGAATAACTGGCCTGGTCTCTTCTGTTGTGTTCACACCGGTGGAGTGCCAAGTTCTGCTATCGAGTAGAACGCAAGAGCCTGCGGGTGCTGCCGCTGGGATTGATTTACCCTGTTTTATTTTTGTATGTGAGCAACGATTGTATAATAGTTTTGACGTTGTCTGCGGGAGGAATAAACAAAGAAATCAAGGTTGGAAAAGGCTTACCACAGCATTTATCTCTTCAGGTACCACATGAGCAACGTGGCTTCCAGGATAAATCCTCGTAGCCCCCTTCTCATCAGTGACATCAGTAAGATACCACATCATATTTAATACGTATGGATGCGCAATGGTATCAGGCGTAAGTCCCATTTGGTCCCTGTGCATATATATCCCGGAGCTCCCAGACCGCGCGACATTTGCTGACATGGTAAAAAGGCTGAAATTACCACCAAGAAACCATGGGCCAACGGCATCGATAATCGGGTGGTTGAGAAGATCGAGAAATTCGTCTCCTTTGTTTGGAAGGTTCCTATTTGGTTTAGCTTTACATTAGCCGTGCGTCTGTGTATGAAATATGGGAACAAGAATACCATAACTCTTGAGGAATGTGAACAGTCACTTACCAAATACGCTGGTTCGGTTGGTCCCCCTCCTTTTTATGTGCAGAGTCCAAATGCCCAACACCCGTCAACCTCTCTGCTTCGGCCTGCTCCTCCACCGCGGTGCGGATGATGCGGACCTGCTGGTCCGATAATGCGTTGGCGCAGATTGCGTATCCCCACCTCGTGAGATCTCGCTTCAACTGCTCCACGTCTTCGGTGGGCTTGGGCAGCGCGTCCGGGTCCGCGACGCCATCGCAAAAGCCTGGGACGCCACCGGGACTAAAACAGGCGGGGATGGCGCCGTATGTGGGTGGTTTGGCGCGTTTACCAAAGGCGTGCTGGGTGTGCATACGTCCCTCGATTGCGTCGAGGACGTATTCGGGAAGGATGGTGATTGTTTTGTGCGGTGGATTGGAGGAGTCCGGAACAGTGGTTGTGACGACGGGTGGGATCGAGGTAGCGTCGACAAACACTGGTTGACAAGGTAAAGTGGCGTCATCGCCAAAAAGGAACAGAACCTTTTCATTGAGACCAGAAAAGCTCTGTGTATAGTTAGTTGAGCACAAAGACACATGAATAGATAGGTATACATATGATCCACACATATATACAATCAAACATGTATAAATAATAAATTGTTACTAAAGCATAAACATACCGAAATGTTTTCGTTGATAAAGCGCTGCACCCGCTCAACGTTCTCGTGAAACCGTGTCAGGCGATCGATGCGAGAAGTGTGGTAGGGCTTATCCGTAAAGTCCAGCCCTTCGATTGTTGGCTCGGCTGCAGCTGGGAGATTGTACGACATTTTGGCCCGGTGTATTGGCAAGTTGAAAAATTAGATCGAGTACAAGGAATCAAAATATTGTTTTCTGATAATATGTGATGGCGCTAGCAAACAGTAACTAGGGACATAAAGTAGGTAGGTATGCAGTCCAAGATTTCATAAAGCCGGGCGCAGCATTCCCCCCACACATGCCCCGAGTCGAAATGTTTTCGTTTCGTTGAGTGCCTTTTGGCCTGTCCAGGGTGCTTGACTCTCTTGGGTTCGGGACAAGCCATGGGCCTTTCATCTCATGCTCGGGCCTTCCGCGGTCTGGTCATCAGATGTTTCCTGCTTCCGTGGAAAAAAGGGAGTGTACATCTCTGCAGTGACGGAAAACTATAATTCTCTCGTCACCTTGTTGAGAACGCTCACTCCCCTCCAGTGTTGAAAAGCTCACCTCTGGCGGCAACGAAAGAGTGCAGGATGTGCGCCCCATTCAAAAGGGTTTAGAATGTCACACGACTCAAGTACGATAAACCATCGGAAAGGGGGATGGGGGGGAGGGGGGTGGAAAGTTCTGGGCTCCACGGACCGCTTTTTTTTATTGTTTGAGTTTCTTAATGCAGCACGACGTATACGCCGCTGTCATCTAAATACAAGAGGCTGCAGGCTGTACGGCCGGATTGGATGATAATGACGCAATGTGAATAGTATCTAAATTCGCAAAGGAATAGACAGCATAACCCTTGGTTAAATGTGCGGTTTGGATTGCCCTGCTCTGTTTTTGAACACGTTGAAGATCCGGAATCAGGCGACAAATTTACTTGGGGGCTGTAGATTCTGGGCTCTCTCTTTGAGGGGGGCTGCAAAATCATGGGTCGGTCGCAAAGTCTTGAGCTACATACAGTACCACGTACACATCTACCCTTGAATGTACCGGCGAAGATTGACATTGTATATTTGAACAAATCGGAAGTCTAGAATCCGGCCACAGCTCAGCTGGTGATTAAAAAAGGGGCAGTATCTGATGGGGTTTCACAATTCGCGTCTAAGTGCAGGGTAGATTTCAAAACGTACAGAATAACATAGACCAGCTAGTACATATTGTTGCTTTGCCATAATGATAAGAAGTTACAGAGATCGATATCTCATTCGGTGGCTTCTATTATACTTTCTTTCTCTGGATTCTTCGCTTTGTGACTGGACAACTACAAACAGGATTGCTCAATGCCAAAAGTCTCATTATGAACAGACACTGAGCTTCACGCACCATCGTCGTCCAGCCGCCAGATCAGCCACGTCGACCACCCAACCGGTATAGACGCCAGACGAAGCAGCCAAATTGCGCCATGCTCCATGCCCAGTATGTCCAACCCGGCCAGCACAACGGCGCAGACCAGCGCACTCGCCACCTGCGGGAGGCTTATAGCCATATTGTGCAATCCCTGGGCCCCCGCAACCCCGGTGCACAGGGAAGCCAGCTCGGTGTTAACCAGGGCGAATGGTACCCACATGGTCACGGCCCAGGTCCCGCCGATGAGGGCAAGGAGGACCAGGGCCGCGGTGGTAGTTTGCAACGGAATTGTCAGCAAAAGGGAGATGGTTGCGAGAAGCTGAGAGGATAGCCAGAGTTTTGGGAGGTGCTCAGGGTTAAGGAGGCGGGTGGTGGTAAAGATGGTTAAAATTAGCGTGCAGAGGAGGGTGCCCAAGGCAAAGGATAGGGATGCATAAGAGGCGTAGCGTTCTGCGCGGGCTTCCGGTCTCAAATGATGAGCTGCTTCGTATAGTGCTGGAGTTTTTATTAGTATGAAATCGTTGCGAGCATATAGAATGAGGCTTTACCTGTTTCGTATGCATATCTTTAGCGCAGGAGTTAGTCAACTTCCATACTCAGGTACAGTCCGGCACTGAAACTTACGTAGACATGTAATATAATACGGGAAACCATCCTAGCCATGCGATTAATTGCACGCCGCAAACCTGACCCGTCAACGGCGGCAACTGTCCCCACCGCCGGTAAATCTCACTCGCCTGACACATGGCCACGACTCGCCTAATACCGTCGGCTTGGTATTTTGATCGAGGCGGCGTGGTGTCGGGTACCAATACGCACACGAGCCCGACGGTAACCGTGGACAGCAAGGCCGCGACGAGGGCTAGCTTGAAAAACATGGCCACCGGGTCGGTATCGCGGCGGCCCTGCAGGGTGGAAACAACACCAAGCATGGACAACACCGCGGAGCCGAGAACGTTCCAACGCATGGCCCACGCCGCGGCGGCGGGCTGCTGGGAGGCCGGGCAGACGTCGACGACAATGGCGCGGACGCCCACGGAAAAAGCGTTTATGGCAAATAAGATTATCACTAAGCAGGTGACGGCCAAGGCGCGAGGTTGCCAAGCGCTGGCGTCCGGCGGGGCTAGCTTTAGTGCGTAGGCCATAATCAATACCGAAAGAATAACGGTCCCGGCGCCGGCGAGCATAACGGGCTTGCGGCGGCCCCATGGATGTCGTAGTTCGTCGCTTATCTGACCGATCACCGGTTGGACAAACGCTCCGAAGATGGGACCTAATGCCCATATAAGGGAGATCCACGATGGGTTTATACCGATGGCACGAAGGCAGGGCTGAGTTAATCGGTTGTAAGTATGACGGCTAGGATGAGAGTGGGTGGATGGGATGTACCGTGCCACTGGTTTGCAACAGGAACCAGCAGACCTGCAGCCCGAGGCTGGGACATGTTAAGAGCAGAAGACGGCGTGTGGAAAGCCGTTCGAGTAGCGGTTGTTGGTCCAAATCCTCAATCTCAAACAGGAGCTGTGCGCTCACTGTTTCGGTCGGGTCGTCCAAGTCAAATGAAGAGGACGCGGAGGATGACATTGTCGTGAATAGGTCTGCGAGTAGAACAGAATGTGCTGTTTTTACTGAACAGGAGGGGACTGGGTAAAAAAAGCCTGAAATAAGCTACCTTAAGCTCTGAGCATGTAATACGAGTATAAAAGGCATGTTCTTTTTGGTTTGATGCATTATTTCCTAAGACTGGAAAAGTTGCCAAACTGAGGATGAGGTGATAATCATGCTCTTTCTTTGCCATATACTTATTTAGAGGATACAAGGTAGACCACGGTCCAGAAATAGGGTTTGCCGGGATTGCCTGCCCGCCCAGCCGCCTGGGGTACGGGTCTTATGGAGCCCAGAACCTACAGTATTACTTTGGGGCTGTGCGGTCGTGCGGTTGTGGGCTCCCTTAAAAGGGGGGGGGGGGGGGGGGGGGGTCCCTAAAATCTGGATCACTGCACTTTGTATATAAATTGTATGCAAATATCAGAGTTGAAAACTTCAACCGCATTTCGACAACCACGGTCATGCAATTTGTTTTGGGTAGGCCGTTATCTGAGTTTCTACATATGCACCTCCCTACTGGAGGGTAAAGCTTTATGTAAAAAAAGAAGAAGAAAACTTTACAAGTTACAACAGTTAAGTGAATAACGCTATGTAATATTCTTTGTTATGGGAATTTGGCCACAACCTATTTGATTCATACTTGTTTTAACTTGTATCATTTCTGAAAGATTACTGCCTCTATTGCTGAAATATATATGTGGTATTTCCCAATAATGGCCTATTTCAAATAAATTATAAAAGGATGGTTTTCGAAGTGTGGGCAGTTGATGTCTAACATTTTTAAATTTATATACTGGATAAGGTGACCCAGGTTTCAGTGGTTTTCAGTGGTGATCCAGAGTTTAGGGACCCCTTCCTTCGAGGGGGCCCACAACCGCACAGCCCTCAAGTACCTACCCTATGACCCTCTCGGCCGCTGTTCAAAGCCTAAAACATTCACATTTTGTCCCCATTCCAAACTCGAGTCCACCCCGTATCCTTTTCCCTTTTTTTTATTCATCCCCCAATCATGCCTTCGACTGATTACCACCGCCTGTCCGAAGATCTGGACAACATTTCAATCACAAACGACGAGAAGTATGAGCCGCCAAAGAAGAAGTCTCGCGTGAAGCGCGTCTGCGGTGTGCTGGCCGCTGGGTTGGGTTTGGGCCTTTACACGGCGGCCGTGCTCTACTACGCGCAGGAGGTCATTCACAAGCCGTACTGCCCGAGGTTTGCGGCGAGCGATACAGTGCACTTGTGGGTGAGTTTTGCTCCTTTCAGAAGATCCTTTTGCACCGTTCATGGTAAATATGACTAGTTTTTCTGCTTTTCTTTTCTGACTGCATACATGGAACAAATAGGACCAGATTGGGTACAAGCCGGCAGGCTTCAACCCCGCCACGCCTCACCACTCCGACAGCTTCCTCGGCAAACCCAGCGCCGAGCTGGATAGAAATTGGCGCAAGCTCCTTCTTAGTAGGTGTTGTCATATGTTTACATCTTGGTCTCTCTGTAGCACATGCTGACGACAAGTATCAGCTTTTTCGTCTCGTCTACCCGATTCCGAGGCACAAAAGCTGGGCGACTCCAACGACGCCATCCCGTTTGACGACGGCAAGGGCGGCTAGTAAGTATACCAAGACCAAAAGAGATGCAATAGCACAGGAGACTGACCATGCTAGTGTCGGCGGTATTGCCGTGGTGCATAACCTGCACTGCATTGTACGTCCCTCCCTTCTTCGCCAGTTTGAAAATGATGAATTCTAACACCCGCTCGCCCGGCCACAGAACTACATCTATCAGACCATCCACGAAGAGTACTACTTCCCCAATATCACCGACAAAGGAAAAGCAAAACAGCGAAGCCACCTCAGTATGCAAATTCTGGTACCCCAAAAGGATGGCGTTGTTGATGAGATGCTAATAGATGAGGAAAGCACACTGCCTCCACCACCTGCTCGGATCGTCCAAATGCCAGGCTGATATGACGCCGGTGCTGCTTCACTGGTCAGCAGACGACTACATTCCCGTTCTTAAGTGGGACGGCGTGCAGCGGTCCTGCGTGGATTGGGATCGGTTGATGAGCTGGGGAGAGGAGCATTCGATGGTTCATTCCGAGACAATGTCGTCGGTTTCTCGTAAGTCATTATAGATTCTACCATTTTGATGACGCTACTTTGAAGCCTACACAGAGCCAACACTAACAATAAACAAACCCCTACAGACATGAAGCATCCTATTTTCGGTAAGGAGAGCAAGCCTCCAAAAATATGTTGTTGTTTAAAACTGACAGTTTACACAAAACAAAACAGGAAATTTCCTCGACGAAAAAGGCAGATTCATTCTGCACAACGTTGAAGGCGTTGTGGATTTTGAGGAGTTTTCCCAGCGTGAGGATTACAAGAAGTGGGCGCGGGAGCAGGGTATCGGCACGGGCAAGGAGGATGCTGAGAAGTTTTTGGAGGAATCTGCCAGGAAGCGCAATGAGCACCACTAACTGAGTTCGTCGAATTTCTTTTGGTAGCTAGTTGATGGGGCTTGCGTCGAGTTGTTGCTCCATAACAGCATACGCTCAGTCTCGTCTGCTGTTATGAGCAACTCGTGTGAAAATAGCCAAAAGCATGCAACATAGGTATTCTTTTTTTTCCTTTTTTTTACAGGATGTGACTTGACAATGACTCCACTGCTCAAGTCCTTAGAAACCTTGCCCATGATCCCTCCTCATTGTCGGTTCAACGTGCCTTTATTCAATTTCCAGAATCCCAAATGAGTAATGACCGCAAGGACATGATTCAACTAAGACCCGAAACCTTTTTACTACCTATGTGACCCTTCCAGTCACTTCCCTGATTTGCGGTGTCTATTTTCAATTAAAAATCATGAGGTTACAAGTGCCATGAAGAGGACCTTCCCTGAAAGGATATTGCAAGAGCCCCAGTTGTCCAGCGGTGGAGCTCCAAAAACAACAATAAACATGCGAGAAAAAGAGCCCGAATACCCATGTAGCGTAAGCGGAGACGCATTACTAGCACACCGCCAATAACTGAGACTGTACCCAGTACCAGAGACCATCCTCCGGGCTGGCGGGGGCTTGGTAGTCCCGAGATAGCCACTTGCTCATCGATGAAGATCGTCAGGCGGCAATACCGTTTCGCCCATGCCCGGCTTGTGAGTACACTCCCACGGGCATGCACACCCCCCTCCCCCGGGGGCTAGAAGTGGATGTGGACTCAACACGACTCTTTTGCCCCGTCAGGCAGCAACCCAGTCTTGTTCACTGATGGGCATAGGGGGCGCATTAAACACTCCCTGGTCTTGAAAACGCACACCCACCCTCCCTTCTCCTCTCCCTCCCCGCTGTGTCAATCCCACACTGCTATCTAAATGGTAATGTGTCAAGGAAAAGAGGGGGATATCCGTTTGTGCGTGCTTTAGGTCGGAGGGGGATCTCTGCTTGCTTTTGGGACCTCACACATCCACAATCTGGCTGAGGCTGACACAGAGCAAATCTTTGTATGATTGTTTTCCTCAACACGTCAGTACAAGCTAAGCAATATGCCAAAGTCATCAAAATCAAGCTCCGAGGGCAGCAGCACCGCTCGCCCATCCTCAGACAGCGATGAGAAGTTCGGCCTCCTGAACGATGCGCCGATCGAGCATGTGTCTCGTCCTTCGAAGCTGCGCTGGGTCGTAGCGCTGCTTACCGCCTCCAATTTTTTGTGCTTTGGTGTGCTGCTATATGCCTTGAGCCCAGCGCCGCCGCCTACGATGGTGGTTTATCCTCCACAGCCGGACTGGTTTCCTCCTCAGAGTGAGTTTGATGCAAGCTTGGTTGTTCGTTGAGACCCGTACGGGGTCGTGCTTTCTGTATCCATTTGCTAAATTGATGATAAAAAAAAACTATTCTAGTTCCAATCAAGAAGGTCATGCATAGCGAGCCGCTGTTTGGGCAGGAACCTAACGACGAAAGTATCGCTGCGTGGAATTCGCTTTTACCTAGTAAGTCTTTTCTTTATTTCTTTTGGAAGTCCTGGGAAACTGAACAACATAATCTATTTGATTGTGTTTGCTGATTAAATCCATGATTTACGACAGAGGGCCGCGGGTGGGTGCACATGCGCAACAAGACGGCCCTTCCCGATATGCCCGGACTGAACCAGTCGCTGCCCGAGCACATTGCACTGCCGTCAGTGTATCACCAGCTGCATTGCCTAGTAAGTCCTCTATTTAATTTACTCTATTTCCTGTCCCTTTTCTTTTATCTATTTGTCACAAACCCACCTGCCTCTTTTACCATTTCGGACTAACGCCCTCTGCAGTATAGCACAATGCGAAGCTACTACGATCTCCTCGATATTGTTAAAAATAACCACACAAAGCGGGAACTGCCCAAAGACCCGGCATGGAACAAGGAGCACCTCAATCATTGCTGGGATTATTTGCGGCAAAACATCATGTGTACGGCCGACGTAACACTCGAATGGCACCGGTGGAACGAAAAGGTCGAGGACGGCTGGGGCTACGAGCATCAGTGCAAGGACTGGGACGCGCTGACAAAATGGGTGCTGGAGAGACGAACCTCGAATAACTGGGGGCTGTTGAGAGGAGAAGGGGAAAGGATCCCGTTGAAGGATGGTCAGCAGTAGTAGGTGAACTGTCTTTGGCAGGAGTCTGTAGCGTCCCCGTGAAACTGGTGTTTGTATTAGAGACTTGGCTTTTTTGTACATGGGCCTACCACTATTTACCACTCTTATGCTCCTCTTTAGTTACATTGACTTCCTCAAGTGCAAAGTCCGTCTCCAGCTTCTCCCGCAACACAATCTCCTTCTCGGCGCAAGCCATCAAGACTCCGAATCCCGCAACCGCAATGGCAACATACCAGACCCAGCTGATCGCAGCTTGGAAAACACCAACCACCTCTGCCCTGGTCCTGTCATCCAACTGCGTCAAAAAGGCCCGTGTTGCCGACCCGTATGCCTTCCCGCCGCCCAGCTGCGCCCTGACTTCCTGGTTTGTGATGGAACCCGAGAGCGCGTCGAACCGGCTGTTAAAGACGGCAGCCGGGACGGTCACGCTCCAGATGAGGGCGAGGCTCTGGACGAACGTAAACGCGCTCGTCGCCATAGCCTGGTCGTCCTCGGCCACCGCGCCCTGGAACGCCGGCAGGAGGGTGTTGATGACCAAGCCCAGGCCCAGCGAGAAGATCACCTCGTATCCAACCCACTCGCCGTCGCCCGAGGTGCTCTTTAGGATGCTGAACAGGCCGACCGCGACGCATATGGCCGCGAACCCGGCCACGTGCAGGAGCTTATACCGGCCCACGCGGCTCACCAGGACCACCGCGCAGATGCTTGCGGGCACGGCCACGGTGACCACAGGCAGCATCTGCACGCCGGCGCGGGAAGGCGTTGAGGCCAGCACGCCCTGGAAGTAGACGGGCAGCAGAAAATTGACCCAACCGCTGAGGAGGCTGCTAACAAAAGCACCGATAGCGAGGGTCGCGCCCGCGCGGTGCGTCACCAACCGCAGCGGCATAACGGGTTGGACGGTCTCGCTCCGGGCGAGGCGGTGCTGCAACAAAACGAACAAGCCCAGGCCCACGACGCCAGCAATCAGGGGCCCGATGGTGCGGGCGTCCGACCACGGGCGTTCCGCGCCGGCGTAGGTGATGGCGTAAAGCATAGATGCAGTGGCGGCGGTCAGGATGGTATTACCGGCGTAGTCGACCCTCTTAAGCTTCTCGCGCCAGCCGACGTCGGCATCCCTGACGCCTCCTTTTAAGCAAAAGGCCAGCAGCACCATACCGACTACGCCAAACGGCACCGGCAGCCAAAACACCCAGCGCCAGATCCCGGCCTGTGCCAGCACACCCCCGAGCAGCGGACCGCTGGTGGCGCCGAGCAGGTATGCGGCCAGAATGATGGCCATGTACATGCCGCGGGAGCGGACGGGGACCAGGTCCGACACGACGATGGCCGCCATGACGTTGATGCCACCCGAGCCCAGCCCCTGAATGATCCGACCGGCGATCAAATGGGCAGGGGATTGTGCAGCGCCGGAGAGGATACCGCCAGCCACAAAGATCAGGAACGAGAGACCGGTGGGTATGCGGCGACCAAAGAGGTCGGCTAGTTGGCCCATGGGTGGGGCTATTGCTGCGCTGTGAGGAGGGGGTGGAAAGTGGGGGATGTTAAATGCAATGCACAAGGGGACACGGAGTGGGGGAGGAGAAGAAAGATTGAGAGGAGAGGTACACGAACCTGGCCAGCGCTGCCCCGTTGGACGCCCATACATACTCGCCACCCATGTTCAGCGCGCTCGCGATCGTCGGCATTGCAGTGGACACGATTGTGATTTCGATGGAAAGCATCAGCTTGCCGGCGGCGAGGGCGGCAATGACGGCCCAGAACCGGAAGCCCTTGGTTGGCTGGGTGGGCTCCGCCTCGTCCGCTACTTCCGCCACGTCCGCCACGTCCGCCACGTCCGACGTCGTTGGCTGGGACACCGAGGCATGAACGTCGACGAGCTTCTCCGTGCCCGAAGACGTAGATGGGGCGTCTTGTGCCATCGGGCAATTTGCGTGGGCGGGTTGACTTCAAGGGATGGAGACCGGACTGGTGAGAGTGTGATGTGGGATATTCGACGTTTCCGACTTTTTTGGTCCTGTTGAATTAGTTGTCTGTCCGTGATTGGGATGCTTGATACGTTGCGGTTGGCCTCAATATGGCGACTGTATGTCGGTTGAAGATGGATGCCACATCGAAAATTACCACCATGTAATAGGAGTCAAGATTCTTTTTCTTGACGTACGGATCTGTTGGATACTTGTCATTCTCGTTTCGTCTGCCCAATTCAGAACAATCTACATGGTGGACACTTAAGCGAAAGTCTGTATGAACAAATGCACCACGTTTTTGTGGATACGCAACCCTAAGAACAGGCAAGTATGGCGCTTAAAGTCCTATCACGGTCCAGAATAATATGTATATGTACATACAGAACATTGATCTCGGCCCGCAACGGAGATCCCCGTCCCCGTTCACAGCGGGGTTCAAGATCCAACTGGGCCGTAAAATACGACGATACTAGTTGTGTAAGTGGATAGATAGTATTATTGGAGCAGGGCAAGCCGGGGTTAGGTGTTTCGGGGTTTCTTTGCTCCGTATATCTCTGACGAATTGGGCAGGCATTCAGTACTACTCTGCTTTGGGTATCCCAGTAATAAATTCAGAGGTACCTGTCCAGCAGCATGATTACATTGGCGCAGTCATGTACCTACCCCTATTTATCGTCGGATTCCGGACTTTCTATTTGTCAAGAGACTATAGCAGGGCTACCCTAGCTATAATGACTGTTTAAACAGGGTAAGTCCTCTACTCGGGCGAATCAATACTGCATATGTTTCTTTGGTTGAATAATTGTTTTAATGAATATCTAGTCTATTCTTTAATTAAATATCACCCCTATAGTAGTCAAGCACCGACAACTGAACCAGCGAACGTGTTGCAGGCCAATTTTATCCAAGTCACTGGCATTGCATTAGTCATTGACGGGAGCTCTCATTTTTGACCATGCATTTTCTTTTCGTGCAACACAATGTCCCAGAGTCTCCAAACAGCAGACAAGAAAAACAGAAAAAGAAAATAAGAGGAAAAAATGGCTGAAGCAAAGGTCACCTGGGCGTCTCTTCCGCGCAAAGACCAATTGTTAATTCTTTTCCTGGTGCGCTTTTGTGAGCCCATCGTCAAGGTCTCTATCTCGGCTTATGTTTATTTCCAGCTGCAATGGCTGGATCCTTCGTTGCCGAGCGCAAAGGTCGTTCAGCAGGTGACGCTGTTGCAGGCCGCCTATACCGTAGCGCAGGGTTTGGCAAGTATGTTTTTGGGGACCATAGCTGATTCGCCGAGGGGCGGGCGGAAGCTGGTGGTTGTGATGAGTTTGCTTGGGTCTTGTAGGTTTTTCTTTTTCTTTTTTCTTTTTTGATGATGTCGTCGCCATTCTCTTTTGGTGTTTTGATGGTGCTGACCCGTGATGCTCAGTTGTTGCCTGTTCTCTTTTTGGGTTTGTGGCGAATTTTAAACAGGCTATCATCCTCCGCTTTATTGAAGGCCTTACCAATGGCAACGTTGCCATGGTCCGTACCATGACTTCTGAGCTCGTGAAGGAGAAGAAGTAAGCTCGCAACCCCCATTTGTACAAGTATCTCCATCTGACCCGAGACTTGCTAGGTTTCAAGCGAGAGCCTTTGTGCTTCTCAATATCAGCACCGGATTTGCCATCATTCTCAGTGCACTCGTCGCCGCCGTTACAGTCGAGCTGACCCCTAAAGCCCATAGCAGCGGCGGCGGGCTGCTGACTAGATATCCATATGCGCTACCGGCGCTGCTCAATGCCGGATTTCTCCTGATTGTGCTGCTGACGGCGACCTTGTTTCTAGAAGAAGTAGGTGACTACTTGTAGTGGCCTTGATGCTCGTGGCATGACCACATTTAAGCGCACCACATGATGATAGCCACTAACCGTATCGCATCCCCCATACAGACATCCAAGCTCGTCCGCACCAGATACGACCCCGGCATTGCCTTATCCCGATACATCTTGTCGAAGCTAGGACTCGTCCACGGTAGCAGCAAAGAACAAGAATACACACTCGTCGACGAAGGCGAAGAAATGGCTTTCCTACCCGAGTCTACAACCCAGACGCCAACGCCGCCAGAAAAAGTCTCGGCAATTCTGCCCACAGCCCGCATGTTCACCAAAAATATGTTCATGACCCTACTCGCTTGCTTCATCTGCGATACGCACTTGACAGTCGCGAGCGTGTCCTTTCCAAACCTTTTGGTAACTCCTGTTTCGACCCTCGAGGAAGAATCTCGCCGACGGCTACCCTTCTTTTTCGGCGGCGGCGCTGGCTTCACCCCACTGCCACTTGCCGCGTACTCGGTCATGTACGGCGTCTTTTCCATCCCGCTGCAGATGTTTCTCTACCCGCGGCTCGCGCAACGCCTGGGGCCACTGCACGTCTGGCGCATCTTTTACCTCGCCTTCCCGCTGCTCTATTACGCCTACCCCTTCGCGGCGCTGGTGCCGTCGACCAGCCCGCCACCGGCCGGCAAGACCGGTGCGCCGATCTGGGTGGTGTTGACGGCGATGCAATTGTTGACGGCGCTGCTGACGAGCACCGTGTCTCCGAGCCAGACGGTGCTGATAAACTCGGCGTGTCCGCACCCGAGCGCCCTGGCGCGCACGCACAGCGTCGCCTTCGTCCTCAGCACGGCCACCCGGGCCGGCAGCACGGCGCTGGGCGGTGCGCTTTTGGGGTACGGCGCCGCACAAAACGTCACTGGCCTGGTGTTTTGGCTCTGCGCCGCCCTGGCTGCCTTGGGTTCCTGCCTAAACCCGTTCCTGAAGGAGGGGTCGGGCCATGAGATACGCCTTCCCGGGGATGATTAATGGTCGGGTGGTTGCCGAGTCGTGTGTTTTCGGAGGTTCCGAAAGGGGGAGGGGGTATGGTGGGGTTGCACATGAATGACTTACTTTACGTATTTAACGAGAGCGGTAAAATTGACTGGATGATATTATATACCTACTGCTTGTGTTTCTATAGAGCCAAGGGTCTCAAGACTTCCAACTCCATTCCTTCTATTTTTAAATTTTAAATCACACCTCCGCACACAAGATCAAATGGCTCGCTTCACCGACAAAATCGCCCTAGTGACCTCGGCCGCGTCGGGGAGTGGCGCCGCCATTGTCCGCCGACTGGCGTCTGAAGGCGCGACCGTCATCGCGGCCGACAAGACTGGGCAAGATGCACTTGCCGCCGAGCTGGGACCTTCGGTGATTGCGCGTACCCTCGACGCGGGGTCCGAGGCCAGCATCGCCGAGCTGGACGAGTACATCCGAAGCGCGCACGGGCGGCTCGACATTCTGGTCAACAACACGGGCATGGGCGGGCCACGCTGCCCGATCCTGGACGTGACGCCCGCCGCCGCCGCCGAAGTCTTCAACTACAACATACTCGGAGCCTACCTGCTCCTGCAGCTGGGGCTGCGCTACATGGCCAGCCAGCCGGAGGGAGGGGCCATCATCCTCACGGCCAGCATCGCCGGCATACTCGGCACGCCGCACTCGTCGCCGTATTCGGTGTCAAAGGGGGCCGTCATCGCCATGTGCAAGACGGCGGCTGTCGAGTACGCCAAAGACGGTGTTCGAGTCAACTGTGTAGCGCCAGGCCCGACTGCCGTGCCGATGGTGCAGAGGCTAGGCGACAATGTGAATGATCGGTTCCGCCAGAGAATTCCCCAAGGCAGACTCGCTGAGCCAAGCGAGGTTGCCGGAGTCGTTGCGTTCCTTGCCGACGGCAAAGATGCGGGGCATGTCACTGGTCAGGTGTGGGCCGTTGATGGGGGTTGGACTGCCGCCTGAGTCGCGGGACATGGGCTATGTCGTGAAATGACTTACCTACATTAGTACAGTGATATTACTGTGTAGTCATTATGGACACGGGATGAACCACTGATCTTCAAGGGCTCAATGAGATCTGGCATGGGTTAGGGGTTTTCTTACTTTTGCTTGGCGAGTCGTGCGATTAAACTTTAGCGTATTATGCACACGCCCCCCCATGCTTCTCCCTCTTTTTACGTCATGTCTTGTCTGACAATATTAATGGCCAAACTTGGATCTCCGTTAATACACGTAGGAATGTCTTAGCGTGGTAAAGTCAGGCGGATGGAACCTCGGGGAGAAAAAAAGAAGAAAAAACCCAGCACGACTCGATGGCATCGCTCAAACTGTGAGCTGAGATGAGCGGTGACTAGCTGGTCGTAAACTTGTGATTTCTTTACTATAGTGGGTGTTCAGAATTAATGCAACTGTTTAAAAGTCCCACCAAGAGTCACCCGCTCCATAACGGCAAAACTTGATCAATATAGGAGCCGTGTCCTTGCAATTGTTTTAATTAATAAATATTTGTATAATACAACATATACTCAAATTTGAAAACAAAACTTGCCGCACAAATGTGTATATTGTACAAGGTGAAAACTAAATATCAGAAGGTTTAAAAAACGTGCCCATTATAAATCCCCCGTAATCCATTACAAGTAGTTGTCGCGGAAATCACCCAACTCTAATTTT
Organism: Pyricularia sp. CBS 133598; assembly: GCA_004337975.1. Taxonomy (NCBI): domain Eukaryota; kingdom Fungi; phylum Ascomycota; class Sordariomycetes; order Magnaporthales; family Pyriculariaceae; genus Pyricularia; species Pyricularia sp. CBS 133598. The sequence goes on from CM014983.1 coordinate 3,597,219, forward strand.
ACATGGTTTGTGCAATTCCGTTTAATTCGTAACGGGAAAAAAGCATATATGTATATATCATAGGCCTTGACAGCTCAAAATTGAAATGTTTTGACTTGGTTTGTATGTTGTGAATAAGGTGAGTTTTGGTGGGATTTGGGACAAGTTGCGTTAATTTTGAACAAGTGCATGCAACCTAGGCCAACAGGGATTCGGCAGCCTGATCGGGAGGAACATTCCCAAAAACAAACAAACCCACAGCCGCCCGCGCTGTCAAGACCTGTTCAAAGACGTCAAGTTTAACCCCATAATACCGCAGTGGCATGGATTTGTTTTATCCAAAAAAATCGGGAACGCCCGAATGAGCATGCACATGGGTTCCCTGTAGGGTCATGAGTAATGAGACTGAAACCACCAGATGGTGCTGAAATGAATTGGGAGGGGTTTCCTTGTTTTGTTGTTTTTCTTTTCTCCTTTTTTATTTTATCTTATTTATTTTATTTTTGACGTGTTATTTTCCAAATTCTGCGGCATAGCCCGCCTCGCTACGTGCATGCCGCCCAGATCCCTGCTTTAGAGTAGTTGGGGTCTTGTTCACATCCGGCAGCTTTGCACCACGAACCCCCCATCTGAACACCAACCCGTACGTTTGCAGAGGCGCAAACACTAAGAGAAGGAGAGAGAAGGGAACAAAAGAAACAATGATCTACAAGGACCAGTACGCCGCCCTCTCACACGACCACCCAGACTACGCCAGCGACGGTGAGACCGAGCAGTACCCTCTGACTGAGGACGGCCGCCAGCCCACACCGCCGGCCCGTTCCGCCCACGGCAGACGATACCCTTGGGTGGTGCTGGCGGTGCTGGCCCAGGTCGTCTACACGATTCTGGTGCTCGCCGTCGCGCGCGAGTTCTACTACAAGCGCGTCTGTGTGTCTATTGCCGCACCCGATGCCGTTGGCGCCTGGGTAAGTTTTTCTTTTGTTTCTGCCTTTTTCTTTCCGCCTGAACAAACATGTGGCTTCGGTGTGCTGACAGACTCAATGTGAGCAGAACGTTTTAGAGTACCACGAGGTGGATGCCGACCATAAAGAGCCTGACGAGCACCACCCGTTCCTAGGCACGCCGGGCCCGTCCGTGGATAGGAACTGGCACGAGCTCTTGTCGAGTACTGGCGAACCTGCATGCCTCCTTTCCATATCCCAGGAAATATGCTGACGAGAGCAAACCCGCAATGAACAGCATTCCGGGACCGCCTCCCCACCACAGAGGTCAAGAGATTAGGAATCGAGGAAGGGTCCATCTGGCTGGACGACGATCTAGGCGGGTAGTAAGTGAAAAGGGAACCTGCTATCAACAATACGAGACATTAGACTAACAGCTGCAGTTACGGGAGTGTTTGGGTCGGGCATAACCTGCACTGCGTGGTAAAGTGGCACACTCATGACCTTGTCTTGATTCCGCGCTGTTGCTGACCAAGCTCCCGCAGAAATACATATACGATGGCTTGCACCGGGATCACTACTACCCCAACCTGACCGTGGCAGAAGAGACGTCTCATCAACATCATTTGCGTATGTCCCCCCTCTTCTCCATCTGAAAGATCGGACGATCTACAATTAGTTCTCCCCAGAATCCCGCAGACTAACAGCAAACAGATCATTGCCTCCACCGGCTGATGGATGCGCTCAAATGCCATCCCGACATGTCCCCGCTTACCCAGCATTGGGTGGTGAACGAAGTGGTCCCCGTCGTCAACTGGGACGGCGCGCGACACACATGCGCCAACTGGGATCAAGTCGTGGACTGGGCCAAGAAGAACCGTATCGTACCGACCGGAAAGGCCACCATCCCTGAAGGTGAGAGAGCAATATGGCAAATCTCGTTGTTCGGTTCGGACTCTTGAGGGATATGTACTGACTGTCTTTGATAGTTGCCCCGCATCCTCTATATGGTAAGTTGCTGCGTTTCCTCATCTATTTCGTTTCGTAATTGTCAAATGGTAAGATGCACGTTCGTTAAATGACAGTAAACAAAACCACCAACAGCAAAATTTATCAACGAGCGCGGCAAGGCCGACTTTGTAAACAAGGATGCCATCATAGAGTGGGACTTGCTCTGGGGCCGACCCGACTGGCAGGAATTTGCGCGGAAGCACGGAATTCCAGAAGGAACAATCCCTCCGAAAGAGATGCTGCGGAATAAGCACGTCGGGTAGATGGTTCTAGCGAATTGTTGTGCATGGAGGGTGCACTGTGTTTAATTAATCCAGTGTGGTTCTTTTTTTTTCTGGGGCATGTTGATCGTCTAGTCTAGCTCAGCCAAGTTCAAGACAGGAAACCGTATGGGCGGATTCGATGCATTCTGGTACTGGCTATTTGCTAATTCCCTCCATGCTGGTATAAACCCGTTCAAGGACGCTAGTGAAATCCATATTGTCAAGGCGCCTAGAGCTAACCAGGTATATACCTACCCACCTTTAGGTACCTACCTTAGTTACCACCTTATCTACCTTAGGTACCACCTTATCTACCTTACCTACTCTGAAATCATGACTTCAGCACTATTCTGTGACCACCTGCCGATGGCTCTATCTTTTCATCTTTGCCAGGTCGGAAGTCGCATGCATGCATGTTACCTTGTGGCGGCACCTCACAAGAGGTCGTTCCTCCTGACTCAACACCCATAATCACAATTGCAACAGCGGCAAAATCAAAGTTTCGGGAAGCCTGTTCCCAAAGTAAGTACTGTGGGTTAAAGGGACCAGACTAACGAGTTTTACCTCCGGCTGACCAGCTGTAATTTCATCAACTTTGCATTGGTCCGAGTAATACACGTTAACCTGACAAGAATCATGTGGGGCTTGCCCCATGCCGATGGTTTGTGGGTACTGAACCTTAAGCAGTACTATGTACGATATGCGTTTCGCGACCATTTGCAGTGCAACATAAAATATAGTTAAGGTACCTAAGGCAAGGTAGGAGGTACCTTAGGCAGCAGTCACTCATTTGCCCTAGGTACCGCGTAGTAAATTACATACAACATAACCAGCTACCGCATCCGCAGCCCCACAAAGACTAGCAAAACGTCTAAATCGGGATTCCCAAGACATATTCGACAATCTTCTTGACGTCGCCCACCCTTTTGGGCACCTCGTGCTCGCCGTCAAACTCCTCTAGCCGTGCACCCTTGTAATGAGTTGCGTACATGCGCCTACTCTGCGGCAGGTTGACCGTATCCTGGCGCCCGTGTAAGTGTATAGTCGGCAGGTTTACGACTATACCCTCCGCGCCGAGGTTTTGCGCTCTGCAGACGTCGAGCATATACTGCGTCGCCACATCGCTGTACCCCGGGCACAGCAGCACGGCGAAGCAAACATCTGGCAGCCAGGTGACCTTGGCGACCTGCCGCTCCCAGAGCAGCATGGTGGCGGCGACCGCCCCCTGGCTGAAGCCCAGCACGCCGACGATCTTACTCCCCGGGTTTGCTGCCAGGTACTGGCCGACGCTCCGGCTCACCGCCTCGTTAAAGGTTGTCACCTCGGCCTCGGCGTCGTCGTGTACCGGCCTGAACCAGCTGTAAAAGGGGTCCATCCCCGCGAAGAAGGGGAGGACATCTGGGCCCGGGGTAGCGGTGTGGGGTGCACAGGCGTAGAGGAAGTCGTAGTGTTGGGAAAAAGCGGCGCGCAGAGACGAGGTTTGGAAGCGGAAAATATCAGCAGATGCGCCCCCGCCGTGAAGGCAGAGGATTGCTTTGGAAGGTCTTTTGGCGAGGCCCATTTTCTGAGGCTAAAAAAGATTAAGATAGAAAAAGTAACTTTTTGTCGCGGCTAAACCTCTATGGGCATGGAGTATATGGAAAAGAAGAGATGAGAGCATAAAATGAGCTAGACGGGTAGCAAAAGATTGGCAAAGTTTTGGGGACAGCAGCAGTATTCGGACAGGATTTTCTGTTCTACACAACTTGAAACATGAGACGCGGTGATACGAATGGATTCATATGGCATGATGTCGGGAGGGGGTGAGGGAAGGGGTGTGTGTTTAAAGCCCCTGAGCTGAGGAGAGCCCATGAATTTCTGAAGTATTACGACGTAGTTCGCATCTTCTATGTCGCAACGGGGTGTTTGTGCTACACTGCCACAGAGCATCGAACCTTGCAATATAATACAACCCCAGCGAGAAGATAGTACTACGTAGCTAGTCAAGACTTCGGGCTTTCTATTCACCGCCTCTGATTGTGCTTCATATAAAAATTCCTCAGTCAGAGATTGGTTGCTCCATTCTCAACCGCCGGCTGATCAGCCCTCATCCAGCACAGTTATCGCCAGCATCCAAGCAAGTAACATGACTTTCACACCGCCAGCCACCCAACCGGGCCTTGTCGTCGACGAAAACGACAATGTGGTCGTCCGCCCTGACTGCCCCTTTCCCTCCCTGCCCCCCGACCAGGTTCTGGTGCGGGTGCGCGCCGTCGGCGTTAACCCCAGCGACACCAAGATGCGTGGGCCCTTCGCCCTCCACCACGCCATCCTTGGCGCTGATTTCGCTGGTGACGTGGTGGCGGTCGGTCCAGACGTCAAGGACGTGGTGGTGGGCGACCGTGTTTGTGGGGCGCAAAACGAATTGTTCAAACCCGAGCCCGAAAGGGGCGCGTTTGCGGGCTACAACGTAACCCGCGGGCGCATGTGGATGAAGATACCAGATGATTGGACCTACGAAGCCGCTGCAAGCTTGCCGGTTGGTTTATGCACTGCGGGTCTCGCATTAAAATTGCTGGGGCTGCCACTGCCGGACACACCGGTCGAGAAAGGGTCTCACGTCCTGGTTTACGGCGGGAGCACTGCTACAGGGACTATCGCTATACAATTGTTAAAATTGTAAGTTTTATGCGTGCCATGTGAATGTATTCGTCTTTTTCTTTTTGTGATTATCATAATGTACTAATGGAAAACAATAGGTCCGGCATGACTCCCATTGCAGTATGCTCGCCTAAAAACTTTGCGCTAGCCAAGAGCAACGGGGCAGAGGAGGTTTTTGACCGGAACGACAAGGAATGCGCGCAAAAGATTGTAAGCCTATCCCTCCCCATTGGCCACGAAACCCTCATACCTAACTGCCCTGACGGCGATGGGACATAACCCCCCTCCCACAGCGGTCTCGGAAACACCGACTTGACTAACCCCCTCCCTCCCCTAAACAGAAAGCATACGCGAAAAATCTCAAATACGCCCTTGACTGCATAACCAGCGTCGAATCCACCATCCTCTGCTACAACGCCATTGGACGCGCCGGCGGCAAGTACGTCTCCTTGGACCCCTGGCAGGAGCATGCGGCCACGCGCAAAGTGGTAAAGCCCGCCTTCACCGTCGGCCCTCGGGTTTTTGGCGAAGGCTGTACGTGGCCAGCGCCCTATGGGAGCGGGCCTGACGATGAACTCAAGGAGTTCGGGGTCAAGCTTTGGGACGTGGCGACGCAACTTGTGCATACGGGAAAGCTCAAAAACCACCCCTTACGAATTATAGATGGTGGCTTTGAGGCAATTATTGCCGGGATGGACATGATAAAGGAAAAGAAACTTTCGGGAACCAAGATTGTGGTGCGGATGTGACCTAGCGGTTCTATCACTTACCACCCATATTGTTTGCTCTACAATTACGTACTACTAGAATAGTACTATTACCTTGGTAGTGAATGTGTCAGTGTGTGTGTCATGGGCCTTGGTTGTTGTTTCTCCACACCGGTTATGGCTAGCATGTTGGATACTAGGTTTTCGTTCCTCTCAATTCAACGAGTCCAATACCCGTCTGTACATTCATTCGGGGGGTGACAGGTATGTGCATTATCGTCGTATATACCTATATGTAAATATTTACCATAATGATTGAGACAGAAATCATCAAGTCAATGCACCTCCGCTTTATCTGATTCACTAGCAGCCACATTGGGAGCCTTTTTTTTTTTTTTTTGCAATCGAACGAGTAGTAGATAAAGACATGACATAATCGGTAGCTGCATTAGGATTGGGTGGACTGGTACAACCCTGCAACGCGCTCTCCTAACCAATGAACCAATAAACAAATATACATGACTGCATAGTAATAACTCCACCGTAATATTCCTACCTTACAGAAACGCGATTCACCCCCATCCCCGCCCCCCCCCCACCTATCCCCAGTAATATTGCAAAATACGACGCAGCATTACGGGTGTACATGTACATACCACGTAGATCCTTTGGGCGGTCAGGTACAGGGTAACCCCTGTATTAACGTTGCAACCATTTTGGTTACTGGCTATCCCTGCAATGTTAGTGGATATAGTGGAAGCCCGCACTTCTGAACAAATCAAAAGTCCGCGAAATGGCTGGCGATCAATATGGATATGGTACACGATTGCGCCTATACAGTTGGGCTGGCTCACAGGTACCTCTTTTTGTACTACTAGAGGCTATCCTAGTTGCAAATTCAAAACAGTGGCTGATTTTTATCTTGTAGTATTCGTTTATACGAAATAGGTGGAACCAGCATCTGTTATTATGATTCAGAAGTGTAAGATTCTTTTTGATCATGGTCCGGTCCTGGGAGTGTCAAAGGGTCGCGAGAAAGTATATACCGCATACAAAATCCCTTTACCCAATTAGCAGCCATCATCTATTTGCTCGGCTTTTCTCATATAGTACCAAGATTAATAAACGGAAGTATGCCGATCCAACAAAAGCACTACAAAGACTCGGAGGACTCGGAGGAGGCAGGCTTGATCCAGCCCGCTTCGCCGCCCCCTCCCAGTCCCAGCAGGTTCCGGAGGTTAGGGCCGACGTTCCTGCTGTCGCTGTCGAATGTCATTTCCCTGTCGGCGCTGCTTCTTCTCATCATCCGCCACGATCAGACTCCATGTGTTGCAAATAAACGTTCAAGCTGGACCGCACCGGAGAGTGAGTCTTTGAGTAGTTTGATTGTCTTGTTCCTGGAATTGAAACACCATCAGACTGTTTTTGCTGACTTTGTGCAGTTCCCGTCACCAAGGTCCTGGAGGCAGCAGACATTTACACGCGTCCGCCGGACGAAGATGAACTAAAGGCCTGGAGCCACATCATGCCGGGTAGACTATAAACTTGTTCCCATGGTGTGAAAGAATTTAAGCTGACATTTACAGTGGGTCGTGGGCTCGTAATGGTCAACAGCACTGGTCTTCCGGAGCAGCCGGGACTGGATATGACATTGCCCCGAGGCGCGTCGGGGTGGACGGGCGTGGCGCACCAGCTGCACTGTCTTGTAAGATACCCCTCCTCTTGCAGCATAAGGTTTCCGAGGACCAAGTTTTGCCAATGAGGAAACCTGAAAAAAAGTTAACAAAAGATAAAAAAAAACAGTACTCCACCAAACACGCGTTTTACGACCTCTACTATAACCGAACCGGCGACAAGACAACCCCGCTCTTTGGCGTCTCCTGGCAGCTTGAACATCTCAACCACTGCTGGGACTACGTGCGGCAGACGATAATGTGCAACCCCGACCTGACGGTCGAGTGGCGCGGCGCGATGGAGGGGACGGGATGGGGATATGAGCGGCAATGCAAGAAATGGGAGCCGATCTACGACTGGCTGGAGAAGCACCGCATCACCAACGATCGCGGAATTCTAGCTACTGGATACGAGAGGAAGCCGTTGGATGTTAGCGAAGTCCCCGGTGTTTGGACTAGTAAAGATCTCGAGGGCATTCACGTATAGATAGACTGGGAGGGGTGGCTGTAGCTCTTGAGCACCATGGTAAACTATGCATGCAGGAACTGATAGAAAGCGTAGAGATTGAATTTGCATATGGAAGAGCTTGATGTTTACAAGCAACTTGCTATGAAGGAAGAAAAAAAGGGGCACAGCCAGGTAAGCATGCCAGCGAGCCATAGTTAATTTACTTCATGAATTCGGCGAACCTCTCTCTGCTCCCCTGCACTGCCTCCAAGCTCTGATACAAACCCTCAATTTCCGCCGCGTTCTCTTCCTCCGCTCTGGTCCTCAGGACGAGGTACTTCCAGTTGAGTGGCAAAGCCCGGCCCTCGGGCAGAACCATGACCGTCTCCTGAGGAATCTGAATCTCCTTGACGACCTGCTTGTTCAGCGGCTGAATGAGCGTCTCCCAAAGTTGTTTGGCGAGATCGACCGTGTTCTTGCCCTTGACGGCATCTTCGGTCATCTCAAAGATGACAAACGGCGCAGGCCGCCCCGCGCCACCGACGAACACGTGCCGCACGTCGGGATGCCGCTGGATCGGCGACTCAAACTCCTCGGCGGAGAACGACACACCGCCAAAGAGCTTGACGGAGTCGTCGGCGCGGGAAAAGAACTCCCACCGGGTGGTCCCGTCGCAGTCGACGGGCCGCCACAGCTCCTTGGTGTCGATGGTGTCGACGCCGGTGTACATCCTCGTGTTCCAAAACGCACACATGTCGTCCCGGATCTCCCCCTCGGGCCGGTCGATAAACATGCGACAGACTTCCGCCTCCTGCGTCGCGGTCGTCGGCAGCTCGCACTTGTCGATGGGGACGAGCCGCACGTGCGCCTCGGGGATGAACTCGTACGTGTGCCAAAACTTTCTGTCCCGGGGATTGAACGAGAACCTGCCCCCTGTCTCGGTGGCGCCAATCACAGAACCCAGGCGGGTGTGCTGCACCAGCGCGTCGCCGACGGCCTTGTCGAGGCGCGCACCGAGGTAGGTGATGAACTCGAGAGCCTGAAGGGTTTCCTTGGTGGTCGGATCGTTGAAAAGCTCCACCACTGTGAAGGGCGTAGCAAGCAGACCCTCGACAAAGTTCATCTTGCACAGCTTGGCGAAGATGGTTGCCGGCAGACCCACCGTATCAGCAGGTGGGATGATGCAGCAGGTGTTTGCAAACACGCCAAAGGAGTTGGTCAGGATAAGCCCCGAATTCCATCGCATGGGACAGGCGAGTATCAGGCTCCGGCCAAACAGCTCGTCACTGCTCATGCTCCGCGGCCAATGCCGCTTGGCCAGGCGCGGGCTGGCGCAAGCTGCCGCCCAGAAGCCATTGCTCATGTATATGGGCTTGGGCGGGCCGGTGGTGCCGGATGTGTGGATCACAACCACCTCGTCGTGCTTGTTGGCCTCATAAGTCTTTGTGTAGGGGTAGGCCGGGGTGTCGTCCGCATCAAGCACCCACTCCATGGATGGAAATAGCTGCAGTCTGACGCCGGTTTCCTCCAGTGCAAGGGGGGTCTGCTCCGCCACCTCGTCTTCCGTATAAAGCCATGCTTTGCACTCTGTCTCGGCCAAGAGGCCGTGGAGCGCGCCTTTTGAGAGGCGGCCGTCAGGTGTCAGGAGCTGTCGGATGTTAGACTCAGATACTACCAATCTCATTTTGACCATGAGGCAAAAAGAATCGGAGGGGTGAAATAGAAAACACACACCTTCCGTCCGGTTTTATTCAACGCAGCAAAAATGTATGCATATCTGATATCGTTGGCGCCAAAGTACGCAATTGTGTCGTTATTGATCGACTTTCCCAGCGTCTCGTCTAGCCACCAAGCGATCTTGTTGATGCCGTCGTTGTACTGCTTCCATGTAATGGAGCGGTAACCGTTGGTCTCCCAGTTGGGGAGCGGCACACGCGCGAAGATATTGGAAGGTATGAGGCGTGACTTTTCCTCAATCTTGCGTACGAATAACTTTTCAGACGACATGACGATGAAGTGTGATGTGCAATTAGTTTGGATACAGGTGTAGTGGAAGAAGACTGAGCAGTAGAAAATGAACAGCATCGGGGCGGCCGGAATATGAACATGAATAAATACCTACCTACCTAGATAGGTACCTAGGCAGGTACCAGGTAGGTACCATATCTTCCGCCCCGCTTCCTTCCTCCCAGCCCCATTTTTGGAATCGTATAATTAACTTTGACTCAGCAAGCAATATATGCGTCAAATCCGTAGCCAGATCATTCAATGCACACAGCTTACCAAAAATATACATGATAACAAATATAGGTGGGAAAAAAAAGAGAGAGAGAGAGACATAAAAGAAAAAAAGGAAAAATAAACAAACAAAAACTAAGCCGAACACGACTGGGCAATAGAGTATAACTGACATCCCCGGGGCCGGGCCGTGAATACAAATATGTACGGCTTTTCCCGCTCCACTCCCTCCCTTTCCTCCCCGTTTTGAATTTTGTCAACCTATAAATCTAACTTCTTTAGCGACAGTTTCGTACACGACGAATCAAACTTCACAAAATCCATCCCTTTTCTTAAAATCAATAAATTTAAATTAAAAAAAAAACTCTAAACCAAACATGACATCGATGTCAGCAGCAAGCGCACCTGCGCACCCCCATCACTGGAGCGGCGGTATTAACAGTTACCTGTCGGCAAACGACATAGACTGCAAATCCGCAACGCCCATCACGGCTGGCACGTCCTGCTACCTATGGCGGCTCGACGGCTTCCTGTGCCCCTCGCATCCAGTGGAGTCGCCGGCCGTGCTCAAGTGCGCCGACTCGACGCCCAAGTTCAGCGACGACGCCGTCTCGCCCGCCCGGCTGGCGATCGAGATCCGCGCGCTCAACTCGCCCGTGGTGGCCGCCGCGACGAGGGCCGAGCCGTCGGTGCGCGTGCCCACCGTGCTGCGCGAGACGGCAAACGGCCTCGTCATGTCCTGGGCCGGCGACGTCAACCTGCTCGAGGCGTTTACCAAAGGCCTGCCGCTGGACTACGCCGACGTCGGTTCCCGCATCGGCAAGTGGTTGGGTAATCTCCAGACGGCAGGGATGAAGGCGGGCCCGAGCGGTTTTGACCTAGTCAACCCGGAGCTCGGCCGCTTTTACAACCCCGGCGGGTACTTGGATATGCTCGTCAAGTCTGCCATCCCCGATCCTGCCGAAAGCGCCGCGGTGCTGGCGTCGCTGCGCGCGACGCAGACGGCCCGGACGCTGACGGCGTGGGATTTTAGGCCAATGAACAACCTGCTATCCTCGGCGAGCGGCCCAAGGCCGGAAGTTTACATTGTTGATTGGGAACTGGCACAGTTTGGCGAGGCGGTGGGTGACGTGGCCATGTGGGCGGTCGAGGCCATGGTTTTAGAAGACAAGCACGGGAGCCACGGAATGCTGGAGGGATTTTTGAAGGCTTACAAGGCAAACTCGGCCGGGATCATCAATGAAGCGTTTGAAGCCAAGGCCGGGATGCTTACCGGAGTTATGTTGACCTATTTTATGCGCATCGCTCCTCGACTTTGGGGGAGTACCGAGGAGGAGGTTGCGCACTGGCGGCAGAGGGCAGTAGAGTTTTTACGGGCCGGCGCTAAGAGGGACATGAAGTTTTTGAAGTCGAGTGAGATTGGGACTCTGATGCGGTAGAGATTCTTTTTCCTTTTTTTGGTGTTGATCTACCATGGCCATCTTGGCTGGCTTAATGTGGAGGTGCTGAGACTCATGCGAGTTTGTAGACTTGATAGACTTGATTGTTTTGTTTACTTTGTCAGAGCAATATTTTCATTGAAACTACAAAAAAAAGCCTATATCCTGCTTTGATTTTACCACTACCGCTGAACAAAATAATATCTCTACCAAGCAAGGACCAAGTGAGGAACTGCACTCTTCGGAAAAGTTGAGTCTAGATTCCGCTGTCAACGGACCTACGCAGCAAAGCCCTCGTTCAGCCAACGGGGCTAGGACCAAGTACCGGCCGACATGTGCAAGAGCCATGGCGTGAATTGCAGATTGCTTCACCGAAGCCGGAGACAAACAACCGGTATCAAGAAGGGTCAAGAAATGCGGATCCCCCGCCCACATTGGTGACCAGCTCGAGGGGAAGGAGTCAAGAGAGAAAATCCCACAATAAATGCACTGACTAGCGAAATCCCGCATCTTCTTGGCCTTTCAGAGTTCGATAGGGGACGAGGCCCAATGTGACCAAGAGTAAAGGCCTGGTCGAGAAGCGTCGATTTGGATGGAGTTTCACTCTAGATTGAGTTTGACACAAACAGTCCTGCAAGTGAATGATTTTCCTGTGTCTGTAATGGGAAGGTAGTCAAGTTTTCCCCTCACGTACCCTAGGTTGTAGGACCCTATGATCGAGTCCCCTTGTCGTTTGTTTCCAATCACATTGGCACTTTTTCATTTGGATACTCGCTGTGATACAAAGTACTAGGTATGTAAACAAGGCAAAATCCTCGTCAGTACATTCGTTTAGTATATTGTTCTCCACGATGGTAGTAGAATACTACTACACTATTCAGACGGCACAAAAGTATGTGCTCCACAACCGCTAGGTAAGATAGGTAGGTACCTTAGTTTGTTTACAGCACAGGTACCAAGTGTAGCTGTGGATATTTACCACCTCTCAATGCTACGTGGTACATAGGTACGAATAAGCAAGCGCCGAGCGGCTATCCAGATCGAGAGGCGTGAGAATACGATATCGCGCCAATTAACTATGCGTATTAATCCCTGATTCAATCTATAGACGAGGATTGTCCTTGTTTTATTTGAACAAGTTGGAACTCCGGAATCCCGCCACAATGGAAACGAAAAAAGAAATAAGGGCAGTATTTTATGGTGCTCATGTATTTAGGTGCAGGCATGCTCGAGTACCTTTCCACTTCAGACCCACCAGTGAATTTATTCATTGGTTGATTTATAGAGCTAAAAGTAGCTGTACTATAGAATACTCCGGGGACGTGGGCCTTGTAGGCGTTGTTAATGTTGGTAACAGTTCGAGGAAAGAAAAAGACATTCGGTACTTGATGTTCCTCCGGACAATAAGCTTAGTGAAGGGCTAGTGTATGTACGCATAAAAAATCAGTATCAGGGGAGTGGTTGTCTTCCGCCTGGTCCCGTGGTATTTTAATTTTTCTATTGAATGGGTCTTACACACACCCTTCTAGGCTTTGACCGCAACCCCCTTTTTTACCCTTCCACTCCCCTCCAACCGGCGGATCCCGATAAGCCCTTGGAAGTTTGGGCACACGGGATCGCCATAAACAATACTACTATAATTGCCTACCTGTACAGTATCAATGTACAGTACTTGGGTGTCTGTCTTGTCAATCTGCAGGGTTCTGTCGTGTCATACACGCCCCGCAATACTTTTTTTTTCTTTTCACACTAGACTAATACGGTAATACCAGAATCGGTTCTGACACACACGCCCCCTTCCAAACCGGAGCTTATGTCATGACGGGTAGCGCCATGGAGATGCAGGACACGGGGATGCTTGAACTCTCTTTTTGTTGCGATATATTGCAGTACGCCGTCGGTAGATACAGGATTGGCTAGAGTCTTCCTGGACTGGGATGTGGAATCTTGAGCAATGTTTACGTCCCGGGATAATTAGTCGAGCCCGCTCGAGACCGGTCGGTATGTCGCCATCTTTGGACCGATGTGCCCGGCCCCCCGGTGATTTATAACCAAGATGAAAGCCGGTGCGGCATGCCTCAACTGAGCTCAGGACATCCTACTCCTCTTGTGGCGCAGGTGAAGTATCACCAGCCGAGTATTATTTCAGATATCCCTCACGCCACTTCTACCATCCATCCCGTACAAACACCGCACACCATACACATCACAATGACTCCAGAGCCCATAGCCATCATCGGTAGCGCATGCCGCTTCCCAGGTGATCTATCCACACCATCTGACCTCTGGAACTTCCTCAAGAGCCCACGAGACCTGCAGAAAGAAATACCCAAAGACCGCTTCAATGCCGACGCCTTCCACCATCCGGATGGCAGTCACCATGGGCGCACCAACGCACGGCATGGGTATTTTTTAAATAACATCAAGACGTTCGATGCGCAATTCTTCAACGTCCAGGCCGGTGAGGCCGAGAGTATGGACCCGCAGCAAAGGCAGTTGCTCGAAACCACGTACGACGCGCTTTCTGCGGCCGGTCAAACGTTGGGCGGGTTGAAGGGTTCAGATACCGCAGTTTACGTTGGTATTATGACCCATGATTTCGAGCTTACAAAGGTCGGGGACCTTGATGCCATTCCAACGTATTTGGCCACAGGCGCTGCAACAAGCATTGCTAGCAATCGTTTAAGTTATTTCTTTGACTGGCATGGACCTAGTGTAAGTTAAATCGTCCCTGTTTGCTGGTTGATGGTAGGGTTATTGTAATTGCGCTGACACCAACCCAGATGACCATCGATACGGCTTGCAGCTCTTCCCTAGTCGCAGTCCACCACGCTGTGCAGCAGCTGCGGTCCGGTACCAGCAGGGTTGCTGTTGCGGCGGGTGCGAATTTGATGTTGTCGCCATGTAAGAACTTGACAATAAGCCTTTTTGTTTTTGTGGTTTCTGGAAAGGGACAAACATCAGCTAACAGCGATTTAAGTAAACTTCATTACGGAAAGCAAACTGTCTATGCTTTCACCCACAGGACGGTCACGCATGTGGGATGCCGGAGCTGATGGATACGCACGAGGTGTATGTTATTCCTGCCGTCACAGCCTATCCCAGACGAACTTCAAAATGAAAATCAGACTAACAAAAAGACAGGAGGGAATTGCGTGTGTCGTCCTCAAAACCCTTTCCCAGGCTTTGGCAGACGGCGACACAATCGAGGCCCTGATCCGTGAGACGGGTGTCGGCCAGGACGGTCGTACCACCGGAATAACCATGCCGAGTAACGTGGCGCAGGCATCGCTCATTAGGGCAACCTATGCGCGTGCCGGTCTGGATTTGAACAAGCCCGAAGGTCGGCCGCAGTTCTTTGAGGCTCATGGTATGTATAGCCCTCCTCCCATCACTTGATGTCATCTGCTTTTATAAGTGCAAGTTTCCAGCTGCTTACCACGAATGAATAAACAGGAACCGGAACGCCAGCAGGTGACCCGCAAGAAGCAGAGGCCATTTCCAAGGCGTTTTTCTCCAACAGGGAGGATATGCAGGATCTGTACGTCGGTTCCATTAAAACGGTAATCGGACATACGGAGGGTACGGCCGGTATTGCCGGGCTGCTGAAATGCAGCCTTGCGGTGCAGAACGGTATCGTGCCGCCCAACATGCTTTTGGAGAACCTTAGTCCTCGGGTTGAACCCTTTACAAAGCACCTAAGGGTGCCGAAGGAGGCGACGGCGTGGCCGGCTGTCGAGGAGGGGCAGCCGAGGAGAGCGAGTGTTAACTCTTTTGGTAAGTCTTTGGCCTATTGTCTTTTTGTTTAAATGCGGCTGGACGGGCCACTAACAGGTTGAAAAAAACAAAAAAAAACAGGTTTTGGCGGGACAAACGCGCATGCCATCGTGGAAGAATACATACCGCCCAACACACTTACACCCACCACCACCAACAACACCACCTCGGCCAACGCCCTGCCGCTAGTATTCTCTGCTCGCACCAAACGGTCGCTAAAGGCCAACATGGAGAGCATCCTGGCTCTCGCCAAAAAAAGCCCTACACTCAACGTTACAGACCTAGCTTACACTCTGCTTCAAAAGCGCTCCGTGCTACCACTTCGCCATGCCGTTGCCGCAGCAGACCTCACCACCCTCATCCGCACCCTCGAGGCAGCCGCAAAGGAGGACATCGGGGTGGACCAGCCGCCAAGCAACACCACCCCACGCATCCTCGGTGTCTTCACTGGTCAGGGCGCTCAGTGGCCCGCCATGATGAAGGAACTGGTTGTGCGCATACCGTTCGCGGCCCGCATTATCGCCGAGCTGGACGTCAGCTTGCAGACGCTGCCTAAACAGTATCGCCCCAGCTGGACATTGATGGAGCAGCTGATGCGTGAGGGCGACGAGTCAAATGTACGGCTCGCGGCGTACTCCCAGCCGCTCTGCGCCGCCGTCCAAATCGTCTTGGTACAGCTGCTTGCAGCAGCCGGCATCAGCTTTGACGCTATTGTTGGTCACAGTTCGGGTGAAATAGGCTGTGCCTTTGCTGCAGGTTACATTTCTGCCACTCAGGCCATCCGCATTGCTTATCTGCGTGGGTTTACCAGCGTCCACGCAGCGAGCCCGTCTGGCCAGACGGGCGCCATGTTGGCAGCCGGCGTGTCTCTGGATGATGCAAAAGACTTGGTCGAATTGGAAGATTTCCAGGGCAAGGTATGCATCGCCGCATGCAACTCACCAGACAGCGTGACTTTGTCGGGTGACACGGACGCTTTGGAAATGGTTGTCGAAATCTTGCAAGATGAGGGCAAATTCGCCAGGTTATTGCGAGTGGACAAGGCCTACCACTCCCACCACATGCTCCCCTGTTCGGAGCCGTACATCGCCGCCTTGGAGGAATGCGGCTGCGCGAAGCCGGACGGTCAGGGCAACGGGGTGAAGTGGTACTCCTCCGTACATGAGGGCAAGACCATGGCGGCGGAGGATGTTACAGCGCGATACTGGTCCGACAATCTGGTGTCGCCGGTGCTTTTCCGCCACGCGTTGGAGCAAGCCGGGCTTGAGAACACGTCCTTTAGCGCGGCCATCGAGGTCGGTCCGCACCCGACGCTCAAAGCACCTGCGACCAACACCCTCACGGCGGTCGGGGTGGAGGACATCCCCTACACCGGATGCTTGCAGCGAGGCGGGGACGACATTCTCGCGCTGGGCGAGTGTCTCAGCTACCTGTGGGAACGGTTCGGCGCGCAGGGTACCGTCGACGCTGAAAAGTTCGTCAAGGAGGTGCATGGCGCCAAACCCGTGGACCTTTCCAAGCGTCTCCCGATTTACAGCTGGGACCACTCGAGAATATACTGGACCGAATCTCGAGCCACGCAGGCGGCTTTGCATGCACCTCGGCCACACCTGATCCTGGGAACGCTATTGCCTAACAGCACGGCCACCAGGTTGCAATGGCGCAACTTTATCCGACCCCGGGACCACGAATGGATGCAGGGGCACGAATTGCAGAATCAAGCCGTCTTCCCTGCTGCAGGTTACGTGATCTTGGCCATGGAGGGTGCGTTGCATATCGCTGGCGACAAATCCGTTGGGTTAGTTGAGATGTTGGATTTGACCATCGAGAAAGCCGTTACATTTGATGACGCCGACGACATGGCCGAGTTGACCTTGACTGCCAATATCACGTCGACGACTGCGGAACAAATCGAAATAGATTTCGGTATCGCATCTTGCCTATCCCGCGAAACGAGTCTATCCCTCTCCGCCCAGGGCAAAATCGTTGTCACCCTTTCGGATCCCGTTTCCCTCCCCGCCCCGGGTCCGTCGCCGCCGCATGCCAACCCCGTCGATATCAAACTCTTTTACAAAGAGCTGGATTCCGTCGGCTACAGCTACAGCGGCAACTACCGTTGTATATACAGCATGGCGCGCAGTACGGCTCGGGCTGCAGGCCACATGGCCCACCCACGCCTGGCTGATGGCGCACATCCCATGGTTTTGCATCCCGCCAACTTGGATCTGGCGTTCCAGACCGTCATGGCTGCTTATTCATCGCCCGGTGACAAACGTCTGCGCTCGATTTACGTTCCCGTAAAAGTGGGTAGAATCGCTCTGGTGCCCAAGGTTTGTGCGGATACTCTGGACGGGCTCGAGGGCGTGCGGTACAACGCTTTCAACACCTATGATGGAGGCGACTATCTGTCTGGCGACATCGAGGTCTTCGACAAGGACAGCGGTGCCGTCCTGTACACGGTCGAAAACATGCACCTCAAGCCGCTGGCGCAGCCTTCTGACGCTGAAGAGCACCGGCCGTTCACCAAGACGGTCTGGGGCCCGTTGGATGCGGATAAGATCCTCGACATTGAAAGGCTTTGGGCCACCGACCAGGACAAGCACGTCATCCCGATTATCGAGCGCTGCGTGTATTACTTTGTGCGCCAGTTTTTGAGCGAATGCACAGAGGAAGACCGCAAAAACGCCAGCCTGGGCAACCAGCGGTATATCGCCTGGCACGAACACGTGCTCAAGATCGCGCGCCAAGGCAAGCATTTGTTCTACAAGCCAGAGTGGGAGGAAGACACCGAAGAAATCATTGACAAGCTGCTGGAAGAGTAAGTTGATTTAAAATGAAACTCGTTTCTACACAGTTGACAGGCTAACACGTACGACAGGAACTGGTACCACCCACACTTGCGATTGGCCAAACTGGTCAGCGAAAATAGCTTGTCGACGATCCGTGAAAACAAGAACCCTTTTATCTGGATGGATGAAAACGGGCTCTTGACCGAATTTTACACAAGCTATTTGACCAGTGGTCCGACTTGGGAATATGGTCAGCATTTGATAGAGCAAATTGCACACCGTTTCCAGAATATGGACATTCTCGAAATTGGTATGACTGCTTCACCCAACCCCCCAGATCCATTCACATCCCCTTGGATAAGACATTAGAACTAATACCTACATATTTTAGGCGGTGGAACTGGATCTGCTACCAAGTCCATCTTGGCCATCCCGGAACTCGGTTTCAACAGTTACACTTTTACCGATATTTCGGCTGCCTTTTTCGAAAAGGCCAAGGAGAAATTTGCTCCTTTCCTCGACCGTATGGACTTCCGCAAGTTGGATATCACAAAGCCACCGGCTGAGCAGGGCTTCAAGACGCACGCGTATGACTTAATCGTCGCCTCATCCGTTTTGCATGCCACACCCAGCTTGGCCGAAACCATGGCCAACGCGCGTACGCTGCTTAAGCCCGGCGGGCACGTGGTCATCTGCGAGGCAACCAACAAGGACCACATGCGCGTTGGATACCTGTTCGGGTCTTTTGCAGACTGGTGGGCTGGCTACGATGAAGGCCGGACGTTGGACCCCTTTGCTACCCGGGAAGAATGGGATGCCATCTTCAAAAAGACGGGTTTCAGCGGTATCGACAGCATCACCACCGACCGCGAAACCCACCTCTTCCCCAATACTCTCCTCAGCACGCATGCCATTACGCCCGAGCAGCTGCGCCTCGATGCGCCGCTTTCGGCGCCCGTCAAGCCGGAGCAACCACAACTGGTCGTGGTTGGTGGTGGAGAAAAGTCGGCCCCGATCCTCGCTCAGATCCGCGAGCTGCTGCCGCACCGCACACCCGTCGTCGTTCCCAGCCTCGTCGACCTGCCGGAATTGCAATCCAAGGCGACCTACGTGGTCCTGTCCGAGGTCGACTCCCCCGTCTTTGAGGGCTTGAGCGACGCCAAGCTTGCCGGTCTCAAGAAGCTCTTCTTCAGCTCTTCCGCCGCGGTCCTGTGGCTGACCGAGGACGCGTGGGTTTCGAACCCCGTCCAGGCCATGGGCATCGGCACGCTTCGGACGGTGCGTCTCGAGAACCCAGATGTGCCTTTCCAGTCTCTCGATGTGGACAAGTTGGCCGAGCTGGATTGCAAGTTCCTCGTCGAGCAGGTTCTCCGGCTTGAAGAGGGCCTTCCTGAAAACTCGACGTGGACGCTGGAGCCCGAGATCTGCGTCGTCAATGGTCGGCCGTACATCCCGCGTATCAAGCAGGACATGGAGAGAAATAACCGTATGAACTCGACGCGCCGGCCAATCTTCAAGGAAGTCGACGTTGCCGCCGTCCCTGTCGTGCTGCGGGACAGGGAGCTGGTTACGGCCACGACGTCCTCCCCGCTTGGAGTGCCCCTGGACACAGCCAAGGTGACGGTGCAGGTTCACCACTCCACTGCCAAAGCAGTTCGGGTGTGTGGCCTGGGATACCTCCACGTCGCCACTGGTACGACGGCCGAGGGTGCCGTGCTCGCTCTGTCGGAGTCCAACGCGTCCGTCGTCACCGTGCCCGCCAAGCAGACGTTCCCCATCAAGGACACGTCCGCCGCGACCTTGTCGTCGGTAGTGGCGGCGCTCGTTGCACAGAGCATCGTCGAGACGCCGCAGGGCTCGTCCGTGCTGGTCTACTCAGCGCCGGGATTCTGCGTCGACGCCATCAGGCAGGTCGCCGAGGCCAGGGGCGTATGCGTGCACTTCGCCGGCACTGATTCCTCCGTCTCTGGGGGCATCGTCCTCCACCCGCAGGACACGACCCGCGCGCTGAAGCAGAAGCTTCCGGCTAGTATCGCCTCGCTATACGACCTGTCTGCCGATGCATCCGCCAACGCCCTCGGGCAGCGCCTCGTCAAGATCACCGGGTGCGCGGCCCGGGACGCTGACTATGTCGCTCGTGACAGTGCCAGCACCGTCGTCTTCACCGAATCTCTGGAGGCGGCTCAGCTGCAGCTTGTTGCGGAATGCATCAGCAAGGCACCCCCCGTTGTCTCGTGCACCACAACCGGTCCCGCCGACGTCGTGAACCGGGCCCTCGACACAGTCATAGACTGGCAGGCCACGCCCAAGCTTCCGGCACGGGTCAGCCCTGTGGATAACGGCAAGTTGTTTGTTGACAACAAGACTTACCTGCTGGTTGGTCTCTCGCAGTCCATGGGTCGCAGCATCGCGAGCTGGATCATTAGACACGGCGGGCGTCACGTCGTTTTGTCCAGCCGAAACCCCGAAGCCCCTGAGGCTGAATGGTTGAGTGACATGACACGGTTGGGCGGACAGATTTCCGTTCTTGCTATGTAAAGTTCCCCTTTCCCCTTGTTCTCCCAACGAGCTTGCACCTGTTGGACATCGGCTAACCAAAGTTTCAACTTAACAGGGATGCATCAAGCGCCGAGTCTGTGGATGCAGGCTTGGCCAAGTTGAAAAACGACTTTGGACTGCCGCTTGTCGGTGGTATCGCGTACGGACCACTGGTGCTCAGAGATGCTCTGCTCAACAACATGGACTTGGACACCATGGAAATTGTACTCAAATCCAAGGTTCCCGGTGCCAAGATCTTCCATGACCGATTCAACGACCCGAAGACAAACCCCCTTGACTTTTTTGTCATGTTTTCCAGTGCTGCTTTGTTTGGTGGAAACCCAGGGCAGGCCAATTATACTGCAGCAAACGCGTACTTGCAGTCGCTTGGACAACTCAGGCGAAGCAAGGGTCTTGCTGTAAGTCTGCGGGTTTTTTTTTTTCTTCTTCCCTCTCCTTTCCTCCTCTTCTTTGCACCAATGCTCTCGTTTAAGCGACAAAACTAACGTCTAAACACAAGGCCTCTACAATCCATATCGGTGCCGTCATGGGTATCGGTTATTTGACTCGCAACGCACGAGAGGCAGAGTTTCAAGAAAAGTCCGACGTTGATACCCTCGGTGAAGCCGAATTCCTGAGCCTGTTCGCAGAGGCCGTGGTTTCCGGCCGTAAAGTCGATGGCGTCGACGGCATCTCCGCCAAATCAGTTGTCGACATGTCCGAAATCGAGATTGGTAGCGGTATTCCTGCCTTTGAATCCCGTCACAAGGAGACCATCAAGTTCTACCACGACCCACGGTTCGGTAACCTTAAGACGCCAGAACAGAGAGGCGATAGTGCGGATTCTGGTGGCAACAGGCTGAGCGTGAAAGAACTGCTCGCTGCCGCGACGAACATGGAGGAGGTCCAGGCTATTATTAGCGGTAAGTCCCCTTGCTTTCTTACTGAAACTTCATATATCGCCATTTGGATTGGAGCTGACATTCGCCGTGTACCCAGAAACCCTGTCCGAGAAAATGCGCGGCGTGCTTCACATTCCGGCCGAGGAGAGCGTCAACGCATCTGCGCCATTGCTTGATCAGGGCATAGATTCGCTGGGTGCAATCACCGTAGCTTCTTGGTATGTAAAACCCGTGTTTCCCAACCGCTATCCGACCCTCTTATTCGGCATAAAATTAACAACAATAAAACCATAGGTTCTCCAAGCAACTGCTGGTCGAAATCCCAATCTTGCGTGTCTTGTCAGGTGCTTCCATCGAAGAACTGGCAGCCGAGGGCGCGTCCCGCCTGTCGCCCGCCGCCATCCCTCTCGTTGCAGATGCCCAGGGTCCCGCGACGCCGTCCGAAGACACCTCCTCATCAGAGGACGAGCGGTCGGGAGCTGTGACCCCGCTGACTCCCATGGTCCAGTCGGACAAGGCCGAGAAGATTCTCGACGGAGTGACTCGCCGGGCGCCCATGTCGCTTATGCAGGAATACAGCTACAAGCGGCAGCTCGCTCTGGCCGATGTTACGATTTCTCACAACACCATCGGCGTCGTCATGGAAGGCACCCTGGATACGGCCAAACTTTCCGAGGCCGTAGCCACTGCCATCCAGAGGCATGAGATTTTCCGCACGGCGCTTAGAACCATCGATGGCGATGTGAACCCCCTGCTGCACGTCCTCGCCACACCTAGTTGGGGCCTGCGTACCGAGACTGTGGCATCTCGCTCCGAGGCAGAAGCCGCACTTGCCGCTTTGCAAAACGAACCATATGACTTGACGGCCGGTGAGACTTTTAAGATTGCCTTATTTACCTGGTCGCCGACATCGCATTTGTTGGTTTTCGCCTACCACCGTTTGGCAGGCGATGGTTCCACAACCGAGAACTTGGTCGCGGAGTTGGCTCAGCTTTATTCGGGTGCTGCGCTGTCTCCCGCGCCGCAATACACTGATTTTGCGATCAAACAACGCAAATCGCTTGTTTCGGGCGGTATGAATGCCGACGTCGCTTACTGGACTGGGTTGTATACCCCGGTCCCTGCGCCGCTGGCGCTGCTTCCATTGCCCGGTGTCAAGGACGTCCGCTCCCCGGTCGCCTGGGACCAATACACGGCCATTACCCGGCTGTCGCCCGTCATGGCATACCGAATTAAGGAGCGCACCAAGAAGCTGCGCACTACACCCATGAACTTTTACCTGGCCGCCTACACCACCTTGCTCTCCGAGCTCAGCGGCCAGGACGCCGTGTCGATCGGCCTGGCCGATACCAACCGTTCGTCGGTGGCGGACTTGTCGACCATGGGCTACTTTGCCAACCTGCTCCCGCTGCGCCTGGCCCCAGCCGCGGCGTTCAGCGGCACCGTCGAGGCCACCAAGGAGTCCGTCCGGCTGGCCATGGCGCACTCGGTCGTCCCGCACGACCTGCTGACCTCCAAGCTCGGGCTGGCCGTGCCGCCCGCCGAGATGACCTGCGCACCCCTGTTCCAGGCCGTGTTTGATTACCGCCAGGGCGCGGCCGAGTCTGGCGTCATCGGCGGTGCTAGCATCACCGAGGTTATCGCCAGTCGGGAGAGGACGCCGTATGACGTCGTTTTGGAGATGAGTGACGACCCGACCAAGGAGCCGCTGATTACTGTCAAGTTGCAAAAGTCCATTTACCAGGAGGGAGATGCCGAGGTGTTTATGGAGCGGTACGTTGAGGCTCTGAAGGCGTTCAGTAACGGGGACGTTCGCGTTTAGTTTAGTTCATGAGTCTGGGTTTATGTATTTCTTTGGGCATTAATTAGTCCATGGGTAGCTCTTGTTGTATTGAATTTGAGAACCATCTCGTTTGGCAATCTTGTTGTCGTGCTCCAACATTCTTAATGATATATCCCGCCTTTTTCATTAAGAGGGCATACAGTACGAGACGAAGGACTATTGACCAGAATGGTAGGTGTAAACCCGATCCCACTGAATCTCTTGCCAATTAGTTATTAACCCTCACTGGTTTGACTAGGAGAGAGTGGACGGAGTCCCTTATATTCCAGTTTGTATGATCGTCTGCTTGTTCACTG
Source organism: Pyricularia sp. CBS 133598 (assembly GCA_004337975.1). NCBI lineage: Eukaryota > Fungi > Ascomycota > Sordariomycetes > Magnaporthales > Pyriculariaceae > Pyricularia > Pyricularia sp. CBS 133598. Next base: position 3,620,706 of record CM014983.1, read on the forward strand.
CAACCCGAACGCCTATGAAGCAAGTTGCGAGATCTCGCTCAACCCTAGACTCTTCCCTCGTTAGCCGCCGAAGGCCCCGCGGCAGCCCTCTCCTCCTCCACGCGCGTCTCATCAGCTTGCGCGATCTTGTCGACTCCGCTGGTCACACGGGCCTGTACCTCTTTGCCTTCAAACATAAACGACAGCTCCTCCAGCGTGCGGCCGTGCGTCTCCGGGAACAGGAAGTAGACCGTCGCGATCTCGACCAGAATCCAGACGCAATAAATGATATAATAGCGCCAGCGGAGGCTATCTAGCGCTATGCTATTTACGAAGGTGTTGAAAAAATTTGCGAATCTCACAAATGCTTGCTCCACGGCAATTCCCTTGGCGCGCTGGGCGTACGGGAATATCTCAACCATATATGTGTACGTCAACGCGTTCCAGCCTATGTTATAAAAGGGCGAGTAGACAAAGATAAAGACCAGCACTGGGATGGCGGCCGCTGGGTCCTGGGTAATGTCAAAGCGCGCAGAGGCCACCGTCCAGGCCGTGTAGACGCAAGCTGTCCCGATGGTGCAGATGAGGAACATCCGACGGCGCGGGAAACGAGGGGCTATGAGAGCGATGGGAACAGCGTTGATGAAACCCCAGCAAGTGTTGCCCAGGATGAACTTTTGGATCGTATCGTTGTCTGTTATACCCACCAAGTTGAGGATTTTCTTCATGTAAAAGCTTAGAAGGCCGTTCCCGGACCACTGAGTGAAGACGCCAACAATGGCAGCCAGCAGGAACCGTCGGCGCATCGGGGCGTCGCGGATGACATCGGCCCAGACGAACTTGGACGCCGTCTCCTTCTCGAGCGCGATGGTGGACTGAATCTGCGCAAACTCGAGGCGCGCAAACTCCTCCCCGTCCTCGCCCTCGGTGTGGTATTTTTGCAGGATGGCGTAGGCCTCGTCGGCGCGGTCGACCGATATGAGCCAACGTGGCGACTCGGGACAGAACGGCATGAAGACGATCTGGCACATAGAGGGCACCAGCTGCAACAGCGATGGAAGCCGCCAGGCCCACGTTGTGTTCATTTTGAAAGTTCCATATGTCGTTCCCGCGGCGATAATCGCACCGATAAACCATGACGCGTTGAAGAGTCTAACAGATCCACCAAGGTTAACTTAACAGACGCTAGGGGTAGACGAAAAACGTCTGTGAATGTTGGGAGAAGGCATACGAAGTCATGATAGGCCTCTCCTTGGCATAGCTCAACTCTCCTAGCATTGAGGATGCGTTGACGATTGCAAAAGGGATACCGAATCCCAGGACCCAACGCGAGGCCAGAAACATGTCATGATTAACAGCGCCGGTCTGGAGTCCTGCGCCCAAGCACATGACAAGCGAAGCAGATACGATGGTCCAGCGGCGACCAAGCCATTGCGAAATAGATGGGATAAACGGCACGGCCATGATGGCGCCTAGCGAGTACATGGCGTTGAGAAGCCCGAGACGTGCGGCCGTAGGGTTATCAAAGTCTATTTGTAAAGCAAGGTCAGTTACCAAAAGTGAGATAATAGCCGATCGCCTGAAGTCTCGAACTGAGAGTGAACTTACACTCGACCCATGATGGTACGGCCTGAAGACTGTTCATCATGGAGGAGTCGAAACCTGAAGTCCATTCCACTCCAAGGCCAGTGGGGACGAGAATGAGGTACAAGAACCTCAAGTTCGGCTTTTTGTACCATGGCTTGGTATCTGCCTGAGCAATCTTGCTGAGGCGATCATCGTCGGAGAACTCTTCTTTCTTGCCGATGATACCCATGGCCGCTGAGATGTCTTGAAATGCTGTATTCAAATGTGGACCGGGTTTGCGACGAATTTTCCAAAGGAACTGCCACCAGGCTTGCGATGCCTGGGTTCGCCTTGCGCGCCTGGTGCAGACCGGGCGTCTTTAAGTAGGCAGGCAGCCATGCTGCTACAGTCATGCTCAGACCCAACGTTCCATCGAGTAATGCAACAAAAGGTCAGTTGTACAGGCTGGGGACTCTCTGCAAGGTCCCACGTTTTTTTTCTAGGCAAGTAACGTTGAAATATCTGCATGGTCCTCCCGTTGATCAAAGTTGTCAAAATGCAACGAATCGTACAGCATCGCGAGGGGAAGGTCAAACTGACTGGGGCGCCAAATGCGGGGAAGACACCACTTACTGCACTTCCCTGACTTGGACCCAATATAACCAAAATGAATGGTCCTTCCCCAGGGTGCTTTCCGCAGGCTTAAATAGCGGGGTCGGAGCCCTCCAAGACAGAAATTGGGCGGTTGTAATGAGCTCTGTTGGCGGAAATAACACTGATCCCAATTCTTGGGTCGGGGATGTCGGCCTCCCAGCCTCCGACCCGGCGGGGTCCGAAAGAGGAAACTACCCCAATTCTGTGCTTCTGATGCTACGTACTTTGGACCAAGCTGTAAATTTCGGTCTAGGAGAGGTAGCTTCCTCCTAGTGTCAACTCCCGCAAAAGGACAGGATGGACCTTGAGGTTCTGTGATCTAAAGAAGCTGAACTTTGTTTCATACAGCGCGGCCAGACCAGAGCAGACCAGTTGCTTGAATTATGGCGTAGTACGGATCAAATCGCCCAACGACGTGACACCAAAACATACATAGCTGCATAGAATCCTGCGTAACCGTCTTCAAAGAGGTTCTGCTCGTAGACAGTGAACACTGTTTTCGAACCGATGAATTGAGCTCATATAGTAGGAAGCATCTTTTAATGCGAGACTCCTGGGCCATTTGCAAAATTCATATCCCGCCAAGAGTTGTGTTGGTAGCTCGGAAGGAGATGAAGCGAGTCCAAGAGATTGATGTGCGAAGGAATGTGGAGCTTGAAAGACGAAATAATCCAAGCAAGTTGATACCTGCGTGTTAGATTTTAACTCTAGACTAGTGGTGGAATAAGCATGGTCTACCAAGATCGCAGTTTACTAATCTCCGCCGATTTATCTTGGCAGGTGAGCATCCTATATCACATTGTAGTTCTGATGGGTCCTGGCCGAATTCTTTTGCTACACCATTGCATGACAGTCTATGGATGCTATGCTAATTCTTGGTCAAAACATTGTTCCCGGTAACCTCTGCGAAAACAGCACTGAATACTGAAGCGGCTCGATCCAAAGTAGACGTCAGGTATGATCGCTTTATAGAGCTCATTACTGAGTGTCCGCGAAATGGGGAGCAAGATAGTCACTCTTGCCCAGGGGTACACCCTTTGCTCGCAAGATGCAGTAGGCAGTCTGATTCAATGTGTTAGTTATTCAAGCGTTACCTTCCGACCGGGCCCAGATAGTATCTGAACTCACTTGAACGTGGAAAAAGAAGTTGGGCATGGCGTATCTAAGCAGATAATCCTTGGCTGGGAGGTTCCTGGAGCCCATTTTGCCCATGTGACTAGATATGAGGCGAGATATTAGCATCGACAGCGCTGCATTAGTCCATATTTTCTCATCCTCTACTTACAGCTCGACGACCGTCTCCTCCTTGCCCTGGAAAACCTTGGCATCCGCAGAAGCAAGCAGGTCAAGCGTCTTCTGGATGCGGGCCTTGAGCTGCTCCACGGTGGTCTCGTTGTCCTCCCAGGCCTCGATCTCAACGCCAGTCACGCGCCAAAGGAACTTCTTGACCGTGTTGGTCACTACCTGGATCTGGAAAGAGAGGGGAAGCATGCTGTCGGTGAGCTTCTCGCTGACGTAGCTGTCGACGCTGACGCCTTCCGAGGCAGCATGCTCTTCTGCCTTGGCCAGGATGGCTTTCAAGGACTCGACACCCCGGGTGAAGACGGGGACGGAAGCGTCGTACAAGCTGATGCCGGACATTTTGTAAATGGGTTGTTACAGGCTGAGGAATCAAGACCCTGTGGTGCTGGTGTGATCCTGTGACTTGGGGAGGTTTGGTGTGAAGTGTTGAGGAAGATGAAGAATGGCACAGTGCAGGGTATCTTTGGATTTGTAGTTGCGAAGCCGGAGGATTTGTGGCTACCTTATGATACGGCGGATTGTTTCTCAAGTAGTTACAACTAGAAATAACGAGTCAGGGTTAACTGCGGCTCTACCCTTTAAACACTGCGGGGGTTACGGCTTTATATCACAACACGGCATGTCCCTCCTGTCTCGGCGGCACCAATCTACTGTGTGGCATTTCTTCTTTCCCCGAACTCTGATCAATAATCTCCTTTTGGTTACAAATTCAACAACGGTGAAGGGAAGATCAACAGGGCCGCGAGGCACATGAGCGGGGCCCCAAACGGCAGGCTGACAAATTCATAGAGATAATTCAAAGGACCGTGCAGGACTTTGTCTCTTATGAAAATGACAACTATTAGATTGCACAACATGTAACATGCGTTTATTACTGTAAGATGCACCATGCTTGGCTGGTCTCACCGATATTCTGCACACACAGCGGTCAAACTCTAGAAACTTCTGTGTTCACTTCATATCTAGCTGTTTCTTTTTGTCCAAATACCTCCCAAATATATGGTCTACTGCCAGGTAATTGCCAACATTAAGATAAGCTGAACAATCTTGTCTAGCTGAAACTTCGAATCCGATTAAGCGACCTGGTAATCTACCAGCCTTGACGTTGGAATTGCAAATTCAGCAAAACTCCAATAGATCAAAGCTCCGGGGATGTATTTGAGCTGTTAGCGGGGTAGCTTCCCGATTTGTGCTCCAAAGGAGGAATTGGCTGCTCAGGCCACGGAACATAAATACACCGTACTTGGGCAGTAATAAAGTTTGCAGCCTCATACATGCAGTATGACGAGAGTAAGCTCTGTAATCAGAGTGTGTAATCATGCATGTCTGCTTGTGATATTATGATGGGCGCTTCGACAAAGGATCACCAGGGTGGTCAACCGGTTCTACGATTTTCCCTGAAGAGATCAAGATGGCGGGGTCGTCGCTGCTCTCAGAGTGGGACCAATTAAACACATTCACGTGATTGCAGGCTTCCGACGCGTCAAACTCGCGACGCCAACGCGCATTCGCGGCGTGGCACTTTTTTCGCAGCAGCTACTGACATCACGATTTCTTTATCTGTTTGTGCCATCCCCAAAGACAGCCAGCCTACCTAGCCGTTCAACCCTTTCCGCTTTATTGTCATCAGGTTCTCGTAGCTGATTCTGTCAAGGGCATATCTTGCAATTATTCTCGTCAGCCATTTATCTGCGATTGTACGGTAGCTCCCCTCAAGATGGGTATTAAGCAGCTTTTTACCATCATCAAGGAGAATGCTCCGGCTGCGATCAAAACCGGAGAAATCAAGAACCAATTTGGTCGCAAAGTCGCAATTGTACGTATTTGTTTTTCACACCAACCTCGCACTTACACTCTGAATTATCTATTGACAAATCTTTGCAGGATGCGTACGCTTAACATTCCTTCCTGAAAACGCACTACTCTGGCGATGATGATACTGACGCGACGAATTTCCCCACTCCAGCTCCATGAGCATCTACTCATTTCTCATCGCAGTCCGGTCCAATGGTGAAATGCTCACAAACGAAGACGGCCAAACAACATCCCACCTTATGGGCATGTTCTACCGGACATTACGAATGGTCGACAATGGCATCAAGCCTCTCTATGTGTTTGATGGCGCCCCGCCAAAGCTCAAGTCCGGCGAGCTTGCTCGTCGATACCAGAGAAAACAGGAGGCGCTTGAGGGTCTGGAGGAGGCTAAGGAGACCGGTACAGCCGAGGACATCGAGAAGTTCTCACGGAGGACGGTCCGGGTTACGAGAGAGCATAACGAGGAGTGCCGGCAGCTCCTGAAGCTTATGGGAATCCCCTACATCATCGCACCGACCGAGGCTGAGGCCCAGTGTGCTGTTCTTGCACGAGCTGGCAAAGTCTTCGCCGCAGCTAGTGAAGATATGGACACCTTGTGTTTCGACTCCCCAATTCTCCTTCGCCATCTCACCTTCTCCGAGGCGCGCAAGGAACCCATTCAAGAGATTCATGTCGACAAAGTTCTCGAGGGTCTTGACATGGACAGGAAGCAGGTAAGATGCATTTCTGGCAAGGTGGACTTTCTCAAGAGCGACCCGCTAACCCTTGCATCAACAAGTTTGTTGATCTCTGCATCCTCCTTGGCTGCGATTACCTCGACCCCATCCCTAAAGTTGGACCTAGCACTGCACTCAAGCTCATTCGCGAGCATGGCTCACTCGAAGTCATTGTGGAGAAGATGAAGAAGGGCGAGTTGAAATACACAGTGCCAGAAGACTGGCCATTCGAAGATGCACGGGATTTGTTCTTCAACCCTGCTGTCCACCCCGCCGACCACCCGGATTGCAATTTTAAGTGGGAGAAACCAGACGTCGAGGGTTTGGTCAAGTATCTGGTCACAGAGAAGGGATTCTCCGAGGATCGCGTTAGGCCCGGTGCATTGAGATTGGAAAAGGCCCTCGGCACCTCTCAACAACAACGCCTCGAGGGTTTTTTCAAGCCAGTCGCAAAAACTGCAGAGGAGCAGAAGGCACACAAACGCAAGCTCGAGGTGAAGGCTGAAGAAGCAAAGAAAAAGCTCAAGGCCGAAAAGAAGGAGAAGGCAAAGGCCAAAGCTAGACCTCGTGGTACTGCTTGATCTGTGTAGCCCCGCAATCTCTTTCGAGTCTCGGATCGGACGGAATCAGTGCAAGGTGAGGTTGGGGTATGAGAAGCACTTGCATTTTTTGTCGCTCTTGTTTTTTTTTTTTTTGGTCGGTGCACAAAAAGACTGGAGTTTGGCGTTGTGGAAATTGAGGAAATGTTACGGGTTTTGTTACCACCTCGCTACCGCTGCGATGGACTTTGGTATGTCTATGTCGGTTTATGAAGTAAATTCCTTTTTCCTTTTAGTTTCACTTGTATCTTTGTATTGTTTGATCTCAAATGACGCCGAGACTGTTGCAAATGTCCATCAGAATCAAATTGATAATGCGTATCGCGTAAAATAGCAAGTTCCCATCCCACGCATCAATCATCTGTATCCACCCTGGTCCGTACCTCGGCAGACCCACGCACAAGCAGTTATTTAGCAATGTGAGCGGTTCAATTGGTCCGCTGCAAGCCAGACCACTGTGACATCAGATGGGAACGCGTTCGCCTTGGCTGAATCGGCAGTTTGGATCACATGCCAATCGCATTCGCAAACAGGCCCGAGTTGGAGCCGCAGCATTCCCATGCCCATGCCAACGCCATGCCATGCCCATAGTTGCATCTGCGATGCATGAAGCATTTATTGACAGTACCCCATCCAGGAACGCCCAAAAAAGCGGGCGGGACGTCTACAGTGCTTGCACTTCGTACGGTAAAAAAAAAGAAAAGTGTCCGCCTGACCTTTTGGCAAGCTCCGTGAGCTGACGGATGAGATTTGACAAGCCTGGACAATTGGCCGAAACTGGACCATGCCCCGGATTCATCCCCAGCTTTGCGCCATTGTGTAGCTTGCCACCCTGCCTGGGTAGTACCACGTAGCGTAGCTGGTGGGCCAATTTACCCCACAGCCGAGTCTGAATCGAGTCAAGTGGTCATCAAGGAGTTCAAGCGTGTCGCGTAGTAGCTAGCGCTCTAGGTATGTACGGTACGGTACAGTAAGTATTATTGCCTTGCCTTGCTTTACCTTAATCAGCAGGTAAGCTAAGTGGTCCCAGTCCAGTTGGTCTCACATGCAAATTGTATCAATGCCGACCAGAGCCGCCGACTAGATTTAAATGCCAGCAGAGCGCTGGTGGGAGGCAATTGCTGACTAGAACTTATTTTCTCCCCATTCTTCAGTGGCTGTCTACCCGTCGTCATACCAAACCAAAAGTCCACCGCCATCTAAAGTCGACGGTCATTTGTGATTTTTTAAAAGACCAACCATCCCTGCACAACGTAGATAGGCCCTTCGGCCTGCCTTTACACAATGTCCAAGGTTTTCACCACGAGCGACGTCGCGTCGCACAACAAGCCCAACGACTTGTACATCATCGTTGACGGCGACGTTTACGACCTGACCAAGTTCCAGGATGACCATCCCGGCGGCAAGAAGATCCTCACCCGCGTGGCAGGAAAGGATGCCTCCAAGGCGTTCTGGAAGTACCACAACGAGGGCATCCTCAAGAAGTACCAATCCAAGCTGCAGGTCGGCTCATTAGACACAAAGAAGGCCGCCGCACCAGCCCCCGCGCCTGCTGCGGTCGTCAAGAAGGAGCCCGCCAAGCCCATCGTCAAGAAGAACAACGAGGAGTCCGAGGCCCTGGACCCCTTTGGAGAGATGATTCCTTTCGGCGACCCAGGCTGGTACCAGAGCGTGAGTTGTCCCTGACTGATTGTTGCTTTTTGGCTGAGAAGCTTAGTTGCTGACATGAAAGCTTCTTGCGCCGCGAATAGTACCACTCCCCCTACTTCAACGAGTCGCATGCCGCTCTTAGAGCCGAGGTTCGCGAGTGGGTCCAGACAGCGATCGAGCCCAACGTCACCGAGTGGGACGAGAAGAAGATGTGCCCTCCCGAGATCTACAAGGAGATGGGTCGCCGTGGCTACCTGGCCGGTCTTCTGGGCACCAAGTACCAGAGCAAATATGTCGACAACCCTATCAAGTGCGTGGCCGAGCAGGATTGGGACTTGTTCCACGAGATGCTCATCACGGACGAGCTCTCGCGCGCAGGCTCCGGTGGTTTCGTCTGGAACGTCATTGGAGGTTTCGGAATCGGCTGCCCGCCGCTCCTCAAGTTCGGCAAGAAGGCCCTGGTCGACAGGATCATGCCGGGCATCCTCAACGGCGACAAGCGCATCTGCCTGGCCATCACCGAGCCCGACGCAGGTAGTGACGTCGCCAACCTCACCTGCGAGGCCAAGCTGAGCGAGGACGGCAAGCACTACATCGTCAACGGCGAGAAGAAGTGGATCACCAACGGCATATGGTGCGACTACTTCACGACTGCCGTCCGTACCGGCGGTCCCGGCATGGGCGGCGTCAGTCTGCTGCTCATCGAGCGCGACTTTGGCGGCGTGACGACGCGTCGCATGGACTGCCAGGGCGTGTGGTCCAGCGGCACGACCTACGTCACGTTTGAGGACGTCAAGGTCCCCGTGGAGAACCTTCTCGGCAAGGAGAACAAGGGTTTCCCCTGCATCATGACCAACTTCAACCACGAGCGCATCGGCATCATCATCCAGTGCGTGCGCTTTTCGCGCGTCTGCTTTGAGGAGTCGGTCAAGTACGCCAACAAGCGCCGCACCTTTGGCAAGAGGCTGATAGAGCACCCCGTTATCCGGTACAAGCTGGCGCACATGGCGCGCCAGATCGAGGCCACGTACAACTGGCTTGAGAACGTCGTCTACCAGTGCGAGAAGATGGACGACACCCAGGCCATGATGCTCCTGGGCGGTCCCATCGCCGGCCTCAAGGCCCAGGCCACGGTGACGTTCGAGTTCTGCGCCCGCGAGGCCAGCCAGATCTTTGGTGGTCTGAGCTACTCGCGCGGTGGCCAGGGCGCAAAGGTCGAGAGGCTATACCGCGACGTCAGGGCGTACGCTATCCCCGGAGGCAGCGAGGAGATTATGCTCGACCTCAGCATACGGCAGAGTATGCGTGTGGCCAAGATGATGGGTATGAAGCTGTAAACCTTTTATTTTTTTTCAATTGTCTCATTTCTTTTTATCTGTATGAATTATCTATGAACACATTTTTGGATGGGTTTCCTATGTAACTCGAAGGATATTCGAGACTGGAGTTTTTAGCACTGGCTAGCCAGGCCGGTTAGGGAGAATGAAAACAAAACATTCCAAGTAAACAGAGACCTCGTAATCTTGTTAATCTTGTGTGTTTCTCTGTGTTTGATTTGTGTTGGTTGAAGGCATCATAGATGTAAAAGAATATCGTCGATCATCGAATGTCCTCTTTCCATCCCTTTGGACCGGATGCCAGATCGCAGGGCATTGACGGCGGTCTAACAAGTCGGCTTTGGTCGGGAATGGAAGGGTTGCGGCGAGCCATGGGAATTGGGGGATTTTTTCCTCCAACTCGACAATCGCAAGTTTACTCTCCCTTGACCCGCAAAAGCGAAAAGGGGTTGATGCTGCCTGCGTTCCAGCAATGGCATGCCATGAGATCCGGCATCACAACAAAGACAAATGCCAGTGGCCTCCGGCAGAACTCATCACAAGAGAGACTTTTTCAGAGTTTGCGAATGACAACGTGTAAAGCAGAGTATTCCTGAAGCTCGCCACCTGGTGCATAGATGTTATTGCTTCTCACCACCTTTTTTTGCTTTTGTATGCAAAAAATAGCCGTTGGATACGACATGCTTTACAATTAGAAAGATGTGGCTGATCGGGGCAAAAACACTAGCTGCTTCTCGGAGAAAAAAGCTACGTGCTTCTTTTTCCGAGGTGCTTCTCGTGTTCCGGACTGGAGAAGAGTCAACATGCTTGTAAATGCGTACAGTAATCCTATCAAACAGAGGCTGGCCTGTCCATACAACCCTGTGTGATGGCTGGCAGGCCCTCTAGTTTTCTTTTGCGTGTCGCTCCGGAATCTGCAGAAATAACGTTGCGCGTCTAGAATTCCAAGCCCCCCTCTCGGGTCCAGAAATGCACAGCTGTGCTTCGCTGTCACATCGACCGTTGCCCGGTGTGCTTTTTGACGAATGCCAATGTCTCATGAGCCGCAGCCGAGTAGCGTTGGATCTTGAGTGAGGGTGGAATTCGAGGCTCGTCTAGGCTGGCTGATGATATCCCACGCATCTTTTTGTGCAAGCCACTTACTGATCTCGAGATGGGCCCGGAGAAAGATAAAAGAAGGCTAAGCCAACCAGTTGCCGTGAGGACCCTATTGCTTTCTCTCGTGCTTCTGATCATCCATATCAAGTCGAAACCCACCGAACTTTGTCACTCTTTTTGCAGCTACTTCTGCTTTTCGATCTCTTCGGCTCGCTCTTTTCTCGGTATCTCTATAATTTGCCGACGCTCACTCAGTTTACGACGTTATTGCATGACTGCGTAAAGAACCACACACTGTCCTTCACCATGCTTCCCACCAAGAAGCAAGCCCTCGCCGGCGTTGCCGTGCTGACAAGCGGTGCACTTGCCCAAGTCGCCGGCGAAGACTGGGCTCACATTCCTCTGGGATGTATCGCTGCCGACTTCTCGGGGCTGCCTCCTCCCGTGACATTTGTCAACAACAACGAAGTCGTCTGCTCGACCTACTGTTACGAGAACAACTTTGGAACTGCTGCTTCCCAGGGAACGTAAGTCGGAAGTCCTCATGTACCCCCGGTCTGTTTCCTTCTGTCAAGTGCTGACTTTGTCCTTCTCCTCAGCCAATGCTACTGTGGTCCCACCGACTTGGACGGCGAGTTCCGTGAGAACCAGGAAGAGTGCGACATCATCTGCCCTGGGGCTCAGTCGGACTTGCCAGACGAGGCATGCGGTGGAACCCAAGCCAGCCCATCTGTCTACAACTTCTACGCCATTTTCAACCTCAACGACTCGTTCCCCACGGAGCCCCCGGTGACCGAGAGCAGCACCACCGCCGAGGCTACTCCTTCTGCCCCCGTCACAACCACAGAGTCTGACATCATGCCGACTCCCCCTGTTGTGACCTCTACGGGTGTCGCCCCTGACACAGTTTCGACCACGGCTCCCGGCACGGTCTCGACTGCTCCCCCGAGCACGAGCACGTCAATGAGCATGTCGGACGACGAGGGCGTGCTCCCTGGCGGCGGCACCGAGTCCAGCACCGCCACCGGTACGCTGACCAGCACTACCTCTGCCGGCGGCGACGACGCGGCCGCAGTCGTGACCGAGACTGCCACCTCGACCTGGACGACCACGGCCTGCACCAACGGCCTCTGCGGCGGCTTCGCATCCCCGACAGGCGTGCTCCCCGCAGGCTGGAAGATTTTCATCGAGATCACCATCGTGCCCCTGGTGGAGCCATGCGCCGACGGCCGCATGACGACGACCATGGCGCCATCGACGTCGACGCGCTACTACGACCCAGCCATGAGCACCACCACCATCATCATCGAGGACAGCGTTACGCGCACCATCCTCGTGCCCGTCACCCGCGTCACCGCCTCGCCTTGGAGCCCCGGCAGGACCAACGGCACGGATGACATTCCCGTCCAGGCGAACGGCGCCGCGGGGTTGTCGGCTTCATGGGATGCGCTGCTGCGGGGGTTGGTTTCGCTGGGGGTTGTGGTTGTCGGTGCTGCTATTATGTGGTAATTTCGGGGGTGAGGAGTTGTTCTCTTTTTTTTCGAAGTTCTCTTTCGCCTTTATTGGTTGTTTGTCAGGTTTGGGGGTGTCGTCTTTTTTTTCTACTTTTTTTTCGTCTCAAAAATGTCTTGTACGGCGTTCGTATTTTTCTTTGCTTCACTTTTTTTTCAGGCGCACAAACGCGCTTGTCAATTGCCAAAGCCCTGAAGCAGTTTGTCATTGGTCCAGGCCCGGTTGGACCATTTCCACTGTTGGTTTAGTATAGGATCAATTTTGTTGCTATTCTTGTCTTTCGACTCACCCGGTAAAGAAATATGTGATGTGATTTGATTGATACCAAAGCTGATATTGATCCCTGTTGACCTGAGTCATATTTGAGAATGCTGTGTATCTCGTATGTTTGTTATATGACTGCTTCACCGCAACTTCGAGGCTGGTATCCGCCGATGTCATGGACTTGGGTTGTCGCCAATCTGCCTTCACCTTGATGTTGTTGTTCCTTGACTTTCCTGTATATATCTCTTCTGACCGTGGGCTGATTCCTTTCTTTATTCTTTTTGTTTTGTTTTTCCCATTCAAGCTTGTATGCGACCATGCAGACATGACTGCCGCTAGAGGTCCAAAAGCGGAGCGCCAAACCCAACTCTCATCGGCGAGACTAGTGCTGCGCGGAGCCAGGCCTGAAGATGCAGCACACCTGCATGTTGCATTCAATCGTGCGGACGTTATGAAGTATTGGTATGGTCTTTTTTTCAATCCGCAAAAATACGCCAAGATGTCTTTTTCCACAGAAGAAAGGTTGTAAATTTTGGAAAACGAGACGGATAGGATTTACAATATTAAACACTTACGAAATAGGTCAACACTTCCACATGCAAGCATCGCAGAAACAGAAAAGTGGGTAAATGGAATGATGGCGGCGCCGTGCAACGGCGTTACAGACTTCATCATCTGCCTGAAAACGGCCACCCAAGACGGCCGCCCGACCTTGCAGCCGATCGGCAAGGCTGGAGTCTGGCGAGACCAGGAGATCGGTTTCATGATTGCACGGCAATTCTGGGGACAAGGTCTGGCGACAGAAGCTGTGTCGCTCGTGCTCGACCACTTATTTTTTGGTGGCAACGAAGGAAGGAGTTTGATTGGAGATTCTATCGTAGCCGACGTCGATCCGAGGAACGAGGCTTCGTTGAGGGTCCTGGGCAAGTTGGGGTTTGTGGTGTACGATACCAAGGAGAAGACGTTTGAGATTGGCGGCGAGTGGGTGGATAGCACTTATTTGCGATTGGGTAGAAAAACGTGGCAGGAGCTTCGGGAGCATTGCTGACTGCATAAGACTGCCCGGTTTTCCACATGAGCTGGGCTGGAAAACGCTCTTGTGGAATTTACGGCAGGTACCTACATACGTTACCTACCTACCTTACCTAGGTACATTAAGAAAGCTGCACCAGCACATAAACAGCGACCAAAAGACCGGATATCTTCTAGTCTAGACAGACATCTGGCTTTTCTGAGATCTTATTGCTGTTGCGACAAAAGTATCATCAACCAAACTGGCGTTTTACAAGTCAAAATGTCCAGAATCTACACATACAAAGCGATTGACCTTGCAACGGACGCCATTCGACTTTTCCGTCTTTTCCCCGCTTCAGATGAAGAAGCAAATACCGAGTTGATTCGATGCGAGATATTCGAAACATTTCTTCACGAGGTTGAAGGTGTACCGTACGAGGCCCTGTCTTACACGTGGGGAGATGCAACAGACCAACATGAGATTGAGCTCAACGGCAAGGGTCACCTCGTTACCTCGAACCTCTACCAGGCACTGAGAGATTTGAGGCTCGAAAATGAGGATAGAGTTCTCTGGGTGGATGCGATCTGCATAAACCAACAGGATGTTCGTGAACGTGGACATCAAGTCGGACAGATGACTCTCACCTACCAGAACGCCGAAAGGGTGCTCATATGGCTAGGCCCGGGATCAGCTCAGACAGATGCAATCCTGACTTGGATGAATGCTTTAGATCAAAGAGTCGTCATCAGGCGTGACTACAGGAGAAACTCCACCGAGGCCTGGCGAGCAGAGCTGGTTGGCCTTGTCGAGGACCTCAACGACAGTGATTGCATCTTTTACCATCCGAAACTCTCGCCCGAGTTGACTGCCATGATTCCACTACTCTATGAAGCACCGTGGTTCAGGAGGATCTGGATCCTCCAAGAGGCTGCCAACGCCAGATTTGCTCTTGTCATGTACGGCCGCCAATCAGTCCCATCACGTACCTTTTCCGTGATGCCAATGCTCATGGGGTTCGACATCGCCAAGGGCAAGCAGACTGTGCTGGAAATAATGCCGGGGCCCTTGCGCGCAAGCTCCTGGTGGAAGGAGCGGCATGACCTGGAGCTGCTGATTGCAAAGTTCGCCGGCCACTGCGAGGCCGGTGACGAGCGAGATAAAATCTATGCACTGCTCGGCATGGCGTCTGATTCTGCGACGCCAAACATTATTGTTCCTGACTACGAGATATCTTTACAAGTTGTGATCCAGCGAACACTTGTTTATCTACTATCTATACGCGGTATAAACGTGGATTGCGATGTTGTGCCGTCATGGAAACTGGATGATCTGGTTGATTCTTTGCCGTCGCTTTGCTCCCAACTGTTTGGCTTTGCGATGAAGAATGCAGCAGAGCCAGTAGATGAACTGGGCTTTGCTATCGAGGATGCAACAGAAACAGTGGATGATAGGTATCGATTGGAAACCTTGGCTGTGGCTGTGCTGCCACAAATCACGGCCAGCAGTCTACTTGAGGGCCCCTGGCACTCGCCACCAATGCCAGCGCTCTGCTTCCTAGCGAGGAATGGCTTGCTTGAGCGATTGTTAGAGGCCATCTTGCTACGGAATGATCTTGACATGGACGCTGCCGAGGGGGATGCATCACCAATTATCCTCGCTGCGCAATCCTTGAACTGGAAAATGGTATACGGGCTGCTGCGCAATGATAGGGTCAACATCTGGACCACTTGCATTGGGTGGCCAAATTCTGTCATTGGCTATGCGGCATTAGAAGGTCGGATTGATGTAATGCATTTGTTCGTGAAGTCTCCACGAATGCTTGCGGCGGCTTCGTTCCGGCTCCACGTCAAAACTGCTTTCGAGCTCCTACGACAATACTGCATCAGACACGCAGCAGATTACGTGAAGCCAAACCGTTTGTTTTACAAGCCCCGGTGGCAAGATGGACTGAGATGCAATTTGGTCAGCGATTTCCTCGAGAGCCTTTGGGGGCTGGGAGAGGAGCTTGACTTTGACGACAAATCTACCAACACCCCTTGGCTAATGTGGCTGTCCGCAGCACTGGGCGATACTGCCGCTATAAAATGGCTCGTATCGCGGGGTGTGAATGCGGACATCCGACAGCCGTACAAAAGCCGGACTAGTCTCGGCGATCTGGCCCCTACGCCTCTATGGATAGCTGCCTGCTGCGGACAAAAAGATGCTGTGCAGTTGCTTGTAGATATGGGCGCTGATATCAGGGCTTCTTCAGATAGATGTTTCATCACGCCACTTACCATAGCTTTGGGAAACTGCCATGAGGAAGTCGCACTTTATCTACTAGAGAATGGAGCCCCATTTCAAGGCATCAGTGGTGTTGACATTTCACCATTGTGGATCGCAGCAACAGAGGGACAGATAGAGATTTTGAGAAGGCTTCTAGACCTTGGGGCCACTGAGATGGCGCCTCCTCCTGCCTGGAAATCTTCCCGGCCGGTTCTCCCAGCCCACATCTCCAATCCCAGCTTGCTCACAGCCGTGGCAAGCAGCGGCAATTTAAAAGCTCTCAAGACCCTCCTTGAACATGAGACCTACATGGAGGATTTGGAAAAGCCACTATTCGGAAATATCGACCTTGCGCTCTTGGCATTAGTCCAGACGGGCACTGGAGAAGGGCTAAAGTGTGCTGAGCTGATTCTGGACCGAAAGGCAGACCTCCTGGGCTCAGCCGGCTCCGACAGTTTGTTTACCGCGCTGGGCGTATACTTTCATAGCCGCACCATGCAGGTCAAATTCTCAAAGCAACTGTCCGAGCTCAGACCTCACATGGCTGGGAAGGAAGGCCTTGTTCGCGATCTCGTCAGGCGAGCCGAGGAACTTGCGGGAATGCAGCTGTTATCGGAAGACATGGAGCGTTTCCTGGGAGTATTTTGAGGGTCCATTCAAGTATGTATTAATATGACGACGTAACATGCCTTTAATGCCTTGGGAACACCATCCCTAGATGCACACTAGGGACGTATCATTCAGTACCACGGCTTGGTTAGTGCCACCTGAAAATGAAATCTATCACTATTGACATGAAATAAAAAGAAATAAAACGTCAGCTTCTATATTTTGCAAGAGCAATCCTTATTTGGGGATGAACTAATTTAGAACTAGTTCTAAATAAAATTCAGACTGCCATTTGCCATACCACAAACGGTGGCCCTGGTTTATCCGCAAATCAGAGTTGACGTTTGTGTAGTAGCTAGGTTAGAAGAAGAAATGAATTCAAAAAGACTACCAGTCGGAAACCTAGGCTGCCATGGCATCGATAGAATAGGAGCCCAGGAGTTTGATGGGGCTTCCACTCCTAGATGCTCTGGCAGATTCAACATGTTTGTAATAGCAATAAAACTTGTAAATTATTCGATTGGCTTCGATAGGAAATTTCTTTCCTAGGTACATTTGTAGAACTTCAGGTTAGAATGGTATCTAAAAGTGAATATTCCTGGAGTGTATTCGGACGCATTCGACTCACAGTTGTCAGGGGTCACCCCCGACTGGCTATCAGCCTATCACTAATGCCTCAGTTGTCGGACGACGGAACTCGGAAAGTTGGCAATTTCCGTACTCCACTGCAACTGCGGTCCTCCATATCCGGATACTAATATCAATATCGTGCCGGAAACGCCAGCGTTGAAAGCCGCAAGCTAACCTAGTAACTGGCAAACCTCACCTAGACCGGAAGCAGCCGCACGCGCACAGTCACCAACCATTGATCGTCGTTAGGTTGAGGATGGACTATGGGGGCATTCCAAGGCGGGGAGTATGTTTGCATGCAGCAAATACTTTGTCAACCGGTGTGCATGGTACCCAGAGATTTCTTGAGGATCGTCCTTGCCCGTTTGATGCATATATCTCCAGTCTTTGAGAGGTTACTGGTTATATAAATACCGAGATAAGGTGGTGGTTGCCAAAACTTCCAAGCCCTAACTAGACATGAATTTGGGCTGGTTGAGCCATCTTGAGATTAGTTGAGCTGAGTTGCTGGCTCAACGATTCGGGTAAAGAGAATAAGCAAGAGGTTTTCATTCATGCACTTTGGCCGAATCTTCTCGAACAAAGTCCAACCTAGGATTTTTTGCATTCCCTCTAGCTATAAACACGAATCTAAACTCAAAATGCTAGCCTAGTACGTGGAATTTGTAAATGCCAACCGGCCGCCGTCTACCACCAGGATAAGTCCATCGCAGTAGGAACCAGCGCGGCTAGCAAGGTACAATATGGTTCCTCCCATTTCCTCATCGCCGCCGAACTTCCTAGCAGGGATGAAGGTAGGTAGGTCAGGGCTCTCCGTCTCGGGATTCCTTGACCCAATGAGGACTGATGCCAACTCTGAGGGGAACACTGCACAGGTGTTGACATCAATATTAGCGCTATCCGGCAAAGGAATCTATAAAGATGCAGCGGATAGAAAAGAAATACTTACATCCTGGAGCAAGTCCATTGACGCGAATTCCATACGTCGCCAACATCGTCGCGGCAACCTTGGTCAACTGCAGGAGCGCAGCCTTGCTACCGCCATACGAAAGCGGCGACCTGATGGACTTGAGATAACCAGCAACGCTGGCATTGAAAACCACCTGACTCTGGATCGACGGCGCCGTGCCACCGGGCGTCAGCGGTGCACCGTACGTGCCCTTCTCGACGGCCGACTTGTTGCCGGCGTCGAGCAGCTCCAGGAAGCCCAGCATGGTAAAGTAGGCGCCGGTGACGTTGATGTGGAAGGTCTGAGTGACCTCGTTCATGTCGACGTCGTCAAACAGCGTCTGCCTGAGCTCCGAGATGGTCTTTGTCGGGTCGTAGCGGTTCGGCGGCCCAAAGGCGCCAGAGTTGGCCACCACGAGGTTGACGTAGCCGACCTCGGACGTCACGACGTCGACGGCACCCTGGATGGACTGCTTGGAGGTGACGTCGCACTGCACGGGGACGACGACGCCCTTGGCGCCGGACCCGCACTCGTCGACCGCCTTTTCGAGCACGTCCATGCGTCGGCCGAGGATGTAGACCTTTTTGGCGCCGTTGTTGACCAGCGCCTTGGTCATCATGAGGCCGATGCCGGTGCCACCTCCGGTTATGACGGCGACGATGCCGTCGACCCTGAAAAGGGTTGCTGCAGCTGTTGCGGCCAAGGATGCGTCGCCCATGATTTCTCAGCTTTTTTGTTCTTCTTCTCGTTATTCTTCTGGTTTTGACGTGATGCGATTGACAAGTTTGATGGGATGAATTGAGTAACGGGACTAAAGACTAAAGGCCATATGACATTAACAGACTTGAATTTCTTCAGCTGAATTAGGGTGGGAAGATGCTTTTATTTGTTTTCTCCCACGACAACGAAAGCTACCACTTGTGCATGTACACCGCAGCTTCCTTTCAGTTGCGCGGAGTTTGGGGAACTCCGCGCCGGCGTGGCGAGGGTCATCTCGTGCATATGGCAATACACTGATCCGGCTCACACCGACAGTTTCGATGATCTACAGAAGCAACTAAAATCCGACCCCGCGAAGTCGCGCAGTTATTAGATCGCTGTCGACATAACCCCGAGTTGACGCTAACGGTCAGGATTACCGTCGTTGGGATGAACTGGTTGGGTAAAAACCCTAACAACCTTTACTTATCTGTGTCGACCTCATTACGTGCTTTGCGCGTACGGCCCATGCATTTGGCATGTTCTAGATTGCAAGGTACAACGAATATGCACCTCGAGATAAATAATCCAAAATTCTTCATGTAAAACAATGGAGCATTTCAATTATAGATTGCCGGTTTTGGATTCTATGCATCAAATAACGGAGACATGACTACAAAGTCCGATTGCGATTGAAATCATCAAGGCGTATGGCATTCGATCGACCAGTGCTGGTGTACCTGTTTCTCTCTAGAACTAAATAACAAATGTGAAGCGAACTCTGTATATACCTCAAACAAGAAACCAGTCTTTACTCCTCTTTATGTTCCACACAGGTCTAGCTCAACGGCTTCAGTTCATTTTTTGAACGGTACCGTCCGGGGAAACAAGACTACCGTCGGGTAGGAATGTGAATCCAGCAATGACCACATTGCCGCCGGGGTTGGTGGCGCTGGGCGCGGCTCCGGCTCCGGCACCTACAGCGGCACCGGTACCCTCACCTCCCTTGGCACCCTCACCTGCTTTGGCACCCTCACCTCCCTTGGCACCCTCACCTCCCTTGGCACCCTCACCTGCTTTGGCACCCTCACCTCCCTTGGCACCCTCACCTCCCTTGGCACCCTCACCTGCTTTGGCACCCTCACCTCCCTTGGCACCCTCACCTGCTTGGGCACCCTCACCTGCCTTGGCACCCTCCTTTTTGGCGTCACCACCAGCCTTCTTGCCGCCCTCCGCTCCGGCTCCCTCCTTCTTGCCACCCTCAGCTCCGGCACCCGCTCCCATTCCAGCGCCCTCCTTCATACCAGCGCCCTCCTTAGCAGCTCCCTCCTTTTTGGCGGCTTCCGCTCCGGCACCGGCACCGGCACCGGCTTTGGCAGCATCACCACCCTTGGCAGCATTGTTCTTCTTCCCTACGCCAGTAAGCAAGGAGATCAAGTCTTTGAGGCCCTGGAGGCCGCCGCCGCCCTTCTTCTTTCCATTTTCGGCAGGTGGAGCAGCAGCGCCGGCTCCAGCTCCGGCTCCAGCTCCAGCTCCAGCTCCAGCTCCGGCTTCCTTGCCACCTTCCTTAGCACCTTCCTTTGCGGGAGCGGCGGCTCCGGCTCCGGCTCCGGCTTTCTTACCACCTTCCTTAGCACCTTCCTTTGCGGGAGCGGCGGCTCCGGCTTCAGCACCAGCACCAGCGGCGGGAGCGGCAGCCTTCTTTCCCTTATTTTTGGCACCTTCCTTGGCACCTTCCTTAGCACCTTCTTTTGCGGGAGCGGCAGCGCCGGCACCAGCTTCGGCACCAGCACCAACGGCGGGAGTGGCAGCTTCTTTGCCACCTTCCTTGCCACCTTCCTTGCCACCTTCCTTGGCAGCCTCCTTACCACCTTCTTTGGCACCTTCCTTTGCAGGAGCGGCGGCACCGGCACCAGCTTCGGCACCAGCACCAACGGCGGGAGCGGCAGCTTCTTTTCCACCCTCCTTTGCAGGCTCGGTGGCCACCTTCTCAGCCTCTGCGGGAGTAGCAGCGGCGCCTTCACCGTTCTTCTTGCCTTGCTTCTTCTCGGCGGGAGCACCAATGTTGATGCCACTCTTACCGCCGACCGACACGCTGCCGTCGGATCCTTTGGTGATGCCAAGGGCTCCGCCCGAGTTGCTGGCGCCGGTCTTGGGGTCGATGCTGATGCCCAAGTTGCCCTTGAACTTTTCTTCTCCCTCCTTCACGGCCTTGTTGCCTTCTGCCGCGGCTACCCGACTGCCGTCAACGCTAATGTCGGCTCGGCTGAACTTTTCCTCCTTCACAACCCTGCCGCCATCCTTGCCACCCTCTGTAACGGTGATGGAGGCTCGACTGGCAAGGCCACCCTGCAAGATTGGTCAGTACGTGAAGCTGTTGGGATGACAGGACCATAGTCCGGGGTTTTTAAGTTCACATACACTGTAACCTCCGACACTGGGCTGGAACCCTGGTAGTGCTGCCGCTACGCCGGAAACAAGCACAAGGGATAATGAGGTTATGGAGAGATGCATGATGTGAGATGCCGATGGCGAAGATCACTCGATCGACGAGTGATACCGAACTATGTAAGTTCAAAAAAGAAAAAGAAAAAGAAAAGAAAAAGAAAAAAAAGGAAACCGGTCCCTGGAATAGAAAGAAAAAGAAATTTGAAAAAAAGGCACAAGAAAAAACAAGGCCCAGATGAGTACACTGGAAGGACTCTGAGTGAAAAAAAGAGTTCTTGGCCAAGGGAGGATGGAAAGGGTTCATGATATATATATGCAGTTTTGGGAACTTAACAATTTCTAAATCTGGACTTTGACACTGTCATCCCAAGTTTTCTCTCCATACGGGATCACAGAGCCTAGACCAGGGGCCTCCCTCAGTGACAACGACATTGCAAAGTCTAGCAATGACATTCTGACATGCGACTGGGAAAATTTGCCTGTCGCTTGAAGACGCATCAAAACAAGGACTGCATGATCCTCACATGGAAAACATCTGCGAGCTTGGCAGTCAGGAAACAAGCAAAGATCCACCACGGGATACGCAGATCCAAAGAGGAAAGAAAGCTCGGCGACGGTCTAGGTCTGCAAGGGTTACAACGGTGACGAGCCGGGGACATGGTTGAAAGAAGCTTGTTGACACCACTGAAAAGGAGGACAGGGCGACTGTACCCCAAGTCTTGGCGTTGCTCCAGGCTCAAACGGGGTTCAAACCGGACTGTCAGATGCATTGAATGGCGAGTGGATGCCAAACTGCCCAAGTCAGGGGCCCAATGGATTTGATGCGGTGGGTGAATGGCACGCTGTCGGCGATTCGTTAAAGGTTGTTTCGACAAGGACCTTTGTTTAGACATGACCAAAGTTTTCGCTCAAAAAGGCCAAGAAAGGTAATTGAGAGGCACGCCACCAGACAAGCATTCCCAAGACTCTCGGCATTCTAGTTCTAATCTTGGGACCCAGAAGCTTGATCAATGATTGCCAAGTTTTTTGTTACTGCAGATTTTGTGTCGAACGTTGGTATTTCTGGCAAAGCTGATCTCACCTGTCATGTCAATAATTTGTTTTTATGGCAATCTGACGTTTGTTCTGGGACGCCGGTGAAGAGCAGCAGGCTAGTGAAACTTTGGCGATCGAAGCGAAAATAACCTGTGTGATCATAGGTATCCTCGGGTGTCCATAGGTGTCCATAGGTGTCCTAGGTGCTATGTTGGGTTTTGCCCAAGGAAAGTTTAGGCGGAGCGTAGGTGTATCCACCAGTATTTCGCACCTAGGCTTGCTAAGCAATTGCCCCCCACCTAGATCACATGACCAGCAGGCGCGGCCGACCTGTCACAATTGCTGGAATGCGATGACAGGCAGCCCGCCATACTGTAGAAGCAACAATCAATCAATCCAATCAATCAATGCCCATGGAGAAACCCGCACAAACCGTTCCTTACCCCTGATCCACTCATCGTTAGCCGAACAATCACCCGTGATTCTACCGCACAACACCCGACAATTCGCCTGTCTTGCTTATCTTTGCCTACCCCAGATTCAGATTGCAGCAGCCCTCTGGTCGCGCTCAATGCGGCGCGCAATCAGAGTCGGACATTCGGAAACAAGACCCGCGCCAGCGATTTAGCGCGCGACGGCTCGCATCGGTTCCGCCCGTCGCTCGGGGCTCGCCCTCCCCGAGCATGTCCTCGAGCTACGCGCCGCCCTCCAACGATGGCGGCGTTGTGAATTTGCCCAGTGGCGGCAGGAGTGCCGAGGCCGACTCCTCAACGTCACAGCCGCAGCAACGACTGCAACAGCAATTGCCTGGAGTTTCACCGCTCCATGCCATTGCCACCAGTGCGACGCAGCATCAACAACAGTACCAAAGCCACCAACGTCGAGCATCGCAATCCGAGGTCCACTCCAATCACCGCCAGACTGCGCAATCCCAGGGTCTCCCCTCCCCCGTGACGCCCAAATATGAATCCTCGGCGCAATCGACTGTGGCTTCGGCGCAACATACCCTTCAAATCCTTCAAGCTGCTACCGTATCTTCAACCACCGCCGCCGGGCCCACTCCGTTGCCAGCTATACAGGACACTGGTATTTCACAACAGCCTCGGGAGCAGCACCACTACCCGACGCTAGCCCCGATACCACATGGATTTGACCAACAGCAGCATCCCCCATACCCCACCGCGAGCCCCGACGGCCAGCCTGCACCAGGTTACGATGGTTTGCCATACTCGCCGACAGCGCCATCGCCCGGTAGTGCCGCTGGCCCTTCGCCTCCGGCCGGGTCCACAATGCCTACAAAGCAGACGCGCTTGCGTCGGGCGTGCGATATGTGCAGCGCGCGCAAGGTCAAGGTGAGTCGCTTTGGATTATTCCCGTAGATCGCTGAGCCTGGTAGAATTCCACCTTCCTAACCGTTGCTTTACGCCTTTGTCATAGTGCGATGAAGCCGGCCCCCCGTGTAAGCCGTGTAGCTCGTTGAACGTCGAATGTACCTACAGACGTGAGATGAAACGTCGCGGACCACCCAACAAACATGCGGAAGCGGCCAGGGCAAAACGTGCTCGTCTTGAGCCCAATCCTCCAGGCTGGAACAACTCGCCCGAGACGCCCTCTGTTGCTGCTCTGGCTAGCGCGAGTCCCGAGGTGTCGCAAAACATCGCTCCTGGTCTTGGTACAGGGACCCAGCCGGTTAACCAGGCACAAATGCTTGATGCAGAGTCCATCGCTCCGTGGCCAATGCTGGAGTTGCTCATTGATGACTACTATACCTATATTCATCCCTTAATACCCTTCCCTCACGAGCCTACGTTCCGCCGTTCGTTCGAGAACAGAGAGGACAAAACAAATCCAGTCTTCCTGGGCCTGCTCGCAAGCATGATAGGGTGCCTTGTCGCCTCGTTCCCACGGGCTGCACGACTGCATCTCAAATCTCAACGTGGTGCCGACCTTTTCCCTCGCGCAATCGTCATGATAGATCATTGTCGCGACGTTGCACTAAGGGCTCGGGGGCATAAATTCGCAATAAAGGATACATACACCATCGAGGATGCTGCCACAAGTTACTTGCTTGCAATTGCCAGTGGTTACACTATGCAGTGGAAAGGCTGTCGCCGTTTCATGTCCGAAACATTGTCGATAGTGCGAGAGCTAGGGTTCCATCTTGCGAGGCGCAACCCTCCAGTTGTGTCCGCAGATGATTATGAGATGGCGCAAACGAGCCCAATCAACCATATACAAGATCAGATGGGCAAGCGGATTTTTTGGGTTATTATGGTGGGCGTCAGGTCCATGGTTCAGCTGGGAGCTTCAAATAGGGAAATACCTTTTCCTCCTCCAACGACTGGCGAATCATTTCCAGCATTCCCCGCCGAGGTCGACGATGAGTACATCACAGAGACTGAAATTCGGCCGCAGCCTCCTGGTACGGTCTCGCAGATAGCTGGATTCAACGCCGGTATCAGGATATACTCAACCATGAATCCGCTTGTGGCTCTTGAGTTGTCTTATGGGATCGGCAGTGTGTCCTTGCGGGAACAGGAAGATCTCCTGGCCGGCTGCATTCAGGCGGTAAAGCACGCAATCGACAACTTGCCGCCAGAACTGCGACTGAATATTGACCTCTCGCCTGCGCACGATAAACCCACAGGATCCGACAACAGCGCCTCGGCGGTCAACTTTGACTTTTCCAAGATCCAAGGCACGCACCGCGATCTTTTTGAAGACGCGCCAGGGTACCAATATTTTCCACCGGCATACCCTGCCCAGCAGCCGGCCAATGATGTCAGACATGTCATTGTGAACCAGCCGGAACGTCGCAGGCTTCTCCAATGGGAGATACAAAAGTCCAACATATATGTTTCATTACTATCTACGTTGTCATACTACGTGGAAAGATGCTTTACGCTTAGGGATGCGCATCACTCACGGGGAATGTATGCAAATGGAGGCTCTGACGGCACCACAGACCAACACGCCGCAAACAGGCCCTCCATTACGGTTGACGGGGTCCAAAGGTCCGACGAGTTTGCCATCGAACGCGAACGTATAGTGCAAAACCTGCTCGTGGTCCTCGCTTCCATCACGCAGCGTAATATGGAGCCAAACGGGTCCTCCATCATCAACAAAATCCGCCAAGTCGCTTCGACGCTCCTCGCCGACGCGCCGGAACGTAAAGGCCCGGTGGCGGTCAAGTCTGAAGCGACTCTGAAGCATTTTGTCGACATACTCATCAGGTTGGAGAAAACAGGTGGGCCGGGTGCAAGTGGCAGGCGGCCTCCTGCTTCGGCCGAATCCTTGGATCCAAAGCTCGGCGCCGGAGTCATGACGCCGATGGACGAGGAGGAAGAGTTGAGGACGTGGGCGGATTTACGAGAGTTTCAGCTACGGTTTGCGCAAAACGGTGGCTTCATGGGAGGCATGTAGCACGCGAGTAGTGTTTTCTGACTGGTGCGGGCGGAGATTCGTCTGAAATTTGTATTGAGCTATCACGAATAGTGATTCAGGATCTCTGTCTTAGCATCAAACTGACTTTGCGATCTTGGCAGACGCACGTAGATTGTCAGAAGGTATAAGCATAGCATTGGAGTTTTGGAGTTGGGGGATGCTTGGAGCATGTGGTTTAATGTGGAAGAAAAGTTTAGTCAAGTTCGATTCAGAGATGGCTTGCAAAGCAAAATACAACCTTGACCCTTCCACTGAACAGATGCATAGACAGAAGAAAAAAATAATTTTCAAGCTTGACCACCCTACTGCCCAAACAAGGCAAGTGCCCGCATGCGGACGGGCGCAGCGTCCATGTAGGTAACGACGCTCTGCGCCTTGAAGCCGACGAACCCGCCCTCGCCCTCGCCAACCGGGACCAGATCCACGACGGTAAACTCCCTAACAGCCAGCGCGCGCGCCTCGGGGTCCTCCCTGAACACGGTCGTGGTGGTGCTCTCGAACATGACAGTCCTCGCGCCTCCGCTGCTGCTGCTGGAGTCGGCTGCGGGAATGGTGAAGAGGTCGCCGGTGTGGAGTGAAGTTTGGGCCATTTTTGTTGTCTTGTGTGTGTTTTCTTTTTTCTTCTTGCTTCTTTTGTGATTTTGGTTAGATGGCCTCGTTATTTCGTATTAATATTTAAGGGATTTCTTAGACGCAGACTAACGTGACGAATATCTTGGGCTTTGCCTACTAGTTCTAGTGATCAAAGAGTTTGGACTAGCAGAAGCAAGAGATTTGTGATTCATTGTTGCTCGATTTTTGTATTTCTGGCCAGTAGCCGCTGGTCAACTATCGGGAGGTTCTTTGCCAGCTTGTGTCGAGCCGGAGAAAACCAGAATCATGCGGGCTGCCGCATCGGTTGCTGCCGATATGACAACGGATTGACGGCATTGAGGATTTCTGATGCCTGAACACATCTGGTCTACTCACCCCACAAAGAAACTCAGCAAAATAGAACTGCTTTGGTCTCGCATTGATTACGGCCTGCCTCTGGCGGCTAAATAGTCCAAGCAGACGGAAGGACTGCATGTCGAGCAATCAGTCTGCTACTTTGGCAGGGCAAAACATGATGCATAATCATTTGTCAAGCCAGAGACACCAAATTCATTGACTTGGGCTGGGTGACTCCCATGTATTTATTGCTGGACCAAGGTGACCAGACTGTTCCAGCTTGCATTGGAACTTGGTAACTTGGATGGCCTTCCTCATCCCGCATTGCAACTTTGCCAATAACATCCAGCCCAGTATCTACGTGCTCCTCAGAATCCGTAGGTTCATTTTGTCGAGGCACACTAAGCATCCTTGGTCGAATAGGCCCTAAAAGAATGTCTCCCGAGTCTAGTTCAAGCCGTGAATGTAAGTGGTGGCCACGTATGTGGCGGCGGCCACTGGGATTGCGGTCAACTAGACCACGCACCAAGGAAAAACTGTCCACACGGGATCTTCCACTCGGTTGGTCTGCTGTTCATGCTTGCCACAGTCTTGGGCTCCCCTTGGAATCTTCATTCTTATTCCCCATGCTGCGTTTGCTGCAAAAATTTGGAAGGGCTAGTAAACATTATCCCTAGGCTGATATCTTTTGCCACTACCAGACTTGCCCTATTAGTTTTGATACAACACATCTCAGCTGCGTGGAAGCTCGTTCATATCACACATCCTGGTACTCGTTTTGAAAAATAAAATGCTGATATTGCTCCGTAAATGTTTACAGTAGCACATATTGTATATATTTTGCAAAAGCCACTCATCAGTGGATTGAGCAGGCGTATGGCTCGACAAAGGCGAATCTCAAAGACAGGCGGCAGATGCAGGGAACATTAGTCCGCGGGTCAGGAGTAATGCAAATAATTATAATATCAATTATGAGAGCCGAGGCACAAAAGAAGAAACGAATGTGTTTGCACTTTACTACGATTGTTGATAGTTGTTACATCAAGGGCTCCATGATGACAGGGGGTGTTGTTAAAGCCAGCAACAACAGGAAAAATGAACAGGAAAATAAGAGAAGCTAAGCGGGTAAAAAGGCTCGGTTCATTCCCATGCATGAAGGAGACGGTTCCATACCTCACGAGGTGAAAAAAGTAAAACCGAGAAATGGCTGCTAATTATGGCTGTACAACTGGGCGACTCAAACATCGGCAATGCCTTCCATGACAGACCAAGGAGCAAGATGCCTAAAAACAAAGTTCCAATACACTATAAGCAACGTAAAAGCCAAGCAGGAAAATAAAGAGTTATTTTGTTTCAATGGACTTTTTGTAAATTCAGACAAAAAGCGTATGAAAACAAACCAAAAATAACAAACTCACCTACATGGTATATACCAAGGCAAAGAATAATCTATCAAAAATGCAAAATTTTGGGCGTGGCAAGACTCGAACTTGCGTTTCTTCGGCCACAACGAAGTGTACTAACCCCTATACGACACACCCTTGTATGCAAGATGATTTCATTTGCAGTGTTATAACCGCAAGCATAGTCACGCGCATTTCTAAATCTTTGCTACCTCGCCGGTACAATTCTGTCGCCTGACTAAGTCTTGTACTAGTTCTCGCACGATCCTTCGCACCCCATTCATACAATTCTCATTGCGACAAAAATTCTAAGAAATCTTGACCAGCCATCCATCATCCTGCACCATCCTGCCGGCACTGGCACCTCCCCAGAAAAACACACCCTTTTCATCCAGACAACCGGCGGCACCGAAAAACGCAACCGGTCCCGGGTGTGCCTTGCCCTCGTGCTCTACCATTTCGTTGGGGAGGACCTCGACCTCTGACCACGTCATGGCGCCCGACTTGACGCCGGGGATCTTGTCGCGGATAGCGTCCTTAATGGTCGAGGCCGTGAAGCCCTCCGACGGCAGTTGCAGGCTCCAAATGTCCGAGTAAAGCGGCTGGTCGTGCTCGGGGAGCATCGATGGCTGCTCTGGACCGGTGCTGTTGATGATGGAAGGGCCGACGTCTCCGGTCACCGACGTCGCCGCCTTCTCCGTGCTGCCAAACATGTACACCAGGAACCGTCTGCCGGAGCCCGTCGACATGGGGACGAGTGCGCCGCCAGTCCGGATGCGGGGTCCGGGTGTCAGAGGGTTGGCGGGGAAGTCGACCGTCTCCCAGGACAGCGGCTTCTCGCGGTCTTCAGACGAGTGGCCCAGCTTGAGAAAGTGGACCGATCCGCCGAGCTCACCATCTCCGCCCGAGACGGAGAACAGTGTCCCATTGGAGTATGCAATATTTGATGCGAGTGCTGCGACCGGAGCGGAAGGCAGCTCCGTCCACGTCAGCGAGTTGAAGTCGTACAGCCACGTCTCCGCCGATGGTCCAGTCTCGGTGTGACCGCCATGTAGGATGAGTATGTCCTGAATCTGGTCGACAAATATGGCGTGGTCCCAGCGCGGAGCAAACGTGGCGCCTATCTGCACGGTCGCGTTGATGCGCGCCCACTTCAGGCTTCCCGAGTCCCACAGCCAGATGGTGGCAGGGTTCTCGGTGCCATTGTCGGCAGCGGAGGTGGCCGTTCCCGAGGCATCGAGACCGCCGTGTATCAGCACATAGTCTCCCCGGGCGGTGGCAGCGTGGCGGGTTCTCGGTGCCGGGAGCAAGGTCTCGCCCGTGGTCGCGTCCTTGAGCGGGAAGGCTGGGTAGCGACTGTACCGCTGGGCGCTGTATCTCTGGGTGTCTGAGACCTTGACGTAGCCGTCGGGGTTTGCAGGTGCGGACTCGGACTCTGTGGTAGATAGAGCTACCGTGTGCACATCTGTGTTGCAGAGTTGGCCGCTGGATAGCTGGCCGCCGAATATGAAGGCTCGGTTGCCGATGCAGGTGACTGTGTGGTGAGTCCTGGCCAGATCAGATTGTCTGTTATGGAAGCCAGCAGAAATTTGGTTAGCATTCGTTGAGTAGAGAGTTGTCTCCATTGGGGTAGCTCACACGGTCGTATCATCTACCGGTATGGTGATTTGGTGGAGGGAAGCCTTGAGAGGCTGTGTGGGCTTGGCAACGGCGACTGCAGCACCAGCCTCGACGCCCGTCATGATGACCTGCTCGGCTGCAAGGGCTCCAGCTGCAACTTCGGCCATTTTTTGGTGATTTCTTTTTTTGGTATTCGCAATTGATCGAATGGCAGCTCAGAACAGGTAGGAAATCACTGGTTTGTTCAATTCTGAAAAAAAAGTATCTGGAGGAAAAATGATCGTCACGCAAAAGAGCAAACAAAGCCGTCAGCCATGGAGCAAGGCGATGACGTAGATGGATGGGGTGGGTTCTTGCTGCAAACAGAAACCAACGTGCCTCTCACGTGACACCCCTGAGCATATCGCCGAGATGTACAACGCAAAGGAATGGGGTAAGGTCATTTAGATTCATGTTGTTTACATTGTTCGACGAGACAAATTATGCCTTCATCGCAGCCACAACTAGACGCATTATCTACTCTATTTAATGTCGTATAAAATATCATATGTATGCTGATGCCAACGACGAGGATGGTGCCTATGACCCGAATGAAGAGGGGAGAATATCATAACATTAGAAGGGTTGGGGTACAGACGCCCATTAATGAAATGCCGCTAAATAAAGCACATCTAAATCTTCTGCCACAGCTTGAGGCCTCCGTATTTTGACCTCGCCGCAAAGTAGACGACGACACTGGCAGCCATGGTCAGCCCGCAAAACAGCTGCAGACCAATGTACCGCCCTCCCTGAGAGTTGACTATGGCGCCTGCAATGGGCGATCCGGTCAGGGCGCCAAAGGACTGCACGGCAAACGCCAAGCCGGTCTTGACGCCGATCTGACGAATGTCGGAGATCTGAGCGATCAGCGCGGGCGCCATGCCGATGAAGCCACCCGACACGAAGCCAAAGACGACGGCGTAGCCGATGATGGCACCGGTCGAGTTCCCCGGGATCCAGAGGGCGAGGGTGAAGGTGGCGGACAGGCCCGTGATGAGAATCATCAGGTTGTAGCGGCCGTACTTGTCGGCGGCGATGCCGGGAAGGATCCGGCCGAGGATGGACACGGCGTTGATGATGGGCAGCAGGTACTCTGCCAGCTTAGGGTCCATGCCCGCCTTGATCGCCTGCAGGATGATGAAGTTGAAGGGCAGGAACATTCCCCAGAAGAAGAGGAAGTTGGCCGCCAGAGTCAGTGCGTACACCGGATCCTTGAACGCGTCGGTGTACTCGGACAGGACAAAAGGCTTGGGCCGCGGAGGCAGGCGAGACTTGACGGTCACGCTGGCGATGGTCATGAGGGCGAGGAAGATGAAGGCGACGATGCGGATGGTCCAGCCGAAGCCGATCTGGGGGATGAGCTTGTTCATCATGATGGGCAGGACGACGCCTCCGAGCGAGGAGCCGGAGGCGGTGATGCCGAAAGCGGCCGCCCTGCGCTTGTAGAACCATCCCACGATCGTCGGGAGCACCGAGTTGAAGATTGCGCCCGAGCCGAGGGCGGTGACGACGCCCTGCGCAAGGAAGAATTGGTAGTACTCGGTGCAGATGCTCGTCATCATCAGGCCAAAGACGTAGACGATCGTGCCGCCGATGATGAGCCACCTGGGGCCGAACGAGTCGTACAGCCTGCCGAAGACAAGGCCACCAAACACCATGCCAAACACCTGCATCGCCGTGATCCAGGCGACCGTGGACTGTCCGTAAGACGCCAAGGGTCCCTGGACGTAGTATGCCTGGAAGACGCCTATGCAGTTTATCAGACCAAAGGTGCAAAACAGTGCACAGAATCCACCAAAGACGACCATCCAGGCCTCGAGACCTCCGTCTGGGAAGTCGGAGGGGTGGAATCCGGAGCCGGGAGCAGGGCCCGCCGGCGGTCCAGATGGGGCTGGGGCGTTATCGCTGCCGCTAACGTTTCCCTTCTCGGCGTCGCTATGTACCTCGGAGCTTGGCATGGTTCCTTTCAGAGATGGTGATGATGGGTTCGTGTGTTGGCTTAGAACGGCAGAAGAACTAGAAGTGTTGACGCCCTTTTCGTTGTCGAAATTTGGTCGTAATCCCTCGGTGCCTGACATTGTGGCTAGGATCCTGTCCCTATTTGTTGTATGTTGAGTACCTTGGTAGGTAGGTAGACTCCAAGCTATAGCCTCACCGAGAAAATAAGGCTGTTTGTTCGGTGTCGTTCAGGCTGACAGCAAAGTGAGTTTGTGTTATCGAGGAACAGCTGTTTGCATACGATGACAGCTGGCTCAAGCTTATATGTTTGTTTGTAGATAGGATGAAGGATGGAATTCTTTTGGTTGCAGCTGGAATGAAGAGATCAAAACGAGTCGAGCTGGTATTATTATAAACTTTTTTCTCATGTAGTGTTCGCGATGCGAATCTTTATGAGTCGTGGGTCATATGGGGGGCATTGAAACGCTGACAGGGCTGACAAAGAATATGAAGGTGAACGTCAAGTTCGTTGGTTGACGGGCATATCCCGAGTAGATACAATCTAAGCACGCCGATTACAGCTCATGGTTGTGACCAAATTTGGTGTACATAGCTGGACCCCGTGGGTGATTGGTAACGAAAAAAAGACCCTGTCGGCCGAAAGAACGATATGAACGGGCATAAGGGGTTAAAGGTGGACAATTCGCTTGCCCGGCCTTAAGTCAAGCGCGAATGCGCGAGTCTACGGGAGCCAGCCCTAACCGGCCAACCAGGCAGCCCGGTTGATTGCTCCACCTGGAAGAACTGGCAACAGAGGCATGATCTACAGCTGACTTAGCCCCGAGCCCGAACCGAGCCCGTCTAAATAGAGAACTGCCTGACAAGAGACTGGAATGTACGCAAGGTAGGGCTAGCGTAACTTGGTTGAAGCATGTTTGTCGCACTAGGATCAATATTTCCCGAGTTTCTAGTTCTAGAAACGAAAAAGACGATGCCATCTAAGGCAAGGTAGTAATGAATTACAGTACGTAAGGCCGAATTGCGAGACCGTAGGATGAATGCGGGTGGGTCCCAAATAAAAGACAAATGACTGCCAGCACCAGAATCTAAAACTCAGGAGTCGTCACACCCGTTAATCTGATCGGGTTGGGGCCCAGAATCAGATACAAAGTCTATCTAGATCTAATTAATCAAAAACTCCACACGTTGGCCATCATCGTACTTTGTACGTCTTACGGTACTCTGCAAAGCTTTCGTTTGTTGCTTGCAAATTGATCGGATCATACTTATTTAGATCTTTCTAGAACTCTCTAGTAATAAGATGGCCTGGTTTTTGAATTGAGCTGTAGCTCTTCTTATTTTCAAGTCCGAGACCCTTGGCGCCCAATGCCTGAAGGGAAGCGTAAGGGTAGACTTTGTTGCCTAAATGCCCAGGGTAGCTATCGCAGCTTAAGGTAAATATCCAACCACTTACCTCTAGGCTAGTTGCGGTTTCATAATTTGTCAGCCAAGAAGCGGTTTTTTTTGGTTTTTTTTCGTATCTTGATATGGCTGCTAACTATTTCAGACGTACAGAGCTTGACGAATCACATCGAAATGATGGGGGAAGGAATAATCCAATCCACACTTATCCCCTCAACATCCAACAAATCCCGTATCTGCATAGTACTTTCTACTTTGTACAGTATAGCAGAGTAAAGCATTTGGGACATTAAAATTTTTTCTCAGATGCTCCAAGCGAGGATGAGTGTCGTAAAAAAAAAAGAGATCGCTTATCAAGCAGCCACTTCTGTTACCCAGCAGCCACTTGCACCCCACACAGTCAGTGTCCGCACAGAGACAGCGGTAAGTGCAGCAAAATTACAGGTCGTCGACCTTACCGATTTAGCACAGGGCGGGACAGATTTGGGTGAGAATTAGGTACTATAACATCCCAATTTTGCTGTGTGGGCCCAAAAGTGGCTGTCGGGTAACAGAAGTGACTGCTTCATAAGCGGTCCCTCAAAAAAATGGGATCTTAGCAGCCCCCGACCCCATGGAGGAGTTAGACGGGGTTAAGCTACTCTTTTACCACTGCTAGATTAGTTCTAGAATAGCAATCAGTCGGGGAATCACCCATCAAGGAAGTCTCACCCCTGCTCAAGTCAACAGGTAATGATCCCCGAGGCTGAAAGCTGGCTGACATATTGGATTTCGCGGTCGACTGCCGTGAGAGCCCTTATTGATAATCATAAACGACCTCGACTTGCAGTCACTATCACACCCTTCTCGGACATCCAACCAGGGACATCAAATATTAGTTCCACGCTATTAACGAACTACCAGAAACCCACTTAGCACACGATGGTGCTTCTGTCCACTATTCGCCAAGGCAGCAGTTATCGGCTCGTCGGGTACTTACACCCCTGGCGAAGCGAGCCGTGCCCTTTTTTTGCTCTCGTTACTGCGCTCCCTGCACCGGTTCGGCAGCATGCGTTTTCGCCCAACATCCCAGAGACTCAAGTCTTGATTGCTTTTTTTTCTGTTGAGCGGCGGTGACTTCTTGTCACGGCGTCAGTCCGGCATTTTCAAGGCCGTCGCGACGTTGCTGGTCTTCACCGCTTTGCTGAGCGGAGATAAGGTTGGGTTTTCGCGAGGTGGTGGAAGCATTCACGAGCGAGAACTATACGCTAAAGGCCGGGCGGAAAGGCGAATAGGTCGGCAAAATTCTCCAACAACGTTTTTCGTCTGGAAGACTTTGCCGTGATTTCTTTTTGTTTTTTTTCGAGCAAGAAAAGCTACTCATACGACCATCAGCGTCTGAATCAGGGCGTGATAATGCTCTACCAGGTCAGGGTGAGGTTTGAGTATATGTTTACCTTCGATACTAACTCTGAGCGCTTTGATCAACAGAAGCTTCATACCCCGCCTCTAATATCTGATGAATGCGGTATAAGGCAATATCCCGATACCTATAAAAATTATGAGAGGGTTGGGCAACAGCTTTCGAACCGGCTTGATGGAAGCCCCTATTCTGTGCTCTCAGAATATTTAATCTATAAGTCGTTCACTCAACCCTCGCCATGCCTGGCACCCATCCGTCATAATATCAAGATATCACAAAGCCATCATCCCGCTCTAATTTCCAGAAAATTAAGCCATAGGCGGAGCCACGTGCGGTCATGGCGATTGAGCTAAAGCATTGGCTTTATGGGTCCCTGCCTTCAACACCCCTGATGTGCGTGTTTGTCTTTTCAGAAAGACTGCAGCGCCTTCCAGGCCACAAAACTGGCTAAAAAGGCGGACAATATCGACACAAGACATTTAAAGTACGGATTTCTAGTAAGAACACCAACCTTTCATAAGTTTCTTGTCACTATTTTAAAGTTTGTTCCATACCCATGAATTGGACGGTTCCATCACTTTCAAACATTGGTACCTTGTTTGGCTCGGATGAACTGGGATGTCAACGCAGGGTCCCTTGCCCCATTGGGGATGAGGGCACCTTGTCATGGCCTTCATTGGTTTGATTTCATTTCAAGAACCCAGTCATCTGATCTCTACTGCTACTGACTTGAACTTTAATATGATTTCTAGAACTAGAATTAGTATAGTTGATCTAGATTTATTCCAGAACAAATAATTGTGTCTTGAGCTCCACTAAACCAACAACCGCCATCTAGAACTAGTACACATAGAAGTTTGTTTCGTTCGGATCCCTCTCCCTCATCTTCTTATTCTGCCTCTTCAGCGCCAACTTGAGCGACCAGGCCAACGCCACGCAGCCCGCCGAAAAGGCAATGCTCGCCAGCCAGGGCGGGATGTACCGCGGTGCAAACTGCTTATCCCAGATGTACGGCATGTAGATGGAAGACATGTTGCCCAGCGAGTTGGCGATGGCCAGTGAAACCGACTTCTTCTCGTTGGTCTGACCGAGCGTCGAAGACACCCACCCCAGGATGATGTTGTTGATACCAAATGTGAAGCCCACAAACAAAAAGATACCCACCATCCGGGCGGGAACATTGAAAGTCGCGACGGGCAGGATGAAGCCGATGATGACGATGGACTTGCACACGGTAATGTGCCACGTCCGCTCGTTAAAGTGCCCGGAGCTCTTGCCCATGATGACAGCCATGATGGCGGCGAAAAGATACGGCGGGAACGTCAAGACCAAGCTCATAATCTTGTCCTGCACCAGCGTCTGCAGCACCGTCGGCAAAAAGTTCTGGAAGCTGATGGAGGACAGGTGAAAGTTGTACATGAGCACCAGCACCCACGTCCGCCAGTCTGCGGCAGCCTGCTTCAGCCCGAGCCACACGCTGGTGCTCTCGGCCAGGTCCGTCGTGTCCATGCAGATCCTCGCGTGCGCGAGCTGCTTCTCCTGCTCGCTCAGCCACCTCGTAGTTAGCGGGTGGTCGGGCAGCATGAAAAAGGCCATAATGGCCACTACGATGCTCAGCGCGCCCTGGATGATGAACAGCCACTGCCACCCGGCCAGGCCGCGGGCGCCACCCAGCCCGGAGAAGACGCCGGCCGCGATTAGCGGCGACACGGCGCTGGCCAGCATGTTTGCCGTGAAGAACCACGACATACGCACGGCGATTTCCTTGCGAGTATAAAACATGCTGATAACGTACAGGGCGCCCGGGTAAAAAGGCGCCTCAGTCACGCCGAGAAGGAAGCGGAAGGCCACCATGGTGGGGTAGTCGTGCGCCAGGTACGTGAGCAGGCTGATGATGGACCAGGCGAGGCAGAAGCCGGCCATGTACCACGAGGGCTTGACCCTGGTGAGGATCATGTTGGAGGGGATTTGGAAGGCGATGTATCTTTTGAGTGAAGGGGAGGTTTTGTTAGTACTCGCTGTGAAGTAGTACAGATATGGTATGGTAACCTAGGAGCGACTACTTACCCAACAAATAGGATCGAAACGCATGTGTTGTACTCGGTGCCTACCAGGTTCAGCCTCCTCTCGAGGTCGTCGAGCCGAGCATTTACCAAGGCGTTACGGTCGAGGTAGTTGAAGAGATACATGAGCCAGAGGATGGGCTGTTTGAGTAGGGATAGGTCAGTCTCAAATGTCCTCCAACTTCCCAAATAGCAAAATCTCTTACAAGAATATGCCAATCCAGCTTCTTGACCAGTGCGATCTCTCTCGGATCGGTCTTGGTGTGTGAGCCAAACTGGTCGACCTTGTCCACCATGGGACCATTTTTAAACAATCCCTCCTCATTAGTGTGCGCGTGGCCGATTTGCTCCTCTTCAATCCGGACATCGTTGCCAGTTTCCCTCCCTGGGGATACTGTTGGTTGTGTTGTCGCCATGGTGGCGGCTAGTGAGAGACCAGAATTATCTTTGCGCTCTTGGTAGACCTAGAGGCTTTAACTTATGCCTCTTATTATCGCGCTCTATACAGGATGCAGGCCCTTGGACTGTAAAGGTTCAAAGTCCCAGAGACATGTAAACTTCTTTTATCGGGGGAGGTTCCCTTTTTCATACTCTTGCTTTCGGTCCGCTGAACATTCACTTGCCAAGTACATGCAACCCCCGCGAAAAAGAGTTGGAGGGGTGGCTGGGCTTGGTCAACGGCAGCCAGCGAAAGCCAAGTCGGCACCAGAGTCGGGATATTAGACTTGACTACCACCAAGATCCCCGAGCTTGGTATTATCGCGACGGTTGTTACTCGGGCTATTTCACCTCCTTGGTTGTAGCTTCTCCGCACGCCATGGAATCACCAAGACCTCTTGACCATGTTGCCGAGCCGTCCTGGTCTTGGGGGTTTGGGGATGGGGGTGGGTGGGTGAATGTCATCTTTAGACGAGCGGTGTCGCTACGGCACAGCCAACTGATTGGCATGTTTGTTTGACATGAGCTATTGCTACTTTGCATGACAGTGGCAGCGCGATAGTGTTGAGTGTCTTTTGCTTTTTTTCCTTTTTTTTTTGCTCTCCCAAAGTCTATCTTGAGGATGGCATCAAAAAGGCCATGCCAAGCAAAGGAAAACCTTTCTCTGCTCATCAATGTGGGGATAACATCTTGGATCTTGGGGAATTGCTGAGATCCTGGGGTAAACAGAACATGGCCACTATTTGTTAATGACTCGGAAGGATTAATGTTTGCTGCCGCTTTAGCGTAATGGGCTGGAACTACAAGGCCAATAAGGGTTGAGGCCAAGGCTTGGTATTTCACGCTTCTACCGTTCCTTGGTCAAAACTTTGCTCGCGTGGTAATATGATCAACTCCGTCTTCGGAGACAACCTCTATTGGAATGCTTGTAACCAAGCTGCTTGTGTTTGCGGCTCGAAGCTTTGCCAATGAGGCCGTTTTGGAGCTTGATTCTCGAATCGCCGCTAGTAGCGTCAAGTACGAAGTAATTCGTGGGGGGACCTCTTAACGAACTATTCTAGTCGAACTAAATGCCAAAAGCTTTCATGAGCAGAGTTATCCAGTGCAACGTCAGCTAATTCCAAAGTCCCTTTGGCTCTGAAAGTGTGGTAAGCTCAGTTTGGGTTCCCTGAGAATAAGCGCTATCTGTTCCTTCCCTCAGTATACCTAGGTATTCATGATCATGGACCCCAATTGCAGAATTGCTCATTCCAGAGATTCGGATCCATAAAATGCTACTGTATGAATTCCTCATCTTGGTGAACCATGGCAATCGATCAGAAAAACCTACATATATAAGGTTTGAGAGGGCTGCCAGAAGTAACGGCGCCCGTTGCCATACAAGGGATGGTCCTGAGAAGATTTTGTACTCGAGAAACAATGTATGCAAAATGCTATGAATTTGGCTTCTCATTGGTCTCGGTTGTGATCCTGGTGTTCCTTTCTCTCAAAAAGCGAAGACCACATGCGGGGGAACGTCGTGTGCAAGTAGCAGAGCTCCAGCCATTAAACTCGATCTCCAAAGCTAATGCCGGTTAATTTGTTGCCCTGCATCAGCTGCGCTAGAGCTGAGAATGCATTTCTAATCCTAGTAACCTCGACGACATGCATCTGTCAAGGTTAAAGATCAAGTTCAAGGCCCTTTTTAGCCTATGTGCCGCTAGTTGTTAAGGTGCGATGTTTTTTTTTTTGTTTTTTTTTGTTCAACCGTTCATTCCGTCCCGTGACTACAGTAAAGGCAAGGCTAATCTGACCGAGAATCCACCGACAACGAAAGATACCTTACTTTCACTTATTGCGCCGGTCAGTTCATGTCTCTTAGCCCACTTTCACAACACTGAACAGGGAAGATGATGGAGTACTTGGGAGCAAGGCAGGGAGAAATGAAGGGTATTGTGACCTTTGGTAGAAACAACTTGGCCACTTTCAAACGAAAAATAGAAATATACATATACAACAAAGGGAAAAAATCAAACCAAAAAGAACCCGAACGCCCGCGCTATTTTCAAGTACCCATCAAGCCTCCCCACAAGTAATACCATGTCCGTGCTGCTGCTGTTGCTCTCATTTCCTGTTCTGATGGCGAACATGCCTCCTTTCGTGAGACACCGCCGAAACCTGTCGTCTCCGTACCCGCTGAGCCCTCTCGCCCCTGCGCCAATTGCTATGCTTCATTGTGCCGATTATATCAACACTGATGAGGCCTGGACCATCCTGGTTCTTCTTGCCACCGCGCGGGGCGGCGAGAGGCCCATCTAGCAGGTCGTTATCCTCAAGCACAACCTCTCGATCACCAGTGCGCGTGGGCTTGCCTTGTTGCTTCTTACCTAGCAGTCTATCACCGTGGTCTTCGAGCGTGACCGGGGTGTCTTCCCCAATCACCGCCGCGCCCGGCCGTTTCTTGCCGTGCGGGCCCTTTAGCGGGCCGGGGGATGAGCCTCTGCTCTTTGGCTTGCCGGGATGACCGAACGGCATTTGGTCATGGTCGTCATCGTCCATCACGCCGCCTGTGGCGCCTGGGATTCCTCGAGGGGGACCGCCACGGGGACCGTCAATGTGAGGCGGGCCCACTACAATCACTGGCGTGAGAATTATAGATCCTCCATCATCGGGAGGACCAGGCGGCGGGCCTTTTGGCTTTGGTACGGCAGGGCCTCCCAATGGAGGATTTATCATAAGGTCGTCGTCATCCAAATCTAATATTGGTAGAGGTTTGGGTTTTGGTCTAGGGTCGAGTGGACCACCTCGGACTGGATTGATCTTGATGTCTGCAGGAAGTTTGTTGCCAAGCCCGGGGGGAGGCAGTTTGTTGTCAAGACCAGCAGGAGGTAACCTGTTGTCGAGTCCAGAAGGAGGCGGTTTGGGAATAGGCCAAGGAGGAGAAAGTTTACTGTCGGGTAAAGAAGCAGGCGGCTTAGGAACGGGCTGCGCCGGGTTGACGGGGCTCAAGTCCTGGGGAAGTTCCGGCTTCCAGGAGCCAGGAAGACCTTGTGGGATACCATCAAGACCAATTTTGTTCACATCTATAGGTAGCAGCTGTGCAGGTCCATTACCAGCTCCAATTCCAGGGTTTCCATAGGGAGTGTCGCCACCGCTCTTATCTCCTCCCTCGGGCTTGATAGGATCACCGGGTTTAGACCCTGGTTTGGCGGGAGTGCCAGTCGGTCCATTCTGGGGCGGTTGTGTTGATGAGGTCTTGGTTCCCGTAGAGGTAGATCCAGGTTTTGTGGACGTAGATGACGTAGAGCTGCTTGTTGATGTAGATGACGTAGAACTACTTGTGGAGCTAGAACCTGTGCTCGTGCTCGTGCTCGTGCTCGACGTACTGTTTTTTGAGGATGTACCGGTCGAGGTTGGCCCTGGGGGTCCGCCAGCGCGTCCAGGCTTCAGATCTGGTGTTGGTGTGATTGTTGAAGGAGCTTGTGAGCTCGAAGAAGTGCTGGTGGATGTTGATGTTGATGTAGAAGTTATGGTATTGTTCCTCCCCGCTCCAAAAGTTGGAGTCCGCGTCGCTGAGCCTGAGGAGCTCGTGGTATTTGACCACTTTGGAGGAGTCATCCCTGAGCCACCACCAGGTGGTGCTCCTGGGCCGCCAGGCTTTTTGTCTTTCCATTCGGCCTTGGCTTCAGGAGTGAGCTTCTCCCAGTCCTTATCGATGAGCTCCTCCACCTGACGATCGTTAGCACCCGGGTTTGCCTTCTTGATGCGCTCCCTGTTGGCGTCTGCATAGTTGAGAAACGCAGGTGTGCCCACAACCACGAAGCCTCCACCATCCATCGGCGCATCGAGGATGACTCGCTTCATTTTGACTCCATGTTCTGGCTTGATGGACCTGGGTTTCAAAGGCACTGTCAATGCAAATGACAGGGCCGAACAGGCCAGCAAGGCGACGGCTTCGAGCCGCATTTTTGCCTTTTGCCGAAGTTATCGGATAGGATTTCTGAGGTTTGATTTTGCTTAAGTAAATAAGCTCCTGTGGTTCTGTTTCTTTCTTGTCTCTTTCGCAGAGACTGGGCGGGATATCAAGGCACCTCTCGCTCTGATGTTTTTGGTGTGGAAAAATGGTGTGAAAAGTCCATCGTAGGAAAATCGCAACGTCCCTCGCAATGCGAGCAGACCGTTTGTAGAATATAATCCATGGCTGTGGCCTGGGTAGTAAGTCAATAGAAGAAGACAGGATCGGTTTACTTGTGCGTCCGCAGCCCTTTAGTAATATGTCAAGGTTGTTGGCCTCGAAGTCTTCCTGGAGCATGCGATTCCAGTGCTTGGCCGCTGGTGCTGCTTACTGTAAAGTGTCGCTGAGAGCGGGGCTGTGCAGGCAACAACCCCTGCAGACTGCTGCAGCAGGTTCAGGTCTTAGCGAGCAACCGTCAGGCACGGAATTGCCCAAAGATTCGGCACACGTGATCTGACCCGTTTTTATCCACCTGCTTTAGCTTTTTGGGCAGGCGGGCAATCATCACTGTTGAAGTCACCAAAGTCATTTTGCTTCACGATTGGACACTTGATTCCTACTTTAGGCATGCAATTTGACAAGTAGACAATTAACTTGGCATACAATTGTTTACAGTCATGTTCTCGCCTAGCTCCAACAATCAACCAACACACAATTAAGTCAATAGCCTTTTGTTCACACCCGTTTACTTGCGTGCGGACCAAGCGCGCTCGCCTTCATCCCACCCATGTCAAGCACCACCTTCTGCACCACAACACCTGGCTCCATTAGCCATAGCGAAATGGTGTGAGCCCCAGCAGCAACAGTTCCGTTGAGTAGGATGTTGGCATTCCAGCCACCGCCCACTACAGCCGTGCGCCAGTCCCTTCCCTCCTGATAAGGAGGTTGTGTCGACACGGGCTGCACCACCGCTGGCGCACCTCCGTCTATGGACCATGCAAGCCGCAGCAGTCGCGTGGGGTCATGGTTGAGCGATGCACCAAGCATCACAACGAGACGCGCTTGGCTTGAAGACGTGGTTGTATACAACGAGTACTTCAGGGCAGGACCCGATTCTGCGGTTTGCGTCTCCACCGTCACGGGCCAAAGCTTGATGCCCGAGAGTGTCCTGCCGTAATGAGGTATCTCGATGTAGGAAACACCGTTCTTCTCTTCTGCAGAAGAGAAGTGTGCAGCCTCCATCGATACGACTCCGCCAGACTCGACATGTCCACTAAAGCTCGCAGGCACTTCGGTCTTGGTGATGGGCACAAGTACGGTGGCCACCAATTTGCAGTCACTCCTCACCCTGAGACCGACGTAGGATGTTCCAGCAGGAGCCGCATCCCAATCGACGCTGAGTATACTGCGAACTTCTGAGCTTTCTCCTGGCGACGTGATCGAGCCCACACCGTTGCTGACTGTTACGTATGTGGCGTTGGATACTATCGTATAATTACTGTTGCCGTCCTTCCGAGCAAAGACGTCGATGTATCTCTGCTCAGTTGAGGACATGAATGGATCCATAGGCAGCAACGTCGCTTGTGAACCGTCATAGAACGAGGTTGACGACCCTTGAATGGCAACCCCCAAAGCAGTCTGCCCTTGTCCAGCGGTCACGTTCTTGACGCTGGGCATGATGTTCCTGCTGGGGTCCTGCCAGTTATCGTATCCGATATGAGGCTGGTTCACGAAGCCGTTCCACTTGCCACCGTTGAGCGAGTGGTACATTCGGGTGATCTCTTCATCCTTTGCGAACAAGGCACGAGCCTGTGCCGCGAGGGTGTTGGCGCTGAGGCGTCCTTGACGAGATCGCCAGTCGTTGAGAGCCACCTTGATGTACAGATCGACAACTGTCTTGCCGGCCAGCACTGGGTGATAGACCATTTGGAAATAGGAGATCTGCGTCTTGCTGTCGAGTCCGTCATACGCAGCTTGCGCCTTGGTCAAAAGGTCTTCCCATTGAGCCAAATGACGCTCAGCCTCGTCATAGTTGGCTGTGCTGAAAGCGAATGGCTGTTCGCTCAGGAGCTCGTACTTGCGACGCATCAGAAGGATACCGTACTCGTTCATGATCTCGGCGGTCACATCGGCCACTGCGTCGCCAAACTCTCGGGCCGCCCATCTCTTGAGCCAGGCCGTGGTGCTGTCGGGAGTCTTGTGAGCGTCCATGTTGTAGGCCATGTCCATGAAGTGCAGCAAAGGTATTTCCTATTGTTTCAATCAGGTCAGCTTGCGCATTCTTCAAAAAGCCTACTTTTTGCGGTGTTTACTTACCAGCGGCTTGATGTCGCCTACGTTGACGATCCAAATCTGTCGAGCGTTCTTCTCGTATGCAAGCTGCATCTGCTCCCAGGTCTTGACCAACTGGATCGAGTTGATCCACTTGTAGTTGCGAGGCGAACCGACATAATCAAAATGGTAGTAGACACCGGCACCCGCGACACGATCTCTCTCGGCAGCAGTTGGCACGCGCAGGATATTGCCTGAGTTGTCATCCGTCCACAACAATGTCACGGTGTCTGGGACCTTCATGCCGGCGGTATAGTATCCCAGAACCTCCTATAAAAGGGTTAGTGCTCCATCGGGTAATAAGCGCATACTTGACACAAAAGAGCTGGAAGCTCACCTTGTACAATACCCATGTCTGCGGGATGGTCGCCATGTCGGTAGTGCCATAGGCCTCAGAGAGGAGTTGCTCCTGGACCTGGATGATTTGTTCCAGCGATTGGGGGTTCAGCGTGGGAGAGGCTTCGTCGCCGCTACCACGCATGCCCATCGTCCACATTGTCTCCCAGTTCCTGGCCCGGCTAATGCCCTCCCTGAAGAAGTTTGTGACAGAGTTGCGGTTGCTGCTCCAGTCCCAGTTGCCTTGGTTGTACCGCTTTTGCTCTTCTTCGGACCTGGCCATCGGTTCGTGGTGACTTGTGCCCATCACTACTCCAAATTCCTCTGCGAGGGGTCCGTTCTTAGGGTCCTCGACGTAAAACATGCGACCCCACATGGCCGGCCAGATATCTAGTCCCGTTAGTACTAACGAAGGCATATTATGCAAATGCGTTACAGAGACGTGGTTCGATGACTTACAGTTTCCCTTTAACCTCAAGCACAGCTCAAACACCAGTCGGTAGAACTGGGAGTTGAATCCGCCCGTGTTGCGGTTGATCCAGCTTTGCAAAGCAGGCGCCTCATCATTGATAAAGAAGCCGCGGTACTTGATAGATGGTGGCCCCTGAACCTTCTTCTCC
The DNA here is from genome assembly GCA_004337975.1 of Pyricularia sp. CBS 133598. Classification (NCBI taxonomy): domain Eukaryota; kingdom Fungi; phylum Ascomycota; class Sordariomycetes; order Magnaporthales; family Pyriculariaceae; genus Pyricularia; species Pyricularia sp. CBS 133598. Next base: position 3,664,768 of record CM014983.1, read on the forward strand.
TCGGTCACCCAAACGCCATCTGGCTTGGTCTTTACCGGGACATCAGCCCACCAGTACAGCGGCGACACGCCCATGGTCTCGGAGACGTCGTACATGCCGTAGACGGCGCCGCGACGATCGCTCCCGGCAATGACCAGAGCCCATGGCACGCCCTCGGCCGGCTCCTTGACCAGCTGAGAGACATACGACTCCCACTTGCCCGCCGTGGCCGACACGTCGATCTTGTTGGCCGACACCAGGCCGTCGATGAGGGTGGAGTTGCCAATGGTGCCGACGATGACGACGGGGCGGCCGTCGGAGGACGAGTCCGAGTCGGAAACGGTCCCGTTGGTGCCCACGACGCGCCCAAAGTCGTCGGCGAGGTCCTGGGCCACGCGCTTCACGGCGGGCCAGTCGTTGCTCGCGACTTGGATCACGGGGGCGAGGCCCGTCGCTGCCAGTTTGAAGTCGCTCTCCCCGGCCGTGAAGGAGAGGAGGGCCGCGTGGGCTGTGCCCAGGGCCGCGGCCAGCAGAGCGCAGGGGGTGAACTTGCGCACCATGTCGGGTTGGGTGAGTGGCCAAGTTCTGGGATGACCAGTGCCTGAAGGTGGGTGTCTGTAGAAGCAAGGTATAGGGCGAAATGTACTGATCTATATATACACCTCATACATACATTGTTAACGGTCATAAATCGACCCCCTTGTACAACCCTTGTTGCTGCTATGCAGGTCCCCGCATCAAGTCCAGACTCTTTGCCCCCCAAGACGGCTCTTTCCAGACTTTTGTCAGGGCCGAAGGAGGGTCGCTTGTTCGGCAGCATTTCCGAGGCGAAGGGGCCAAGTTCTACCGACGAAAATATTGGGGATTTTGAACTTTAGCCGACTGTGGTGCCTAGTGTTGACGTAGCAGCCGATTCGTGGAAATTTGAATTGTTTTCTTCTAAAAACTCCTCTTTCTTTACTGGAATTGTTTTTGGGCGGTTTTGCGGGCTTATAGAAGTGAAATTGAACAGGCATATTTAGGCATAATTGGAAGAGCTGGTCTTGGCTTGCTTGTCGGGGGTCTTGTCGTGGCCCCAAGTTCCATCAATTGCGGGTATGGCTACATTGGCGCAACTGGAACGATGGTGGGTTCTTTATAAACTACCAAGAACTGATATTTTGATGTCTTTTTAGCTGGCTTTTAATAGCCTCCTTCCCCATTCGGATTGAACAAGACGTTTGCCACTGTTTGATATCTTGCGTGTTTGTACTGGTTTTTTTCTTCTTTTTTTTTCCTTAGCATGTTCCATACTGATACTAACTGGAAGAAGAGGCGGAACAGAATAATTAATAATCAAATAATCCCCTCTCAAATTATTGAATTGGTATAGTACTTGGAAATATTAGTCCAAAGAGTAGCTATTTTCTCTTAACTAGACTACTCATTTTACCAGCGGTACCTGGATAGTATCATAAAATCAAGTGCATGGTCAATCCAGGAATATCCGTGTACAACTTAGCAGGGAGTAATTACCCTGCACTGGTCACATACCTATGACACCTTCGGTCATACCGATGTTCACATTTTGACCATCCCTTAGACAATAAAGTTACTAGTTCTAGAAGATCAAGAAGTTCCTGGAAACCACATTGACAGCATGTGATCCAGCTCATGATAAAAGTCTTGGAAAGGACCTACAGTAATAATAATTGCGATTTATTTTAATCGACTTCGTCAGGCGCCCTCCGCGTACAGGGATTTATACCCTAACCCTCCTCGGTGCTTGACTCGATCGTGCTAGGAGTTAACGGATTGCATCATCGGCCCTGAAACTGTCGTGAATGTCCGAATCAATCCAGTGGCTTTTCTTTCTCAAAGACGTACAATCCCCAATAAGATGCCTCTTGTTTAGAATTAACACATCTACAAATAGACCAATTGCTTCTCGGGATCGACCCGAAAGCTCGTCAATTGGCTTGTCAAAGTATTTCGAATCGGCGCGCCAGTCTTCGCGCGACAGCACCGATCCCGAGCACGGATGAAATCGCGCATGCCCGCCATTTGGTCCACTTCCGCAACATGATGAACGGCAGTAGCAGTCAAGCCCACCCGCAATCATGATCACAAGAAACATACCCCGAGCAGCGCTACTCACATCGAGGGCTACGCTCTCGGGCTGTCAGCACCGACACCTGCCACCATGGCCCCCTCGATTCCCTTCGAGCAGAATTCGCGCGCTCATCACCTCGACCCCGCGACGGGCCAGCGCGCCTTCCACTCCGCCGTCGTCGTCCACCGGCCACGGCTCCCCTCGAGCTGCCGCAGCGGCGCCCCCAAAAGACTTCTTGGCCACGCCGGATAAGACCAACCAGGAGCAGAGAAAGGCGGACTGGGCTATAATAAAGGAGATGTCCCACTACCTGTGGCCCAAGGACAGCTTCAGCACAAAGATGCGCGTCGGTCTGGCCGTGTCTCTGCTGATCAGCGCCAAGGCCCTCAACGTGCAGGTGCCCTTTTACTTCAAGAGCATCGTGGACGCCATGAACGTGGACGTTGGCGCCATGGGCGGCACGGCCGCTGCGGTCGCGGGCTCCATGATACTTGCGTACGGCGCGACGCGAATCGGCGCAACTGTTTTCCAGGAGCTTCGCAACGCCGTGTTTGCCTCGGTTGCGCAGAAGGCGATCCGCAAGGTCGCGGCCAACGTGTTTGACCACCTGCTGCGGCTGGACCTGGCTTTCCACCTGTCCAAGCAGACTGGTGGTCTGACGAGGGCCATTGATCGTGGAACCAAGGGCATCAGCTTTTTGCTCACCAGCATGGTCTTCCACGTCATCCCGACGGCCCTGGAGATCACCATGGTCTGTGGCATCTTGACATGGCAGTACGGAGCGCAGTTTGCCCTCATAACGGCCGTCACCATGAGCGCATACACTGCCTTTACGATCTGGACCACGGCGTGGAGGACAAAGTTCCGGCGCCAAGCCAATGCCGCCGATAACCGGGCTTCTACCGTAGCTGTGGACTCTTTGATCAACTACGAGGCCGTCAAGTACTTTAACAATGAGAAGTACGAGGTCAAGCGCTACGATGATGCTCTGAAGCAGTACGAGAAGAGCTCCATCAAAGTGGCGACTTCGCTTGCATTCCTCAACAGCGGGCAAAACATCATCTTTTCATCCGCCTTGACCGCCATGATGTACCTGGGTGCAAATGGTATTGCTCAAGGTAGCCTCTCGGTTGGTGATCTGGTCATGATCAACCAGCTCGTGTTCCAGTTGTCAGTACCGCTGAACTTTCTTGGCTCCGTATATCGCGAGCTGCGTCAGTCTTTGCTCGACATGGAGACGCTCTTCAATCTGCAAAAGGTCAATGTTACTATCAAAGAGCAGCCGGATGCCAAGCCGCTCTCTTTGAGCAAGGGCGGAGAGATCCGTTTTGAAAATGTCAACTTCGGCTACCACCCCGATCGTCCCATCCTACGTGAATTAAACCTTACCATCCCAGCCGGGAAGAAGGTGGCTATAGTAGGCCCCAGTGGCTGCGGAAAGTCAACGCTGCTTAGGCTGCTGTTCAGGTTCTATGACGCGCAGTCTGGCAGGATTCTGATTGACGACCAGGATATCCGCAGCGTGCAGCTTGACTCACTCCGTAGAAGCATCGGTGTTGTGCCGCAGGACACCCCACTCTTCAATGAAACTGTGGAGCTCAACATCCGATACGGCGACATGTCGGCGCCCCGGGAACAAGTTGTGGCAGCGGCGAAACGTGCTCGCATCCACGATACAGTGGAGTCATGGCCTGACGGATATGCGACCAAGGTCGGCGAGAGGGGGCTCATGATATCGGGAGGTGAGAAGCAAAGGCTCGCCGTGTCGCGGCTGCTGCTCAAGGACCCGCCGCTTTTGTTTTTCGACGAGGCTACGAGTGCATTGGACACGCATACGGAGCAGGCTCTTATGCAGAACATCAACTCGATTCTGCGCGAGAAGAGCCGCACCAGCGTTTTTGTTGCACATCGACTGCGGACCATCTTTGACTCTGATCTCATCATTGTTCTCAAGGAGGGTCATGTAGCCGAGATGGGCTCTCACAAGGAGTTGATTGATCGAGGTGGTTTGTATTCTGAACTGTGGAGTGGTGAGTCCTTTCCCTGATACCTGGAACGACGTTCTAGACCATGCCCAGTGACTATTTGACCCCACCCGTGGGACCATTACTGACCTGATCACCGTCATCTCAGCGCAAGAAACACTGTTCAATGCGGATGGGTCGGAGAAAAACGATGAAGTGCCGGAGAAGAGCAATCGCCCTAGATCCTCGTGATTGCTTGGCGAATTAGATGAACCGAACTCTCACAATCCCGGCCGGATGTTGCGGATCTGCATTTGACGGCGTTTTGGTACGGGCGCTTTAAGGTCCAGCATACATACGAAGTACATGGTGCCGGCGGTTGGCGCCTTTGCATATAGATTAGCGGTCTGATCCTGGATAGTCTCCCGACATGTGACTGGGATTATTTTGTTTTCGTTTTGCTTTGTTGATTTTGACACCTTATAGAGACTGCACATTATACCCTTCCATTTTGTTCCAAGGGTGCTTATCCGCTTCTACCTATTCAAAAAAGCGCTAGGGAGAATTATTGCTTGTCTGACCATTCAGCAAACGCCAACATAGCGTGCTACAGGCATTTGACAATTACTGGTAGATCTAGTTCTAGTTCTAAATTACAGGCCACACCCTTGTCCACAGGTCTGGAAGAAAATGTCCGCCTCACTTTCCTCTTATCCCTACCCATATTTCATCTTTCACCGCCCCCCAAAATAAAACCGAAACAAACCAAAAAAAACCAAAAAGTCCGCCTTGCTCAGACATATGCCCGACCCTGAGGCGGCCGACGCCAAGCGTGGGCCGCCGCCCGAAAAGCATCCACAAACCGGCCCCGGAACCCACTCCGCGCCCTCGCTGGTTGAAACTCGGACAAGGGCGGTAGGAGCGCTTCTTGGACCTGCCCGGGTTCTTCATCACTGCCTTGGGCAAAGCGGCTATTATCCATGGCGTTTTTCTGCGGAGACTTGAGCAGCATCTTGCCGCTGCCGCTGCCGTTGCCGCCGCTACTGCTGCTCGCGCCCACCGCCTTCTTGATGCTGCTGCTGCTGTTGCTGCTGCTGCTGCCACCGCCGCTCAGGAACATACCCCGGTCCTTGAGCGGCACGTCGTCAAACTCCTCGCCCCGCAGGGGCCAGAAGGTCTTGGAGAGCTTGCGCGGCGGGGCAACGCTGTATGCGGGCGGCGGGCCAGACGGCGCCGGAGCCGATGACGTTCTGAACTCTTGGACTCTTGGTGCCGCCGGCGCTGGTGCTGGTGCTGGTGCTGGTGCTGGTGCTGGTGCTGGTGCTGGTGCTGGTGCTGATGCTGATGCTGATGCTGATGCTGATGCTGATGCTGGTGCTGGTGCCGGTGTCTGTAGTGCTGTCGCCCGCTGCAGCGGCCGGCGGCGGTCAGAATCTGGCATCGGCATCGACTGGTGGATGTGCAGTCGCGATATCTCGCCGCCCTGGCCTCTGGCTCGCCGCCGGGCTGCACAGCGGCCCCCCACGGCGTGGGGACCGCAGCCGACGGAGTTTCTCTTGTTGGAGCATCTACGGCCCATTGTGGTCTTTTTTCTTTTTCTGAACTGTATGTGTTTTCTTTTGCTTGGGGCTTTTTGCCGACAATGTTCTAGTCGTCTTATCAGCGTATGTGTGGGTAATTGGTGACTAGACGGTACACAGAGGCGGACACAGGAGGCGGTAGTTATCTCGCCAAGGGAGCATGACCACTGCACGTTTCTCTGAAAGATTGCTTGATAGCTGCTAAATATAAAAAGTCTATCTCGTCCGGTCCGCCCCCTCTTGTATTTTGTGTTCGTAATCAGCTGAACTTGAAGTCGGACGAAAAGAAAATAGGACAAAGTCACTTTTTTGCCCGACAGAGAACATATTACACGCTTGCCGCGTCTCAGACATTGGATTACGTCTGGGGGAAAAGGAACCACCGAGAAAAAAAAAGCGCAGGAGTTTGGATTGAAATAAGGATATTAAGGAGAGAGGTTGTGCTCGGACAGGTCCGCGCCGCATAAAGATTGGCACCCATGTAAAACAGACCTCTACGGAGTATGCAAGTGTAAATCTGACTGTGTTTGATGGGCTTCTATTTTGAATGAACATGCACAGCAAACAAAAGAAGAGCAGAATATAAATGGAAAGTCTGAACTCGAACCTGCTCTCCGGGCCTATTCCCAGAGGTGCAGATATGCTGAGAACTGCAGATATCCCGAGGATAAGACAACTTCTTCTAGAAAAAAAACAATATACTCGGTACCTAGCTATAGAGAAAGCTTACTCCGTACGACGTACATAGTGCACCACATGACGACAAACCACCCCAAAAGACCCTTTTTCCCCCTTAGTGGCCACGACGTCATTGCAAGGTTTACGTAGGACCCCGCAAACTGGCTTATAGTCCGGTCTTTTTTTTTCCTTTATGAACAGGATCTTTTACAATATTCCTCCGAATTCTTTTTAGAAGAAGAAAAAACCACGAAGATCAGCAACAGGACATCAGTGGCTTGTTGTTATTACGTGGGTGGGTTATAGGGTAGCCTTGGTAACAAACAGACTGATCGAGACCCAGGGTCACCATCTTTCGTCTCGTGCCGATCATAAAATCATAAATGGAGTGCAGAGGTATCGGATAGGTGGCTTGGGCTTATCGGGAAATGATATACATGTGTAAGAATTTATGCATACCAGAAAAAAAAATTCTGATAGGACACGAATCTTACGGAGTACTCCATTACACGCAAGGATGGGACTCCGAAGTATACTCCGTAACCAAGGTAGGTGCGCATTATGCAATGTTGGAACGCCATTTGTACGGAGTATGTTGGCCTCACTTTTTTTTGTCTGTCTGTTGCTTGGATTTAATGCAGGATCGAATCGGGATTAGGCGGGTAGGCATGGACCCCATCGTGTGATCAAAAATGCGATGATCCTTGGCAGATAAGAACAAAAAATTAAGAGAAAAAAAAAAGCTAGGTACGAAGTAGGTTAATGTAGGTACAAAGTTTGGTACAGGTGTTGTACTTTGGTATTTCCGCATGCATTCGTAGGAGAAAAAAAAGCAGAAAGCAAGAAAATCGTCACCGCCACGAGATAGAAAACATCTTTTGGTATCTTTCTTCTTTAGTCCAGAACTTTTTTTTTCGTCAACAAAGAAAGGTATGATGACTTAAGCACCCACCCACACACAATACACACACATCACTTATCATCATCACCGACTTTGTGATGCCAACCAACTTTCCTGCAAGCACAGCCCCTCCAGATTTGGATTACTGGGCGGACGGTTTGAGAACAAAAACAGAAGGGAGATAGAAAGAGAGAGGGTGTGCTACCGCGTAACACGTGCTGACCACATCCGGATAGTCTTACAGTAATTTCTTCAATCCCACACCCCCCTTGCGTGTGTGTCATGATGCGCAGCAGAACGGGAATAACCAATGGGTGATGTTGATTGAATGATGAATTTATTTGATAGCATCGCGTCAGTGACTTTGAAGAAAACATGAAGAAGCAAATCACCCCGACCGCTGAAACGAAACAGGCACAGCAAGAAAAAAAAAATCAATCAAAAGCAGAAAAACAACAGTAAGAAGCAAGCCTCGTTTACTTCGTAATCTCATTTTATCGTGATAATTGCTTGTTCGCTTGACGCAGGGGTTGGCCAAGAAAACATGGTCAAGTTTAACCATGGAAAAAAAAAGTTGAGAAAAAAAAGGTCTCGTCCGAGGCAAGCGAGGAAAGCAAAGTACCGCACCGTAAAAAACCTCCCCATTTTTTGTTCGTTCATTCTCGCTTGCTATGATTGTCGTCCAAATCTTTGTCTCAGACAGACGGCAAACGGGCAGTCGGCAGACACACGCAGGCGAACCGCATGATGCTTTTTTCGTACAGTCTTGCGCGTGTTTTGTTTCCTTATCATTCAAGTTCTTTTAGTTATTTGTTTACTTTCCCCCCTCTCAAACCCCCATCACAGACCAAATTACTACAGACCATGCACCACTTGACCGGATTTAATGCACCTTGCCCGGTATTTGAGTTGCAAAAGTGATGGTTGCCGGTGGGGCGGCAGTCGATTGGGGGTTCCACAGCGGGAGACCCGGCTGCAAATCCCGCAGGGTCAAGGGGGTGGAAAAAATAAATGGAAAGGGAAGTGGAGGGGGGTTTGGGCGGCAATGACATGATGAAAATCGATCAACCCTGGACCCAGGGGGGGGGGGGAACGACGAGGAGTACGATTTACAAAACAAGGGACAAGAAAAAGGGGAGCACAAAAAGAAAAGAAAAGAAAAAAACAAAGTACATACTGTACCTAGGAAACCTAGCTGATCATGACATTTCTTTCTCGAATGGGGTTGGACCGAACCCCTCACCTCCTCCCCTTGCAAGGTTTTGGTTTGGCGCCTGGTCCCAAGTTGTCGTATGCCCTGCCCATCAGCCCCGTTGGGCTTTGGGTAGGGAAAGTAAGGTAAGGTACTGTAAGAAGTACCTTGTGTGGTACCGTACCTTTTTTGCTTGGAATTTTTGTTTGCTAATGAAGTTCCCCTGTATAATAAGACTGGCGGCATCTCCTCTTTCCCCCCCTTTTTTCCCTTCTGGCCGCGGCCTTTCCGGAATCACTTTTTTCAAAACTCGATATATAAGCTCAACTACATCCCACTGTTGCTTGCAAATCTAAAAAAGAACAGACTCGGCCCTAGTTTTGATCTAGCCTTACGCCAAACAAACAAACAGGCAAGCGTTGTTTTCCTCCAAAGGAAACATCCCGACCTCCTTTTGCCCAGACACAAACAAACCGGACCATCTTACTTTACTTTAACTCGGCTTGGCCTAGTCGAGTGCACGTTTTGCCAAGACCTATTTATTTTTTCCACTTGCTCTCACTCTTTTTTTTCTCCTGCTTTCTTCTAGTGTCCGCTCAACCGGTCACCATTCCATCATACCTTAACGGAGGTTGCACGGTGCTAGCAAAGAAGAAAGATCAGCGACAGGGCACGTGTGTGATTATTCTTATTTTTATTTTACTCATTTTTTTACTTGGGGCCAAGCAGTCAAACGTCGTTTTGGAGGGAGTTGTTACTCCTTTTTTTTTTAGCTCGTGTCTAACGCCCTTGCCTAGTCTCGGGTGTGCGCGTCCTTCTTCCTTGTCTTGTCCCTTTTGCACAAGTCGGCGAAAAGAAAGGGAAACTAGAAGCAACCGCCATTTATACGGCTCTGGATCCCCGTCATTTTTGGCAGGATTCCTTCTCGGCCGGCCTTGCAATAGTCTCTGTCTCTCTGTTGTCTTGGCATAACCTTCCGCTTCGAGAAGACTTATTCTCCAGACTGAGACCGAGGGGGAAACACATCCAAACCAAAAACCAAAAAAAACCAAAATTCAAACAATTCTTTCTTCTATCCTTTTACTACTCAGTCTTTCTTTGACAAGATGCCATCCTTCATCCGATCCCGACCCGACTCGGCCACATCCCACGCCAGCCGATCGACAACCTGGTCAACAACATCCAGCAGCGACGACGACGCCATAACCCCCGTCGCGCAAGACTTGTTTCTCCCTCCTCCTGTTCCTGCTGCCGCGGTCCCTGCCGCTTCCGAGACTCCAGCACCGGAGCTCCGCCGCCCGGCCTCCGCGGCAGGCTCCATGGACAGCCGGATCTCAACCTCCACCATGGCCACATCATCGTCGTCGTCATCTTCGCTGTGTCCGGCGGTGGACGCGGCAGACCTCTGGCGACGCATGCTCGCAGTCCAGCGCATCTACCACTGCTACAACTCGGCCCGCATTAGCGCCGCACTGGATAATGAAGTGCTGCAGAAGCGCGTTCGTAAGTCTGACTCCTTTTTAATTTTGTTTTTTGGTCATTTTTATCATCAAAAAACATGTGCAGCTGACATAAGACTTGCTTTTTGGTCTAAATAGCGTCAAGGGCATGCTTGGACCTCCTGAATGACGGCATTTCGCACCTGCCCGAGGATGAGAAGCAGCAGGTGGTTTACTTTATCGAGCACGGCAAAGTCCAGCAGAGGAAATCCAGGAGTTTCTGGCGCCGGAGGTTGATTCGGACGCCATGAGAAATATGACCTTGTTCGAAATTCTTACCCCCTTTTATTCTTGGCCTGAGTTTACACTCTATCACCCTTTGATTTTATCGCGAGGATTCTTTTTTAGCATTGGCGCACCGGGAGTTTAGGATACCTTTTTCAATTTTATGCCCTTTTCTTTTACTGGATCACTTTGTTATCATACCCACTGTAGCTAGATTGATTACCACGCAGCTCGCAGATGTTTCTCGAATTTTTTGGTGTTTGTTGTCAAATTGGCAACAAGACTGTTTGACAATTAAATACCCTCAATACAAATTTCATTGAAGCCTCACTGTCCGAAGACTCTGAGCTTGGTAAAATTCAATTACACACATTTTGATTAAATTCTTAATCTGAGCCCGAATCGATGTGTATAACATTGGAAACCCGACCTTTCAAGTATTGGCGACTGGCTTCTTTTGTGCAACAAACATGGTAGCTGCAAGAAACCGTTGATTCAAAACCCGTGTAAGTGGCCTTCTTTTGGCACCAGAGCAAGCGCCCTTTATTTATTCGATCGTTACCGCCAGAGCAAGGACGTCATTTGCAACCCCCCCCCCCCCCCCCCCCCCCCCGACCGTTTCCCCTTCACTTCGATTGATTTCCGAAATCTCAGCCAGGTTCAATGCAGATCGCTTCGATTCCCGATTCTCATTTTATTATAGTTGCTTCTTGATATCTTTTTTTTTTTGTTTCTAGGCGTTTTCTATAGTCCGAGACATTTTAATTTATTCGATTCCAGTAACGGTAGATCGCGGCAGATCTGGCTGCAAGGGGCTGGCATTCTTTTTTTTTTTTCGATTTCTGTGCGGACGCTATCTACGGCTCCCTGGGGTAAATGCCCGATCTAGTGCGTCATGAATCTCCTTTCTTCGAACCGCAGTGACTTTTTTTGTCGATTCGGAGAGGAACGACATGACACTTCAATCTACCGGTAGCAACACAATGATGCCGAGATCGTTGTTTCTCTCGAGCGAGTGTTCCTCTTGACAACGCGATGGAGTCAGAGGTTGGCGCATGGGTAGAACCTCTTTTTGGAGATCGTAAGAGGCTTTTCGTCGTCGATCGAGTCCTTTGTGGATGCTATATATAAACAATGTCGGTTTCTCGTCACTCAAAGTCTGGTTCATGTTTTTGAACAAACCACCAAGGCATCTGAACAATCCTCCTGCGACAAACCCAACAATCACAAGCAACCACCAACTCATACTTTAACAAGAAAACGCAATCATGGCCCCAAGCAACGACAGCGTCCCCTCCGGCAACGTCTCGGACAACTCGTACATGAGCAAGCCCAGCGACCCGGTTCCCGTCGTCGGCGATGCCCAGGACGTCGAGTCGTCCATCAGGCCAGGACAGGAGGATTCCGATGCTACTCTTGGTATGAAGCCTTTTCTCTCTTTGGCCTCACGAGATTCATGTTTATATTGCCTTATTTTTGGGACACAACTGACATTTTTTCAACCCGAAATAGAGCGCGATGAAAAGGACGCCATCGACACCAACAACATCATCGACGAGCCCAGGGCCAAGCCGGGCAAGGGTGCGCTTGCCGAGAAGGACTACAGTGATGAGGAGCTTGTTCAGGAGGGCGACCAGCCTTGAAATAATTATCCTGTTCATACGTAGCTATTTGTCCGAGGATGGAAATGGATATATCTGGGAGTTTACGGCTGATGGTATAGGCGACAGGGGGCAATGTTACTGATTTCGGCATGCAAGGTTGGGTCATTTGAAGCAACTTGATATAGTCATATCTGTATTCAATCTTTTCAACTCTCCCTAAAAACCTGGACATCAACCATTCCCTTCCCGGTGCCTTTTGTTACCAATCATGCTGACATGCTATACACCATGTCCGAATATATTACTTTACATTTCGCTCACCAGACTATAGAGATCAACCCCTGCATGTATGTTCAACAAGGGACCTTGGACTCGGATTAAACATCAAATGCAAGTTCTGACTACCGACAACCTTGTGTGGCCCACTTGCAAATTCATTCAGGGGTAGGTAGATACCTGTGCCTGCGGCTGATGATAGCACCCTAGGACCATTTCCTTCGGAGAGAAAAAAGAAGCTCACCGCTTATAATCGAACTGGCATCTTCCCCGAGCAGCAAAAAAAAAAAAAAAAAAAAAAAAAAAAACTTTTCAATAACTAACCCCCCCTGCGGACAGCCTCATTATTCCACAAACTCTTATCGCGTTTAAAAGCACCGGGGAACCCGGGCTGGAGAAAAGGCGCCCCGCTCCCCTACTCCGTATTCTAGAGATCAGCTTTTGCAAGCCCAGGAAATACCGCTTCCAGCCACCAAGACTACGGTAAATGGATACAGAGAGGGAGAAAAAAAGAAAAAAAAGAAAAGGCGTCCCCGTCAGCCACCAGAAAGCCATGCACTGTACCACGAGGCATATGTAGCCCGGTCTCGGCCCCAGCCTAGCTCCTGAGAAGGAAGCTCTTGGCGTGGGACGGGATCGAAACGTCCCGGGCCACGTTAACCGACGCGAAAGGCTTGGTTTTTAGTTTGAGCTAGGTTTTACAGGTACAGTAGTTTCCCTGTCTTGTCGAATAAAGAGAAACAACAAAAAAAGCATTCGGTCATCAAGGGCCACACACACAATGCCTGAAAATCATGGCTTCCCGCGGCCCCCCAAAAAAAAGGTCGTTCAAAGTCTCAACTCGCGTTCTCATTCGCCAAGCCAATCGAATGGCTTGGCCCCTTTTTATAGATAGTCGGCTCATGACACAAGCCAGAGGAAAAGCCCGACCGCCCACCCCGTTTGTCTAGCTCTAATTAAGTTTGTTTTTTTCCCCTCCATATATACCCCCTGATTGGAATCCGACCGAATATCTATATTCCTGTGTCGCCAGCACGGCCGAGAAGGAAATCCAAGCTGCTTCCAAGAAAAAAAGACAGCGGCCGTAAATCGACAAGCCACTGCTGCTACATGTACACGTGACTTGGTCCACCGTGGGACACCAGTGGTGTAACCCCGTTTAGAACAACAAAAAACCTCTTAAGCCTTCTTGATGTCAGGCAGCCTGTTCTTGCCAGCAGCCTTGCTCGCCTCCAGGGCGCCCAAGAGACCGTACTGCGACTTGACACCCTCAATGCGGTGGACGCAGTTGAGGTTCTTGACGCAAACAATCTGGAAGCAGGTGGCACTGGCCTGGCGGGAGGCAATGGTGGCGGAAGCCAAGAAGTACTCCCAGATCTGAAAAAGAAAAGAGATGTGTGTTAGCAAACGGATTCTAAAATTATCCACAAAAGAGACGACAGGAAAAGAGATCCGGGATATATCTTACCCTGTACCACTTGTTGCCATACTTGGCCTTGACCTTGTCAGCGTTGCCGAGCCAGTTACGGTACCATCTCCAAAGGGTCGCAGAGTAGTGAACACCAACGGTGTCAACGCTCTTGATCTCCCATCCGGCAGACTCGAGCTGATCAACGTAGGGGCCGAGCGGGGTGGAGGCGTCGGCACCGGGGAAGATGTACTTGTTCATGAAGAGACCCCAGATGAAGTCCTCGTACTGCCAAGCCTTGCGCAGACCAGAGACCTGCACGTAGAGGATACCGTCGTCCTCTAGGTGGTCGGCGACCTGCCTCCAGAAGGTAACCATGCGGCGGACACCGACGTGCTCGGCCATCTCGAGGGCGGTGATCTTGTTGAACTTCTTGTCGCTGGGGATGTCGCGGTAGTCGCAGCACAGAAGCTGGCTCTGCTCCTCGGGGACACCGGCGGCGCGGAGGCCTGCATTACCCCAGGCGACCTGCTCACGGGCGAGGGTAACACCGGTAACCTTGGCACCGTAGTTAACACTGGCGAAGCGGGCGAGGGTTCCCCAGCCGCAGCCGATATCGAGCAGGCGCTCGTCCTTCTTGAGCTCAATCTTCTCCATGACGACGGCGAGCTTGTTGTCCTGGAGCTCCTCGAGAGTCTCCTCGCGGTCGGGGTCCGAAATGATACCAGAGGTGTAAATCATACGGGGGCCCAGGAACCAGGCGTAAAAGTCGTTACCACGGTCGTAGGTGTCCCGCACCTGGTTCTCGTCCTGGGAACGCGAGTGGAAGAGGACATCGGGGAAAAATGTGAGCAGGAGGAACTTGAAGATGCCGACGGTAAAGTCAAAGGTGGCCCAGTCGTGGCGGTACTCGAGGACGTCGAGCATGTCACCCTTAATGTCGACGTCGCCGGCAAAGTACATCTCGTGGAAGGTCTCCATCGAGATCTTGGCGCCGCGGGCGCTGTACTTGGCCTGGTCCTCGGGGTTCTTGAAGGTCAGGTAGTGGTCGATGGGGCGACCGGGCAGCTTGACCTTGTCGTTGACACGGGGGCTGAAGTTGGACTTGAAGGCCCAGTATGCGACCAGGATGGGCAGGAAGAAGATTATGATGAAGAAGATGATGGTCTTGGTGCCACCACCAATCTTCCAGGCCAGGAAGGTAGGCAGGCCGAACAGGAGCGAGGCGAGCACGACATTGGAGAAGTCAGCGGCACCGGGGCCGTCGGCCGGGAGCGGAGGGTTGTAGATTGTGGGGGACTGTTTTAATGGAAAACAAGGTACGTGTCAGCACTCTATTTTCTGCCACGATCGATTCGATAATCAAGCCTGTCGTTTCTTTCCAGGGACTGCTTTTTTTGCGCATCTTCAAAGCTCCCCATCATTATTGGCGCACTCTGCGCAGCCAATCATTTTAAACCAATGCCAGGCCTGCGCAACGCAGAACGACCACGGCGACACAACGGGGACTAGAAATAAAAACTCACAGTGGTGGTCTTCACGCCGCAGTCGCCGACCGGCTCAATGGTGCACGGTGGCTGGGGCGGCGTGTCGATAAAATCGATGTCGGCTGCTGTGAGGGGAGCCATGATGGGCAAAAAGCTGCTATGCTAGCTTTTGCTTCTTTGTTTTTCCCAGGGACAAGATGTTCGAGAAAACAGCTTCACCTGGATAAATGGAAGGGGTGAAAGCAAGGAAAAGGAAAAAAGAAGACGAAGCGCAGCTTCCAGGGTATTATCACTGGAGCCTTGTTGACACGAATCCAGAAAATAAAAAAGGGCCGTTTGTTGAGAGAAAAAAAATGCCAGTCTTTCTAGGCGCTCACCGCCTCCCTAAGGAGCCCGATGCGGCAGTTTCGGGGGGTTGCGGCGGGGCTGGGGAATCTACAGGGGAGGTGGAGACCCCGGGAAATGAAGCGACAGGAAGGGGACCCTTTTCCATTCTCTTATCGGTTCAAGCATCCCGGTCCGTTCGGGTAGGGTCCAGACCTGGATGGAGCTTGCAAGGCCTTTTTTCACGAAGACTATGAAAAGCTGGAATGGAAACTGAGCAAGGGGAGAGTCGTTGGTTGTACCTACCTAGTTTTGGTTATCACTGATATTCCCCTTGCTTTTGTCCCTCACATGTTTCCTCTTTATTTTCTTTTTTCCCCCTCCTCCATGGGGTACTTACGAAACCTCAACTAAGAAACAAAAGTAAATTCATCATCGTTGCAGAACTATGACATCAGACAATGCCGGCAGCTAAAAAATCTCTGTGCTGCAAAATTTCCCCAAATTCACTGGATGCTCCCAAGACCTGATGGATTCCAGCGGATAACACTTCCGTACCACACAAAAAACCCCGTAGCACATGCCAAACAACATTCCACGGCGGGCTGGATCAGTCTACGGGTTGCGACAGGGGGTCGCCCGTGGGCAGGTAGCACGCGAAAGGGAAAAAAAGGGGTTTAATCCACGAGCAAGATTGTCAATGTCCTTTTTTTTCTCAGCTGTATAGGATTGTGATGAGGACAGATCGTCATTCCAAAACCCGTAAAATTGAAGGCTGGGCTTCGGGGTCGAGAAAAAAACGACCCCATTTTGTGGGAGGAGTTCAGGCGAAGGAATCAATAGAAACCTGTTTTCATAGGGATGAATATCAAAACTTAATTGATTACCTGCGCAAACGCACAGGAAGCTTTTCCATCCTTAAGGTAAGCGGGGTTAGGTGCCAAGAAGAAAAGTTTAAAATGTAATTTGGAAACAAAAAAAGAAAGGATTGTGACAACGGACATGGAATAACTTAAAAAAGGAATAGAACGAGATTGTGTCTTGTTCTGTGCGTCTGCTGCCCTCACCAGGGATCGAACCTAGGACCTCATCATAGGGAGGGATATCCACATTACTAGTGATGCGCTCTACCACTGAGCCATAAGGGCGGATGCTGATTACTTGAATCAGGCGTTGGAGGTCGGGTCACATGCGGCACTCATAACCACCAAACAAATATCTTCCATGCTAGGCCGAGTCAAGTGGGACCTATCTCCATCAACGCCTACTATTCCTCAATAAAACTCACCAGGCAAATCAAACATCGCGGTAAATTTGAAAAGAAGTGATATAAAATTTCCGATTTGTGGTATCCTGTAAATTCCAAGCTGTTGCCTGTGTACAAAGCAAACCTCTAAAAAGTGGTATAATCAACCAAAAACTCCTTGCCGCATTTCTGAAATGCTATGCTTTTCCACCGACCCAAAATAACAAAAGAAAATCAAGATTGTTGTTGTGCTTGCAAATTAAATCACAGAACCCCTCAGGATTCGCGTATATGTACATTCAAATAAAGTGTGCTACAAAGGAAAATAAGAACAATAAATAGGTAGCGCTCAGCCTCGGCGGGTATAATCCATATAAGGTGGCGGTGGCCCCTGGGTAGTGATTGGCGTCACAAGCGATGAATCACCCCTCTGGTGGTGATATCTAGAGTGACCACCACCGGCACTGAAGAACCTCCTGTGCCCCTGGGGCGGGCTCAACGGGCTAACAACGTCATCAATGCCGCCCTCGGGAATGGTGTGTGGGAGGGGCTTGATGGAGATGTTCTGACCATAGAACTTTTGTCTGTACTGTGTTGATCGAGGAGTGCGGGGCGTGCGTGCTGAGCTACTGGCCGGTGAGACGACTGGGGCCTTTTGGACGCTGACGTTGCTGCCACCACCAAAGTAGCCGGGCAGGCTGGCGTATACGGCATTCTCAAAGTCTGAAGAGGTTGTGCTGTGGGTTGTCGCGCTGCTGCCATCAGTGAGGCTGTCCACTCCCGAGCTGTACGTGCCTGTGCTGCCGCCGCGTTGCATCTGCACACCACCGTTGTCGACAGAAGCGTTCCTGGTGCTTCTGCCTGTGTTGAGCGCATTCTCGTTTGCGGCGGTTATCTCATTCAAGACACGGTCAAGCTGCCGCTCCAGTTCGTCTTGGGCGTTGTAGGGAGCAGAGTACGGAAGACGAGGTGACTCTGCAACACTGGCAGGCACAGGAGGTTGCTCGCGAGGCGGCGATGGAGTCCGTGCCGAGGTATCGAAGGATGACTTGAAAGGAGGAGCCGAGTATGGAACTTGTTGGTCTTGGCGTTTGGGAAGCTTCAAACTGTTGTGAGAAGCCTCCTTGTCTCCAGATGAGCCCTTGAGCTTGCTCGTCAATTTCGAAACCGCCTTGGATGCAATGTTGCGACTCGGTGAGCTCAGCGGAGCCGTCACCTTCTTGGAGTTATCAAACGACAAGTGGTGGCTATGGGTCTGGCGATTGTGCGACGGCGAGGACGGGAGGGGAGCGGATTTGGGCAGTGCCAATGCCGTCTTGCGAACTATCAAATCAAGTTGACGAGCCATGGTGGGATTATCAGCAATCTCCTCCATTGTGATCCCAAAATCGACACCAACTCCAAGTAGGCCGAGCTTGGGAATTTCACGGGTCAGGAAAGATGCAAGCTGCGAGGCTGGTACCAGCGAGCCCCAGAGATCATAAAAGGCCGCGTGATCCCGGTGTTCTTCTGGGACACCCAACGAAGATGGATCCAGCGATGCCGCAGCCCAGCACTTCGAAATGACCCTCTGGATAGCTTCCATGTCGCTAGCCGGGAAACGGTGCGAGACTGGCGAGCTTGGTGTCAAAGTTGTCGATGGCATCTGCGGTAGCGGGATTTGTGGGCGCTTCGACTTGTACTGCGCAGCGGACGGGATGACAACGTGCATGATGGAGCCAGAGGTAAGAACAGCCACGTTTCCAATCAGGATGCGCAGTGTCTCCTCTGCGAAGCTCACAGGTATCCTATTCTCGCAGAAAGTGATGTTGAGCTCGATATTGCTGTTGTCGTTCGCCATGATATCACCGCGAGCCATTGAGTGGATAAACATGTCAGGCACATCCTGCGCCCGACTCTCAATGATGCTGAACTTGCAAAGTGCACCTGCATCACCGCCCTTTCCTAGGTGGAAGAGCTTCGATTCAGAAGGCACAACTGTAGTCTCCTCGTACTGGTGCTGAACCACAGTGCTGAAGCGCATCCAGTATGGCCAGGATGTGCAGCGCTCAACAAGATCGAGGAATCCAAAGTTCTCAAAGGGGATTCCTGCGATACGCTGTCCGTGCACATATTGCAGCAGGTCCAATGGTGACAGACGACCATCCCCCTCTGGGAAACGAACGCGGACTGCCGTAGTGTTAGCCGTGGGGCCCAACACACCGGCGACTGACTGTCCACCAGAGAGTCGAATTTGGCGACCGTCGACGATCTCACCAAAGACAACGTCGGCAGTGCCGGAAAGCTCTGCAAGTGTCATCGACCAACCAGCCTTCAAGATGGTCTCGAATGAGATGCCAAGGTGTGCTAGTGAAGGCACTGCGATGCGCTGACGGATCGTCTTGACGTGGTTGGTCAGCTGGTGTGGCTTAGAGTGCGCAACAACCCTGGTCATGTTTGCGCCATCGAGAAGGAGCTTCCAGTATTCCTCTGCTCCTTGCTTGTTGGCAATGTGGGCGCATCTTATGAACTCGGCATATGTCGGACGTCGCGGTGGGTTTTGGGCGCCATCGTACAGCTTCTTGAGATCTTTGACGAGCAAGGCAACCGACAAGTCGTCATACTGTGCCTTGGAAAGTCGCAGGAGGAGAGTTGACTGCTTGCCACCATCCAAGAGGATGAACTTGGTCATTGGTGCAGAAAAGGCAATCGGTGTGCTCTGATCTTTCTTGATCACCTTTTCAGCAAAAGCAG
The DNA here is from genome assembly GCA_004337975.1 of Pyricularia sp. CBS 133598. Lineage (NCBI taxonomy): Eukaryota > Fungi > Ascomycota > Sordariomycetes > Magnaporthales > Pyriculariaceae > Pyricularia > Pyricularia sp. CBS 133598. The sequence goes on from CM014983.1 coordinate 3,683,956, forward strand.
CCAGGCGCCAGCTCGGGCAGAGGTAACGGTTGAAGTCCGCTGGAGGTGTCTTGAGCACAACCTGGTACATTCTGCGCTTGTACGGAACAAAGGCGGTACGAAGAATAGGGTGAATAGTGATGAGCGTTTGGCAGGCTTCCTCAAGTTTCCGGTGGTCCACGGGTCCATGGAATGAGAACACAAAGTAGTTGATGTTGGCACGGCCACGAAGCATACCTGACTCGATATAACGTGACTGCATCGACGAAGCTTCGGCAACATCCTTGATTTCCTTCGTTTCCACGCCTACCTTGGTGGCTAAAACACCCCTGAGACGATCTTCGCGGGCCTTTTTCTCTGGGTCAACGATTGCAGGAGCAGCGGAGGCATGCGGATTGTTTTGTGTTGGCGTCATGTCGTTCGAGCCGGCCTGGGATGTTGAGGACGGCCTGGTCGATGTGGATGAAGCAGTAGAAAAAGATTGCACGTTGGATCGCGAGTCTCCTCCAGTAACCGATCGGCACAGGTCGGTTAGGGGCATATCGCGCAACACATCAGCAATCGTGATGGCAATGTCCTCTTGACGGCAACACACAACCAGCTTAGCAGCCAAGATGTCGTCACCGCCAGCCTTGATAAAGCCATCAGCAGCAGAGATGGAGGTTTCGTCCTCAATGTTTAACACATGAGCCCAGATCCTCCGCATGCGCTCCTCAGTCTGCGTCAAAGGCAGAGATGTGGTACCAACAGTCTGCACTTCGTTGGGGTTGGGGACACTTGAAAGTTGGAGTAGTTGTTCTCGCGACAGCCCATGAATGGTCTTTTGCAACCTGCGACGGTTGACCTTGAGTGAGGGCGTGATGGGCAAGTCCTTCACCGGAACAAAGATTTGGGGAATCATATGATGCGGAACCTTATTGCGCATACCAGTCTCGGCCACTCGCTTGGCCTTGAAGATGCGCTCTCTTGTCACATGGCTTAATCGGTGCAGATCCTCTGGTCCGTCGAACATCGAGCCAAGCTCAACAAACGCGGTCAGTACCGGAGGCGTTTTGGAGCTCTTAAAGGCAATGGCCTCGACGACAACGTCCATCCCCTGGCCAAGGCAACGGCGCAGGCTTTGTTCCACTTCGGAGAGTACAATCATGCTGCCGTCAATCTCGATATCCTCTCTCTTGTGTGATACGAGCTGCAGAGCCCCGCCGTCCGTATAACGCATGCGGTGTCCGGTCTTGAAATACCTAGTCTTCTTGCCAGGAGCCGAGTCGGAAAATTCGGCTGCATTCCAGTGTGTCCGGTCCATCTGACCCCGCGCGAAAGAGGAACCCAGGGTTGGCCCTTCGATGACAAGCTCGCCAATGCTGCCAATCGGCATAAGCTTGCGGTGATCCTCAGGGTTGACGAGCCAGAAGTTTCCTGCAAGCGGTGTGCCGATGCGATTAAGTTGATGCGGGCCGTGCACCTCGAGGAATGAAATGCCAAGAGGGCAGACGTCCGGCGCGCCATACGCGAACAGCACCTTCTTTTTGCCGGCCCAAGGGGAATAGGTATCCTCGTCTAGAGAACGCGTCCTGAAGCATACGGTCTTGAGGCTGGGCAGGTGCTCCAGATTGAGCTTGCGAGATAGATGCGGCGTCATGTATGACCAATTGACCTCCATCCTCCGAACAGCACCTACATAGTCGAATACCCGCTCCGTTTCAGTCGGAATGCAGACGCATCCGCCATTGACCAGTGTGGCGAACACTTCTGAAATGGCAATGTCGACATTGTATGACGAGAGCTGCATCACTCGGCTGCCATAGTTGATGCCGGCTGCAGGTCCTTGGGTAAGAAGTGCGATCGACAAAGCGCCATGGGTGAAAGCGGTGCCCCTAACCTCTCTTGAGTTGGACGGGGTGAAGAAGACGCAAGCAGCATCATCCTCCGTAGCCAAGGATTCGACGTGGCGCGGAGCCTGTAGCTTGAGCTGCGTCATGAGCTCGCCGTTCAGGACAATGACGTTGTCAAAAAGGTTGCGGAGCACACCGCCAGCATTCTCACACTCAATAGCCACCCTGGAGTTAGTATTCTCGAAGATGGGCTGGATCAGGCTGAGATCGGCAGAGTCGATGGGCACGAAAGCACCACCTGCTTTGAGGACCGCGAGCATGGCGACAGGCGACCAGACGCTCTTCTGCAGCAGGAGGGGCACAGTAACCCCAGTGGTGACGCCAGACTCGGACAATCGCTGAGCCAATCGTGTGGACAGATCATCAAGCTTACCGTAGGTAAGCTGGCCATCCCAGGCACATACGGCCATGGCATGGGGGTTGCTGCGAGCATTCGTCTCCACAAGCTCATGCACCACAGCAACTCTCGGCTCCGGTGGAGCTCTTTCATTTGCCCATGCGACAACCTGTGCGTAGTCACGGTCGGTGAAAAGATTGCTCCTTTGAATGGAAGACGCAGGGTTCTCTATAATGGTGCGAAGGGCTTTACTGAGCGTGTTTGCGATGTTGGGGGCCTCCCTTTCCCCGACCAGTGACATGCTGCCGATGTCGACAATGAGCCTGCCACTGCCAAGCCGAACGTTGATGGCCAAATCATAGCAGGATGTCTCCCTGTGAGATACGTTGTTAAGCTCAAAGTCGGCCTGGCCCGTGTGTCGGCTTCTGAGCTCTGAAGGCTCGTTCGTGAATGATACTACCGAGTTGAAGAGCTGGTCATTTCCGCGTTTGCCGAGAACATGATGGATCTCCGGAATAGACACATGCTGGTGGCGCAGGCTGGCGACGTACTGTTCCTCCACGATAGACAAGACATTGGCAAGAGCTTTCTGAGGAGACAGGTCAAAGTTGCAAGCTACCGTGTTGCTGAAGCAGCCAACGGCATTCCGCATGCTTGGGCCGCCAGAAGCAGCCTCACGTCCGGTGGCGCGATATCCAAAGCACACATTGTCCTTGCCGGAAAAGACGCGGAGTACCAAGCCCCATCCAAGCCGCAAGACTGCGTCGGGGGTAACATTTCTGGACCTGGCAAACTCGACAAAAGTACTGCCATCAACTTCAAGGTCGAAACTGTAGTTCTCAAAGGCGCGGTTCGAGGGTTCTTGCGTCAGTCGCGGGAACAAGCAAGCTTCGGCACCTGAAAGTCGACCGATCCAGAAGTCGAGGCTTTGGCTGGTGCGGGCAGACTCGAGAAACTTCAAATAGTCAGGATAGGTAAGACCGGTAGGTTCAGGAAGCGGTTGGTTGGTGGTGTATGCCCGGCGGAGGTCGAGGAAGATGACGTTAAGACTCTGGGGGTCACAGAGAGCTTCGTTGATGTCCAGCTTTACCAGAGTCTTTGTGGGTGTGTTGCAAACTGCCAACCTGTGCTGAGTCTGACCAGAAGTCCTGCTAGGTAGCGCAGGAAGGTTGTTCAACGAGTCGCTCGGGTCTTCGCCAGAGGCCACATCGATAAAGAGCATACTTGGGGATGTTCTCCGCAGGACGACCTGATCATACACACCGGTCTCAGTAACACTGTCGATGAATACTGTACGAAGCGCGGCATGCTTTGTAGTGACGTTCTGCCAAGCAGCGCAGAGCTGCGAGATGTTGATTGGCCGGCCAGTTGGTGATGAAAGCTCGTAGATGGCATGCAGATATGACGCCTCCTGGTCAACTGCCTGCTTCACCAAGATGCCTTGTTGAACAGCCGTCACTGGATACACAGCCTCGATATCGCGCACACTGGTCAAGTTGAGCAACGACGTGCGCTCATAGTTGAGCTTGCGCAAACCGTCGTAGGTAACGTCCAGCTGTGGCACATCAGACATGGTCAGCTCCTGTGTATGATAGCGAAGTCGACCGATCGCTTCAAGCAGCAGATGCTCGAAATTCTGGATCCACTGGGAGATGAGTTCCTGGTGGCGCGATCGCCTGTTGTATACAAGCTTAACATGCGCCGTGCCTTGCGATACCATGGCGCTAACCTCGAAGAGAGCGATGCGGCCGACGTTGGGTCCAATGTTAGATGTCTTGGACGCCAGCGTCCGCCCTGGGAAGGGAATCTGCTCTAGGACGCCGTTGCTCTCTTCGAGACGCTCCAACGAACCGGCATAGTTGAAGATTAGTTCGAATGGCCAATCTTCAGTAAACAGGTCCGGCCCGCCGAATTTGAAAAACTTGGAAGCAAAGTATTGAGCGCCGCGCCTGGGCATCGCCCGGCGTACATCCTTGAGTCGGCGCAAGACGTCGATGAAGTCATTGCGAGTTCCAGCCAAAACCGATCCGACCGGGCTCAGGGTGGTGAACCACCCCACAGTATCAGAGATGTCGATGGACGGGTCGGATACCTCTCGACCGTGCTCCTGATTCCAGATCACTGGTACTGAGCGGTCATGGAAAGTTTGTGAGAATGAAAGCAGAAGGGCAGCCAGGTAAATGTCAGCGCATTCAGTTCGGAAAACACGGTTGCATGTGCTCTGGAGAATCGTGGTCAACTCTGGACTTAGCGAAAATCCGAGCTCAGAAGCGTCAGCGTAGGTGTTGGACACATCTTTTAGTCCCCAGTAAGCGTAGTTACCAACCGGTGTACCTGCTGGCAAGGGGCTGGTAATCTCGGTCTGCTCGATTTCCTTCTTCTGAAGCTCATTCCATTTTTGAAAGGGCATTGAGCGGTGCGAAAGAAGACTGCCACTCATGAGAAGCTCGTTAAGATCGTCCAAGATTACTCTCCAAGAAAGCAAGTCCACCACAAGGTGATGCGCAACCAAGTAGATCATTTGGTAGTCGTCCGTCGTCTGGATGTGGTCGACCGCAAACACGGGGCCGTTTTCGATGTCGATCATTGCCTGGCTTCTCGCTATGACAATCTCGAGTTCCTTGTTGTTGCCGATCGTGGAGAATTGCATCGCATAAGAATTGTTGGACGGAGCCACGGTTCTCTGGGTCCATCCGCCTTCGGCGGTCCGGAAGAATCGCGAGCGCAGCATGGTGTGGTGCCCAACTAACGCCTGGACTGCCGCTGATATATCATCAAACCCAAAGTTCTTCTTCACCCTGAGCAACAAGCTTTGGTTGTAGCGGTAGTTGCCGTCCTTGCCCACACGGTATCTAGAATCACCTCCCATTGTGGTCATGAAATAGAGCTGCTGCATGGGTGACAAGTCAAACTGCTCGCCCTCCGGCTCCCCGTCCCAGCCGCGAGGCATCTCTCCGCGCGATGTTGCCATCGTGGCCAGTTGTGCCAAGGAGCTATTTTGTAGGAGCTCGGTTGCGCTGAGGAAAATGCCGTCTGCCTTGGACCTGGCCACCACCTGCATCGCGGCAACTTCATCTCCACCAAGTTGGGCAAAGGAGAAGTTCATGCCGATTTCCTCACGCGGAGCCTGCAAAGCATTGCTAACGGCCTTCTGAAGAGCCCTTTCACTATCGGTCAAAGGTTGTTGCAAGGTCTCCTCCGTGTCCAAGCTCATGATTTGTTGATACGTCTCTTGGTTGATATTCTGAAGCCAGGTGCGCAGCTTTCTGCGGTCGAGGGCCCCATGTTCCGTTATAGGCAATTTCCGCAATACAATCCAGATGTCCGGTAGGTCGGTGGCGATAGCGGCTGCTTCGAGGTCGTGCCTTATTGCTGCGACTTTGGTTCCGGCAAGAAACATCTTTGTCTGCGGTATAACTTCGATATCGGAGGTGGGCGTTCCAGGGATCTGGAGACCAGCGAGTGAAAGAAACACAACCTGCTTGCCATCGAAAAATCCCGCCCTTGGTTTAATGATGACAGCCCTTGAAACTGACTCCTCGTCGCAAATAAAACTTTCATGGTCAAAGTGAACTTCGGAGATGGCTGTCGACGGTGCTACTGAGTTTGATGAGAAACGAGCCTGTGAGGGGGCCAGGTTATCCGTTCGGAGCTTGAGCGGTTGTATTGCGAGCGAGCCACTTGTTGGGACGTTTTGGGGTGACACCTCTCGTGAACATGGTGTTATGCGAGTTTGTAACTCTGCAAGCGTAAAACAGTTGAGGATGTCGCTGGGCTCAACCTCCAAGCCCAAATCCCGGCAAGTGGTGCTTAAGCGAGCAGCCGTCCTCTCGCAACCACCGAGATCTGTAAAGGAGTCCACCATCTGAATTGATGTTGAGTCTATTCCCAGGATATCTCCAATGGCCCATACTAAACGCGCCTCGACCGATTCGTTCGCGGAGTTGAAGGTTTTCGGGTTGCTTTCGTGTTCGTAGCGTGTGTTCGTCGTATCTATACGGGGCAGGAGAGGCTTCGGGGACCCAAGGGGCGGTTGTATAAAGGCGGACATTTTGAAAAAGAAAACTTAAAAGAAAATATGTTTTTTTGAGAAGGGCAGATGTTTTCACAAAGAAGGAGTAGTAGGGACACTGCAATGCCTTTCAACACCTAAAAAGCAGACTCGTGGGTATCAAGAGTAGGAGATGGTTTGCCTGCTCAAAGGCGGTTGACGTAACCAAGTATCACCGCACCAAAAAAGAAAACAACAAAACAGATGGGTATCAAGAATGAAAATGAGATATGAAAACAGACAGAAAGAAAGGGAAAAAAAGAGAGAATCTCCGAATGCGGAGAATCACCAAATTATTTTCGGAATGGACATGGAAGGGAAGAGAGAAAACAGAGGCAGCAGGCACAAGGCCTGGGGCCAAGAAGGTGGGAGTGAAAGGCATCATGTACAATGCGGGCGGGTGGGGAGAATGGGACAGCACCAAACGCGGCCGCGCCGCAGGGTTGTAACGCAACTCCTAGAGAAGAGCCAGGGTCCCGCCGATGGGGGTGGGTGGATGACTTTCTGGATCTGGGGAACGGACCACACACCCTGTTCCTGGACAGCCCTCTTGTCAAACCCCCCCCCCCCCCCCCCCCCCCCCCCAAAAAAAAAAAAACCAGCCAGTGGTGGGTTGCATGGATCTGTTCAAGTTCACAAGACGATTCGTCCGTTGTACCTGCCGCAGCCGCAGCCCATGCAACGGCAGAGAGAGACGCGCTGAAGAATCGATTCTAGTTTAGTTCTAGTATGTGCTGTAGCCCATCTAACCTTGGCTAACTTACCGGGCTGAGCTCAGCCGCATGCATAGAGCTATGTAGACCGTACCTGGGTATCTTTTGAAAAAGTCGTCCCAATTTGGAACGTGTGCCACGTCTCGCCGACACTACCGTCACTCAGCGCAATTCTTTGTTTGCTGAAAGCTTACGGATGAACCGGATGATCTTTTTTTTCCTTATGTCTGAATGGAGGGAAAGGCGCAAGTGACTGCTGCGTACAAAGTACTAACACGACGATGGCTATGCAGATGTCGGCGCCAAAGCATAATTGTCAGATGATGGGACGGGGGGTGAAAACACAAAAGACCAAGGCAGCCAAGGTAACTCTGCTTTGATTCTGAAGAGTGAGTCGATGAAGGAAAGGAAATCGGCTATGCGCAGGTGCTAGTCCAGTAAGGCTTATGCCCTTTGCGGAGCCTATTAGAGGGGCTGTGTCTCCTGTGCCCACTCACTCTTCTTTTTAAAGAAGCGACTTGGTCTAGGTGGTCAATTTCGAAGGGAGGAGCGTTGCATCGGAGAATAAATGACCAATCATAATCGGGGGTTCCATCCATATCGACTAGACCCGCGGTTTGCCGGATTGTGAGTAGCTCGCGGCTTTGAAATGCACGCGTACCTAAAGTACGTACCTTGGATTTAGGCATCGCCCCAATGCCATTCGGTGATCAATTAAACATCGGGATCCTTTCATTATGCGATTCAAGTGTCGGGCAAGCCGTGATGAAATAGACAGAGACCTTCGTTTTTTTCCTTGATCCCTCCCTCAACCAGATATCAAGGCCGACAATAAGATAAAATTCCCACTATCCCCCTAAACATGCTTCAGGTAGGTGGAAGGTCCCAAGGTAAATTGTACGCGAGGTACAGTACGACGTACCTACCTTACCTAGGTATGTACTTGACCTAAACGGGTCTTTCCGCTTTGCACGCACCGTCGTGTTGATGGGATTTTGAGTCAAGCACCCAGCCCAGAACAAATCTGACACCCAGCCGATCCAGTCAAAAGGAGAGGTGAACGAAAGGAGACTTGGTCATGGTTGCAGGCATACCTACGATTCGTAAAAGTTTGGTACAGACATGCAGACATGTGCAAGAGCTAGAGAGAGGAAAGAAGAAGAAAAAAAAGAAAAAGAAAAAAAACTTGTATAAATTTTTTTTCAAATTCCCAAGCCAAGGTTCAACATTCAAACGACTGATCAGTCCTCTAGTGTTTGGAGTTCTAGATCGATATCCAATCGGCAATCATCGCTATCATATGTACAGTACCTGCTGTACCCGTCGGGTTCTTACAGTATGTTGTCTGCTGAAACCACCAATACCGTGCCAAGTAGGTACACAGTAAGCCCTCGCAGTAAGGACAGAGCTTTACTTTGCACTAGCACACAACAGCCCACCATCCTCAAACTCAGGGTGATCTTCTTTACGGAGTGAGGTTCCACACCTTCCAAGTCTGAGCCATTGTCCATTTGATTTTCCAACAGCTTTCCAATCAACTTTTTTTCTTGTACTTCGCTTAGCTCTGACTGGTGCCACTCAACCTACTACATGGTAGGTTTGAACGACTGGCCCGGGCCATTCACCAGCGGTTCCCGATTTTGAGTTGTGAAGTCAATTTGCTTTCGTATGTCTAATTTCTCATTTAATCCGCATACGACCATGGTCGGCTGTCAACTTTGCGCACTGACTTTTCCAATAACTTGGCTTTCTGTCCGCTGTCAAACTCAAAAGCTGACTGTCAGGATGACTTGGCGCACGTACAGATTTAAATCCCGTTAGTGTTATTCAACATATGCCCATTGCACATGTTCAACACACGCTAAAGGCTAAGGCATGCAATGAACCTTGGACATATGTAGCATCACTTCCATTGCTAGATCAAACTTGCAGATGAGAATATATATATCAGTTGTTACTCAGGATTCTAGACTTTGATTGGCAATGGTCAAGCCCACAGGGCAGCCGGTAGTCGGCAGCAGATCTAAACAGTCAAATTCAATGCGAATTGCTCCCAATGAAACCTTGCGTAGCAAAATCAACCCACAGAATCGTTGATCGACCTCATGCATTGCCACAAATCGCCAAAAGTGTGTGTTTTCAAAGTTGACCCGCATTTGGAACCTGATCAACTTACCACGTAAGTTATCGAATGCCTTGTTCTTCTTCTTTTCTTTCGACACCTTGTTGTCCTTCTGTTTACTTTGTAATTCCTCGGGAGAAAAGGGTTCCCGAGGTTACCTTCTGCCGATAACACCACAAGGTGAAACTGCTGACAAGTTGTTAATGTGCCTTCATGCGAGTTGAGAGGGTCTGTGTCGAATCAAGCGTACCTAATCCATGCTTTGAATCTGCATAACGGTCCGTGTAAGTGATGTCCTCAATTCTTTGGTCGCATGACTTGGTCTCGGTTATTTTCAAGACATTGTAGGTATTCCTGTTTGTATTATACTTTGCCCAGAAATAGTGATGGTTTGGGAGTACCTAGGCAATAATACCAAATAGTAATGCATTTCCTCCTTATGGTCAACATGTAGCCCACCTTTCCCACACAGCAAGTAAAACTAATTAATATATATCTCACGAGTGTCAACATATCTGGTATGCCACTTGTTTTATTTACCCAGCACATACCATCGCCTTTCCTAAAATGGCCCGGTTACAAAAATATTGCCATATTGAAGATATTAACGAGACTCCTTTGACCATAGTGCTAGACCCAACCCGTTCGGCAACCGGAAACGAATTGGATATGCCAGTCTGAACCAAGGCAGTGTTGAAAGCTGCCATGATTTGTTTATACATCTTGTAATGCAGCGGATCAGAGACAAAAATTAGAGCAAGCACACTTGGGCTGAAGAAAGTGATAATCTTTTCTGATTCGAAAATATCGCTCGGCCAACGTGAACAGCGCCATGTCATGACATCCATAAAACTTCGATGCTGCGAACAACAATATCCAAGAATAAAAGCGAGATACTGCACAGCTGAGAACGCAGCATCTATCGAACAAAAACACCCAAAAACCACAACTAACCCCAAAACAAAAAAACACTCAATCCGACTCGGTGCTCTTCTTTTCCTCATCAATCTTCCACACCTTTGTGCGCAACCACCGTCCCAACCGCTCAATCTCGACCTTTGTCTTCATCTCGGCGTCCTTGACGGCGTCCCACCCGCCCGTCATGAGCCGGATGGAGGCGCAGTCGAAGCCGTGCAGCGCGTCCGGGACGAGCATCCACTTGACGCCGAAGCCGTCGCCGTTGTCCTCCCAGCCGAACCTGTCGTCGCCGCCGTCCTCCTCCTCCAGCCTGCCCCTGCGCCGGCTCGGCGCCTTGCGCCCCGCCACGGCCAGCTCCGGGTCCTCGCTGCTGGGGTCCGGCACGTCGCGGTGCCGCTCGGGGAAGCGCTCGTTGTCCAGCCGCACCGCGAACCGCCAGCTCTCGTGCGCGAGCATGTCGAGCTCCGCCGCCACCACGCACACGTACGGCGGCAGGTTGCGCTCGTCGGCGAAGCCCGGGCTGAGCAGAGGGTGCCGCAGGTCTGTGCCGAAGGGGATGTAGCCCCAGTCGCAGAGCGGCGCGAGCTTGAAGAGTCCGTCCTCGGTCTGTCCGCGCGGTTGTTGCAGGCGGGTCTTGTACCAGCGCGTCTTGGCCTTGTCGGCCGCGGAAACGCTCATGTCCATGGCGCCGTAGATTGTGATGGCGCCGCTTGGCGCACCGGGCGAGAGGGCGCGGATGCTGGGCATCTGAGACACGGCCATGGCGAGGTTGCCGCCTGCGGACCAGCCTGCGATGGCGACCTGCGACTTGGAGATTGGGAGGGACTCGTCACCAACTATGGCCTTGTAGACGGCCTCGATGTCGTTGAGAGCTGCGGGGAAGGGTGACCAGGGCGCCTTGGAGTACGATGGACAGACGACCAAGGTAGAGTGCTGATCAGCAAATGCTCGCGCCCATTCGTCTGCATCGCGGGCTGTGCCGAAGCAGAAGCCGCCTCCATGAATAGCCACCAAAGCAGGGAGTTTAGTTTGCGAGGTCCCGTCATAAGATGATGGAAAGAATATTCTGGTTGAGGCCACAGTCAGCAAAACACTCTTGTTCAATCCGGATGAATGCCGTCTCGACCGAAAAGACGCCACCTCTTGCCGGTGTCTGGCTTCCTGCGGGAAAATGTCATCCAAAAAGGGGCATCAACATACCGGACGGGCAGATGCGGACGGCACTCATAAGCCTTGACGATTTCAGGCCGGCCATCTGGCGGGTAGTACCACTCCATCCAGTCCCGGTACCAGATGAAGGGGGCACTGAAACCCTTCATGGCCCACATGTACCAACAGTAGACCAACCTCTCCACCATTGAGGGTGCAACGTAGGTAATCTTGTTCATGTCGCCCTTGGAATCCATCCTGGGCTGAGCGCCGTTTTCTCGCACCTTGGAAGACATGTCCTTTTTTTCTCTCTCTCTTTGGTTCGAACCAACCGCCTGGGTGTGGTCGATGAGAGCAGAGAAATTATTTTGGTCGAAAAACAAGACTCACAGCGTAAAAGCTGTGGGTGGCTTTCGGGTATTGTTTATAAGATTGGGGGCGGTGAAGTACCGGGGGCTTTTTTTTGTTCGCTCGAAAAAGCAAACAAAACAAGCTATATTTGACGGCTATCTGGGGAGGTACTAGGTTCGTACCCGAGGATGTGCGCGTGAGAGATTGAGCATCTGTGCTTTGTCAAAAAGTTATTCGTTTCAGTAAGTTTCTTCTTTGGGCTTGAACAAAATTCTTGGTTCGTGCGTCACCTCGCGTTGGCACCTTGTCGGTCAGTCGCCGACTAGAAAAGGCGATGGGGGAAAGAGCGAGAGATGGGATGAAAAAAAGGAAAACAAAAAAAGGAAGAAAAAAATAGTTAGGACCGACCCTAAGATATACGGACACGTATAAAAATACGACAATGCCAGCCACGATTCGGCAGAGCATCGTGAGACGAAGAAAAGAAAAAAAAGCCTCTGTCGTTATCTAGGCCTCCGCGATGTCGCAAGCTCTCGACGGAGGGATTGATTGGATATATTTACCCGGACAGGTCGGGACTGGTTGATGGGAGAACAAGAGGAAACCGGTTCGGCAATATGAGCGGGATATGCGGGTTCAATATCCGGCAGATGTTTTAGTTTCATATGGTCCAAAGCGTTGATCGAAATTCAAACAATAAAAGAGATAAGACCTGCGTATGGTTGGATACTTTTTCTCCCCTGCCCTCCCGGATGGTGGCATACAAACTTCCGATGACATGTCGTGTGGTTCCGGATGGTTGCGTTTGCTGTAAATCATGGAACTTCCCGGGCATCGATTCCCCGCTATCCTATACGGTACGATTTCATACACAACCTCCGCGCAAGGGAGAAAAAAGAGCTCCATGGCGGGGCTTGCGTCTAAGAAGCGTCATATCACACACGTGCTTGCTTGCTAGCTTTTGGTCCATGCTGCCTGTCGTAGCTCGTGGGCTCGTCCCCTGATGCAATCTTGGCAAAGGCGCAAAACAAAGCATTAAATCCGCACATCGACCGAAATTACGTACCTGCCACTACCAAAAAGCAAAGTCGTTGACGTGGGTTTGCCGTGTGCCCTAGCATTTGTTGAGAGGACTATGCACATGTTTGTTTCTTTAAGTGCATACAATTGTGGTCGCCTCACATGGGAGAGAAACCCGGAACAGACAAACAATTGAAAGAAAACGCAATGCTCCACGTATAAATCTTACAAACTCAAGTTGCGCAACTAGCGTACAAAAGACTCAACAAGCAAGACCAAAAAAGCGTGTATATGCCTATCTTGTCCCTAACAAAAGGCACCGACTCCAGATCGTCCCATCCAGCCGTAAAGCCCACTGTCGTAAGACCTCTGAAGAATCAAGGTCAATTTCCCCAATTTGATACATACCAGTACCTGATAACATCGTCCCTTAAACCACGACCTCATCATCGTCATCGTCCGGATCCTCAATGCTCGTCCTCCTCTTGGCCTCCACCGTGCGCTCAACTCGCTTCCCGTCTTCATTAACCACCACCGGCTCCTCCTGGTCCTTCCCATTCGCCGGGCCGGACGCCTTGGCTGCCGAGCCCTCCGCTCCTTCGGCGCTCTTGACTCCCGTGCTGGCATCCTTCTTCTCACCAGCAGCCTCCTTGGACCCCTCGGCACTGCCACCGAACCCGAGCCCGTCAAATGGCCATAGACTGCCAAACTTGCTCCCGCCGCCGCCGCCGCTGCCACTCGCCGCACCTCCAGCACCGGAACCGTGGGGTGGATGAACTGGCAACGGCTTGAGTAGGACCTTTTCCCTCTCGCGGTCGAAGAACTTGCCCGCCGGACCGTCCGAGGCCCGCACCGGCGGGTCCATGACCTCGGGCATGGCAAAGTCGCCAAACTCCTCGTCATCGTCATCCTCGAGGTCACTGTCATCGTCGTCCCTGCCGTCCCCAAACTTTCCAGACTTTTGAGCGTTGGTGGTGGTGGTGCTGCTTGCGCCACCACCGCGAACCACGCCGCGCCACCAGTTGCCGCGGTTCCACCCGCCGCCGGTCGACGTGGATCCCTTGTCGTCCCCGGCATTGGCAAATGCGCTGTCGGCGTCGTCCTCGTCCTCGTCATCCTCCACCTCGTCGGCAAATGGGTCCTTGAGCCGTTCTGCCAGCGACATGTTATGCAACGGCTGGTGTAGGAGGCCCTGGTTGGGGCTGTCGTCGTCTGCTGCTCTGCTGACGTCGTTAGGATCACTAGATGACCCGGAAGCCCCGTTTTCCTGTCCGCCATCTGCCGAAGATGCCGCATTTCGCTTGTTCATTGCCAGGCGCGCCGCAAGTTGCAGTCGTGCCCTTGATGGCGGGATGTTCAATGGCGGTGGCGGAGGAGGCGGTGGCGGAATGGATGGAGGATTCAGTGATGGCCCGCTAGCTTTTGAAGAATTCAGCGGATCCGTGTAGGCACGAAACTAGAGGATCAGGATTGTCAGCCTTCTATCTATTGCCCAACATGCTTGAGCTCAGTAAATGGGTAGCCAGACTGCCCATTCCCCAAGACGCTTGTCAAAACAACGGCTGGTCTGTCCCCAAGAAAATCTGACAATAAGAAATCTCTCGACAAAAAGAAATAAGGACACAGGATCCACGAGTCGATGGAAGTTGATAACGAAAACATAAAAGTTGCAGTTGGTTTCGGTCGGTTGAATTTCGCGTGTCGACGGCCCGGGTCGTATCCTCAAGGGTCCTTTCCCCATATTTTGAACATCCAACCCAGCTCGCCTTTCGCCCAAGGGTATTGCACTCCAACAAGGATCAAATCATCACAATCACATCGTGGGCCAGTGGTGGAGACAAAGAAGACACGCAGGAAGACGATGAGGAGGCACTGAATCAAGAACCCAGTCCAAAAAAGCGAATTTTGCTTCCAGACTGGCCTGATGTAAGTTCCTCCTCAAAATCTTGTACCTGCTGCGTGCCCCCTCGGCATCCACGACTTCCCTGTTGTACAACCAAAACGCCGCAGCCCGATTTTCCCCATCCTCGAGACATACAAAACCACCTTACTCCGGCAAGGCTGACAATTAACGTTCCGCCACAATGTTCCAATACACGCCAGACATATACATGTTTTGTTTTTATAAACCGCTGGTGACTGCCATTATGAATCTGTTTCCACACGATCCTGAAGGGCTGTTATCTGTGTTTTGGACCTCCCCTGACAGCTAACGCGTATAACGTGTTGGTATTGATGCTGAATGCTGATGCCGCTTGGGATACACTCCGGATCGAAAACCAAAGGCGACAGTCTCAAAAGTCCGGCGATTGTCAACAACGACTTCGAGTCGAGGTCGCCCGCAGACGAACATTGCTGAGATGCTCTGTTGTTGGCAAGATGACATGATTTTATGTCACTCTCAAGGGTGTTGCTCGCAGTGACCGATGTGTATTAGAGGCGTCTCGGCCTTGGTCGTGTCGTCGTGCCGCAATAACTGATCTGTTCCAACCCCATGGCTACCAATGACATAATGTGTCATGCAGGCAACAAAATCTTTGCCAGTCCGAATCCACTGGTGCCAAGACAGTCGTGTTGTAGACTCGTCTCCTCCAAACAGCACGTCTGTGTGGCCCATTCAACACTCCCAACATAGCATGGCCATAGTACAAGTCACTTGCCCTTGTATCAGTGCCAGACGAACGTCCCGGCGAGGTTATCGTATACACCACCAAGCTGGGATCATCATCTTATGCCGAATGTACCACAGAATCCACTTAGACCCCATGGCTGTAAACCCATCGACGCCAACCTCGCCGTCAAGAAAGCTTGGAAGAAAACCCTCTTCTCCCTGCAATCAAGCAAGCTCCCTTATGTTCTCGCGGTGCAAGTCTTCACTAACCTCATTTGCGACGTCGTCGTCGTTATCCTCTTGATCATCATCCTCTTCGTCACTTGAGCTTCCAAAACCGGACAACCCTCCCATGGTTCCTGCGCTGATGGCAAACTGTGACAGGTTGGAACCGCCGTTCTCTTGAAGGTCGAGACCGCCGTTCAGCCCAGCATCGGCTAGGGCTGAGGAACCCTGAGTATTGGCACTCAGACTGGACAGGCCTACCGCAGCAAGCCCGCTGCTCTGAGCAGCGGCTCTGTTGGACATAGCCACATCCGGCCGGACGCCACCGAGAATGGCATTGTCACGCTCCCTAGTCTCCGCCAACGGACCCTCGACGTAGTTGCTCCACTCCGGAGACATGACCTTTTCAAGCACTGTCTCTGAGAGCAACTCTGGTGGGTGCCTCTCGTTAAATTTGACAACTTCCTCGGCAATCAGAGTCAGGTGACCCATGTAGCCCATGCGCGTCTTTGTCTTGGCCTCAGATTGCTCGCTAGTGAGCTGGCCGTTGATGATTTGCGCTGTGATGTCCGCAGACTCAAAGAGCGAGATTGCCAGAGTTGGGTTGAAGCCCCTGTTCATAGGACCGTTAAAAACCTGCTGAACAACATCGTAGACCACGTTGTGCAGGAAGTTGTTCCAAGGGTACTTGAAGAAAAAGGACTGCATAAAGAATGGGATGGTTAGTTCAAACTCAATTGCAAGGTATGACAGAAGCAATTACTCACCAATATTGTGGGCACAACCTTGTAATCCACAAACTGCATTTTCAAAAAGTCGCCCACGACAGGCTTAATTTGATCATTATCCGCCGCCGTCGGCTCGACTTCATGGCCGACAATAATGGATTCCTCGCCACTTTCTTGTGCACCGGTCGTGGCTGTGACACCTCGAGACGCATCGTCAGACTTGACGTCTGTTGACTTCTCTTCATTGGGTGTAGATGATGAACCTTGCCCAGTTGCATCTGCAGTGGATTTTGTAGGGGAGCTGGAAAAGAGAGGGGCCGGGATATCCTCTGGTTGGGGCTCAAGAGGGCCAGAGGTTGGTCCTGGTGGCTTGGCATCCGATGCGCTGGCCACACTTTGTTTGGGACTCCCAGGAGCCGTTTCTGAAACGAAAGAAGTAGGAGTGTGGATGGGAAGGCTCGAAGCATCGGTCATCATCACATCAGAACCATCAGATTGAGGGTCTCCACTCTCACCACCAAGCACCATTCCCTCAATCTCCTTGATCGTGGTTGTGACCTTGTGGGAGGTCGGGTTCGACTCTGATGACTCTGTTGGCTCGTTCTTGGCCAGTTCTGCTGTTGCCAATTTCCGAGGAGACAACGGTTGAACAACCATATCGGGTTCTTCAAAATGTTGTTCCTCCACTTTCGAGTCCGAGACATTGAGTCGCGGGGAGCTGAGGGGCTCATCCACAAAATCATCTTCGTCCTTATCCAGGAACGACGACGCAGGAAGTGACTGAGGGATCTCTTCCTCAGCCTTGACAAACTCGTGAGATGTGTCCTCCCGCATCTCTGCTGCGTTGATGACCTCCTCGAAGCCGTCGTCGTCGGATATGTTTGTGATCTCGAGGCGTCTTTCCGGAGGAGATGAGCCAAGGCGCATGGTCAAATCGTCTCCGCTGGCGGGCGCCTCCTCTCCCCGGATGGCAGTCAGACTTCCCTGGGCCCTCAATCTGTGGCGCTCTGCGTCCCTCGCTGCTATCAAGGCCTCTGAACCAACCTCATTGAGGAGGCCCATATTGCTACAGTGAAGAAGTTCGGCCATGAGTTCGCACGTCTTGAACCTGTCAAAGCCGAGCGGCTGGATTCTCTCCCCAAAAGTGGATTCAAAATGAGGCTTCTCCTCGCCAATCATGATCAAGTTCATGAATTTCGGCACGCTCTCAGCAAACATTCGGAGCAGAGTCCCAAGATAGATCGGGTCGCGACTGGAGGGGACAGAGTTTGCTTCGGCGCCCACATCCGGGTCATAGTCAGAGTTGTTCTTTCGGATGACCTCGATGACTATGCCGACACCAACCGTGAGCGCATTGCCGCCTCCAAGCATGTATCCGATAAGTTGCTCGACGCAGGGCTTGGACACAAGCTGTCTAGTCAACTCGTTCGGGCCGATGCATGTTTGCTCGTTCTGGGAGGCATTCGCAGACACCGTAATTATGGCCTTCATGAAGTCGCCCGCCGATGTTTGGGTCGCCCAGCTGTTTTCGGGGCCGAGGAATGACAGCAAAGACGGCATCACATCTTTGGTGAAAAGCCACTGAACATCGGAATATGTTAGCATCTGCGCATTCCCAGCTCAAAGGAAAAGAAATAGATGAAAGCCCACCTCCACAATGCCATGCCCCGCATCTGTCCTCTCAAGGGTGATGATCTTGAGCAACAGGTCCATGACCATTGGGCTGTCAACATGGCGCAGCATGTTTGGCACGGCGCCATCCACAGCCTTCAGGAAGGTGATCATTTCCTCCGTCTTCTTGTCAAAAAGCGTCTCGTTGACCTTGGTAAAGTAGCTGGCCTGCAGAGGGTCCAGAGGTGACGGCCTTTGCAGGAACTTCCAGAAGGTGTGGAGCAGATCTCTGTTCTGCACATCCATCAGAGCTTCGACGACAGACCAGTTGTCCGAGGACAGGATCTCGCTCGCAACGAATGCATACTTGTTGCGCCGCTTCTCGGCCTCCTCCTCTTCGGAGCCAGGCTCGTTAGCGCGCGATGACGCTCTTGGACGGGAGAAGGAAAAGGCAGGCGCCTTGCCTTTCTCATCCTCCTCTTTCTTGTCAGGTACCGCAACGGGCTCAAGTTTTGGGGCGACGGCATAATCCAGCAGCTTCTCGAGGACTTCCCGTTTCCTTATGTATTCCAGCAGCTTTGTGTTGTGCTGCTTCAGCTCTTGTATTAAATCGCTCTCGTCGAGGAGCTCCTCGGTTGTGAACTCGCTCTTCTCCAAGATGGAGTCGATTGCCGACACGTTGGCATAGCCGCCAAACCGCCAGAACATCTTGGCGCGCACTCAAGCAGGCGGCTGTGTGTCGGGGGGATGTAATGTCACAGCCAAGTGACTGTGTCGTTGGCAAGGGGAGGAGAGCGGCAGCGGCTCCCGTTGTTGTGGCATGCGGCGATCGGTAAGCGTCGAGTTCGGACGTTTGGAAGCTAGACGCACAGTTGAGGCTGACTGTGGTCAATTGGATGGAGGGGGAGGGATATTTCTCCGCCGGGCTCCACAGGTGCGATCAACGGCCTCTCCGGGCAGGATGTTAGGTAAAATGACGAGTTCGAAGCAAATGCAAAATGCTGCTGACTTCCTACGGTGGATATCGTTTGTCCGTCGTAGAATTTGAGGGGTATCTCGATGCGTCTAGTCTTCAATAGGGGTGGCCATGCGAAAAAGTCAGTTGCAGTCAAGCTTCCCGCAATGCGAAAAGTGATGATGTAAGGATGCGCCGTGTCGAGGTCCCCCGAGGGTGGGCGGTTCGCTCGCGACGCAGAAGGGGAATAGAAGTAAAACAGCCCGTGTAAAAACAACAAAAAGAGGGTATTCGCAGAGTGTTTCCCACTATGCGCAAGCGGTGTGAGACTGTTGTCGTTGTGAAGTTCTATGGGAAAGAAGCAAAGTTTTCGCGATCGATTGATGAGCCCAGCGTGAGCGGGACGGCAGGGGGAGAGGACTAGGGTAGGCGGAAGCCCAACCTGATGGGCAATAATAGAGCACCGCCAGCGTAAATAAGGCGGGCTATTTGGCAAAACAAGTGTTTCTAATTGGGGTTCCGGGGGGGGGGGGTCTCGGGGACAAATTGGAGCAAATTACACTGACCTTTTTAGAAACAGGTCTTAGTCCTGCTGCCCGTCGAATGGTACAGTTGAATCAAGCAAAATGAAAAGATGCGGTTATCGCGATAGAATGATATTTCGTTGTTACAGCTAGCTAGGGTATGTGTATGTAGATAGGTGGTAGGTAAGGTAAGGTACGGAGTAGGCAGATAAGGTAAGGGAGTAGGGTGCTCACGATGCCGCCTGTCCAAAGGCTGGACTGAACTGGACTGGACTCATCTTTGGCGGGCAGTTGATCAAGGCGGGCAGCGGCCAGCGCACGGGTCAGCGGGCAGGCGGGCGGGCAGGGCAGGTGGGATTGGGCGCTTGGGCTGTAAAGGGGGCCCGCCAACCAGCTAACTAACTCATCTGTGGAAAAAGACCCGCTGCCAAGCGGTTGGAAGATCTTAATTCCAGGCCGTCGCCACGTGGCAGCCAGGCAACTAGGCGGGGCTTAGCTGAAAAAAGATGCCCGAGTCAATATCATCAGCCACAGCAGCCACACTGAATTTGTTTTGCACCATCTGATAAGAGGTTCTGTGATATTTTGATCCTCGCGCGAGAATGTCAGGGTAGGTAAGGTACCTATCTAGGTAGGGAAGGAGGGAGGAATTTTGGGATATGTGGGTTGTGTGAATTTGCGAACAAAACTAGGCACAGCATTGGAGTATGCAGACCTTACTTACTGCCCATAGAGAAACACTTGATAGTTGCCCGCCAAATATGCCAACTACCGGTAAGTAGGCAGTAAAACACCAACATTGCCATGCCCTCCCTTCTTCGACCCACATTCTCACAAATTTGTATGGGCCGACCTGTCGTGCAACAAATCCTTGAACTCCGAGACTCACCGAACCGCACATTCAACTATTGGGCAGTCATGACGGTCAGGGTCGGTCTCCGAGGGTTGATTCACTCGTTAATATCCTCCATACCGTACAAGGGCACCAAGCCTAGCGGCTAGCTGGCGCCTCAGTTGCACACAATGAGATAGCTGGCGCCACAGTGTCGTGTGCCAAATACAAGACCACCTGCAGACCCCTACAGATAAGACCGGATAGATATTTTTCAGGGACCAGAGCAGAGGTCTAGACTGCCTACCCTCGAGGAACCTTGCAAGCCACCAGGCTTCTCGTGAAAAAAATATGAAATTGGCTGAAACATTAAGATAACAAGATGCCCAAACATGTGAAGAGGAAGAATGATGGCTTTTTTTCAGCATTTCCTCGAAGTCGCCCAAAAGCTGCGCCATGGCTGACTGCATCGTACTTAATAATTTTACGATGGTAAATGACATACTCAATGATGAGCAGCAAACGACGTCGAACATTTATTTGCCTTGATCGTAAAGGCAGTAGCCAAGATCGATCATATTGGTATAAATTGTACTTGGAGCATTGACGCTTGTCGGTGTGGGTTGGACGTAAAAATTAGGCGGTTCGAGATGTCAACCGCCCATTCTGATTGGTCAACTACTGGGGTTGAAGACTGTGGGTCGGTTGCCGTAGATAAACGTATAAGACGGCTTATACCATAGACCGAACAAATATATTTTTGATAAATTCATGATAGATTGTTGGAGAATCACTTGGTAAAACAGAGTTATAGATTGAAAACTAGTTGGTAGGATCATCATGAGCATCAACAAGGAAAACGACAACGGCGCCTACGCGGCGACCACAACCACAACGCCGAACGAAGACATCGAGCCGCAACTACGAAACGACCAAGGGGCGACCCCCGACAACAACAATGCTACAGGACAAAGAATGTCCGCCTTCAAGTCCCTAGGCTGGCTCGATCGCTACCTGGCCGTGTGGTGCTTCCTCGCCATGGTGCTCGGCGTGCTGCTCGGCAACTTTGTGCCCGAGACGGGGCCCGCGCTGCAGAGGGGCAAGTTTGTCGGGGTCTCGGTGGCCATCGCCATCGGCCTGCTGGTCATGATGTACCCGATCCTCTGCAAGGTCCGCTACGAGTCGCTACATAAGCTGTTTGCGCACCGTGGGGTCTGGAAGCAGATCGGATTCAGCGTCGCGGTGAACTGGATCATCGCTCCGCTCCTCATGCTTGCCCTGGCCTGGGCTTTTCTCCCGGACAGGAGCGAGCTGCGCAGTGGGTTGATCATGGTTGGGCTTGGGAGGTGTATCGCCATGGTAAGCCTGCCTGCCATTGAGATCATGTGCCGAAGGATCCTGATGCCCAGTAACTAACAAAGCCTGCCCCCTTTCTTTCCCCCTTAACAGGTTCTAATCTGGACAAACTTGGCTGGTGGCGATGAGGAATACTGCGCGATCCTAGTCGCCGTCAACTCGGTCCTTCAAATGGTACTCTTCGCACCCCTCGCTGTCCTGTTCATCGGCATTATCAGCCAGGAGACCCAAGGCCTAGACGCAAAGTACACCGTGGTGGCGACCAGCGTGGCCGTCTTCCTGGGCATACCTTTCGGCGCCGCCGTGATCACCCGCTTCGCCATCCGCGCCACCCTGGGGCCCGAGTGGTTCGAAAAGGTGTTTCTGCGCTTCATCTCGCCGTGGTCGCTGATCGGCCTGCTGTACACCATCGTAGTCCTGTTCGCCTCGCAGGGCAGGCAGGTCGTGCACCAGATCGTTTCGGTGGTGCGCGTCGCGGCGCCGCTCACGGTCTACTTTTTCGTCATATTCTTCGCGACGCTGCTGGTCGCGCGGCGGTTCCGGTTTGGGTACGCCCTGGCGACCACTCAGAGTCTGACGGCTGCGAGCAACAACTTTGAGCTCGCCATCGCGGTCGCGGTCGCGACGTATGGACCCGAGAGCGACCAGGCGCTGGCTGCTACCGTTGGTCCGCTGATTGAGGTGCCCGTTCTGTTGGCGTTGGTGTATGCTGTAAAGTACTTAGGCAAGCGATGGGCGTGGAAATGACCAGAATTTCGGGAGTCTAGACAAGTCTTGGCGAATATAAAACAGAGTTGTAGGGGTGCCCCCGAACACCTAATAGACCGCATATTTGATAGTGAATAGACAAGCTCAGCCAGCCTCCTCCATAAGCTGCAGTAATTTCGTATTCCTCACCACGCAGCTGCCTGGACCGATACAGCCAAGCGCTTTGCGGATCGAGACTTCGCTCTCATGCCCACGAACCTGCACCAGGATGGCGGTCGCATTATCACAGGGTGTTTCCAAGATGGAGCGGAGCAGAGGCCGGGCAGCGAAGTCCGCATCCGAGGAAACCGGACCAGCTGCTTGTGTTGGCTCGCCCACTACAGAAGCATCCACTACGGCCTGATCCCCTGCAAGGTTCTGGGAATGCGCAATTGGGTGTGGTAGCCCAGCAAGCTGCGGCTCTGCGGCACGAGAGTGGGTGGTTGCAAACTCCCCAGCCTGGGTGACCTCGCCTCGCTGGAGAAAAGCGTCAATCTCAGCCTGACCGACGCCGTGCAGAGCAAGGAGGTTCCGTAACTGCATATTCTCCTCCGCGACGGCGCGGGCGGCCTGTTGCATCTGGAGGGTCGCCTGGACGCCTCGGCGTTCAAATTCTGCAATTCGGGCGCGGAGGGATTCGACAAGCTCGCGCTTGCGAGCACGGGAGGCACGCTGACTGTCTCTGACCCGAGAAGCTTTATCCTTGGCCTTGGTGTTATTGTGCAACGGCGTGTCTTGGACTGCAGCTGGGTCAGCTGGAGCTTCGTTTGCTGACATGCTTACTGGTTGAACGTAGGCTACTTTCAGCGTCCGCAAATCTCATCCAGCCGCCAGCCGGAGTCCGAAGCACAGCTTCACTCAGTCGTATTGCAGCGAAGAGCCAGAGAAACAAAGTGAGGGTTTCCGTCGCCAAGGTCAGAGGCGCACATGACGGATTGCGGCGACTGAAAAATGAAGTGGTACGAATTCAAAATCCACATTGGCAATTGTTGCAGCACTAGAACTAGAAATGCGGGTGGACAAGTACAGGGTAGGTAAATGATGTAACTTGTAACAGAACGGCAATATTCCAGGTCTAGACTAGTCTAGACTAACTTGTTTACCTCGACCAATTCTGTTTACGTACAACAAAAATCTTCAACAAGAAGTAACAGCCAAAGTTTCTTGTCTTATACAGCTGGCAAATATTCCATAACATCCTATGAAAAGTCTGCGAAATTCAAGCCAGTGATCAAGTGTGATTAATTAGTTTCTATTTAAGTTACTCTATCTGCTTACTTTTAATTAGACATAGGCTCCGCTCTGTTACTCTATATGATCATGCCGAGAATTAAACGGTTTAAGAAAAAGGGAAAGAAATAAAGCTAAAAGTCCACATTCTAATGAGTAAAGTCTTACTCATTAGTGTGTTAGTATCCCCAGACTCCTGGCAACGATTGATATCTGGTCCACAACAGCAAGGACATCTGGTCCCTTGAATGGAAGACGGTGGTCGCCCTCCCACTCAACCAGCGTAGTGCTCTCTGGTACGCAGTACTTGTCCAAAAGCTTTCGGTGGAGATGAAGTCCGGGGTCCTTCAGGCCGTGGATGTGTATGGTCGGTATCCTCAGGATGTGACCCTCGTCGTCACTCCCAGCCCAATCCGTAAACTCGGCCCCGATCCCCGACGCATCTTGCACGCCCTTGATGTAACCCATGCGCTCATCCAGGGTCACCAGCGGTGCGCGTCCGGCCATGATTACACCAAACTTCCAATTGCAATCCTGCGCCTGCCCCGCCGCCTCCAACGTTTGCTGCGCCAGCAACAAGCTCGCGGCGATCTTGGCCCCTTGGCTGAAGCCCAACAGACCGACCCACTCGCCCCTGCCGCCGCGGTAGTTGTCGTCCTCCATGGCGGTTCTGAGCTGGTACTGAATCTCCTCCGAGGCGGTCTCGCCGTCGATCTCTGGGTGCTCGGGCAACCAGCGCAGCCAGCGGCGGAAGGGTCCGTGGTTCCCGTACACCGCGCCTATGGCTGGGTGGGCGGGGCAGATGAAGGGCCCGTCTGCAAACACGAAGCGGAACCGGCTCGACAGCCTTGTGATTATGGGGCGCATCTGCAACCGAAAAATGTCCGCGTTGACGCCGCCGCCGTGGAGGCAGAGAATGCGGGGGAGCCCGAGGGTCTCCTCGTCGGCTGAAGGCGTTGGACTGGGTGTGTACGACATGATGGGTGCTCGTGCCTTGTTAAATGGGCTAGTACTAACTGCCTCGCCAAGGGACGATCTTCTGTTGACCAGGAGCTAAGAGATCTGCCAGGACTAGTATCAAGACTGGGTGGCCAGTGCTGTTATTGTTTTTGTTGTTGTTGACAATGGAGGTATCTTTTTTGGAATTTAGGATTTACTCTGCTCAACCTATAAACAAAACGCGAAAAAGAATTTGCAGTCATGCTTCTAGAAGAAATGATTGGAAATGCTTATTGACTGCTGGTGGGAAATCCCCTTTCTTTCCCGCTTGTCCGTTGTGATCGGACATCCGAGCTTTTGCTCTAATTTTGCGCCTCTAATGCGAGGGAGGCTTGCTGTCTAAGCGTGACGCGTACACAAAAGGCGAAGGTAATGCGGCAGTCCAAGGATAGAAAAGTGAACTGTCAGCTATGCCGCTGGGCTAGCTCGGACAAGAAGCAATCGGTGATCCATTTTGATCTCATCCAATCCGCAAAAGCCATCTTTGTCGGATATCTTTGGCGTGCACGCGGTGAAGCTGTCAGGGGGGCAAGGGAATAAACACATTGAATTGAGATCAAAGATGCCTTGTCAGTTGGGTTGACATGAAAACGTTCGGACGGACAAAAAAAGTTGGGTTCGTCGGGTTTTTAATAAACTCGTTCAGTCCAAGGTACGCACTTGTTTCCGTAGAGACGAGATGGTTCAAAGAATATTGGAGGACCACACACCAAACGCGTTCATCTGTTGCCACCAGACAGAAGAAATATTGGGGATGTGAATCTCGTGGGCGAGTTTCCCAGTCGCGGTTCACGCTCTAGTGAACCAGGACAAACAACCCAGTCACCATGCTTCGCGTGGTCCCTGGAAGTTCTGGAATGATTGGCCTTCAGAGGCTGTTGGAGCTTTAGAGCGGAGACTGATGGTGGGGTTACGTGCCGTTGCACAGCGGGTTGGGAAGCGCTAGTCCTGAAGAGGCAACCAAGTAAACAGTTGACGTTGAACAAAACAAAAAGACAAAGAGCTGCACTTGGATCGGTTGGCAAACAATCTGGTGGTAAAAGTAGAATTTTCCTGAATCTATACTCGATCTTTTCTTGGGGTTTCTTCCAGTCTTTTATTGCTGTTTCTAACCTCTGTATGGGTTGGTGATCACCTCTGGGGAAACGGTGTTCCGTTCTTACCTTGCTTATTGTTAGCTTGTATTCCATATCTGTTACAACTTACAAGAGGCCATGACAGACGACATTGATCTCCCAATCGCGCTGCGGCGGACGCGTCGAAGCATTGCCGGCCCTCTTACAGGCACAGCATCATCATGTAAAATCCAGATCAATATTGAAGCCGCACCAAAATCAACAAACCAGGCATGCACTCCCCCATTAGATATTTCTTCAACACCTAGAAAAAAGACCCGCCGTCCTCGGAAACAAGTCAGGTTCTCTGACCCAGGCCCAATTTTGGATCAACTGCAAAATGAGGACCATTTGTCCTCCACGGGTCTTACCCCAATGGTCAAGAAGACTTCTCTTGCTCTAAACGCATCTTCTCGAAGGCGCCACTCTACCCCAGCAAAATCATCATCTTCGTTGTCAAGAAACGGCTTAGACTTGTACACGAACCATGACAGTCCGGCCTCGCCTTTCGGTGGAGATGTAAAGCTGTTGCCTCTACGCCAAGTCCTGGATGGCCGTGTCAAGCGGAGGCTTCGTCGCAATGGGCTCAGCGAGGAGATGAACTCTATCCACGCAGAGAAGAGGAAAAAGGCGGCCCAGACAAAAGCAGAGCTCCAACGTCTCAGGGATGACCTATCAGCCAAGAATGCAGAAATAAGTCAGCTACGCGCATTACAACAACAGCAGAATCAGGATGCACGATGTGAAAATTTACCAGCACACGAGGAATTTGATCCTGACCAGACCATAGATACCATGGTCGGCGATACTGAGCGCATATTCGACCTGGAAAGAGAAGTGGCTAGTCTTCGGCAGCAGCTCCACGACAGAACCGAGACCACCATCGAAAACACCCGCAGCTACGAATGGACGTTAGCAGCCAGAGACCCATTTGCCTTGGGCGAGTATTCGATGATGGATATTGATGACGACGACGACGACGACGACGAGCAGTTCGGTGATGTCACTATGGCAGAGCTGCAATGTAGCACTCCATCCCGGAGGGCAGGCTCCAGGAAGATTGCCAACGAGGCAGCCGCCGCGTCTTTCCCATCACCACCAGCAACCAGTCCTCTGGCCAGGGGACTGCAGACGCCAAGCTCTCTCCGTTTCTGTTCGATTCCAGACTCACACATTGGCGTACAGGCTTCGCTGCCTGACCCAGAAAAGCAGCAGCTGGAGGCAGAGCTAGCATCGCTTCAGATGGAGGTTTCAAAGCTCACTGCAGCACTGCAGTCTTATCAATCATTGGCCGGCCGAGTATCCGACCGGATGTCACTGGTGACTGTCAGCACCACCACCGTGACAGAGCCAAAAGCCATCACAGACGCATCGCCGGAGCCCGCCATCGAGGCGCGACTTTCAGATTTGCTCACCACCGTCTCCGACCGCACCGCAGCACTCAACTCTCTGTCCACCTCCATCACGGACCTCGGATTCCCCGGCTCCGACGCAGGCGAGATGTTGATTTCCATGGCCAGCGCCTTCCGCACCGCCCGCCTCGAGCTGGAGTACCTGACACCGGGCGAGATCACCCTCCCGCTCAGCTCGGCGGGCGCTGCGGTGCTCGATTTGCTGCTGGCTCGGCTGCGCGACCTCTCAAAGCGCGCCCGCGAGGACGAGGCGACCATTGACGAGTACCACGCCCAGGAGCTTTCCCTGCGGCAGCAGCTGTCCGCCAGGGTGGACGTCTCGGGTGAGCTCGCTGCGGAGGTCCAGAACCTGAAGAATCAGCTGGAGGACCGTGACGCCAAGGTCGGGGAGCTCCAGGTCGGCCTCGACAGGCTCAAGGGGGCGGCTGCGAGCTACACGCGTGATATTTCAGAGCTTGAGAAGTTGGCGGAGCGGGTCGAGGCTCAGCGCATAGCTGCGCTTGACGAGTGCGAGCTGCTCAGGGGCGCTACCACAGCCAAGGATGCAGACATCGACGAGGCTCGCAGGGCGCACGACGCCGCCGTTGCGGAGCTCGAAACAAAACTCGCCACGCTGTTGGCCGAAGCTGGTGAGCTGCGTGTCCGGCTCGCCAACGCAGAGGCAGATGCCGCCGGGGCACAAATAAGATATGTCGACCAGACCAAGAAGCTCAACATCGCCCACGGGAGGCAACTAGCTCTTCGCGACGCCCGCGTGGCTGAGTTGCGCATCGAGGTCGACCGCGTAAACGGTGCTCTCCGCGCGGCCCACGATACCGTCTGCCAACTCAGGGTCGAGAAGAGCAGACTTGAGGTGCGCGTTGAGGCTGAAAACACTGCTTCCAAGAAGGCCGTCGATGTCATGAAGGAGGAACTCGAGCGTGTTGTTCAGATGAGCAGAGAGTTTTTGGCTTCGACTCCCAAGGATAAAAGCTCCGAAGCATCGTCTTTAAGCAGATCTGCCAGATATTCTCGCACCCCTTCAGCCCGGAAAAGCCAACAATTTGATGGCATGCCTACGACAGTGGTTCGCCCTGGGGGCTTATTCGATGCAGCCAAGACGCGGCGGCGGAGTAGTGTGGGCGAAGGCGATGATTCTACTGTTACCACCGCCCCGGAAGCAGCATCTGCCAAAGCAAAGAAACGCCGCCGATATGACAGCGGTCTGGGTTTTCTCGACGAGGATGTGGACTTTTGATTGTCATTCGTTTTCTTTGATGATTTGGAATATGATTGTACGATCTTTGTGTGGGATTTCGCTCGCTGTACCCATCTCCTCTGTCGGCTTACACTCACTATGTGTCATTTTTCTTTTCCCCTTATTTGGGCAAATCATTCGATTAACCCGTTATTGGACGCTGCAAGTTGCCTTCTTGGAGCCCTTTTTTGCTTAGACTTTATGCATTCATCACACTAGCTTCTTACACCCATCAATCACGTTCTGCCATACTGTTACACAGCTTCTCAGCCTTTCTGCAGGGTCCTCTCCGATGTCGTTGTCATCTGTCGGTATTCCTAGGCGGCGGGCTTTTTTTTATTTCAATCTCACCGGTAATTGTCGACCGACCAACCAGTCAGATGCGTGTCCCATATCCTTTGTTGATTCTCACTGTCAACCTTTCCGGCCCTTTTGGGGTTGCATTCTTCTTTTTATTGTTGCTAGGCAAGGTGGCTTGCGTGGTCTACCAATTACCCGCAGTTGTGTGGTTGGTTGCTGGATAAATCAAACTAACTCGATGACAATCTTGACCTCTTGGCCGAAGGTTTCTCTATTTAGGTACAGCTAACAATGAGCCATACCTCTCTCTACTTTTGCAAAATTAACCCCGCGACCAGTGTGAAGGGATGTCGCAGCAAATGATACGACAGCCTTGCCTAGGATGTCTGCATATTTAGTCGGTGAGCCGCTGTTCATTCCAATGGAATGCAAGTATTTTTTTTTGTTTCTTGTTCTAGATATATTGTTCAACTATGATATACTAGCATCACCACGTCTAATATATATCTGCTTCTTTTGATCCACCCACCTTGAATACACATCAAAATGCATTCGCGAGCCAGCTCCAAGCGCAACCAACGGCGCTTCTCAATAGAATCGCAAGTCTCGACAGACTCGATCGTGGAGCAACCCAGCCTTCCCCCCCCAGCTAGCCCCCAAAACCGACTCCCCCGCAACTCCAGCACAGGCACACTTATCCCACGTCCACGACGACCCCATACAGCCGATCCAAGGCGGACGTGAAGCCGACCGGCTGGTCAGCTACTACCAGTGGCAGATCCACCACCAACACCATCACGACAAGAGCGACCCTCGAGCACACAATAGATTGGCCGAAAGCCCCTGGCAGGATCAAGAAGCGCTATGGTCCATGGCTGCAACGAGACGAAGGGAGCTGGAGAAGCGGAACCGGCGGATACAGAAACTGTGGATTGGCTGTGCCGCCGCCCTGGTGGTGGTCATCATAATAATCGTTGTGGTGCTTGTTGTGTAAGTTGTCCACGCGAATCCCCCCTTATATGCTTTCTGCGACATGTTGCATACGATGCTGACGCTGTGTCGTCAATGATTGTTTTAGGCTGGGGAACCAAGGGATGCTTTCATATTGACGGCATTGTCTGGGTAGACTGGTAAAATGTTTTATTTGTATTTAAATGTTAATGATTAATGTCCGAGAGAGATTGTCCGATTTGTAGGTATACAAAATCGTGCAAATCAGAACTTAATACTTATACACTTTTTTTCTTCTGGAGTAATAAGCCAGTGAATGGACACCAAGTCTTAACACATAAATGTCCTAATTTGCCTGATAAAGTTCCGGTATAGGCGGCATTTCAGCCAATTCTTGCTGGAAAATGGTACCAATATGTGCACATACAACATTGAACCGGAGTCAAACAACAAAGAGATTTAAAAGAAGGCGATCTTTCCTGTCCAAGACGTCGCATGTCGCACACGGCACTTAATACATGACATCCTGAGTATGATTAGCCGGTGTCTTTGCCGGCGGCGATGTATGTGCTACTACTATACTTGTGTTAGATACTTGCCCCCAATGCTGGCAAAAAGAAAATGAAAGAAAAATGTGACGGTCTCAATATATATACTGATGATTAGCCAGCTCGAGCTAGCCAAGGCTCACCAACGTGTGCTTGGGAGCAAACAACACCGATAACTTTATGATACTCACTCTTTTGCATGTTGGCTTGACAGCTTCACATACAACAAAGACTCAGAACTCAATGATCGGCATATTCCCCGCCGGGGAGATTTATAGCGGGTAAGTAAGTAACCAGTCTTGGCGCAGTATTTCCGACGCCTTGGCTTCACTAGGCAATTTATTCAATCCTTCCGATCGTGACCAGCTTTTAGTTTTTGTTTTCAACCAAACAAGATAAAGGGAACGGGTTTCTTTCTGGATTGTAGTTATAGTTAGCCTATTCTCTACTACCCGTCTTCTATTGCAGCGCAAGTCCATGATAATTTTCTCGCACAAACCGCAAACAAACATGGCACAAAGACGCAAAAAGACAAACCAAATCCCACATATGTGGTTCCTGTCCCTTCTGCCAGCAGCTTTGGCGTTACCAAAGCTCACCAGCGAATGCCCAGCCGGCTTCAAAGGAAGGCTAGACTCGCCAGGCTACACGCAGTGCGCCGTCCCGACCGACGACACGTCGGGCCCGCACCCGTCGCAGTGGGCGCCCTGGACTCACAGGCCCCTGTGCATCGACGGCGCGGCGCCCAAGACCCAGCCGTCTGGCAGTGGCGACAGCCCCAACGGAACCACCGCCTCTTCTCCCCGGACCAAGTTCTGCGTCTACACCAACGAGCACGCCGGCGACGGCGGCATGAGCATCATCACCACCCCCGAGCACGCCGCGAGCAGCCTGCACCTGCTCGAGAACCCGAACCTGCGTCTTCCCGGGAGCAGCAGCAGGCTGCACAACGCCAGCACCAGCCCGGCGTACGAGGTGGTGGACGTGCCGGGCAAGGGCAAGGGCGTGCTGGCGACGCGGCGGATCCGGCGCTTCGAACCCTTCATGCTGGAGCGGGCCGCCCTCGCGACCGACAACCTGTTCCCCAGCCTGGTGGAGCGGCACGCGGGGTACGGCCTGCTGCATGAGGCGGTGCGCCGGCTGGCCGACCCGGACAGGGTGTTGTCGCTGGCCAGGAGCAACCCGCACGCGGGGGACGCGGTCGAGAATGTCCTGAGGACGAATTCGTTCGCCGGGGAGCTGGACGGTGCGCCGCACATGGCCTTGTTCCCGTTGATTGCTGTGAGATGTTTTTGTTTCCTTGACGGGTTTCTTGGCTTTGATGGTTGTGAGCTATCGTCATTCTTTGTTCTGGGCAAATGCTGACTGTCTATGAAAATATTGTAGAGGATGAACCATGCATGCAAGCCAAAGTAGGTTGTCGTCAGACTTGAGCAGATGATATGCGTGGCCCACTAGCAGCCTCGCAGTGCCTTTACCAGATTCTCTCGTCGGAGTATGGTTGCTGTCGCCGTAGCAGCCCAAGACATTGATGTTGGGGAGGAAATCAACATAAGCTGCAAGTCGAACCCGGCTCTACTTGTCCGAGTCTCATCCCGCCTGCAATCCACTAACGGCTAACTTGACGCACCCGCAGACGCCGCCCTCGGGATGGATTTCCAACAACGCCAGTCCCAACTCCAAAACACATGGGGATTCAAGTGTACATGCGCGGCCTGCA
Source organism: Pyricularia sp. CBS 133598 (assembly GCA_004337975.1). Taxonomy (NCBI): domain Eukaryota; kingdom Fungi; phylum Ascomycota; class Sordariomycetes; order Magnaporthales; family Pyriculariaceae; genus Pyricularia; species Pyricularia sp. CBS 133598. The sequence continues at coordinate 3,715,589 of CM014983.1, forward strand.
CCGCCTCCGAGTCCTCCCGGGCAGTGTCGGACCAGCGCCGCAGGGACATCAAAGCCAAGCGCAAAGAGCTGATCGATTCCATCGACAATGCAGACGCCCCGGTCGCCGTCCGTCTCTCCCTCGAGATCCTCGATCTTCTTGCGAGCGAGGATCTCCCCTCGCTGTTCGCGGAGCAGTATGAAATCTTGGCGAGGATATTTCACATGATACGTTACAAGGAGAAGGCGGTCCAGTATGCGAAGATGGCTTTAAAGGTGCTCGACATCTATGGTGCTTTGGATGAGGACGATGAACACAAGAGTATAGAAGCCTTGATGGCGAGTTTCGACGAACCTAGTCTTCCAGCCATGGGGGAGAGACCAAAATAAAAAGAAAAGTGAACATGTAATGATAGTCAAGCGGAAATTGGGTTATGAACAAAACGATCACCATGTATAATAAGATCCTCGGTAACCATGGTCGTTACCGGGCCTTTTTTTGCCTTTGCCCCAACGTCCGTTAGTTGCATTGACCCCCCATCACACTAGAATTACTTCTGCGATCTCGTGGATACCGCCTGCAGGAGCAGATCGTGCAAGCTTGTTGCTTTTTCTGATGACCCCACTACTCTGGCTTTGCATCTGCCGCAGACGAAGAATCGACCTCTTCCTTTGCATCCTTGGTCCCAGCTGTTTTCTCATACACTTCTGCTGCCTTAGATGATGTAGCCTCAGCTGTGGCCTTGGCCGGCGCAGCCTCACTCTCTGTCTCTACAGGGGCAGGGGCCGGCGCAGCGCTTGATGCAGGAGCAGGCGCTGCGGCCGCTGTCGGGGTTGCTGTCGGCACTGGTTCTGGTGACCATGCAGGAGCACTCGGCCGAAGCGGTTTTCGTCCATACACGATGTATCTGTAGGGGCCCTTCGATTAGTGACAGACTACACCCCCCCTCCCCCCGCAGTCAACAGGGTCAATGGCGTTTGTCAACTCACATGGGCCAATAAGCGTGGATACGCGGGTCACGGAGTTCCTTCCTGGCCTTTGCCACCAGCACAGTGACCTCGTCCTTGCTCCAACCCAACGCCCTGGTGAGAGGGACCATGGTGGATGGCTCAAGGGCGGCGTCCATGTTCATCAGACTCCATGTTCCGAGCTCCTTGTAAAAGGGGTCACGCGGCCATTGGTTGGTCGGCCACTTGTACACCGTCTCGACCACATCTTCGAAGCCCACGTCCTCCATGAGCTTCTTCCACTCCTGAGCCGCCGCGACGGGGCGACCGAAAGCCTTCATTCCATCCATTACTAGAGTGCACCATTTCCAAAAGTCTGAATCTGCCTTGAGGGTACCGTCATCGCAGCCGAGCGGCAAAGCCATGTCCTGGGCCTCAAAGTAGCCACCAGGTTCAAGTTGACTACGAAAGCTCAGGGCGGGTCAGAAACAAAAGAAAAACCAAGGAGAGAATCTCGTGAACAGCATCTTGACATACTCAAAAACCTTTTCGACTATGCCTCGGTTTTCACTGAAGCTGCCAGTCATCATTCGGGCGAAAATAAAATCAAACTTGTTTGACCAAGTCCATTCTTTTTCGAGGTCATCGATCTGGAAGTCAAGAACTATTTAGTAGGTATTCCTTGAGTGTAAGGTCTCAAGAAAGTCTTTCTCATAATGAATAGTAATGAAATAAACTAACCTCAAATGTACAGTTTGGGGGTGCACTTGTGGTTGTTAGTATGACCCGTATAGAACATTGGGCTTCAAGGACGAGTCATTCATTCTTACAACTCAGGTTGCACCGGACTAAGATCCACACCGATGACATGCGCCTCGGGATGGGCATCGGCTGCAGGCAATGGTTAATACTAATATGCTTAAAAATTCACCGGAACTAAAAAAACAAAAAAACAAAAAAACACTTACCATATTCTATGGCCCATATGCCTGTCCCGGTCCCCAGGTCGAGCACTGATGTGGCAGTCTCGTTCTTAGGGCAGAGACAGTGTCTACCGTTCAAAGTTTTGATCATCACATAGTGTTGTAGATCTGTGGTATTTTGCTTTGTTAGTTAGTGCTGTTACTTGCATCTGCGCTGAAAGCTGAGCAGGTGAATTAACCGACCGAGTCTTTGAACTTCTTCCTGTTCCGGGAATAAACAGATTTGGTGAGCACTAATGTAATTCGACTAGTTCACGAATGCCAATACTAGGCTTATAATAATATGTACTCACATGGTCGTTGGGCAGAAAATATTCTATTGCATACAATAATAAAGTCAGTATTCCAATAGCAGTTTATAGATAACCACTTTTGATGTCAAAGGTCATCAACATACTTCCCGCGCTCATCGCGTGGTAAGTGCGACCATTTTCTTGTTGGAACGCAAAGATGCTGGACCTGACAGACGTGAGAGACTCCTCGAAAGGCTAGTACCAGTACGGGTTAGTTAGGTAGTCTAAGACTTTAGTGCTTGGCATTTTTACTTGTGAGAATGATTCAGTTCAGCCCTTGGAGCTTAGCCCATAAACCTTCCCCCACCCCCTTGATCAGGAAGTTGAGAAAGGTTTGACACTTTTGCGGCGATTCATGAAGTGAACAAAACGGGTAAACCGGCAAACGACATGAATAATTTGAGTAACTCACAACGTCAATGGCCGAATCGCCATCGGTATCATCTTGAAAATCGGGAACCTGCCGTTAATTGCGGCCGGATGGAAAATGCCACCCGCCCGCAAACCCCGAGTTAGCAAGGGAAAGCTACCACCACCACCACCACCACATGCTGACATGCTGAGATCAGCAGAAGCAGGGCTCTCTTTGCCATGCATCAGCACCCCGGCTGTTACATCGTCTGGAATAAGTGTCTCTCACAATTTCTGCCATGGCTTTTGAAGGAAAAAAAAGACCTCAGGGGGAGGGTGTGGATGCGGGGTTTTGGGAGCGGCCTGTTGATTTGACACAAAAAAAAAGAAAAACCAAAATAAAAACAAAACTGTTTTTGGTTGGAAAACTGCAGAAAGGAAAGAGCCGGAAGGAAAGGGAAGAGTCAAGAGGGTGCTTGCAGCTAAAAGGGAAAAAAGGGGGATCGCAGAGGATAAGTTTGTTAGGTGGCTTGGAAAGGTGCAGCGAATGCATATATCCATCAATCAGTTAAAAGCCACCGGACGCCAAGACTAGGTCTAGAACTAGTCTCTTCTGACGTCTTTCCAGGCTTGTGCGGCTGGGGATGTCGAGCCATCAAATCAGAAAGAGGCTAAGATCTACCTTAGCTCGAAGCGGACAGCTGCAGTTTCCTAGAATGGGCGGTTACAGGAAGAACAGAGAGGGGGAATAAAACGCCGCGTAAGGATTTCTCCGTACCATAAGGTAAGATAATTAGAGAGAGGGACCTTGAAGGCATAATTGCCATGGAAGGTATCATGTAATTGGTTGCTAGTGTCCATGTATAGTACCTAGGTACATTAGTCTTGTGTGCTTCGTGGTGCTTGGGTGGAGTGCGTGCGTCTTGTTAGTTCTGCAAACCGCGGTCATGACCACAAAAATCCCCTCAAAATCCACAATCTTTTGACAAAGCAACCGATGACTTCCTGCCTAATACGGCATATTTGACAAATTCATTTTGTGCAAGTTTGTTTGTTCAACAATACCTGCCTTACCTAGGTAAGGAAGGTACCCAAGTAAACTTTCTCTCCCCCATCTCCAATCACATTAGGCATGTCAGCAAAACAGCGACATCATCATGCTGTACGCTGCGACGGCAAGTCCGGCAGATGAATTGAAGCGAAGGTACAGCGTAACAGAAAATGCGATAAATCACCGACAAACGGGGGCTTGGCGATTTGCCAGCAGAAGCGAATAAGGATATTTTTCCGACCTGGTCTAGGTACTTTCCTTGCCCGATCTTTTACCATATCTGCAGCTGTTGCTAATAGACCGTGCAGTAGTGCGCCACCTTGCAGCTTCGCCAAAGAGGTTTTGCAACTGCAACTGGCTGCTGACCCGGTTCGTGCATGCAATGGGATTTTCTATTTCCTTGTATGGAGTTATTGTGATTGAACAGGGGATCCATTTGTTTTTCCCTACCCCGTCCTCCTTGCGAGGTCTTTACCTATTTCGCTCTGTTTAATCACTGTTGGTAGATTGCCATGCCCTCATCCCGTATCGAACGGGTACCGAAAAATCTCACAGTCTGCCCAGTGCCCACCAACCCAGAAACCGTGATAAGGATAGCAATACTATGGAGATAGGTGACCATACATGTGGCCCTGCGGTCTCCAAAACTAGCGCGCTATGTTTAACGCCAAGATCGCGTGGCCAAAGCTGGTAGGAATGATACTCCACTTGGCGTATCCCCTGATCTTGGTAATCGACTCCACAATCTCGGGCACAACTCCGCTCGAGTTATACGTTTGAGCTTGTAAGACTGGCTTTTTCTTTTCTTTTTCCTGCATAGGCTATTGCTGAACAGTAGCCATGCAAGGTGAGTGAATGAATACCACCTCCGACCCCCCTTTTCGCTCCCTCGCTTACCATGACATTCGTATCCTCGTTTTGACATGAATAGATAACACACACAAACGGCACATAAACGATGCAGAGTCTTTTTTTATTATTGCTCCGGAAAACACCCGCGAGGTAGGCGAGTGGCATTTAAAAACACGCTAAGTTATGTTGTGAACATACGAAGTTGATATCCATTATCATTGGAAACCCTGACATTCGTCACACCCCCCCCCACTCACCTCTGATACTTTAGCTTGATGATCCCAACTATTGCCCGCTAGTTTAGTGCCCTTGCTGAGAACACCAGGGGTGACAGGCCACCAGGGACACACCTTTTGGGGGAGATGAAAAAAAGGAACCAAAACGACTCAGGTTAGCAGCAAGGGAAAGCAAATGTGGGCTCGTCAAAAGATCAGCGGGGATCACAGAAAAAGAGCTGGAGTTTGAGTTCTCATAATTTCAGGCTAGTTCCCTGTTCGGAGCTTGCTGTCACTTTGCTCCTTTTTCTCAAAATGGTTGTCGCAATCCGAATGAGACTGCATTCCTTTGTCAAAAACTTGCCGTCTCCTCGCCACATGATCTCGCCGACGTAGCGGAAGGCTCTTTGTCACTTCTGCTGTGTTGCATATCTTATAAGAAAAGGGGGGAAAAGGCGCCGTTTGGCCCTTTTTGTCCCGAAGCCTGCATAATCGTGCGTCTGTCCGCGCCCCCTCCGACCCAGGAACATTTAGTTTCTTTCCGACAAGGCCCTATTATTGGGTACGCTAGAAGAAATAATTCCACGTGCACGACACGATCCGGCGCGCACTTGCAAACTCAGCCAGGTTTGGGAACCCATCAAGCTCGATTCAGCGCCGAGACATAGTCGAGGGGGAGAGACTTGTAGCAACATCAGGGTTCAAGTTCAGGCGTAGCTTTCTTCCGAACGGACTTGGAACGTTGCGACCCCAAGATGTTCACCATGAGCTTCTCGGCCGGCAGCAGTAGCAGTTGCGTTATGCTGGCGACGGCGGCCATCTGGGGCATCTCTGCAATAGTGGCATATGCCGTATTCGCACGCCTGCGAGACTGGCGACGTCTGAAGCACATTGATGGACCCTCCCTGGCCGGCTGGACCGATTACTGGATGATAAGAAGCCAACTCAGCGGCCGGATGAACCTAGACCTAGCCGACGTTATTCGTGAATACGGTGTGTACCATTATTATCTTGTATCTATCCATGCCCCAGTTTCACGTTGCACAAATGATAGCCACATTCTTGGCTCAGTCTCACAAGCTTCAGAGACGACATCTCGGGCGAGGGTGCTCGAAAAGACCATTTCAAGTTTACGAGAATATTGGGGATGATATTTCTTTTTTGCAGAGACCTTTGATTGGCCTGGATTTTAACATTCGGAGCTGCAAAATATTAAGGATCTGGGTGACTGATTATTATTTGTCCTCTTCCCAGGACCTCTCGCGAGGATCGGCACCAACACCCTTGTTTGTGCAGACGTCAAAGAGTTACGCAAGCTATGGGCAGTCCGCTCAACATGGAAGCGCCCTCGGTGGTATCTGGGTCTCCGGATCGATCCGTACAGCGACAATGTCTTCTCCATCATGGACGACAAAGTTCATGAGACACTCCGGTCTAAGCTGATGCCCGGATATGGAGGCAAAGACGTCGATGGAGTGCACGAGATCATTGACGAGCAGATTTCACTCTTTGTGCAGCTGCTCGAAGACAAGTATCTGTCAGTTGACGGCAAAGATGGCAAGAGCAAGTCTTTCCTACCGGTCGACCTGGCGAGGAAAGTTCAGTTCTTGACGTTGGACATCATCTCCTCCTTGGCCTTTGGCGAGTCCTTCGGCAACCTCGTCGCGGACGACGATGCACTGGGCTACATTTCGACGACTGAGAAATCGATGCCCATGCTCATGTTTGTGACACTGGTGCCGTGGCTGACCGCCATCTGGCAATCGCCGCGACTTCGATGGGCCTTCCCAGATGCTCGCAACATGGTTGGCATCGGCGACGTCATGGCCATCGCCCGCAGGGTCGTCGGTCAGCGCTACGGCGAAAAGCCCGAGGTCGTCAAGCGGGACATGCTAGGCTCGTTTGTGGCCCACGGCCTGACAAAAGGGGAAGCGGAGAGCGAGACGATGGTGCAGATCGTCGCGGGGTCCGACACCTCTGCCACTGCGATTCGATCGACGCTCCTCTTCGTCATCACCAACCCTGCCGTTTATTCCCGACTCCAGGCCGAGATCGACACGGCTGTAGCAGAAGGGCGGATCTCGTCGCCCATCACGGACGCGGAGGCGAGGGCTCTCCCGTACTTGCAAGCAGTCATCCGTGAGGGGCTTCGAATGTACCCTCCTGCCACTGGTCTCCTCCCCAAGGTGTCGAGTAAGGACGAGGTCCTGTGCGGCAAGCACATCCCGGCCGGGACTGATGTCGGTTGGGCAGTGTGGCCTGTCATGCGAGACAGGGGTGTGTTTGGGGAGGACGCCGAACTGTTTCGCCCAGAGCGGTGGACAGAGGCCGAACCCGAGCAGTGGAGGGTCATGGATCAAACGGTCATGATGGACTTTGCCACGGGGAGCAGGTGGGAATGTTTGGGCAAGACGATTGCCATGATTGAGTTGAACAAAACTTATGTTGAGGTAAGCAAACGAGTGCATGGATAAAGACGACAAAGGAAAAAAAAAGATATCAATGTGTCAGCTTGCTAACTATTGTTTTGACGCACTTTCTAGCTCCTTCGGCGATTTGACATAACATTGCTTGACCCGTCCAACCCCTGGCACTCGTTCAATGCAGCATTCTTTATCCAAAAGAACATGAATGTGAAGATCTCGCGGAGAAAGACGCTGGTGTGAAGGAAAGTGTCTAGGAAACGGAGGCTCGCTGCATTGACTGGGCTACCTAGGCCACATTTCTCTATTCCGAAATTGACCTGTTGTACAATACATGGAACTTGGTTGAAGTCATCACTGGCGTACCTGCCAACCTAATTTTAGCAGTTGGTCTAACCGCTGTTAGCACCGAGAAAAAAAGAGCTTTGTTTACTCGCATTACTCGGATATCAAACATCAAATAAATGGTGGAAAAATTATCACCAAGGCGCATGAATTATCTTCTTCACGATTCTCACTGATCTGCTCAGCTCTGTTTGAATGCTTGTCTAAGAGGGTGTGCAATTAATCTCCGTGTTGGTTTTTATTTTGTGTTATTATTTTATCAACCTGCCCCTGAGCACTGACACGAACCTGAACATGTAAAGTCGCACACAGACCTCAACGACTAGGCGCCTTCCACAAGACTTCTGGAAAAGTCACCAGAACAAAGACGAACAGTCTAATCCGTCTAGTCTCTGCCCCAGTGCCGCCTTCCGTCTTTTTTGAGGACGGCAACCAAGCTAAAAAAAGATCCTTCCACAGAATTTAAGCACCATTTTGGCGACCACGACGAGACAATACCGGGCTTGCTGGGCACGAACTCAAAAAACGAAAACAAATAACAACAAACAAAAAAAAAACAAAAAAAAACCATAGAGTTTCAACACCCAGGAAATGCCTTTCGAATTCAAGCGCATAATGAAGCATCTCAAATAACCCCCAAACAATGTTTTTGTTTTTGAAACCCACTAGAACTAGCTACTGCCAGTATCCTTGTTTGTTGCCCTGATAAAGAGAGTTCCAATCACATCCAAACAAAACACCATATCCCCACATCACATTGGCCTCACCATGACCTCACTTTTACGCCGCGTCCGGAGCATCACCGCAGGGAGACATCGCTTTCAACCCTGCCCGATCTGCGGCTGGAACGGCGATATCGACTACATACTACAAAAGCCGCCGGATCTACCGGGCCATGTGGGCCACCCAGGCGGCGCCGAGACGGGCTGGTCGCCTCCAGGAGTTACGGGCTGTGTGTCGTGTGAGGTCCGCTCCAAGCTGGCCAAGTTTGCGGTTCGCGGTGACCTTCTAGGGCTCGCCAAGGTGCTGAACCCGCTCCCTGGAAAGTTTGAGGTGCACGTGCCCGGGGAAGATATCCTCGAGTTTTCGTTGTTCGCGCCTGGTCACAACGAGAACGAGCTGAGGAGACCGCTGTTGGAGGGTGACACAAGTTCAAACGCGACGCTGGCGTTTGTCAGGAGGCAGCTCGAGACGTGCTTGGAAAGTCACGAAAGGTGCCACCGCCCTAACCCATCGTTCAGGCCCAGCAGGCTTATATATGTCGGCTCTTCCGAGTCCAATTGCGATATTGCCCTGCGTACCAAATCTGGAATACCGGCTGGAGCCCGGTACGCTGCTCTGAGCTACTGCTGGGGGAACGTTGTCCCAGTGTGCCGTACCACGCGGGACAGTCACGGCCAGAACCTGGTGTCCATCGGTGTTAGCACAATACCAAAGACGTTTATCGACGCATTCCAGGTCGTAAGACGACTCGGCTTGGAATATATCTGGATCGATGCCCTCTGCATAATGCAGGATGACCCTATAGATTGGGCGACTGAGGCAGGGAATATGTACGACATCTATCACAACGCTCACGTGGTTATTGCTTCACTACACGGGAAGGATGCAAACAGCGGTCTCTTCTGCAAAACCGAGCCAACCGATAAATCGCTTCAGTTTCATCTAACCGAGTTCCGACACGGCCTGCGTAGGTACGACATCTTTGCCCGCAGGCTAGCGCGCTCCCTCGACCACGATGTTCACCAAGATGCAGACCGCACAGCTCCAATGTCTGGTCCGGAGCCACTGCTAGGTCGCGCGTGGGGTCTTGCAGAGAGGTTGGTGTCGGCCAGAACGATATACTTTGGAAAGCACGAGGTTATATGGGAATGTTGCTCGAGCGCCGCTTGTCAGTGTCAAGGTACCGTCAATGGTCTCTGGTCTAGGAGGACACAGAAACAGCTTTTTTACTCCGACATTGACAGGAACTCACCATCTGCTCGTTTCATATGGCATCGGGTCGTCTCTCAGTATATGGCTCGCGACATTGGCCGGCACATGGACAGACTCATTGGCCTGGGTGCAGTGGCGCAATGCGTCGCCAAGTCGAAGCCCGGGCAGTCGTACTGGGCTGGTTTGTGGTCAGACTCCTTCATTGAAGACCTCATGTGGCGTCATATAAGTCAAAAGAAGATACGCGACGTGAGCGATCACCCCGAGCCACTCAGGACGCTCAGGGGCTGGCCTAAGAGGCCCGCCCCGGACTGGTCGTGGGCATCGATCGAAGGGCGCGTGGAGTGGGCGGACTTATGGACCGAGACGGCCAAGCATACTCTCGCGGACGTGGTTCAAGTGCAAGTGGATAATATCCCGGCCAACAACCCGTTCGGCATGGTGGGGGCAGGATCCTTGAAGCTCAGGGCACATTTACTTCCTTGCACCGTCGGGCCCATGGTGAGGATGCGGGAGACACGAGTGGCAGTGCATATCGGAGTGGGAGGCAGGAGCATCGACGGTGAGGTGTGTATAGATCCGAGACCAAGGGAGTGGGATCGTGTCGTAGAACATGGCCATGGAGACGCGGTTATGCTTCATCGAGTCTTTCTTGTGCCTCTTGGGACGTTGGTACCGCCAGAAGAACAGGGTCGACGACTTCTCACTGCACTGCTTGTCCGACGAGAAAAAGAGGATGGTCGAGACTCGGGTGTGTACAAGAGGATTGGCTTCGTAGGACTGTACGATGCCTCGCGTGTAGAGTCACTGGTTAGGAGGCCAGGGGCTCGGCGCGAGATCACCTTGCTATGATGGCTGAGTAATAATGAGGCAGCGTGAGCTTGTCTTGCTTCTCAGCTGCAGCTTGAAAGCTCCTATTGCGACGCAGGTCTCGATCGATGACTCAGACTGAGTGATGGATTCCGAGCACCCCCCTAGGGGGTCTAGACCTGGTCTTGGATCCAATCTCTGCCTATACCATTAGCACCTGATAATCACTCCTGGTGCATAAGACTTGCGAACAATCTTTTTCGATATTTAGAAGCGACTTTGCAGAAACACACAGACGACGCAATGGAAAAGAACTCAGCGAACAACATCAAATATCTGCCTACCGTTGAGGCCTATAATCAATGGGCTAAAACCTACGACACAGATGGAAACTTTCTGCAAGCAATCGACGACATTGAAATGACGCGATTGTTCCCTCAATTCGTCTCGTCAATAAAGGAAGTAAACAAGTATAAGCCTTGGCGACTCGTTGACCTGGGATGCGGCACTGGCCGCAACACCGCCCTCTTTCTTGGCCTCGAGGACGTTCAGGTCATAGCACTTGACGCCAGCCCTGGAATGCTCGAAATTGCCAAAGTCCGTCTCGAGAAGCTCCAAAAGGGTGACAATATGTGCCTCAACCTCAAGGTGTTCGACCTCATCAACTCGCCTACGATACCCGAGGAAGCCAACGGTACAGACGGAATCATCAGCACGTTGGTGCTCGAGCACATACCATTGCCAGACTTTTTCCGCCACGTCTCACAGATGCTCAAGCCGGGCGGCGTGCTGCTCCTCACCAACATGCATTCCGACATGGGCGCCATCAGCCAAGCGGGGTTCGTGGACGAGACGACTGGGGAAAAGGTCAGGGCCACGAGCTATGTGCACACGATAGAGGGCATCATGGATGAGGCGGCCAAATGGGGTCTCAAACCAATGGGATCTCGCTGCTTCCGGCAACAGCTTGTCACGCAGGAAATGGTCAAGGATTTAGGCCCGCGCAGTCAGAAATGGGTTGGGGTCAAATGTTGGTTTGGGGGACAATTTTCGAAAGTCCTGACCTGAACGAGGTGATGACATAATCGGGTTTTTAGCTCAGGGACCGATGTGGAACTCTCAATCGCGGTCGCGTCATACTACGTTTGAACCCGATGGGAAAAAATTCCAAAGAGCTTCCCTAACAAGCTCATCAGCAACTTTCTTTTTATCAACTTGGATGTCTAGAAAAGACCTAGGCTAGAGCGATGCATATATAATTGACACCAGTAACTTCAAATTTTAATTCCCTTTGTTTTGACTCAATTGCCCCAAGATGAGTCGCATACCCACCAGAGAGCTCTCGAGCTACCTGCTCACTGGCCGTCTCTTCTCTCGCGATTGTACTCGACTCCAACGGTTGCCCGCCAGAAATATCTGCAAGCAACAGTTTGCAGCAGGACACCCCGCCCAGCGACGATGGAACCACACTGCACAAGAAGCCGGCCAGTCTACCACTACGCAGCCTCCTCCCGGCCAACCAGCTCCCCATCTACGAAAGATCCTCAAGGATCAGGCCAAAGCAGCCAAGGCACAGGCAAAAGGGAAGAAGAAGCGGAGCAGCGCCGATAACCAGACCGTGCCGGGATGGGAGCTCACGGTAGGCATCGAGATACACGCACAGCTCAACACGGACCGCAAGCTCTTTTCATCGGCGCCCCTCGCCTCCTCCGAGGACAACACCCGCGCCCCGGCCCCGAACTCGCTCGTCGCCCCCTTCGACCTCGCCATCCCGGGGACACAACCGCTCTTCCAAGCGGCCACGCTGGTCCCCGCGATTCGGGCCGCTGTCGCGCTCAACTGCGCCGTCCAGCCTGTCAGCCGCTTCGACAGGAAACACTACTTCCACTGGGACCAGCCCTCGGGCTACCAGATCACGCAGTACTACGCCCCGCTGGCCAGAGACGGGCACGTGGAGCTCCGGGCGCGGGATGGGATAGCGGCGCAGGACGTGGCGGGCGGGGAGCCGCTGCGCGTCAGGGTCAAGCAGGTGCAGATGGAGCAGGACACGGCCAAGACGCTGGCGCGGCCCGACGGCGTCCACTGGCTCGATTTCAACCGCTGCGGCGCCCCGCTCGTCGAGATCATATCCGAGCCCGACATCCACCACCCCGCCACGGCGGCTGCCTTTGTGCGCAAGGTGCAGATGCTGCTGGGCGCGGCGGACGCCTGCGTCGTGGGTATGGAGAAGGGTGGTCTGCGCGCCGACGTGAACGTTTCGGTCCGGAGGGTGGAGGATGGAAAGACGTCGTCTGCCAAGCTGGGGCAGAGGACCGAGATCAAGAACCTGTTCAGTTTCAAGGCCGTCGAGGATGCCATCATCGCCGAGAGGGACAGGCAGATCAAGCTCCTGGACGAGGGTGGTGTTGTGCAGGGGGAGACAAGAGGTTGGTCGCTCGGCAGCACTGAGACTCGGAGATTACGTGGAAAGGAGGGCGAGGTCGACTACAGATACATGCCAGACCCGGATCTGGGACCCGTCCTGGTCGGTCAAGATGTCGTAGAGCATCTGAAGAACACAATGGGAGTCATGCCGGACCAGGAGCTTGATGATCTGGTTAGCTCGTACGGGCTGTCGGAGAAGGATGCAATGTCTCTGATGCTCCTAGAGGACGGCGGCCGGTTGCAGTTCTACTACAAGACAGTTGACGCCTTGGAGCACAGGCTTCACAATCAAGGCGATACCACCAAGGTCACAGCAGACAGCCTCGTCCAGGCCAGGATCCTCACAGCCAACTGGATCTTGCACGTGCTTGGCAGCCTGACCTCGGAGAACAATCTCCGCGACCGGGCTGCCGCAGGTCTTTCCGAGAGAGATCTAGGGGTTACATCCGAGGGCGACGCATTCATCTCCGCCGACGACCTGGCCGACATACTCTTCTTCCTGCACACGAGCCGCATCCGGCAGGGCACGGCCAAGGATTTGCTGTTCGCCATCTTCAACGAGGTCATGCCTGCAGAGTACATTGGCACCACGGGAGGGATCGAGCGCTACGTCACGGACCACGACCTCTGGTTCGCGGAGCTTTCGCCCGAGGAATACGGCGAGCTGGCCGAGTCCGTGTTGGACGAAGAGGAGCATGTGCTCAAGGAGTTCATGGGCGCAAAGTACCCGCAGGGAAAGCTCATGTTTCTGGTCGGGATGATGATGAAGTCGGGTGCCAGGGAGCGGATAGATCCCGCCACGGCGCAAAAGGTCATGCGGGATGTGGTGGAGAGGAGGGTAGCGGCGCTGAATTAGTTAAATAAATCTGATACGGTGTTTCTGGCAGGAGCCGCGCCCTTTGCTCTCATTCTGTGTGAATTCTTTTCAGTGGGTTTTTAATTTGTTGTCGGTGTTTTTTGCCTAGGTAAGGAATACTCTCTGATCAAACAATCAGCAAATTGCCCCTCCCCTGAGTGATATGGGGCCCACGTGAGGGGTCGTGCACGGACCCGATGGTCTTGGCTTTCCTTTGTTTGCCCTGGAATTTTCTTCAGCAACCTTCCTCCGCCCATTCCTCACAAAGTCTCTGCTCAACCACAAGTGAACCTCCATCCTCATCTCACCTCACGGAGTGATATCAAGCGATATGGACATGGATCTCCAAATGTCTTTCATTAACGATTGAAAATCATGCGCTAAAGTTAAACGTGACGTGCCGGTCTCAAACCCATCCGTCCGTACACAAGAGCATTTTGGTATCAATACTTTGATGACCTTTGTCGAATCACGAGGTCTTCGTTGAGCGTCCTTGGTTCTTCAGGTGCTTAGCTAGCGCCACTTCACCCCAGTCTTGCAGTATTTTAAAGCAAGACCAAGCTCTTCCTCACCCTTACGTGAGATCGGATTTAAATTGCGCTATCCTAGGCTTTCCGCTCCATGCCGCCTGGCGCTCATTCCATCCGAAGATCAAAAAGTGGTCTCTTTTGATCGTGCGATATAGTACCTAGTGTCTGCCTCCATGCTAGAGATAGATCTTGTTCTGTACGCAAACATCTATTGCACCAGACTCCAATCCTCCCAACTCAAAATTGACAGGCCAATGCTTAGCAATGAGCTTGAAAGGGCTGGGGGAGCTCTCCCGTTCCAACTGATGCATATAAATTGGGAACGCTGTAGCATGAACTCGATCGGCGATCTGAAAATCATGAATCATGGTATATTCTTCTCATTTCTTTGGGCTTTCTGCCGGCATGTGTCCTGCCGGTTCGAATGGATTGTCTCCAAATTCCCGTTTATGTAGGAAGAGCTGTACCCTGCTGTTCTGACTCAAGGTGGCGCGCTGCATTCTGGTGTTATATAGATTGTCGGTCGCGGCCTGGTGCATCTTATCCCTGGCCTGCATGACTCTTGAGGATCGCTGGCTTGCCTGGGACGCCTGGGCCCAGATGAAAACGACAACGCAGGCGCAGAGCACAATGGCGAAGCCGCCGTTGGACATGAACAAAGGCTCTTGCTTGGGCGCGGTGCCGTCTCGGCGATGTCGCCACTCCTCCCAGTCCTGCCACGACGAGTTCATGGCCGGCGAGTTCGGTGCCGTGCGCCATGCCTGGTCCTTGGCCCGTAGCTCCTCGTTCAAGTCCCGCACCTCGCCGGTGGCCCATCCCAGACCAAACTGGTCATATTCGCGCCTCTTGACCGGGTTGCTCAGGATGTCGTTCGCTGCCACGACGAGCTTGTAGCGTTCGAGCTTGGTAGCTCGAGAGAGACCATTCTCGTCCAAGTGATCGCCTTGCTCGGTATATCTATCGGGGTGATACTGTTTCGCTAGCTCGTAGAACTTGCTCTTGCTGTACGGCGCTCCTGGCTTCGAGTTGAAGATCTCGTACGGCGTTGGCCTCGCGGTGTTGGGCCACACCATCGCCGGTGTGTATCGTTCCTGTTTTGTCTCGCCATCGGGGGAGGTCGTGCTGTAGCTACGTCTATGATTGCGAGGGAAGCATACGGGGCCGAGTTGTTTCTTTTGGATCAAGATCAAAGGCAATGGTATACGAGACCGGAACTCCGATCTGGCAAGAGACTTGCTCGAGCCGAAAGAGGGCGCTCCATTCTTCAAAAACATGACAAGTAGGAGAAGGTCATCATGGGCGCATCAGAAGAGCGCCTCATGATGATTTTGCAGAGGTTGTCTTTGAGTTCTGCGTTGAATGACGACGTTGAGCTTAACGTAAGAAGGACGTCTTAGGAGTTTGGTCTGCAGAAGCTTTGGTGCTAGCTCCGGTGCGGAGCTCCCAGGCTAGAACAGACCCCGCTTGTCCGTTGATGACATGCTTGATACAACCCATAGCGCAGGGAAGGGTAGTTTAAAACACTCTTCAGTCATTACAACCAACCAACTTTAAGAACTGGACAAAACTGTTTCGTGTTTGCTTGATCTCGGGATTCCAAATTGGCCTTTGAACACCACATAACGTCTAACGCATAATGTTTGTCTCGCAAACTGATGCTTGTAGTCCATGCTAGATAGTAGTGCTTTCCTTGCTTCTCCGAGCTTGGGTGCTTGC
The DNA here is from genome assembly GCA_004337975.1 of Pyricularia sp. CBS 133598. Taxonomy (NCBI): domain Eukaryota; kingdom Fungi; phylum Ascomycota; class Sordariomycetes; order Magnaporthales; family Pyriculariaceae; genus Pyricularia; species Pyricularia sp. CBS 133598. The sequence continues at coordinate 3,731,299 of CM014983.1, forward strand.
CACGTCGGAGCAATGATCCCTGTCGACGTGCGTTCCACCAAGGGAGCCTTGAAATCACGTGCGACGGCGGGCATAGTTGGTGAACACCATCGGATTATCGCCAGATGTCCTAGCTCCACCGCCAAAAATCTGCTCCCTTCTTGCCCTCAACCTCTGCATCATTTGACATACACCCTTCTCATCAACGTAATTTTTCGAACGGCTTGGACGACGGATATAGTTTCCGTGTGTGATTTGAGTCCCCTTGCCCACCCATTACGTGCAAACACCCCCACCACCACCAGAATCTGGGCGCGAAAAGTCTTCCGCAACCAAACCAAAGCTCCCCTCCGCCCGAAAACCCACGGCCTCGACCGTACCTCTGACGACAACTGCCTCATCTTCTCGGCCTTTGAAAGAACGAAGAAGTTATTGTCCGCATTCTTCAATATTTGCGTTCACTTTCCCGACGTCACAGCCGACAAAATCACCGTAAAACAAGCGGCACACTTGACACGAGACCACTCCAACGGTCCACTGCCTTTCACGAGAGCTTCCAACACTACCTAGCCATCGACGCGCACCTAATAAGCTGCGCATAAAGAGCACTACTGCTCGAGTCCACGACATTTCCTCCAAGCCCAAACATACAAACCCACACAACCACACAATGGCCGACGTGTTAGCAGACCAACTTAGGTCAGCCACATTGAGGTTTGTGGACTACCCCATCGGTTACCGAGTCGTACAAGGCTCGCATGCTAACTGTGTTCTGTAGCGACGCCACCAACAATGAGGACTGGAGGAGGAATCTGAACATTCCTGCCAGAGACAACAGGCAACAAACTGAGGTTTGTGACACCAAGGTCGGCTTGTTGTGTTTTGTCGCTTGACTCACGCATATTATAGGATGTGACAAACACGAAAGGTCTAGAATTTGAGAACTTTGGTCTGAAACGAGATCTCCTTATGGGCATATTCGAGGCAGGATTCGAGAAGCCTTCACCTATTCAGGAGGAGAGCATTCCCGTCGCCCTCACCGGACGCGACATCCTTGCCCGCGCCAAGAACGGTACTGGAAAGACAGCCGCCTTCGTCGTACCAGCCCTCGAGAAGATCAACCCCAAGGTATCCAAGATTCAATGCCTCATTCTAGTACCAACGCGAGAGCTGGCCATGCAGACCTCGCAAGTCTGCAAGACTTTGGGCAAGCACCTCGGCATCAACGTTATGGTTACAACTGGTGGTACTACTTTGAGGGACGACATCTTGCGTCTGCAAGACCCTGTACACATCGTAGTCGGTACGCCGGGTCGTATCCTTGACCTTGCGGGTAAAAATGTCGCCGACCTCAGCGAATGTCCAATGTTCATCATGGACGAAGCCGACAAGCTTCTCTCCATCGAATTTACCCCGGTCATCGAGCAGCTCCTCCAGTTCCACCCCAAGGACCGACAGGTGATGCTCTTCTCCGCTACCTTCCCCATCTCGGTTAAGGAATTCTCGGACAAGAACATGACGGACCCCTACGAGATAAACCTTATGGACGAGCTTACCCTCAGAGGTATCACTCAATACTATGCCTTCGTTGAGGAGAAGCAAAAGGTTCACTGTCTGAACACTCTCTTCTCCAAATTGCAGATCAACCAATCCATCATCTTCTGCAATTCCACGAACCGAGTCGAACTTCTCGCAAAGAAGATCACCGAGCTCGGCTACTCGTGCTTCTACAGTCATGCCAAGATGCAGCAGCAGGCGCGAAACCGTGTCTTCCACGACTTCAGAAACGGAGTCTGCAGGAACCTGGTGTGCTCTGATCTGCTTACTCGAGGTATTGACATCCAGGCTGTCAACGTTGTCATAAACTTTGACTTCCCCAAGAACGCTGAAACCTACTTGCACCGTATCGGACGATCTGGTCGGTACGGCCACCTTGGTCTGGCTATCAACCTGATCAGCTGGGAAGACCGCTTCAACCTCTACAACATCGAGCGTGACTTGGGCACCGAGATTCAGCCCATCCCTTCAACGATCGACAAGAGCTTGTATGTCTACGACAACCCGGAGACCATTCCTCGTCCCATCAACATCCCTGCCCAACCTTCCTCGGCTGGCAATGCACAAGGCTCTGTACCCAACCAGGGCCCGCCTCCCCAGCAGCAAAGGCCTCACCAGGGTCAGGAGAACTGGCAAAACCAGAACGGCAGGCACAACGGTGCCAACCAACAGCAGCAGCCTCGTGGCCCGCACCAAAACAGGGGCCGTGGCGGTGGACGCGGACGCGGAGGCTTCCAAGGCCAGGGTCAAGGACAGCGCAACTACAACAACAACTACAGGGGTGGCCGTGGTGGCCACAACCAAGGGCAGCATCAACAGCAAATGCCCAACCAGCAGTCCTAAGCATATGGCGACCTCAACCCACGCATTGCTACCGTGGGCTTGAGGCGCATGCGTGACTGCATTGGATTCGCTTCACTGCTCTTACGCAAAGCTATTGGATTGTACTGATACCACATTTCTTTTATTGTTTATTTCCTTTATTCATTTTATGGCAGACCATTGATTTGGTCCCATCTCAATTTCTTTTCTCTTTTCTTTTATCTTTTTACAACGTCTCAGCAGCAGGCTAGAGGAGCCTCGGTGATCTTTAAAATCCTTCTCACTCCATCTCACGACTTTCGACTCTTCAGCCCACATGCGGAGGACACAGCCATGAATCCCCTTGGCTGCAAATACCGCCTTTTTAACATTCTCGCTTTCACCGGTTGCAACCAGAGAATTAATCCAACGTTTTCTGGGCTGCACACAGCGGCTGGAGCCAGTTTAACCTCGAACATTCGAGGGCTTGGCGCACCACCACTTGCGCGTACCACACTTCCATGTTCTCACATTTGGCAAAGAACCTGCCTCATTCTCTCATTACTTCATAATCTGGCTGCTTGCCATTTTCTCCCCAGATCGGTCTGTACTGGGTGCATGAAGTTATAAAAGTTCAAGGGGCTCGGTTGGTTGACTAGATACGTCTTCTCTCTTCTCTCATGCTTTCTCTCAACTCCGTCTATCTTATATCATGGAGTCTCTAGGCGTACACAAGGCGTTGGAATGACCCACGTGGGTCATGCTCACACGTGGATGGATTTGGCTTTGGGATGGGTCATTGGAGCATATGTCATCTTTTCTGGCGTTGGGGATTTTTTCTTGATACCAAACGGCGGTTTGGACGACATCATGTATTCATGAGGTTGGCTTTGGGTCACTGCCATCTTCACTTTGCGCTGAAAGCTGCCTATCATCAACGGCCTAGGTCTTCACTTTACCGGTCAGGTGCGTGGCACTGGCTAGTATTTTTCTCCTCGACAAGGTTCATCGGAACCACCACAAGGATACACGATTTTGCCTGCATACATCATCAAAGGGCATTTCCCCCCTCATCTCATCATTTCGACTCTCTTAGGCAACACCAAACTTCGACAAAGCTCGATACCCTTTCGACTACACCAGTCAGGTTAAAGGGCATGTCTCACCCGCAGAGGTGTACTAGGGCTATGACTGCATTGCATCCATCCCTACTACATCTCTTGAAAAAACAAAAGTACGAATATTTCGAAAGCGTCCCGCTCCCTGGAATCCTTGGCATTAGCCGTTGCAGGGTCGTTGCGGGCTGCCTTGGTTGCACAATTTTCTACCCAACAGCGCAATATTCTTCCTAAATCGACGATACTAGCCCCACTGACAGCGGGTTTGGGCAGGGCATGAGAATGATTCTCATGTCTTTATTTGCTCCTTCTGGCCGTCAACCAAACATGTTTCCGTCGTTAGAAAGTTATTCTGGGGAGACCAGCGTGATCATTGTCACCAACAAAAGACAAAAAAAATCAAAAATCTTTAGAAAAACAAAAACCTGGGGGGGACGTTATAGCAAATTACAAGCGATGGTCGGTCTTGGTTTCCATACACCAAAGTCAACTTCTTACATTAACCAGTTGACATGGATGTTCAGGGCCAGGGGGCTTTGGTTCCTACTAATCCATCAAGCATACTTCCATACCCTGGATTATAGTGCATTAGACAAGATAAATACTATTGCGATTTCCCCCCCACAAATCATGGCTATCAAGTGATTCGAAGTGACTCGAGGCGATGATTCCCATATTGTTCCCCCTTTGTCTCTTCGTTCTTTAGGGTTGGGTGAATGTCATGGAAGGTAACCGGTTCGACGAGGCATTGATTACTGCGCTTGTTAGGGGTCGCATGTTGACTTTGACTTCGTGCTTATGGCGGGCCTGCAGCTTGCGAATCCTATCCAGCTGGGAGACTGTCTGCCAAGCTAGCTGACCCTGGCTTTCTATCCACCTTCGGGGCAGGATTTATTTCAAGAGGCCAGCAAATCCAATAACCATACTCATCGCGTCTGCCGGTGGCAGTGATGTCATCAATGCATGGCAAGCGACGTGTGTGCAGCTGCCTAAACCGCAATAAGCACGAGCAAGCTATACAAAGCCCCGCGTCGGTATTACGGCTATTGACCTTATTATCGCCGAGCTGGCGGTGGAGATTTTTCGTACAACTTACCTAGGTGTGGAGAGGCAAACTTGTTTGTGTTGTTGATTCCTTGGTGATTGCAGGTCCCTTTCTGCGCCTCTTGCAAGTCAAAATGAACAGCAGACGCTTTGGAAATCTACCGGAAACGGCCAGCACGGCGAGTGTACAGCCGTACTCGATTCAAATTCCCCAACAAGATGTGGCTCGGATGCAGCAACTTGTGGAACTCTCGCCGATTGCTCCAGCCTGCTATGAAAACTCGCTGCCAAACGGCGATAACAATTATGGAATCGGGAGAGATTGGCTCGTTGCGGCCAAGGAACGCTGGGCCAACTCCTTTGACTGGTTGGTTCAAACTACTTTCATTGACCCTTTTGAGAAGAGACAAAGCAAACAAAACTAGTCAAAGACATAACCTGACTGTATCAGTATCTAATAACTGTTTGTTTGAATCACTCTGCTTAGGAACAAGATAGAGGCCAGGCTCAATGAGTACAATCACTTCGTCGCCAAGGTACCCGACGAGCAGCTGGGACAGACATTCGACATACACTTTGTGGCCTTGTTCTCCCAGGCTCGTCAGCCGGTTAAGCCAATAATTCTGCTCCACGGCTGGCCCGGCTCTTTTCTCGAGTTTCTGTCCATGCTGGACCTAATCAAGCAAAGGTATACGCCCGAGGACCTGCCGTACCACATCATCGTCCCGTCCCTGCCGGGCTATCTGTTTTCATCGCCTCCCCCGCTGGACTGCGACTTTGGGCTGAGGGACGCCGGGCGCCTGATGAACAGCCTTATGGTGGATCACCTCGGCTTCGGCGAGTCTGGGTATATTGCCCAGGGCGGCGACGTCGGCTCGCGGGTCTGCCGCGTCCTGGCCGCCAAGTACGACCACTGCCTGGGGGCTTTGCTCAATTACAACCGCATCGGCAAACCGGAAGGGGCAGCTGGGCCGGAGACCTTGTCGGAGGAGGAGAAGGCCGGGCTAGAGCGGTGTAAATGGTTCGACACCGTGGGGACCGCATACGCCGTCGCACACGCGACGCGGCCGAGCACCGTCGGGCTGGTCCTCTCTTCCAGCCCCATCGCGCTGCTGGCCTGGGTCGGGGAGAAGTTCCTGGACTGGTCCGACCCCGAATCCTACCCGCCCGACGAGGGTAGGGGATACAGCACGGATCTCATGGACGAGGTCCTGCTGTCGGCGTCGCTGTATTGGCTCACGGACACGGCGCCCCGCTGCCTATACAGCTACAGGGAGACGTACGACGTCGGCTCCGGCAGGAAGAAGTGGCACGAACTCCCCGAGTACCACATCCGCGGGCCCAAGAAGTTCGGCTTCAGCTGGTTCCCGCTCGACGTGGCGCCGATCCCCAGGGCGTGGATCGCGACCACGGGCGATCTCGTCTGGTTCCGTCGTCACGAGGTTGGGGGTCACTTTGCAGCCATGGAGCAGCCTGCGGCGCTGCTCGGGGATGTGGAGGAGTTCTGTAAGCTTTTTGGGTAGGGGTCTTGGTTTGGTTTGGGCGACAAAGACTTTGGTTGGTCTAGTGTCTCTTTGATGATGTGACAGGCAGTGCCAGGGGGGGCTGCATGTTCCTTATGAGAGGACAAAGATGTTGGGCTCGGTCAGCGTCAACATATATTGTCCTGCTTGGCGAATGAGTTGTTACATTAACCCAGGCTGTATCAAACGTGTGTTCACCTTTGATTGCTGTATCGGAAGTTTGCCCAGTAAAGTTGGTAACTGCTGTATTCGCAACCTGTCTACCAATAACAACAATCAAAACTGATAGCCCATCGGAAATATGGGAGCAACACTGTCAAACCCTGCCAACAGCCGCTCCCTAAGGAGTCGCCTCGACAGGGCTCTTGAGGGCCGGAGGCGACCAGCCGACGAGAGGTTCTCCATCCGCTTCAAGGAGCCGTTTGGAGACTATGACCTCCTCAGGAGCACCAGCTGCCAGGGGTTTGCGCACCCAGTGCACATCGTAGTCGAGGCACGCAACGCCACAAACCAACACAAGCCGCCCAAGTTCCTAGACCGCGTCTGTTACCCAGATCTGGATTTTCTGACCGTCCAGGAGTGCCTGGAGGTTCAGAACAAACAGGAGCCCCAACACATCGCCAGGATAATGGGCAGGAGCTCCAACGACTCCCGCACCGCCGTCTACTACGCCCACAACAACCTAGGTTCCGTCGCATCCCAGCTACGCAGGTGTCGTGCACCCGGAGGGAGGCCCGTTTCCGTCCCCACGGCCATGGCCGTCCGTCTAATCAGGCAAGTTCTACTAGCGATAGAGGCCCTGCACCCGGCCAACGACAGGATGGACGCCTTTGAGCACGGCCACATTAGCCTCGAGAACATCCTGAGCCACGTGGACAAGGACGGCAACGTCGACTTTTGCCTGTCCGGCCTGGACAGGGCTCGGCGGCTCCACTCCACCGACCCCGCCAGCCTCGACGCGCGCCCGGCCGCCGCCGCCGCCGACAAGAGCAGGCTGGTCCTTGTGGTGCAGGAGCTCATCGCGCTCAGCCACGGCGACCCGCGCCACCTGCCGGACCTGCAGGTGCTGAAGGGCATCGAGGCGGACCTGACGGCGCTGCTGACGCTGGAGCCCGACGCCGGCGCGGCGCGCGACGTGCGCCGGCTGGCGGACAGGCTGCGCGGCTGCGAGGAGGCGCACCTGCGCTCCGCGCGGGAGAGGCAGGACGTGGCGCTGTTCTCGGACGCGTGTCGCGCGTTCGTCTGGGAGAAGGCGCGGACGGGCGGGGATCTTTTCTGGAGGACGCGCGTTGAGGTTCAGGCGTGGGCTAGGACGAACCTCAGCCGGTCGGACTCGTGGGCGGTTGTTTGGTGGAGCAAGGAGGCGGTTGATCCGGTTCATGGGGTGGAGATTCCTAGAAAGTAAGGTAGGTGGTCTTGAGCTGGGACTGGGTAGGGTAGTTTGAGTGCCTCGGCTTCTTGGGAGTTGAGGTATTCCCGCCGTGTATGATGAGGTAGATTCCGCTGGCTGGTCCTTGTTCACTTCCTTTGGAGCTGAGAAAATCATTGTAATTTTATAAAATGTTTATAAAAGTGTCCCTATTAAACAAACGTGTGAAAATGTCTTTAGCCCCTGAACTAGTCTTGATGCCCTCCAATGTCTATTTTCACTTGTCGTCAACCATCTACAAAGTCTCGACAAGGGCTAATGTCAGTATTGTTAAACAGTGTATAGCTGTTTGTGCGCCCATTCACGCGCCTATTCCGAGGGTGAAAAGAAACTAGAAAACTGCAGTCATCTAACAAAGAAAGCATTCCTCTCATGTTTATGCTATCAGCACATGGTAAGTTCCGAACAAAGAAGCTCGTCATGGACAATGAAATGTAAGTAAACACAATGCCATTATCCCGCAAAAGGCCAAGGCCGTAAGGATCAAGACTTGCTTTGTAGAAGAAATTCAAGAAGCTATCATAAAATGCCCCGTGATATCCTGTCAGTAGCGAATGAAAGCACAGACTGTAGAACTATCATACACAGCTGCGACTTACACCACATCGAACCGCACAAAATTCCAGGCTACACTCTCTATTGACTCATACTGCAGTCATAAGTAGAATTGTGCCAAATACTTAAGGACGAATCAGGCCTCGGAGACAAGATGTCAAACCCCATAAATCAGAACAAGTACTGGGTGATATTCTACCAGGACGAGCCCCGATTGACGCACATGTTCCACAGCTCACTCAGGAGTGGTAAGTCTTTCCAAGCCCAGGTCCTCGTGCGTTGGGTGGGACAAAACCATCCCACCGGCGAGGCCTATGTCCGCAAGCGTCCCAACGAAAGGCACGACAAGGAGAGCCGGAGGGCCCTTAGAGACGAGGCAGCTAACATCAAATCGCTGGAGCAGGATCTGAAAGGCAAGGGCATGTCGCTGGGCGACGCCCACATCGCCGAGCTGGTGCGTAAAACCGAACGTCCGTCCAAGGACGATGACAGTACTCTGCTCAACGTCGAGGCCAGCTACTGGAAGCTGTACAACCTCGGCTCGCTGCACGGGATCCTGCTGGAGCTCCGGAACCACAACGTGAGCAGGAGCGCCCTGCCTGCCATGGCCGCCCGTGTCGCAAGGCACATGCTGATTGCTATCAAGTCCAGCCTGGTGATGCCGAAGGGAGGCCTGCTGCACAACGACATTGTCAGCAGCAACGTGTTTGTGCACTTTCCACCGGGCGGGAGGGATAAGCTCCCAGACTTTTATCTCGGCGACTGGGGCGACAGCAAGACGGAAAATAGGCCACAGTGGAGGTTCAATGGCGTCAAGGAAAGTCTCAAGAAGCTCAACGGCATTCTGAGCGAGATCAAACAGCTGCATGCGGTCGAGTCGCCCTCCTATGATCAGCTGTTCACCGTTCTGAACAGCATCTGCACAGGAGAGCCGAACAGGGACTCGGAATTCCTCAAGTTCCTTGCCGAGGGCCTGGACAACGCCGTCTTCACGGCGGCTCAGCTGGAGAAAACCGCCCTCGAGGCCGCGGCGGGGAGCATCGACCCTGTGAGCGCCATCCTGAAGAGCTTTGCGATAGTTCCCGGACCTGCACGCTATAGAACTGTGCAGGAAGCCGAAGCGGTCGTCGAGTCAAAGGACCTCCGCGGTTGCACTCTGCAGCTGGTCGAGAATGGCAAGATAGATTTCAATAATGGCCAGGCGCCGGACGGTACCGACTCCTCATCCTCGTGGTCGAGCGACTCGTCGCTGAGGGATTTGGTCGGTGATTCTGCCGGGCCTTGGTAGCTCCATGCGGTGATTTTTAGAGTCGAGCTGGAAAGGTGTCGGCTTTTGTCGGGCAAAAACATACTTTAATTTTCTTTTTGTCAACATATCAGCAATGTTTTGTAGCATATATCTATACAACAGCAAGTTATTGGCAATTTTGTCTGTATTTCACTTTTGCACAAATATCTAAGCAGGATTAAGAGAGCGTATCAACCCAGTAAAATCTCAGTCGCCATTGTGATGTTTTCAGTCAACTGAGAGATGCAACTGCGGTTAATCTAGAGTCATCTTCACTGGAATAGCTTGCAACAATCTTTCGATCAAAGGCTCTATGTTTTATTTCTCCAAGAGCCTCTACTGGCTTCCCATGTGCAACAGTGACAACAGCCTAGCGAGTCAAGCCTCGCACGTAACCGGTACGTTGGAGTCGAAATGAGTATTGCAGCACGATATACCGCGTTTACTCGTCGATGCTTAGGGTGTCGTCTTGCTCAACGGCCCTGCCGCGTACACTTTGAGTGTTGCCACCTCCGCCGGGACTGAAGGGAGGGAGATCAATGTTCAATGCGAGTCACGGAAGCGATGGCCAGGACGAGAGCTGAAATCTTCATTTTGATTGATGTCGTAGCTTATGTGGTTTTGGATGATAATACGTAAGTCTTGCTTGACCGAACGGCAAAGAATAGGAAATCTTGTTTGTGTTATGATCGTGACTGAAGAGTTACGACGGCAAGTTGGGAATAATTGCCGACAGGAATATTGGCTTATATTTATAGTGCTGGCTTTTTAATCAAACTGACTCTGGGGCGTAACAAAAGCACACGCTGTTCATGGTCCAGTTTTAACTTTTATCAAAAGTAGACTGGGATCGACCTTGTAGGTAGCAGATGAGTAAACCAAGAGGCGTACCGTAGAGAACACGCTGAACAAATACCCAGTGCCGTGTCGTGTCAAACGGTCGAAACGCAAGCGAATGTAAGAGCGCTCCAGCGGTGAAAGTTTAAAACATGCGGCACTTGCTCCTATGCAGTATAGTGAGGTAGGTCAGTGATCTTATTCATATTCTGATTGAATACAAATTCCAACTGTTGCGCTTTGCAACCCGAAAAGACTCGGTTTCATGCACAGGGAAATGGAAGCTTGCTGGCCCCGGTGCTTATAGAAGAGCGGGTAAACTAAATGGAGAGATGCCGCCCGAGCTTGCCGAGATCTCATCTAGGACCTCGGCCAGGCTTCAAGCAAGATAGGGCTATAATTGTTTCGCCCTCAGCCTTTGGAGCATTTTTGTTTGATCCTATCCGCCGCGGTATCCCATCTTTCGAAGGCACGTAAAGTCGATCCTTCAAGGCCGTGGCAGCATGGTAGATGCAAGGTTACAGCGACTCGGTATGACATACGATGGCATAAACGCCGTTCGACCTCGCAAAGTCGTCTTCGCAGTAATACTTGATAAAATCTCCCCGCAGGAAACGGCCCGGTGGCGTACTGTAGAAATCCTGCTCATGTCGAGTAGCGGTAACAGGACATTAATTACTACGGACTTTGACTAGAACTGATTGAGGAAATAATGCCGAAAGGCTCTCAGCTCGAGGTCTCCCAGTCGCGCCCCTGGACCCACCAGCTCACCCTGTCAGGACATTTGGGATGACGGGATCGGTCGGCGAGCGGTGTGAACGGGGCCGTGACCGGGACCGCGGCGCCCGTAATTAGGATTCGTAAACAAGGGGCTGGGTATTAGAGGCTATGCGTAGCGAGGAGAGTGTTGACGTGTATTGACCAAAGCGCCGTTTCGAGATCGCCGATTATCTATTGGCCTGGTTGGTTTCTAGACTAGAATTCTCCAGAAATAGAGCATGATCTGGTCGGGCAACAGCAAAACATTTTTCAATGTTTGAAACACGATAATCAACCAAGTTAACATATGTGAATCTGTCAAAAACTGCATGAACCCAAGTCACCAAATGTGCTTTGGTTTCCTTGTTGAGTTCTCGAGCGATTTTGGCGGCTTCCGTCAGAAGCCATCCCTGCATATAGACTATATTTCTGGCTTGTGAGGCCGCTCGTACTATTGTGTATTAGTGACAGCAGTGATGATAGTAGTAGTAGTAGTAGTAGTTACCAGTAATATCAATCATTGTGAATGATTTGGACCATGCTTTGACTAAAACGGCCAAAGCAGGGCGAGAAGAGTTGGACAGTAATCGTCAGATCATTGCCTATACGAGCAAAATAGGAGGATGCCAAGAGTTCCTTGGAAACTGACTAGATTGAACCGTTTGAATCTTTTTTAGCTTACATGCAATTAGCATTAAGTGCATTAGCAGACGAGAGTTTGGAAAGAGAGGTAACCGATAAGACGGTAGCATTGTTCTTGGCATTCCAGCAAGTGGTCCAGAACATCGTCGAGGATCTCTTTGATAAAATGGCTTTTTATCAAGGGGGGAGAGATGGAAAGAGGAGCGATTCGTCAACTTTTCAATGTCCTGTTTGATGAGACAGGGGGTTTGTTGGAACAAAAAAAGAAAAGAAAAAAAAAAGGTCAAGTTTTAGCGGATGTATGGATCAAATAGCGAAAGCAATTATACTCAACGAGTAATCTGGAAGGATTTGACCTCTATGGCATTGGGGAGAAGTTGGGTCAGAAACGTGGTTGAAGTACCGATCGCCAAGTCAGAGAGCCGCAGCTAAGAATGCCAAGACAGAAAGTCTAGGCGAAGATAACAGCGTTGGTTCGGTTCCGCTGTACAGGAATTTCTCCAGCGACGCCGCATATTGAGTAACTGACAGTCCTTCACCCCGCAGTCCATCACGTGCTGAACCCCTGCTGTAGAGAATAGAGAGTACTACCAGAACCCCACTTGTCCACCTACCTATCCCTTCAACTGCCGCCAAGCCCGCCTCCACAGCAGGCAAAGCTCACCATTTGTCCTCTTGGAGTCGCTGAAACACGGGGTCGCCATGGATGAGACAAGTCACGTCCGCCAGGAAAAAAAAGTCACCCTTCCCAACCCCGAAACCTACCTACCTAAGGTACCTTGCCTACCCACGTCTTGCAGGTAAAAGGATGCAATTCTCACCCTTCCAACATGGCATTCCACCTCAGCCGAGTAACCATGCACCCCCGGCGATCGCGACCCCCGGCGACCAGGGGCAAGCCCGATATAAAACATGAATGACAGCAGAATCAGGCCACAATCAAGGTCAAAAAAACCACTTTCGTCGCCCTGGCGGGCCGCTTTTACCTGCTTTGCTTAACAAAAATACCAAATGATTAATCCTCGCGTGATGGAGAATGGCACATCTCGGACCGCGGATCTTGACCATGGGGGAGGGCCCAAGCCGCACTGTCCAAGTTACAGTAACTAAGGTTAGCTACTGTACCCAAGTTTGTAGCATAGAAATCAAAGGATGCGAAAGCCTAAAGTTTTTGGTCCCATTCAACAAATGCCATCCGACAATTTGAGACTTAATTTCTTCTTCTGCTCCTCTTTAACTTGACTTGATAAATGCCAAGCTATCATCTCTGCTTTTCCACGCATCTCCGGTAAATTCTAGATCTAGTCTAGTCAACTCAACCAAGTCTAGTTCTATCTAGACTAGATCAGACTTCACTTTTCGTCCTTTCGTATAGGTTACACCTTGCACTTTCACTTTATATTATAAAAAAAGAGGAAAAAAAGAAAAGAAAAGAGAAAAACACAAAACCAATACAAACAAACCAAGACAGTATTATCTAAAATCCCGCCGCAGTCTGGGCCAGCGTCTCCGGCTTGGACTACTGCAGCATACTAAGCTGCATCTCATCTGACCGTTTCTTGTACTAGGTCTAGAGCTAGTAGGTCTGATCGCAACGTTGCAGGTTGCTGGCACATTTTATTCCGGGTCTAGGAGCTAATGCGGGCTTCTTGTCTCAAAGCATACTTAGGCAGATGTGCCCCGTTGTTGCACAGATGCAGTCCCCAAGGGATCTTGGGGCAGATGCGTGGCACGTCGATAACATGGTGCACGAGGATGCCGAGGCCACAGACGCCTTTGAAGACGACCGCGTGACGCCGATGGAGCAGATCAGTAAGACACACTCACGGCGACTGAGCCGGTATAGCAGCCATGATGACAGGCAGAGGGGGAGGGGGTTCGAACGCTCCGCAACGGACGTGGACACGGACGCCAGCTCCCAGAGATACCGGCGAAGCAAACAGAGAAACTCCATGATCAGCCACTCCAGCCGCAACGCTGTACAACGTCCGCCGCGATCTCACTCTGTGCCCTGGTCTCATCATCGGTCTCCGCTTCGTGAAGAGTCCGAAGCCCCCGCCCAAGCAGCTTATCACACCATCGACAGCGACGACAACTTGTCAGAGGATGAAGCAGACTCCGATGCTTGTGGAACACGACATAGCCAGTCTGCTATGTCTCAAGGTCGCGACTCGCCGGCGATGAAAAACAGCAGTTCGCGGAGGAGCTCCAAGGGGAGCGTATCCACCATTATACAATCAACATTCGTCGACCGAGGGGAGAGCCAGAGGTCCGAAGTCCCTCGGAAGCGTCTAGCATCTTCCACCATCTCCACGAGGGTTTCGCCACCGATAGTCCAAGTGCATGATGCCCTACGATACCTCGACGAAGACTCCCCAGACATCACCGAGGAGAGCATCCGGCGCTCAGTAGCAGAGGCTTCGGCGGTTTGGAGGTTGTCGTCTGCATCTTCGGTCAAGTCCAACCGGGCACCGTCTGCTCCCAACACGAGTCCCGGATCGTCATCCTCCTCGAGCGGCGACAGCGGTAGGTCATCCGACCTGGTACGGGATCACGAGAGCGACCGGAGCAGCAGCCCAGCTCGAAGCGTCAACGAGGCTGAGGCCGAGCCCTCGATGCAGAGCAGCGTGAGCCGCGCATCCGTCGTCACCACCGCCGACCCCAAAGAGGGAAAACGCGGCAGACGGCCCAGTCACGAGCAGTACGGAACCCCCGAGATGCCCCGTGGCAAAGCGCAGCTCCCGCATATCCCACCAAAGGCGTTAAAGGCCCGCCCACCGAGCCAAGCCCAGGCGATGCACCTGCCCCGTGCCGAGAAGCTGCCCCTCTCGGGGTACGAACTCCTGGCGGCACGCGTGTCAAACGCATCACAGACCGACCACGGCCATGGACGCAGCTCGCGGGCACGTCGTGGAAGCGTCGGGTCTTCGGTTTCGGCAGTTTCCACCGCGCCGTTGACGCCTTTCCAGAATCACCCGCCGCTGAAGCCTATCTATCGCAGGTTCGAGGCCTTGAACCATAGGCTGCTCCTGCAGCTGCAGGACGAGCTAAGCGAGCTAGAGGAGCAGCTTCACCGCCTCGACACGGCCGACACTCAGACCCGTCGTGTCCAGAACCAGATCCTGCCGGCGTCGAGACGCGCCGGGAGCGTAGCCGGGGGTGAACTGCAATGGCACAGGACGGATGTACTGGCAAAGATTGGATATAAACTGGCCCAATACAGTGAGTACTTTGACTGGTTTCTGAATATTCCACTTGGCGGATCATAAGCGCAGTGACAGCCAGTACCAACATCACATGTGTACCTGCTAACATGAGCATTTGTAGACCATGTTCTCACATCCTTCACCGAGACACAAAAGCTACCCAGTCCCGCCGCGGACGACGTTGAGAACTACCGCACGTATCTGGCAGCGAAGAACCCAATCGCCGAAATCGAAGCCCGGTTCCTGGACACAGCCGACGACCTCGTCTCCCTGACTCCACCACGCCCTGCATCCCCGCGATCCAGTATATGCCGAAGCCAACAGCAGCACTACGTCTCCCACCAACCCATGTCCGACGACGCGATCACTCGCTTGCCAACCTCTGGACCGTCTCTCTCCCACAGCCCGACGAAATGGTCACACAGACACGATGGGGCTCACGACGACCAGCTCGCGCAGTCTCGGGAGAAAGTCAAGGCAGCGTCCGGGGCCAGTTCCGGAGAGGAGAAGAACGGGTTCAAAATCCTCGTGGCGGCGGCAGCGGCATCCGTCCTCGTGCCTGTCCTCACCTTCCCCTTGATCCCTAGCTTCATGGCGCGGGTGGTGGTGGTCTTGATCGTGGCGCTAACCCTGCTCCGTCTGTACGGTGGCGACGGGAAGAGCGGCATTGCGCTTCCCAGGCAGGCCAGGGATATAATAAGCAACCTGTCAACAAGGGACATCGTCCTGACCATGGGGTCTTATGGTGCTGTCATGACGGTGATTGCAGGGATAATTTGATCAGCGTTGAGCGACTGGATCTGGACTCGGTAAGCTTGGATCCAGATACCTTTTCAGCAGTGACCTGACTTGCAGAGGTTGAATATGAATAGTATTAGCATTTGATTTTCAGGGGGTTGTTTGCACTTAGGTAGTCTGGAAACAATGGCGTTTGTTATACCCGTATGAATATATAAAATAGTCGAGTCGAATACATCATATTGATCTAAATTCTCCTGGTTACATCCGTTTGTTTGCATACCTAGATACACTGACTACCTTGATTCATTTCCTATGTCTGTGGGAAATCTATAATAAGAGATGGGGCTGATCTGTATCCCCTTCGGATGGATATTATGCCCTCTGGTTTCCTACATTATTATCAGGATCACCCAAGCTCAGACGGAGGGCAAGTACCAGAGATGGAAGCAAATAACATGCACTAAATAAGGCTTCCCGTAGGAGTACTTGCCTAAATCTTAGTTCATCTGGTCATTATTCACTCATCGCTAAGTAACGGTCAGCAAGCTTTTTATAGGCTTGCTAGTACCTTTGAAATGTTTCTTTTTTGTTCTGGTTACAGGGAAGGAAAGGAGCCAAGCACTCCATTATTGCTACATACGGAAACCAAATCATTCATAGTACAAACACGCCAGTAACGCCATGCTAAAGCCAAAATCCAAGTCAAACCTCCTGTACACTTATCTATACAACAACCAAGGTGCCCTAGTCCACATCTGGTGACGGCGGCATGTCTTCAGATTCGTCCGAGTCCTCCACACTGGGGCTTTGATACTTGAGCGATCGTATCAACTCATCAAGCTTGGGAAAGCTGACATCAAGCTCCTCCCTCACCCCAAGCATCTTGGGCGCCTCGGTTTCCCGAATGGGGCTCTTCATCGACGCCATCGACGCCCGCCGGTTCTGCATCCGGGCCTTCATCGACGGATTCGACACCGGACTCTTCATCCCAGCCGCATGCTGCTGCCCACCGCCTCCACCACCGCCTCCACGACTCGTGCTCTGGCGGTGCTGGGGACGTCCGCGGCTGCGCTGCGTCGAGGCGCGCGTGCTGATGCTGCCCTCGTCGCCCGTCTTGTTCGTCCGGTGCGACTGGTGCGACCGCGACGACGCCTGGCTGTGCGTCTGGCTCGGCGCCCTGCTCGGGGACCGCAGCGGATCTGGCCGTCGCTTGGGCTTGGAGGGCGATTTGGCTTTCCGTGCTGTTGACGAAGGCCCAGGCGCGCCGCTGTCGGACTGTGGGCTCTTTGCCCTGTCCCCACCGCCGTTCTTGTCCTTGGACCTCCGCCGTCTCCTGGGCTGATGATCTTCCGACTGCGCCTGCTGCTCCTGCTTCTGCTTGCCCTTTTCCGACTGCGTCTTTGGCGTCGCGGGAGGCGATCCTCCCTTCGGCGGAGACTTGGCGCGTGCCTGCCTCTGCTGTCGCTGCGGTTGTTGCTGTTGTTGCTGTTGCTGTTGCTGGGAGTTCCTCTTCTGCTGCGCCTCAGCCTGCCTCCGGGCCTGCTCCCTCGCCCTCTCCTGCGCCTCGGCCGCGGCGGCAGCCTGGGCCTCGCGGACCTTTGCCAGCGCCTCGGCCTCAGCCTGGGCCTCCTTGAGCTTGTCCTCGGCCGACATCTCCTCCTCGAAGACGGGCTTCCTCGTCTTTTGCTCGCGGCGCTCCAGCTCGATCTCGATGACGATCCGGCCCGGCAGCCGGCGGCGGAGCATGTCGCCGTCGACGTCAAAGTACACGCCCCAGTAGCCCGCGTCCTCGAGCACGGCGCAGAAGCCCTCCCAGCCGGCAAAGGTCAGGCGCTTGTCCTGGGGGGTGCAGTCCCAGGGCCCGCAGAGCTGGCCCTCGGACTGCTGCCGGTTGCCGTACATGAGCTGGTACGTCTCGTGGTGGACAAAGACCCAGTTCATGATGGGCGCCTCGTCCGTGATGGTGCTCACGAGGCCAGAGTACTTGGCCTCTGGGTAGGGGAGGTAGTAGCCCAGGAACGGGTGGCCGTAGGGGGTGTCGTGTGCCATGCCCGTGTCGATGAAGCACTGTTTGGAGTGGGTAGGTCGCGGTCAGCTGTGGTGAGTCTTCCTGCGCAGGATTTCAGGAGGAAACGCATACCATGTGACCAGATAAGACCACCTGCTTCCCCTCCAGCAGGTGGCTGTACTGAGTGGACTTCATGCAGTGGACAAAGAGGTTGTTCTTGCGGCTCCGGTGTTCTTCACGCCGCGACTTGGCCTGTGATGCGCGGATGCCCTCTGCGGTGCCAAAGACGGCGCCGAAGCCGGCGATGAACGTGAGCACCATTGTATTGGTGTGTTTTGTTGGGAGAAGCCTTTACAAGCCAAGCGCAAAACCAACACTGAGAGTTTGATGTTGTGTATACGCAGATTCTCACAACAATAGCATGTAAACAAAGAGGATAACCAGAAGGGAGTCCTGGGACCAACAGTCCATGTGATCCCAGAGGCGCGCTTAGAGGGCCACCAGTACCCGACTGTTGGCTCGTCCCTCTTTGATCTTTCGACAAGGTCGCCGCCCGCTTCGTTAATGCGACTCCGCAAAATGAGGGGAGGAAATGGATGATCAGGGTCTCAAGAACAAAAGGAAGAAAAAAAGTCTAGATGGGATGAATGCGTCAGGGCCTGGAATAGAACAAAGGGATGACAAGTCAGACAAGACAGGCAAAAGCAGACAAGCATGGCGTCGCGAGGTTCGGGCTTACGGAAGATTATGGCAGATCACGACGACGCGTGGTCTGTCCTCTCAGTCAAAACAGCCTACACCAGCAGGCGACACCCTGGGAACAGATTCTGAACACTCTACTGTGCGTTTGTTTGACTGGATCGGTTGTAAAAGGAATGCAACTGCCGCTCGTCCGAAGTTGAGCTGGCAGACAAACAAATGATAGAGAAAAGAAAAAAGAAAAAAAGAAGAAGGGACTACACCCCGTTTCTGATGCTTCTGTGGATCTTTTTCCAAGATGCCATGAACAAAGAAAAACAAAGAGACCCAAAATAACACCATATCTACTACGTGGTTGGTGTATTACCCTAGAAAGCCTAGCCAAAATAGCCCAAAGTACCTAGCAAAACATTTTTGGTTGTTGGCAACAAGAAAAAAGAAAGGAAAAAAAAAACATCGTGCGATTTTCCTTGGGACCCGTTTCAAGCCCAGGATATCAAATTCGGGCGCCTTTTGACTGTGGGAACTTGGGTTCGGGTGGTGGCGTCAGTGGAAATCATTCGATTTTTAAGCTTGTGGTGTTTCATGGGGTCCCGGGCAGCGGCGCCAACGGTTGCGGGACCCCTTGGGAGGAATGGAGAAGGGGTTGGCCCGGCATAAACCCCTGAAGTGGATGTGCCGGGGGTTGCAGGTACGGAGATCATCGAAAGGTCGGAGTTCGGCTTGGGATGAGAAGCCCGTGCTGTAGTATTTATTTTATTTTTCCAGCTTGGCTTGAGGAACTTGAAAGGAACAAGTGAGCAAACAGTTATTTCTCTGGGTAGTAACGAAACAAATGGCCTCATTGTGGAGAAGGAGAACGGTCAGCTATCAATATTTTGCAGGCCTAAATCGTGTATTGGTGGATATGGAAGGGAGGGGACTTGGTGGATTGTACTATCCAAGGTCTTAGCTGTCTACAAGAGCTTTTGAGGCTCTGTTGCCAAGGCTAGGCGACATTTGGTAAAAGGGTTGCACTCACTGTACTGTACATTATTAAAATAACAAACGTACCTAGACAATATGGAGATGAACACAGAGAGAAAACTAATGCAAAAACAACAAACAGTCAGAGATATGAATAAGTCAGCTCCCTGCAAATCACAGATTCTGACTTGTGTGATACGGTAGGCAACATCGGCACTTTTGCGCATTGCACCAAAATCAAACAATTCGGATCGCTTTTGGGCAATCACACAGTGACTGAGCAAAAATTTAATGCCGGGATAAGCTCGCGGGAAAATTCCCCGGAGAACAGTAGGACAGGACCCTGAAGCGGGGCCACACACTACGGGATGCAGGGTTCTTTTTTAGAGTAATGTAGGTGGTGGAAGCTTTTTGGTAGCACCTCCATTGGAGAGTCCACATTTGGATCCCCCCAGCTTGAGAGGTACGAAATATTAACGAGAAAAAAAAAGAAGAAAAAAAGCGACAGTATCTCAGGCCATTTGTAAATAACAAGGAGGTTACAGCCGAACGCACATATTAAAAACTGTCTACTATGGTTTGAAACAAATCAGCAGACAAACTGGACCCCTTATTCTTTTTGGTGTTTATACAGGGTCATTGTCGAAACCATTTGGCGACAAGCAGGTGAACCAATTCACAAAGAATTGCAACCAATGCAAAATACTCGCCACTAAATTTGGCCCACCTTTCAGGTTGGGAATAACTCTGCAATAAAAGTGAGTTCTTGCGTCAAAACTGCGATATCGAAAAATTTTCTGTTCCTACCGGTAAGTCCTGGCCTTTGAGGATGATCTCCCACCCTCGCCGTGGTAAACTCGTTTCGCAGATGGAGCATCATGGCCAGTTGCTCGTATGATGTCTCGCTCGAGGGAGCCCGGGATCGTTGCACTGGGTTGAACCCCTGTCGTCTATCGTCTTTTAACATTCAGGGATACCTACTGTACCTACCATACCCCGGTGGGACTTTTCGTGAACCCCCTGACAAGATTATTCCGCCCATGACCAACGTACCACCACTTTCTTTTTACTGTAGATTCGAGTTAGTTACATTACTAGTAATATTGACGACAAGATACCCTTTCTCCCCGCCCCTGTCATGTGCATAAAGGACATACGGAGAAGGACCCCGTGTTGTACAAAAATAATATGGCTGATTCTGTCCAGACCAAACCAATATCGCAACCTTCTAAGCAAAAACAACCTCTCAAGGAGTCTAGACCACAGCAGCCCGATACCACCAAATCCTCCCCGGATTCTTCTTTGACTCTTGATACAAAAGGTCCCGATCCCTCTCCTTCTCTTGCTTCCATTTCATCCGATTCATCATCATCAGCTTCTCTCACATCCTCATCAACCCAAAACAACCCTCCCGCCTCCCGGCCACCCACCACGTCGTCCAAACAACAAAAGTCAGCACCAGCTGGAGAGTCGTCCAAAGATTCAGGCAGCTCGACAAAGGATCCTGCGCCAGCAGCAACAACAAAACCCGCCTCCCCATCATCACCCGTCGATAAAGACCCTGGTCCGGCACCGCTCAGGAGAGCTTTATCGTTCAAGATCCCCCTAAAAGTAAACACCGAGGCAGCCAACGGCTCCTCTTCCACCTCGTCCACACCAAACCGGTCTCGCGCCTCATCCGCCGTCTCCGAGTCCAACGGCAACAAGGTTGAAAAGTCCGCCACCTCGCCGCTTCACCAGCGTAACCGCTCCAAAAACGTCTCCCTCTCCTCCATCGGTGAAGTAGCCAGTCCGGTTCCTCACCAGCTCCCCTTGCCCGCCTCGCCGTCTTCGCCTCCGCCGCAAGACAGCAACCCTGTGGTCAAAGTCAAGGACCCGGAACCCGCAGCAGCAGCAGCAGCCGCACCGTCACCGACTTCGAGCCGCTCCCCGACCGAGCAGTTCCTTTTCGACCGAGGCCTCCTCCCCGAAGAGCCCTCTCAGAAGATCCCATCCCCACTCGCACTCCAGTCCGTCCTGCAGTCGCAGCTCACCAGTTACCTAGCCACAATGTCTTCCCAGCCGTGAGTACAGCCATTGGAATCAAAACTCACATCCAATTAGCAAAAGAAAAGACCTTTGCGAGACTAACACAAAGTGCCCACTTTTAGGGCCAAGACCCCCAGCGTCGAGCAGGTCTCGCCCCAGCAGCAGTACCAGCAGCCCCCTCAGAACATGCGCATGGCCCCCATGCCGCAGCCCGGTCTCCCAGTTGCCGCACCGCTCCCCGGTCTTTCTGGCCAGGCCAACAGCGTCGTCGGTAAGTGGGACTCGAAAAAAATCAATTCTTCGGTAAAAACACACAGAAAAGAAAGAATATAATATCCTAACAATTTTCACTCAAATCTAGGCAACCTGCTCAAGGGTCCCGTCGGTCCCAACGGCCAGCTCAAAGATGCAGCGCTCATGGTCGGCATCAAGTTGGATCTAGAAGCCGAAGTTCATCTAACCGCCCGAGTACGTGGTGACATCATCGTGGGGCTGTATTGATGATTTCCGGCAACATGAATCGTGGGATTCATGACTTTTCCTTTCGAGACTAAGCCCAGAAATGGGTCACGTTTTCGAATGAAAAAGGAGGACCAGCAACAGGAATCCGTGTCAGCCGGATTTCTTAGTGTTTTCTTTTTTGTTGGCTTGTATTCTTTTCCTTTCTCTTCTTGTCTTACGACAGGGAAGCATGGGTGACAGCTCTCATCCAAAACTGGCGTTCAAAGATAATGTTAACATGGGATGGCAAGAGGGACATAGTTGGGACGGAGCTCGTGTGATCCAGGCGATTCATCAGCTTCCTTCCCGAGACTTGGCTTTTTCTTTGCAAATCTGTGACGGCCGCATTCATACCCTTTTTCTTTCTTTTCTAATTCTTTACATTTTCCCCATATATAGACCGGAGAAAAGGCAGAATCAGATATCGTTTCCACTTGGCAAAAGACAGTACAGTATCAAGCAAACAGTGGAGAATTTGTTGCAAATTGAACGTGACTAAAATTAATGTCGGAAAAGCTGCAGTGCTAAGACGAATGCTGCCAGATCGTCTGCTTCGAATGGCCAATTCCTCCCACCAACGGCAACTCAACTCTGTAGGTAATAGGGTATACGGCTCGTGGTCGACCCACATGTGATGAATACCTAGGTACATGTTGAAACAGTTCGGAAGTCACCGGAACCAAGAGCTGTGGTGGTTCGTAATGTGCCTTACTCGAAGCAAAGCTAGTAGATCATACCGACGGTACTTAATCCCGAAAAGTTCACATTCGTAAGCAACTGAACCCCTGATCCTTGAACCAAGATTCGATCAGACCGCGGTCCAAGCAATACTGTGCAAGTGTATCAGCATCAAGAACTCCAAGTCTCCAGGTCGTAGCAGACTTCCTCGTTATACCCCGGCCCATCGACATTATAGTATTGCTTTGCTGCCCCCAGTGTTCGCTGGCCTAACAGTACAGCCGAGAGCATCAATTGCGCAAACTTTGGGTCAAAGAAGAAACTGTCGACCGGTACACGATTCGAACGCCCCTCCATCACTTCTGTGACGTCACCGTAGACCATCAAGAGCGAGTGCGGCCGTGACTGGGCCTTTGATCCGGGGTATTGGTATTGGTCTTGTTGGGTCAAGTCAAAATCATCTTCGACCACGACCAGGAACGCCCATGGTACAATCGACAGGTTGTCCGGCCCGCCAAACTTGCACTTTTGCGGGTCTTTGTCGCTCGCCATGTGAGTGATGAGCACCATCCGAAGCCCTACTGGCCCCATCAGCGGCGTAAGGGTTGCGGGCCGAACCAGCAATGGTGGTCGCCAGAAATTTTCGTCCTCTGCAGGCCGGGGAATTCGGACCATCTCGACTGTAGACCTGCGGGATGCATTAGGGGAACGTGACGAAGTACCTTGTGTCGATGAGACTAGCGAGGGGCGTCGGGAGATCTGACGTGCCTTGTCTAGTTTCGATAGCTGTTTCTGGGAGGCAGAGGAAAACCTTTCACCACGCGAGGATAGAGACTGCGACTCTCGTCTTGGTCGTTTTGTCTGCTTGACGGTTGACTTCCGTGTGCTGGATGACGAGGTCTGACTTTTGGAGCTTCTTGCCCTTGGTGGTGCACTGGTCGACTCTCTTGAGCGACAGCATGGCTTTCGGCATGGCCTTTCAGATTCAGCACTGCTGTCATAATTGAGATGGCGGGACTCTTTGCGTTTCTCGCTGGCCGGCCCCGCGTCGCTGGTACCATCCATACCAACTGGATTATCAATTCGAGGCAGAACTGAAGCCCGGCGATAAGAGTTTCTGTTTCGAGCTGGCTCAGAACCGAAACGCAATATGGACTTGTTTTGTTCTTTCTGTAGTGGACAAAAGGTTAGTGAACACGCAATGTAGAGTTCCATGCAGTATTGATATTCTGACGGCTAGTGTCAAGCACTCTAATTCACATACCTCGACTACCTCTTTTGGAGTGTTAATGCTGTATGTGTTTGAGTCTACAGCAGCACTAGCATCCATCTTGAGGGCAGCTTCTTGTCTGGCCCTTTCCTCGGGGCAGGGGATGTCATCCAGGAAGACATAACCGACAGTCTCCATTGAAGCTGTCAGCTTTGCCCGCTTGATGGGACAGTGCATGTTGCGAATTTGTTCCGGGGTCAGTGTGACTTTTACAGGTGGCTTAGCTGGAGGCTCTTGAGGTGGGGATGTTATGCTAGACTGAGCCTCCTCTAGCTGAGCAGCTACCTCAGTGATAGAGCCTGCCAACAGGGCTGCCTCTTGCCTGGCCCGTTCTTCGGGACACGGGATGTCATCGAGGTATACCCAGCCCACGGCTGCCATTGACTCTGTCAATTTTGCCCTCTTGATCGGACAGTGCATGTTCGCGATCTGCTCAGCGTTCAAGGTCACACGGGGCCTTGAGGGGTTTGACTCGACCGTTGTCGATTTGTTCTCATCCGCCGAGACCAACTTTTTCACTTCCTTGTCAGCGTTCTTTGGCGGCGACTGAGGCACGGCGCCTTGGACGGTCTTTCCCCCTGTCGTGCAAAACCCGTCCAGCAGCCCGGTCCACGGACACGCCTCGTCGTCCTCATCTCCGTCCTCCCTCACTCTGAACGGACACGGTCGCAAGCCCAGCAGATCCTCGTCGACTTCTTCAGGCAGCGGCTCGCCGGGATCCATCAGGTCGATGAGTTCGCCCGTGTGCAGCTCCAGAGGCACCAGCCTTGCCTGCTCGCCAGAGAGGTAAAGAGCAATGTCTTCCAGCCTCTCGTACGTCATGCCGGGCACGGTGCTGTAGATGGCAAAAGACGCGCGCATCACGCAGCAGCTGGCCGCGTACTGACCCAGGCCGGGCGCGCTCGTCGGGAGGCCGCTTTGGCTCCCGCTGCCAGTGGAGAGCCTGGGCATGGTGGCTATCAGGGTAGCCATGGGTATATTCGTGGAAGTGTTTGGTTATGATTGAATGGGAGTCGGAACTTGCTGACTGTTGTAATTCTGAATTGTGGATATTTATGGTTTTGATGAAGATGTAGGTAAGTGAGGTAATCTTTGGGTAAACCAGATTTTAGGTTGAGAGTTTGATTGTTTCCAAGCAATGATTTGAATTCGACAGGATAACTACCTGGTCGTTCAAATGTGAAATGCAAAAGCTTCCGAAATCCAAAAAGAAGCCTTCACAGCTCTTTGTCGCTCCTTCCCGATTACAAAAAAACCAGCAAATGGCTTCCGTTCTCCTCGTGAAACATTCGAAATTCCCATTATAGTGCCCTCCACTATCTACCATCATATCCCTGGCTAGGAAGGCACGAATAGCCCGGGTATGCTAGAATGCGATTCATCCATCCCATGAAGTGAACAATAAGGCCCAGGTGATGGACGTAATCTCTATGCTGACTGTGATTATAATATCCTTTCTTTTAGAAATGTAGCACACGATGATTGTATCTGTTTTAATACGTGCTGGGAGAGCCCAGGGTTCAACATGATCAAGGTAAGATAGAGGTAGGGAGTAAACACAGTAGGTACTTACCATCTATGCGGTTTCCCTGTTCACTGCAAATGAGCCTCCATGTACGACATTTGTTATTTGTGTAGGAATGTGCATGCAGAAGACCAGCTGTGGCACCTACGTACCTTACATAGGTAGCTGTTGTGCTCAAAGGGATAATGGTTTAGGCCTTTATTGGTTTAATTAATCCTCTCCTCTTCGGCCAGCTCCGCTTAATGGTTTAATATTATTCGATCGCAGTGGTCAAAATTTCCATAATAACCATAGGCAAGTCAGAGTATAAACGAGCAAGATGCGAATCAATGCGGGGGTGTTCCATCGTACCAGCAAAACGTCATCCCCCAAAAGCGCAAAGATGACAAACCCAAAGAACGCCCTATCCCTCGGCCTCGGCAGCTTTCCAATCTCACAACTGCATGGTCACACCAAATCTCTCCAACAATGAAAGAATCCACAAGAAGCAGGCGCGGTTCAAGTCGATAATGTTGACGCGTCATTGGTCAATGTCTGCGCAGTCGGCCAGAATTAGGCCTCCGACATGGCTTGGCGTCCGCCTCATCTTGGCTTGGGAGGCCGCCAGTGTCACCCTCGATGTCGGTCCCGAATTGAGAGAATGACTACCGTAAAAAATGGCCTACGTAACCCCTCTTTCCAATTTGTCTCTTCTTTTCTGGCCTCAAGCTGGGGATCCATGAACCTTTTGTTTTTCGGCTCAGGAAAAAAAAAGAGAAAATAGTCTTCAGTATCTGTAAAGCACTAAAGTCCTTTCCAAGAAGCCTCCATGCGGTGTTTTCTCAACCCAAGACGCATTTACAAGAAATAACATCACTATGGAGAGCTCGAGATGGCACGGAGGTCCTTCCCGTCACCATCGGATCACAGCCTTTAGAAAAAGGCCACAGAGACATAGTACTTCACTGGAAGATGGTTTAACAAGAAACCTACCCTCTTTTGACGGATATGGGCTTCCAGGTGGCGCCAAGAAAAATCTAACGGGCGGCAGTACGGAATGCACCGATTATGCCACCGCCAGCAGCAGCAACATGTACCAAAGCTGGAGGACGGCAGAGACGAGACACAACGACCCCATGATCTCATACGCATGCGACGACGACATCATGCCCTACGACTCTGAAATGTCCGCTTTTGTCGGTGGCATTTCACGAAACTCGTCTATAACAATACTCGAACAGGGAGAGGGCCGCTTTCCGAAGCGAGCTCGCACGGACGACTCAAACTTTGAATATCAGGATCCCGAAACTACGTCACAGTTTGGTTCTTACAGTGAATACATCTCGGCAGAAACATTTTCGGTTTGTCCGTCGCTCGACAGCACCCATTCTGCTGCTACTGTTTCGCCCTGCCAGACGCTGTCGCCGGTGGCAGTCGACAGTTCGACGTTCCTTGAAGGCCTCAGACCTACCGGGATAGCCCGCCTATCGAGAAGGCCTAGCCCCCTTTCAAACTTCCAAAGATACACATTCAATGTTTGCTCGGATTCAGATGTGTCGAATCAACCTGAATATAAAGAGGATACTCCACGACAAGGCCCGAACGAGCCGGACAGCTGCGAGGAACCGCGTTGCGACGAGAAACCAGACACCAGGGATCAAGATTTGAAGAGTTTTGACGTCGTACAAGCCGAGCCTGTGCACACTTGCAATTGGTCCGGGTGCAGTGCCAGTGCTTTCACATCCAGGGATGGTCTCAATTGGCATGTCAAAGCAGAGCACCTTCTCATCTGTCCTGTTCTGGGCTGCTGCGAGAGCAACTTCACGAGCAAGGCCGTCGTCAAAACCCATCTCCGTGTTGTCCATGAGGGCAAAAGCGCCGAGTCGCAAGCCCTCAAAATGGAACAAGACGAAAAGCAGACAAATTTCCGCCAAGGCCAACAGGGACAAACCAAAATGGCCAACGATGAAGCTTCAGGTGTCAATAGAAATGATAAAAGCCCTGCCGAAACTAAGCAGACCACCGACAGTCGAGAGGATGTAGAAGCTTCAAAACTGCGATGCAGAGAGCAGCTGGGACGGATCATGGAAAAACGGGCTGCGAAAAAGCAGCGAATGTCAAGTAAGTGGCACAATGACAATGCCTACCTACCCAACCAGCGATCAATCCATATTGTGGAATTTGACTGTGATCAAACGCAGACGCTGTCGATGCCTACTCAGGCAACCATGGATCGGCCGCCACAGAAGGGTCACAAGTTCAGTCCGAGGTGCCGAGCTTTCCACTTTTATGGGAGCACTGCATCCTGCCATTCTTGGTTGAGTTTCTCCAGACACGATGCGGGGCTGGCCATGTCATTAGTGTGTGCAAAGGCGGCAAGGGAAATCACCTCAATTCACGCCGTATATGTCTAATGACAAAAAACGAGATCTCTCCGGCTACAAAAGATGCAATCAAGGAGCATGTGAGGGATTTGCTGCCGCCATTGTACGAATCACACGCCATGTTTGAGTTTTCCACAGGGCAAGTCGAGCGGCTTATGACATTGGCTCGAGGTCTGAGCCAGGAGAACCCGGACGACGTTTGCTCGCCCAGAAACCCATTTTGCTATATGGAGCCGTGCATGGGCGATAGCATAGGTGCTGCTGGTGACGATTTTATAGCCACATTGGGTCCTAGCCTGGTCGTCGATGGCGCCAACTTCTGGCTCGCAAACTTTCATCCTTTTGTGGAAGCTTTTAGTAAGCAGGAGAACGTGTCGATAGAACACCCTTCGTCGGCAGACAGAGAACTGTGTAGGAGCAAAGGCCACGATGCCATGGTGATACCCCCCACAGGCTCCTCATTCAAGTTGGGAGCTGTGAGCGCAACATCGGGCTTCGATTTGAAGACAGTCCGTGTATCCCATCATCCCTACTGGGAGGATATGGACGCCGAGCCGCCTCTTGTTGTGACCGACTGGTCGCTTATCTCGTCGAACCGACCGCAACAGGCAAATATGCTACGCAGGCTCCCGGCTGGCGCCTCAGTGCCTGTCCAGCGTGGCTCAATTACAGTGACAGAGACTGTCAGAAACGTCTCTGTAGTTAGTACAGGGTCGATTAATCCAGGAGGTGCTGTCATCACTACGGGCCGGACCTCAGGTTACCAGCACGGCGAGGTCTGTGAGATACCTGCATATCTGTCTTCGAGTAACTTGGCCAACGGCACAGGGTATGCGACGCGAGAGTGGTTCATCCAAGAGCCTACTTCCCTTGATGACGAAGATGCCTGGATTCGAGGAGGTGCGGGCGTCAAGGGCGACAGCGGAGCTGCTGTCGTGGACGCCGATAGCAACGAACTTATTGGGCAGCTATGGGGCCGCAACCAGTACTGGGGCAGCGGGCCCCGACACACCTTTTTCACCCCAATCGCCGACATATTTGACGACATTCACGAGAAGTGTAGGCAACAGTCACGGCCAAAGCTTCCCCAGTTCCAAGGCGATTGGGATCAGGAATATGTCCCCTTTGCAGTCTACCCGACCTGCATGAGCTGCTTTGAGCGCGCGGCATATCTAGGGACCGGCAGCAGGCGACCGTCCCAAGCATCGCTATGCATGAATGTCGATGGCGGCGAGCTCTCGTCGCCCCCGGCTTTGGAGGGTGGCTCAAACGATACGACGCATGGGCATGCGAGTTATGATGTCATTTCGGCGTTAAGCATCTCGGAGGTGATAACACCAATCAATACCCCTGCGACATTCGCAAGTCCTCGGGACACTTGTTTGCAAGGACTGCAAAAAGTGGCCGCATCACCAACGGCGATTAGAGGCCGAGGCCACAAATATCCGCAGGTCATTGAAGAAAACGACGTGAATAACGTGGTGCCACCGGTGTGACTTTGGGCGAGAGATGAGTTCCACAAAGTCTAGATGGTGGTGTAGGGGCCAAGAGGCGTCTCCGAGTCGATACCAACAGTTGAGTCCGGAGTGGCGAAAGATTGAGTTGGCAACGAACAAACACTTGCGGTTCTCTGGCACTTTGTGTTGTAATAGATGTTGGGATATAGTACTGCCAAGGCGACTGGTTCCCTTGGATTGGTCTAGGTCTTCCTGTTTGAATCCAAGATGGTGTATGTTACTATTTTTTGCCCTTTTCAGAACTCAGCCACATTGATGTTGCAACTTTCAACACGTTCAAGGCAGGCTGATTATGTCATGAATACCAACAAATACCTGTATTTGTGTATCGTTTATCGATGACCCTCCTGATTGTTGGCCCATGGCAACGAACTGGTACGTAGGAGCTTTTGCTTGCGAGCTGCCGGCCCGGGCGTGTGGTGCACATTCAAGGCACCAGTCTATTGGGTGGCAGGCTATGTGGAGCTTGATCCGTTGGGTTATTATTGATCTTCAGCACGATAGGCGGGACCAGACCACGCGACGGGAAAAGGGATTTCCAGGGGCGCAGCATGTTGGGCTTTTCATGATCTTGTCCCCTCTCAGATGCAAAGAAGCGAGGCAAAGTACGACACAGCCAAAGGGGATAGAGTGTGTGGGGTCGATGGCCATGTGTGCCCCTGGGCGCTAAAGTATTTTTGCGGAGGTATTACAGAACAGATCATAGCAGAAAAAATTGGGATGGCGCAGTGGAGGAGAAAACGTGGGAGTTTCAATGGGCGTGTAACAATAAAGAGCTGGGTGGGTATGGCAAAGGTACCCAGCCCAGGCAGGCAGAGCAGGGGTGGCTGAGTTCCCTTAATGGACGCGTAGCCGATTGATATGGACGTGTGATTGGCCTGGCTAGGCGACGACACCCCACGTCTAGACTGGCAGGGCTTGCAATGTTGTACAAAAATGGAAACCGCTGGATCCACTTTCTGGCGGCGATACAAAGATGTAAGATTTTGGTACGAAAATCAAGTGTCGTTCCTGCCTCTGCCTGCCTGCCTGTCGAGTCGTCCGTCCGTCCACTTTCTCTGCCTGCTTGCCACATACCGAGAGGAAGGTACAAAGTACGATAGAAATCTGAGCATCTCTCCACTCCCACTCTCTCACATCCATCACAGCTGCGAGCGATAGCGGAAGAAATAGAAACTCCCGCCTGCCTAGACTTCCGGCGTTCTTGGCTCCCGTTCGACGTTGCAATGGTTGGTATGATCCCAAGCTGTTGGGGTCGGTCGATTGATTACCTACCCCAGATCTTTTGCAGCTGCAATGAAGGAAACGAGTTGTGATATTTGCGCCAATACAAACGGGGGCGAGAACAGTTTTTGTGACCGGTACCAAATTTGCGAGCTCATGCCAAGTGTGGAAGCCCATGCCGACCGTTGAGTGATTTCCCTAATGGGAATTGTTTGGGGGTGTCCTGTCATCAAAAAGGCCGCTATCGATATTTGAGAGAAAGAAAACGCGTCTGCTTAGGTAGCTAGCTGGCAGATTGCTTACCCACGCTGAGTGAGTGCCCTTACCACCGTTCTTTTGTGTTGTTGCAGCACAAACGTGAGCCTTGCCTGGTCATATCTGCATTGAGCTATCTGCATTTAAACATCTTTTGACACCCATTCGCAACATGGTCTCGCCAATGGCAAAGATCGCGTCTAGGCTTTCTGGGATCGGCCAAGCACCGGCTAGGGACAGGCAAACATGCTGTAGCGGACCCTTGTCGGTTTCCAGGAACAGTTTCCTCAAAGGGAATAATTAACCATCAATTGCAAAGAGATAGCTATTCCCCAATCCAAATGCTCGCACCGATGCGTGCCGCCGAGTTGGCGCCAGCAAACTCCCCGTCGCCTGTTCGGCTCTTGCAGACAAGTTGGTGCCTTTTTGGAGTTAGGAAAGCTGGGCAAAAGCTGCGCCTTGCTCTGATGCCAACAATCATGTCGGCTGGCCTGCAAAATTACCATGAGCCACGCACACCATCCATTATCACCATGCAAGGTTTTCAGGTGGCCCCCCTGTTCTCCCATACGTGCGGTTGATGCTTATGTGGAGAATGAAGGATGATTGATTGATTGACTGACGGATTGATTGATTGATTGATCTTTCCAATACGGGCCACCACCGCGGCGTGCTTTTGCTCAATCTCACCCCCCTCCCTTTTCCTTCTACAGCGTAACAAGTAATAACGCTCACCCCTCCCCTTTAGTTCCACATTCTCAAATATCGTATTTACTGCTGAAGGTGTACATCAATCTTAGCCGCACTTCGGCCTTTCTCTCTTGATTGTGGATTTATCCCTCTCATTGTCTCATTGTCCTACTTTCTCTTCGCTGTTGTGATACCCTAATCCCTTTTTATTTTATTTTTTATCAATAGCCTCTAGGGAACTTATTCAAACCTTAGGCTGCGGCTTCATTATGAGCTTGTAATAAGAAAACCCAGAATCCCCGGTCTATGTGAACTATCCGGCAAGGCTGAGAAACGGACCTGGCATCACATTACAGTAAAGGAATTCAAACTGATATCACCGAGGCAAGCTTCAAGAAAATCGACAAAACACAACCGCGACAATGTCGCTCGCACCATCTACTACTTATATGACATCCACAGCCACACACGCATACACATCAGGCAGTACTGTGGTCACCAAAACCTTCAACCTCGCGCCACAAATCACACCATGGAAAGCACCAGAGTCATGTAGCACCTCAATATTCTGCAGCATGAAGGGAAGTGAGGTCGGACCTCGGAAGGAATGCTGGGATTACGACATAATAAACTCATCTGCACGCCAATATATAGATGAGGCCTGTCACCCTCCAGGTTATAAGGATATCTTTTACCAAGGCAACGCATACGAAGACTTGACTTCACTCGCGTTTCCCGGAACCGCATGCCCCCAAGGCTGGCACAAGGCGTGCACCTCGACCCTGGCGAGTGGACTCGCGACTCAAACGCAAGAGATGTGCTGCCCAGACGGATATGATGGCTGCACCATGGACGGCGGGGCCCGCAACTGCTATCGAAGGCTCAAGACCGCCACAGCCATGTGGGTGATCAAGGAACAGACTGGCAGCACGACGGCCCGCGAGGTTGTAACAAACTCGCCGATAACCGGTGCTGACGACCAAGCTAGAACAATATACCGAGCCGCCTTCCCCCTGGCCAGCGGAGCCGCAACAACGGGAACGGATGTGATCGGTGTGACTGTGGCAGGCGACGGTCCAGCTCGGACAGGAATGCCAGGTCCGGACGGCCAGGAAGAAGGTCGCCTGGGCGGCTCGCAGCAACAAAGTCAAGATGCCCTCAGCCCAGGTGCCATAGCCGGCATAGCGCTCGGTGCCGGGGTTGGACTCGCTCTGCTCTTCGCCATCGGCCTCTTCATATTTATGCGCCGACGCAAGGCCACCCGGAAACGAGCTCGCGCGGCGCGCAGGTCAGCCATGCAGGAGACGGGCCTCATGACGACGCGCAGCGACGGCGGCGAGCCCAGTTCCGGCTTTGGGAAGTCCATGGACCCGTATGCCTCAGCACCACCCTCGGCCGGGCTAAAATCAGCCTTCCCAACCTCAAGCTCAACCCTCCTACCCACGTTCACGAGCCCTTACGACCCCAAATCGGCGCTGTGGGAATCACCAGCATCGGTCGGCCATTACCCGTCGATGGAAACCCTACGAACGCCGTCGCCGGGGATAATGCTGGGAACGGACGGCTTGTACTACTACATACCGCCGCCGGACCTACCGCCCGTCAGCGAGGGTGCCGTTGAGCTCGACTCCAACCCTCCGCTCATGTCACCGCCGGCACGCATGACGCCGGTAGAGATGGACGCCGGCGCCGAGCCGTCGTGGGTCCCCACCCCGACGGGGGCATACTACGGACTGCGACACTCGGACGAGCCCCAGATGCGCCAGCAACGGCAGCAGCGTGTCTTTGACGTTAAAAACGACGCGAGATCGATGAGAAAAAACTCAGAGTTTTGATGCGGGGTTACCACCTCGCCTGTTTATCGTCGCAGAGCGCGGCTCAAACACTGTTTCGCAATTGTATTATAGGGGGCTTTGGTGCCTTCTATCTACCCTTATGCGCAAGAGAGGAGTGGAAGTTCCCGCTCTTTTCTCGCATTGCGTACTCCTTCATGAAGTCGAGTCTGAGAGAACCACTCAGAGTGTGATGGCTTCCGAAAAAAAGGTGTTTATTGTTGATTTGTCTGTTCCAGAGGATATTAGGCAGCACGGGTTGTCCGTCGAATGCAATGGTCAGGCGTTATGGGTTTCACGGGAGGAATTCAACATTTGTATTTGTTTGCACAACCAAAGACAGTGCGTCAGGTTGTAGCTGTTTGCTGATATTCGTCATTGCATAGCCTGCTTTTAGAATCATTTATATTTATCAAAAAACTTTTGCATCTTCATCCAGCCTGTTTGTTCAACGTGCTTGCCAGCGTAAAATGACGAAGAACTTGTGTTTTCATTGTCCGAATAACCTCAAGGTAATGGAGACAGTATAAAATAGGGTGGATGTTGTCATGACATTTCATAGACCCAACAACTGCATATGAACCCATACACAATGAAACAGACCAGCTACCTGAGCATCATATCAGAATTGGGCATTATCATGTTATTCCTTTACAAAAACAATAATACAAAACAGATACATCGACTGATCTTCATATCAAAGTTGAGCATTATGTCATATTCATCCTTTATCAAACAGTAAAACCCAAAGAAAACAGGCTCATGACTTCATAAACCTCGGATCAAAACCCAAGTCCCACCGGAAAATCCAAAAAATAGCTCAATCCCATCAAGCAGCCGCCGGCTGTTGTTGTTGCTGCTGTCTTTGGGAACCAGGACGTTTAATATAGTCCTGGTTCTCAATCGTTACGCTCTTGGTCATGTGGTTGACCTTGTACACACCGACGAGTCGCGCCGCCAGTTCGAACATGTTGTTGCGGAGTGAAATGACGATGAACTGGGCGTTCTTGGTTCGCTCCTTGATGTAGTTTGCGACGATAGAAACCTGAGTTCGAAGGTTAGCATCTTTCAAGCTGACCAGATGACAAGTCAAATCAATGATTATATACTTACGTTCCTGAAATCCAACGCGGCATCGATCTCGTCCATTACGTACAACGGTGTTGGCTTGTAGTGATGCAGAGCAAACACCAGTGCCAGACTGCTCAGCGTCTTTTCACCACCAGACAAGTTGCTAATGTTCTTCCACGACTTCTTGGGCGGCATGACGGAGAACAGGATACCCTCAGAGAAAGGATCCAGGGAGTCGACGAGCTCAAGCTCTGCGTTACCACCCATTGTGATCATTTGGTACATCTCTTTCAACCTGAGCGAGATGGCACTGAAGCCCTCCATGAAGCCCTCGAGGCGGAGGCGTCGAAGGTCATCGCATCTCTTCTTGGCGGCGTCACGTTGCGAAACTGCGCTGTTCAGGTCAGAGGACCTCGCAGCATGCTCTTCAACACGGCGCCGGTACTCGGCCAGGACACCGAGGTCAACGTTGACATTTTGTGTCCGCTCTTCCAAGGCCGCGATCTCAGTCTTGAGAGTATCCTTGTCCATGTCAGCAAGCTCATCCTTGGTATAGCGAGGAATCTGCAGTGGCTCAGAACCATTGGCTCTGCGACCAGGTGACGAAGGCGGCTCGTCCTTAACAGCCGTCCTGTCGGCCTCGGCCTCGGCCTCTTCATCATCTTGCTCATCTGCAGCGTCTTCCATGGCAACATCTTCCATGTCAGCGTCCTCCATGACAGCGTCCTCATCCCTAGGTACAGCAACCGCAAGGCTTTCGCCAGTGAGGTCGTTTACGTCTTGCAAAGCAAGCTTTGAGAGCTTGTCATCCCAGTAACGAAGGCGCTTTTCTGTGTCGCTGAGGACCTTCTGGTTCTCCTCGAGCTTGTTGCGCATTTCAATTTCAGTCGCCCTTGTAGCATTGAGTTCAGCAGTCTTCTCGTCAAGCTCTGCCTTGAGCTCGGAAAGCTCCTTCTTCTTGACTTTTAGGGCTTCTTGCGCCTCCTCGACAGCAGAGCTGAGACTTTCCGACTTGTCTCCCTGGTTCTGAATCTCGTCGTCCAGTGATTCCAGGTCACGCACTGCAGCCTCGAGATCTTTGGTTGCCTTGGCGTGGTCCTTTGCAAGCTTGGCCTTTTGCTTCTCTGTCTTGGCTTTCTTGACTTCTGCGGTGGAAAGCTCCTCGTTGTGTGTCGCAATCTCTTCTTTCAGACTGTCGATCTTGGCACGCTGTGCCCGAAGCTTCTCTCCACCGACTTGCATGATCTTGTCTTGAAGGACCTTGATATCCTCCTCGACGCTAGAGGTCTCACCGTACAGCTTTTCGACCTCCTTTTGGAGC
The DNA here is from genome assembly GCA_004337975.1 of Pyricularia sp. CBS 133598. Lineage (NCBI taxonomy): Eukaryota > Fungi > Ascomycota > Sordariomycetes > Magnaporthales > Pyriculariaceae > Pyricularia > Pyricularia sp. CBS 133598. Next base: position 3,766,726 of record CM014983.1, read on the forward strand.
TTGGCGATCTCTTTATCCAGAACGGCAGCGCGGTTGTCATCCGACTGAGACGGTTGGTGCTCTCTGCTCAGCTCCTCGATGCGTCGCTGGACATCCGCAAGATTCCTGGCGCCGCTGTCAATTTCGAGCTTCAGCTTCTGCATCTTGGTGTCGAAGCGGGGGATCTCATCCTTGAGCTCACGGAGGCGAGTCTCCAGACCTCGCTGGTACTCTTGGAACTCCTCAAACTTGGCTTCCAGCCCGTCACGGTCACCCTCCAGCTTGGCGACTTGCTCCTTGGTGGTATCAGCAACCAGTTTAGATGACATCAGGCCCTTCTTGACCGTTGTGCCACCACCGGACATGGTTCCAGACTTGTCAATCAGCTCGCCGTCAAGGGTAACGACACGCCATCTCTTGGCGCCGTATGCAATGCGGTTTGCTTGAGTGAGGTCCTTGGCAACCAAGGTGTCCTGGAGAGCATGATAGAATGCAGGTCTGAACCGGTCATCCTTTGCCTTAATCAGATCAAAAAGGCGAGGTGCATCCTCTGGGGTCTGAATAGGAGACAGGTCTCGCGATCGTAGCTTGTCCAGGCAAATGAAATTTCCACGGCCGAGGTTCGTCTTGCGGAGATATTCAATGCACTGCTGACCGGCTTCGACTGTATCGGTGACAAAATTGTCCAGGGCAGGGCATGCTGTGGAGATGGCCACGTCATACTTTTGGTCGATGGTACCCAGGTTTCCTAGACGGCCGTGGAAGCCGTCGATACGACCAGATTCCTTCATGCGCATGAGAGCAGTCAAGACATTTCCTTGTGTTTGTGTTTGTGCCAGGCTGGAGCGGGCCTCGTCAGCCTTTTGCCTCGCATTGGACACTTTGGCACGGATCTTGGGCTCCTGTCCAGCAAGATTTTTGAGTTCTTCCTCAATGTCGTGTGCCTCCTTCTCAAGACCCGCCTTCTCGGCTAGGCACTGCTTCAGCTCCTTAGACTTGGCAACACGCTCTCCTTCGATCGTGGCGATCTTGGCTTCGAGTTCCTCCAATGCCACAGCTCCAGAGTTAGCCTTCTCTTTGAGGATTGTCAGCTCACTTTCAGCAACAGCAATAGCCGACTGCTTTTGGTTGATCCTTTCTTTCCAAGGCTCGAGTGACTTTTGTTTGACCGCAATCTTGTCGGAAAAGGCTTGAGTCTTGCCCTTGAGGCTGTCGCGGATCGTTGCCAGCTCCTCCTCCTCCTCCTTGATACGCTCCTCCAAGGACTCGATATCCCGGCCATGAAGCTCAATCTCCTCGGTACACTGCTCAATTGTCTCCTCTCCTTCAGCAGCCGAGTTCTCTGCGTTTGCAATGGTCTTCTCCAGCTTCTTCTGCTTGTCCGTCAGGAACTTTCTCTTCTCCTCGAACTTGACCCGTTCTTGGTCGAATTTAGCCAACTCTTTTGCCAAAGCTTGGGCCTCCTTGTCCTGGGCCTCAAATTCTTTGCTTATTTTGCTGTACGTCTTTTGCAGTTGTTTGATGACCTGCTCGCTTCCCTCGTGCTTTTGGAGCTCAAGATCAAGCTGTGCCTGCTGCTGTGTGATTGCCTCCTCGGTAACTGCCAAGTTGTCATCAAGTTCACTGATGTATAGCTGATACAAGGCGGCTTGCTTGGATACAAGTTCGTTCTCGTCACGAATGAACGCCAAAGCCTTGTTCTTCTTGTCCTCAAGGCTGTGCTTCTCCTTCTCAACGTGTTGGACACGACCATTCTTCTCAGTACAGATTTCGTTCAGCGTCTCAACCTCAGCTGCTGCCTCCTCAATGGGGGTCTTGTACTTGGAAGTACCAATAATGTCCTCCAGGTACTCGAGAAGCCCGTCCTCGTGCTCGTTACCAGCCTTTGGTTTCATCTGAGCAATGGACTCAACCTCACCCTGAAGAATCAGGAATCGCTTGTGGTCCAGATCAACGCCTCGTTCTCGCAGCAAAGTGGTAACGGTCGTGAAGTTTGAGGTCTTGTTGTTGATGTAGTAGGTACTTGAGTTGTTGCGGAAGGCCTTTCTGGAGATGACCAGGTCAGAGTTGGGGATGATTTCGTGACCGCCACCGGGTAAATCCAAGACCTCGCGGAAGTGGACTGCAACCTCGCAATGGTCTATGTTCGGATATTGTGCAGAGTTGTGAATCAAGGCAGAGAGTTTTCCCTGACGCATCTTGCTGGCACGGAAACCAAAGACAAAGAGGAGCGAATCGATGACATTAGACTTGCCAGAGCCGTTGGGGCCAACCACGGAGGAAAAGGACGAGTGAAAAGGTCCGACCTCTTGTCTCCCGGCATAACTCTTGAAGTTTGTCAAAATGAGATAAGTGATAACAATCCGCGGTTTGGGGGTTGTGTCCTCGATAATAGGTACCGTCAAGGTTCGCGACTTGAGCACAATGTCCATGGGCTTCTCCAATACTGTGTCCATGGCCCTTATGGGCTTCACGGCTGTCAAGGTCTCTTCTGAAGGCCGCCTTTTCTCGTTTGTGCTGTTGCTGGTAATATCAGACAGCGGTGATGCCGAGGCCATGGAGACATCTGGCGAGACCTTTGGTTTTGGTGTTTGTGTAGGCGTGGCCAAGTGACTTGGCTCCAACTGGCTTGGCTCCGGTGTCGTCTCGGGCTCGACGGCACGAGGTGCAGCACTCTTGCGCTTGCGCGGAGCTGCTTTCTTGGGCGGCGACTGCGGCTCTGTTACAGTCGCTACGGACTCGTCAGGACTAAAGATTTGACTAGGCTCCTCGAGCGGCGCCAGGCTCTTCTTGGGACGACCGCGACGAGGGGCAGCACTCGATACGCTCGCAGTGGTCAATGTGCTAGCATCCGGGTCGACCGTCCTGCGCCTGCTGCTACCCGCTGTCGATTTGCGTGGGCTCCTCTTGGGTGCGGGTGTGAACTCCTCCTCGCTGTCGTCGGGCATTTTTGTGGTGTTTGCGATCTCGTCTTCATCCGATGAGTCCACAACGGCGGTGCGTCGCGATGCCGCAGCGCGGCGACTAGGTCGGGCAGACATCTTGTAGAGCCAATGAAAGTCCAGAAAGTGATGAATAGAACTAAATTCACCAAGTCGGCTCGAAAGCGACAATACTAATATGTCGGCGCGTTGTTCGTTGGATGCGCCCGCAGTAGGGAAAATTGGTAATGGCGGCGTTGGCCGTTTGATTGTTGCCCTGACCGATCCCCCGCTTTGTTGACTTGCACCTGGGCGCGGTGCCAAAGTAAACAAACAACCTGACAAGCCACTTGGTGGGCAGGCACAGCGCCACTCAAAAAGATGTTGCTTGCCCCACCATCCCTTCACGTGCTTTCGTGTTAATTGACGATGGCCCCACATTAGCTCAGGAACTGCACCTTGCCCAGCACGAGAAACCAGGGTACCCAAGTCCTGCATATCGTACCTGATGACAGTGACGAGAAAGACGAATTGAGCTCGCGCCAGCATCCAAACCAGAGGACATACACATCTCAGAGACGGTCGACTATTCAGAGCTAAACATGACTTCGATTGACTTTACACACTACGAGCAGGTTTTTCAACCTGATCTCGAATCGCCATATGCGCCAGACCTGATACGCGAGATCGAGTCTTACCGCAAGGGCTTCGGTGGTGTGCTCTTCATCGACAAAGTCCTCAGCGCGTTGGGTGTCACAAAGGGTAAGCGCGTTTTTAGTCTGTTCACGTCGGCCTGTGGATTCTCTAACATCGCATGTACTCTAGCAAAATCGTATCCTCCAAGAGGTGATAATGCGCTTCGCGAGCTTCACCAGAAGGTGTGCCAGAGCAAGTCGGCGGCTCAACAGAAGCTGTCCGTCCTTTACTATCTCCTCCTGGACTTTGACGATATACTCGGCGTGCGATCACGTCTTGCCGAAGAGTTTGCGGAAAAGAGCGGCGTGCCGGGGAAGTATCAGATCTTTATGAAGGGCTTATGGCACATGGATCGGCAACAATTCCCGGTATGACGATCCCACCTTGATATATGCGACGCACCTAATCCTGAATGAATAGTATTACTGATGCATGTCCTCTTCTGATATCCGCAGGTCGCACTCGAGTACTTGGCACATCCCTCCCTTGTTCCCGAGTTTGCCGATGATATCATTACCATTTTGGTGCGGCATGCGCACGACGACGATTTCTCCTGGGCTCTTGCCTACTACCAGACGGTCAACCCAGTCCTCAAGACACCAGAGGCGCTGGAACTATACTTTATCGCCCTTGCGCGGACCAGCGTGACAGAGGCACTTCTCTACTCGCGCACACACCCAGAGTCCGCCAGGCGTCTTTTCTTCGAGCAACTCGTTGCATCTGTACACGATGGCCCCAGCAGCGCCGGCTTGGCAGGGGCTGGGAGTAGAGAGCAAAGGGCCAGGACTCTCGCCAGCCTGCCGCTTGACCGTGACGAGGAGAGGTGGCTAGACGAATACCTCACAGGGCCCGAGGGCAGGCGGCTAAAGAACGGAAGAGATACGTGGGTAATGAGAAAGATTGCGACTAACCGCACAGCTGAGTTGAGCGACGATAACCTCCGCGCCCACCTGGCAGCATTTGGTCGGCCCAGCGCGTTCTGATTTGTATTGTTTTCAGGGTTATGAGGTCTTTATGGTAATCAGTTGTATGTATCACCTCTTGCAACTGTATTGACCCTGCTGCATAGCGACGGAGTTTGGCTCGGGCAGTTCTATCGCCTTGAATAGGGTTTTTTGTGTTTCTATTTCGTCTCCTTTGCAAGATACTGGGTCCCTTGCCAGTGTTCCTCGACGGTTACCATGTGCCTGAATAACAGTGCTCATCGACACGCCGAGTTGCATGTCGAAAACATTGATCAACACAAGCCAACGAAAAGGGGGGAAAGCTGTCTTTGAACAGGGTACCGAGGACTCAAAAGTGCTTCTCTTCAAGCTTTTGAATCTGCAAAAACTGCTGCGAGCTAGTGAAATAAAGTGATTCGGGGCTTGTATTGTGGTTCAAACTAGCAGGGTAGGTATCCGGTTGCTTATTTGACACGTTCCTTGACTTACAGAGTCCTTTGTTTTTTCATACAAAATCTTTGGCATAGTTCCGCCTTCCACGTATATACTATCTAGAACTACTGTAGGAATTTTTGACTTTGGTGCCAGCGGAAGTGGTGAGGTGTCAGCCAACTAGTTTTAGAACTAGGTTAGTCAGGGTCACTGTCTCAAAGGCATGCAAGAAGTGCCATTGCCTATTTCGGAAAGGGGGATCACGTGTCGATGTCATGGCTCCAGACTCAATCGACCAGTAACAGGGACCCACTGGGCGCGACATGAACAGCAGCAGCTCAACTCAATTCGGCGCAACAGCTTGCAACTGAAGCTCTACCTATCGGACAGGTGGAGAGATCTTTTGCTAACCACAGTCCACCGCGGTCGTCCATTGTCTTGGATCTCCGGTTTTATTGTTCTAACTTTTATTTCTTTGAACTTCTCAGGCTACATACACTGATATTCTTTCATTTGTCATATTCTTGGTGTACACCTTCTAATTCACCCATAGGGTCCTGTTCCCCTTGCTGCATGGCAGCTCCCCACGGCGCCCGTTAAAAGCCAACTCTACTTTTCACTATGGCGCCCGCCAAATACAAAGACAAGGACGCCGGCGTCCTTCTCTCCTTCAATGGAGCATGGATCAGCTGGACGCATACCGTGATTGCATACTGTTCGTTCAATTCCCATCACCCTGCGCACTCTCCAGCGTGCTTTGCGCAACTCCCTCGGCTGACTCGGAAGCTCCCCCTGACGGACAGCCGCCTTCATATTTGCGCTCATCGTGGGCCTCTCATTACATTACCACAAGATTGTTCAAAATGAGTGGTACGGCTACCCTCAAGAGTGGTTTCCTTCGGTTTCGGCAACCATTGGCGACAAGTATCCCGAACGATCCGTTTTTATGCTCCTGATCGCCATCACATCCGGTACGAACAAACCTATACCGTATACGCAGAATTTGGAGGACAAACAGCTAGTTCCGGCTAGATCAGGTAGAATTGGATGATACGGACAACAGTGTTGACCACAGCTACGGATAGGCCCTCGTTTTGCCCTCGTCGGCCTTTGGTACCTCCTCACACGCCGCAATGGGCAGTCGCTGCCCAAGTTCGTCGCCATCACTGGCGTTGTACGGACTCTGACGTGCGGTGGCTGGACCTACATCACCTCGACCGATGACCATGACTGGCACGACATCCTGATGATTTCGTATATTGTCGCGACGATCCCCTGGACGGCTGGTTGCATTGCCCTCAGCCCTCCCAACGCCAAGGCGATCAAGTACAGGAAATACCTCTGCTCGGCTTTCTTTGGAACGCTGGTCCCGCTCATCTACTTTTTCATCCAGCACAAGGTCCACAGGGTTGCGGGAGGTGAGTTTGTCGTGTCTCTAAATTGAAAAATGCTACCCTTGCCTGGCAAAAATTGCTAACTTTAACTTAGCCTACACCATTTACGCCTTTTTTGAGTGGTCCCTGATCCTGTTTGACGTGGGTTTTGACGCTGTGACGGCTTTGGATTTTGGCTCATTTGAGCTCATCGTCAAGGATGTACATGGTGCGAGCCAGGGGTATGTGAAATGGCTCCCTGCATAGTCTGATGGTCCTTTTTGCTGCAGTAATGGCTCAGAGAGTACCTTTCAACGCCTCAGATAAAGAATCAAGTCTTGAAGGTCCTGAGTCTAAACATGAATATTATCTATAGTACCAACGTCTCTCCACAGAAGGCTGCTGCTCTGGAGAAGGAGTAAGTTTGCTCGCAATATGCGCCGTAATTTGACCCTATTTACGTGCTGACGTACCATCGCAGGAAGGAGAAGGCCACTGCCGGTATCATGCATCAAAAGGTCACCCCTTCGGGAATGCTTGATATTGCTGCCGATGTCTACCATGGAGTAAGTTGGGTTTCTTTACCAGGTGGATGCCGCGCTCCAAATGAGTACATGCTGACATGCACCAGTTCGTGTTTTGGTCTATTCTTACCAGCCTGGGTGTCACCATTTGGTGTAAGTTCTTATTTTCCATGGTGGCTTGCACCAGATAAGTCACTGACAAACGAATAGACTTTCCTCTTTGGTACATGGGCATTTCCGGATATGAAGCCCTTGTCATGGTGTCCATTTCTCCTCTGCTGTTGGGTGTCGGCCCCTTTAGGTGGTTGATAACTCGATTTCAGCGCTTCTTCCACCTCCTTTCTTTGACTGGACTTGTGGCATTTTTGATCAAAGACCCCATCCAGCGTCTATATGCCGTCGGATTCGGTCTCGGGATGCAATGCCTTGCGTGGGTCGCAACCTTGCACTCGGAATCCGTGCACGAGGGCCGCCTGGAGTTGCGCATCTTGTCCTGGGCTGTCGGCCTCATCCTTTCGAGCACGGTCAAGTTTGCTTGCCGTACACTCAACCCGATCTGGCCCATCATGCGCGCCGAGACTGGCGGCTGGAACTACACCGGTCTCTTCCTTGGTCTTATTGCCGCTTGGCGGTTTACTCGGAGGGGCCCCCTGAACCTGGACGGCGTGCAGATCAAGTCTGGATCGTCGTTCCTTGCTGCTTGCAGCATCGGTGGTCTTTTCTTTGCCCTCCACTCGCTGTTGTCCGACACTAGCACCATGATCCTTTGGGTCTGGGACGGATACCCAATCCGTGGACCGACCTCCAACACCACTGCATTCTATACCATTTTCGCCATGACTGCAGGAGTCTTGATCGGTGCTTATAAGCCCGGCCTGGCTAGCCTCTGGACTTCTTACTTCATCGGCTGCGTTGGCGCTGGTATGGTAACGATATTCCCTCACTGGAAGGGTTACTATGGAGCTCTCGCTCTGACCACCTACCTGATGGCCGTCGCTGTGCCTCTTCTGAAAGATGCGGCAAAACGCTCCCCTGGTCTTGTCTTTGGGCTTGGATTCTTCATCTACAACTTCATGGTACTCTTCCACGTCTGGGTAGTGGCCTACGCATTCGTGCCTGGTGGCCCGCTGGTGCGCGAGCGTACTGACTGGGTCATGGCTTCAATGATGATTCTGATCGGCTGCGGTGTGTTCAACTTGAACGCCGGTAGGGCCGCCAAGAAGTCCAAGGGCAAGAACGAGGCTCAGACATCACGCAGCACGCTTCAGCACCGCAAGCACTACATTACGGTGCTTGGGGCCATCAACGTCGCGTTCCTCGTTGCAGCATACCTGCGCTTCCCGACCAATGACTACAAGCCGTACCACGCACCTGACAGGGTCATCACAGCGGGTATGTGGACCATTCACTTCGGACTCGACAACGACATGTGGAGCTCGGAGCGGCGGATGCGTGACCTCCTCAGAGACGCCGAGCTCGATGTTATCGGCTTGGTCGAGTCGGACCAGCAGCGCATCATCATGGGCAACCGCGATTCAACCCAGTACCTGGCCGAGGATCTCGGCATGTACGTCGACTACGGCCCAGGTCCCAACAAGCACACCTGGGGCGCGGCGCTTCTCTCCAAGTTCCCCATCATCAACTCGACACATCACCTCCTGCCCAGTCCCGTGGGCGAACTGGCGCCGGCCATCCACGCGACGCTTGATGTGTATGGCACCATGGTCGACGTCTTCGTTTTCCACTCTGGTCAGGAAGAGGACCCAGAGGACCGTCGTCTGCAGTCTGAATACATGCGCGAGCTGATGGGTTCGACCAACCGACCCTCAGTGCTTCTCAGTTACCTGGTGACACGGCCACTCGAGGGCAACTACAACACGTACGTCAGCGAGAAGTCGGGGATGCACGACGTGGACCCATCCGACTGGGACAGATGGTGCGAGTACATTCTGTTCAAGGGTCTCAAGCGCGTCGGCTATGCCCGCATCAGCCGCAGCACCATTACCGACACGGAGCTGCAGGTGGGCAAGTTTGTTGTGCCCGAGCCCGGCTCGGCGGAAGCCACGCGCGCTTGGGAGGTGGACGCAGAGGCGCGCAACAGTCGAGTGGAGGAATCCCAGGTGCCCGAGGGTTTGCGGTTCCCAGCGGTCTTCCGGGGCGAGGGCGTCAGGGGCCACAGGTACCACGTCTTTGACGAACCAAGGTATTACAATTACTAAGAGGGCATCCGCTGTGGGTTTGTTGGATTAGGTGTATGAGTAAGTACACCACCAACTTTACTTGCAAGTTCCACGCGGCTGAGTTTGGCCAGGTGCCGCAGTGCTCCACACATTGCCGAATAAGCCGCGCGGTTTTGGTCCCGAGATGCAGGTCGGACCGGCAAGAAGCGGCCCCACTTGTTGATTTTTGTTCGCACTTTTTTTTTGTATACATATCACAAGGGCGATATTGTAAATTTTCTCTTCTCTTCTTTTGTCAGTGGTAGATGTGGAGGGGGGGCGGGGGGAAATCGGGTATGAAACTTGAAAATACTATTCCTCATCTTCTATGTTGAAAGTCGTTCGATTGATGATCTATGTGAACCAAGTCAGGCCGAATGTTTTCGTAGCAGATCGTCTACCACATATTAGTGTCGAACCAAGAAACCCCGACTCGGCTCACGGAATAACATCCGCTGCACCTTACTCAGCACGGAAAATGTACCTTTGGCCGCTCAGTTGGAGCAGGCTGAGGTAATGAAAATTGACATGTGGAGAAGTTGTCTTTGCAGATTCTTGGCTTTTTTTCTTTTTTTTCTTCTCCATGTCCCCGTCCGCTCTGGTAATGCCTTGCCCGTCATTGGGACAACTGCCTTGACCAGCCTAGCGCGAGCCAGGAAGCCATTGTGTGCACTGGTCATGTGGACCGAAAACCCCAAACAAGAGTGACGACATTGTGTTCGGCTCCCTACGGTGCATGTTTGGCGGGGTTAGCCCTTGACAAGCTGCATGCGACTTTCCCGATGCGCTTTGTTTTCAATGCCCAGCTCGGTTTGACGCGGCCCAAGGGCATTGCCAATTGAGGGAATGCTCGGTGTTTTCCTCTAGGATCAGGTGAATTTTACCTACTACTTTTAGTGACAAAAAGGTCCGCGTCCAAGTTGTCAGAGAGGGCGGGGGGAATTGTGGAATGCATTTTTTTCGTGATTGACGTATTAAATATTTTTGATGGTCTGGTCTGAGGTTTTGTATTTGTTTGAATCCGAGTCACAGATCTAACACATTATCTTTTTTCCCTATACCTCTTTTTCTATTTCTATTTTTTGTGACCCTCACCCATCTCCCTCCAAACTCCTTCCTATCTATACATCTTGGGGTTGGGAATATTGAGTATTCTCTGCAGTAGGTCATACGCGCATAACCATTTCATAGCAGCGTCGCTCGTCGACCGGCAAATCGCTGCTGGCTCTCAACGTGGCTTTCAGCATGGAGCACATGTGTACCTGGCTCGGCCTTTTGGCTGGTGCCGTCTTCCTTTATGTGAGTTGGCGTAACTGTTCATGTTACCGTAAAGACTCACCGGAAACTGACAATATGGGTGCGCCTGGCAGACATCATGCGTCGTAGTGTACAGGTTATACTTTCACCCTTTGGCAAAGTACCCAGGACCATTCCTGGCTAGGATATCAGATGTCTACCAGCTTTACCACGCTTGGAGAGGAGACCGGCATCTTGAGTTTTGGCGCATGCACCAAAAATATGGTATGTTGCGGTTTGCGGCAGTGTAACAGCGCCGTCGGGACTCGTCTGGGGTTCTACAACATGACGGATCTACTTAAGGTGGCACGCGGCTCACACGCTTTTCCCGTACGTCTTTACAGGCAAGGTAGTCCGATTCGGCCCCAACTGCATCTCGGTCAACAGCTCGACGGCCCTCAAGGACGTCTACGGCTTCCGGGCCAACGTCCGCAAGGCCGAGTTCTACGACGCCTTTGTGCACCCGGCGCCCAACACGCACAACGCGCGCGACCGCGACCTCCACGCCCGCAAGCGCCGCGTCCTGTCGCACGCCTTCTCGGACAACGCCATCAAGCAGATGGAGCGCTACATCCTGGCCAACGAGCGCACCTTTTGCGCCGAGATTGGCCGCGGCGCCTCCGCCAAGAACAAGGGCTGGAGCACGCCCAAGAACATGTCGGACTGGTGCAACTACCTCGCCATGGACATCCTCGGTGACCTTGCTTTCGGCAAGGCCTTCCACATGCTCGAGAGCGAGGATAACCGTTACGCTTTGGACATGGTTGGTGCTGCGGCCCAGAGGCATTTGATTGTAAGTTCGCCCTGGTAGTGTTTTATAGTGAGTGCAGGAGACCAGAGATTCGGCGAGGCTAACACGGAAACAGTGCGGAACCATGCCCATCATCGACAAGCTCAGTCTCGACAAGGTCCTGTTCCCCAAGATCGCAGCCGGCCGCGCCAAGTACATGAAGTACAGTCGCGCACAACTTACCGAGCGCACCAAGCTTGGTGACGAGACAGACCGCCGTGACTTCTTCTACCACCTGCTGCGCGCCCGCGACCCCGAGACCGGCCAGGGTTTCAGCACTCCCGAGCTCTGGGGAGAGTCCAACCTTCTGTAAGTTTAGCGTACCTTTCTCGTGTTCAAGTGTTTACCTACCCAATACCCCCGTGCTAATCTGGCGCCGTATCGAAAACCAGTATCATCGCCGGTTCCGACACCACCTCTACCGCCATGGCCGCCACTCTCTTCTACCTCTGCCGCAATCCCGCCGCCCTCGCTCGCGTGACCGAGGAGGTCCGTACCACCTTCTCCAGCGTCGAGGACATCAAGCAGGGACCCCAGCTCAACGCACTCACCTACCTGCGCGCCTGCATCGACGAGGCCATGCGTCTGTCCCCTTCGGTCGGCGGCATCCTGCCTCGCGAGGTTCTGGCCGGCGGCATCACGGTCGATGGCGAGACGCTTCCCGAGGGCACCGTCGTCGGTACGCCGCACTACGCCATCCACCACAACGAGGCCTACTACCCCGACCCGTTCGCGTATGCGCCGGAGCGGTGGATTGCCGGCTCCGTCCTCAAGTCGGGCCGCACCGTGGGCGAGGCCGACGTCCAGGCCGCACAGAGCGCCTTCTGCCCCTTTAGCGTCGGGCCCAGGGGCTGCATCGGCAAGGGTCTGGCGTACGTCGAGATGTCGACCACCCTGGCCAGGACGCTGTTCACGTACGACATGCGCAAGGCCGTCGGGGTCGAGGACCCGTCCGAGGGAGGCAAGCCCGGAGCCGAGTGGGGGAGGCACAGGGAGTCTGAGTTCCAGCTCGTCGATACTTTTACCAGCCTCAAGGAGGGTCCTATCTGCGAGTTTAGGGAGAGGGATCTGTCAGCGTAAAAAGTGGGGTTGCCAGTTTTGAAGAGAGTGTTTCTGGTTCTCTTTTTTGCATAAACGTGCTACGTATATAGTCGAACTCTGTTCGAGAAGTGCTGATCGCGAGAAATTAACCCGGGCATGAAGGGTATGTTGTCATGCTGTTGTTGATCTTTCGCTTTGCTGATGGGCACCTGGTCGTATATGAATTCTTGGCAGTGAGGGGTATTTTCCGTTTTATTTGGTCAAGTCTTGTGATGCAATGGAATTCAACAAGCATATGAAAATATCGACAAGCAAAGAAGAGAATGTAAACAAAACATATGACTCGAGCATATTGCCAAGGCTTCGTTACCAATGTCCCACGGGCCCTTCCGAGCCAATGTTCCTCCACCCGGTTCAGCTTCGCGGGTAGTATAACTTTGTCATTGAAAACTGGATCGAGCTAGGAACCGAGTATGCTTGTTACTTGACAAACCAGATGGTGACGAGTGGAAGGGCTCTCTTACATCATAGTCACTAGGGACACCTCGGAGATCGTCTCTAGAAGGCAGGTGTTAAGCCTCTCGACTATTTGCATCATGCGACAAACCCAAAAAAAAAAAAAAAAAAAAAAAAAAAAAAAAAAAAAAAAAAAAAAACTTGTTGGAGGATGGTTTCGCCAAGATGGAGACAAAGCAGAACGATATAGACTACAAAAATAAAAATAAAAAGTGGCGCTGTCATTTGTTACATTAACAGAGCCCACATATGGGTTGTGGGCGCATATAATTCGGTCGAATTCGGTCAAAAGGTAAACCGTAAAACCGAGGGTCGGCGACGTAAACGTACGTCAAAGAAAAATAGCACATTATTAGTTTCAGATATGGAGAAAAGACACGGCGGGTTTAAAAAAAGGAATAGAGAAAATAAAATAGACAAGAAAGCTCATTTCGCTCGCGTAACACGTAAAGCGGGGGCATAATTTGAATGGAAAGCCTCGTGACGACATTTGTACGAAGTATTTGTTACAAAGACTTGTGTGGTGGTATTATCGTTTTTATTTTGGTGCTTGGGCATTGATTGATGCCCCTCAAAATTGGAGAAATAAACCATGAAGCGATCCCCAAAGTGATCAAGGTGACGAAGTGAACAAAGTGAGAAATGTGATTCCACTAATCACCAGACCCCAGATGTGGAGGTTGCAGCGGAAGACCAAGTCAAATTACGACAATGAAGCCGAGGGAACAACGGTGGATTCTGGGGGGAAAGTTAACCGAACCCCATTGCCATCTCCCATCTCCCCATCCCCCAGCCTGTCAGTGAGCTTTCAATTCGTCAATCTCTGTGTGGGGTTTTAAGAGTTGCGGTGCGGTGCGTGCGGGGAGGAATCTTGGTTTTTTTTTTGCGCATGGGGTGCCTGGTTTTTATGTCTTAGTGCCGGCAGAAGCAAAACAATTCGGTAGAGGAAAAAAAAAACAGACAACGGTCCCGAGCCGAACCAATGAGGGGCTGTCATCTCAAGTATTCGGCCCAAGATGGGACGAACACATGCAAAGACTGGACGATGGGGGAGTCGGAGCCGATCCAGGAACCAGCGCGATTTCTCCCCTCCACTTTGAAATGTGTACTGTACCTGGCCAGACTGCGGAGATGGACATTCTTTGGTTTCTTTTCTGGGAATGGCGAAATAAACATGTCAAGGGTGGATGGGCGACTCGGGTTTAGTCAACGGGCTGTGCTTGTAGCATCGTGAGTCGTGTGAGTAAAGGCTAAGGCACCTACAATGTAGCCGATGTACCGATGTACCCGTAGTATTTTCACCTACACGTGGACATGGTAGCTGTCATGATGGGGATATAAGAGCCGCACCCTTCCCCGTGTTCATGAGGGGATTCTTTGGAGAAGGCATGCCGTCGAAGATTGCCTTCGATTGTTAGCATACAAGCGGACTTAAAGCCTCCCCCCAGTGGTTGACAATAGCTTTGCCTCAGTGGCCGAATAGCAGCTTGCAAGGCTCCCTTTCAACACCACAAAGTCACGACTCGCAACCATGGTCAGACTCGGCTATCTTCTCGCCCTTGTGGGCGTTGCCTCGGCCGCACCGGCTTCCGAGCCCGTCTCCGTCAAGTCTCGCCAGGCCGCATGGCCCAACACGCCCTTCCACGTCGACGGTCGCTGGACCAAGGACGCCTCGGGCAACACCGTCACCTTTGCCGGCACCAACTGGCCCGGCCACGGCGAGGTCATGATCCCCGAGGGTCTGCAGTACCAGAGCATCGAGTTCATCGCCTTCAAGATCAAGAGCATTGGCATGAACGCTGTCCGCTTGACGTTTGCCATCGAGATGGTTGATCAGATCTACGCCAATGGCGGAACTGACATCCCTCTCGGCACAGCCTTCGTCCAGGGTCTTGGTCAGGAGAACGGCACCAAAATCCTGAACCAGTTCCTAGCAAAGAACCCCCAGTTCACAGCCAAGTCAACTCGTCTTGATGTAAGTCGCTTTTGGATTTTTTTTCTTGTTTTGGATTCCTTTACAACAGCAAGAATTCTCGTTTCTAACTCAACCCGCCTTGTCCCCAACAGGTCTACGATGCCGTAGCAGCCGAGTTGGCCCGCCAGAAGATTCACATCGTGCTGGACAACCACATCTCAACCGGCAAGTGGTGCTGCGGTGCCGACGACGGCAACGCGTTCTGGGGCGACAGCCAGTTCAGCGCCGACCTCTGGGTCCGCGGCCTCGAGTACATGGCCAAGCACGGCAAGAAGTGGCAGGCTCTGACCTCCATCTCGCTGCGCAACGAGCCGCGCACCCCCGTCAACACCAGTCCCGCCTTCAACAACTACAACTGGCAGTCGTGGTACGAGTATATGAAGCGCGGCGCCAACGCAGTGCACGCCGCCAACCCCGACGTGCTCGTCTTCCTGTCCGGCCTCAACTACGACACCTACATGACCCCCGTCGTCAGGGGCGAGGCCCTCACCCCCGGCGTCGGCAAGTTCTCCTTTGACGACTTCCCCGGCTGGGGCCGTGACAAGCTCGTCATTGAGCTCCACAACTACGAGAACAACCAGGGCAGCTGCACCAACCTGCAGAACAACCTGTACAACAACGGCTTCCAGGCCCTGTCTGACCCCAACGTCACCGCCTTCCCCGTCATGCTGACCGAGTACGGCTTCAACATGATGGACAACAGCTGGCAGGGCGTCTACGCCACCTGCATCGCTCAGTACATGCCCGCCCAGAAGGCCAGCTTCTTCATCTGGGTCGTGGCCGGCAGCTACTACACCAGGCAGGGCATCCATGACTACGAGGAGGCCTGGGGCGTCCTGAACCACGACTGGTCCGACTGGAGGAACCCTACCTACGTGCAGCAGCAGCTGGTGCCCCAGATTAAGGCTACTCTTGCATGAGTCAATCCGGCTACAAGCCCAATAATCAGAAGCTTGACGTTTTCTAGTGTTACTATTTTCTTTTTTAATGTTAGCCCGCTTAGGAATTTTATTTTAAAAATTATAAGGTTATCCGATGCCATCCATGTCTCCTCTTATCTTGCGTTCAGATCCTGGCTCAAGTACCTATTATGGGCCGCCGATATTTTTGGCGGCTGGGATTACCCAGGACGATCCTGTCACTTGACAGTCCGATGATTGATTATCAATCTTCCCGCGGAATGATGTTTCGTTACTGAACACCGCCAGAGGATTAAAAAGAGTAACTATAGGTACCGCGATCGAAGCAACCAAAATATCAACTATCTTGGAGTTGTTAATGGTCCATTGGCGCGGTTGGTCTATTTTTGTGGTAATCAGTATCTCGAGCTCCAGAAACCATGTGGCGCTGGGAGAAAATCACCGATAATACCGCGCATAACTGCCTCAGATGAGATGTATTCTTACCCCCAAAATATCAAGACGATGTTGCCAACGGTCCCCAATGTTCTGCTGTTTGCGGGGTTTTCTATTCTTGCGCCGGTCGCGTGTTTTTGTTTCCTCGTCAAGTCTTATTAACAGTTTCGTAAGAACCCTAGCAATAATATATGCATTCAAATCGAGTCGTCAAAGCTCTGGCAGCTAATAGCATGGTGTAACAGTAACCATCAGGCATCCGTCAATAGATGCTTTACCAAGCTCGGCCAGCTTTGGTGGATGAATTGGCCAGGTAGCCATTCGCAAGTAC
Source organism: Pyricularia sp. CBS 133598 (assembly GCA_004337975.1). NCBI lineage: Eukaryota > Fungi > Ascomycota > Sordariomycetes > Magnaporthales > Pyriculariaceae > Pyricularia > Pyricularia sp. CBS 133598. The sequence goes on from CM014983.1 coordinate 3,783,118, forward strand.
AAATTCATGCACATAGCGGTGGTTTGGTTGAGAAACGCAACAAAAACTGACCAAGGTAGTTGCTCAGCCCATTGGATCGCTCTTCGATCGTTGCTGGGTTCCCTTGGATTATACCATAGGTATATGTCCTCAGGTGCTAAGCTATAGAAACAGTTTCAAACGTCAACTTGTATGATACTCGTCATGCTAACTCTAAACGCTGACCACCGCTTTCGGTGAAACATGAATATATATATATCGCTGTATATCAATCAGCCCTTTGGTCCCTGGACATTGCCATCGTGGTGGCTGTGTTGAAGCTTTTGCTAAGCCTCATGACACCATGTCAGCGAACCAAAACCTATCGGCAACTTAACTTGAGCATCACGCCGGCATATGTAATCCATGACAACAGATTAGTGGCGTGTTGTGCAGATTTAGTTCTGTTGCCTGGGGAATGCGATAACAAAAGACCTGTGCGAGAATGGCGAAGTATGTGAAAAGGAAAGACAATCGATTTATTTCCGGTTCTGCATCTTTATCTTTGTCGGCGACAGCGTAGTATAGCACAGTATGAATAACATTTCAGTGATTGACAAGGCCTTAAAGAATTGAAGCTAGGTCATAGTACATCTCATTTGCGCAAATACAGCATCTGAAAGCTCGTAGATTGTAATACTGTACACCAATCATTCGAGTAAATTGAGGTAATGGAACCTAACTGAACGAGCAAGTACCACTCGAAGGTACCTAAGTACCGCTGGATAATAAAACGTGCCAAAGGGAGGAGAGCGTAGATTAGTCATCTATCAAAACCTTATCTGACCGGACAAGTGGGCCATTAAGGTCCCTGAGCTTTGACAGCATCAATGGGGAGCGCCATCCAAAAACAGCATCCCCGACCGCGACGCGGCACAATTTCCACTTTGCAAAAGATCACTTTCTCACCGTCCCCGCACACATCCTAGCGACAAAGACCGGCACAAACCAACATGCGACGAACATTATAACCGTTTAATTCTTGACAATCAGTAGCATCATGACCCTGTGCAAATTCTTTCAGCAGGGATATTGCAAAAACGGCAGTACGTAGCAGACACCCTCTATTGAAACTGACGCGCCGCATCCTTTCTGTGCCTGCCCATTTCTTTGCCGTCTCGCAATGCGGGACAGGACAGTGCGCAACCAATCGGCGCAACAACAAATCGGGACTCAGGCTTACCATCAAGCTCAGATAACTGCAGGTTTGAGCACCCAAATGCGAACAGCAATCGCTTCTCCGCCTTTGGCGGCGGCGGCGGCGGCGCATCAAACAACCGCAACACCAAAGGTACGAAGCACACATCTACGGCAGCTTGGTTTGCTGTATTCGCGGCTGGAGCTTACAACGATATGACACGAAACAGAACTACCATTCAACTTGAGCAAAGAAACGATACAGTTAGACCTGACTACAGAGAAGCCTCAATGGATTCTGTCGTCTTACGGACCTGGCCGGGACGCGCCGGAGCAGCTGTTTGGTGGCTTTCCCCGCGAGCAAAGCTTTGAGGAGGTCCGCCTGGTGTACGAGGAGGGTGTCTTGATGGGAAACCCCCAGGGCGCGGTATGTACACCCCAAGGATGTTGACTGTGAAGCCTGGACGTCGTGTCGATGGCTGACTTGGGTCATTTGGAAACAGCTTAGCCAGATCGAGGGCATCTACCGAGATGCCGACAACCAGATTCAGAACGCGCTCCAAAACCTCGACGGTGCGGTTGAATACATAATAAGCGCACAAAACAAGAATCCCAACAGGTTATCAGTCGTGCAAAACAACACCAATGGCACTTTTGCTGTTGGCAGACAGCAGCAAACAAATAATCCATTCGGAGCACCGAAACCTTTCGGAGCTGCAACCGGAGGCACAACAGGGGGTTTTGGACAGCCATCGGCTCCTTCGGCAGGGGGCTTTGGTCAGCCATCAACGCTTGGTCAGACTCCGAGCCCTTTCGGAGCGACTTCTTTCGGGCAACCTGCGAAGCCTGCGGGAGGCTTTGGTCAGCCTTCTACCCTTGGCGCCGGTTCGAGTGCGTTCGGACAACCTTCGTCTTTGGGAGGGACTCCCAGCGCATTCGGGCAACCTTCAGCGATGGGAGGAACCCCCAGCGCCTTTGGTCAAGCATCTGCATTGGGACAAAAGCCTAGTCCGTTCGGTACGCCAGCTTTTGGGCAAGCCTCGCAGCCCGCTGCTGCTGCTCCATCTGGGTTTGGTCAGCCGTCTGCCGCTGCGGCGCCAGCGTTTGGGCAACCATCTCAGCCTGCACCTGCATTCGGGTCGGCGACGCCTATGGGTGGTACTTCTGGGTTCGGCCAACCGTCAACCCTTGGACAGAAGCCGAATCCATTCGGTGCACCGCCAACCACAAACGGGAGCGCATTTGCGTCGGGCAACACAGGCTCAACCCCGTTTGGACAAACCAACAGTGCCAGTCCGTTTGCCCAGGCGCCCTCGGCAAATCCGACACCAAATGCTTTCGGTCAGCCCTCAAAACTTAACTCTGGTGGTTTTGGCCAGGCCTCAGCTTCCCCCTTTGGCCAGGCCCCTTCGACTGGTCCTTTTGGAGCCCCACCAGCGCAGCCCTCCTCCGCACCTGAACAATCAATGGACATGTCTGGACCGCCAGCAACACCGGCAGCAAGCTCAGGTCCCTTTGGCCAGCCACTTACCGCTGCAAACAACAATCCCTTTGGACAGCCTCCACAACCAGCACCCAATCCGTTTGGACAAGCCCCCGCCGCTAGCAATCCTTTCGGTGCTGCACCAGCCGCCGCGGCGAGTGCGCCCGACGGGCCATCACCCTATGCCCCTGGATCGACGCGCCAGCATCCTCCTGCCTCGACATATATCACCAAGAACCCGAACGGCATCTTGAATACCTTCAAAGGCAAGAGTGTGTCATATGAGACCCCGAAGGCGGGAGCCGCTGAGACGGCGCCATTTCCAGCAATGCGGAATTTCGACGGTAGTGTTACACGGATATGGAACCCCAATGGACCGCCGACATACTACAGCGATACCGAGGCTGCACCTGAGGCGTACGATGCCGCCACGAGAGCTGCGTGGGAGCCGTTTATCAACACGGGGCGTTTCCAGAACGCGACGATTCCAGAAGTGCCGCCGCTTAGGGAATGGTGTACTTGGGATTTTTAGACGTTTGAGAAGGTCAAACGATGTAATTTGTCTTGATTACTTGGGAAAAGAAACTGTGTACATAGATAGCACTAAGGATTTGAACCGGCGTTCGGATTGTAGAATGAAAAGCAAATGACTGTAACAGTCGAATGAATTGGATTGGCCTCGGCCTTAATTGTTCAACTAATAGGTGGAGTTATGGACAAGACGTTGACAAGGGTGGATGAATATGAAGTCGTCACCCTAGATCTATTTTATGAAATGGCATTTAGGTTGGACCCCCTCTACGTATCGAAACTTTTGGGTTCGAGATGCTACATTAAGTCACAGTTGCGATTCAAGGCTCAAGATTTTGTCGTCAATGTCGTAAATTTGATTGTGGACAAGGTTGTCGGTAGCTACTCTAGACTTCCCATCATACCCATCAAGGTAATGATCACTCCAACACTCCTCTCGAACTGTCCCATCGTGATCATCATTCCCCCTCCCGAGTCGGTCAAGTCATAGGCAGCGTTTGATCATTCCCCCCTAATCCCTCAAGCTATCCTCACGACAAGTTCCGTCAAAAAACGTGTCAAAGTCACAACACGGCGCGCATTTAAGCGGCAATGGTGACCTCGACCTCGACGCCGGCCTCGATGTTGACGATGATCTGCTTGACGATCTCGGTAGGGGCGTTGAGGTCGATGAGGCGCTTGTGGATGCGCATCTCGTAGCAGTCCCAGGTCTTGGAACCCTCACCGCAGGGGGTCTTGCGGGTGGTGATCTTGAGGGTCTTGGTGGGCAGGCGGACGGGGCCCTTGACGCGCAGGTCCTTGGACTTGGCGCGCTCGATGAGCTCGGTGCAGACCTTCTCGAGGGACTGGACCTTGCGCGAGGTCAGGGTGATGCGGATCTTGTGAGTCTTCTGTTTTTGGGGAGAAGAAGGCGGATTTGTTAGTATTCGTGATTCTGATTAGAGAGGGGTCATATCGTCAGAATACGTACGGGGGCCTCGCCGCCGAAGTCCTTGTCCTTGTTGTACGACATCTTGATTGGTTTTTGTTTGTTTTTTGACGGGTTTCCCACGACTCGGACTGATGGTCTCGGCAAAGTGATGGGATGTTTGATTTGGCTGGGGAAAAAAGAAGAGATTCACTTCGCGATGCGATGGCGGGCGGCGAGGACGATAATGTGCGTAGAACTTTTTAAGTGGGCCCCGGTAGGGCACTGAGAATAAGCCGCGCTATCCCCCTTTAGGAACTGACCCCACTTGCTGGGTTCTTTGGACGGGGTGCATTTAGCCAACAAAGGCGCAAAGACAAGCCAGTGTGGCAGACCCAACGATGAGTGGAACTAACTCATGGTGACTGGAGGATGAGTTTGCCCGCTTCGAGGCTGACGTCCGTGGAATTGAATTGAGGCATAATAATCACATGTATTCAGTCTATAAAGTCGACTTTCATGATACCAGCAGTACTTGTTTGTCTGCCACCAATCCCTCGACAAGTCTGCCTTGGGCATAGAGCTTTGAACCTAGTTTAAGCCAAGCTGTTGTGCAAGCAGAACAGCTAATCTGCAATACCCAAGCAAGCAAAAGGCCAACAACGGTCGCTGTACCATACCTACAGCCAATTATGGTTTCCCCACCATCCCTTCCTCTTCCTCCTTTTGCACCATTTCTCAGCGCAGAACTTAGGGACCAAATACAACCAGACGAATGGACCGCCTGCATCACAGCTTGGGTTTCTCTAATTGAGGCTCATCTTTCTCTATCGGAAGATGACTTTCTCCAACATTCACTTGTCGACGAATCCATCCCGGAATTTCTCGTATCATTTTCTCACGAGGTTGCCACGCATGGTTCGACCATATTAGGCCCGGCAGCTGGCCAACAGCCCTTGCTCAAAGGTGTTTTTATGCTTACGAATAGGCTGTTGGTCGCAAAACCCGAGTCTAAATCTAAACAAAAAATCATACCGCCCACTGTCCTCCGTCTTCTGCAATGGGAGTTCTTTGCAGATCTGTGCCGTACACAGAGCAGGAAAAGGATACCTGAAATCTTTTCAGCCCTGCCAGCAGAGAGGAAGACAGTCCTGGAGACTTCGTTAGCCGCACTTAAAAAGTCATTGATTCATGACCTCGACGCGGGGCTCGCCAACCCGGCTGCCCTTCGCGAACTCGAGGCCCGCCTGGACAGGCTCAACTTCCTGATTGCTCGCATACCCTGGGCTGCGGCATTCTTCCTGGCTGGGAGCGACTTCTTGGACGGCCTGGTTACGTGCTTTCGCATCATGAACCCGCCGCTGCGCAAGGTCATCGTGGCTACTGCATATCTATGCGTGATGGGCCTGGCAGAGGCCAGCGGAGGCGGCTATGGTGTGCTGACCGACCAACTATACGCCTTGAGGGCGGCGGCGGAGGCGCACCGCGCCGGACCTCTCAACGTGAATGATTCTCTCGTCGCCGAGCTGGTGACTTCAACGCCTTTGCTGGGCCAGCTGGAACGTCGGGTAAATGGAGCGTCCGAATCTGCAAGCACAAGGGTCAAGTTGATTCTTAAAGATTTGGCAGGTTTCAAGAAGCCTGGTGTCGGTCTCAGGCAGCCTGCTAGGCGGCTGCAGAAGAAGGTCGACAAGGGCAAGGGCGTTGCTCTCGACCTCGGGGTCCCGTCGCAAGAAATGCATATCCATCGCATGGAGCAGATCACTCAGATACAGGATCTCTTCCCGGAGTTGGGCTCTGGATTCGTTGCCAAGCTTCTGGTGGAGTACGGCGAGGATCAGGAACAAGTCGTGGCGCACCTGCTGGATGATTCGCTGCCCGAACATCTCAAGGTTGCGGACAGAAGTGAAGAACTGTGAGTTAAAACCCCAAGCCTTCTATGCCGAGGGATTGCTTCTTTGCCGATTCTGTTGAAGTGCGAATTTCTAACTTTATGATGTATCAGGTCATCAAATACTGGCCATCGCACACCGCCATTGACTGATCATATGGCACCTAGATCAACGCCACCCCGATTCAAGGAGCAATCTCTGCCAGTTCGTCACAATGTATTTGACGATGACGAAATTGACATGCTGTCTGGAAATGCCGGAAAACTCCACCTTGGCAAACACAACCCGGGCAGGACAGCGGACGACATTCTCAAGGACAAGTCCAAAGCCCCAGACAAAGCCACTATTCTCGCAGCGCTTGCCACTTTTGATTCGGACGACGACGAGCGCGATGATACATACGACGTGGAGGATGTAGGAGGCACAGTGGACGCAGCTGGGGAAGCCGAGGACCAAACACTAAACGACGAGGTACTCTTCAAGGCATGGAAAGCCGAGGCTAGTGTCTTTGGCCGGGATAACGCTACGCGGAACAGCGCTGCACGTCAAGGTTTACGAGCAGAGACGGGCTTGACAGACGAGGCGATCGAGGGTTGGGCGATAATGTTGTCGAGGAACCCACAGCAACAGCGCAGACTTGAAGCCAAGTTTACAATGTTCACGGGAGCGCAGACGGAGCTGGCTTCCACAGCATGGCGCGCAAGTCCGGGCGGATCCGGGGCAGAGGATTCTGATGCAGGCGGGAGCGCCGGTCGTGGAAGAGGCAGGGGTCGTGGACGTGGTGGACGAGGATCAGGGCGCGGTCGAGGAGGCGGACCATCCAGCGGTGGAGATGCGTCTGGACCGACGGGCGATGCCGGAACTGAGCAGGCAAGGCGGCGGAAGGAGGCCAACAAAAGCTCAAGAGCAAATCACAACAGACGTGCTCAGCGTGCGCGTAAGATGGGGGGAATGCCTGGTTAAGATTACGAAGCTACTACGAAGTACAGTGCTAGACCTTTTGTTTTTTTTTCATCTTGGGCTCAATGGAGATGGAGTGGTTCGATTTCAAATCCCGAGTTCCCGGATCCGAAATCACGGCTCCATCCATTTCCGTGCCACTGGTGGCACTCCGCCACGAATAAGAAAAAAAGACCAAGAGGGTCAATCTCTTACCAATTTCAATGGGCTCACCCAATCAATCGGACAAGAGGTTTGGCCTTTGTGGGCTTACTGGCAAATTCACTAACAATCGGACGCTGTGTTGTCTTGATCAGGCCACGCGGGAATGGATCTTGCCGTGTGATCGGGACTAAAACAGGTCATTGTGGGTCCAACGCACCCTGTCCGGAATGCCGGGAACGCCCAATAGTTCATCGTGCCATTTCTGCTGGAAGAAGATGTGATTTTGAGAACTGTTGGATTGAGAATTGATAAATACAAGATGATTTCTGCACTCTGTTGTTTGTTTCCAGATATGCTCCTCACTGGCAGATCTGGAAGCTGCCTCTCATGGGACATTGTTTCTTGCTTACAATTTGCTCGAGTTGATCTGCCAAGCACGTTTTTTTGTTGCTATCTTGCGAGGCGCCTTTTGGACACCGCGGCACGGTTTTCGACATGCTAGAAACAATGGCCAATGTCACCGGGATGGCTTCTGCCACTGACATGCCGATACAGGCCGTCTTTGCCGAAGTCAGCCAGCATTTCCAGCAGCTCAACATGATGGAGCGGCTATGGGCTGTAAGTAGCGCATCGCTCTGATCTTGCCTGAAATATCTCCAGCTAACGAGGTTTCCCCTCAAGACTTGGTACACCTGGATGCAAAACGACGTCTTGGCCACCGGGCTTTTGACATTCATAATCCACGAAGTAGTGTATTTCGGGAGGTCTATTCCGTGGATCATCATGGACACCATGCCAATCCTCCAGAAGTATAAAATCCAGCAGGTAGGTGACATATCCCAAGCATGAGCCTTGGGTTAGCCATTACCACATGCAACCCGGCTAACCTAAGCGCCTTAAAAACAGACCAAAGTCCCATCCATCAAAGAGCAGCTCCACTGCGCAGGCCTAGTCCTCCTGAGCCACTTCACCGTCGAGCTGCCCGAGATCTGGCTGTTCCATCCCGTGGCCATCTACTGCGGCATGGCCTTTGACGTGCCCTTCCCTCCGGCCTGGAAGATCGCGCTGCACATCGCCATCTTCTTCGTTCTCGAGGACGCGTGGCACTACTGGACGCACCGGCTGATGCACTACCCGCCTCTGTACCGATCCATCCACAAGCTGCACCACACGTACACCGCCCCCTTCGGCCTGACCGCCGAATACGCATCCCCGATCGAGGTCCTGGTGCTGGGGCTGGGGACAGCGGGGACGCCGCTGCTCTGGGTGTACCTGACGGGCGACCTGCACCTCTTCACCATGCAGATGTGGATCGTGCTGAGACTGCTGCAGGCGGTAGATGCGCACAGCGGCTACGAGTTCCCCTGGAGCCTGCATCACTTCATCCCGTTCTGGGCCGGGGCGCAGCACCACGACATTCACCACGAGCAGTTCGTCGGCAACTATGCCTCGTCGTTCAGGTGGTGGGATTATTTCATGGACACCGAGGCCGGCGCTGAGGCCAATGCCAAGAGGAGGGAGAGGAAGATGGCGGCGCTGAAGAAGACGCTGTGAATGTGTTGGGGCGTATAATTGCCGCGATTTTCGTATGATGGGAATTTAGAAGGGGGATGTAGATCATTGCTTAGACACCTAGACACCTAGTCACCTAGTCACCTAGTCACCTTAATAATCTCTTATGTTGTTTTTATTGTTTCATTGCGGACTCTATTACATCGTTACTTTATGTTCTTGGAATAGAGGTGACTGCTTTATAATCCAATCACCACCTGTTCAGACCGCACTTGCTCATGACCATCCAGTCAGGTAAAGGAGCAGCCTGTCTGGTCGTTCTTGATGACGTCGGAGAGATCCGAGCCAAGGACTCCAGCGCGCTTGATCCAAGCCTTTTTGTATGGGTAATCTCTGGTTAGTCTGTGTTCATATATAGCCCATTGGTGCTTGTTTACGAGGCAATAAACACTCCATAAAAAAAAAAGAAAAAAAAAACTCACATCAAGGACGGCCTCCTCCGGGTGCTGGTTGCGGCTGAGAACAAAGAGTGTGCTAAAGTTGTACGTCTGGACTACGGCAAAGTCGCCAGTGTAGTCTACAAAGCTGTCAGTCGGCTGTTCTTGAAAGTCGCTTTTTTGGCGAGTGGATCAGGCATAGTACGTACCCTGAACGACATAGTTGGGCCCGGAGCAGGCGGGTCCCGGCTGTCCCGGGAACTGCACACGGAGGGCACCCTTGGCACCGTAGCCAGGGTCTGCCGGAGTCGCAGTGCCGAGGATGTTGATGGCGCGGCCCTCGGCCTCACAGGTGTTGTTGACTTGGATCGTACCGTTGTCCTTTGTGGGGATGAATGTCAGTATGGAACAAGAAGCCACCAGGAACAAACATATTGATCTAGGGCTATTTGAAACTGACATTCAGCGCGTACTGCGCCTGTATGCACTTGCAGTTTGCCGTAAAGGGGGCAACGGTGCCCGCGACCTGGTACCAGCGGCCAAGATAAGACTCAGTGTCGAACCCAATGTCGGGAGTTGGGTAGAAGCACTCGCCGTCCCACAGAGAGGGGACCGTGTTGGGGACGGCGGTAGTCTCGTTCTTGGCCAGGACGCCGGTGGAGGCAAGGAGGCCGGTGAGGATGGTTTTGGTTGAAGGCATTTTTGGTGCTGGGGGGATTATTATTAAGGGGTGTTTAAAAAGTGCCTAATTAGTGTGTTATTGAAAAGACTTGTAATTGTGCGGCTCTGTTCGATGGCTGCCAGTCCCGTCAACCAGTGAGAGCTATGGCTGAATTCCCGAGCTCTTTTATATCAGATCCAAAATATCCCAAGTCTGCCCTTGGCCCTTGGCAGAGACATGCGATGACAGCTCGATTACATCCGCCGTGCGCCATCGTAAACCCTCCGTTTGCCGATGTTTGCCTTTGCCAATTTTTGATTGACCGCGTGGCTCAAGGGACGCTTTCTACGTGATAACTAACCCACAGCGCGCTTCTCGGAGCAATCTTTTTTTTTTTTTTTTTTGCTTTGATTCATTTGTCAAATAATCAATTGACGTCATGTTAACATAGCATATTGCTGTTTAAGGTGACCAGCTCGTGGGATTTCGCTGGACTGACGGCAGATGCCAAGACGGACGGCGGGAGTTTGAACAACTGGGGAACACTGGAACAGCGGCTTGGGAAGGGCACCAGCTTGCGGCCGATCACTGGCTTGACTGGATGGTTTTCTGGGCTTGCGCACTGGTGGAGATCGGGAATCTGCCGATCATGGCGGGGGCCTGGCCTTGGGTTCCTGACATCGCCAGAATGTTACTGTAGGTAGCTGGTGCCTTACTCATTACCTAAAGAAATGCAGGCTAGCGGCTTGGTAGTCGGACAAGTCGCACAATTGAAAAGTGCGATGCCGATACATTCTCCGTTGTTTAGACTTTTTTTCTAAATTAATTATGTTGACGAACGGAAAGATCTTTACTTCCATGCCGTTCAGGATCAGCTTTCATTTACTTATTTTTATTTTTCACCCTCTTGGGGAATGCAAGTTCTACCACGCCACCTCGTCGACAAACATGACATGTTCCGGGAAGCGCGACTGTCGGTCACAACTGGCGTAAAGTCGGACAAAAGAACCCACCGCTCAGGAATGACGCCATGTACTTTGATTAAGGCTGGGCAGCTGGCAATATGGAAAAAGCTGGCGACGACATGATTGAGAACCTCGAAGGCCAGAAATGTCCAGGACTGGCCGTTGGATACTTTCATCTCCAATAGGCGTGGTAGACAATGGCACGTTTCACTACTAACCTGGCAGTAGATCTGGATATACACTCATGAATTGAGGCTGGTTTCAATTACTCTTAGGTCTAGCTATGTTACATACTCAACCGTACCGGAATTTTACTCGTATTTTACCACAGCTGGGCTCCAACAGCCACAACTGCGACGGCCATGCCCATCATGTTCTTGGCCACGGCTGCGGCGCCAGCAGGCACAGGTGCCGATGTCTGCAAATCAAAAACACTCGTTTGTTAGCCAAGGAACCTGCCATGATTGTAACCAAAAAGACCCCCAAGACTGCGTTTTCTCACCGGAACATTGGGATGCGAAGTCGAGCTGCCACCTCCGCCGACCAAAGCCCCACCCGAAGCCGACGCCGCACCCGAAGCAGACGACGTCGTGCGGGTTGCGGAGCCACTGCCAGCAGATGTGGAAGCCGACGATGGGGCACTGACCGGGCTAGTGGCGGCCGCAGACGAAGAGCCCGAGGCCGACGATGGAGCCGCCGAAGATGCGGCAGCACCAGCTGACGTCGTGGCCGCGCCGGGCTCGACGGCGGGGATGGCCTCGGGCACGTCGGGCTGCTTCCCGGACAGGGGGGTTGTGGAGAGGCCGCAGGCCCGGCCAAAGCTGCCGACGCTGTTGCCGTAAAAGGACCAGATGCCGTGGTTGTCCGGACCGGAGCACTGCAGGCAGTTCTTGTAGTTTGTGAGGAAGATGTCGTTGGAGCAGCGGGCGTCGCCGCTGAAGCGACCCTGACGAAGAGCTTGTCCTGTGGTTTGGGGGCGAAACGTCTGTGTCAGTAACTGCGGGTTCTGTGAAGGCAGGTTAAAGCAAGAAACAAAAAAAAGAAATACTTACCGCAGGTATTGTGACAGTTGTAGGCAGGTGTGCCTGGCTCCTGACGCTTGAGCAGACGGGATGCCTGCTCTAGGAAGTCCTCGGACTCGGGAACAACAACGGCCGACACGCTAGCAATGGCCAGAGTGGCACCGATAAGGTAGCGAGCGGAAACCATCTTAGCTGGCAACTGGTTCGAAGGGACGAGCGAGCTCTAAAATTCAGAGATGCGCTGACAGCTGGGTTGGGTGTTGGAAGCAAAGGGCCAGTTGAAAAGCTTTAGAGTCCACAGAGCAAGACTGCGAGCTGTGGGCTTTTATCCGGCCAGGCTTTGGCGTGACCAGGGGAATGGCCCATTCACATGCAGCGCGGCTCGGAGGAACCAGGAATTTAGGCTTACGAGATGGATGTTTACCTACCTACCCACATACCTACCTACCTGGCGTAGGTAAATGACCATTTAATCGGACTTACCTGAGCGGGACTCACCCGATACAGCTGGCTTGGCATCAATAACTGTATGGAGTCGAACATGGGAGCATAGAGACTTCTCTTACAGGCCCTGGAATACACCGACCCCTAGTTTCTATTACATTTACACCAAAAATGACTCCCAAACAGACGGGAGGTCGGCACGAGATGCCGTTATTGGGAAAGTGAACTTCATTGCTAACCGAAAGGAAGTGCCGATGTAGCCGTAATCTTTGTCGGTGAGAGCTTTTTCCGCCGCCCAACGTTCGTATCCAGTGTGTGCGCTGAGTTTGCCAAGCTGATTGAATACTACCCAACACCGCAGGCAAGAAACACGAGAGGAGGCGGACGAGATCCACTCTGCTCCTTATCAGATCACACCATGCCGTTTTTGAAGCTGTTGTGGGTGGTCCCCCCCCCCCGCTTGCGCCCGTGCGCTTTTTGGGAAATCTAATCTTATCAGATGATCTGATTTCTTTTCTCATCCATGTCCAATCAACAGCCCTATCACCCTCAAAAACCCATCGGTCTTGTCATATCCTGGACGTGGAGGTCCTCCGATGTTCGGCCTTGCTACCCTGCTTTGTTCCACAACAGTACCATCCGGATTTTTCCCTCTTTAACCCCCGTACCCAGAAGAAATATCTCTCCCAGATTGATTTGTTGGCCTGATGTCCAAGACATTGTTTACATGTGGACCAGCACATTGAGTCGCATGGAGAAAAACATGTGAAAATATCAGAGGTTAGCCAAGCTGAAGTTGGTCTAGGAGCAGTCCAGGGATCACCCTTTCCAACCTTTTCGCCTAGCGTTTCCATCACTGATTCTTGGACAACCTTGGCACTTCATGATGCTGTCGTGCCAACCAATAGTCCTGTTTTCCTGCGAGGGCTTCATGCTCAAAAAAGGCCGAAAGCCACGCTATAGAATCTGGGCGATATTTTTGCGGGTTCTTCTTCAGGTGCCTCATCCATCTATCGTGTGCTTTTGCTACTTTCTCTTTTGGCTTGCAATCTCACCCTTGACAAATGTTGAAGACGTGATCTCCTGGGAGGAACGGTTTCCATACGGTATTGGGCACCATTCTTGTTCTACATGACTGTCTGTGAATGATGGTGGGCTGGAACGGTAGCGATTCTCAAAGAGGGGCATGAAGACAAGAAAACCTGTGTTACACTACCAACCGAATGGACTCTCCTTCCTCGGCACTTGGCCATTGCAACACGATGGGCTCTTATCAAGGCAAACAATAGGGAAGGGAGACGGAAAGGATTGGCCACCCACCCACACCTTTACCACCTCGGAAATCCGAGGGCAGCTGGGACAGGGCTAAACTCACGGCATGCTTGGCAGGCTGCATGATTCATATAAGCAGCGGAAGATACCTTTCTCACGTCCTCCCTCCCCTCATTTATTCCCTTCCTTACAGCCAGTCCTCACTCCCAGCTACTGCTCAGCCCAAAATAATTAATTCAACCACCAGACGGCCAGCTCCCAAGGTTATTACTGTTACATCAAGCCTCAGTACATCCCTCCACAATGCAGTCCAAGGTCGCCACCATTCTCCTCGCCGCCGGCACCGTCGCCGCTCTCGGTGACCGCAATGGTCCCACGGCACACGGCGTCGGCGCCATGGGGACCGAAATGGGCCCCGTCGCTTTCCTGTGGCCTGCTGACCGCCCGTGGTCTGCGGGAGCTGACAATACTGAGCCTTGCGGAAGCACTCAGGGTGTTGGCAACAGGACTCCTTTCCCTCTGTGTATGATAAACACTTGAGTTTGGCTGACAAAAGCTTATCGATTTGCTGACGGTTCTCTCTTGGACAGCCGCCGGTGCCGTCTCCCTCTCCATCGCTGCCGACGCCTACGATGTTGAGTTTACCATGTCCTATGCCAAAGGTCAGTAGATGATTAGGCTTCCTTCCCACCAACTACGTGACATCGTGTAAAGATCCTGGCATGTCGTTTCTCATAAATTAACATTCAACAACCAACAGACCCCAAGAGCAACAGCGACTTCACCCAACAGGCGATCCCATCGTCGGTTGACAAGATCGTATCGGGCCACCAGTGCTACAAGCTGAACGCACCACCAAGCACCGTCAAGGCTGGTGATGATGCCACCATCCAGCTCAAGTACCGGTCCAAGTTCCCCGGCGAGAACAATGGCAACGACCAGACCTTTTACGCCTGCGCCGACATTGTAAGTCCCAACCTTTTAAACACACACAGTCCTGGTTTAAACTTGGCTAATCCATCAACCCACCCATCAGCAATATGTCGAGACGAGCGTCTTCAAGACCGCCATCCCCTGCTTCAACGTGACCTCGGACGAGTTCGCCGCCCCGGAGACGACCAACAACCCCGTCGTCCCGGCCGCCAACTCGCCGTCCTCCGCTGGGCTGACCACTGGTGCCATCGCCGGCATCGCCGTCGGCACCATAGTCGGCTCGCTGGCCGTTGTCGGTGTAGTTGCCTTCCTCGTCTTCAGGAAGCGCCGTGCTGGTGCCACCCGCAACGCCGACACCGTCCTGCCCGTCTCCAAGTGCAACATGGAGACCGCGTCGGTCTCGTCGACTCTTCGTCGCTAGATTTAGTAGGGACAAGGTGTGATGGTGGGTTGGTTGGGTGAATGTTGAGAACTCGGTGGCATGATTTACGAACGTCTTTTTTCTGGACTTTTTATTTTCCATCAGTAGGTATTCCACAGGTTCACAGGGAAGTGACAGCCTAGGACGCAATAGCACGGCAGACAGCCAAAACAAAACATCTAAAGATGGCTTTGTCCCATAACAGCAAATTTAAAATAGCTACAAAGAAACTCCTCTTGCTGCTACTTTGACGTTGCCAAAATCCCCTTGACAATATCCTTCACAAGCCCCTTTGTCTCCTCAGGCGAGTACTCCTTGAGCCCGAGCTTGGCATTCCACGTCCTGCCCGTAAAGTCCGCCTTGGCAGCCGGGGAAAACGCCGTCGTGCGGATGTACCCGACAAAGACCCATGCCTCAAACACGCCCTTGGCCAGCGCCTGGTCCGACTTGGCCTTGACGTCCTGCGACGTCTCGTCGTCCACCACCCAGCCGTCGGCACCCGTAACCTCCTTGATCGCCTCCAGGACCTCGTTGTGCGACAGCGCGCCGTCGTGCACGTGCACGCGCTGGTTCGCCGTCAGGTCCGGGCTGCGCAGGACGGCCACCACGGCGGCGGCGACGGTGCTCAGCCGCGTCAGACTGCCGCGGTGGTTGCCGCCGTCGACCGTCGCGGCCTTCTTTGCGCGCAGGTCGCCCAGCAGGCCGTACTCGATGCACCAGTCGAGGAAGATGTTGTTGGTGACGAGCGTGTAGGTCAGCTGCGGGTTCGCGGCCGCCTCGCGCTCCAGCAGGCCCGCGAGCTTGATCTTGTCGGCGAACGGCAGCAGGCCGTGCGTCGCGGGCTGCGATATGTCGCAGCCATACTCGGACGGCAGCACGCGCTTGACGCCCGCCGCGACGGCCGCATGCACCAGGTTCTCCTGCCCCGCCAGGCCGGTCGCGCCCACGGTGCTAACGAGGGCGTCTTGGCCGCGCAGGGCGTCGGTGAGGGATGCCACGGAGGAGAAGTCGACGACGACTTCTTTGTACTTGCCGGCGTGCTCGCTAGGGAGCTTGCCCGGGGTGCGGACCAGCGCTGTCACCTCGAACCCGGCGTCGATTAGGGCTTTGAAGACGGTGGCGCCGAGACTCCCGGCGGCCTGGATGTTGCGTGCATGTTAGTCTGATGGTATTGACTGGGGAATGTAGGAAATGAAAAATCGAAAATGAACAAGATTTTGTGTTTTGGACTCGGGGGTTGCGTGCTTACTCCGGCGTGTGCAATTCGCTTATACTCGACCATGGTTTGTGGCGTAGGTTTTAAGTAATATAGTGCAAGGGTCAAATTTGTTTTTGATGATTATTGTCTTGTTGTATAAAGTAGCTACTGTCATGAATGGAATATATGTACAATGAAGCCGAGTGTGACACCCCTCCGCAAGGTCCGCCATCATTTATACCGGTTTTCGGGGGACCGCCAAGAAGGTCACCGAACCGCGAATACGCAACTACGGATGAAGTTGTCGCGAGTTCCCCTGTCGATGAGAAAGCGGGAGCAGGTGGGATGGTTTGTTATCTAAACAACAACAGCCGAGCCTTTTCCCTCCCAAATGTGGGAGCCGGCGGGAGGAGCATGGATACCCATCGTCCGATGACTAATGGAACGGATCTTTTCCCCGTTGTAAAGAAAAGGCAAAACACTAGTTAGTTTTTTGATCTCTTTTTTTTCATAAGAGCGAATCGACGGACCGGAGGTATGGGGCTTGGGCGATTCCAGAAATAAACTGGCCGGTGCTCAAGTCCGGTCCGTGAGGAAAAGTCCGTCAGGCCGAGATGGGGCGACGACAAGGTTGGGGAAGCTGCCCGCCTTACAGGGAAGTTTGGGCCTCGAAATCACGTCAAACCAAAAGTTGATGACGAAAGCCATCTTGGTAAGCTAATTGGATGTCGATTATATCTTGCTGATTAAAGGCTTGCATCATTCAACTCGGCAATTTACAAACTAAATCTGTGTGTTTTTTGTTTTGTGGTTAATAGAGTATGTTGCGGCTCGACTTTTCTCCTGTTGGTGTCCAGGTCACTAGCATTTACTGCAAACAGTCAGAGACACGCATATGCAACTTCTTTTGCAAGCATTCAAAATTGAGGATCACTGCCAAGAAAGATTAAGAAAACAATGCCTTTAAAATAACTAATAACTAACAACTAATAACTCAATTTGAGATCCCGCACCGCTCGCTGCCTTGACGCCCAAAACAAAATCCACCTGCCTTCTTCGCCGTGACTCCCAAGTAGCTTCGTGAATATACAAATATAATAAAATACCACGTTTCTTTTTCAAGTTCAAACTCTCATCATTCCAATCATCAATCTTTTCCCTGCTTTTGCAATCGATGCAAAAGAAAACCTAGCATTTGCAGTATTTCAAAGACCAAGGCCGCCCAGAAGGCCACCGAGGAGACCACCCAGCAGACCACCGTTGTCACCGCCGGGCTTGCCGTTGGGGTCCTCCTTGGCGCCGCCCAAAAGACCGCCAAGAAGACCCAGGAGGAGGTTCAAGAGGGGCCCGAGGAGGGAGCCCAGGTCGAGGCGCAAAATGTCCAGCTCGGGCTTGAGGACCGCGCGGTTGTCTGTTGGTGTTTTGGTGTTAGTGAAATCGAATAAAAAAGACGTGACAGAGCTGCGCTGCTGGTTGCTATAAGAGAAAGGAAACAAGACTACTCACTAGAGTCAATGGAACCCATGCTGTTCTCGACCTCGCTGGCAAGCTCCTTGGCATCCGCAAACATGCTCATCGCGAACTTTTGCTCCTCCTCAGACAGGCCTCCGAGCTCGACGTCGTTGAGGATGTCGGCGACCATGGAGGAGACGCTGTCGACTTTTGTGGTGACGGTGTTGATCTTGCTCTTGATCTTTGTGACGTCGCCCGATCTCATGTCGGCGAGGTCGCCCTCGACGTCGGCCTTGAGCGCCGTGACCATGTTCTTGGCCTCCTGTACGCGGGGGACCGCGCGGGCTGTGGGGCCTGTGCGGACCGCGGCGGCGCCGACGACGGCCGCGGGCGTGGAGGGGGCAGAGGCGACGTTGAAGGGAGCAGCCAGGACACCCGAGATGGAGGCGACGGCGGCGGTGAGGATGGAGAAACGCATCTTGGAGATGGGGTGAGGGTTTGAAGTTTGGGGGAGTTTGGTGAAGTTGTTTGGGGTTGGATGGATATATTTGGTTGATTGTATGGTTGATGAGATGGGGTGTTTTTGATGGCGATGGTGAAGATGCTGCTGATGATGATGATGAAGGAAAAAGATATTGCCAAGGAATGCCGAAAAGCCGAGATATTTAAGGAGCGTGGACAGGCAAAGTCAAGAGGCGACAAGGTGAGTTGGCGATGGTGGCTGGCTGATGTGCTGGCAGCGGGGGTTGGGGTAAAGAAGCAGAAGGAGGTTGATTGATGGTGACTTTACACAACTAACTCATATACACAAAAAAGATCACCGTTGTCAATAGAATTATGATCTTGGCTAGACATTTGGGTTTCTGATTGATGCATCCCTTGATGCCATCCGGGTTTGCCCTCTGTTCGTGTTAGCCCCCTCTATGATCACCAGCCCTTTGTTTGGCTTCCCGCCATCGAACAAGTTAACCAGACATTTTCGATGCTGAGAAAGGGACAGCTGACTCCAGCATCTCTGTATACATTTGGATCAGCAGCCGTAAATTTTATTGTATCGGTAGTATGGGGTTGGTCGTAGGGTAAGGAAGATTAGGATGGGTAGGCACATTCGACCTCTCAAGCCGGCAAGTTACATGAAGCTTCAGCACAAGCTTGACATCCGTTGGCCCGTAAAAACCTATTTAATCTGCTTAATTGGATATCCCAGTGAATAGGTATCTGTCAGTTATTTTGTGGATCTGATAGATTCAGAGCTCATTACGTTTGTTGATCTCGGCCCCCTCCAGTGTAAGTGGCGGCGATCGCAATGTACATCAGTGGCCGATCTCGTTCACGTCCCTTCCCCCCACGGCGCACTTACCATCCGTTCCTCCACAAGTACTTGGTCCCTTAGCTCTTGATTTCCAAACGAGGCAAGTCTTTCAAGGATCTCTATCCAAGTGCCGTATGGCTGGGCCCTGTCGAGGACGTCAGAGTGGGCATCTCCATCTCCCTCATGCCCGCGCCGAGGGAACGGCGACCGACTGTCAGCTGGGGTTGGTGCGTTTCATTCTCTCCACTGCCATGTGTGATGCTGGCAGTGGACGGCAGGTTGCATGATTGATATCACGGTCTAGATTGCGTCTTGGGTGCTGGTCGCGACGCCGCAGAGAGCGGGGCGGGATGGGTCGCGTTCGCGTGGTGATGGCTGGAATCATCAAAAGCAATACGAAGAGTAAACACTGCGCCACCTCAGCATCACAAACATGATACGTCAATCTGAGTGCTTGCGTACATTTTATGAGACAAGTATCCTGAGAATACCAGGCAAGCCAGGAGACAAGCACATATGCCCGGAAGAAGTTATAACTACTGTCGGTATCTGTGCAAAACTCCCTGAATGTTGCAAGGGGAGTGAGGTTGCTCATTTCTTTTGAACCGGGGTAGTCGAACGCAAAAAACAAGAAAAGATTCCTAAAATCATGATCAAGACTGCTTAGACATCAGCCACTAAAGAACCGAATATCAAACACTCATGGAATGATACATTGCTACGGTCTAACTTCAACGGTATGCACCAGTCTTCTATTCACGGCATGCTTACTGGGACGCCCAGGGCGGCCGATGCAGCCTTGCCTGTGCGGCGATGTGCGAACTGGCGGCATCCTAGCGCATATTTTGGCAAGGCTCCCTTCCTGCTTGTGCACTAGTCTAGACATAGGTGTAAGAGAAAGACTGGAATGACCTACAATTTCACATTTGAAATTTTACATCAAGATTGAGATCCCGAATTGAGTAAATTTTGAATAGCACTAAGCAGATTATATAGTAATCTAGCTGTAAGCTTGGCAAGTACTCATGGGCACTGCCATACCTTGGATAGCATCATTGTTTGGCAAAGCTGGCATTCGGGCTGCTTTGATGACATCGATTGAGGTATTTATAGAGCATCGAGATGCGATCTTTGAAAGATTTACTAAAAGAATTTGAAAAGACTCTTCTAGAATTAATGGCATGAAAATGCTATGTACTTGCATAGACAGGAAAAAGTGTCCTGCAAAATACAGCTAAGCTAACCTGCAGTGTTTACCCATTTTCGCAATGCTGATATAAAGTCATGACACACCGGGGCAGCGGGCATGCCGTATGCTATTTTTATCCATTAGAGATACATAACTATACACCTGCTTTGAATCCACTTGAAAAAAAGAACTGGGAGTGCTGTAAGAAAGCTTTGAAAGGAACATCATAT
The DNA here is from genome assembly GCA_004337975.1 of Pyricularia sp. CBS 133598. NCBI lineage: Eukaryota > Fungi > Ascomycota > Sordariomycetes > Magnaporthales > Pyriculariaceae > Pyricularia > Pyricularia sp. CBS 133598. The sequence continues at coordinate 3,803,238 of CM014983.1, forward strand.
TGTATAGAGAGAATAGTCTTGTCCGCATGGTACGGATTTAGAATACAGCGGTGGGATTTAAGAGATGAAGTGCCCGAGCCGGGCGATGTGGATCTGGTGGACCAAACATAATGCTGTAATTTATAGCCAGTACACTAGGAGATATACGTCAGACGAACAATTAATAACCAGTTTTGTCGCCCTTACCTTCTCAGGGCTACATAGCGGTCCAGTAAGCATGCCGTAGATAGAGTTTTATCACATTAGATGAAAACATCAAAGTTGACACGGTTGAGGAACCAATAACGGACTCTCGACGCATATGTAAACCAACAAATAAATGAGCATGTTTGAATTGCCCTCTATTCTGTTGATCTGATGGAACAAGCTACAAAGTAGGTCTGCAGGAGTCGGAACGACCCTTTACAAGGGCTGTACCACCATTCAATAACGACGAGTAATTCCATCATCCGCGTGCATTGCATATGCGTAACATCAGTCATGAATAAATTAGTTTAGAAAAGATATGCGAACATGGTAGCTATTGGTCGAATGACTTGTTCCTACTGTCGGATGAGAGTTTATTTGTAATTGGGCATGCGAGTAAAGAAACACTGTCCTTTATTTAATTTATTTAATAACTTGTGAATGCTGGTTAAAAGAATTGTCCAATTACTCGCTGTTGAGCTCAAAATAGCGTCACCGGAAGCTCAATTGCAAGTTTAATATATTGTAACCAGGACTGGGTTCGCAGGCTTCCCGTAACGGCAATGTTAATTGATTTCATACAATATATGATTAATAAGGCACAATCTTCTATACAATGGCGCCCATTTAAACTACCATTCATCCCTATAGCTTGTTATCTTTCCCCTTTGCTCCTTTTTCACCATAAATCGAAACACCTGTTTAACTAGGTACTTGAGTCTTTGTTTGTCTTGAACACTAGCACTTCCTGCACTCTTTTCACTCTTTCCCGCTGCTCCCACAAGCAAAATGCACTTTCTCAAAATGCAAACCTTACTTTTCCTGGCCGTTGGCGCCATGGCAGCCCCCAGCAACAACAGAAATGGTGAAATTCTTCACCCGAGGAGTGACAGGGGGCAATCTGGTGGTGGCAGCGGGTTTTACCCTGAACCAATGGATAGAACCGACGTTGTAACGGGACATGAGATTGAAGAATGGACATACTGCCAGGTACAGTTTACCCTTGTCTTCTTTTCCTAAAAGAACAGAAGAGAAGTAATTATGTTGTTAACATCACAAACTATACAGAATCTTGAAGAGACTCAATGCCATCAGGATGCAGCATGTAATTATATTAACTATTTTCACTGTGTGCCGAAGAATTGGGGTGCAAAAAAGCTTGCTGAGTTCTGTACTGCACTACGGCGGGTAAAACAAGCTACCGCAACTCAATAGAACTTTGCGTTGAGCGGAGAGTGGCATCATTGTCGTAATGGTAGCTCTGGGTCACAGATTGGCGATCTACCTAGGCGAGGTGAGAGCTAATACATAAGTACTTAAACAAGTATCACCAACTAGTACTGAGATTTTATTTCTTTGACTTTTGTGTTAGGCCTTGCAGTGTCAGTCTGAAAGAAAGCTTGTTACAAAATGATGTGGAATTGAGGTGAAGGATGGACTTTTTTGTTGCAGTACGGCATCATATTGTGGAGGTGTCAAGTTACCAGGTTCACGCCATCGTGACACGTGGGCTGCAAGGGTCCCACGCCTCGATATGCTTGGGGATGTTTTGAAAGTGACATGGAGTGAAGTGGCGCAAAATAATTACTGGGTAAAGGGTGTAGAAGACCTCTTTGGTCCATTGGGCTGCTCAAGTTGCGAAACTACGTTTTGTGTCTTGATCAATCTTTCAAACCCTAAAGGGGACAAAGAGTTATCTATTTGTCCAGTGGCTCTTGGAATTGCAGCAGTGTTCCGGTGTTGCTCGTGAGTCTTTTTTCACTATTCCTTTGGGGGCTGTGTTTGCGTGTTTGAAATCTGCTCGATGGTCAGCATTTGTGACTTGAGGCCTGCCCTTGACACTCGTATGACTCCCACAAGTGACAAGTCCCAAAGAACAAAGGAGTTCATTTGCTCCCAGTGAGAGGTATAGGTGCATTGATTATTTTCTTTGATCCCCAAGTGAACATCATTTGTTATCGCAAAACAATGTCTTTGTCTGTAGAATTGCCTGTCTCAATTCAAACGGCTCTGGCGGACACAAATATCGTCGCACCGCTGCTATACTTCGAAGCAAGATTCTTCACAAGAGCCCATAGAGCAAATCTCAAGCTTTTCAAAGATTGCAGTCAGCGTACTCAAGTTGTCACTACAATAAGCAACTCGAGTAACAGTCAAGTCCATAACTACCGCATCCTTCATTAACAAGACGGCAAAGCTCCAGCCAAAGAACAAGGAAGACGTTTTGCCTCTTTGGCAGCAAAAGATGCCTCCCAACCCAGCCAACTCACCATTCCACCCGTTCCCCTCGGCGGACGCCTGGCACGCGGCCAACATCAAGCGCCTCGCGATCGGGTGCGGCCTGGGGACGATCAAGGACCGAGACGTGCCGGGCATCAACCTGCGGCTGTGTCAGGTGTGCGACCACGTCTTCCAGGCGACCAACCTCCTGACGGCCAGCCTGGACGAGCGCCGCTACACGTGCTGGGCGCCCGAGTGCGTCGCCCGCTTCAGGGACTACTACATCCAGTGGCCCGAGCTGCGCGCCTCGGTGGTGGGCGGCTTCCGCGCCGCCGACGTAGGCCCCGCCGTGGACAGGCTGGTCAGGCACAAGCACGAGGAGCACCTGAGGTTGGTGGAGGACCTGGTGAGGAGGTCGGCCGAGGCCGGGGGTGGGAGCGTCGGCGCTGCGTCGAGTGGCCAGCAACAGAGGGATGCCGCGACGGTGTTGAGGAATGCCTGGCAGCGTTCTCGGCAGCTGGACCCGGCCAACAAGTAGGTAATCAGGTGAGTGCTGAGTGACTGACCGAGAGTGAACTAACCCAAGTGATGCAAGATCATTTTGAGACTTTGGTCGACAACATATAGCAATTTTACACAAGCTGCTTTGCTTGGATGGACTGAATCAATCACAATCATTTTTGCCGACTCAATTTGCCCATGAATAACCTACATCCTCGTGTCGTGACTTTGACAAGTTCAATCTTGCAACCTGACTTTGTGTGAGTGATAATGCCAAAAAGCTGCCAAAAAGCTGCCAAATTGCCAAGACTGCCAGACAGGCGGGAGCTGATGCACGCCCGGCGGAAACGTCGTATAGATATATTAATTGACCACCTCGGGATTTTTAATGGATTTCGTCTCCGTCACATGTGCAATATATTTCTTCCCGACTCAGCCCTGTCGATATGGTCAATACCTGGTAATAAGTCGTCAGCTAAGCTTATATAATTGTCAACTTCGTGACAGCGGCGTGAATTGGAGAACCAAAGAGTAGACGACCACGAAACAACAAGAGGCGCAGGAACCAGAAAGAGGGCACATCTTACCTCTTTTTAATCAATCGTGCTTACAGAGCAAGGCATGGTCCCGTGACTCATTTTTGTCTAGAGTGTTGGATGTGGCAAAAAAAGCCTGCAGACAAGTAGCAGGACGGAAAGACTGGACGACCCCTTCGGATTCGTTGTTCAAAGGGTTGCTGCACTGTAAGCGGGGAAATACGTCGAGAACCCTTTGACTGCTATTTTAAATATCCCCATAGGGTGGTAGCTTCGGCTGACGGAGAGGTCCATTCGTGCGAGAATTCCATCCACACAAACGAACCTCATGGGGGTACCTTTTCCCGGGAGAAAAGAAAGAAGAAGCCGAAAAAGGTGCAACAAGAAACCAATAGTCTACCCACCACTGCATGTCGGGTGAGTTGATATTTAAAATAACTATGTGTCGTAGGTTGCATCAGGTCTCCCCCGCACGTAATCCTACCCAAAAACGGGACGGCTCACGATGCAACCCGGCCGCTGGCTGCATGGTATATAGGTATTCTTCGTAGGACTGCAATGGAGGCTTAGCAACACGCTCTTCCCTGGTGGTCAGCAAATCCTTCCTCGAAGGGGGGGGGGGGGGGGGGTCATGGGGGACACGGCAGAAACGTATTCGACCCACACTTGTCGGCGAGGGCTCCCGAGGTACGTCAACTTGGCAGATGTGAAATCTTTACGTGCTTGTTTGACAAAAGAAGTGGTAGCGAGCTGGGGAAAAAAGATGAATTGTCGATTGGCGACCAACAAGCGATGGGAATCCAATATGGGTACGCCCGCAGGCCGCTGCAAGCAATATATGATGCGTGCGGGAAACGCAATATATTTACCAGGTATTTGTGTTGCGGCTCTTTTTCTATGCCATGATCTGGAATACTTGCCCAGACACAACATAAAAGATGTTGTTTTGACAGATGCTTGGTTAGCTACCTCATCAGCTTTAAAACCAAAACACTACTTCTAGACCAGTTCTAGTTCTAGAACTAGTCTAGTACCTCGCCATTACAGCTTCCACTTTAGGACTCTCCATCCCCCCTCGCCAATAGTCACATCCATGGGCCACACACTCGGACTTTTTGATGACACCCTTTCGCACAAATATTGGTCTTGGAAGGACGGGGCATGCGGCACTAGGTGTGGCCTGAGAGCCCTGGTACATTCCCCTCTACTCAACTGAGAGAGGGAGAGAGAAAAAAAAACAAGAGCTGAACATTCACGAGATGTCGCCTGCGCCTTTTTTCGCTTCCTGCTATTCCACCCACCCCGGAACTCGCTTGTTATTCCCTAGCTCCCCAGAGAGAATGCCGATCTCGGTGTCGCAGGATGCTTCCAGTGCTGCCTGTCCTCTGCTGCTCAAGGCTTTCTTACGGGCTGAGATCATGTATAAAATGGGGTCAAGCCGGCAGGCCATCGTGTCTCTTTTGGTGATACGAACCAGAGATCTCTCTATTCTTCTGCGTACTGCATAGCAACACAACCCACACACTCCCTTCCACATATCCTCCCCACTCCTCAACAGCCCCTCCAGCCGTTCAAAATGAGGCTAGCACCCACCCTCCTCCCCCTCCTCCTGCACCTGGCCACCGCAGCGCCGACCAGCCCCCTGGAGCGCCGCCAGAACCTCCCGGTGGGCGACCAGATCCAGATCCAGACGGTCACAGTGGCCGGCAACGGCTGCCCGTCGGGCACCTTCACCAACCAGATCAGCCTGGACCGGACGGCTGTGACGCTGGGCTTTGACCAGTTCGCCGCGGAGCTGACGCCCGCCTCGGACCGGGACAAGACGTGCGCCGTCGTCGTGCAGGCCCGCTACCCCATCGGCTGCATCACGACCGTCGTCGAGAACACGCAGCACGGCTTCGCCGAGCTCCCTGCCGGCGTCGTCGGGAGCCTGCAGGCCGCCTACGCCGTCACGCCCGGCAGGGTCGTTGGCTCGGCCAGCTCGCAGACGAGCCTGAGCGGCGCAAACTATGCGTTCGGGCAGCCGTGGCTCAAGACGGACAGGATCTCGACCGCCGTGTCGACCACCTCCACCAGTCGGGACGTGTTCATGGTCGTCAACTTTAGAGACCTGCTCACTTCGAGCGGCAGCGCGACACTGGCTAGTCTCAGGACTGACGACATGACCATTGCCTTTACGGATCAGCGCCGGTCGCCTGGACAGTGGTAAGTTGTTTGATTCCCCCCCTGGACAAAAGTGTAAAGATGAAGAGACTACTAACATGAGTCACACAGCTGAGTTGTGTCTCCACATGGATGCAAAACAGCAAGTTCTAGACTTGGCCAAAGGGTGGATTGGAAGTAATGACCAAAGGCGGTAATGAGGATCTAGATCTAGACCTAGCACAGGAGCAGCTCGACAGGAGTCTCTCGTATTCGTGTACAATAATAGCAAATGGTATCGTGCAAGTAAACAAACAAAAACAAAAACAGAAACTTAAACAAGAAGCTCAACACAGCCCCAAGTCTTGAAACAAATCCTCAGCCCTGACGTCCAGAACCGCCGGCCTCTCGTCCTCAATGCCGAATCCGGCGAGTATCACATCGTCCAGGTACCCGTGGTAGCCCTGCCCTCGCCTCATCCAGTTGAGCGACGTAATGTAAAACATCTCGGTCCTCTCCACCGCGGCTCCGCCACCATCCACCGACGCCGGGACTACAGCTCTCCTCCGCCCCGAGATCCACAGCGGCCTCCGCGACACGGCATGCAACGCAAACGGCGCCTCCTGTCGAAACAGCACCATGTACGCCTCGTACGAGCTCCTGAACCCACGGTACCGCTTGTGCTGCACCACGGTCGCGATGAAGGTGTTCCCCGGCCCCGGCTTACAGCCTGCATCCGCGCGCTTGCACATGGTAACAGAAAGTGAATTGGTCGACTGGTGGACCGAGTCATCCTCGTCGCCAGGCCCAGAGAGGAACGAAACCCTCTCCAGGACAGGGAGGTAGTGCGCCAGGCACGCACCGTCCGCGGCCGCCGTGTCGGGGCCCAGGTCTCTCCCCACGCTCCCGTCCGCGTTCAGCCGACCCAGCACCCGCGTCGGGTGCATGTCGTGGTGCGCGTGCATGACGCCGTCGCGGTCCCAGAAGAGGAAAAAGTTCTTTTCGACGGGGGAGTAACGGTGGCCGAACGGTCGCTGCATCTCCGTGCCGCGGGCGAAGAGCTGGTCTGCCAACGTGAGGGTCTTGTCCACCGGTGCCACTACCGCCTGGCCACCGTCGAGCTGCTCGCCCCAGCGACTCACCACCCGGAAATCCTGTACCCACTGCCCAAAGCACGTAAACCCCGAGTTGCTCCCATACGACACCAAGGGGTTCTCGCCGCGGGGGCCGAAGAATACGCGCGCGTCGTGGGGGCCCTGGTTGATCTGCAGCAGCTCCAGCGCGGGCTTCTCCGGGTCGTCGCAGGCATTCCCCTTGGTATTGGTCGGCTCGATGGCCAAGGCCACGGGGAAGGTGACGCAGGCGAGCTCCCCGCGGCCGTTGACGGCGGCATCGCACGTGAGCTCGGTGAACCTGCCAAACGAATCGGGCGGCGGCGGGTGCTCCTGCGCCACCATGACGTACGCGTCTGGTCTCGTCGGGTGCGGCAGGACATTTGGGTTGATGGCGGTGCGGCCACCGAACACGAGCGGCGTGAAGGGGTTGTTCCTTGCTCCCCCCAGCGGTGTCTTCGACCCAAGGTTCAGGGCGCCCGAAGACGAGACGACGACGTGCGTTTCCGGGACCGCCTGAGACGCGCCCTGGAAGGGATCCGTCGACAGCAGCACGCCGAGCTTTTCGGGCGCCGTCTGCGAGGTCACCATCCGAGGTGGATCTGGCGGCGAGGGAGGTTTGTCGCCATTTTGTTGCGGGATTGCTGCTCCTGCTCCTGCTCCTGCTCCTGCTGCAAAGATCTTACTGCCGTCGTCGCCGTCATCTGTCCCCATGTGTTTTGCCACAGCTGCGTCCTTAAAATTGGGCCTCGATCCCCATTTCGGCGACGTTGGGTGTGCCCACAGCAGCTTCTGTCTCGGGTGCTGAGAGGTGGTGTGTTTCCGGATCAGACGAATGCTAAGGAAGATGGCTGTAATCAGGGGGACGTATAGGACGAAAAATCGCCTGGCCTCCCTGGAAATCATGATTCCTGCACAGTCTCAATTTCCTGACTAAGGAAAAAGGAGTACAGCTTCTATTTCCGTCTTGTTTTGCTGCTCTTGAGTCGACCCAACTGAAAAAAAAGAAGTTCAGATGGGTTAGCTACTGAGCTGAAAAGGTTTCGTCGTTTGGGGAGGTTTTTTTTTGGGAGTTGCGTGCGCCCCCAGTGCCGACGGAATGAATCAGTGGTACTACAGTAGTACTACAGTAGTAGCACACACCCACTAATCTTTCTGCAGCGGCTACATTTGACAGCCCCCGAGGTTTTGGTGCAGCCTGGGACGGGAAAAAAAAACGGATCTGTACCGTACCAACAAATCCAGCTAGGTACCTATTCTGGGAGGCCCGGATAATTACCTGTCAAAATGAATAGCTTGGTTTGTAGCGTGCGAACTCTGTCAAAAAGCCCCTGCACTAACTTCAAGGTTTCGCGTGGTCACAAAGCCGGTTCTTTGACTAGCTTCACTAGCGCTACACAGCTTGCAAGGGTTCTGGTGGGACTGAATTGGATGGATTACTAGAGCTAGACTAGAACTATACCTACTGTTAATACAATACAACTTGGTACTGCGTACTGTAGTACTGTAAACCCAAAATGTTGATTGAGATCTACTGTAACAATCACACTGCATAAAGTCAAGCGCATACATACATAACCTTCCTTACCTGGTAATTCAACCCGAACAACCTGCAGGTTCGGGGTTTTCGGGTTCTGTTTGATCAAAACGTTCAACATGTGCTTCTTGTACCCAGGCAAGCAAAGCAAGCAAACCCCTCCCACATCCCGTCGATCGCATCGATTTACGCAGTACGGGGTAGCTGTTTGTTTTTAACGAATAATAGCCGGCAGCTGGGAAGACGTTCGACGTTGCAAAACCATGGCACCCACGAGTGAATTTACCAATTCTGGACTAGGCCCGGAATGCCTCCATTGACCCCCCCACGTCCTGGTTTGGACAGGGCTTCGGAGCGGGAAACAGGGGGGGGGGGGGGGACTGGCGATCTCAAAAAGGCATTTATTTCTTGCTGCCCAAGATGGAAATCCCGCAATAACTGAACCAGGGGGGGTCGATCATGCGGGGGAAATACGCCGGGGTGTGGGGGGGAGCATGTGGACGTACCCGCTCTTGTCGAATGTCCGACATGGGCCGGCATGTGATATTGACTCGGGGATATTGTACGGCACATGTTTTTCTTGTTTGTATGATTGTACTGCGCGTTCCTCATACACGTCATGTATATTTACCAACCAAGGCTTTCAAGCCATGTATTTAAATTCCACAAGAAATGGAAAAAAGGGCCAAGGTCGAAGAGCAGAGATGAAAGTGGGAAAATAGGCCACAAACAAAAATAGCAAAATAGAAGACCACGCTTTGATTTTGACAGTATGTCTAGGAAGTGACTGAGGATGTGCAGAAAAATGCAAACAAAGTCCCAATGAATTAATAAATCCCAAAAAAGAAATGCAAACATAAATCATGAAACCCTACGCCTCCCCTATCGCCTTGGTCGGCTTGGGAGCCAAAGTCTTGCCGTATAGCCACTGCGAGAACCGCACGCTCGGCTCGTCCACGAGCCGCGTGACAAGCTCCGACACCCACAGCGTCAACGGCAGCAGGACGAGGTGCGGCAGCACGTATCCCAGCTCCATCCCAAACGGCCCAGCCTTGGGGAGGGGGAACTTGTCGACCCAGCCCGGCAGGTTCTTGACCTGCTCCTCGCCGTGCCACCCCACGGCGGTGTATATGCGGTCTCCAATCAGCCAGATGATGGGCCCGTGGGCTAGGTACAAGCCGTACGAGATGCGGCCCAGGTACTGGCAGAAGCGCGTCTCGAAGAAGCGCTTGAGCGACGGCAGGCGCGGGATGACGGCGATGATGATGGACGCCGCAATGAAGAGGTAGAACCACTTGTAGTCGAACACTGCCTGCGGCTTGAGGAACGACAGGTAGTACCAACCCCTGTTGCCTCGGAGTGTTTCGATGTTGAGGTCGTGGGACGGGACGCCGCCTAGGTAGAGGGCTAAAGCAAAGAGGTGCCACATGACGAGCTTTTTGATGGGCCCAACGCCGCTGTACCTAGCCAAAAGTGCTGGGAGCTCACCCTTTGCGGACAGCAGGTCGATCTCGCACTGAAACATTCCCATGATGAACATGGCACCGTACCACCCGTCGGCGATGTACATGAAGTAGTACATCAGACCGATCATGCACAAGAGGCGTGCGTTGCGGGTGCATCGAGACAATGCAATCAGCGTTGTGTACACCACAACGGAACCTTTGAACTCTGCCGGTATCGACCACAGGTGCGGGTTGTATCGGAACCAGGGGTCCCCGCCCTGGGTGAAGACAAAGGTGAAATTCTTGCCCTCCGAGTACCAGCGCCAGAGCTCGTCTCGAAAGGTCTTTTCGTGCACCATGCCGTACACCCAGACCCGGCTGAGGTTCCAGAAGGCCATGAAGGCAAACGTCGTCACGATCAGGGGGAGGTATAGCCGCAACCACCTCCTAAAGAGAGCGGACCCGACGTTCTCCGAGAGGCGGGCATGGTCGCCAGCGTGAATGAGGGACAGAGGCTTTGTCGAGAGGACGTATCCGGATATGATGAAAAATATGGCAACGGCAAAGTGGCCGCCGATAAAAAATGCCCTCACCCCGGGAAGCGTAGCGAGGTAGACTTGGCCATTGGTGCCAAAGGAAGACTCCAAAACATTGTGATTCTTTTGGTCGTGTGCCCACAGCTGGTGATGTTGCAGGTATACCATGAATGCGGCAAAGCCACGGACGCCGTCGAGATAGGCCGTCCGTCTTAGATCACCCCGTGCTGTGTGAGGGCTTCTTGCTCGCCACAAGAGCGAAGATGCGGCTCGGCCGAGAAAGCCCTTGCCGCTGCTAACAGGAATGCTCTTGAGGCTGCCGATGGGACTAAGGCTGCCATCGCTGGAGCTGCTACTCATGTGGTCATAGTAGAGCTCCTCCTTTGTTTCCTCCCATTGGCCACCGCCGTCGAGTATACCTTGGTTTGGTGGCATTTTCTTTTGAGATTTTCTTTTTTCTTTTTTTTCGGTGAAGCGAATGTATGCCTTCCAAGAGGAAGGTAATGTGATATGTCAAGGTGTGAGGTAGATCGCCGAAATGGATTGAGACGGGAAGAAGCAACCGTTGGTTTTGGAGGAGAATATCTGCTGTCTCGGTCCAGTAGAAGAGACTTTCAGACGGAAGACACGTCTTTAGCAGTGGCTGAGCAGAAGATCAACAAAGGCCCGAGCGAATGATACTGGAGCTGGTTAGTCCTTTGGTTTTGGTTTTTTTTGTTTGTTTGCTGTACCGTAGTCGTTTAGACTTGGTGAATACGACTCATTACATGCGCATTCTGAACTTGATAGTAAGCAAAGCTTGCAATGGTCATCATATCCACCCGGCCGACTGGTAAAACGTTATAGAAGGGGGGTTGCCTACGTCACGCTAAAACAATCAAGGTCTGTACTGTAGTTGGAAACCACGCCGTGTCTCGGCAGCTGCACCACTCGGAGTGACGGGATGCGATGCAACAAAGGTGGCAGTGGGTAGGATGGGACGAGCGAGAATTCGGATGAATCGAAGGCAAGCCGCTTACTACTGGTATTTTGCGTGTGTTGATTGCTGACAAGTGCCAGGTTGTGGGTTGAAAAGTGTATAAGCGAGTCACTTGAGAATTTGGATAAGGAAAAATGAATAGAGCCCAAAAAGGCTCGTCAAACAAAACGGATTCAAAAATGCCGGAGAAAGTGGCCACACTGATTTTCTTTTTTTAAAAAAAAAACAAATAAAATTTAAAAAGCTACCGAGGTTGACGAGGGGTTATCGATGTTTGTTTGTGACTAAATGCAAGAAACAAGCGAGGATTTCACGAGCTTTTTGGTGCGACTGCATGCTAGGTAAGGAGGTAGGTAGGTAGTAGTCGTATGGTGACTGGGAAGCCGGCAACGGAAGTCACTTTGCAAGGTAGTACTGTAGTAAAGTCTTGTCACACTGCAGCTTGGCCAAGCGGGCTATCAACATGGGTGTGTGTGTGGCGGGCCGGCTTACTTGCTGCGGAAATAGCGTGGGTGATCCCCAAAAGTTGGACAAGCTTTAAGGAATGCGTCCGCATGGCGGGTGTAACGGGGAATTGCGGTTTGCTGCTCGCTGTGCTTGCTTGCTCGCTTGCTGGTCCCTCGCGCTTTGACTGGGAAGCGCGGCGCATCATGCATCGAGATTTACGACAACCCAAAAAGACTTCACATGAGATTTCAGACGTCGTTTGCTCTGTTATTATATCTGACGGCCTTGAAATACACTTTTTTGCAACTTGTTACAGTACAAAGACCTTTAGGTCATTTACCCGAGAGTCGCTGACAGATGGACGTTTATGCGTACTGTGTTGGGGAACTCTCCTTGGGGTGCCAGTGACAGTAGCCGAGAGTAAAAAGAACTAAAAAAAAAAAAGAAATAAAAAAAACTTGATAAATTAGAAAGCCGAGAGAAGAGAAAAGTCGATCCATACCTGGGAGAGATCGCGTCTTACCCACTTGGCGTGGCGTTTAGCTCGTCAATTCACCCAAGGAGGTAGCTGGAAGCCCCGTCTACCTAAAAGTTTCTTAGCACGCTCAGAGCTGTCAGGCACTCGTTCCCGTAGAAAATCGCCCCCCGTCCCTGACAGATGTTTACCGGTAGGTGGTCCGCCAGTTAGTGTGTCTCACACCACCCATCCGCCATCTTCAGCCCCACCCCACCGACACACATGCCAGACCGCCACCGTTGAACGGCCCTGAAAGCGATCTCATCTGCAGGTGGCCAGTCAGGGGCCTTCAGCCTGCCTTGGTATTAATTGTCAATGTCATTCCATTCCCAAAGGATAGAAAAAAGTCAAAACCCAGCCCTTGACATAACCCAAAAACGAAACCAAAAACAAAATCATCCAATTTGTCGTTTTGATTCGTGCAGCCTTGAAGGTTAAAATCAATTCCGTCCGCGTCCGAGAACGTGGGGCCAAAGGGTTTCCCTGGTATTTTCATCCTTGGGGCGCAAACGGTTCCCAGGGTACCTACGCGTCCTTGTTCTCGAAGAAATTTACCTCTTCCTTTTGTCGTCGATACTATTATCAGCCTGGTCACGCTAAAATCACAAAACAGGGGTTGTTGAATAATCCGACCTCGAAAGATGTGCAAAGAACGAAAAGCCTAACAAACAAAAATAAAACACAACGTCATTGAGTTGCCAGGGCGGCTCGGTACATGTTGCGATTATTCTTCCCTTGTGTGAAGTACCGAACTGAACTTCCAAATTCTCTCAAGCGGCGGTCTGCTGTTGCTCTTGTACCGCAGTTTACTGTACATATACTAACATGGTCCCCGTACCGAGTGATACTGTACACTCATGCACCCCTCACTCAGCGTCGTACCGTATGGGGTACAGTACAGGGATACAAGTTTGTTAGTGTTCAGTAGTACCTTTGCATGGTGACTTGTAGTTGCAGCAACCCAATTGGCTCCAGGCAAAGGGCTCCACACGCAAGCGTTAACAAACATCAATTTCCATGTTGGGAATCCATTTATCCAGTCGGTTCTTGTCACTCTCTTACTGTACCTAGAATGGCGCCCCCCCGCAAAACGCCTGCAATTTCTCTGGGTCCAAAATCTGCAAGCCTCAAGCCCGGGTTTCCAGTCTTTTGTCCAAGGTATTACCTTCCTTGGAGATTTTGAAATGCACCCTAACCAACTCAACTCACTCTCGTATCCTGTAGCGTAATGCGCTTTTCCCGAGGCATGCTACCCCATCCCACTCTCTCCCTCCCATACGTCGTACGCCTATTCCCCCTCTCGGCTCAAACCCCATCCAGAAATGGTGCCGCGTTACATCAAACTGTTTGGTTTAATGCGGAATCCTTTTTTGAGCAGTAATTCGCGTGGTGCTTTACTGCTACCTTGTTTAATACTCTAGTCCTAGTATCGCTTATCGGCCACCCGGGGGATGGTGTGGGAATGTGGAAACGTAGATTCCTTTTCGTTGGGTACCCCTGACCGACCTGATGGCGTGCCACCCGGGGGGGCTAAGCCAGAGAGCAAAGAGACGCAAGAGTCCCTTTTAGGGGCGTGACGTTATTGTTGCTATTTTTCCCACCTTTGTTTCCCCCGTCCGGTCCGCGCGTTGCGCCTCCGACTCGAAAATATCAGACTCGAAACCTTTGGCCCTTTAATCGTCTCGATTTTCTACAGTGTCACCTCGTGTCCTGTACTACACCTACACCGTCTTGGTGCCTTGTGCTTTCTCTCTCGCCTTGTCGTCCTTCTTCGTCCATGCTACAGATTCTATAAACTCAAAAAGTTCATGTTAGCATTTGTCAAAAAAGAAAAATCGTCGTCCTCTGATCATATCATCTCCCCCCGGCATTCTTCTTTTGTATTCTTTGGACAAAAGAAAAAGGTGCCAGCCGAGATAGAAACGTCTATCTCATCCCGCAACTCGCCATCCTTTTTGAGTTGACACCATCTTCAGAAAAGAAACAAAAAGCATCAACCTGTTTGTCAAGCTTGGCAGTCGATCTCTTAGGCTTTGGCATCTATCTTGAGCTTTTTTGACATCACACAAAGCAAATATACAAGAAGCAGCTAGGAAGAAGCCTGAAAAAGCTCGAGTCGACAGGAGGCAGCTTTTCTTTCATACAAACAGTCCTCGTGAGGACAGGGCCAGCGACCACATTCGCACTTTGATACCCACACACAGCATTTCAACCCGCAAGCCATGGGCTCCCCAAGACTTCTGGGTTCGCCCCTCTCTCCGCTCTCCCCAAGGATGGGCATGGGCAACCTCAAGCCGGCCATCAGCCTCCGGAACCGCCTACCAACACAAATCAGGCGCTGCTTGCCCTTGTATCTGGTGTGCGTCTGCATCATCCTCCTCATACTGAACGCCGACATCGTCGGCATCTCCGTGCCCGGAACCGGCGTCGGCGGACGTGGGAGGGGCCTCGCCATCAGGAGAGAAGCCTACAAGGACTACCTCAGCAAGAGCAAGAAGCTCCAGGGTTCCGCACCCGTGCCGACCAAGTTCCCAAGGAAGATATGGCAGACGTGGAAGGTCGACCCCATGTCGTTTGCAGAGCGGGACTCCCTCACCGCGAGGACGTGGACGGCGCGGAACCCAAACTTCCGCTACGAGGTCCTGACCGACGACAACGACATGGGCTACGTCGAGTACCACTTTGGGCCGGACGGGTTCGACAGGCCCGACATTGTCGAGTTCTACCGCAACGTCAACGCCACCATCATCAAGGCCGACCTGCTGAGGTACATAGTCATGTACGCAGAGGGCGGCGTGTACGCCGACATTGACGTCGAGGCGCTCAAGCCGGTGCACCGCTTCATCCCCGAGCGGTACAACGAGGAGGACATTGATCTCGTCATCGGCGTCGAGATCGACCAGCCGCAGTTCCGCAGCCACCCCATCCTGGGCTCAAAGAGCCAGTCCTTCTGCCAGTGGACCTTTATGGCCAAGCCGCGGCTGACCGTCATGCTCAACCTCATCGAGAACATCATGAGCTGGCTCAACGATGTGGCCGTCGAGCAGGGCGTCGGCGTCTCCGAGGTCCAGCTCGACTTTGACAAGGTTATATCCGGCACCGGCCCGTCCGCCTTCACCATCGCCGTGCTCGAGGACATGAACATGCGGATGAAGCTCGAGGAGGCCGGCGGCCGCCTGGCCAAGCGGCGGTCAAAGTCGGGCAAGGAGATCACGTGGGACGACTTCCACGACCTGGACGAGTCCAAGGTGGTCAGCCGCATACTGGTGCTCGACGTCGAGGCCTTCGCCGCGGGCCAGGGCCACTCGGACTCCGGCAACCACAACGCCAGGGGCGCGCTGGTCAAGCACCACTACCACGCGTCCAACTGGCCCAGCCGGCACCCGCGCTTCAGCCACCCAGCGTACGGCGAGGTTGAGCGCTGCAACTGGGATCCCGTCTGCGTCGCAAAGTGGGACAAGGACGTCGCCGAGTTCAAGAGCCTGTCGTCAGAAGAGCAGCAGCAGAGGATAGCGTCACGTCAGTTCTGATACAGGGAACAGTGGGACGGAGGGGTGTTTTGAACTTTCTCTGTTTTTTTTTCGTTGTTTTCTTCCTTTTTTGGTCGTGGGTAAATACCTGGAATAGCATCTCATCAGGTGTGGTATATATCGAATTGGCTAGACTTTGGCACGCAACAGTACTTACTACATTCCTTTTCTTTTCGTGTTTAGTTTCGGGCCAGCTGGCGTTAGGGGGCTCTTTATGAGAATACCATCTTGAATTCTAGTTCTTCACCTTTAGCGAGACCCATTTGCTTTTGATGAACGTATTCATATTATGACGAACCGATATTGCTTGCTGCTATGTGGTTGATGTATCGAGTGTGGACCATATCTGACTGCCTTGCTGCTCTCTATCGTCAGCACATGCTATTCGACACAGGAACCATGTTAGATGCTCTGGACTAGCTCGCGGGGACTCACCTACCTGTGTCTATCGGTGGCATGGGAAAGAAAGAAAACAAATCCATGGTATTCCGACGCAGAACCGCCAGGTCTTGTTTATCCCTACCATCTAGGTAGGTATGCAAGCTTTGATTGAAGCTAACATCAGACTGGGTGAAATGTAAGTTAACTTGTGACGTGCAAAGAACAAGAGAGAATGACGAATCTAGCGAAAGTCTGATGGCAAACTCCCATTGTCCAAATCTGAAGCAAAGGCACAAAAGCCTCCTTCCTCTTCCATGAAGTACAAAAGCAAAAAAGACAAATTCACCGTCCTGCTCCTCGCCTCTCCATGCGCCATTGTCGACAAAGCCACTATGCCTCTTTGATGTCCTCACAAAAGCAAATATCTTGCAGTCATGAGCATACAATCATCAACCCCTGCCGCCAGCCTTCGTGGCTTGCGTGTCACGTCCAAGGGTCCCGGCTAGAAGTGGCCACGATCAGCCCCGAGAAGGGCAAGGCTCTAATAGAGCCTGAGACCCTTCCCGGGGACAGCCTGGGCTTTGTTAGCCCGTCACAGCCTGCACTGTCAGCCCATGTCGCTCTTTGAGGGATCAGAATTAAGAACAAAAGAAAGAGTCACATTTGTCGACAGTCATAGGAAGGGAAGATGAAAAATAAAATGATGCGCAGTAAGGTATCTATGGATGCTTTGGTTCCCCCAATGTATAAGAATGTATAGAAATAATACTCCCAAAAAGGCCTGCCCACCGTTGTAAAAAATAGTCCCTTATTTCCCTTTCCAAAAACCTATTAAATCATTCGCAATTTACCAGTCGGGCCCAAGCCTTTATACCTTCTCGGCATTTGTAGCGTCGGGCTTCTCCCCGCCGTGGCCGGCCTCCAGGTCATCGTCCAAGCTCTTCTCCCGAGGCAGGTCGGTGGCGCCAGCTGGCAGCTCCTGCTCAAACTTGCGACCCTTGCGCTCGGGTCCGAATGCCGTCCACGTGGCGATGCCCATGGCGATGATGGCGGTGGCGATGCCCATGGTCGGGCCGTAGGCCTCGACGATGTCGCCCTTGTGGTTACGGATGAAGTTGGTCTCGGCGATGGCGTTAACGATCTGGGCCGACGGCGACGAGATCATGTTGCCCAGCTGGTAGGTGATACCGGGGAACGATGAGCGGAAGGCGGCGGGCGACAGCTCGTTCAGGTGAATGGGGATGACTCCCCAGGCACCCTGCACAAAGAACTGCATGAAGAAGCCCGAGGCCGAGAGCGAGCGCTCGGTGGCGGGGAGGATCCAGGCCGGGATCAAGCAGGCGCTGATCAGGGCGCTGATGATGATGGCGCGACGACGTCCGAGCCACTGCGAGATGTAGCCGATGATGGTGCCGCCAACGCAGGCTCCGGCCTTCATCAAGATAGAGGCGCGCGACGCGCCGGCATTGTCGAGCTCCTTTTCCGAGAGCATGAAGGTCGTGTAGCTGTCCTGAGAAGTATGACTGTAGACTAAACGGGGAAAGGTCACATGTTAGCTCGTTTCTGGTAACGGCGAAGAAGCTACATCAGAAACAGAAAAACTCACAGTTAAACCAAGTCATCAAGACGATGCAGTAGAGGCACAGCTTCCACTCTGCAGCCAGCATCTTCTTTGTCTCCTCCCAGAAAGCAACAGGGTTTGCCTTGTTCTTGCCGAGCTTGCGTGCCTCAATGAACTGCTGCGACTCGGGGAAGCAGCATCGAATGAGTCCGACAGCAATCGAGATTCCGGCAGCGATCCAGAACACCGTCTTCCAGCTGTCTGTCGCGCCACCAACGCCCAGGTTTGCGCATGCTGCGCAGACGTAGCCGAACGAGTATCCCTGCTGGAGGATACCCGACATGAGACCACGTGCGTCGACTGGACTGTTCTCAAGAGCCATGGCGATAGCATTGCCGTACCTGAGGGTGTAACAGGTCAGTGTTGGTTCTTCAGGGATGGTCCACACAGCCTGGAAGTATGAATCCAGCCAAGACAAAATAGACTAGCAACAAAAAGAACTTACACTCCACCCATGAACAGACCAAACAAGGCGCGCACAGCCAAGAACTGCTGAAAGGTCGTGCTGTAAATGGTGGCGATTTGCAAAATACCGAGCACAATCATGTTGACGACCATGGGCCACTTGCGTCCCCACTTGTCACCAGCGAGACCAAAGATGGCGGCTCCCACGCTACGGAGCAGGAGGGTCAGGGTGATAGCCGTGGTAATCTCCGTCTTTGTGGTGCCGTAGTAGTCGGCCAGCTTCTTGGTCTGGATGGAAAGGGCGTGAAAGTCAAAGGCGTCAGCGCTCCAGGCCGCGAAGCCGACGATGAAGAAGAGCCAGTCCTTGGCGGACAGCTGCATCATCAGACTTATAGGGTTCTTGAGCGGCGCCGGCGACTGCCACTCGGTGTGCTGCTCGCCCAGGTCGTTGGTCACGACGACGCGCTGCTTCCACCTGAACAGGTCACCAAAGGCCTGCTTGGCCGCCGGGAAGACGCCCCTTGCGATAGGGTCCGCCGGCTCATTTTGCGAGGGGGAAGCCATATCGTGTCTTTGTGATCCCTTGCTTCACTTCAGGGTAGGCAAGAGAAGAGGAAGGGAGGTAACAGATGTTGCTGTGGAAGGTGAAGATGGCAAGACTTGACCTTTCTTCGCAAATGGACGGGCACCTCACAAGAAAAAAAGCAACCCAGGAACTTTGGCGAGACAAGAACGCGGGAGTCTGGGACCTTTTTTAAAGTTCTCGGCCAGACCGCCGACAAGGAAAGAGGGGTCCTGTTCATCATCTCCCACGCCTCCTTGCACTTTCCACTTGGCACCCCGGCTTCTTAAGCCACTTGGCGGCCTGGTAGATTTGGGTGTGTGGGATGTTCTTTTTTTTCGTGGTGGCATGAACCCCATCGCCAAGCCTTCCTCCTCCCGGTTAGATGTAGCAGCAAAGTCATGGAAACGGGTCCGGTTGCGCGCCCTCAGCTCGGCCGATTTCCGGTCCGTGTGTGAATTCTCAGAGTGTGTTGTCAGTATGTGTTGTAGATCTACAACACTACATCGAGAGGCTTTTCCAAAGTCAGAGTTGCGGTGAATATCACAAAGACTTTTTTCTCCATCTTGATCACAATTGATTCCTTGTTGTTTTTGCCTGCTCTGTATGTTGCTTATATGTGGACCTTGGCGTGTGTCAATCTCATGTTCACGCTAGGCTGTGCTTTTACCGTCAAAAGAAAGGGACCCATGATAAGGGCACAAAGGCCTGGACCGCCGTATGGTAAAGTTAGTTGTGGGGTTCTGCACGAGCTTGGGTGGGCGGGCAAGGTTGGGTCGGTATTACGGTGCTACAGTAGCAGTCCTTGCTGTCGGGGGAGGTCTCCGTCAATGAAGCTCGAGCCGGGCGCCCAGTGCAAACAAATTGGACAGGACAGGCTGGAAAGTGTGGTTTGGTCGTATACATGTCGTAATTGACAAATTACCCCGGCAGATTCCATGCAAAACATTTGGTAATGCTTTTCTCGTCTAGAGAAATTGCAGGTGGCCTCCCTCCAATGTGACGCAATGATATGCCTTTGATGTCTATCAGTCCGGTCCTCGGCGGCACTTTGGTCAGAAAGCTTGGGCTCTCGGCAAAAACGGCTCTTTCGCGGCTCGACGACAGGGGATCGGAGCTTGAAAAATGCTTCTCAGTGGCCAAGTGCAGAACCTGTACGCCAAGAGAATACAGAGAGGGGGATAAAGGATATGGTTGCAGTGCATTATGCAACGGCCACACCAACACTAAGAGCAAGTAAGGTGTGTAGCAAGCAGGTAGGTACACATCTAAGATGATCCCAGGCGGATGAAAGGAATTTCTCGACGCTGCAGGTGACTGTTGCTTACTTACTTACATTGCTTTGTACGGAGGTATTACTGGAGACAGGTAGGTAGGTGCTTACTTCTTTGTGAGTTGAAGCAAGCCATGATAGTCCTTATGATTTGGAATCCCAAAAAGCAGACGCATCCACGTGTGTGAAATGACCATCGGGACGTGACATGGAAATATGCAAGCCAACAGCCCAGTTTGGGTGACCGACGATCTCTTGGTCACAAGGTCACGACTCGCACTGTTTATCAGCCTTTTGGTTCGTTGATCTCATCTCATATTTAGCATCTCGACAAGGAAACTTTTTGGGGTCAGCGCGGGGAATGTCAGTTTCCCCCATGGAGAACGAGAGATTTTTTGGGGGGAATCGGATCATGTTCGCATGGCCACGCACGGCGATAATTACATCCCCCTTCATTGGGCCATCAAATCTTCCAGAGCCTGGCAACCTGGTCGACACTGCCTGCTAAAAGGTGGGGAGGTTTCATTCTAGGATGCCAGGACCTTGCGGTGGGATTAACTTGGTTGGCCCAGTAGTCACAATAAAATTTTCTCGCGGGGTCGGCCTGGTGTTTGTTCTTCCTGTGTCCTGTGCGAGGCGGAGATGTCTGACAACTTGACAAGGTTGTTATTTTCGGTTACGGTCCCCACCTGAGCCTGCGCAGTACGGAGCCGAGCAGGAAGCCGGCAACAGGCAAACGACATTGTCGGTTGTAACGATGGTGCATCATTTCTTTCGTGAGTTGGACACACAAGGCTTTTGTGTCATGCCCGTTGGTACAGAAAGGAATCGAAAAATAAATGACATACCAACATGCAGTAAAAAAGCAACCCAATGAACGCCCATTTGCCAACAAAGCCGAGCCAAACAAGCAATCGCCAAACATGTCTTGTGCTAACTCAAGCATTATTAGGGCCGCCTTGTAATACGGGCGACGTTGGACTGCGCGGTCTTCCCGCCGGGCCAAGTCTCGGATCGTCCACCAAGACGGGTTGGAGGTGTGCCCAGAGGTCTTGGCGATCCTAGGTCTGGCAGTTCCTGATAGAAGCCCTCGACACGCGGCGAGGTCTCATGAAATAGAGTGTAGTGACCGTACTATGTGATACTTTCATGCTTTCATGGACACCAAAATTCTTCACCCACTGTCGCAGTCGAGTGCAAATTCAATTTGATTGCACAATCCCTTGACCTCGACGCGTTCGTATAATAATCCCCATGTCTCGTGGAGCAAAATTAAGAACGCGCACCTTGGATAAAAAGTTTAGCGCATTTCCTTTAGCGGCCGGCCCACAAGGAGCAGGGCAAGCCTGAGCCGCATGTGGATTCCAGCACAGGAAGGCCTGCCAACTTTGCAGAATCTGAACTCCAGGTGACCTACGCTCCGACATGCTTATGGGGCTTGCCAAGAAATCACCATTTGGCTGAAGAAGAGCGAAGAAGAGTACACCTAGCCTTTGCTAGTTTGCTAGACATTCAATTGGATAAGCGATGAGACAGAGAGAGACAGGAATAAGGTATAGATATTAGCACTATGCCACGTGTGGTGTTTAGCGCATGAGTCGTCGAGGTCTAGATTCTGATAATGTTAAATGTTCGAAAAATCACCGTAGTGCATATACTGCTGGGCAACCGAAACTAAGTTGCAGGTGGCGCTCGGCATATAATCTTACCTTCAAAGGCTTGCTTCAAGGCTTGAAGTTCAACAATTAAAGCCCGGGTGGCTCAACAAATTATCGGGCTTGTCTAGTGACTGGTGTAGGAAGCTTAAAAAAAATGCAAAGGGAGAAAAGCGGGAAATTAAAATATATTGAAACTGCGATTGGAAGGTTGACAATGGCTGTTGTGCTCGGAGGTAAAAATTGCACGCCAGAGGTTTGCCTATATGAATTGTAAGTTGAACCTGGCATTGCAACTTCAAATGCCCGGCTGGCTCAATGGTAGAGCATCAGACTTCTAAGTCATCTAATCCATCAGGTGATTACCTGCTTACGTAATCTGGAGGTTGCGGGTTCGAGTCCCGCGTCGGGTTAATTTTTTGCCTTTTTTTTCTTTTGCTTTTTCTTTTTTTGAGATGATCTGGTGGGATAACTGTGCGTTTGCCGTCCTTTTCGTGCGCTGTATGTGTTTTTCGGGCGAGAAAAAAACAATTATTTTGTATCTTCAAGATGAATTGAAACGGCGCAGTACTCAACTGTTGTCTGCCATAATAATGCTATATATGGTCCTTGGTTGGGTGGTCGTTCCTTCCAAGACTCTTTTGACATCGAGCACAGCAACATGGAGATGACAGCTGACTGGGTAGGTCAGTTTTACAACAGATAGAAAAAGAAGAATAAAATAGCACCATTCCATTAGTATTAGGACGCAAGGCTACTCGCCTTGCTTCCTAATGTTAACACTTCGCACAAACTTCCTTTAACATTTACCTATTTATCCTGAGATTCACATCTTGTGTATAAAATGCCTTGGCTATGAGCAGTTGCCGACAAATTTGGACTTTGGGTCTTATTATTAATGTTACCCATAAACTAGAAAAGTTATTCGCAATGGTGGCTTTGGTACTTTGAAGCCTTCATGTAGCCAGGCGCAGTTTGTGTTTACGCAAACGGGCATGCGATATTACGCAAACCGGACAACGTTGGAACCCTGATGGCCGACTTTCAAGCCTGTTTGCTCAATCAATACCTTTACTTCGACTCACAGAGTCAGGTGACCTTCAGCCCTCTGTTCAGCACCCAGCCCAGCTTAAATAGACCTTCGTTTGTCTGGCCTGGATCAAGGTTTTGATCACTTTCTACCACGCCTGAAAAAAATATTCCATCCCCATCACCAAGCAGCCTATGCGCTCATATATATATATCTCGTACATGTGCGCAGTGACGAGCAAGTCATTGCCAGGCCAATACCCAACTCGCAACAATGGCAAGGTTATTTTCAAGACATTACCTTTGTTGCGAGTGGGTATTTTCAGCATTCCTTCACTTCAATATCACTTGCCAACAAAGTAACCCTTGTTTGGCCAGATCTACGAAAACGTACAAGCCCTGATCGCAAGCCCAAAGCTACAACATAGCCAACTCTGCGAACGATGCCGTCAGCGGTCATCATTCCGATCTACTCCAAGCAATGCACCCGGACTCTGCGGACCGCAGCCTTAACTTGCATACCGGCCTCAACATCCACTTGGAAGAGGGCAGGGTCGCTGTGCAGATCGCTCGAGACGACTGAGTGTCTTTCGGCGCAGCGTATGCTGACCCCCGGCGTCCTACCGAGGGGCTTTCTGCCAATGCCAATGCCAATGAGACAGCCGTGGCCGACCCATCCAAAAAGATCAGGATCAAGCTCAACCTTCCGCGTCTTTAAGAAGTGGGGGTTCCGACGGCCTCATTAACAAATTTACGTACAGCAGCGCCGTTGAGCGCTCTGGGTCTCTACCCTAGCATATGAATAACAGCTTCATTCAACAGAAAATAGCCAGGGGGAGTAACGAGTTTGCTACAATACACTTTTGGCGTATAGAAAGCCGCCCTCAGATTTGCTTTCGGTCGTGAGCGTTGGCATGCACATGTTTTGGATCATGGTCGCAATGGTCTTTGGTGATTTAGTCAAGAAGCCTTTAAAGCGAGAACCGAGTCATGGCCATCGAGATACCCAGCCAGTCAGTAGATAAAGCTACTGAACCTCTTGACCTTGACATCCAATCGCTCTACCAACACCATACAAACTCTCAACGCCGCCGCCAAAATGCCCATCAAGGAGCCCAGGACAAGGCGCCCGTTCACCGAGATTCTTCGCGCTCTGCGCACCGCCTCCCGAGGCTCGCCCGGCCGGAAGGGAACTCTCTCACCCCCGAGTAGGGGAGAGCCCTCACAACAGATGAGAGGAAACCACTCACTACCGAAGAGAGGAGGATACCTAGGGAGCTTGACGACATTCCTGTGTGTGACATAGGATTCAGTGTTTCACCTTGCCGGTCCAGCTGCCCCCTCCGCTCTTTGGATGGTACCATATACCGATAAAATAGGAAGCAGGAGATCTTTAGGATCATTGCACCAACTTTCGGCTGGCGCATTAAAGCAACCATCTTAGACGTCCATATTCGAGAAAATAAATGTATGTGACCCCCGCACATGATGTTATTTGCCACAAGATCTGGTGCGACGTTCCAAGATACGAAGACGTGCTTATCAATCAAAAACCCTCAAAACGACAACAATTATCGGATCAGCCGCTCAAAATGTTTAGCAAAGAAATGGTTCTAGCCTTTGTTCTAAGTACTATCAGAGTTCAACCGAGCAAACTGGAGGCCGATTTGGGCTAATGAAATCGGATCGGCGACATGATCTCTTCTGATAAAGTGATGGTGTTAGTGCATTCAGTTCTGGGTATGGTGACTTTGAGGAGACCGAGTCTAACTAGACGCACAGTTATTCCACCAGATCATCTCAAAAAAAGAAAAAGCAAAAGAAAAAAAAGGCAAAAAATTAACCCGACGCGGGACTCGAACCCGCAATTAGTTCAAGGAAAGGACCTCATGGTACAAGTAGGATCGCGTGGATGCAGAAAAAGGCTGGCAACGCTACAAGCGACGGCTGGTACCTGGATGGTCGGCTTTAGACTTGCAAGTAGATCGATAGCTTCGAATCCTGTCCCAAGTCAAGATTTCATGCACTCATTGGTATCCCCGATACAGTTTTGGACTTGACGGGGAAACTCTCTTTTTTTTCTTCTTTTTTTTGCTCAGGGCTTATATCCGAAACTCAACCCGGAGGCGCGAAGGAACGAACAATACGTGTACGTACTTGCGGGTGGAGCCGGAAGTTAGGGGCTACCAAACAAACACGTAGAGAAACTGGCGTCAGGGACAACCTTGAGGAGATCAAAACTCTCAAGGAACTCACCGGACAAGTATATCTATGTCATGGTTGAGGCCTAACTATGGTCAAAGCGCTTACAACTGCCGTCCCATCACATATGGGCAGGTGTCAGCATTACTTCAACCCCAGAATTCGATGTCCTCGACTCATTAGCAACACGCCTTGGTTTTGTTTACCCGGATACCAAGGGGTGGCGCACCCAGTATCTTGGACGTACTCAGCCGTCCCTAGGGTCAGTACTCCAGAGAGTGCCATCTTTTTAGTGTACCACAGGTATCCCCATGCTCCCACTGCTGGAGCATCTTGATTCCAAGCCCGACTGCTAGATATTTCGCCAGTCTGCCGCGTTTATTTACAAAGTACTAGCTTTAAAGCCCGTTGTTTCCTTCGACCTAATAAGTTGCAAAAACTGTAACCTTTTCGTGTTACCGGCCCTGATCAAACCTTTTTTTACGCAATAATGTTTTACTAAAACCGACTAGAAAAACAGTGTTGCATAGGGCGACGTTATAAATATTGGAGTCGTTATTTGGTATAAAATTTAGATACCATGTATAGTTGCATTGGAAAGTCGGCTATTTGCCAGCTACTATTACTACCAGCCTCTTGATAATCAACATTAACGGAACGTGGGAATTTAAATTAAATTTATATATTATAGGACCGCTGCGAGCCCTGGTGTGAAGCGGACGATGATCCCTATCATTCTCTTCGAACAGCCGCACCCCAATCTTAACTTTCATTTCGCATGGATGCAGCGGAGCTTACAGTTATCTTGCTGTACCAAGTCATGGTGCTCGACCATCGCAAACCCTCGAGTCTCTTCCGATGCTATCGGTGCATTCGCGACCGACTTCCAGACTGCGCGCGCTCTCAGGAAGCGGTGCGAAGCCACCTTCAAGCGAACAAATTGGAAGCCACGGTCTATGGTTGGGCTAAACTGGCTGACCCCCATCTTTGCAGTGGGCGGTATTTCTAGGGTTTGGTCAGAGTGGTATGACGAGGCCAGCCAAACAAATGCGCGTTTACCGGGCTCGTAGGCTGCTGCGGGTGGCCAAGAAAGCGAGATCCCCACGACACGCAATGTTATCATTGGTATCGACGCCAAGCTCAGCGAGTATGATACTTTGTTGAAGCACTTCCAGAGCATGTCTACGTCGTCGTGGAGGCCAATTATTATACTATATGGCGTTCTTATCAAATAGCCATTTCCCGTAGTCAGTAGTCAATTTGGGATTCTACCCACTATTATTATAAATTGAAACTCTCAAGTACCTAAACTCCTACGCAGACTCAACACGCACCGTCCCACAATGCTGTCCCCAACTATAATCTTTACCTAGGTACCTTACCTAGGTGCCTTGGCTGTCTACCTACCTGTCTACCTACCTGCTTATTTACCTGCTTATATATACGCTGTCTATCCAAATTACCTATTCTTATTAGCTACTAGGTACACAGTTCGAACACGGACTGAATATGGTAAAATTGAATGCTAACTGCTGAAAGTGGCTGCTTGATAAGAACGCCCTTATTATAATAGCGCGTACGACCGCCATGACGCAGTATACTGGCAAATTACAGAGCTCAAATTAAGCCCCCAGTTCGCAAAGCTCAGCTCTTTGGCAATCTGGATCCAGTTTGTTCATCCCGAGACAAAGGTCTGGCACTGCCAGTACCTTGAGCGGACGCATATGTGACCAGCTAAAATACTCCCAACACCTCTATTGTGCCGATTCTTCAGACAGGCACCAAGATGTTCCAAATCCTGGAGCAGATCGAGTACACGCCGGCAACTCGACCACCATGGCTGACCAATCTGGAGAGGACGACTATTTTCCAGATCAAGTTCGACCATCTGAAGCAAACCCGAATTATCGTCGTCAGATCAGTTTTGCAAAAGGCTTGGCCCGCATCGCGTTCGATGGCGCAAATCACAAACATGCTCAGGACCGTCTTCCCGCCTCCTACCACACAGGAACTTCAAGGCGGACTTTTCCGTCCGGGCTTTCGAACCCTGGTGGGAGCAAAGCCTGCCAACATGATGGCCTTTTTCAACGGAGATACCCAGAGGAACAAATGTGATATCTGTAACCTCCCATTATTATCACCCTTTGTCTCCTGCCTCCTATCTTTTACCAGTTACATCTTCCTACTACCTTACCACCTAACACCTCCCATATCCTTTCTATTTACCATTTTTGCCATCACATTTCACTTCCTACCACCTTTCACTTACCATTTACCATCCCCTTTCATCTCCTATCTCTTATCTCCCATTACTTACTATTCACCATCTGCTAACATTCTTCACCTCTTCTTATCAACTACCTCCCACCACCCCCAGTCTACGGCCTATCATTACTCTCAATGCAGATCGTCGCATGTATGAAGTGAGGGACTGACCGAAAATAGCTTCTGTTGCAAGTGGTTTGGACGTCTTTGCAGTTTATCGGGCTCCTAGCCGGAATGGAATACCATCAATCATACAGTGTCTGCTGAACGACCCAGATCTTGCCGAGCTTGCAATCCAACCAACTTCAACATCCTGGAAGAGGAAAAATTTGCTAGGCAATTTTTGTTTTGGGATAATAACAACGAGCCTTTTGACCCCATCTCGATGCGAGACATGGTGACGTTGAGAACACCCCTGATGCTACCAGTGAGCCTCGCAAGTACTGATTTTGTAACTCATCTAAAGCTAAAAGTGCAGCACATGGGGGCTATTTTTATTTGAGAGGATAAAGTCTATCAGAAAGTACAGACAGGACATCTCATGAAAAGAATACAAAAACAGGTGGAAAAAAAGGATGTACGACCGTCATAGGGAGAATGTATTTATTTCCCTGCAAAACCCTTTTCTACTGTTGCGATTCGGCCCGGCCGGCATTTAACTGCAAGCTTCGCATCTGGCCTGGCAAGCCCTGGGTTTTGAATGCCGGCGCTGCCAAGTCAGCGGCAAGGTTGATCGCACATGATTATCTTGGATTGCATATGCCGACACAGTGTCTATCTACCTACCCTAGGTACCTTCATATCCAGGTTCGCACTCGTCCACGATACCTGACAGGTAAGGTATGTAATGCGCACAATGCACATGCTCGAATGGCACCTGCCATTCAACAAGCTCTATAGCAAGACATGTGAAATAAATTGAAAATTTTCCTTGCCGCGTTTTACCAAATCGGATCAATTGCCATGATGCTTTTCCCAGTCTGCCGCTATCAACCTTTTTATTTACACTTCATTGTCGGTGGTTGGCTCGATTGAAGCTTATAAAGCGAAATTATACGACCGTATTCGCCATCTCAACTGCACAAGCTTTCCTATTCACCCAGACACTCGGAACATGTCGCGGTTGGTCTTATATCCGTGTGTTCGGATCGGACAAGGGGAACACCCTTCTTCTCCAGAATTTGTCAATTCTAGAACCGCATGGCTTTGAGCCTTTAATTTGACCCTGGTCCAGGAATCCAGGAAAGGCTGAGTTGGCGGCTCGACAAGCCAGCTGAGTTATCAGAACACGCCTTGCCGTTCACGCGCATTGAGCCCAAATGCATAGTCACATACTTCTATGACATACACATCGATATCCTTGGATCCCTCGAGGCATCAGCCCCAGCCCTGTGCAAAGTCTAAAGGTGTTATATGTTGTGTGCTCACGGGTATACACCCAATATTCACAGTGCCTGCTTTCTTGCAGAGTCGAAAACCACAGAAAGTTCTAGCCTCGGTATACTGTTTTATCCCAGAAAACCCCGCAACGTGTCCTGGTAGGCTCAAAGAAACATAAGCACCAATTTGTTGCTTGGATCCTCGAGTTCATTAGGATGGGCTGTCATCCTCCTGCCCACCCTCTTCTCAGCTCGTATTTCAACGATTCGTATTCTGCCTTGAAAAGAAGGAAGAAAAAAAACAGATCTATTTTCATCATACAATAACATTATCTTCAAAAACACTTACATCATGGTTTCCCTTTCTTGGCACCCAGTCATCCCAGGCTTACGGAGTGATGTGGATCCAGCAATGATGCGCAACAAATCGAGGCATTTCACAACGTTGGTGGTTTTCATGGTATACCTAGTCCTGCTACTCATATCCTGGGTGGCGGCTTGTGTATACAGTTTGAGGCCATCACTTAGCACTAGCAACTACGAGGATGCCCAGGGAAAGCTATCCCCAGAAGCCCTTCAGTCGGTCACAAGTTGGACGACAGCCATAAGGGCCCTTAACACCGCGGTTGCCATCTCCACCATTCCTGTCGTCTCTGCTATTCTGGCACATGCTGCTGTTGTTTATGCTCAGAGGGAAAACGAGTCCAACAAGCTGAGTCCCCGACAGCTTCTCTCGTTGGCCGATGAACCTTGGGCTAGACTCACTGCCAACCACACCTCTGGCTTTGCTCTGCTTGGCCTGATACTGGTGACCTATTGTAAGATGCTTTCTGTCTGTCTGCCCTTCTACTGAACCTGTGATTATACTAATTCTACCAACTGCTGTAGGCGTCTTGTTCTCCTTCATCAGGGCTGTAGCAATAAAGCCCCAGGAACTGAGAGTTATATCTTGCCTTGACGATCCCGCCAGAAGACACGCCGGACCAGGATGCGAGTCAAGGATACCATCCACCTTTATGACTCTGGGCTTTGACCCAACGCCTACCTCTGTCGACCAAGTGCCTCGAGATCGAATAGTGAGAAGAGTTGCCGATAAACTGGTGACTGGACAGAGTGCTACCGAACAGCCATATCTGTGGTACGACTACACGGAGAGCGATCCGGCGACCAACCCCGAAAACTCCCAAGCCCATACGCTATCGAGCTACCTCGATCATCCCAATCGTGGAAACAGCTACTTTGTTTCTGCCCTCCCATCAACCACAAACACCGGCGTGCTGCGCGAATCAGCCATGCGTCTCAAGTCCTCGGTTGAGTGCGAGATAATCGGCTACAAATCTTACCCGACATCGTGTAACGGGACGCAGTCCTTTGAGGGAGCCTTTCGAAGCGCGGGCGTCCAGGTCAAGTTTTGCGTACTGCAAATGTCGATGCCGTTGAATCCGGGCCGAGGTCGCCGGCAGATCCTCGAAGAGCTTTTCCTGGACAGTACCATACCGGACGATAGTGAGATAAGAAACACGGCAGTCCGAGCAAACTATACTGCCCGATGCATTGCCAATAGCACAAGAGACTACTTTGAGCTGCCAAACTTGCGCAACAGAGGTGGGATGACTGAGCCGTTGCATACCACGGATGGTATGGGAGACATACTGGAGCGGAGGAGCAATGATGTTCGGGAAGTCAGTGATGATGATGATGATGATAACATTTCTAATGAAATTACCACGTATGTTCTCATTCCTGCCCTGATCTCGAATGTGGTTAGTGGCCGGTCCAATCTGCCTCAGTACGAGAGCTGACCATCTCAGTGACAACACAAGGCCATCCTCCAAAGCCAGCTCACCTCCTCCCATCCAAAAAGCTCCAGGACCCCTTGTGCTTGCCCTACTCGCCGCCCTTGGTAACGATTCCTTTCT
Source organism: Pyricularia sp. CBS 133598 (assembly GCA_004337975.1). NCBI lineage: Eukaryota > Fungi > Ascomycota > Sordariomycetes > Magnaporthales > Pyriculariaceae > Pyricularia > Pyricularia sp. CBS 133598. The sequence goes on from CM014983.1 coordinate 3,833,617, forward strand.
CGGATTGGCTAGACGCGCAGAGGGTACGGATGAACGCAACGACGCAGCTCGCTTGGCCGCAGCGGCATCGATATGTGCACGAGGTCTTCCTTTATCGTCCTTCACCAGGCAGAACAATTCAGAGGCCTGCACCGGTCTGTATGATGCAGCCGTCGACCCCAGCGGTGCATCCACCCAGTTGAAAACTGCTCCAAGCGTCCGCCTCGATCTGCTCGTATCATCCTGGTTCGCCGCTCTCAACCCCGCTGGACCACAAGGCAAAGCAATGGCCGAATCTGCCTTGGCCGCCGCGCTATTCTTTGCAAACGAGGCTCTGCTCACGGGGGCTGCCGAGCCAGTGCCGAGCCCGGCGACGGCTCGCAAAAGACAGTCGGACGCAGTGAACGAGGCTGCGCCACGGCCAATACACTCCGCCATGGGCACGTCGATAATAAAGCCCAGTGTCACCTCGACTGCCATCGGGATTCTGTCCTTCTTTCTCGCCGTCGAGATCTTTGTTTTGGCAGCCCTCAGCACCACGGCCTGCTGCTCACGCACCATCGGGACCAGGTTCAAACCGGCGACCATGTTGTTCGCGGGGGCGCAGCTGCGGGACGAACTCATTCCTCCGGATAAGGCCAGCTCCATTGCCAAGGAAAGATTTGTGGAGGACAAGGTGCAAGGGAAGAAAGCAATTCCGGAAACTCCTCGACCTCCCAAGACGGCTCTTTTGGGTGGCAACAAGACAAAATATGAAAATGTGGCCGAGCAGCCGGATTTGAAGAAGATACCGGCTGGCGGAAAAAAGGCAGATCACATAAAGAATAGCGGATCAAAAGATTCACTGGTTCGCAGATACAACAAGGAGGACAGTTCTGGAACTCCATCAAGAGCGTCGTCAATTTCCAGCTGGGGTGACGCCTGGAAAAAGCTCCCCATACCGCCGCACTTGGGCCCGGCTATGCAAGGTGCAGAGGTCGAAGACATGTGGTTCACACAGCCACATAGAAGATATGCTAGTCCAGAACGTCAACAGTCAAAGCAGGCGCATCAATGCCAGGACGAGGCAGGCCCCGCCCCTCCTGCAGCCGAGGAACCACCCCTTTCCTTGCCAACCTCGCCTTGCACCAGGACCGTTTCGTTTGCTGAAGGCAAGCCAGAGACAATAACCGTCCGAAGAGAGAAGCCTCCGTCAGATCCGCCGCTGCGTGAGGCAGAGGCAGAGGCAGAGGCGCCTGAGCCGGAGCAGGATGCGAACCGGACTCGACTGCGGGTTTCGGGACCATATTCTGGCTTTTGCCTGTCGCCCACCACGGGCGAGATGGCTAGCCCTACGGCTGATCGTGCGCCTGCGCGGCCTCTGAGGGAGCTGGATTTGTCGCACCACCGAGGGTCGACCAGGTAGAATATGTGTTGTGCGTATTTGGTGTCGGGCTGCGCAGACATGAGGAAATAAGGATCACGGGTGGTCTCTGTTCCGTTGTCAATAAACATGATTGGCTGGAAGGAAAACAAAGAAGAAGCAGAGAAAAGAAGGATTCAACGGTGAAAAGAAAAAATAAAAGAAAAAAGGAAGAAATTTTTGTAGAATAGACCGAGTGCAGGTGATTTTGAAATTGATGCACACCTGCAGTCGAAACCGTCGGCAAATGAGATGATAAAGTTGTGCATAAAGAAACGCTTGTTTCCATCCCAACTCAGTGATCAGTCTGCAGTGAAAGGTACCCAAGGTAGGTACCTAGACAATGTAGTGCAGAAGGCGATGTGAAAGCCAAACCAAAGGCTTCATCTCATTGCTAATCATCAATTAAGGAAGTCAATTACCGTGAACTGTGCCAGATCTGGAGAAAATGGTAGTCGACGCAGGTGTTGCGGGGTGAAAAATATATTGAAGTGTAGAGTGTAAATAGGTAGGTACCTAGCTAAGTGTGTGACTATCTTTGGAACCCGCCGGCCATGGCTAGAATTGATATTACTTGGACACTACACTCACTTTTCGATATTTTCGCTGAATGAAAGTTGCGGTACTTTATACACAACGAATCCAAATCGCATCCATTCAAGCTGAATGCAAGTCTGAGAAGGCGCGATGCAAAGAACACAGTGTCAATTCCGATGCTGTCACTCAACAACAGCTCAGCTCGCTTAGCTCAGTTGGTTAGAGCGTCGTACTAATATGTCTAACACACATATCAAGTGATGCGAAGGTCGCCAGTTCGACCCTGGTAGTGAGCAAATATTTTTTTTCATTTTTCCTTTTTATTATCATTCGACTTTTGTTTTGAACTGAGGGTCAGAGAAAATAAGTCTCTTCCGAGGTTAGGGAGGGGGGCAGCTAAAGTGTCGTACTTTACAAATGACGGCTTTATGGACGCAGAGGTTAATATGCGATTTGGCATGCTGATATTTGACGAGGCGCACCCGCTCCATAACCGCGTGGTCCCGTTCTCTATCCTCGCGAGCCTCCTGCCCCGAACCCCACAGCAGGAATGGTCCCCATCTCCACCGCCCCGGCCTTGAACTCGATCAGAGATATGAGGGGCCTAGAAGGACTGAATGGACATGGAAACCCACCGGGTGGTGCTTTTCATTACGTTTTCCCGGTCGAATCTCCAACGCAGATCCTTGCACACAAGTCAAAGAACTGTCGCCAAAGGTTGAAGGCACGGTCGCTCGCTCTACCCTCAACACGGTCAACGAAACACAACCCGATTGTGGCCGAAAGTGGTCGTGCTGAGCGTCTTGGGGAATTATACCCCCCAGAACATCACTAACCAGGTTTGAATGACCAAGTCCCGTGCCTATACGCTCTCCTACCACAATGGAGTATGGAGAAGGCGACCTAGGCACTGAACACCTCGAGACGCATGCGGCGATCTAAATGCTAGTGAGAACAATTTGTTGGAGCTCGATAACTCAAACGACTTCTAGTCGCTTGCTGAGTCGCAGCACAACAATACTAAGCGTCTTGTACGCAACGATGGAAGCCTGCCTGAACAGTAGAGAACCGCATATTCTCAAGCCGGCGCTGCGGAGTGAAGGAGTTGAACTCGAGTTTGGTATGATCGTGTGTGACGAGGTAAAAACGTGGGGAAGGGCTGCACATGACGATATATCAAAACCGCAAGGCCTCGGTATCCCTTTCACATCAAAACTCAATCTTTGAAACAAAGCACCTCTGCACACCGTCCAATCTTGTCCCTACCTTCGGTCCCAGCCCAAACCTCATACGCAGCCCTCAATCTCCCCAGCTCCTCCTCGTTCAAAATTCCTTTGGCAAGCGCATCGTCGACCCCGATGCCCCGACCAACCACCTGCAGCGCCTCGGCGGACCGCTCCTCCCCGACCCCGCAGACTATGCGCGTGAAGCCGGCCTCGCGCGCCCAGCCCTCCAGCATCGAGCCGGCCCTGGGGTGGCCGCCGCGGGCGGTCAGGAGGGCCGCCGCGTAGACGGCGTGCAGCTCCAGGCCGGGGACGTCGGGGGTCCACTTGATCTCGCGCACAATGTCCAGCGGGTCGCGGAGGGCCACCACGCCGCCCGGCTTGACCACCCTGCGGAACTCGCGCAGCGCCCGCACCGGGTCCGGGATATGCGTGCAGCACGTGTGCGCGTGGACGACGTCGAAGCTGTCGTCCGGGAACGCGGACAGGTCCTGGGCGTCGCCGACCTGGAAGGACAGGTTTGTCGGGCCGTCGGGGGCTTGCTCCTGAGTCTCCTGCGCAAAGGATACCATTGCCGGAGAAAGGTCGATGCCGGTCGCATGGCCGTCCTTGCAGATGTTGGCCAGGTCGCGGGTTATGCTGCCGGAACCGGACCCGACGTCGAGGACTGCATGGTCGGGCCGGAGGTAGGGCAGGAGGTAGTGTGCTTGAATGTGTGCGCGGCGGGTGTTGTAGGAGGATTCTTGTGACATTTTGGAGGTGTTTTTTTTTTCCCTCGTTTGGGCTTTTGGGGGTCGCTCTGGTAGAGCTGTTTGTTCACATTGGAATCTTGTGTGTCCCTCATTTCTTCATGAATCGGGCACTCGGGGTGTGAATATCCGCTCCGCTCCGTTCCGTCACCCCTCATTCCCGGCAAGCGAAAAGGTTAATTAGTCGTGCCTTGCAAGTCATTGCACAAGCGGTGAAAATCTTTAGTATTCGGTAACCCCGATGCTGCAGCGTCCCGGTTTTGTCTCTTCGATGAACCTTGCCTGGTGGGGTGGTGAGCCCTCCTCCCACTCACTATTCGGATAGGCATGTTTCTTTCACACGAAAGGAACAACCCAAGTCTAGATCGGCGGCGGGGTTTGCTCTTGCATTTCGGGTGGATGTGGACATGGTCCATGACAATTATTCACTTAAGCGAGGCATAGTCAACAACCTTATCTAGCGATTCGTCTCTCTAGTCCGCCCGAGGTTTGCAGTTAGACTTCCTCCCTATTCACGGTGACTTATTTGCAGACTAGACCCCAGGACAGTTGGCAAAATGTCCATAATTCCACCCCAAACAGCATTCACTCCCGGTCTTGAGTTCGCCAACAGGAGATATGTCGATCTTGCCGCACAATTCGACCAAGAATGCGCCGAGGCGTTGGATATCATCAAGGCCAAGCTCCAGGTACTGCTCTACAGCTGACTCCTCCAACAAACGTACGGACTGACACGCCACAGGTCTTTGCCGAACTGGATGCCTTGATCTCCATAACCTTGAGCGATGGTGCTCACAGCAAGCCGCCGGTTTACATCGACGCCCGCGGCGACAAAGTCTCTATTTTGGATGACACCAACGAGGTTGTTCCTGATGCTCAAACAACCCTAAAGCCAGGCTATGTAATTCGCTTTCATGAAGGAATCCTTGACCCGCGACTAGGGCTGTTTATGGACGGAGCTACGAACTCAAAGACTGTTCCAACCGGCAAAGTACCCAAAATTATCCGCTGGGCCGATCTGCTCAACAAGACTCCGGTGCAACTGCTTAAAGGAGTCGAGTCTCTTGACCATGGCAGGTTGCCGAGGCCCACGGAGGATTTGGAGCAGGTGAAACGAGATATTAAAGAGTTTGGTTACGGGTTGGTATAACCCTTTTCTTTTTCTTTTTTTCTTCTTCGCCGAGTGAATTTCTAAACACACCTCCCCGCAATAGGTTAATCGAAAACGCGCTATCGCCTACCGAGGTGGCTATTATTCGCGATGCAGTGAATTCCCAAGCCGCCGGGGAGCGAGCCGCCGGTGTAGCCACTTTTGATGGCGGTCCCGATAAGCCTAACCAACGCGTTTGGTACAACATAAATACTCCTTGTATATAACACTATAAGGAACAGGGCTAATTGATTGACAGGAATCTGATCAACAAAGGCGACGAATTTATGTAATATTTTCACCAATCCCCTTCAGATGTCAAAAACTAGACTAATTATGGAAAAACGACAGCGATCTTCTAAACCATCCCCTAATCGACGCCATCATCCCCTGGTTTCTGGGCGAGCACGCGCATATATCCACCTATACAGCCAATATCGCGCGGCCGGGTAATGTGCCCATGATAGTGCACACGGATCAAGCGGCCAAAACACCGCCTCAGAGGCATTTGGCGCTGGGAGTTAACATTTCGTTTTATTTGGTTGATACGGAAGATATTAACGGAGCTACAAGAATGTGGCCTGGAAGTCATGTTGGGAATGTCGCACCGTGTGATATTTGGAGTGTTGTAAGTTTTTGTCTTTTCCTATTTCTTTTTTCTTGCCAAGGAGCGGTCAAAATGAGCGAAATGTTAACAAAATAACCTTGCAAAACACAAAGGACGGTTCAATCCCAGCCTCCGCCCCAGCGGGCACCGCCGTTATTTTCGATAATCGGCTCTGGCACACAACAGGCCCAAACCGAGCAGATCCGGCGGCGGACAACGCTGATCGGCCCGTTATTCTGCTGCACTTTGTTCGTTCCTATGTTCGAGCGGGCGAAAATCACTATCTCAGCATGCGCCAGGAAGTCCAGGACAAGCTCCCGGAGCGGCAAAGGGCGTTTTTCGGGTTCAGAAAAATCCCTGGGGGAGGAAGTGTTGACGGCGGAACCAAAGTTGAGTTTGTTAAGAGAATTGAGAATGCGGTGGGAAGGTTGAGGTAGTGTTGACCTGGTTTTGTGATTATTTATACTTTTGAAAGAGGTCTCACTCTACTTTACTTGTAAAGAATTCGCACGTAATCTTAAGAAAACATCTGGAACATGTGCTCAATCATCTGTCGATAATCCTATCTCACGCTCCGGGTTAGGGGTTGATCCTGTTGTCACCAAGTCATACACTTCGTAGGCAGGCGAGGGGCCCCATTGAATTGAGACGAGCATGCAGATCTCGACGTTGGCGACGTGCCACACAACTCCTAAAGCAAAAGAGAAAAGAAGTTAACGACTAAAGATCTTTGAGTGGCTAAAGATCTTCAAATGAGAATAAAAGTCGAGATTAAATTGGTTGAGATGGAGTCAGTGGCTGAATTGACGTAACCCGTCAGCCTTGAAAGGCAACCACAGACAATTGTGATCTGTTTTTAGAACATCACCTCAGAGTAATTGTGAGAATACGGTCCGGTAGTGGAGGACAGGGTCTTTGTTTGGGGGACTTTCGAACTTGGATAAGGTGGAATTGGGTCAGAGCCCAGGTGCAGAGACCCCACATCACGTTTGCAGCTGAACAGGAGGTGCTCTTGACAGCGAAGAATTTTACGCCTCCGTTTCAACTTGACTTACGGAAAAAAATATCTATTTGGCAGAGTCTACGGGGAAATAAATCCGGTCCATGGAGATCCTTAATCATTTGTTTAATTCATTTTTATTGCTGAAACGGAGCCTGTTGATAAAAGCAAGTAAACAACAGGCCTTGATGAGCACTCTGGGGCCAAGCCGGAGGTTCAATGCTTCCACCAAAACAAAAGTTTTGCTTACCGACAGGCACCTTCCTTCCGCAAGCTCATTAGTGGAGACCCAAGATAAAAAAATGGCATCAAAGCTCTTAGAAGAGATGATGGGGTGTGTCAGCCATCGCGCAAAGCTTCCGAAAGCCATCGATTATGACAGCCCAGCAAGAATACGTGGACGTAATTCGATTGTACGAAGCCCGTCCGTTTATTTCGGTACGAGCGCCATCATTCATTGGGTCAATCCAGAAAAGCCAGCGAATTAGTGTTACCTATTTTCAGCTGCGCCGAAAGCAAACATGCAGTGCGCAGCTCACGTCATCCCACCTCCGGTCGGGGATTCCCAGCGGGAGGGTGGACTTTAATCAGCAGCCGCAAGCAGTTGAGGGGACTTGACCCCTGCTGAAAGGGGTGCACTTGGCGGGAACCTGTTGTGGCCACGGGGTTCTTGCTTGTCCCCCGGAAAGAACAGCTCCCGCGCGAAGCAAAAAAATAAATGTGGGCTTTTTGTCTTGAAAGAGAGCTAGACTCCGCCTGTGTACTGCCCCGCTGGGCAAGTTCGGTTTATTTTGGCTTTGCGCCTCCAGTTATGGTAAGCCCGCTGATCACATTTCACCGTCCATCGACCTACATTTGACGTTTGTACTCTTTTGCTTCTGCTTTTCTTTTCTCCATTTGTTTCCCTCATCCGACTAATTTCTCAGATTCCCAGTTTTAGAAAAGGATTGACTGTTTATTGAGTGGTCAAACGTGGACAAGTGATTCATCATCCCTCAAGACTCCAAACTTCGACGGCTACAAAGACCGATCACAAGTATCGACCCACCATTTCAGCCCAACGGTCTCCAACGACCCATCAGGACGATAGCCACGCGACAAACACCACGCTACTTGGACGATAAACACACCGTCAAGAACGAGCGGATGCAGTCTTAATCCATAGCTTCACCTAGCCGCGCGCAAGCCGTCTGGCCAGCCGCACACCGCCGTTGTTGCTGATTTCGCACAGCAGACAGCGCCAGTGACCCAACTAGAGTAGCTCGCGCAACCCTCGTCTGCAAGCTAAGGGTCGCGCCAGGTTATAGGGCTACTTCTATAATCAACCTGCCATCCTCTCCTCTGTTCAGCTGAGATCTTAATCCAACTTTCTTCACATCGCCCCGAAAGGGAGAAACAAACATAACCAAGATATAAGCATAATACAACGAACAACATGGTTCTACGCAAGAAGGAGGTCTATACGACCATCACGCCCATCCCGGGCTTCATCCCACGCCAGCTGGCCATCGATATCCTCCACTCACACTCTGAGGTCATAACATTAAATCCCCTCGTCCTTGACCACAAGGCGATTCCTGCGCCCCGCGATGCCGCCTCGGACGAGTTCTACAGCACCTGGTACGAGATTACGGAGCGTATTCAGTACATACCTGGCATCGGCAAGATGGGCTCGGGAAAGATCAACTTCAACGGCTGCTTCCACGACATGCCTTGGGGTTTGCAGACGCACATATATGCTCCGATGAACGTCGACCTGCGAAACAAGTACCGCATCGCTGGTAATCAGCCCGGAATTGAGCCTCCCGAGCCGCCCGAGATCGGTATGGCCGCGCTCGGAGTTCCTAGCGACGGTCTCTACCTCCGAGAAGATATCGAGATCAAATGCAACGTGGCCGTAGTTGGGTTTGTCAAGGCTGAGCTGAAGAAGGCGAGCAAGGAGATGGTCCAGCGCATCATCAAGAAGGCTGAGCTGCTGGACGCAGGAGTGCTTCAAGGAATGATTGAGGATGGGAAGCTTAAAACCATCAACCCGGCCGACAGGTCCAACACCGTCAGGTCAGCCAACACTCACAGGACCATTGGAACCTCGCCTTCAATAATGGCCGGCGTCGGTTCACCGCAACCCAGCCCGACTATGTCTCACCACAGCACACATGGCAGCCCGGCTATTCCTTACACAGTACCTCGACCACAGTCCACGATGTACAACAGGCCAGGAACAGCAGGGTCGGCCGGCGGGTATGCGTCGCCTCCACAAACCCATCATCATGAGCTCTGTTCCGGTCAGCAAGCCTCCACGCCACAGCAGGAGATCATTATGGAGCTGCCTGGTGACTTTTATCACCCTCCCCAAAAGTCCCCACGTCTTCCACCGCCGGGGCAGCAGCAGCAGGGGTCTCCTCGCGGATCACTCTCCTCGTCGTCACCCCCACCGTCTGCAGGCCTCGTCAGCGACAGACATGTATCCTCAGTTTCCTCACAGGGAAGGTGGTCGGAGCAGCAAAACTCGGTGTCGCGGCCAAATTCGTTTATGAGTGACCCTGGTCAGGACCAAAAGGCTAGCTTTGCGTCGGACCTGAGCACGCACAACGAGACTGCCGAGGAACACCACCGTGACAACACACTCAAGACGCTGGATGGCTCACTAAAGACGCCACCTCTTCCGTCTCAGCAGACTCAACAGCAACAACCACAGGCACCAAAAGGGTACACCTATAATCCTGCCGATTACGCCAAAGTGTCACCACCAGTGCAGTCCACTCCCAAATTCCCTGGGAATGGAGGTTACAACAATGCATACAATCAACAACAGCAGCGGTATGGGTATTAGGCAGCTGTATCTTTCTTTAGAATAGCGAAACAACGCGTCTAATTTGGATTGAACTGTTGGACCTCGATTGACCAAGGAGACGACTTTAATATCTACATTACGGTTGGGAAAGGCTTGTGGTACAATTTGGACCGACTCCTATTCTCATTGCCCGGATTTACATACCCCTCTATTCAATGGATTTTTTATTATACTACAGGGAAAAAAAAGTATGGTTACAGTATCAAGGGAACTTTGTACAGGGTTTGGATAGCGTTTCGTTTTTGGGCAAATTTGGAGATACCATTTTCGCGCGATATTTTATTAACGACCATTCAATTAAAGACACTCTTTTCTTTATTGACCAACATAATTTATCTCATGATACTCTAGTTCTGCTGCTACGTCATTCATTCTGCCTTGCTAACTCCAACATCTTAGTCAGAGTCCTCTCCAACCTCGTCAGCCTTCTCCTCGCCACCCTGAGCATTGGCAAACACCCTGCAGGCTTTCTCAAAGGCTGCTGCCCGACGTGCCTCCAGTGCGTCGGCCTCACCCTTCATTTCCGCCGGGGCCTTGGATTGAAGCAGATTTGAGAGTTCCTTGCTGACGGTGTCGGTCTTGCCAATGTTGCGCTTGACCATGCCTGCGCAAAGTAAAATATCTGGTGTCAGTGGATTCTTGGTTGTTTTTTGAGAGGATAAACAAGCATCGTCTTCTATGATAGCAGAAAGGTCAAGGTTACTAACCGCCAATGCGCAGCTCGTTGAATCGAGCCTGGGCAGCGATGAGCTGCTTGAGCTGGTCCTCGGTCAAATCGACAATGTGCTGCATCTTGCTCAGGATGGCCCTGCTCTCCTCCATGCTCGGATCGGAGCCCTAACATTTTTGCGGTACTTGAGTCAGTATATTCCTATACTTGTAGATCACTCTCGGAGCTTATAACTCAATTCGGGTCTTCAAACGGGAACACCAGGGGATCCCTGGCATTGTGCTTTTGTTGGGGGGTTGAGGGGAAAACACAAAAAAGAGTAAAGCATGACGTACATCGTACTCAGTCATGGACTTCTTGATCTCGGAGCAGATGGCGTTGCTCTTGCTCTGAAGCTTGAGGACGTCGCTGAGCTTCATGTCGGATCCCTTGGCGGCGATCTTGTTGGCCTTGCCGAGCTTGCGCTCGAGGTTGCTGATGTGCTTCATGGACTGGGCGACGGACATTTTGGCGGAGTTTCTTTTTGAGGTTGATGTTTAGGCTGGTGAGGGTATTGCGTTTGTTGTGGATAGTTGTTTGTCTGTAGTTTATTTGATGGCTGAATGAAGCAGTAGAAGTCGGAACCAACCCAGCTTGTTCACGTCAACGGATGCTTTTATATACAAGTTCAAGCCCGTCTTGATAGACGCCATCAATGCGTAGAGCTAGCTAGGTCTATCTCAGGTCTTTCCCTTCCATATCCGGTGCAGAGCCGAGGTCTACCTCAACCGGCGTAGTGCATAATGTTGTTTTATTTTTAACCCATTGGCTCGAGCTCTGACGTCCGTCAGACAAATCAGCAAGATTTCTTTAGCCTCAGCTATCGGAGCATACAAGCACGGGATCATCCCAACTCACATCCCCCCGCGCGCAAGGACAGCCACAACTACCACTTACGCCAGATGTTCAGATGTTCGCAACGAGCTCACGTGGGTGTGGTACGTCTTTACGTCTTTTTGCCTGTACGCTCAACCCCCCGAATGCTTCAACATGGCAACTATTGCCGGCATCATCGCAGCTTGCCTTTCCCAAACGCGGATATTGGGTTTGAGGATGACTTTGCCCGAGGTATAGACGCCAACCAATAGCCGGCCGCGGAATGAACCTTTTCCAAGTATCACTAGGTCGTCTTTTGTGACGGGATGACGAAGGGGATTGGCCAAAGGCTAGCCGTGGCAGCGTACATGTTGCGCGATTATGTTAGAGGCTTTTGGGACGAACGGCGAATGAACGTGAAATGGTGTGTTTTCTTGATGCGCCTTTTCTATTTTTGACTTTTTGGAGTAGTTAGCACAACCCAGCACGGCATTTTGCCTCTCACCATAGTATAACGGTCCGTAACTATCGGCTTAGATATAGCTAGCTGGCTTCTGTACGTAGTTATGGCGCAATAAAAGAGAGACGAAAGATCAGCGAAATGTCAAGAAAGCAAAGCTCAAAAATTCACTGCCGGCCACCATGGTATATTCAAAGGAAAGACCTCGGAAAACAGATGACAAGAATGTATGGCAAAAAGGTTTAATCAAACATCAGAAACCTAGAATTTTGTTGGCACGTTCCAGCACGCTTCTTACTCCGAGCGAAGCTCCATCTGGTACTGACAGCCTCCTTAATCCCATCGCTTGCAACCCTTGTAAGATCAGGTGCTCCGCGGCATACTCCGCCGTAGGCCTATCAACATGGCGCGATTCGCCTTTTCCGCCAGGGAAGTCGGGGCCGGGTGTACCGTCCAGAAAAGCTTGTCTCTGGGTGGCGAGGTACCCTGCATTTTGCTCCGTGACCGGGCAGACAGGTATGTAAAGAACGCTAGAATCTGTCTTTCCTTTGTGGACATGGTCTACTGCATGGATGGCTTAAAAAGCAAACATTGTTAGCTTGAGTCCTTCACGTCACCAACCAAAGGTTTCTCCGATAGACTCACTATCGCAATGCCAAACCACGAAATCACCCGGCCTGACCTTGGGAACATGAACCATAGTCTTTGCCAGTTCGAGATGAGGGTGCAGCTCAGCACGGGGAAATTCCTGACCCCTGCCAGGAGTGGCACCCTGCAGATCCGAGTTCATATCTTGAGGTCGTGTGAGCACCCAGTTCTCGGGGCGCAAAAAGTCTTCCGTTTCGACCCCGTAAGCCCCAAACTGGGCAGGTGACCTGACAGGCTGGAAGAATGGCCTTAATAGCATATATGCTACGGCCAGCTTTACACCGGGATATATCTTCAAGGTACCCTCGTTCGCCCCGCTGTGGCTCATGCTGAGCCAGCCCTGGAAGGCGCGGAACATTGAGCATGCGCCCAGTCCGTTGTAGTTGTTTTGGCGGGCATCGATGCGTGCTCCTGCATCCCACATGTCAAAGGATGCACCGTCCCAGTTGCCTTTGAATACATCATCGTACACCTTGCCCATGCCATATCCTTGCCGCTCCCAGCGCTCGACGCTGCCTCCATCTTGATGTGGACCGAGAGCAAAGGATGCATCTCCAGGCTGTCGTATGCGCAGACGGTCGGCGTATGAAAGGGGGGTCGATAGGTCGATTAGCCTGTCATGGCCTGCTGTCCAGAGGCCCTCGAGAAGAGCACGTTGGGTACGCAGCAGGTTTGGGTGGCCTCTAGCTTTGATCTGAGGGGCGCTCCAGTACAGCTCGAAAACCTGGCGGTCGTGGGCTGGAAAGCCTCGAGTGTCTGGATTCTTGTGGATGTACTGTTCGAGATCGTTCTTGTAGGCCCTCGCTTCGGCCTCGGGAATCACTCCACGCACGACAGCGACACCCCGTTTTTGGATCTCGCCCCTGAGCTCTGGAAGACGTGATTCCAACGCATTGTATTCTATCTCGGGAACAATGGATGATCTTTTCCGGACGATCATGTCATTTTCGGTCTTGAGGGCTGCAAGAAGGCGTTTCCAACTAGCCTCAATCTCTTTTTCGCGTCCAGCTATCAGTGATAGCTTCAGCTCACGATAACGGTCGGGTAAAGGCTCTTCCTTTTGACCTGCGAGAGACGCAAAAGCATCTGAAATGTCGCCTTCTCGCTTAGGGCTGGCGGGTGCCACCGCAGCCATGCTGGCAATTTTCCTGAGAGTGCTCGCCAACATTGGGGGCGGCACGGAGGCCCTTGGCCGGACCGCACGCAAAGACGAGTACATTGGAGGCAACTAATGAGCAGGCTTGTTCAACTTGGTTTTGACTGGGACATATAAATGGAATCGAATATCATGCTCGTGGAACAAGGATGTGTGGGCATTGAATAAGAGACAAATGAGCAAGTGTAAACAAACTCCTCCAAAAGGACGGAGCACGGCCACATGTTCACAGACATAGGTGCTTATATACATATGGAAAAAAATATGCGCACATAATGACGAACGCCTGTTTTCAACCGATCTGGAGATCCGCTTTCTCCTCCTGAGGAACTACTTGTTAGAGTGCCGCCGCAATGTCGGAGTTGCCAACATGGAAAGCTCCGGTTGGACCTGATCAGGCTTGATAGTGGTGCCGGCGGAGACCTTGGTAGTTTGCCGTTGGTCATTTGAGAATCTGGGTATTATACCCCGCTGGTCAAGCTTTAGCTACTGATGTTATGCGAAGGTACCTAGACCAAGAAGGATGAGCTAAAGTTCGGACACAAGAGGTATTCGGATTACAGAACCCAAGGGAGAAAGAAGTCTTTACATACGAACGCGGTACACAGACAAGTAAAAGTACCTGTACGCTTCAGCCAAGGTCAGGTGGAAAGCGTACAATTCATCCCGAGTCAAGTTTTCTGGGTCGGCACATCATCGGGCAGGGTTTTTCTTGCAGCCTTTGGCCCGAGCGCACCCTAAGTCATCTATGATTGGACAAAAACCACTATATGCCCCACACTAAATACACAAACAGGCGGCTTTACGAAATTTGGCAAGTCCGACCCCCTCCACTGCTGAATGTGGGAGGAAGCCTCGAGTTCACGCCACCAAACGGGCTTCTCGGATGGTCTGAACTCGATTGAGTCTTTCCGTCCCGTCGCCAACGCTCCGCTCCAACATAGCCGGGCGCTTGACGCTGCCGCATGTGCGGACCGCTGATCCCGCAAAACATCCATAAACCGAATCCTTTCGTTGACCGACGCGCCAATTGCACCTTGGTGGCCTGACGCGACAGGGGGAGAGGAAAGAAAAACGGTGCCCGAGGCAAGGCGCGCAGGGCGATCGCAAATTTTCTTTGCGCTGGCCCACTCGCCCGCCCGCCCGCCATGTCCGCCGCCATGAGCAGCAGCGCGAGCGCCGCAGCCGCCGCAGTCAAATTCGTCGGCTCCGACGCAGACGGCCTGCCGCTGAAACGAAAGCAGGTTCAACAGGCCTGTATGTCCTGCCGCAAGAAAAAGGTAAGGTTTGCTGGTGCATGAAGCGCCACTTTCGCACTTGCTGAGGGCTTTGACATGGGACCTACCGGAATGCATGGTCAATAAGAGATGCGACGGCATGTACTGATATCTCTGCTGTCTCGAAGAAACGCTGCATACACACAATACCTTCTTCTCCGCCAGAATCCAAGACGCCCCTTCCACCATCCCAAATCCCAGATGCGCCGCCCGAGTCGAGCCCCACACGAGGCGACGACAATACCGTCATCTCATCTTCCCAAGAGAGGCTTGAAGATGACATTTGTCAGGTAGCTGCATCCCAGCTGGTCGAGTTATCATCCCGGTTTGTTGGCGACCTAAACCCAGAAGGCATCTTTGTCGAAGCAACAACAACCAAGGCATCATCTGTGCCTCCAGGTCCGGAAGAAATAGGAATATGGCTTCCCACTCGCTCAGAATCAACAAAGACCAGCGCACGAAGTCCCGATGTCTCCTCACGTCGAAGTCGTCATATTCCGAATCACTACCGAAACGGGAGTGAGCGCCGTGGCAGCCTGCTTGCGGCATTCGAGCGTGCAAGGGCACAGTATCTCAGCGAGGAATGCCTTGTCACCATGCCTCCGCCTCAGGAGTATTCCGTGCTTCGTCAGATTTTTATGGATAAAGTGCACCCGATATTTCCAATCTTTGCCGACTCGGATCTGGCTGGTAATAACCCCGACACAGTCTATGGCGACGTCATGAAGCAGGTCATCTCTTTGATCGGCGGCCTGGATCCGGCAGGTCGAAAAAACCTACGATTAGAACCAGGTGGTCCCCTCCTCAAGCCCCAGGAGTTTCATCAGCAGATGGCAGAGGCAATATTTCCCGTCCTGGAGGCCGACTGGATACAAAACAAAGTTGATCACATCCGTATCCTGACCACCATGGCCCTCTTCTATCAACCATACGACACATCTCAAAAGGACCGGGCCCGTGCCGCGTGGCTCAATACGCAGGCTGTTCACCATTTACAGACGCTCAGCGCGCACCTCAACGGCTATCGTCCGCAAAGACCAGGTGAGGATATTGACCGTGTCTTCTGCGCCGTTTGGGCAGTGGACAGGTTATGCGCGTCATTCTATGCCCGACCGACAATAATACACGAGCGAGATGTTGAGAAGGACCTTGAGCTCGCGATCAGCAAGCAGCCGCCATGCTTCATGTTGCTGCTGAAGCTTGTTCAGACTCTTGACAGCGTCTTTCCTCTATACAGGCCACATCAAAAATTCGAGTATACCGACATCCCGGTGTTGGAGTCTCTGATAATGGATACGGGGACTGGGAGAACCCCCACTCGACTTCTTGGTGAGCAATTCATTGGTCGACCCTATATGCGTCGGATTGTTCTAACTATTTCTTAGCGACCCTGGAGACACTCTATCACGCCATTGCCGTGCTTAGCTGTCGTCAACCGCGCAGCGCCTTTTCTTTGACGTCACCCGATGATAACCGCTCTCATCTACCCAACTCTACGATCAACCCCCGACGGTCCCTCTCGGCGGACAGGATTGTCTGGGCAGTCCAGAACGAAGACCTCGGACCATTTCCGTTCGTTCCCTATGCCGTCTCACTGGCTCTCACCGTGCACTACCGCAAGATGAGGTACAGCAAAACGGTCATGTTCCGGAACCGAGGCAGGGACATGTTTCGAAACATTGTTGCTGAGTTGAAGAAGCTTGGCGGTTACTTCTTCAGCGCTAGGATAAATGCTGGACTGGGA
Organism: Pyricularia sp. CBS 133598; assembly: GCA_004337975.1. Taxonomy (NCBI): domain Eukaryota; kingdom Fungi; phylum Ascomycota; class Sordariomycetes; order Magnaporthales; family Pyriculariaceae; genus Pyricularia; species Pyricularia sp. CBS 133598. Next base: position 3,849,928 of record CM014983.1, read on the forward strand.
GAAAGCATCTTGCGGGAAATGGAGAAAACAGCAACGTCGTTGTGCCGTGAAGAGGGCGAAAACGGCTCCAATACTGTTCCTCCAATCGTCGCTACAGCATCAGCGCTGGCAGCGCTTAGCCGGAACGGGACGCCCCTTGCGGCCCCAGTGGGCGATACCAGGATGATTGACGCGCCATCACTCCACGCGGTCAACGGCGGTTCGGGAATCGGCGAGGCCGCAGGGGCAAATGGCTACCATGCCACCGGTGGGGCTCCAATATCGTCAGTGGCGAACGGTAACATAGAGCCATCAGTTTTCGATCAGCTCGACGTCGATGTGGACTTGTTCGGCTTCTTTGACCCGAGCTTCAACCTTGGCGCCGTCGACACAGCTTTGGAGGCCAATCTGAACATGGGATATCCGCAGCGGTGGCCTGCGGAAACGTGGGGTTTTGGCAATATCTAAGAATAGGCTCAGTTGATTAGCATTGATCGGTTGAACGGCTTTTGGTGGAGATTTACTTCCGAGTTCTACAGAGATGGGCACGAATGGACTTTTGGACCCCGATGGGGACTATTCATGCTAACCCTGGAAGGCATTGAGGAAAGAATGTGGGGCAAAAGGGGGCTGTTTTGTCGCGGCTTTTTCTGGCGAGCGCGTCTAGCATTCGCGCGCGTTTGATCATCAGATGTCGGGATTCGACAAGGACATTGATGGTTAATAACTTAATTTACGGCTAGGACACACCGGCCAATTTGGTCGCGAAACAAAGCTTGGCCGGCGGCCGCGCGGTTGTACTAATTTCTACCACCCTAGTGCGTTTTACACGTCTAGATCACCAGCAACTAACTCACTCTTGCACGTGTCAATGCGAGCGACCATTTCGTGGTGGAAACCCGAACTTCCACTTGTGGAATATTGTGGCATCCACCACGGTTGTATTGTGTGTCCCAAGGTGGCAGCGCAACCGATCGATCATGGTTGGGTGTTGACTCGGCCAGTCCGTTTCGGCTCCAAAATGTACAGTCGTATTGTTCTGGGATCCAGTATTCTCTCAATCATTTGGTTGGTGTTTCTTTGCAAGTGGCTACCGAATTATTTTTCAAGGGGTCGGTTGCCGCTAAGCCACTTGCCCACGACAGTAGCGAATGACCGGCTTGCATCACCCAAGATTCCAACGGTGCGCTTTGATCCTTTCCCCACTGCTTCGCCAATCCCTAGGATGGGGTGTCATTTCCTGCAAGGGGCCTGGTCATGCTGTAGTTGGTTGCAACGACATACGGCAGGCCGTTGGCTGGTGGTATAATACGACGACGCTTCCTCATCTCTGGAGGACGGTTTACTATCTTGGCCACCACCCACTTCAGTCACTCTTTCACTGACAGGTACTGTACTGTCCAGACCGCTCTTCCTCTGCTCGAAGACCACTGCACGTCTGCAACAAAGCCGCATTACCATTCAAGATGCGTGCCTCCACAGTTCTCAGCATTCTCTCTGTCACGGCTCTCGGCCAAGGCATTCGTATCCTTCAGGGAAACGATGATGGCTGGGCTGAAATGTACGCAAGGACATTCTTTGATACCCTTACTGCCGCTGGCCACGATGTGATCCTGTCGTGCCCTGCCGAGAACAAGTCTGGCTCTGGTACGTTCAACCCCCCACAGAAACACCAAACACACTCCCTGTGCTCCCTCATGCATGCTAACCCCCATAACAGGTTCAAAGGACGCCGAGCCCGAGCCTCGCAAGGATGCTTGCGAGTACGACAGCTGCCCGGCGAATTCCGGCCCAGTGGGCTCTGACCCCAACAACAAGAAGCTCAACTGGGTCAACGCATTCCCCGTAACTGGTGTCAGATACGGCCTGGACACATTCGCACCGCAAATCTGGAACGGCCAGAAGCCTGACCTGGTCGTTACCGGTGTCAACGTCGGCAGCAACCGCTACATCCTTTTCCCCTCGGGCACTGTCGGCGCGGCAGTGTACGCCGTCGAGCAGGGCATCCCCGCGATCGCCTTCTCGGGCGACAACGGTGGCGGTCCCCGCTCCTTCGACCCTTCGGGCAAAGACACCTCGCCCTCAGCCAAGGTCTATGCCGAGCTTGCCACCAAGCTGGTCACCGAGGTCGTCGCCCAGGGCGCCCCTTACCTGCCCAACAACACCTTCCTCAACGTCAACTTCCCCAAGCTGACCGACGAGTGCAACTCGGCCGACAAGTTCAAGTTCGTCATGTCGCGCATCGCGGTCGGCGTCTTCTCGGCCAGGGACGCCTCGATCTGCGGCACCACCAGGCTCCCCAACGAGCTTGAGATCAGTTTCCGCAAGGACTGCACCATCTCGGTCAGCGTCGGAGACAAGGACAAGACCACCGCTGACGCCGGTACCCAGGAAGTCGTCAACAACAAGCTCAAGAATATCCTCAAGTGTCTGGACGACAAATGAACGACTGGGCTCGGTTCTTTCTTGTTATTTTAGGCAGTTCTGCGTATCAAAGATTGATTCTCTGTACATATACCCAGCCGTATATACCATAATTTTGAACGAGTTGCATCTTCCAAGTATCCGATTTCGTCACTCTACATTTCTGTCTATTCTTGATCTACATCTTTTCGTTTGGTGTACCCAAGCTGTCTCATTGGTTTCGTTGTCCTTTTTGAAATGCGCAGCTTCAATCCAATACTTTTTCCTCGGGCTGAACAACTAGTGGATTAATTAACATCACATCCATCAAAGGAGCACATTTCCTACTCTAACAAACCCGCTACTACTCCAGCTACCCACAGGCACCCGTTCAGAACTAAAGGCCTATCTACTACTTACCGTACCACAGGAGAAAAGCGATTGGGTATCCATCACGCAAACAAAGTCTCCTGATCTTAGGGGTGTGGGGGGAGGGGGTCGCATCTACCCTGTAAGTGAGATTTTACAACGTTGCAATGGGCGTAGCACGTCTCGGTGAGCACACTTAGTCCCCACGACCTATTTTGCCATTTGTGGATCTTATCAAGCCCCGTCGAATCCCCCGATTCCATAAACGTCACACACAAAAGCTCGGACGAGGCAGTCTAGATGACCTGTTGTTGGGAAGGCATTGTAGCATGCCCGAGGCAACCCCATTGGGGAGCTTACAAATATTTATCGAGATGGAACTTCTGTTTCGGTATCGGGTTTAGGCACCGGGTAGAATCAGCATATGTGACATCCATCAACAATATATGCTTTGTGGTAGGTGTATGATTGGTGGTGGTTTACTTGAGCTGCTCAACTACTTTGAACAATGCGAAACAACACAAACTTCAATATGCTAACTGTCACATGCGAGTCTATCTTTCTTTATACTTCGCATGTATGGTATTGAGCATTAAATTCTATTGACTCATATATGTTGAAATGCGACACCCAGTATAATCATAGAGTTTACAAAAATGTAACATGTGCCTGGTTGTACAGGAGTCTGCTCATTCAATGTCAATTAACTCTTTATAGTTTGCTTACACTAGATATCTAAAAGTAAGCACAGCATGTACGTTTAAATCCCGAATACGGCATTTTACACAACATTACTTTCCTAGCTCATGGTGGTTAAATTATGCTTTTAGCATCTCACTTGCCTATGTCTTCCTCGCATAATTTTATGGGCTCAGATGATGAGCGCGATATGTTCGCTCTAGATCGGTCATTTGCGTTGCAACACCCTCCTTAGTTCTAGTACATTGATGGAGACGTGGACAATGAACGCAATACTTGATATCGGGCTGACTGGTCTTTTTATCGCAACTACAATCTGAAAAGATGACCAGATAGACAAAAGCCGGAGTCCGAAAAAGGTTCAAAACGTTCCAAAAACCTTAACCGTCCTGTCTAAAATGTCATCCGTTCCAATCTACCCCACCTTCGAGGCCATGGTTTTTTTTTTTCTTTTTTGTTGTGGTGAGCATGACTGTCGGAGAATACTGCTGGTTTGGATGAAACCTGGACAATATTGTATTTCTCTCAAAAATCACGTAGCCAAGTCCGGATGCAGCTTGGCAGTTAGGTTAGACCGGCGCGTCTTTGTTGGGTTTTCTGCTTTGTTTGGCGATCTTGTCTCTTACTCACCTTCCTCAAATGAATTGCAATTTTTGTTTGTTTGCAGCGTGGGCGTCAGCAGGTACCTGATTGGATGGGCTAAAGTATAATGAAATAAGCCAATGGCGATGACCGTTGCGACAATTTCACGGGCAAGAAGATGATCTGCAGTAACGAGAATTGGCATCATATTCCAATTCCAGAGAAGAACGTTTGCTAAAAAGGCCTCACTACCCTCACAGGAATTTGTCTACAAGACCTCAAATTTTCGCCCCTCTCTCTTACATAGGGACTTCACCTTTGGTCTTATATGTAAAGTGATAGTGGGAAAGGCTCCGTGACAGCCCCTGGAATTATTTGGTAGTAGAAGACTGTTCTCAATACTACTGCGATAGACTCATAGGTACTAGGCAGATCCGCGTATAGTGTATGTGACGTACGGGATAGCTCAGGACATTTGACAGGTGCAGCGTCCAAACCAATGCTACCTTCCTAGCTCAGGTATGATAGCCAATGATCTTTGCTAACTCATGTGCATATACGTAGATTACCCATACAAGATATATATCCGTGACGGATATCTTAAACCCTTGCTTCCGGTCGTAAACTCAGTCAGACAACAAAACAGTCAGATTATATCGAATCTTCTGCCCTGGAAATAGACGATATCTCATTTTATACCAAGGCATGCCAAGCGAATCTTGTCCCTGTCGGATATCCTCCTGGCTGGCACGACGGATCGTTGCAAATTTTCTTTCTTTTTTCCATTTTTTTCCCCACCAAGGCCAAATGTGTAAACCTTCAGGTGTACCTACTCAACTAGAAGAGGTCAAGTTTGCCACTCTATGTTGCAAACGTGTTTCGCTTTAGATTTGAAGGAGCACGCGCTGATTGGTTGTTTTGTAATTACAGACAACATGCATGGCACGGCCGCGGAGGCCAGGCAGAAGTACGGCATCTAGAACTACCGTTGATGAGTTAATCGGCGCGGCTTGTCTTGGCATCGAGGGATTTATTTTAAGCCCAAGAATGGCGGAGCACCTAGTTGTGGTGGATCTAGCTAGCGGCCCTATAGTAAGCAGCCAGCCGTACCTGGAGAATTAGAGACAACGAACTGATCCTCAAGGATACACCAAATTGCAAGCTTCTTTTCGTCAAAGGAAAGGTGATAACTGTTGTGATACCTATGGCAAAATAATTTTTCCACAAAGTACTCATTAGCTTCGCTCAAAAAAATAAAAATAAAAATAAAAGGCTCAAAAACTATTGTCCAACAAACCACTTGCCAAATTGAAGAAACAGTGCGAAACGCGATCGCCGCGCGCACCAGATCACGTCAAGCAAGACGTTGATTGCTGCAAGGGTCCTTGACAGACAGGCATTGCGCGTTGAGAGAGGGTCTAGAACTCCAGCTAGACTAGAACCCACCCAAAACAGTAAGCAGCAGTCGCACAGCCACGCGCAAGCCAGCGACAACACCAAGTTTCGCCGCGCAGCAAAATTCCCTTCTTACCTTGCAACGCGGCCCGCCAACGGCGCAATTGGTGTTCTGACAGTAGCATCCATTACTGAATCTTTTTGTTTGGATGCCGCCAGCATGGACACTTGTAGACCACATCTGAGCCTCGATCGAAGTCGACGAGGCGCGACTTGGACGTACCCACCCATGGTCTCACTGCCTGGATGACATTTGATCATCAATCATGACATAGATGATCAATGTTTCCGGAGCAAAACTTGGCTTCTGAGGAGCATGGCTTGGACGTGTGGGTTTCTGGCTTGGTATAATACTTTGTCCTCCCCTGACAACCGATTTCTTTTGTCTTCGACCCCATTGCCGACCAAACATTAACATCATCAAGCTGTGAAACTCAGTTTGGACCGGTCTGGGCTTTGTGCTTGCAGATCCAGTCACCACTAACCAACCACACCATCCGTCTTCTTATCCATCCACTCAACTTTTCCTTCCATCGCCATATATTCGCCCGCATGTCATGTCGATTTGACCTAACCCTCTAACAAAGGCAAAAGCCGTCGCCTTCTTGCCTAATCTGGCGACATCTTCTAACAACACACAAATAACCTTCGCATATACAGAAAGAATATGCGGCTCACATTTAACTTTGCCCTGCTCATAGCAGTGGCGCATACACTACCGATACCAGTTTTACCGCCGCCACCACCACCACCACCACCACCGCAAACAGGCACTGTTCCACCTGCCACAGCACCACCTGTGCTCAGTCCGGCATCACCACCAACACCTGACGAGGTCAACCCAGCAGTGATGCCTGCCACTGTGCCTCCTGTGACCAGCCCTGTTGCTAACCCTCAAGCTGACCAAGTTAAGACAGCGGTTATGCCACAATCCGGCGAGATGAAGACCGCCGTCATGCCTCCAGACTATGCTCCTCCGGCTGACCCTAGCATAAAACCACCTCAAACTGACGAGTCCAAGGCAGCGGTGGTGCCACCGCCAGCTAACAATCCAGTCACCGCGACAGAAAATCCCATGGCAGGAGTTGTAGTTAACCCTAATCCAGGACTTGAAGGTGCCACGGCAGGAACTGTTGCTACGCCGCCCGCCGCCGGAGCCGGCGTGCCGAAAGTGACAGTGCCAGGAGATGCCACTAACATTGCGCCGACAGGAGCCCCTGAAGGCTCCAACCCTCCCGTCCAGTCACCACCATCCCCTCCATTAGCACCATCTACACCATCGATGCCCTCCGACACCAAACCGACTGAGCCCGAGTCTCCGTCACCAGCAGCCGTCCCCAACCCAGGCCAGCCTGCAGCTGGGACCACTCCGCCAGCCTCGTCCCCTCCGGCTGATGCGCCACCAAACCATGATCCCGCAGCTGTAGCTCCTGCAGCCGGAACCACTTCGCCAGCCTTGCCCCCTCAGATCGACACCCCAGCTGTTACTGTACCTGATGCCTCGCCCCCAGCAGCGAATGTACCAGCAACACCTGCTAGCACAGACCCTGGGCCAACGGGTTCTGCCAACTCGACTTCTCCTGCTGGTGGGGAGTCCAAACCCGCAGGTAGCAGTCAAGCTCCTGCACCTGCACCAGCTGGGGACTCTGCACCTGCTGCTGTTGATTCCACCTCCCAGCCGGCAAACGGCGGAAACTCTACAGCTTCGCCAGGCGGACAGGCCTCAACTAAAAACGATTCTGGCACTTCGGAAAATGGCTCCAAGGATGGAAAAGATGAACCCGCAAAGGCTGATTCTGGCTCATCCAACCCAACTGAGCCAACCCTGAACACAGAACCTAGCGCCGGTGCTGGTGTGAACGCAACCGCACCAGCCTCGGGTGACTTGGCCCCCGCGACAAGTGGACAGCCTCCCGAGAACAAGACAGGAAACCCAGCTGCTCCTGCTGCAGCAGACCCAGCGGCTGTCAAGGACGGACAGGATTCGAGCCAGGTATCTGCTCCGCCAGCTGGACAGAATGCGACCACGCCTGCCGGAGATAGCACTCCGCCGGCAGCAGACAAAAAGTCTGATAGCGAACCAGCATCCCCAGCAGGGAAGGACACAAACACCACTGTCACAGACAATCCTGCATCCACTGGCGACAAAAAGCCAGATAGCGAGTCTGCACCGGTGTCCCCAACTGGTCAGAACACGACGACGCCTGCGACAGATAGCAGCACCTCATCTGCCACAGACAGCACTGCACCTCCTGCTGACAAGAAGTCAGACAGCGAGCCTGCACCTGAGCCAGCGTCCACCAGTGGTCAAAATGCGACCGGTCCGGCCGGCGATAGCACTCCATCCGCGACAGATAAGAAGCCTGAAAGCGAGCCTGCGCCGGTTCCCCCAGCCTCCACAGACGGCCAAGTTGCAACCTTCCCTGTCACGGACAGTACTTCATCTACTGCCGATAAGAAGTCCGATAGTGAAGCTGCACCGGTGCCGGACAAAAAGCCAGATAGTGAACCGGCAACAGCGAACACGCCTGCCGGGAACAGCACCACGCCGGAAATGGACAAAAAGCCGGACGGCGAGCCTGCACCATCAGCTCCGACCGGTCAAAATGTGACTGAGCCTGCCACAGATAAGAAGACGGATGATGAGCCCGCGGTGTCTCCTACGGATAACTGCGTGACCACGCCTGCCACAAATAGCACCGAACCTGGAACAGATAAAAAGCCAGATGGTGAGCCTGCATCACCCCCCACGACAGACCAAAATACAACTACGTCTTCAGGGAACAGTACTGCATCTGCTACAGACAAAACACCACAGACTACGCCTGAACCGGCATCGCCAACAGGGCAGAATGCAACAACGTCTACTAGGAATAGCACAACACCTGACGCAGACAAGAAACCAGACAGCAAGCCTGAACCGGCGTCTATACCGGACCAGGATGTGTCCAAGCCAGATGGCAATAGCACAGTACCTGCAATAGATAACAAGCCTCCCAGCAACCCAGACTCCTCTACAGAAAAGAATGGAAATGCAAACGTCTCGAATGGAAATAGCACAGCGCCATCAAATGGAACGGCGCCTGCTGATGCAAACCCAAAACCAGCAAATGTGACATCAACCGACAGCGAATCGACGAACACAACTCCCGTTCCAGTTCCGGTGAGCAGCGGGAACTCGACGACCACACTGGGATCTGGATCAAACACCACTGCAACTTCAGGAGGGCAGCTGTCTACTTCTGGAGGCAGCAACACTACGAGCACAGAGACCGGCGCTGCCAACCTGAGCGGAGACCAGTCTGGTTCTTCCAAGGACGGGACGGCTACAGCAGGATCTGATGATAAAAAATCCGTAGACAACAAGAAGGCAGACGACGAAAAGAAGGCTGCGGATAAGAAGAAAGAAGAGGAAGAAAAGGATAAGCAGTGTAAGGAAAACAGAAAGTGGCGCAAGAACTGCCGCCGAAAAGGCCGCAGAAAGGGTCACAAGAAAGATGATAAGAAGGACAAGAAGGACAACAAAAAGGATGACAAAAAAGACAACAAGAAGGATGAAAAGAAGGACGACAAGAAACCCGACCCCCAAGCCCCTCCGCCCAAGACTGGCGAGGAGTGGACGATTGTCGACTTCACCCGCGACTGCGACGCACAGAACTCGACGTGCAATGTCTCATTCTCCGTCGACCGCAAGGACGGATCCAAGCCCGAGGTCTGCAAGTACGATCAAAAGGGTCCCGAGGGAGCCGTCGCCGAGCAAAAGTGCAGCGACACCTTCACCATCGCCTCGCAGTGGAGCGGCCAGTTCGGCCCCGGCGAGGGCTTCTCGACCCTCTCGGTCATCATCAAGAACAAGAGTCTGATTGTCTGGCCCGCGTACAAGGACTCCGAGATCACGCCCGGCAAGGCTGTGAAACCGGACAAGTCGTACCCGGTGCACAAGTTGCCTTATTAGACGGGGCACAGACCCAAGATAAGTTTTTGAACCTTTCTTAATGTTTTTGTATTTTTCTTTCTTTTTGTTTTATTGGGTTTTAAAGATTTGTAATATTTTCTTTGTCATGGCTTTGACGCTCTGGAGTATCATTGTGCCATTTTGTTTTGGTTATGACGGCTTTGTTCTATGCTTTTGGCGTATGGGTTGTTTGGAGATTTTTCATATTCTAGTCTTGTATATTTTTACATGTCTTATTCTAGTCAGACTAGAATAGATTTTCTTGGCTTTCATTCGATATCATGGTAGTCTTCAAAAAGGGAAACCGAAGAGTTCATCATCTTGGCTAGCTTACCGTTTTGCATCAACAACATCCGAACCTCTTTTCTAAGCTTATTTGACGTGTTGTCTTGTGCTTGCTGTTGGTATTAAGCACAGATAAAAAAATGAAGATTCTGTCATGGATAAACAGACCCTTGAAGGACACATTCAAAGAATCACTCGATGGTGATATTTGGTATATACAGGCATTATATACATCGCCAACTTCAAGTTAGGACAAGGTTAAATTCATAAAATTTCAAACAAGTAAAAGTCTCAACTGGCACGCTCAACAACAACAACAATATGCAATCTTTTGCGAGCTCAACTCAAGCAATCTCCAAACAACGGCAATCCTCTAGCCGACAAAGGACAGCGCACGCTTTTTGGTCTCCCCGAATGAGATGTAGCCCACGTGGAGAGCAGGGCCCTTCGCGGGAGCAGCCGGAGCCGGCGGAGCTGGGGCTGGTGCAGCAGGAGCAGGCGCAGCGGGCGCGGGCGCAGCAGGGGCAGGAGCAGGTGCAGCAGGGGCAGGAGCGGGAGCAGCAGGAGCAGGCGGAGCGGGCACGGGCGGAGCCGGAGCCGGTGCCGGTGCGTTAGGGCCAGGAGCCGGGGCCGCGGGCGCGGGCGGGGGTGCAGGCGCAGCGGGGGCGTTGGCCCGGTCGAGGATGAACTTGACGGCGGCCTGGCCGTACCTCTGCACGTACGTGACGTGTATATCGAGGCTCTTGCCGCTGTCGCAGAACAGGTCGTCTTCGTCGCAGTAAGACACCATGCGGCTGATCATGTCGCCGCAGCCGGGCACGTTCTTACGGGGGAAGACCTGTTTTTATTGAGGGGGTTCCCGTCAGTGTCTGGTGGATGTTTGAGGGACTGCGCAGAGAGCACTTTTGGTAAACTTACACCGTTCTTTGTCGAGTTGCCCTGGTTGAACGAGGCTCCCTTGACCCGGGATGGGTCGCCCATCAGGACGACGGCGACGACTGTTTTTGTTTTCTGTGTCAACAACCGAAATCTACCAAATCCCAAAATAGACAAACAAACAAACATACCCTTGCTAGCAAACTCGGGAACCAAAGCCTGAGTCTCGGCGAAGGGGGTAGACTCGCTCGTGCCGCAGATGGCGTCGGCCGAGACCTGTGCGCCCTGCGAGTAGCCCATGATGGCAATCTTTGACTGGGGGCAGCGGGTGGCGTAGTCGATGATGGCGGTCAGCATGGCCTGGGTGCCGTTCTGCTCCGACGTCGTGTAGTTGTTGAGCGTGGCCGGGTACACGAGCGGCTCAAAGTCGGAGCCCGGCAGCGCCGCCACGACGTCCATGGCCACCTTGCCGATGAAGCCCGCCCCGGGGGACTCGAGGCTGCCGCGCGCCGCGATCATGTGCAGGCTCGTCGCGCAGTCCCCACGCTCCGCGGCCGTCGTCAGCCCCAGGAGCATGCAGCATGCTGCTGCTGTCGCCTGGTTGGAGGTCCAAGTCGATCGCATTTTCCTTTTTATAGAGAGGGAGTGTGTGTGTTTGGTTCGTTATCGTTTTATACGGGATTGATCGTTTTCTTTGTTTATTGATTTGGCTGTCTATTTTTGGTTCTTGTTTGACGGGTGATCTACTTTAACAAGGGGCTCTCTTCCCAACAGAGAGATTCAGCGACAGCAGCAGTGCATCTTTTATAAGAAACCACGTCTAATGCCGGAACATCAGATCTGGCCGAGGCTTTCGTGATGGACGGGTCTTGCTACTCCCTCAAAAGACAAGATGCGAGGGGGTGCAAAGAGCCGGGCTCTCGTGGACGACGTTTTGGCTCGAAACAGAAATCATTGCGACCCCAAAGCTCTCTGCGCGCAAACTACGTCGTTTCACTGTTTTTTTTTCATTTTCTTTTTTTTTCATTGAGTTTTGCAGGTACAAACCTGGGACGCAAAAAACCTTCCCCACCGCTTCAGCAAAATAACCGATGAACGAGCCCGAGCATCTGGGCGACAGGGCGTTTCACCAAACAGCCGCCCCCATCAAGAGAAACCGTCCGATTCGAACAGGTCAACCGTGGGAATGCAAAGCCTACTAGGTAACATAAGGCAAGGCATGTAGCCTATTCGTAGGTAAAGTCAGTCTACTACTTAGTGCTTGATTGGAGGAGGGGCCGGCCCCTGCTTAGTTCGACTGCACGCCTATTTCGACGTCGCTCTGCCAAAGGTGGTGTGGCCTGCGGAAAGGGGAGCTCCCGGCTTATTTGGCGTCCGTCTGTTCTTTTTTGTTCTTTTGGCTCCAAATGTTGATTTACAGTACATCCTCCATGGTACTTGACTCCAACAGCCTTTTGTCACCCTTTCGTGCAGATCTGCTAAATATAAATAAGATCCGGTCTCAGAACAATAGCGTCATGCCGATCTTTTGCCCCCCTCCCATTCTCCGTCTGATGATATGATGCTTGTACCATGCGATCTCTGCATGCGACAAAAAGTATAAGCAGATCTTTAGCCTGTTTGAAGAGTCGTGGGAAATTGCGCTAAAACATTAGAGTTTCTTTTGTTTCCTTGCTACCCCATACGTGGCAGATCCTTTTTTATGTTCTTTTCGTTCTGTTTCTTTGAAGTCTTGATCAACTACCTACCTACCCACCAAGCCACTTCGGCTATCCCACTTCTGGCACAACGTATCAAACAAACCATCAGAGCTCTGTTCATCCCGAGTATGACAATTTTCCCCAGTTGTGAGAAAAAAGGCTCAGCGGATCTGTACAGGGGGGAATGGACGAGATAGAGCCAGATAGGTTGGACGTGCCTGTTTGAAATTTGAATATGTCATACATATGACCATAGCATCGCATCACCAAAAGTCAGCTTGATCTTGGGAAAGAAACAGTGACGTGCAGCGGCTGCACAATACCCTTGACTTGGGGATTCTCTGTTTGCCTCGCAAGAGAACACTGCTTGGTATAGGAACGATTGTACTGCGGAACATATGCAGGTGTCGTGTTCGCTCAACGTGAGAGCAAAAAATTACCCGTCTTCTATAGCTGGGCTGGCCAGTGCTCGGCCTGCCGATAGAAGAGCCTGCATAAGGGGTAAAACATTTAAATGCAATGCAGCCAAACTCTGCAACTGATGCAGGGTTCATCTGAAGGTATTTTCTATTTTCTTTGTAAGGTAGAGATGGTGTAGGCATCTGAAATACTGGAGGTTCATGGCACTACCTAATGCGACCATGATCCAACAATGGGTACTGGACTTTTGCCCGAGGCAAGATGGGGGTCCATGCCTTCTTCACATTGGAAGCCACGTCTCGTTGAGATGAGCAGTCTTGGTGTAAATTTAGAGCATGTAGTATTAAAAGCAATGCTGGAATTCCAGTTTACGCAACTTGTCGCCCGAAAAGCTTCTGTTGTCATCCCGTAGCCTGCAAGTTGTTTTGGCCGAGGATCCGTCTAGAATCACTTTGGATTCGACCGAGGAGCCTGGTCGGCGTCGAGGCTGATCGAAATCGTAAAGATAGACGTAAGCCCCAACATGTGTAGGCCCCTGAATTGTTTTGGATGAAAGGTTTCCAGGTGTTCTTGTTCAGGATCATGGTGGGTTGCGAGATTGGACGCGACCTTACTTTGAGAATGGAAACGCAAGTTAACCCCAGGCATTGTTCCATCAGTATGATCAAAGCATCAAAGAGACGGTAAAATCAACTGGCCTCGGTGGTGTACCAGAAAGCAGCCACCATACGCGTAGTGTTTTCCGTTGCATAGTGGAATTGAACCAGGATCCGCAAAGGATGAAAGAATGGGACAGAAATATTATGTATGCAAAATGCAGTTCAGTGTTGTCTATATGGAAGTGCTGCGCAACTGATACCTTCGATCATTGTCAAAGAAAAGTACGCATCTAGGAGAAGAAAATCTCTGAACGCAAGATTTCTTGGAGCACTTGCGGTTTGCTGTGTTGGGAATTCCTGAATGTACAAAGTATTCTTGAGATGCTGATGAAGAAAATGCGGAACAAGTGGCATACGCAGAATGACAGAACATCAAGAGAACCAAATAGCACAATGAAAAAGGTAAAGTTGCCTCAGTACGGCAGCCCAAGAGATGAAAGACAACGCACGACATGGATCCTCGCGGCGTCACATCTTGAGCCCCAAGTCAGCTGCACATGCAGCAACGACGGGGCGGACGGCAGATCGCTGCAGTCTGTCATAAATAGGTAGGAATTCGAAACGTTACTCGATATAGGGAACCCTACCCTCGACCTCACTGATGGCCGCCAGGTTGTTCTCGCTAACCCTGAGTGGCTTGACAGTCTCCGCCACACCCTCGCCTTGATTTGCCAGGAGCTCGGAGCTTGCGCCGCTAGCTAGCAATGCCACGCATTCCACGACATCTTCAGGCTCGAGCAAATGCCACCTCGCAATCGTGACCTTTGTGCTGGGTCCGACAGTTGTGCTGAAAACATGATCCGTCTTGAGCTCGGGCTCGGTAGCACCATCTGCCGTGACAGACAAAGTGTTGAGGGATCGGAACATGTCCTCGTCAGTAAAGTCGTCACCCATGCAGAGAACGAACTCGAGCTTGTTCTTGCCCGCAGCAACAAGCTCGGCATTGTAGTCGAGAACCAGCCGTTTGGCGATCGCACCCTTGTTGATGAAGGTCGGGCGCACCTCGAGGTTCATCTTGCCAGGCATGACCTCAACCTCCCACTTGCGCGCCACCGTGGCCTCCAATTCCTTGTGGCATTCCCGTGCCAAGCGCTGTGCGAGGTCCTGATCAACAACTGGGCGGTAGTGCCATGTGACAGCACATCGCTTGCGTTCGATGAATGGGCCTATGATTATTCAGCGTCAGTCAAAAAAAGATTCATCGCAATGGGGGCTCGTTATCTGGAGATTAACGAACCTTCAACCTTGTCGGTAAACTTTTGGAAGACAGCGATAACCTCCTCTTGCCAACCCATGTCGAACTTATCGGCAAGGTTCTCCCACTCATCGCTGCCTGGCTTCTTCATAAAGCTACCATGCTCAGCACTGAAGCCCAAATTCTGAATATGGCCCAGGTGAGCGGACAAGAAGTCCTGGTCCCTGCCGCTGATGACCCAAACGGCATTTCGGTCGTCGGCCGCAAGAGCCTTGATGGTCTGGAGGAGGCGCTCGGTGGGAACTGCAGCGCTTGGCTCGCGCACAATAGGTGTGAGGGTTCCATCGTAGTCGAACATGAACAACCTCTTGCCGGCAGCTCGGTACGACCTAAGGAGAGCAGATCGGTCCAGCAGCGGGGTCTTGACTGGGTTCTGACCCGATCCCAAGACTTGTATCAGCTTGGCAACCACTCCACCAATCCATTCGTGAACCGTCTTGGTCGTGACATGCTCGTAGAGCTTAGTCTGCATCTCCTGGCGTTTATGGGGCGGCATCGTCAATGCCCTGTTGATTTCATCGGCTACGGCGCTAAAGTCCCAAGGGTTGATGTGAATTGCATCCGTCAGGCTTCCAGCTGTGCCCGAAAACTCGGACAGGATCAAGGGGCCGTGCGAGTCCCGTTGGCAAACTACGTATTCCATCGAAGTTGTGTTCATGCCGTCTCTCACACTCGTGATAAGTCCAATGTCGGCGCCTCGAAGCAGCGCAAAGTACTCATCCTGTCCGATATATTGCGAAAAGTGGCGGACTGGCTCAAAGCCAAGGCCACCATACATTCCGTTGATCTTGAGCACAAGGTCGTTCACCAGGGTGCTGACCTTGGACTCATCCTTCTCTTCCTCAATGCTAGTAGGGCTAGTAACCTGGATGAGTACAACCTTGTCACGCCATTCCGGGTAGTTCTCGAGGAAGCGTTCGAATGCCTTCAGCTTTTGTGCGACACCACGGACCGAGTCCAGACGGTCACGTCCAACAATGAGCTTCCTTCCTTGAGTTGTTTGCGTCTGCAGCTGTTGCACCAATTTGTTCACCGAATCGGACCAAGCCAGCTGCTCAACCTTCTTGGCGTCGATGCCAATGGGGAAAACGCCAACCTCAACACGCGACCCGTAAACGTTGACACCCCTGGCGTCGGACTTGTAGCCCAGAATCCGGGTGCAGCAGCTGCTAAAGTGACGAGAATAGCTGTAACTCTGGAAGCCAATCATATTGGATCCCAGGACACCCTCGAGGACTTCCTTACGCCTGGGCAGGCAACGGAAAAATTCGCTGGAGGGGAATGGAGAGTGGAGGAAGAAGGCAATGTATATGTGCGGGGCCCGTTGCCGAAGCATGCTAGGCAGCAGCATCAGGTAGAAGTCGTGAATTATAACAATGTCACCCGGCTTGTAGTTCTCGATGATCTTGTTGGCGAACTTCTGGTTCATCCTGTAGTAGTCTGCCCACTGCACCCGCTCCTTGCGACCATCATTTGGCTCGTGCTGCTTGTAGTGGAAGAGGTTGTAGAGCTCGTGCTCCGCAAACCGCCTCCATCTTGCCTGATCTTTGAGCGTAATGCCTTCCTCAGTCGCCTCGTTGCTATCGGACAGCCAAACGGCCGAGGTCTTGATCTTTGCGCTGTGTGACAGCTGGCTCTCAAGGCGCAACTGATCCTCGCGAGGAATCCACAGGCCTTCAGCGTGGGAGGGCGCCGGGGCTGGCGCTTCGCCATTGACGGGTATCGGTTTCGAGAGAGAGTTCAGCGCCGGGAGGTTTGTCGTCGTCGCGGGAGGCGTAGCAGGCGGCGAGGGCATATCGCTAGGCGGTTCGATTTCGCCAGTCCAGGCAACTACGGTATGGTTCCATGGGGTGTTGTCGGAGGAGAGGTGGGATAGGGAGTCGAAAAGGGCCGATTGGCCTCGGCGTGGGTTCAGGACCTGCGGGGATGATTTGAGAAGCGTCAGCAGAGGGAGCACGCAAACAATAGTTCCTGGATCTGTGAGTGGCGCAGAATGAATAAAAAAAAGAACCAAGCGAAAACGCGCAGCTTACCCAGTCGGCGCCCTTCCTGTACTCCAAAGAGTAGGGAATGTTGAAAGTGGCCGAAATGATGTTGCCGCTGAGCGACAGGTCAGGGTTCATCGCCCGAATATTCGTCAGCGACTCCTTCCTGCCTCCCAGCCTGAATTGATTTATCCTCTTGAGAACCTCAGGATCGGGGGCGCTTGAACCGGACGGGCCCAGGCCATCGTCCTCGAGGCCCTTACCGACGGGGGTTGTCATCATGTTCTGGCCACGTCGACTGAAGTAACCCGGCCCTCCTCCCGACTCGTCGTTGTCGAATTCGAAATCGTGGTACGCGGCAGTGGTGATACCAGGAGTTACGGGCACTTCCTCTTGCAAACCGGTCGGTGGTAGCTCTGGCGATAACGAAGTTGAGTCCCCTAGTTTCAAAGCTCTTTTGGCTTTGTTGTCCGTGCCATGACTGCTATTGGTACCGCCGTTGCCCGCTTGGTGGGGTTGCTGAGCCTGGGCTCCTAGATCGGACGGCGCCGACGCTGCATCCTGCGACATGGTGGGCAGCGAGTCAAGCACGGGCTGACAGCACCAGTGGGGATTGATAATAACTGCTTTATGCTAAGTACCTCCCAACCTAGTATTCGGCGCAGAACAAACAGTTAAAGCTAAACTTGTTTTAGCGGGCACAAATGATGACGCTTCTTCCAAAGTACGAGACGAACGTGTCAAGCAGTTTTGGGTGTTGGAAGCAATCAAGGGACAACCACAGGTAGAGCTTTCTTTGAGAAAATGGGGTGCGAGCGAAAAGGCGGTCGACGCAAAATATTTGTTTGTCAAGACAGTAAAGTGGCCAGCAGTAGGCGGGCAACACGGGAAGGAAGCCGGGGGAAGACACGAGGTTGAGTGCTGGCGGTCACCTAGTCGCCTTTTTACGTTCGAGGTTGGGGGAGTCGGAGGAGCTCGCGCAAAGGTGATGAGGTCAGAATTGCAGGGATTCCATTGGTCCTTCCTTGTGCGAGATGCGGTTGCGGCGGAGACAAGCACAGAAACAGAAACAATACAGTACGGCGAAATGACACCAAAAAAAGAGCTGGCTGCGGGAACAAAAAGTAGCGCTTCAAAAGATAGCACAAAGCCTTCCGAGTGGCGCCAGCCTGGTGCATGACCCCCACTTGGGGACTTTTCTCCAGAGTACAGAAGTGTAATTACTGTATGTATTCCATGTTACTTGCACGCACTCCGCGTACCTCACACATGCATCTCTTACTCACCCATAGGTACATGCCCATTAAATGGCCTCCACTGTTCGCAGGAACTTTTGCTCCCGCCGCTCCAGGTTTGTGCTACACTCTATCCGGCAACCATGCACTCACTTACTTGCGGTACAATCATAAAAAAAGTAGCGCGGGTCTTCTGCGGCTGTCTAGACTGGACGATCAGGTCGCATTGCATCAAGCGAGTGACGCCCGCCCACCAACGTGCATGGTTGCTGAACGGTAATGGGTCGGGATCGTTTTTTTTTTTTTTTGGTTGCTCGTTTCGGGTACTCACTCATCTTTCTGCGCAGTGCGCTCCAACAGGAAGCAACCCCCTTCGGATCCTTGTTTTTGATCCCACGGGTGAGCTGAACCCTGAGGCTCAAGAGTAGTTTTATTGAGCTTCACAGCTTGGCTTTATACCTTTGTTGGGGATTTTTCGAACCAAAAAAACAACAGATGTTGATGGTCTTTGACGGGTTTATGGTACACCTAAAACATACAGCAAGTCTGGGTGGACTAAACTAGGCCGGCATGTGCTGGAGGTGGGGTTATCCTTGTCAAGCATCGCTCACTTTCGCTTCCACTGGGTCCAGTCTCTTGTTCATGGGATGGCACAGGCACCGCATTGCCCGCTACCGTACTCTGCAAGCGAAGGTACACACATAATGTAGTGCAAAGGGAACTATGAGGGTTTTTTTTTGCAATAAAAACACTTCTCATTTAACAGACATGCCGTCCAATCGATTCATAACCACATGACTGGCATATGCCCTGGACCAAAGAGGTAACTACAGGAAAAGACCCGTAAAACGCATCCCTCAACACAAATTTATGCCCCGCATAATTGAACTGTAGTGTATCGATGGAGGGGTTAGATCACCATCCCTGTTACTGACGTAATACCCCTGAGCTTGGCTCCAGAGCAGTGGGTCGTGGAATGCACGCGCTACACTGCATTTTGGCTGCCCGTGAGCTGTCTCTTTGGCAAAAGTGCAGAGGAGCGGTGAATAACATCGACACATTTCTGAAATGGACCAGAGACACACACATACTGTACATAATGGATGCAATCACGGCGCGCACCTTTGTTATCCAAAAAAGTCTCCCCCTATAATCAAAACAAATGCCTCCCTCATCCGCGTCTAGAATTCTTACGCGAATCTCGTCGCGCTTTCTGGATGTAATCGGTACGATTAAGCATATCAGCCTGAAATTGTCTGACGGCTATCAGGCGCGAGATTCCGTGTCTACTAGTCTGATACTAATATCGCTGGATGCATCCATCCCTTTTTTTACCGACCGCCTTGCAGTTTCAGAGAGATATTTGCATCCTGTACCACTTACGATGGGAGAGGCTGCACGCAGAAGTATAAAAAATACCGAGCATTATAGTCGCAAAAGCAAAGCAGCCTTGGGGGTCAGCGTGGAAAAAAGAAAAAAAAAGAAAGAAAAAAGTATCCTTATGGCTACCCGATACAGAGTGTCTCAAGGGCCACGTGCAAGCAACGTGATGCCGGCGGCAACTTTAGGCTCACTACCTCAAGCATAGTGCTATCTACGGATTGTACTGCTACGGTAGGCTGGCAAGGCTGGGCCCGCGCTTTTGCTCGGTGAAGCCTCCGATATTCATCTTTCTCACCCATGTTTGACTGCGGTATATTATATGTTTCAATTAAAGAGTCTTGGTCGTCAGCGATTACCACCAAGTGTAACCAAAATCATCATAGTTTCGATAATCATACGAGACGTCTCGATATAGAGATAGAAATAGTAAAGATCACCTTTCTCCAAGGCTGACTGTAGATCAGGGGAATCCCGAATACCAATCGGCAGTTCATTATGAGCTCATGATCAACTTCAACAACGCCCTGTTTTTATATTGAATTTTGGTGAGCGTCGCATTTTCAATGCTGACCGCATACAAAACACAGGGGGCCCCCTTCATGATCACAATCTTACCCTCCTCAGCTACCTGCGACAGTCTAGGCAGCCATTTAGATTTAATCACATTTCTCGCCCTTATATTTTCAAACAATGAATTTCCCGGAAAGCTCGCGGCATCACCGGCCATTGCCCCCCTAAACCACCATGATGAAGCTACAACAGACCGCATCGCTGCTCATGCGCAGCCTCGTCGTCTCCCTGGCTTGGACGTCAGCCACGACCGCCCACCACGTAATAACATATCCCGGCACGCGCGGCAACAACCTCCTGTCCAACGTGACGTTCCCCTTTGGCATGCAGTGGAGTTACCCCTGCGGCGGCCTGCCTCCGACCACGAACCGATCCTTTTACCCGCTAACCGGCGGCGCCTTCGCGGTCCAGCCCGGCTGGTTCCGCGGCCACTCCGAGTCGCTGTGGTACATCAACCTCTGTCTGGAGGCAGAGCCGCTCAACTGCTCCCTGCCCATCACGTCCGTGTTTCGCGTCCGGGGCCCCGCGGGCGACAACCCCTTCCCGGGGACCTTTTGTCTCCCGCATTTGCCACTGCCCGCGGGTTTGGGGCTCAAGGCTGGCGACAAGGCGTCCATCCAGGCCGTCCAGACGCATGTGCATGGCGCACCGGCGTATTCTGTAGGTGGTCTTTTGCTTGTTCTGGCGGGTGGAAAGACAAGAGGGAGAAAGAAACCATCAACGGGAAATAGATGAACATCGTGCCGAAAGTATATTACACCTGGTTGAAACCGAAAATGACTAACCCAAAGCCCTTTCCGCGACACAGTGTGCCGACGTCGAGTTTACAGACGACAGCTCAAAAGTGCCCCCTGTGACTGCATCCAACTGCTTCAATTCGACAAACTTGGTGGTGGAACACGTCCGAATCGTCGGCAGCAGTTCTGAGACCCCTGGATCGAACAACTCTTCCCCCAGCGCCGGCTCGCCTGCGGCTGGTTCATCGAATCCCCCATCGAATGCCGCCGAGAAGCGCGGTCTTTCTAGGATCTCGGGGCTGTTGGGTCTCGCAGCCTTGCTTTGAGGGCACATGATTTTTTGTGGCTGCCAGAAAATACACCTGCTTGGTTTGGATCATGGCCAAAACTGTTAACTGTACGAAAATGATGGGGAAAAGTCTGGTCCCAAACGACACATGGTTTGCGAGAATAAAAATTACAACTTCCATTGGTATCAAATTCAGATGTAGGAATATCGGATTATGGCACTGATCCGTAGAGTGTAAGATGTTTGCTTCTCGCAAGCTTCCCATTACGGAGTTCTCTACGGAGTCTTCCCTATGCTACCTGCATCCTTGATACCTGTTACCGAGGACGGGAGTAAAAAGTCTCCCAGTGTGAAAACGCTCCATTAGACCAGAAGAAACATTAAAAAAAGCCTAGCCGGACAATTTCAACACCTAAAAAACTGCACGTTAAAAAAGTGCATGTTCTCCTCTCCAAATTCTCTCAAGTCTCATTTGCATTTAGCACACCCGGCCCGGCGCGACTCTGGTACTGCTCCGAGCGCTGATACATTATCGCCGCGGCCTGGAAGTCGCCCATCCCACCAAAGATGACGGTTCCGTTACGCCGGCAGTGGAAGTGGACGACGGCAGACGAGATCGGGCACGGCTCCGTGCCGGGACCACACAGGTACACGTCTACGGGGGCCGGGTCCGTTGGTGCGGCGTAGTATGTGGGTGCGGGCTCGGCGTCGAGGGGTGGTCCATTTTGAGTGACTGTGTCCGATGGAGAACTGCAGTCCATTTGGCTTGCAGGTGGAGGATGTGCTGAGTGGTTACGTGAGACGGATGTGTTAGTGATCCTTTCTTCACTATTTTTGGACCTAAAGCAAGCAGATCTTTTGAAAAGCTAGCTGTCAAGTATGAGAGGTTCAACTTACAGAATCCGCCACCAGTCGCAACAGTATTGTTGTCCGGCGCGATGTTAATGTCGTTGCCCATCATAGCGGCAGCCGACAGCTCTTCGTTTGTGTACTTTGACAACCCAGCCAGACCGTCATCCATCATAACAGTATCTGCTTGGGTATTCTCGGCAGTGAAATTGCTGTTGGGCTGTCCATCACCTGAGGCGATGGCATTGGGCTGCCCTGTCACGACCCTTTTCCCGTCGTTCTCCATGCGAGGGGGAAGAACTGGAAGCTTCATAGGGCTTTTCGAACCTTCTGGCTTAACTGGCTCCTTTTTGACACCATCTTTACCGGCACCCAGCATGAAGCTTCTGGACTCGATTCTACCACTGCAAGCAGCCGGAGCCTGTCCATTATTGTCATGTTGATTCAAGTTCTGGGCGTTCCCGCTGGGGGCCGTTATTCCTGAGGAATACATGTCCAGAGGAGGGTAGGAACCGAACTGTGACAGGCCCGGCCTTGTGACGCCGCCTGCCTGCTGATGGACACCTGGAACCATGTGCAGCTCATTGCTGCCGCCGTGAGCGTTGCCCCCGCTCTCCATCTGAGAAAACCTACGCTTGCTGCCGATCTGACCTCCGGCTCCGGATGGCTTACCATGCATAATCAGCCCACCCATGTTAGGCACGCCAGAGTTCGGGCCGAGAATATCAGGTCTCGAACCACCAGCCTGGCCAGCGTTGGCGTGATTGGATGTGGCGACCTTGGAGCCTATAGCAGGATATCTCGCGTGGCTGACGATGGGGCTTGACGGGAAGGATCCGGCTTGGGACATGCGCATATTCGCCTCCTGAACGCTTGCAGTGCTTGCCTCAGCGATACCGCTCGTTGACATGGAGAGGGAGCTGGGCTCGTGCCGGTTTGACGGCTTGACCCGCTTTGGCTGCGACGCGTCGATGACGGGTTTGGCTGGCAGCGGGTGCGTCAGTCCACCTGGTGGTAGCACGTTGGACTTGATTGTCGTGCTGCCAGGAGCGCTCGTGGGCTTGCTGGTTTGTGGAAGGTTTGGAGGCCGGGGAGGTTCCTGGCCGCTGCCGGAGGGCTGACGGGCTGGACTTTGTGAAGAATGCGAGGTGCTCTGCTCCATAGGGCCAGAGGTTGCTTTGGTTGACTGCAGTTGCTGATATTGATTGCCCGGGGCATTGAGGAAGGTACTAGATGATTGACGTCTAGGTGCAGGATGTTCAAAAGACTTGACTGGTTCGAGAATGCCCATCAGTTTCTCGCGGGCACTAGCAGATAACCTAATGCCCGGGCCGAACGACTGCATAATGTCAGCTTGAAGGATACTGTCGCCTGTCTTGGTATTGAATGTCTCATTCATCTGGGCATCTATACCAGCCTGCGCAAATGGCGCAGAGCTTGTGGACGCTAGACCATCTATCTTGCCAATAATAGGCGCTTGGCTGAGCATGGGATCCAGCGGGACCACCCTCTCGGCTTGCGGCTGTGGCAGCGTATCTGTGGGCGGCTTCGGGGGGAGAAGCGCAGATGTACTGGCTGTGCTATAAGCCTTGGACAAGTCCAGCGCCGTCGGCACTGGGGATGGAGATCCGGAGCTGCTGGTGTCCCCAAAGTGGGTTATTCCCGGGTGCTCATGGTTGCGTGGCCGTTTTGAGTTCAAAAAGGCAAGATCAGTCTTGCGATGGCTACCAATTGGTGGCAGGCCAAGATCAGGAAAGACTTGGAGGCTTTTGGGATACGGATGGGGTTCTGGGACGGGCCGTTGAGGTGTAGGTTTGACAGGCCGGGCGGGAATATTGGCCGGCTTAACAGGAGTTGCACCCAGACTTATGGGGGTCTAGAGATCGATTGATGACAATTAGTGCCAAATACAATGAGCTTCATGGTGTTTTGATATCTTGACCTGCACGATGACCTACCTTGGGGCCAGGCGGATCAGATTTGGGAATGTTCGGCGCGGCATAGCCCGCCTGTTGAGCGGTTGAAGGATCGAGCAGACCAGCAGCTATAGCAGCCGCTCGATGGTTGGGGTTTCCGATGCTTCATCTCGGAAAATAGCTTGAATGTCAGATATGTTGGTCCTTGGTAGTGATAGAAGAGTATTTTGGAGTGTGTTTTGGTCTTGGTGACGGATACATGCATGATGACAGGATACATATCGATATTGTATCGGATAAAAGGGAGAGAACATACCCAAGCTCACCGTTCCGAAATCTCGTTTTCAGATAGTTAAACTGTCCCTTTCCCAGCCCATTACCATACCCGCTCGCCTTGATATGAAGATTCAAGTCCTCATAGCCAATCTTGGAGCCTGGCTTTTGACCCTCTTCCAGATAGCGACGGACTAGCTCCTCGAGCTCAAACGTGTAAATTGGGTTGCGGACCATGTTAAATCGGCCTCAGAAATCTCACCAAACAATGCTCAGATTCACCAAAGACTGTTTGCTGATTTTCTGATTATTTTACACCCAATGGGAGATGTTAGAATATGGAAGCATATTTTTATTCGTTCATCCGAGTGATTGCGGTGAGGGAAGGCTGATGAAAGTTTGAAAGTTGGTCATGAGATCGCAGTTCCTACCGGACCAAAGGCTTTAATAAAAAGGTGGATGGAAACATCTTACCTGAAAAAGGCAGAATCTGGATAGCAATGATGCCGTCAGTAGGTAGTATTGTGGTTCTGTGATGTTTCATAAACTGTGTTGATTGAATTGAGAAACGGGAGTACCGAGAAAATTAGGTGCATCTTTTGCCCAGTCCTAATCGTCGTTTCAACACAGATCTGAGAAGAATCTGAAGGTGAACCTGAATGAGTAGAAAATAGGCGTTAGTTACTTGGTTGCTCCCGCACTGCAGTGGAGTTTGAAGTCCAGTAAAGGAAGGGGCCTGGCGACTGCACTGCACTGCAGCTGGCTAATCTGAGGAAATCTCCTGAATTAATTCTAGTCCTGTGCTACCTGACAAACGAGAAGAAAAAAACTTGACAAAACAAACAAAATTTAGGTCTAGATCTACTTATTTCCAATTCCGCAAACAAGTCTCCCCTTCTGTCAGGCCGGTGTATTCTACACTGCTTCTCCAAAGCTCACGCCCCTTCCTCTCGTCACGCGACTCGGCACTTGAAGCCGAGATTTCGTTACCGTTGTAGTAGACAGCTTTTGGGCTGCGTCCATAGGGCTCCTCCTCGGACAGAGCAGCCGCTACGACGTCCTTGGCCGACTTTTTCGAACTTCGAAAGTCTGGATTATTGGAAAACAACCCCGTCACAAAGATGATAACAGGGAATACCACTTTGCCCAGCAACAAGAAGAAGGGATTGGCTCGTCGCGTCAACGGCGTTGGCATGGCTCCCGGATCGAGGCCCAGAACGGCAATGTTGGAGAGCTCTGGGTCGGCGTCGAGCCGCGCTTGCAGCTCGTACACCATCATGATTTGACAGAGCTTGGCGGCGCCGTAGCGGCGGAAACCGTGTCCCCCCGCGGGCAGGGACTCGGGCTTGCTGAAGCTCCCCTTGGCCACGGCCTCGGTGTTTGGGTGGAGCTGCCGCCACTGTTCGCCCTTGTAGAAGCCCTGAAAGTTGTTTCCAGGATGATCGGGACTAATTCAAGGTTGTCGCAGGGTTAGGACCAATTACCACACGTTGAGATTGTTGCATCAGCAGAATAGGCATGTGCTAACTCATGTGACCAACTTCCCAGCACGACAACTCTACCCTTTTTCTTATCCATACTCTGCAGCAGCTTGACCGTGAGTAACCAGTGCGACAGGTAGTTGGCCTGAAAGGCCATCTCAAAGCCATCCTTGGTAAAGCTTTCTGTCGTCCATTCCTGCCATCCAGCGTTCAGCACCAGTGCACGGATCGGTGGAATTGTGCCTGCTGCGACGCGGGCGTTGATGTCGTCCGCAAGCTTGCGGCCCGAAGCAAGGCTGGTCAGGTCCAGGGGCACGATATCATAGGAGGAGGCTAGGCCTTTGCCACGATTACTGCTGATGACTTCTTGTAGAACAGTTGCCGTTTGGACGTTGCGGACGGTGAATATCATGTGGTATTCGGCATATTGCGCCTCTGATAGAAGTTTGTTGGCGATAGCGGAGCCCAGGCCGCCGTTGGCGCCGGTGACGATGATGGTACCCTTGAGCATTTTTAAAGATTGAGCTGACTTGTACAGAGAAAGATAATCGAGGACTAAGGGTTAGGCGCCTGTCTTATATGGGCTTCTGCTACCATCTCGGTGGCTTTGGTGATTCCCTAACTACTTTTTTATAAGTATGCAGCCTGGTCTTGAATTCCCTATTTTGGAACTAACACGGTCTAAAGTTGCTCCGCTTTAGAGCGGCTTGGCGCGTGGAATTTCAAAGTTACAATCCCGGTCCGTCCGGGTCATCCATCACCTCTGAACTTCCGCGGGGTTACTAATTTGCAATGTGGAGAATGATGTCTCCCACCAACTGCATGACCAAGCTGATAATTTTACCAGAGTGGGACGTGTTGCAACGGTTCTATGGTGTAATGGTTAGCACATGAGGTTCTGAGTTCCATGTGGTTCTTCAGTTCCCATTCCTCATGATCCCGGTTCGATTCCGGGTAGGACCTTTTTGTCAACATTCCACTTCACGATCACGATATCCAGCTGGTGGTTTGTTTGTTTTATTATGTCGTTGCTTTCTACCTCTTTTCACATCTAGATAGCTTAAAGACTCTCATGCTTCCTTAACTTGGAATTCTTTTTTTTTCATGCTGTCCATACCGGTCAGTTATCAATATGTTTTTCAAGGGTGAAGTTTCGACAGATGAATAATTCAGATGCTGCGCACTAACTACTAATTACTTACTGCCCGGTTTGAAATTCGAAATATGAACCAACAACTGACTCGCTCCAACCCAAGACTGTAATTACCTATAATAATTAGGACTTGCAAACATAAACCCGAACAAAAGGCAGATCTCTTCGTACGATTTGCACTTTTCCGAAAGAAGCTTCCACGCCAACATTCTGTTCTGCACAAGGTGCTCTATGTTTGGTTTCCTTGGGGGCTCAGACACTCTTGGCGTTTGGGATGCGCTAGTGGCTGCGTGTAGCCACCATTGGCTTGTCAACCCGCAACCACTACCGGTCGAACGATTTAGGGGGTCAGACCATCCCTAAAATTCATGGTGCCATTTTTCTTCAACATGGCAACACAATCAGCTTTCTTCTCCGGTTTGGCGTGTTTTGTTCAGCGGAAAGCAGCCACCAAGATTTCGAGATGTTGGGGTTGGAATTTACTTAAGTTCTCACTAGTCAGAAGAACCAGTTTATTATAAAATGGCAGCGCATTCAGCTACTACGAGGCCTATTGGCTATGGCTAGCATATTTGATCAACAAAGCGCAGACGCAGTACCATCACCATCACCAAGAGAAACAACAGCAGCTACAAAGAGACGGCCTCAGGAACAGAAAGTAGAAACAGAATCGAAAAGGAAAAGGAAAACACAAGTCTTTGCCTCTCTTTCCCTCACATACAAGCATGGGCTTCACCATGGCCAGCGACCGCCTGCGCATGCACGTGGAGCGGCGCGACCTCTACACCAACCTCGAGGCGCGCATCCACTACCTCCACAGCTTCCTCGACTTTAGCAGCCGCGACATCGAGGCCCTGGTGGCGGGCGCAAAGTACGTCCGCGCCCTGATACCCGCAGTCGTCAACATAGTCTACAAAAAATTGTTACGCTATGACATAACGGCCCGCGCCTTCACCACGAGGAGTACCAGCTTCGAGGGGCCCATGGACGAGTACCCGGATGAGGACAGCCCGCAGATCCAGCACCGAAAGGTGTTTTTGCGCGCGTACCTGTCAAAATTGTGCTCGGATCCGTCCCAGATGGAGTTTTGGGAGTATTTGGACAAGGTTGGGTGAGTTTTTGGGTTTTTATACCTGTTAGATGGTGACAGGTCGAGACCCATCACTCGCACAACCCAAGAAGATGAACTAACCTAACCTCACATGAACCACAGCATGATGCACGTCGGCCTGGGAAGAGCCCACCCTCTCCACGTCGAGTACGTGCACCTAGGCGTCTGCCTCGCCTTCATCCAGGACATCATGAGCGAAGCCATCCTCTCCCACCCGCGCATGGCCATGCAAAACAAGATCGCGCTGGTCAAGGCCCTGGGAAAGGTCATATGGATCCAGAACGACCTGATGGCAAAGTGGCAGGTCCGCGACGGCGCCGAGTTCCACACGGGCGACGACTCGGAGGAGGAGATAGTCATCGAGAGGGAGGGCTACCTGCACGGCAGAAAGGTCCTGGACGAGGACGAGGACGACGTCCCCGAGGCTGTCAGCCCTGCATCTTCCACATCGTCTCAACACACCCTCACGCCGCCCAGGACTCTCTTGTCGCCATTGTCGCCTACGACTTGCATGCCGAAAAGGTCGACAGGGAGCCAAGGGGCCGGGATTTGTCCTTTTAGTGGTAGGCAGATCATCGAGCCGAGTACACCGGAGCGGCGAAAACCGGATATCAAGATTGAAATCAGTGAGCCTATTACTTTTTCTGGGTCGATGCAGAGTCTCAGCGGTGTTGCATTGTCAGGGAGGACGGAATCTTCTTGAGTTATAATGATTATATGAGACGGAATAAATCCAAGGAATTCTCGCCAGTTTTTGATATTCGACAGGTTTTTAACCCTTCAAAAATGCGAGGTAAATATGGCTCATTCCACATCAAACATTTCAAAGCAGTGTCTACTAGTTACACTGTTTCGCTTCATAATCCAAGCATGCCATACGAATTACCCTACAATGTACACGGCGAGACCCCTTGCCCCGAGCCAAAGCCTTTCAAACTCATGCATAAATTATATAGATATTCCCACAGAAACACTGCATTTCTTACACATCACCCACGACGTTACATCCTAGGTCCAGGCCTCCATGGCAACATCTTCATCCTCATCCACAATACCCAGTCGTGCTTTACGTAACACCTCCTCCACATCCTCGACCCAGCAGTCGTGGTCCACCGCGCCATGCTTGACGACGGCCAACACCTTGACCCTGATCTTGGGCGTCGGCCCGGCCGGGGCCATCCTCTCCCAGTACTCCGGTTCGTGAACCGCACGGCGGTTCCAGAACTCCGTGACCATTTGGTAATCCGGCACATTCGGCTTCATCCTAAAGGTGGCTATGTCGAGACTCCGGGTCAAGGCCGCCTTTTGGCCGTTTTGGCTGTAGATGGCGCGCTCGAGCCCACCGGTGTCGTTGAGCCGCGTGTAGCACCACGCCTGCCAGTGCGACAGCATCTTGCTCTCGAGCTTCTCCGCCAGCTTCAGAAAGCCCTCGCAGTCGTCCCACACCCCCGCGTCTAGCGCGGTCGGCCAGGCCACCTCGTAAAAGTCCAAGCCGCGCGCCTGGAACCGCCAGTCCACGCCGCGGGGTCTCCTGTTGAGGCGTAGTCTCAGGTTGTAGTTGACCAGCCACACGGTCTCGAGGCGGGGGAAGTGCACGACGGACCAGAACATCGAGTTCCACAGCGGGTCGTCGCCGAACTCGGCGCTGGTTGGGTCCTCGTAGGCCTTTTGTTCTCCCCCGGCCAGGTTGAGCTCGTAGCCGATCTGCCTCTGGTTCTCGAACTGCTTGTACACGCTGCTAACCAGGAAGTGGTCGAGCCGCGGGACAAAGTCTTTTATGAACCTCGGGTCCGGCAGCGGCTCCAGGTTCGGGTGCTTGTTCTGGATTATGACGAGGTCGTCGACCGAGTCGATGACCATGTAGCTGAACCCTTCTTTCGCGTCGGGGTCTTCGGGCGGGGCGGAAGGCTTCAGGCCGTTGATGAGGGCTCTCGGGACGTTTGATAACCACTCGAAGTGGTCGGCCTGCATGGGCCTCGGCAGCTGGTAGAAGATATATGGACTTTTTGTGCGCAACGAGTTCCGGAGGAGGCTCCTCAGCGCCCGCGCGTGGTCTGGAACACGCGTCCGGAAGAGGTTCCGCCGCCGGCGGGACAAGGAAGGATTGTCGCGACCAAAGTACCCCGTGGCATTGCCCCACGGGAGGAATTGTGGCGCATGGTCCCGGTAAATTCGGTTGTCGCCGGGTTGGCGTCTCACGAGTGGTTGCTCCATCGCGCGGAGGCGTATGAAGCTGGTCAAGTGCTCCGGAAGCCATGTCTTGCGGTCCTGAACATTCAGGTTTCGTATCCGACTCGTCCCTGAAGGGGCTGTGCAGTGAGCGTAGTCCAGGAGGAACCAGTGGGCAGCATTGCCGGTCTCGCGGGTGAGCTGGTCTTCGCACAAGAACCGCATCACCATCTGCTGCATTTCTCTAGGCAGCCGCCACCAGGGGCCAATGTTGTGATCATCGCGGGCAAAGAAGGTTGTGCTGATGTCTTGGTGCGGCGGGCCTGGGTTAAAAGTATAGTAAGGTATCGAGTTCATGATGTCGTTTTGAAAGGATGTATCGGTAAAAATATGTGTTATGCTTGTGGATTTTCCATTTCCATTGACGGTTGGATTTCAGGAAAGCAAAAATCAGGACTCAAGAAGATCCGTCAAAGTAGATGGACCTGTTATTATATCAAAAACTAGGACGCTTCCGGCTTTGTGATATTGATGAATACGGCAAGATTGCATCTTCTCATCTTTTAATGTCATGGTTTTCTTTTTGGCTCAAATTAGTACTAATACAGATGAACAAAGCAAAGTCGCCGGTACTATTCAACATCAAGTTCCAATTGACGAATGCGGAAATAGTGACTCGGAGACCTTTGAAAAAAGCAGCACAGTTCGCAACACGTACATACCAGAGTAGGTAGGCTTTTTATTCCAGTGGAGGCGAAAGCGCCCTGCTGAACAGCAAGAGGATAGAAGAGAACCGGGACTTGGCCGTCTGCGCTCTATTCTGGACATTGCTCGAAATGTACCCAATTGCATTCCCCCGTCATTTCTTTGTGCAGTAATCCAAAAGAGGAAACCTTGGCAGTATTTGGCACAAATGATTCTAACTGAAAATGATAACTGGAATGCAAACGGTGCCTAGCATCCTTTTCGCCCAAACAAAGGAGGAGCCGTGGTACCTGCTTTCGTGAGCATCGGGGGGCCGAAATCGGCTGTAACTTGAGCGACTCAAGGCACCTACACAACGTGGTAACATCGACAAAGGCAATAATTGGACAGGAGTTAACTTGTGATTGCTTACCCAGCTTTCAGTCGTTCTTTTTTTCTGGCTAATTCATTAATGGAATCGTGTGCACTGATGCAGGCTTCCAGAGGCTAATGACAAATCCTTCTGCCTTTTCGCTTATACCCAGGCTTCTAAATCCAGAGTTTGCAGGCAACAGTCATATGGTTTCAACCTATTCCAGTAATCCGACTCGGAAGCTAATACTCTGGTATGCCACAAGAAGTATATGCTCTAAAACTAGTATCGAGGGTTTTGAGACTGGTACTGATCATGGTGCTGTTGACCCTGGTGAGGATATTGGTTGTACTGCGACTGGTGTGAAGGGGTCCCACCCGAGTAGTTTTGCGGTGGCGGAGCACCGTAGTAGGCGTCCTGTGACGACTGATGCTGTTGTGAGCCCTGCCAATTAGGATTGTTGCCGCTAGGACTAGAGTACTGTTGTTGGTGAGAAGGTGGCGGGCCACTGTTGTTGTTGTTGTTGTTGTTTCCGCCATGCTCCATGGGCCCCGGAGTCTGCGGTGTGCCCACACTGACACCCTCGTTTCCAATATCATCGGGAACGCTGATTCGAACATCGGGCAGATACTTCCGCACCCGCACTTCAACGTTCTCTTGGACAAAGACCCAGCTTGCCCTCTCAAACTTGCGGTGGCCACCGTTGACGACTGCAAGAACGCTCTGCCGAAGGCTGTCCTGGACCTTGCGCACCAAATCACGGATCTTTTTGACCAGCTTAGCCTTGATGTCATCACCAAAGCCGCGAGACGACGAGGTTTGCGAGTCGAGGCTTGAGTCGAAGGGGTTGCCACCCAGGATTTTCTCAAGAGGGCCCTGCACCTGGTCAGGGAGAGCCTCCCAGAGGTTCTTCTCGATGATACCTAGGATCTTTCGGAACTCGATACGGACCTCTCGGTGTACTTTGGCGAGACCGGTGCTGAGCTTGTTGCTGATCATGCCAGAGAAACCACCACTGCCACCGTCGTCGTTTCCGCCGGGGCCATCACGCGACCTCTCATCCGAGTGTGATTTCTTGCCGAAAAGGCCTGCAACCCCCTTGACGAGCCCCTGGATTTCGTCTTTGAGTTCACCCTTGACACCATCTCCGAGGTCTCGCGTAGTGGTGTTACCACGAAGCCACCTCTTG
Source organism: Pyricularia sp. CBS 133598 (assembly GCA_004337975.1). Lineage (NCBI taxonomy): Eukaryota > Fungi > Ascomycota > Sordariomycetes > Magnaporthales > Pyriculariaceae > Pyricularia > Pyricularia sp. CBS 133598. Next base: position 3,881,962 of record CM014983.1, read on the forward strand.
ATCTTTTCAAGTGCAATCCGAGTAAACTGCTCCGCCAGCGGTGCGTGCTGCTCCCTCAGCACAATGCCCAGCTTCTCCTTGATCTCGGGACTGATCATACGTGCCTTGCCGTCCGGGTCACGAGAGGTGTCCTTGATGGCGTCGCTCAAGATGCCGAGGATGCCGTCGAGCCTGATCTTGTCTCCACCGCCGCCGCCCTGAGAGTTGCTGTGGTGCTCCTTGATGGCACCAACCGCGGCGCTCAGGAATCCCCTGGCACCCTGGCTGAACATATCACTCCCGCTACGATCCCTATCGCCGCCGCCCATTCCTCTGCTGCCATCCTGCCCACCACCGCCGGACTCAGTCAGGTTGAAAATCTCCCGGATGTCATCAGTGGCGCCGTCAGCAACCTTGGAGAAGGATTGGGTGAGTGAGACAATCTCGTTGGCGAACGGCAGGGACCCAACGCCGTAGGCGTCCGGGGGAGCATCGCCCAGAGATCTGGAGTTGGGACCCGACGCATCCTTCTTGTTGAACAGGGATCGGAAAGCGTCAACGACCAAGTCTTCGAGGCTGTCGATGGTCTTGCCCTGGAACTCGTCGATTTCTCTGGTGATGCGCGGTTGAATCTCCGGGGCCAGTGAGTCGACGTACTTGTCAATCTGCACCATGACCACATCAGGGATGCCATGACGGCTCTTGCCCAAATCTTCCGACATTATTCTGAGCTGCTTAATGGAAAGAAATCAAGTTGTGTTTCTTTCGTTGATTTGGGAAAGATTTGGAAAGATTTCTTGTGCTTTGAAGAAGCGGACAAGCTCTGTTGGGCAAATAAGCAAACTCAGCTGCTGCCCGTCTGTTGCTGCCCGTTTGTTCTTGCTCACTGCCGCCAGCTTGAGGCCTCCTAACTTGCACAGCCACCAAGTATATCCAATGGACGACCCTACGCGAATGAGGGGTCAAGAGTACCCCCAACGGCCCCGCGTAGTGGGGCCATGACGTATCAGCTACATGAGTCGAGCTGAGTCGAGCTCCCCTACTGGCTGGTTTGCAAACAGCTCCAGGTGGCATACACCTCTCTACCTGACAAGCTGAGCATGTAACATTAGGGAGATGGCTTAATGGCTTGCTAGTGATCAGACCTCCTACGTCTTTGTTGGTTCGGTCACACACTGCCGTATGAAGGCAACATCCCATGGTTACCTATACTGAATTCCTGATTGGGCGACTTACAACAGAAGCAACATCGGATCTCAACTCTACTGTCCGTGGGCTCAACGATGGCATGTCATAAATGACTGCCCATTTACTCGATATCATCACTGTAAACTTTTCTTTTTCTTCCAAAACATATATTTCTAAGAAAACCGCCCAGTCAAGTTCAAATCAGTACTGCTTTGGATTCGGACCTCACACAGGAGAAAGGCGTTTGCTATAAGTATACACACTACTCGGTTCATCAGTTGTTGACGGAGGCTACTTGTATAGGTAAGGTAGGCATAGCTTTTTGGAGGCATTTTAGTTAGGACTGCCTAGAAATTTGGTCCTACGCCTCTTGAACAATTCATGAAACAACACAAGCTTATATAGTGAAGTCTTCCTATAATTTCTACCCATAGTATATGTATACTATGAAGACTGCAGTAGCAGCAATCGCCAGCCAAGTCGACTCCCCGCAGCCCATTTAAGCTGCTATCGCTTCACTGCAGCATCATTCTCGATTGACTTACTGTCCGCTCGAAGAACCATTTGAAGTTCCATCGGAGTTGCCGTTTGAACGTCCGTTTGAGCTTCGATTGGAGCCGCCATTGGATGTTCCGTTACCATTGGCCCCTGAGCTGTTCCAAGATGAGCCGCCGCCTTGGTTCTCCCCTCGAATGACATAGAAGCCGCCGACGAACTCGCCCGTGCCCTGATTCGCGCTGGTGGAGCAGCCGCACTATATTAAAAAAAAGCGCTCCAATATTAGCTGGCTGGTCTTTATGTGACGCTTGATTTAGAGGTTTGGCATGTGGTGGGTGGATTCAGGAGGAGCTAACAAAGTCCCCCTTGGGATTTCTTACGTTGTTGGTGTATTTTTTGCAGGTTTCACACCAGTTGACAGACATTTTGGCGGTTTTGGTATTTTGGTTAAGTAGGGGATAGTCGACTTTTTATCCTGGAGTTTGTGTTGTTGGCGGTTAGCGGTTTGATGTGCTCGAATGCATTCCCACTGGGTAGAGAACAGTGTTCAAGTTAAAGCCTTTATAGGAGCCTTGAAAGGATGTGAGCCACTGTAGCCATAGTGAATTGTTAATCTGTTCATGTATTGCAGTTGAACATGTGCCATGGGTGAAAATCACCCCCGCCAACTTGAGTCTTGTGTAGTTGAGCACATGAAAAAAGGAAGAAGAATTATGAGAAAGTGACAAGCGGTGCAGTGACGGTAGATTTTACACTTCCTCATTTCCTTTTGGTCATGGCAAAGTTTCCAGAGCAGCTTGCATACTTCAGGGCATGATATCAGAGCCAGACTGTGAGTACCTCTATTATAAGCAACGAGTGAATATTGTGCTATAATTTCATCTAGCATCCAGTGTGGAATGGGCATAATTATAGGAGCATAGCAGCAGCACCTTGGACTTGATTCGATCGTTTTCTTATTGAGGGAGTATAAAGATTCCTCACAAAGCAAGCTAGTTGGATTCTATTTGCGGAGCAAAATGGTAAAAACCATAGAGATAGGTACCAAGACTTGGAAACCGATCCCGAGAATATGAGAGCTTCTTTCCTCTGAATATCCAAGTTCTTGCTATCATAAGTCAAACACAACTCTCTATTCAATTTGCGCTTGGGAGTTCTTCGGATGTGCTATCGCTTGTGGCATCGGAGCTTTCGTTCGAACTGGAGCCGCCCTGATTCTCGTATGGATAGTAGACCCCCTCGAATAGAATTCCTTCCTCGTGGCCACCATAGGGATAAGTGCACTTCATTCGGTGTTAGCACTCATCTCTTGCTCAAAATCAACAGGCCCGTCGAGGTACGTAGCGGCTTCGCGAACTGCCAAATTTATGGATATCTGGGCAAGCCAGGTTGCTGATAAGGAGAAATACCTACATCAATAGTTGGCTTTCCACAGCTGGGACAGATCTCGGTCGACATGTTTGCGTTGTTTGCGTTGTTTGTGTAGGAGGGTGTAATATCGAGTGCTCTCGTGGTGTGGTCTCGGAACATGACAAAAGTTCAGGAGGATACTTGCTGTACTTGAAGGGAAACATTCGCTGGATTTATACAGAAATAACAGAAGAATTACCTTGCATACCTAAGCTTATGGATCACACATGCATGCATGGTGCAATGTTGTGTGCTCTCTGATACATTCTCATTGAAGCTTGTGGATTGGTGGCAACCTAAAGGGAAAGAAAAAGGAAAAAAAATAGAAGTATCGTGTATCGTCCAAGCAACCATCGCCCCCAGCCCCTTTTCTTTAAACCAGATCTGCTCTACCTCACAAAGACATGTAACCCTTGGGGCAGATTGTTAGTCTGTAGAATCCTCGGGATTTGCGCGTTACGAAAACCGGCTCTTATAACCCCTAATCTTTATCCTGTAGTCGCCCTATAACCGTTATACCGTCGTCCATGTGACCACAGTGTTATGAGACAGGCCGACAGGATAGTGCTAATCAGAGTAGGTAGTACGACCACAGGCAATCTTGTGTTTAAGATGACTTTTTCAGGCAGTGCTGGCTGTAGAGGGTCCGTAACACGTGTCATGTCAATGACAAATATTCACACGCTTGGGATCCACCATCTGTGGTGTTGCAGTAAAGCACCTCACAAATACCGAGTGCGTGTGTCCGAGGGAAATTTATCACATGAGTTATTGATTCCAAAAGAGTAGCTACTGGAGTTTGGTCAAACCAGAATATTCGTTCCAGTCACTATTACAAGTGTTTATGTTACCTTCTTGTTTGTGTGAAATATAGGTATATAGCTTGGCGTTCTCAATTCAAACCAATAGGGAACTTCAAAATATCGACTGGGCTATCTGGTGATGTTGTTCACTACACTGGCCACCATAACAGCAACCTCGCGATCCCAGCCATTGCTCTTGTCAATATTCATCTTACTCTTTGATGATGAGCCAACCGCCACGGCGGAACCAGGCAGCTGTGCTCCCCTCAAAACGCATTCTCGGATTGCGTCACCGACAGCAGTCTTGTTCGACCTGAGAGTTCGTGCCGACACGCCTCCCCTGTTCATTATTTCTTGTACTCTGGTCGACAAGCTGCTTGCCAGCGTCCTCCAGAAGTAAGATGCCAAAGATCCCGTTTCTAGATAAGCCAGCAAGAACTGTAGCAAGTTTACGCTCTTTTCGCTCGCAGCCCCAGCACCCATTTGAGCCTTGAGTGGGTGCGCAGGGGTCTTGGTGGATTCCAGAACCAGCTCGAGAGCGACAACGTTTTGGCAGCGCGCACTAATCTCGGCAAGAGTCCGCTCCAAAGTAGGCAGAGCGGCCAGGGACCGCGCAAGAGATGCCACACTGCTCTGTAGAGCCGAACGCAAATACATGTCCAAAGCCTGGAGCATGTTGATAGGGCTCCACTTCTCGTTCTTTGCCAGCGTCGTCGGGGAAAGCAGGTAAAGTGTAATCAACGCCGACACCATGCGAGCCTTTGCCTCCTCCAGCTGCGCAAATGTTGCGCCGCCGGCAGACGTACCACCGGAAGCCGAAGGAGGCGATGCCATGGAGAACTCGCGTACGATTCGCTCAGAGACTTCACACACGGACCGTTCGACCGGAGCGATGATGAGTTCCTGAAGGGAGCGAATCGCATCGACACGGTCGAGGCCATGACCCTCCTCCCCAGGCGCCTTGTACTCTAATGTTTCCCTCAGAGAAAGTATCGTGTGTGCGCACCGCACCAAGCTGCGATGATCCTCCTTCCTGCCCGACGCTGACAGCTCTGCATACTGTATCTCAAGCTGTCTACCCAGTTGAAGACAGCGGCCTACGGATCTGCCTATCCTCAAGGTCTCCCAGAGTCGCGAGGCGACTTGCCTGACCGTGTCTGCTTCGGCATGTTTCTGGATGACCTCCTTTTCGAGCTGTTTGTAGCTCTCATTCAGCGATTTGACCTGCCCATCAATCTCGCCCACTATCCGGCCACTTGCAGCGGTCTGCTCCTCTGTGTGCGAGAGGAGAGGGATCGCTTCGCGGGTAGTCAGCTGGTCGATATGGGAGTCGATCTCTTGTATGTCGAAGAGCACCTTTGAGAGGGGCGTCGAGAGGTCAAGCGGCGAGTCATTGGGATTGTTGGTCGAAAGGACGAGGCTGTTGGCAAATTCGGACGGGCTGAAATCGGGGGCTAGGAAGGTCTCGTAGTCAATGTACGAGGTATCCTCTTCCTGGATGTTGTTGGACATGGTGAGGAATGTCTAACAGCACGGGTGCAAACGGAGGGTCCAGCCAATTCGTCAACGGCGTGTTGATGCGACACGCATCGTGGGGTCTCCAAGCTCCAAGCTCCCGCTGTCCGTCCGACAGGACAAATTTCAGCCACAGTTAAGCCGGGCCGCTGCCCCACCCTGTTGGAAATGCAATTCCCATTTGCAGGGTAGGATCCATCATCAACCCCGGCTTGTTGATGGCTTTTCGCTACAACCCCATTACCATGGGCAATGAGGTCATAAATAATTCAAAGTAGGTACTCTGCCAGCCACTGTTGGGTCTGTGTTGAATGGAATAAGCACTGCATTAACCGTGCCGCATAGGCACTCGGTGGTTCTGCGTATTTTGCTTTTTGCCAAGCCCAGAAACTGCTTCCATTTGTCAAGATGGCGGACAAAACTATGTCGCTTTGGTGTGGCGGCAGTTGCAAGGACGCAAGAATGTTCAAGTCCCGTAGACAAAAATCCGTCTGTTGTCGGTGTCAGTGCAGATCTTCTGGGCTGACAAAACCCCACTTCCATACTCCAGCTGGGAAATCCCGCTGAAAAATCATCGTGGGTGGTGGGATTTAGTGGGGTATACCTGGGAAATCGCCCAGTAGCGAGTCGTTGTGCAAGCTGGGGGCAGGGATTACTGCTGGGGTGCGCGGATCGCAAGGCACAGGCTAGTCAAATATTCGCTCTGCCAAACATTTGCAGATGTTTAAACCTTCGGAGGCTCGGCACGCCGATGCTGACTTTTATCGTGCGGCAAATCCAGAAGCTTTCATTAGCCATGGCTTGAGTCGGCCGTTCAAACCTTTTTGTTTCGTTCACCTACCAGAAGAGCCTCGTCCTACGTTCTCGTTTTTTGGTCAACATAGGAATTTAGCAAACGACATGCCCTCCTCGGGTCGCGGTTGCTTCTCCATGTCCGAGTGATCCGAACGAGCGCAGACCGACCTCACGTCCCCAAGTCCATCTTCCGCTGACTCCGAAGCGAGCATCAAGCTTCACTTCCGACCTCAGTGCTAGAATAAAACGATCCACGGCAGCGATGCCTCTACTCGATTTCCCTCCCGGCGACAACGCCACGGATACCATCATCAATGGCGTTCACTTCAATTTGACCACCCTACGGGATTGGAACTACGAGTACTACAGCAACCAGACCGTCTCCAATGGCACTTGGGACTGGTGCATGATCATGGCCGAGCCGTGGACACCCACGCGCATCCTCGCCAACGGCACCTTCATGAACTCGACGTGGTGTTATACTCCGACGCACCCCATGGGTCCTCGAGCCAGCGTGGGAATGGCCTTCGCCGTAGTCTTCGGCATCGGCATCGTTCTCAGCTTGGTCAACCTCGACCGCCATGGTCGTCTGCACCTACCCGTCGAGAAGCGATTCTATCCAGTCGGCAGGAGATGGCAGTGGTACTTCTCGATCATCGCGTGCGCCTTGGCCGTGGCCGGGCTCATTTCCAATGTCGACGTCGACCGCATGTTTCTTCCCGAGCTTCCTGTCGTCTTCGTCAGCTTCTTCTGGTACCTAATACAAATGGCCGCCATGGCCATCGTATGGGAGTCGGTTCGTCATTGGGGGAGCTGGATGGAGCGTCAGTTCATCGATGCCGACCCATTCTCCTTGCCCGAGGATGGTCGACGTTACAGATTCGAGCTCCTGATCCCGCTCGTCTTCTACGCCTTCCTATTCCTCAACTTCTTCCTGGTGTTTCCTAGAAACTGGGGTCCGATTCAGCTGCAAAGATCCCCCGAACAGACGCGACTCGAAGCTATCCCCGCGGCTACGGAGCTCCGACTCAAATTGGGGTCATTTTCACTATTCTTTGCCTGGATCATCATTCTGATTTCTCTCCGACACACGATCAATGAGTACCAGCCTCGTAACAGGGGGCTGTTGAACCGAGCCATAGGGATCATCAAGCTGACGCCGCTCCGTCTTCACTTGTTGATTTTCCTGTCGCTTGTCGTTGTCGCGTTCCAAGCATTGGTCCCTTGGTCATGGGAAAACTCGCCGATGAATATCAATGGCAACGTCGCTGCCATTTATCTTGGCGGATTCCTCCCTTCCCTCCTCATCGTCTATGTCAACATAGTTGCTGGTTTTATGCGTCCCAACGAGGACCAGGAGCTCATTAGACAACGACGCCGACGTGGTGCAGAGCATGATGCTCAACTGCGCATCACCAAGAAGCCCACATGGTGGCGGCGGGTGAGGGGCGAGGTCCCACCCCCTAACGAGACCATGAGAGAACGACTTACACGCAATGCTCGTGAAGTCGGAGGAAGACGTGTTGATCCTGTCTTGGAGGCTGAGCTGGCAGCTGCTGGTCCCAGGACCGATCAGGCACAGCCACTTAACTCTTCTGTAGGGCCGAATACGGTGGAGATGGGCGCAATGCAGAGGCCGAACAGCAACGGCAGCAGCAACGGCAGCGATCTCCCCTCGCCTAATCCTTCCAGGCCAAGGCCAGATTTTGAGACATACGCAGGAAAGTCTGACCGGAGGCGGAATGAAAGGACCATGGCTGCCGTTGCCGGGATGCTTTTCCCCGCTTCTGGTAATGCCTCCGACTACGCCCAGAGGAGAGCGGAATTGATGACGGACGGTCCTCCCCCGCCACCCTATAGGGACAACGGCGATGGTCGCCGTCAGCCCTCGGAGCGAAGCAACAGCGCCGCCTCAATGGCTCGCCCTGCCCAGCAACCCAAGAGCATGCTGGATGTTTAGGGGTATTGCTGAGGCGACATCTAATATTGAAATTCCGGTCTTATTCTTTGAGACTCCTAGGGTTTTGTACAAACTTATATACATTTTTTAGTCTTGAATATTTACGATTATGACATGGATTCTGTTAACATGAACACTTGAGAACATCAGCAAGCTGTGTATAGTTTAAGGATTAGGGAAGTTAGATGTTTGCAGATGTTCCATCAGAGTTGATTGAGATGTGTGGTGTCTGGGCTGCGTTTGCAAATGGCCTTTTGTATCTCGATGCCTTCCGAAGCGCATGGCCCCAAAGATAAAAGAGTTGGAATACATAAGCGAAGCGTTACATTACATATGATCAGATAGAAGTCACCATTTCCATAGTCAATAGTACGTGCCCAGATCCATGACATCACCCCAAGATTGGCTGCATGAGCTGGGCTGGGCGACAAACAAAAGTCAACTTAGAAGAGCAGATCAGTTTGCCGTTTTAGAGAGGCAAAGACAAGGCGACCGCCGTCATCACTTGAATTTCACGCCTTGGGTGAGAACGCTCGGCTTGTCCTGGTTATGAGAGTTAGAGAAGTAGCACAAATCGCCCCAATGGGGGAAAAAAAGAAGAAAAAAAAGAAAAGGTATTGGTTGAGGGAAACACATGCCCGCCACCAGACCGTTTGAGTATATTTCACGTGAATGAGGCGCATAAAGGATCATGACATGCTGAAAACAAGACAAGCAAGGAAAGCAAGGAAAGCAAGAAAAGACAAAAATGACAAAGTACCCCCCAGCAAAGCCTAGACCACATGGGCTAGAACTAGACCCTAGAGCTAGAAACTAGATCCTACCAAGCCTACCTAGTATAAAAAAAACGCCTCCCCAGCCTCTCTGCAGGACATGAATGTCTTGCATCATACGAAGTACAAAGTAAAAAGAGCCCACATTCCGGGGGAGAGGCAAGGATAGCCAAAAGAGATAGAGAGAGATGGGGGAGGCTACGACGTAGTTGGGTTGTGGGGGGATCTATCGTCCCAAGCTCCCAACGCTTCACCGAAGGGACACCCAGTAGAACGCGAGTCCGAACGGCGAGACATGGCGGTCTTTTTGGCTTTGCTTGTTTTGTTCAGATCAAAAAAGAGAAGATAAGAATAAAGAGGCAAGATGGAGACAGAGGAGGGGAAGGTGACCGATACCAATCTGACGGGAGGGGAAGTGGAGGGTAGACTCATCAATTTTACAAAGTTGAGGTAACCAAACCTCTCGACACTATCTTTTTCCCCTCTCGGCTTAAACTCTATGGTTTCACTCCAAAAAGGGCAGGATAAAAATTTCAAAGGAGCGGTGAAGGGTGACAAAGGTACCTTACTTGCTAAAAGAATGCACGATTTTAAACGGGCTCGTCACCAAAAGAAAAAAAACCCCCAAATAAGGTTAAAAGACAAAGAAAACAAAGGGAAACAAAGACTCGCAACACAGCCAATGCCCTGCAGGGTGCGGCCTGAGAGGAAGATAGACCGACCGACAAACAAAAGCTCTTTTACGAGGTCTATGCCTGCTCAGGAACTCTTTGTTTACTCGTCTTGGAAATTGGCTCGGCAAAGCTAGTTTTGTTTTCCCCCTTCCCTCAGTTCTGCCGGTAGGTAGTACCAGAGGTTGAACAAAGAGGGAGGCAGTGCCGGAAACCCTATTCGGCGCTAAGCAGACAAAGACGGAACAGAAGCGGTACACAATGTGAGTTCTTTTTATCATTTGATGGTGTGTACAGCTGGGCTGAAAGAGGCAGCCTTGGGCCAAAAAAATATTGGAAAGCAGTGTGAAAGCTTTTTGTTGGGGCTGAGCCTTGAGCCTGGCTGAGCATGAAGAGATCAAGGCAAAAGGAGGCAGAACTACCCAAATTCCCTGCGAGAACATATACCCATATAGTTTCGAACAAGATTAGACCTTGACGACGAGAGAAGAGAAAATAGTCGAGTCTCAAGCCATCACGTGCAGTATCCAAATCCGTGAGGAGGCTGGGAAACTGGGCTAACTGGTCTAACTACCTAATCCCCTCGGTACATGTTCCTTGCAGCGCACCGCCGTCCATTGGCCACTATTGTGCCAGTCCTAGTGACAGGAGCTTACAGTTCGTGGTAGACGATCCAGGCACGGCGCCTAACAGGAGGCAAAAGGTTCACCCCCTGGTGTGGCCCCTATCCTGGCTCCGACGACGGCAAACATGTGATAGCCTGATGGTTTTGTTCTTTTCAGCTTCAGCTGTGAAACTCAATGGCAGTTTCGACTCTAGTGTGCGTTTTGAACAAAATGGAATGTACGTGATAACAATATCGTGAGCAATCTGTATTTGGGTATCAGATAGGATTGAAACTAATAAAATAAACGGCCGTCCGCATAAAGGAAATCCCCAAAAAGCCGGTGAAAGACAGTTCCGTAGAGCTTCCATGATGATCCCCACAAAGAAACCAAGCTCCATATGTCAGTTATGCCAAAACCAGGGACAGCAAACTTATGAATGAAGCTGATATTATCGCTGTTAGCTCGCAAGGGTACCTGGATGGCGAAGGTGCTATCACTTGAAAGAAACCAAACCCTAACATAGAAAATTAATGCAATGCCAAAGTGTGGTTAGGCCAGCGAGTGACCGACCATAACCACATTTGAGCAGTAAATGACCAAGAGAGTTCTAGCGATTTCACCTAGGGGTTATTGAATCGAAACACAGACAGACAGCCGACCTCAAAAGGAAAGGGATAAATGAAAAACATGGCAGCGTCAAACATAAATAAGACTTAGAATGCAAAAAGGTTGACAAAAGAAAAAAAAAGCAAAGCAAGTAAACGCAGACCGTATCAGAGAGTATGCAACATCGTGAACGAAAAGGAAAAGAAAGTCCGGTTGCCCTGGTGGAATCAAGTTCCGTCTTCGTCTCAATGCTGTGCTGTGCCTCCAGTCATAACTGCGCGCTACAAGAAATTCAATTCAGAATAAACACAGAGGAGAAAGTCGTGCAGGTCGTGAAAAGGAGATGTATGTGTCATGGTCAATGTTTGATACGGTCGACAAGGGATGAGACGTGACCGTGCAGCCCGTTAAGCATCTTTCTGTTCCTAGCAAGCGGTAGCCGTCGGCACACCTCCCGTAGCAGCGGCAACGAGAGTCTTGAATCGGTCCAAAGTATCAGGCTGTTGGTTTTGGCCTCTTTCACCGTGCTGCTCACCAGGTCGGTTGATAGGTGTTGCCTGCGGATTTGATGCGGGTACCGAGAGTCGTGGTGGTGGGTTTTCCCTAGCGGGGAAACCTGAAAATCCGCTGAAGTTCGGATGCATCATGCGGTCCACGTGTGATACCCGTTGTTCCCTGGGCTCCGTGCCCTCGTTTATACGAGCGTGGATAGTCATTTGGCTCGGTCCATGGTACCAGCCATGCCTCTTAGACTCGCGAGAGGTGATAGAGGGTGCAGACATCGTATGCTGATGACCTCTGAACCTATTATTGCTGCTCGTAGGAGGTGGGCCCAAGGGAGCCGGATTTGGAATCGGAACCACACGAGTTTCGGGATCAAATCTGACAGTGGGTTGGGTGCGAATTTGCTCTCGTACATGTTCGGCCTGTGCTTGCACCGCGCTGTTCGCCTCGCTTGCCCAAGCGCCAGCACTGTCGCGTGGTGAGTTGCTCGATGTGATATCCAGTTTGGTAAGGCCTCGGTGAAGGCTCATATCTCTGTCCCACTGCGGGGGACGATGAGCCTCTGTCTGCGGCCTGGTATCTGGTAGTAGGAGGGCGGGGGGTGCGTTGGTTTCGGAGTCTACCATCATTGGTGATGGTATCCTTCGAGGAGGAGTAACAGAGGTAGGTACGTCGAAGGACTCGATACCAGGCAGGCGGATACCCCCACCTGGAAGAGACGTGGGCTCATCAACATTCATCACTTTGCTGAGGCGGCTGCCACCGACGTTGTAGTCTCTATCAACGTGCCAAGTTCTTCGTCTCCATTCCATGGCTTCTGCCTCTGACATTGATTCGCGACGAGACCAACCGCCCGCAGGAGATAGAGTAGGCGACGAGAGTAGGCTCGCACTGCTCGGAGAGAAGACGCCAGAATGTGATGTGTTAATCCCTGAGGGTCCAAACATAGGTCTCCCAACCGCAGGGCTCGCGCCATGTGGAGACTGAAAGGGGTTTCCAGCAACGGACGGGACAGAGAGTCTCCTTCCGGGGGTCTGACTACCCGTGCTGTACATGCTGTGCGCACGTGAGTGAGAGGTTGTAGGTGAAGCCATTCCCGATGCCCAGCGCGGACTGCTTTGACCAGTGGAAAACGTAGCTGATGTCGGAGTGCTGAAGTCGCTGGGGGACGCTGCTCGGTATGAATACTGGCTGTCAACGCCGCTGCGGTACGACTCGAGTGAGAGCCTGGATCGGGGATCGGCCATAACCAGTGGTGGGGGACGTCGTCGGGCCGGATCATCGCGTGGTGCGTTGCTATAGTTGGATCCTAGAGAGCCGATGCTGGCTATGCTAGATGTAGACAAGGACTTGGAGTGGCCACGAGCTGGCCCGCCAGCGCTGCCACCAGGTCCTGTCCTGGCCCTACCATTGGGTCGCACGCGATCCGGTCGCACCTGTCGGACAAACCTGGAACTCGCCACGGCCAGCGAGTCTGCTGGAATGTCTTCGTTGACATGGACGGTTTGGGCATGCTGTCTCAGGTTGTCGAGTCTCGAAAACCTTCTTGTACAATGGCACATGAACGGTCTTTCGCCCGTGTGCTTTCTGTACATAGGGTAGGTGAGGTTAGATAATTCAAAACAATACAATACAAGACAGGAATCATGCTGGGAATATACCTAATGTGCCTAGCCAGATGTTCACTTCTGGTAAAGCTAAGATTACAAGGTGGGTAGTCAGTGCAATAGAAGCGCTGTGACTTCTTCTTGTTCTTCGACTTGGTGCCGTCGGCGTTGAGGCTGTCGTCGTCAGATCCTGCGTCATCGTTTCCATCTTCTCCATCGGATGCGTTCATGTCAACGTCTTCCGAATCGGCGGGAGTGGTTGGCTGTTGGGAGTGTTCTCCCTGTGATGACGACTTTTCGGATGGCTCGGGAACCTGAACGGCTTCAGGGAATGGTGATGTTGGCAAAGGCTTCTGCGACACCAGCCCAGTGCTGTTCCTGTTCGCCCCAACGGCCGAGTTGCCACGACTGAAAGTGGCCCTAGTAGGAGTTGTTGCGTCATCCATCGAAGCAGTTGAATGCATTTGCTGAGCTCTATTCTCAGTTGATTGTAGCGACGCGCTCGGGGGTCGGCCTTCATGCAAAGCCTCGGAATGCCCAGGACCGTTGTTGGCCGGGCGGAAAGCGGCAGCCATGGCTGTGGACGACAGCGTTGGCGGAATTACCAAAGATCGGGATGGACGAGAAGCGAACGTGCACCTGCGCGGGGGTGGTCGCACGTATTATGTGGCCAACCCAACCCAGTGAGGCTGAGACGACGAGCGACACATAAGCATGCAACCTGCCAAAGTTGTTGGCGGGGGGAACGAGGGAGTGTTCAAAGCTAAGTTGTCGACGACCCTTTTAAGCGGGGGGCGTTCTAAGGGCCGGGGGGTGTGACTATATAAAGGCGGATGCGGTGGCTAGGTTGTTTGAGAAATATTAAGACGACGAGGGAAAATGCAGTTGATTGAGGATGTCGGGACGGAAGACGGAAGCGAAAGAGGGGAAAGGAGAGCAAAAGTCCGAATATTGCTGAGATTACCTCAGTTCGGGTAGAGGAGGGAGGTAAGGTAAGGTATGCTGGCCGACTTTTGGTGTTTTTGTCGGGTTTGCGATTGAAAAAGAAAGTATTTAAAAAAAAAGACAAAAATATTATTGCCTGTCTGTGTCTGATATTGTGTTTCTTGGTGGTTCACCTAACAGAGCTTATCGCAAACTTGATCTGCCCTTTTTCCGGGTGCGCAGTCGCAGTGCGTAGTCGCACTTTCAACAAATGGAACGTATGACGCCCACAATTGTCTTTGAAGAGTGGGAGGAATCAATCAGGTCGATGCAGACGGCGCTGCGGCGACGGGCTGCAATTGATCGAGACGAAGACTGGGGGGGTCGAGAGGGGCGGCGGGACAGACTGGCGTCACTCTCCACCCAAGAATTGGGCCCAAATGCGCACTGGCGGGGATATTCGGGCGGCAGGCACAAGGCACCGGCGCGGATGCAGTGTACTACGTACAGGGCCAGGTACAAGGCAAGTGGGGTGTAGGATCTGCTGAGAAATCGGGGTAGCAGAAAGGTACCGTGGCGATCAGGCGATCAATTGTGAAGTAAGGTACCTAAAACTTCATGCGGTACCTTGTTAGGCTAAGTATGATTTACTTTAGGTACAGATAGCAGGCGGCTTCTGCATTTCTCGGTTCCAGAGGATTGTTGACCTACGGCTGAACCAACGCCAGATTGTCTTACTGCTTTTCTTACAAAGTACTGTACCTGTCGTATTCTAACTAGAGTTTGGGCTTTGCGGGAACAAGACAGGGAAAAAAATTAATTTAGAAAACAAAAGGGAAAATGGTTCGACTTGTTACTGTAGACACCACCAATGCCCGCTCGAGCGGGTGCTTGAGTCCGGCTCTCTATCAAAAATTTGCTTTTAATCGAGAGGCAGGGAATTGTGTTTGTGGCGATGTTGGTGCTTGTCCCAATGCATGGAAAGACCAAAGCCGACCTGAGCGCAAGTGGTTTTTTTTTTGGTTTTTTTTTGGCATGGAAAAAAAGGCGAAGGAGGGGGGAAGAAGTTAAATGCAGGGATGCACTCAAAGGAAAAGTTAGCAGCGACGTCCTCGTGATGGAGCTTGGGCAAAATGCGGCAACTGTGAATGGCCGCCGCCTCATCCACCTTTGGTCTTTTTTCTCTCTCTCTCCATGGAACCATAACGCATAAAAAAGGGCCCACGGCACGCGGTAGTGGGTTTGGAATGACAAGAAAGAAGCAGGGCGATGCAGAGTTGCCAAAAAGCGGCGGGCGTGGATGCCAGGGATGTGGGTGCGAGTATGCGTGAGATAGTTGGCCGACCGCCCCGGGCCCATCAATGAGCTCCATGGCTGGCCATTGGTCTGGCCTGGCTGGCTAGCTGGATACCTAGCTGGCCATGCCCGAGGACCGCCGCCATCAGATCGGACGCATGCAAGGTCAAAGTAATTCAATGCACACACTTACCGAGTGCACTACCTGACAGGACAAGGCTTGCTCAACGAACATCCGTAGAAATGATCCCAGGGGAAAGGCTGCAAGGATATGGCTTCGTCCGGCAATAGGGCGAACGTCTGTACGGATACTTTGAGCAGCCGTGAAACCCGTAACCAAAAAAGAAAAACAAAAGAAAAATCGGTATCCGATCCCACCAGGAAATAAATTTTGCTCTTTTACGTTTACTATCGGGCACCCGTCGGCAGCCGAGCTTGGATCAGGGGGGTAAGGAGAACCGACTCTGTCAGCATGCTCCGGCGTCAATCTACCAACCACCGCCAAATTTGGCTCATGTGGGATCTGGCCAATTGAGTGCAATAGGCGGTATGATAGGAATGAACACACTGTAGCTCCTCAAGCCCACTTACTGGCGTCAGAATGATCGTATCGATGGCGACTAGCGATTGAGGAGCTGAATGTAACAAAAAAAGAATACATGGAATTTTTCCCTTGTGGACTTGACCGACGGTGCGAGAGACCAGATAAGGTTCGGTAGTTTGTACAGTGGACAATCGGCTTTGCAAGTACAGAGGAACCCGCCGCTTACTTCATCAGTGCGACAAACAGTCAGTCAGACTTGGCTGCCAAGACGGCAGACCTTTTAATGCGCAAACGTCGCGGTTCGTAACACCTGTTCGCCGAAATGGTTTGAAACTGGTTGATCTTGAATATATTCCAAGCTAAGGTTTTGTTGGATGCTACAATTGGTGTTCGTAATAAATGCGACTCCTATCTTGCAAATCTTTTTTCTCCCTTTTTTTTTCTTTGATGAAAATCGACATGCATATGCTTGTCAATCCCCATCACTATATTTGCCGAGTCTCGAGTCTACCGTCCGGAGGTGGCTGGGGATGGAGATAGAGTACTGGTATACCTTACTTCCATATCAGGTACGTACCTTGGTAGGGCTTTACCATGCCTGTTCGAGGAACAGGTTTGAATACGTCAGACGGTCCAGAATCATCCACCCAAAAGTAATACATCGTAGAACTCTGCCAGGATCAAGCGTCGCGCTTGCGCTGCATCCAGGGGTCTCGCCTGTTTGGCGCTCAGCTGAAGGGTTGAGAGGGACCCACTTGGGTTGTTGGCTTGCGGAGCTGCCGATCACACAAAGACAGGAACAGGAAACACATTTGGCCAAATCTTGGATACCAGACTTAAGACCAAACAAAGATTGAAAAGATTTAGTAGCATCAACATCAGGCCGTGTGTCTCGCGGTCATTTCCATCTTCTCCGAACTATTCAGATCTACCTAAGGTAGGTACGCAGAGTATGTCAAACCAATACTCAAACCTAAGGTACCGGGGCGTACTGGTCCCCTCCTTTACAACTCATTATTGCCGCCGTACGAAGTACGTGGTAGGCACTCTACATGGGCCCCTCTGGATTGAGCTCACATCGGACGGGATGCCAACAAGACTCCTGGAACCAGCATATCCCCAGTCTCGGCAAGCGCGCAACACCTGCCAACAACACATTCAAATAACGGTGGGCGGTTGTATTTTTTTCATCCCCCACGTTCCCATTCGACCGGAGCATTTGCTCATTTCGAAATTACGGCGGTAAAAAGCCTATCTTTTGTTTTATGCTGGCTGCCTACGGTACTAGGCAGTCTGGGATTAATATGTACCCGTAGATACGGCACTTTACCGTGAATACCTTCTCTAGTGACCTGCAATCAGACGGGTCAGCAACGAGCTTCATGTAAGGGACAGATTTCAAAGGTATCCCGTTGGCCGAAGAAGCAATGTCAGGAACCGGGAAAGAACTGTTGCGATTCGTGGTCGCATCGGCCTGGTCACTGGCGCGCATCATCTGACTGAGACGGGCCACTCACAAGGGCCCTCGGCATGCAGTTTGCGCATAACGGAAAAAAAGAAACCCAGGAACGGAGAGAAAAAAAAACACATTGGGAAGCTACATGGCCCTGATGCCGAGAAACAAAACACACAGAGACAACCGCGCCCGTTGATCTGGTACCTGGTGGTGGCTGCTTTTGTGCCTGGATTGGCCGTGTATTGACTATTAAGAAACCGTTTTGAGATAGAACCCACCGGTAGACACGACAAGGGCTCACAAATATTTTGCTGATCAGTTTTGGCGGAGTATACAAGTCTCGAAGAGGAAACAAAAAAAATTTTATTTGGTCTTGGTCCCATGTCCAGCCTCCTATTGACGCCCACGACGATCTTGGTGCAATGCAACCTGACTAAGGGGGACCCCGATAGGCGATCTTGTCAAGCCAGACGCGACGCGGATGGTCCTTTGCGTCGCACGCTGCTTCCTTTCCACGGCAGAGTTAGTTTCCTTTGATCGGTTTTACAAACCTCCTCATCTCGGATCATGCACCACGCAAACTTGGTTTCCCTTTGTGAGCTGACGACAACCTACCCGTACAAAAATACCCCGAGAGGTCAGCCAAGGGTGGAAGGTCACACAAGCACGACATTTCCAATGCTGACTGCGCCCGGCATGGTGTTGTTGTTTCTTTGCGGCGCTGCAAGATACCAGGGCCACACACCGCTTGATGGTTGCATCCACATTTGCCCATCGTGCCGAAGAAGCTGACACTGCCCGAATCTTCTTGTTGGGTTTTTAAGGTGAAAATTCATCTCCGTTCCGCCACACAAGTCGTGAGTAACTTTAAAATGGAGGTATCTTCTCCGAACTTTGGGTATGCGGCTTAGCAGTGGTGTTTGCCACAATCTGAATAGGGTTTCTGACATGACCACAGTGAGATACCGAGAGGGAAGTATATTTTCGCGCTGACCGCAAGGCTATGCATGTTTATTTTGTCTTTCAGTTCAAGGGGCGTCCATCTCGAGTCCAATGAACCGCGGGGATATACTCCGTACATGACACTTTTGAAGTCTAACTCGATACCTTTTGTTGTACTTTGTCGTCATATTATGAAGTCTGACAAGATTCGTGCCGCCGGAATACATGTGTACATATTTAGCAACCTCGTTACTTCCAGGAGTTGTTGGCAAGCTAGCCACAAATGTGGCTGTTGGCCAATATCCGTCATGGTAGGTATGGTATATCAACAAACTTCTGAGCTACCAAAAATGTCCGGGAATAAACAGGAGGCAGCTAAAGTTTTCGAATATGGAATGATTGCATTTCAGGATACTCTGCCATGCCACCGTAAGTATATACTGAAAATCTCTAATAGTGCTGCTAACGTCGACAGGCCTTCCGTAAACGGTAATGCTCAATTTTTGCTTGCTTCAAGTGATCGCGAGAATATCAGGTTTCCATGGGAATTTTATAATCATGAATCTACCTGACGCTACTGTGTAGGAGGAGTCTTTGCAAACAAATTCGAGCATGCCAACAATCCGGGAAATGATGTTCTAGGTCTAGAATAGTTCTAGAATAGTAGAATGGCCCGGTGCAGGGTAACCGGATTCAATATCAAATTGTGGAATGAGCCACAAACGGAAGACACGCACGTCGGGTCCTGACCAGATTGGAACTTCACCAATCTGAGAGGCAAGTGATTTGATCCTGGAAAATCCCCATAACCTGGGTTTCTTTTTCCCGCCTCAGAATCTCCAAATAACCTCAAAAACTTCCCAGCTTCCACCGTTGATGTACCCCAACCACGACTTGACTATACTGATCAAGACAACAAACCACCCCCCCCCCCCCAAAAGCCATCAAGACAGCTTGGTTTGGCATCCTTTCATTCTAGGTCCAATCATGGACAATCCTGGAGGCAAAGGAGGCGCTGCTCCTCCCGCGAAGAAGCAGAAAACGAGCCTCTTTGGCTTCACGGAGCTTGCAACATCTGGAGCAACCGATCAAAGCCCATCGCTCACACTGTCCATCAGTAATAATTCAGTCGTATCAAGAGTTACACGCCGTCGAGTTATTACAAACACTTCTACCACCATTCCACTCATCCAACGGAAATCGATCACTATCGATAGTGATGGCGATCTTTACCTTGAGGTTAGACAGTCACACATCTTCCAGGTCGACTCACGCACGCTCTGTCGGCATTCTCCGGTCTTCAAGGCTATGCTTACTGGACCCTGGATCGAGAGTCGACCTACAGAGAGCAAATGGACGGTCAACCTCCCGGAGGACAGCCCACAAGGTCTCGAGGTTTTGCTCAACATAGTCCATGGCCGTTTCGATCTGGTTCCTACCCATCTCGATGGTGACAACCTTTTTGATGTTTGCGTCGAAGCTGACAAGCGCGACATGGTCAAGACAGTCCGCCCTTGGATCCGAGAATGGGGCATGAACCTGCGTCTCGGTGGAGATCATACCCGTCTAACTGATCTTTTCATTGCATGGGTTCTGGGATTGAGGATCATCTATAGAGATGTTATCGTGGATCTGGTTCGGACATGTAACATCAAATTGGATGGCTCAGTTTGGCTATATATGAAGTTGACCCCCAGCAGTCAAAGCCAATGGGTTAAGCTAGATCAGACTCTCAAGGGATACTCCCACGCGCAGTCAACCGGCTTTCTAAGTCAGCAAATATCCTTAGATCACTATTGAGCTTCATGTATCCAAGTGAATAAATCTAACAACAGGTGCCAATTTCTAGACCAGATTCGCAGCACTTACAAAGTCTGCATGGACTCGTTTCTTCAATTCCTCCATCGATGCTGGGTCAAATTTGCCAATGCGGACCCCATCGTGGGCTTTCCGCGAGAACGGGCTATAATCTTTGGATGGTTTGCTTCTGGAGTTAACAAACTCGGCCTCTATGCTAACTCCAGCTCAATGACGCTTACCCAAGTATACACATTGGAGGCCCTATATGGCGGTATCAGGGAGATCCCAGATCAGATTGAGATACCTCACAAAACGTATACGCGCATACACGAAAGTTGCTACCAGGCAGCTGAAGAGTTGAGACAGGGACTTCTCCAGCTCACCGAGAACATCCCCGAGACTCTAACGGAGTCACAGCGGAAGCATTTCAAAGAGAGGGCTGAGCTGCTCGGCATCAATGATGGTTTTTTAGTGAAATAAAGGAGCATCGCAGCTGGAAGTTTGGATGGATCCAGATTCTAATTTGATTAGCTGCCGTTCTGTATTGATTGCCAATGATTCTGTAATCCAAGACGGTTGGAGGCACGTGTTGAAGGAAGCCAATACTGGCAACAAACTATTGATGATATTTGCGATGATTCTTTGGGCTAAGCCGCCTGTGGCCGGGTATGATGATACTAGGGGATATTTCACCAGACGGGTTAAGAAAATCGAGAGGGTTCATACCATGGGATATTACAGGTTGTGTATTATTACGTTCCGGATATAAAGCAAATACGATTATTTCCCCAATACAACTACATAATCTCCAGCATCAAGCTTAAACGTGAAACTACCGCTACGTGAGAACGAGCCTGACCTACAGTCTTGTAATACTTCGAATACCCTAGCATGTGGAAACAAGGCTTCCAAGTCGAGCTCGAACGTCCGTTCATTGGACGCCAAGTTGCGCAGTTTGAACTTCCCCCATGTCTCCTTCGACGGTGGACCCTCCAGCGATTTCACTGTCTGATCAGCTTGACTCAGAGAGGAGTCGACTCTCGTGGGAGAGTATTCGTACTGCAGCTGATATGCCTCCTGGCGAAGCATGACTGAACCAGGTCCAACCAGCCGCGGGGTGATCTTCAAATCTGGCGCTCCAGCCGATTCACCTTGCTTCTGGTCAGTCGCATCTAGAGTTGCTTTGACCCCAAGGTACTCATTGATGAGAATCCATGTAAAAACACAAGGATACTCATAGTAGTGCGCAGCCCCATGCCAGGGCGGGCCGTCGCGATAGTAGACGTGGTTCATATCGTACCGCTCGCCCATGACGTACTCGTCCCTTTTCCCCATCTTGGCAACGCGCCGGAGCTGGTCGAGCAGCACATCGCGCCGGCCCCGCCACGACCAGAACGCGGCGTCCCAGCACCAGTACCGCCCGGCGGCGCACAGGTCGTAGGGCCCGCCGTCGCCGATCTCGCTGTTGTTGTAGTCCTGGACGCGCGCGGCAAGGAAGCTGGGGAACCGCTGAAACTCCTTCTCCTCCATGCGCAGGAGGTCGAGCACGTCTTTGGTCTGTTCCTCGGAGGCTGCGCCGAACATGACGGGGAGCTCGTTGGCGAGGAGGTGGATGTGGTCGTGGACGTTTCCTGATCGGTCGACCCAGTCGATGAAACGCTTCTTCGTCTCGTCCCAGCAGCCCAGCGGCAGGGGTTTTGCGATGACCTCGGCGAGCTTTGCGGCGAGTCTCTTGTAATGTTCGGCACGGTCCGATCTCTTCAGCAGCCGCTCCATCTCGTCCATCAACTCAAAGGACCGTATCGCCAACGCAGCGGCCATGGTTTCGCGCCCGTCTTTGATAACCTGGTCTTCGTAGTACACGTCAGACCAGAGCCGTCCCAGCGGATCTATACAACTTTCGACGCAGGACAGAGCACCCTCTAGGTCCTCAATATGGCGTCTCAGCCACTCGACGTCCCCCGTGCGCCCCACGTAGAGCCATACAGACTCGACAACCTCCACATTCCCCGTGATGAGGAACATGACTGCGTTCTCGCGGCGATCCATGCTGTTCCGGCGGACGTGGTACTCGCGATCCCCGGACGGCTGGACGGCGCAGGGGTCCCGCCACAGACCGCAGGGGTCCTCGCGCATCATGCGGAACTGCAGCTCCATCATGCGGCGGACGACGTGCAGGTCGACAGCGGAGCCGGCGGCCAGGCGGCCCTTGATCTGGAACTCGTGGTCGACGTCCGGGTAGGTGCCGACGTACTTGTCCGCCAGGGTGCTGATGACGTAGCCCGAGGCGTCCGGGTAGTCGGCCGCCGTGGTCCGCTCCACGACGCAGGGGAGCATGGTGCCCCAGTAGAAGCCCGCCATGGCGTCCGCGAGGTCGCTGCCGCCTTCAAAGTCGAGCGCATACTCCCCTCCATCGACGTCGGCATGGGGCCGTGCGGCGTGTGAAGTGAGCGTCGCGTTGAGGGCGTGGATCGTTACGACCACGCTGGCGGTATCCTTGGCATGTTCATGACTGGTGGGTGTTTGACGGTTCAGCTGTATGGATACTCGGGCTGTCTTGGGCTCGGCCTCAAACATCCACGCAGGCTGGGATGAAAAGGGGGATTCCGGCAGAGCCCAGCAGAGACCTTTACCATCCAGAACAGTAGAATTTGCAAGCACGAAGTTGTTCTCTGTGGTCGAAGAGGTAGATGCATCACCAGGTAGGACGTAACGCTGGCCATCTACTTCATCCAAAACAAAGACTGGACCCGGGGGTAGCCAGAATTGAATTTCGTGTGAACCTGGTGCAGCAACTGCCGCAAACCGCCGCGAGCCAATCCGGGTCAGCTTTCCCGACGTTGCCGGGGTTTTGAGTTCCGTCATCTTTGCATTCAGACAAGAGATCTTGTGCAGAGAACATAGCCTCCGCAACTTCAGTTGGTCAGATGAGGCAATGAAGTTGAAGCGGCCTAGTGGATAGACTAAATTTACTAATCAGACTGCTATGGTAGTTGGCGGGAGGTGGTTTTCGTAGGTAAGTAAGTTAGGAGGTAGACAAAGTTCCGACGAAACACGTGATGCTACCTTGTTGTTTTACTCATAATGTTTTTTTCCAGGCACCGCCTCTTGCTTTTAATGGAAGAGCGACGATCCGCATGCAGAACAATCAATCGGCTTGCTTGCTTGCGGTGGCCGCTGCATCTGAGTAGTAGCAGGGCTCAATTCAGTTCTTTACTGTTCCAGGTTTTTGCTGCCTGTATAGTGGTAGCACTGCTTTGTGACACTGCGTAATGTCATGAATTATCAAGATAAACATTAGGTTGCAAGCAGTTGCTGCGAGTGTCAGCAGCAATCGAAGACATGGCTTGGCCGGTTGAGGGTGGTGGTGGTCTGTTTGCTTGGTGCTTTACTGTAAATGTGGCACTGCTTACTATTGTAGTCGCACCGACCACAAACGTCAGCATGGAAGGGGTTCGTTCCGTCCGCTGTTTACTCCACCGAGTTCAGTGCCGTTATTGGATGGATGCGCAACGCTAATCTTGATCAGGGGGATTGCGGGGCCAAGGGTCTGCTTTACCGATCTTGGGAGCCTGGGGAAGGACCACAGAAGTTCAACTCCCACGAGGTTTCTCAATGCAAAATGGAACCCGGGACCGACGAAAGCTTGTCCGGAAAATGCAAAGATTCCACATCCATCGAGGATGGATCAAAGATACGAGACTGCGTGTCATCCAGTCATGGCCGGCTTGGACTCTTGGAGGCCCAAAGGACAAGCCACAAGCCACAGTCGAAATTCTGACGGGCTGACGTCGACTGTGTACAATGAGTTTTGGACGCTTCGGAGGTATGCTTCGCAGGATGGGTGAGGATTATCGGGCAGACACACCTAAATGATGGCTTACTCCAAGTAATCTTTGTACCACATTTTGATCCAGGATACAAAAGGATCAGGCCCCGGACTCTTTCTCGTTTTGTTTGTTGTTCCTGAATATCCACAGCAGCTACAAACAACAAACAAACAGACACGAGAAATTTAATACCTACTAACAGAAACTTTTTTTGTTTGAATATTGCAGCTAATTCTAACCAACCAGGAGTATACTTACCCAGTTATCACAGCTAATATGGTTCAGGTCAAGTTGGCGGCGCTCCTCGCCGTTGCGGGGATGGCTGCTCACGTCTCTGCCCAGAAGCTCAACAAACCCCCACTGCTGCCGAACCTAGACATGCTCTGGGAGGGTCTGGAGAAGAAACTAACTGCACCAAAAACAGAAATCAGGCAATGGAGGGACAACATAATTTCAGAGGACTGCAAGACCATGTCTGAGAGAGAGGGCGTCCCCGCAAACAGCATGATCCAATATGAGATCACATATGGTGATTGCAAGATGCCGTGGCTGCTATGCGCCGCCAAGGACCATCCCAGCAACATGAAGGACATTGCCAAGTTCTTTGGCATGGTGCCTGCCAAGCTGCGCCAGGCGACCAAGCACGCCGCCTTCTTCAAGCCCAAGACGGCCAAGTCGACTGCCGCCGCCTACGCTCTCGGCGATCAGCTCGCCTTCATGATCGACCCCAAGGGCATCGGCATCTACCTGCACGAGATCTCTCACACTGCCGACCTCGGCGCCAAGGACTCACACTTTGGAAAGGTCGAGGGCCGCTTCACTGACAACAAGATCTGGACCGATGCCATCCAGAAGGATCAGGCCGTGTCGGACAACTACGGCCAGAACAGCAAGCACGAGAACCTGGCCCAGTACGCTGGCCTGGTCCTGTACGACGATCTCGTCGACGGTGGTCTCAAGAAGATCATCAAGGATATTGACAAGATCAAGAACCAGATCGACGCCTTCAAGACGGCAACCAAGGAGTGCAGGTGGGGCGGTAACATGCTCAAGCTCGACCAGACCTGCACCAAGCGCCCGCCCAACGCGAAGCCCATCGACCTCGGGGCCAAGCCGGACGACAAGAAGGACGACAAGAAAGATGACAAGCAAGGAAAGGGCAAGGGAAAGAGAAAGTTGAGGTTCCGCCGTGACGCTCGCTCCGTGTTCTGGCCCAGGGCTTCCGCCTCGGCGGACTCGATCGAGAAGCGCGACGAGCCTACCAACTGCGGCCTTGTGTCTGCGTAAAACAGATTAACGGTTACTGACAATACTGCACTAACACTAGCTCAAGGGATACAGCATTTTGTTTGATAGATTTTGTTCTTTTAGAGTTTTTTGGTTGGGAAATGAGCCTTGATACCCCCTTTTCCTAACTTTGAGGTACTATTTTTCTTTTGTTTCGGGTGCACTAAAATGGTCAACACTAACAGCAAGCATTTGGTTGGCGTTTTGTCTTTTTTGAATTATTTGTGTAAATACTTATTTTGATTTTCATTTCTTCAGTTTCGATTTTACATTACCAGCATCCATACGTATTTCTTTCTGTTTAACCGTCAGCACTCCCGAGGCAGAACTTGTCCGCAGAGCACGTTCAACCAATCCCTTGCTTTCACTTGAATCAAGTGCCGGTTCTTGATGGTCTGGTAAACCTCTACCGTCTTTTGGACTGCCGGCAAAATTGCAATCCATGAATATCCAAACACAGATAGTCCCGGGATTGTACCTATGCGGGGAAGGACAACCGTCTCCCGCGTTTATCCTGCCGGTACAACATGGTAACACTAGATTACAGCCTCGAACCGGCAAGGATATAAGATGTTACTTATCACTCTCCTATAACTTCCTCGCCAACTTCTACCCTCCCCACTCACACGTAAACCGCCAACATGTACCTGAAATCAACCGCCTGGCTCTCGCTAGCCACCACGACCACCATCGCAGCGGCAGCATGCACCCGGCCCCTCCTCGAGGAGGCGACGAGCCGCTACGTGGCCGCCCAGTCGGCCGGCGAGCCCCGCTACCTGCAGCAGCTGGCGCCTGACCTGGTCGCGATGCTGTACACGGAGAACGGCAACGCGACCATGCCGCTGCACGCCTCCATCCTGGCCAAGCCCCTTCGCATCGACCACGCACGCGCCCAGCACGACCTCGAGGGCTGCAAGGGCTACGTCGAGGTCGTCGTCAGCGACGACGCCCACCCCTACCAGCTCGCGACGCAGATCTACCTCAACGCCGCCGCCGGCACCATCGACAACATCGAGACGCTGGTCACGGACGCCCAGGACTGGCTGTTTAGCGCCCGGCACGCCCTGCACTACGTCCTGCAGGAGGACTGGTCCGCCATCGCGCCGGCCGAGCGGGACGAGAGGGAGGTCCTGCGCGCTGCGGCGGATGCGTACCTGGATCTGTTTAGCAACTCGTCGGTGGTGGTGCCGTGGCATGACGAGTGTTCCCGTTTGGAGGGGGGCTTGTACACGCAGCCGGGGAGTACGTGCGCGACGGGGATCCCGGAGGGGATCGAGATGGTCGACAGACGGTACGTGATTGACGAGGAGTACGGCACCGTTGGGGTTTTCCTCCGGTTCGGGCCTAGCGGGCTGCATGATAGTCACGAGTTCCGGATCGAGGGCGGGAGGATCAAGTACATCCATACCATGACGGTCTGCCCGACGCCGAACTGTGGCTTTGGGGACCCGCCAGCGATTCTGCAGCGGGATCCGGGCTGGTGATGATTTGATTGGGATGAGCTTGAAAAACGGCGATTGATTCAGAGGCAAGTGCTATATGAAGGATATGTGTGATAGGATATGGATTATGTCAGGGGCTAAAAATATGAACCAGGAAACAACCATGTACCCGGGTGATGTCCTAGCCTAAATAAGTAACAAAGAATCAACTATATACAAAGGAAAAGGATGCCAAAATGCTCCAAGATTCTGACCCTAATTCAAAAAGAACAAGAGAAATGCAAGTTGAAAAAGAAAGTACAACAGCCGCGGTATGCTCAGCATGTGCGATCTTGACCTGTGTTCAATGCTTGCATATTCCAACAGAGCACTACCCCCACGCCAACCCCGCTTCAACCTACAGGCACTGAGAGTACCACTGGTTAGAAGCCCGACAGGTACCCTGGCTGCAGCAGGTCGGGCCAGACCATCCGCTGCCTCCACACTGGCCGTACAAACCTGCGCAGTTGGTCGAGGGCGGAGGAGTGGTGGGAGGGTTAGTGGTGGTCGGGGGAGGGTTACCGGGCGTGGTGCCTCCGACGTTGATGCTCTTGCTGGCGATGTTGTTCCAGCCGTCGGACAGGGCCGCGTTGCCGACAAAGTAGGCGCCGGCGCTCTGGTCGCCCTTGAACTGCCACTGCAGCCACTTGTAGGTCGCCTTGGCGTACAGCCCGCCGTTGGCCTCGCCGTAGGTGCCGCCGTGTCCCACCCGGTTCAGGTTGCCCTTCCAGGTGGGCGTGCTGGCGGGGATGTTGTTGTAGTCGCGCTCTCCCTGTGGTAGAGGATTTTGTAAGCAGACATGATGGGCATGTGCTGAGAGAGTGTACAAAGAGGAGACTTTTGGAAGAATAGGATTCAAGGGAAGACTCACATTGGGGTAAGCAATATCAGACGGCCCACCAAGAGCAATGATAACCGGCTTGCGGATAGTCTTGGCCTGATCATAGTTGCCCAGCATGCCGCTGTTGAAGATACCAATGGATGAGACGCGCGCGTCGTCGATGAAGGCATACGCCTCGGTTCCGCCGCAGCTGTAGCCGGCGGTCATGATCTTGGTCCGGTCGACGTTGAAGGCACCGCCGGCGCCGTTGGCGGCCCAGGTGACGGCCTCGCGCATCTGGTCGATGGTAGTCGAGCCGCCGCGGCCGGGAAGGCCCTGGGATACGACCAGGAAGCCGTACGACGCGATCTGGGTCAGGAAGTTGCGCGCAGATGTGCCGTCGGCCGAGCAGGCGCCGTTGCCCCAGATGAAGACGGGCATGGCGCCCGCGGCGGCGGCGTTGTTGGGTCGGTAGATAGTGTGCCGGGGCAGGCTAGCGTGGGTTTGGAAGCCCTGTTTTGTTGTTGAGAGTATTTTTTTAGAGGTTGTGCGGTGAGGAGAGAGGGAGAGAAGACTGTTGTAAAGTGCCACTTACAGCTGGGCCAAAGGGGCCATCACCAACCTGGGAAGAATATTGTTAGAGAGGTCTTACTATTACACAAGGCCCTTCTATTTAGACTTGCAACTTACAGACTGACGTGCTTCTAGAATCTTGGATGGGGAGGCACCAGCAAAAGCGGCCAGGCCAAGGATGAGGGATGTCAGCCTCATTGTGCAGGGGCAGAAAGGTGCGTCGTAGAATAACTGCTACACAAGGTATTTCAAAGCTGTCAATGAATGCTTACTGAGTGCATACCCAATCTCCACATAAAGAGAAGAGTGAACACCGTTTTTCTGCACTTCGCACCACATCTTATAAGCTATGTGACGTCGCCACCAAAAGGATCGATTTTCAATCTTGATCGATCTGCCGAAATCGTGGGGAAGAACGGCACATGGGAAAGCAAGATCTAAATTATGCGCGCTGCGAAGC
The DNA here is from genome assembly GCA_004337975.1 of Pyricularia sp. CBS 133598. NCBI lineage: Eukaryota > Fungi > Ascomycota > Sordariomycetes > Magnaporthales > Pyriculariaceae > Pyricularia > Pyricularia sp. CBS 133598. Next base: position 3,910,292 of record CM014983.1, read on the forward strand.
TATTCCCAAACCGGGACCACGGAGGTGTGACGACGGAAGAATTCCCCACCAATCTGCCCATTTGTATGCCCCCATGCCTGCCATGTGCTTCCTCTGTTTCAACGGTCTTGGCCACTGAGAGAGCTGTGGCTTGGCTTTGGATAAACTGGTGCGCAATATAGTATCGGTGAGGAGAAAATAGCTTTTTTTCCGGATTTTCTGGTCACATTCGGGGTGGGGGGTGCCATGATTATGTGAAAGAATAACGGCCTTGTTCTAATATTGCGTCTTGGCTTTGGTCGATCGATTGACTGGCGTGGTTGCGATAGCCACACCTATAATGCTCAAAGAAAGAAAAGCGGGCAAGTTGATGTGACTGCTGCAAGTGGCTGGCTTGGGAGTGGTGTGAATGACAAGGGATAAAATCTCATAATATAGAAGATAGTGAGTGAGCTTAGCCCTGGCCACTGCAAAGGCGCCAGGGACGACGACTTGATACGCGGAGTGGATCTTGCACCGATGACAGCCCAAGTAGTGGCCTCACACGACCGATGGAGTGGAGGCCCGGAGAACAGAAACAACGATATCAGTGCTGATGATCAACATACGGAAGCAGAGAGTCCATCAATGGCGACTGTTGTCGTTTTCTGCTCGGCCCGGCTATGGAAATTCATCGCCCCATTTTAGTGTTCCTGGTGCAGAGGGATGATTCATAGCGAGGCCAGAAAGAGATAGAGATCGATTCCTGGGCCGCGTTTGTTTGCGTGAAACGACAAGTCGTTTTGTGGGCAACATCTTGGCTTTCGTGGGCTGGTGGCCCGTAGTTCCGGATTTCAGGGCAGTCGTGAATGTGACCAAGCTGTAGCCAGATAGTACCGGATTCATTTTGTTGGTGTTGGTTGCTGCCAAAATAGCCGCAACCGCATTATCAAGAAGTGCATGGCTTTTGGATTTCCCCCAGAAACCTGCATGTATTGAAATTTCTATGGACGGGCTCACATCCATCACGGGAATTTTGGCCTCTACAGACCCGGACTGATATGACTGAGATGTTATATTACAGGGACAGAGTACAAGATTTTACATGTAAGCTATTTTACAAAAGGTAGTGTACACTTAATAACGCATTCATGTTTTTGTTTTTTGTTATTGCAAATTTTGATCCCGTGAAATGTTAGCTGCTGGCATAACTCAAAAATTAGAAGAGGGCGGTTCGTTGTCTTCGGGGCTCTGGAGTGAAGTTTGGATCCACTTCTTGAAGTGTGTAATTCGCGTTACCAACAGCGTAGCCCACTCTGGCGAAGCAAAGATATTTGCCATTACATCGCCTCTCTGGCCACTAACGCAGAGCATCATGGAACGTTCCATTTCCTCCAACATGGCCAGGTGTTGCTGACCAAAGAGGAGTTCTGCACTCCTCATTTCATCCATGAGATCGAGGACGGCCCGGACGTCTCGGTAGCGGTCCCAGTGCAGCTTCATCTGTGCCGTGTAGAGATCTACACTGGCCCCCAGGATGTATGATGCCAGGCCAAGCGCTTTGACTCGCGGGAGGATTGCGAGTGCCAATGGTGACCCGGGGTAGCGTGCGTCCATAGTCTTGAGTCCAAAGATGATGTTGGAAGAATACAGTGGGCCATGGACAAGCAAGTCCAGCTGAGGCACGGGTTCACCTTCAGGAGTGTGTTTCCTCTGGTACTGCCTGAGCTTCCTTCCACGGCGTTGTGGCCGATTCTCCTTCCCGTCAAGGCCTAACCAGGTTATCATGGAAAATACCTCACGCTCCAAAACGTCCCACAGCTCAAAGTCAGACTTGGTCTGCAACATGAGGGCGCTGACCCGCTGACGCTCATGGGTCCTTGACTCCTCCGCCTTGATTCGGTCAAAGTCCTTGCTGTCCGCGCTTTCCGCAGGCAACGGCCCAGATGTCTGGGGTGACACCTCTGATGCAACGAGAAGCGAGGGCTCTCCGACCAACTCCACGTCTGTCTCATCTGTTTGGGATGCATTGGCTTCCAAAACTGACGGATCTTTTCGGCCTGCCAGGTATTCCTCTCGGTCCAGGGGCATGTGTTCCGGGTGTGCCATTTCTGGCGTGTCGTCGCCTAAGCCGACCTTTTGGACAGGTTTGAGGATTCCAAGAGCCCTTTTAGCCGCGTCACGAAGACTAGGCGGGAAACTGAGAAGCTTCCCATAACGTTCTTGCGCTGACATGTCTGAATCGCCGTTGTGACCAAAGGGATCAATGTTGTGCAGCTGACGCATGTTCTTCAAGAGATCCATGTGTTGAAGCTGACGCTTGTTCTTCGAGGCATCTTCATCGGTCGAATTCATCACGCTTATGGACGCATCACCAATAATGCTGCTGATTATACTTTGCTCATGAGGAACAGACTCCCCGAAAGTGTTCGCCGTGGACCGAGACGTGTTGCCGGAGTCAAACAAGGAACCGAATGTATCCGTAGTCGTAGTCATCGCATTACCGCTTGGGGTTTTACTTGTACGTGCTATCTCTTTGAATATGTAGTTAAACGCTTGTCGCTCCTTGGACGTAATGGTCCCGGGCCCCGACTCGTCGTCATGTTCGGCAAGCACATCTTCGGGCGGCGGGTTGAATCTCGGATCGGCTGCTAAGTCTTCAGGGAGTTCGAAAGGAATCGGGTCACTGGTGTCTAATTTGGACGCGTGGCTTTCGGGAGGCTGATAATCTGGCGACGAGGACTTTTTATAAAAATTATGCGCAGAAGTTGTATGCAACAGAGAACAAAAGGCAAGGTGCGCCGGCGTCGAGCGCACAAGACGCTGAATAGTGCGGGTTTGGTAAAGGAATGGAAGCATTGTCGTGGCCATCTTTTGGAATAAGACCGCAAAGAAAAAAAAAGGCGAAGCCAAGGGTTGACGGTGATTTACGACGGCATCACGAACTTCCTTGCGCCTGCCTACCGCTGTCGAAGAAATGTTTGATTGTCTCGGCAGGGACTCAGCCTAGGAAAATTTCCGGATAAGAACATTTCAGTGTTATCGCGTCGCGACTACAGTGCGCAGTGCGTTCAGGTTCACAGGCTGTCGGGAAGGACACTGTGCTGAATTATGTACTTACTTCGAACGACTATAGTGGGTAGGGATGGCAAAGTGACCCCTGTACTATGTGGTGTCTGATTGCCTTGAAATTCTCATATCCTGTCCTTCATTCAGTTTAGGCCAGAGCATATGGACAAGGACTGTCGGATTTTTAGGATCCGCTTTGTTCAAATATTACTCTCGCAAATTGGCAATTCCGAACACGGGCTTGTTGATTCTTCCTAGAGGAAGGGCATTTCACTTAAGAATACTTCGTCATATGTTATCGTTGCGACGACTGCCAATCAATCACTGCCACAGAGCTGACAGCGAATGGATGACCGCCCAGCCCTGTTTGAATGTCGAGTCACCTCCTGGGTACCTGCCTGTATCTGATGCGCACTCTACATTATGCATCAAATACTTCCTCTCAACTGCGGACCTGCCCTTTCATTCGATACTCCGCAGACCTACTTCTACGGTAGAACTAGAGCCCAACCCCCCATAGTCTAATTTCAAAAATCAAATTGACGCAAACTTCTCCCTTGTCAAGCAAACAGACCATGACTGTTTTGATTCGGTATTAGCGGAATTGGTACTCGGAATCCCTGTTGTCGATCCCCACTGGAACAAAACCATTCTCTCCCGCAGCTCCCGGCAGCCGCATGCCCTTTCTCCTACATCTCCCGTTTCCCAAACGTCAAATGACCTGCGTTCCTTATTGTTATCTTCCACGGCGCCCGAACCCCGTAGGAACCCTGCTGTCACCGACGCGTTCCTCACGCCGCGTGCAGTGATCTGGTGTCTTGTATTGGTGTACGGGCATGACACCTGCGAGTGGCATGTGCTAGACACCGTCCCTTTTGGTACTAGAACTAGACCACCAACAACCCCCTCGGCCATTCAATGGCAAAGCTTATCAGCTTAAGCCCAGGATCCAATTCTTCCCCCCACTTGCGTCACACTCCACCCTACGGACCCAACCCGGCAGACATACCATTCAAACTCCAGTCCGCGAAGTCTTAGCCTTATTTAGTCTCAGCTTTAACTTGTACAAAGTACTTTTCTTACTCTGGCTGGCCAAGCCACTGGCCAAGCTGACAGGTTCTAAATCATCACACTCTAACAAACTATCGCAACACTTACTTTTGGGGCTCGTAGCCGGTGGAGTTGGCTGATGTTTGCCACAATAATCGATCTAGATCCAAGGTCGCCGTTGATCGTCTGCAGCCTCAGTGCGTCATATCGTCTTTTTATTGTTGACTGCAGGTTTTGACTGCGAGTTTTGACTGGAAGACTGGTCTTGTCGCTTCTCCAACCGGCATTTTTCTGAACGGACGGACGGAATCGACCTTCACCCCGCCTGGAAACGACACTTACTAAACATACCTTACCTTAGGTATTTGTAGCTTACACACTTAACCTGCCTGCCCAATCCATCGCATGCGATAAGGTGTCTCAGGACCTAGGTTGTCTTGCCTGCTATTCCTTGGCCGCAGGTGACTCAACACTGGCCAGCACTGGCCTGAAGCATCCCACGTCCCTTGACATTCGCTATCCGCACGGCTGGCTCAGGCACCACCTCCGCCTGCCCGCCGCCCCCACTTGTTGTCGTCTCTTGGCTTGCCTGCCTGCAGATTGACGGCCACACGTCCGCATGGCGTCCTCAAGCTCAGGTCAGAAGCCTAAGCTCGGGCTGAATCTACCACTTCGCTCGCCGACCCCCGGCACCGCCTCTCCACCTCTGGTCTCGCCTCACCTGCCTAGGCGCGCATCAAGCCATCACCACCGCATCCCCCCGACCAGCCTTTTATCGCCCAACTCGGAAAAACCCTCTCGACACAGCGAAGAAGATCCAAAGAAGCGCATTCGAAAGCTACAGAAGAGACGCCATAACGGCGCACACTCTCCCACGATGGAGATACCCGAGCGATTGCGCGAGAGCGACCCTGAAGATGAAGACGATGATACCCGGAGGCCCCCATTCACGATGAACCAGAGCATATTCGGTCTGATAGCTGCAGCCGGATCTGCTGTTGATTTCAACGACCGATTCGAGGGTGCTAGCAGTGATGAGGATGACGATGGTGCCGATGGCGACCATGAACTCCCCTTTCCCCGGGATAGGCAGCGGAACATGGCACAGACTGCAATCCTGAGGAGATCCAGGGCTCCCGACGAGGGACTCGAAGTCGAGAAAAAGAGGCGGAAAGGCTCGGGGCATAAACTTCTGCGATCTCTCCCACAAATATCCCTTCCGAAGCGATTGTCGTCCCTCTCTAAAAAGAGCAAATCGTCCAAGAGCAAGGAACCGCAAATCAACGAGGAAGAGGAGGCCGACGAATCGCAGCCGTCCCCCGGAAATTCATCGCCTACCATTGGGTCTTCCCGCAACGATGGGCGCCTGCCACCTGTCATGAGTAGGATGTTAGAGGCCAGGGCCGAGTTGTCACTCTCGCGACCAAGTCTCGACCTTGACAGGATATACGGCTCAAACTCACCCACTGGCGAGGGGGGTCCGTCGGCCCTGGCGATAAAGCTCAAAGAGATTTTTGAGTTCGACCAAGTGGAAGCCGTCATGGATGAATACCCTTGCTGGTTACTCCAAAGTGTTTTGCTTCAGGGATACCTGTACATCACCAGCAATCACATATGCTTCTACGCATACCTACCCAAGAAAGCCGTAAGCTACTATACAAATCTGTTGTAGACCTAACCTAGATCAGAGTGACTGACCAAGGTGCTATCCGCGGTAGAATGAAGTTGTCAAATCCGGCTACCTATCCAAGAGTGGCAAACGAAACCCCAAGTACAATCGCTACTGGTTCAGACTAAAAGGCGATGTGCTAGCATATTATCGCGACCCGTCGAACCTTTACTTTCCCAGTGGCCAAATAGATTTGCGCTATGGCATATCTGCAACCGTCACGGACAAGGACAAAGAGGGCCTCAACTTCACAGTAGTGACGCACCAGCGCTCATACCACTTCCGCGCTGACAGCGCTCCCAGCGCCGGCGAGTGGGTAAAGAGCCTTCAGCGTGTCATTTTCAGGTCGCACAACGAAGGAGACAGCGTCAAGATTTCCTTGCCGATTCGCAATGTCATGGACGTCGAGGAAATGCAGGTTGTCCAGTTTGCCGAAACTTGCAAAATCCGCGTCATTGACAACGATGAGACGTATGCTATTGATGAGGTAAGTTGGTACTATGATTTGCACCATCCTGATTTACCAGCATGCTCACATCATGCTTACACATTCTGATCAACGCCCAAACAGTACTTCTTTTCATTCTTTAGTTTCGGAAAAGAAGCCATCAACGTCATCAAGGCAATGGTTGATCAGCGTCAAGATGGCCAGAACAACGATTCCCGAGGTTCTGACGAAGACACGCCTTCCGTCGAACTCCCGTCAAAGTCGAGCTCTATCAGCGGCGGTCGGGATCGCCCACCTAAGCTGTCGAAATTAAACGATAATGTACGGGCCACACTCGCACCTATGTCGCCTACTAGCCCGACAAATCCAAGCCCACGCGCCAGTGGTGATTTCAGCCGGAGTAGTTTTGATGCGCTACGGAACTTCGGGAGACGCAGCTTGGACCTGGATTCGGCTGTCCGCGACGAGAGTCAAGTGCGCAGGAGTTTTAGTGGACACCGACATGCCCGCTCGAGAAGTAGACCTCGGCTCTCTGAGCATGAGCCCATTCCTGAGAAGCATGGCTCGTCGGATTCCTACATACAATCTTCCACTGAGGATCCAAGCCTGGCTAGTATCTCGGGACTCATTGTGTCGGGTAGTGAAGACCAATCCGCCAGCCAGATCCTCAAAGGCAGTGATGTCTTTCATAGTCCAACAATTCGACGCACCGGCTCGAGCTCGAGGAAAGGAGATAACGATGACAAGTCGTCTGAGAAACATAGCTCAAAGACCAGGCCGCAAGCAGGAAACGGGCATTCTCCTGATTTCAAAACCAGCGACAAGCCCTCTCGTCAATCAGAAGGACAGGCAAACAACATGGCTTCGCTACCTGTCCGAGGTGCTGGGGCCCTTGCTGGCTACCTCAATCGCCCACTGTCGCCATTCCGCCGCATGAGCAATCTTTTAGCCACCGAATCCATGGGATATGTCGAGAAGGTCTCAGGCATGTGGAAGGGTGGCCACCGCCATTACGATGAGGCTGCCGCTTTAAAGACCGACGACGAGCTCATTGAGGATGAGGACGAAGAGAAGGTAGCCACTTCACGGGAGCGCTTCCGCCAGCATTTTGCACTCCCAGAGTCAGAGAAGTTGGTTGCCACCTACTTTGGCCACATGATCCGCGTTCTACCCCTTTACGGCAAGATCTATATCAGCGACCGATCCTTTTGTTTCCGAAGCTTACTCCCTGGCACTCGGACCAAGCTCATTCTTCCCCTCAAAGATGTCGAGAATGGACACAAAGAAAAAGGCTTCAGATTCGGTTACTCTGGCCTTGTAGTCGTGATTAAAGGCCATGAGGAGCTCTTCTTCGAGTTTGGGCAGGCTGAAGTTCGGGACGATTGCGCCATTACGCTACTTCAGCAACTCGAGTCATCGCGATACCTTCAGGAGTCGGGCATGTTGGGTCAAGATGAGAAAGAAGAGGCGGAGAATGCGGTTGCGGAGCGAGATGCGCTGCAGTCTGCTCGACAGGAAGAGCGACCCGCCCATGAGGTTCCTCTTCCGAAGCAAACCTCGGTAGTCAGCGACACTCCCACCATCCTGTTCGACGACCCGAAGGCTTCCTTCCTGAACTTCAAGCCACCAAACCCGTTGCGCATCACCTGTCTTACTATTGGTTCGAGGGGTGACGTGCAGCCGTACATTGCGTTGGCAAAGGGTCTTTTGCGAGAAGGTCACGAAGTGCGGATTGCCACTCACGCAGAGTTCGAGCCGTGGATTCGATCTCACGGCATAGACTTCAGGAAGGTTGAGGGTGATCCGGGCGAGCTCATGCAACTCTGCATCGAAAACGGAACTTTCACTTGGCAGTTCTTGAAGGTTGCCGCCTCCAAGTTCCGTGGCTGGCTTGACGAGCTCCTTTCTTCCTGCTGGCAGGCGTGTCAAGGATCAGACCTGCTCATCGAGAGCCCCAGTGCCATGGCGGGCATCCACATCGCGGAAGCATTGCAGATACCGTACTTCCGCGCCTTTACAATGCCCTGGACGCGGACGAGGGCCTACCCGCATGCATTTGTTATGCCGGAGCACAAAATGGGCGGTGCTTACAACTACGTGACGTACGTCATGTTTGACAACATGTTCTGGAAAATGACTGCGCAGCAAGTCAATCGCTGGCGAAACGTCGAGTTGGGTATTCCCAACACGAGTCTGGAGAAGATGCAGCCGAACAAAGTGCCGTTCCTGTACAACTTTAGCCCCTACGTTGTGCCTCCACCTCTCGACTACAGCGACTGGATTCGTGTGACGGGCTACTGGTTCTTGGATGAGGGCACTCCACGGAAGGCTGCCGCAGAGATCGAGGAAGGCGATGGATCAGAAGAGAAGTCCACAGAGCAAGAAGGTGAAGGCAAAACTGCGGTCAGTGGCAGCAACTGGACGCCTCCACCTGAACTGGCCGATTTCATTGAGAAGGCCAGGGCCGACAAGAAGAAGTTGGTGTACGTTGGCTTCGGGTCCATCATTGTCAATGATCCGGTCAAATTGACCCAGGAGGTTATCGATGCTGTAATCAAGTCGGATGTGCGATGTGTACTGTCCAAGGGCTGGTCTGACCGGATGAGTACCGGCAACAATGCCACGGACCCCAAGCCTCCACAAGATGGCGAGAAGGTCGAAACTGAGCAGCAGCCCGCGGAGAAGAAGGAAGAGCCAAAGCTTCCACCAGAGATCCTTCAGATCAAGTCGGCACCGCACGACTGGCTTTTTGCGCAGATGGACGCGGTTGCCCACCATGGCGGGTCAGGCACAACCGGAGCCAGTCTTCGCGCAGGTGTCCCTACCATCATTCGTCCCTTCTTCGGAGATCAGTTCTTCTTTGGCAACAGAGTTGAGGATCTCGGAGTTGGAATTTGCGTGCGCAAGTGGGGTACCAACGCCTTTGCTCGCGCACTGTGGGAGGCGACCAACAGCGAACGCATGATCGTCAAAGCACGCGTTCTGGGAGAACAGATCCGAAAGGTAGGAAGCTCTAACACCACTACATTCCAACAAAACCGTGGTGCTGGTATTAACAAAAGACCCCCGCTCTAGGAAAACGGTGTCGAGACGGCGATTCAGTGCATCTACAGGGACATGGAGTACGCCAAGAGCCTTATCAAGGCCAAGGCGAACAAGAATACGAAGCAGCAACCGAGCAAGCAGGACGGCCAGGGAGGCGAAGTCCATGACGACGATGGCAGCGACGATGATACGGAGGAGTGGACGTTTATCGGCAGCAATGTCCCGGGAGAAGGTGGTGCGGAATTTCCCGACGCCGCATACCGGCGCCAGGAAAGCGCGAAGAGCAGTGACGCTTCTGTCGGCCTCGGCCTCGGTCTCGGTGCCAGCTCTAGCGGTGGAAAGGCCCTCGGCAGCAAGGTCCTTGGTGGCGCCTAAGTGATGTGCCACTAGGTGTGTGCTATGCTATCGAAGGTGCCAACATTGTTGTCCGGCAGACAGAGGCGCTCTTTGGTGGGGAAGCAGTTCCAGCAGAGGAAGCAAAGTACGATGAAGTTCTAATGTAATAAGACGATGGCCTAGGGGACTTTCTTTTCTTTTCAGTGGACAATCTGGGAATTTAGGATGGGCGCGTGTTGGGCGATGCGGCGAGTCACACGAATGTCACGACATGGCATCGACACACGATGCATTACGACCAGGTGAAGGCGTTTTGGTTCATAGGTTTGTTTGTGTACGGCAGTTAGGGCAGGGATTAGCAGGGCTCAGGTGCCCTCTTTCATAATTGTAGGCATAGGCATAATACGTATCTGCTAGCATCATTTAAGCAACCATTGGATGTCAGCCTTTTCTTGGGCGTTTCATCTCGGTGACTGTAGTGCTCAACAAGTCTGGCAACCAAGTAACATGTGCTGCTGGATGACTCTAAAACCTTATAATTTTAGATATACTGCCGAGGCAGCGGCCAAACAACAAGCTTGAAAACTGGAAAGATGGAGCTAAACTAAAAATATAGACAAAAACGCCTGAAATCTTATCAAGAATGCGATATAAGCCACCCAATCACCGACAAGAGAACCAATCAATACTGCTCCTTCTGATTCATCAAGTTGAGCAACGGCTTTTCCTGACACATACGGCTCAGGTTCTCCTCCATTATCCTCAGCAGCCGGTCCCAGTAGCAAGGGGTAATCCAACTGATGTGCGGCGTGATGAAGACGTCCGGGTGGTCCCAGAGCGGATGGTCCGCCGGCAGCGGCTCCGGGTCCGTGACGTCGAGGGCCGCTCCGCGGATCTTGCCGGTCTCGAGAGCGTCGACGAGGGCGGCAGTGTCGATGACGGGGCCCCGGGAAATGTTGCACACAAAGGTCCCGCGCTTGGCGCCCTTGACGCACGAGTTTGAGTTTAGGTGGCTGCTGGTCTGGCGGTGCGAGTGGACACCCCCGGGGCTCAGATAGTCGTTGCCTTGGTCATCGGTGTAACTTCCATTGGACATGGTACTGTCGGGAGTCTGCATGCCGTCGTCTGAATCATATGGGGGACTGGGCATGTGTCCCACCGAAGGTCGCTTGAGATGACGAATCTTTTCCAAACCGTTGGTCACGGTATTAGAGTTGTCGTACATATCCTCACCCATAGTTTCGTCAAGGGAGCCTCCCAGATAGCCGTTCGGGTTACCATTAATGCACCCATTTGCACACGCCACACCGTTCCCACTGGCGAGCGTGTGGCTCTTCTTGTTGACTCTATAAAAGTAGTCCGAGTCCCTGCTCTCCGCCAGGACATTGAACTGTTCGTAGCTAAGCAGCTGTCGAGTGGCGTCGGTCAAGGGGGTGCAAACAACCAGAATGTCGAGGTCCGAGGCCAAGAAGTCATTAAGGTCATCTGTGCTTTTGCCGTGGAACCACTTTGCTGGGAGGATACCGTCAGGGTCCCCGGTGCCGGGGAGACAGTATGAATCGTCACGTCGCTGCTCGGGTGTTCGGCGCTCTGTTCGGGTGTATGCATAAATCTCCATTCCCATAGCGCTGGCTACACGAGCGCACTGACGCCCAATGGCACCGTACCCGAGTACACCCCTGAAGTCCACAGGAAGTCAGCCTAAACTATGTTGCCTCGTTGGGGTATAGTGCCATGTGGACCAATGAATTGGCCGGGTCTGAATTCAAGAACTCACATGCGAAGACCTGGGCTGTCCTCAGTGGACTGAAATTCACTTGCTTTCGCCCAGCGGTGCTCCCGCATGAATTTGTGGGCGCGAAGAAAATGGTGCTGCGCCATTAGCCACGTGCCAATGACCCATTCTGATATTTGGGTACTGCTTCATTCTCAGTAAGATACCAAAGCCATACATACAGATCCATAGGCTGTCAATCGGTAGATCTGTAACTCTTTGTCCACAATGTGGCGTCGTATTAGGATCGAATAATATGACCAGGTGACACTTACGAATGGATACCGTTTGCAGTACAAAATGAAACCTTGGGGTCCTTGTACTTCTCGTGTGTAGTCCATCGATCCGCCCCAGCAGATGTAAGCTGCACAAACCGAACACCATTCATGTTCTCGGGGCGTGGAGGTAGATATGACATGATCATGGTCACTCCCTCAAAGTACTCTGGAGGCAGCTCCAGGTAACCCTCAGTGAAGACACATCCGTTTCCCCCGTACAGTTCCTGTTCGACCCACCGGACTTTGAGCCCTGGGTATCTGGCTTCGACTTCGGCAACCCATTCGGGTTTGGGATCTGTGGGAATACATACAAGAAGTATATCGCAACGCAGGGGGCAGTCTGGCGAAAACACTTCAAAGGAACCCATTCTCCGGGTAAAAGTATAAACGTATGGGTCTGAAGAGGGAGTGATATGATAGTTAACACGAACAATAATAGTATCACTGCTTTAATCCCGTGTTATTCAATGTCAGAGGAAGCAGGTGAGACACGATAAGTCTCAAAGCCACCAGAGTACGAGGAGAGATGACAATTCAGGCACAAGATGAGAACGGTTACGTGGGTTCTTTTCCACCGCAGTGTTCATATATGAAGCAGATGCGTTCAGCGTCCTTTTTCGAGCTTGAGGATGGTTAGAGGCTAGAAAAGTCAAGTTTCTTAGCCACAAGGCTAAGGTGTGGTCGTCAAATCCTGGAGATAAAAGCAGACGTTCCTACTCCAGCTACACTTGCTGTCGCCCCTCTGTGTCGATACTGAGCGCGGGCCCGGCAAAAGGTTTTATGTAAAAATGCTAGAACACAGGGAGTATTGTTGGGTAGCGCTCCGTATAACAAGCTGAGTAACATTTTGTCAAATGGTTCGTCGACATTTGTGCAAAGAACGTATGCGCCTTGCTCCTCGTGCGAGGTTGAAGAAGCGTAGTAGATGAAACCTAAACTTAGCAGAAAAGGTCCACGGCCCTCGAAGTGTGACACTCACACTAGCTAGGAAGACTGAGCCAGTGGCATTGCCACCACTCCAAGCTCCTCAAACACAATGTCAAAGCTCCCAACATACAGAGTGACAGGTACTGGATGTTTCTAATGCTTGTACATCCTGGCCGACATCGGGAGGGTCAACAATTGGGTTTGCTAAAAAAGTTGGCGTTGTTGAGGATGCATCTAGTGGCTGTATGGTAATAAGGGAGGCGCCACTGAAGAACTCAAATCAGACCGAAACATATCTGGGAATTGGGGTTGAAGCAATGTCGACCAGTGAATGTGCAAAGACCAACAGCCCGAGCTCTTACGGGCCATCCGTCATGCAAAGCCTGTACCGAGACTAACGCTACCATTATTTCCTGGTGTCGGCCGGGTTTAGATGCTTCCATGTCAAGTCAGCAGCTTCAGGGCAAGCTCACAAGTTCACGGAACGTTTGTTGAGTAAAACAGACTCGACAATAAGAACTCACCAAGAGTCAACGGGCATACATCATCCTGCAAATAAGCCGGCAAAGCTGTCGAGAAAGGTCTCCTGAATATTGACCGAGCAATCGAGACCCTAAAGACCCCGTGGGAGAAGGGCATAGCTCCAACTCTGTCTGGTGGCTGCATACTCGAGTTCTCGCCCCAGCGAGAACGAGAATTTAAGCGAACGATTTCTGGGGCCGGCGTTATCAGGAGAGCAAATATGCCAGCTGAAGACGTTTAGATTGACTTTCAGGGGACACAGGACCTTGAAGCAATTTGGCCATCTTGTCCCGGTTCTTTGTGTTGTAGACGGACGAAAGGAACTGTGAAGATTCAACCGGCGGCTGAGAGGCACGAGAATCTTCCAATCGCATGGAAGCTGATGCATACTGTTGTATTTGGGTGTGCTGTTGTTCAGCATCATTCGTTGTATTACTGCGCTTGGAATTTGTCGTGCAAAGACCCAAGGCAAGCAGGTTACCTGCCTATCCAAGGTAGGTAGGTACTTACCTAGTCTTTGTCGATAATTTTGCTGCTCACCATGTCCGAGTTTCGTTTGAAGCAAGTAGCACCAAGTGGACTCATCATTATTTTTTTTAGATTCAAATCTGAGAAGGAACTTTGGAGAGTACACAACCCATCTCATCTTTCATGCCATGTACTCTTGAATTTGACTTGAATGCACCTTCCTCTAATTAATTGCTCACCTCAGTTTCCATTCTCCCCTATCTACCCTCCACTCCTCCAACGATTCCTAGTACAGAAAGTGGGGGATGCGAACTGTGCTTGACATTGGAGTAATATTTCCGCAAAAAATATGACGGCTCCAGTTCCTGTTAGGTACAGTAGCTTGCTTCTTGACCAATTACTTGACTAGGGGTGTATAATTGACAGGGCGAGCAACCACGTCAAAATGTCCATTCGGCCGAGCCCTCTCCCGTCCCTCCGCATCGAAATAGGTAAGCGTTTAACAGCGTCCGCATATTATTCCGTCTGTGCTATTGAATCCACCAGCTCCCCCAACCTCCGTCTTTTAAGCGGGACTCAGGCAAGCCCCAGGTACACCGGCTAAATTCATTTTCACGCATTTCTTTTTTTATACGGAACATACGGGTTGCAAGCCATGGTGCAAGTGGATTCGACTCAGCTCCCCTGCATACTGTCCATGGATGTCGGCATTCCCAAGTCATGTACTACACCTACCCATCTCGTGGTCAGGCCGGAAGAAAGTCATGACGATTGTGGGGCAAACGCCGTGTTAGTATACTCCGGAGAATAGTATTTATCTTGGATTTTTCCAGGATTTGTGTTTCCCAGGAATGCATATACACTAGACTAGAAACTAGACCTAGTACAAGCAAAGGTATATTCCAAGTGTATAGGGCTGGCCATCGCTGCTGGTATTCACCTCTTGATTTCCACACAGCTTCCTTGCTTCTCCACACTGGTCATCATGATGCTCATCAAGGTATTGGCGACGTCGCTGCTTCTCGCAGCAGATGTCCTGGTTTCTGCTCGTCCAGCTCCCAGCCCTCTCGATATCTTCCGTAGGGCGCCAAACCCGGGAGTCGTCTACACCCAGTGTGCAAGGCCAGGCACTCTTGCTCTGGCTTTTGACGATGGTCCTTACACTTATACCCAGAAGCTGGTTGACACCTTGAACGCTGCTGGCGGCAAGGCAACCTTTTTCTTCACCGGCACTCTCTATGGTAGGCAACCCATTACGGAGGCGCAATCTGTTGACCGTTTACTTGAGCTAACCCTACTTTCCTCAGGCTGTATATACAACCAAGCCTCAGCGGTGAGGAACGCCTACAACAGCGGTCATCAGATCTCCTCACACACGTGGTACGCATGGCCCTTCCATTTTGTGCAACTAGAGTTGCCAACCGCCTAAACCCAATAACCAACCCACATCACTAACCCACCCTTCTCAGGAGCCACGCGAACCTCGGCAACCTGCAGCCCAACGCAATCACCCAAGAGATGCAAAAGCTCGAGCAGGCCTTTGTCAACATCTTCGGCCGCAAGCCAGCATACATGCGCCCGCCGTACCTGGCGACGGGCGGCCAGATGCTCAACACGATGCGCACGCTCGGCTACAAGGTCATCACCAACGACATTGACAGCGGCGACTGGAACCGCGAGACCCCACAGCAGAGCCAGGCCAAGTTCCAGCGCGCCGGCGCCGGTGGCAACGGCCACATCCCGCTCATGCACGAGACCTACGAGAGCACCGTCAACGTCCTCGTGCCCTGGCTCATTAACTGGGCGAGGCAGAACAACCTCAAGCTCGTGACCGTCGCCGACTGCCTGGGTGATGCCGGCGGCGCGTACCAGTCGGGCACCTTCCCGGGCAATGGGCAGAACAGGTGCTGATTGAGAAGGGGGGCTCTTTTTCAAAAGTTTGTTGAGGGTCTTGTTACTGCTGTGGGTTTATGGTATGCGCCGAGTTTACATAGATGCTGCACCTGCTTCAGGGTTCCTAGGAAAGAGTTCTCTAGTCTAGAGCCGAGGGTTGGGCTTTGATTCCTCGGATGCCTGCAGTGCCTGGTTCACAAGATGCGCAATAGCAAGCACCTTTTCTTCCCCGAACTTCTTGCCCACGATCTGTATCCCGACCGGGGCCCCATGGTAGATTTCAGGATCATCTGTAGTCGCACAAACGCTCGAGTCAGCTTTTGTCTATGACTCTTTATGAGATGGGATTACTAATGCATCCCAGACTTACAAGAATTCCAGTTCAAATCATCCAGCCCAAGCTTTGGCTTGTACCTATCATGCGGAAGGTCAATGTCCTTGTTGGCCTTGGTTACGGGGATTACCGCCACGCTATAGTTCAAAAGGTTGAAGATTTCCGTGTAGCCTATTTTTCCATTTGATCGTTAGCTGTGCACGCCAAGCAGCGCGGGGCCGCCGACTAGACTTACCAGAGGAGTACAGCTTGCCCGGCAACACGGCAGCGCTCTGACAGACGGGTACGATGATGGCGTCAACTTCTTGTCCTGAGTCGATAAAAGCTCTCCATATTAGTTTTACGATTCGCGGCTGGAATTTGGCCTGCATAGTAGTCCTCACCATCTTCGTCTGCGGTTGACCTCCAGTAGTCTGCATATTGTTCCTCGTATTTTAGGGCCTTTAAGACAAGGCCTTGGTAGACAAGCAGCGACATTGGACTTTTTATGCCAGTATACCGCTTAAGTAGTGGGATAAGAGATTCCCCTGACTTTTTGAGATGACGATGCATGTCTTCCCGTCCGTCCGAGTATAGGAAGTCAAGCTGTGGAAATCTGCATCAGATACTTTTTCTTACAATGCCACCAGTGAGTACATTGGCATATGATTAGCTACTCACATGCATGTAATATCCGTTTTTATGGGAAGGAGGGCACCAGTCGACGGTCTATGGTTCATTTCAGTGGGCTTGCTCTGAACTTGGATATGTTAGGGGCGTACTCACTTTGTGTCCTATCCTCTTCAAAGCATCGTATACCATTGTCATGGCTCTAGTCACAGGAGGGTGTGGCTCAATGATCCCATCTCTCCAGAGGATGCCAAGCTTCAGAGGTTTCCCCTGCGAGGGCAGACGGCCAAGATAATCACGCGTCACATCTTCTCTGTATGGCAACGGCACCACGGAGGGATCTTTGATCCAAGGCTTGGTCGAGAGCACCGACTTGAGCATGAGATTCAGTCCGTCGACTGAAGTTCCCATATATCCCACCGCCGAGCGATATGCTCTCTGTCCTGGGTTCTATACAAAAATAGTCGGGGCTCAAGGGTGTTCATGTTAGCGGGCTGATTGCTTGTGACTTTTTTCCCGGAATGCC
Organism: Pyricularia sp. CBS 133598; assembly: GCA_004337975.1. Taxonomy (NCBI): domain Eukaryota; kingdom Fungi; phylum Ascomycota; class Sordariomycetes; order Magnaporthales; family Pyriculariaceae; genus Pyricularia; species Pyricularia sp. CBS 133598. The sequence continues at coordinate 3,927,198 of CM014983.1, forward strand.
TCCCAAAAATAAGGCGGGATTTGGAGACTGGCACACTTGTAAAAAGGACTTACGGCGTTGGCGACTGTGCGATATGAAAGACGTTCAGGGGTAGGCTTGAGCGAGAATATGCCACAGAACCCGGCGGGGATTCTCACAGAGCCTCCTTTGTGTTGAAAACAACGTCAGCTTCAGAACAGCCATTCTCGCCGAGCAGCACTAATCTTGCAGACGTACCGATATCCGTTCCAACACCCATGGTGCTGCCTCCAAGTGATATAACCGCAGCCTCACCCCCAGAAGAACCTCCAGCGGACAAGATCATATTGTAAGGGTTCAGGGTCCGGCCAATAATTTGGTTCTCGGTCTCGGCGTACTGCGCATTTCATGTTCAGTACTCGCACTAGTTTTAGTGGTTGTGATGTGTCAGGCTCAACCTACCAGGAGTGTCTGCGGCACGCTCGTCTGCAATCCACCAATACCAGTGAGGCTTCATCAGCATACAAACAATACGAGTCCAAGCACGGCAGGTAGAAATGATCCCCCAATGACGCACCTTGCAATACATCACAGCTCCCAGGGCCTCAAGCTCGTCGACCGTCTGGCTCTGCACCTCGTGTTTGCCGTCCGCATCGGGATACCCTAGGTTACCGCCAATCCACCCGACGTAGCCCATGGTCGTTTCCACGCTTTTGACGTGGAACTGGTCTTTGAGACTGACGGGCAAACCATGCAAGGGTCCTACTGTACGGCCATTGTTTTCTTCTTGATACTTGTCGAGCTGTCTTGCGCGTTCCAGCCCTAGATCGAAAAATACTTCATGCAAACAGTTGCACTGTTTTCATTTTACGCGAAAGAGTCAGCAGCTATACATGGCTTCATTCAAGGCCACCAAGGCTCTCGTATTTGCGGAAAGAAAACCCCAGGGGTAAGATTTCAAAAAGAAAGAAAGGACTGACGATTTGATGCGCAATCGCCGCCGCCTTGCAAAACGCCCGAGTGACCTTCTCAGCCGTCAAGCTGCGGCTGTGTATGGCATTGACGACGGCCACGGCATCCATCTCGGTGATCTCGCGCTCCTCGGCGGTAAGAAACTCCTGCCGGGCATACTGCACAATGTCACGCCGCTGATGCGGTGAGGCCTCGGCTAGCTGCTCCGGAGTCAGTATCCATTCGCGCGGTATGGCGGCGAGGATGCTGGCCCTCTTGGCCTTGGCCTTGACCTTCCACGCGTCTTTGTCGTATGGCACCATTTTTGCAATCTTGGCGTCCGACATTGGGGTGGTTAAGACCAAAAACCAAAAAAGGCTTTTGAGCGTGGGCAAGTTCAGGTGGTATTTTTTGTTAAAATGGTGAGCCAGGTGAAGATGTATTCGCGAGTTTGGGCTGAGAATACCCTGTGGACATGAACTATTTTAGCGCTTTGTCAGCTTGGGAAAATAGTCCTTCCTAAATCAAGGTAAGCCACCTTCCAGAACTGGTTAGGTTGTCAGCACAAAGCTGCCAGTAAGCCTGATGTTTTGAGAGAATGCATATCTTTACCTAAAGCAACCTAAAACTTGTACGATGTACATGCAGTAGCGGATTTGAGCTGCTCAAGTACACCAAGTACGAGGCTAGCTAGTAGCAATTGAATGCGCTAAACCTCGAAATCAGTTATTTATTCTAGTTTTAGTGCTTCTAGAATATTTCCACCTCGTTTTGTCTGAAAGTGAAAGCCATTGGTATGAAGGAGTGGAGGAGGTTGGACTTCGATTCATCGGCTCTCATCAGACCACTTTTTGCGAGACCGGCCATGGCACGTATTGGCGGCAGTAAACTCCCTTGCATAAATGCGGCTTCAGCGTCATGTGTTTTCTTGGCAGGTTGGCAGGGTGGCTGGCTTTGCAGCCAGCTTATTACCTAAATAGTTACATAATAAGATCAAGTATTATCCAGTCGTGTATTTTCAACCCGAGTCCAAGCGAGCCCTGAGATCAAACACCTCGAACAAGGGGGGATTTACCGCAGACCCTGTGTAACGTCGGCCATTGATAAATCATTACTGATTACTGGGGGTTAAAACCATTCCAATGCATCTGCGTGACGTCTGCACTTTTGTTTTGCGATTGATTGTCCCAGTCGGTCTTTAAAAAGATTTGTTAGCAACATGGATTACAGAAATAGTTGATCAAAAAGTTAAAAGCCGCGCCCAGAGCAGCGCAGCACAAGACAAACAAGGGTACCTGTAGAAGATAAGAAAAACAAGGGAACTTGAGCAACTTACCCAATTCAGATCAGCAGCCGGATAAAGCATTCCTTCGAAATCAGTTTGTATCGTGGCCCCAAGCTGTGTTGGTACTGTCCAATCTCTGCTGTGGTCACTTTCGAGGCGGTGTGGACCCCATTGGTGTTGTGGGAGAACGCCGGCCAGAGGATCGAGAACGGTTTCGTTCTGAGCCAAACTACCCTGTCCCAGAGGCCCGGAATTCTGGTCAAGCGCACCGGGTGTGTTGTAGAACTCCTCGTCAAAACCTGCGGGACCCGCCGGTGGCTCGCTCCTCAACCTCTCCCCGGCCTCTCGGGCGTCACTGCCGGTCGAGTCCGGGCTCGACCCGAATAAGGTCCCGGTCGCAACTGTCAGCATGCGGGAAATGATCTTGAACGCGCGATCGGCCTCTGAGGATTCGTGACGGCTGGTTTGCCACACGTCTCGGGATGTGCGAAGAATCTCCAAAAGATTCTCCTTTGGCATACATGGCGCCGAGCGAGATCCTTTTCTGTCTCTGTCTTCAGAAGAAACCGTGGATCCGTCAGGCGTGGAAGAGAAATCCGAGTCGACCTTCATAACATGTGACAGCTCTGCGCAAAGAACCATGTTGGCAAGAAGAAAGTCGTGCGTGTACAGGCTTGAAATAAACAGACGCTCGCGGGCGAGGCGGCCACCTGGCTGCATCTCGACATGGACGTCGTATTGGATGCGCATGATTTTGACGGCCGCGTCGACGCAGGCCCAACGCGATTTAGGAACCCGATTGAAGCGCCGGTGCAAGACACATCGCGCTTTTTGGTAGAGTAGGTCAAGCCAGTATCGTTGCATGGCCAAGTAGATCGAGTCACCCATGCTCTGTCGGAAGGAGCGCATTGCGAAAACAACAGGCATGGAATCGTGCAACTCCTCTAATCTCCTGTCCAACTCTGAGATCTGAGAGTACCGCGGCAGCAGGTGCGACGTTTCGAATATCTCAGCGAATATTCCGAGAAGTCGACGCTTCACTATGCTGTAGAGGGTACGAGTCTGCTCGGTTTCTGGGCGGGACGGAGGTAGCTCCGTGGTGGACTCGTTGAAATCTTCATCATGAAGATTACGCGGCGGCTCTGTGTCACATAACCGTCCTTGAATATTGCAAGGGAGGCCGAATTGGTACGACACATGGCGATCAACTTCGAGCACCAGAGTCCACACCCTGCGCCTCATTTCTCCTTCAAAAGGTGATATGCCCTTGAAGTGTTTGGGATCCCGGTGCAAGCCCATATGAATAGCAAGGCGACAGGCAATGGTGGAAATCATGGAAGTGCCACGCCGGGCATCGGGCTGCTTAAAGTGTTCAATACCCGTATAAAGAAGTAAAGCCTCAATTTTGTACTTTTCAGGCTTTGTGTAGTCATCGAGGACAAGGCAGTGAGCCGCCAGGGAACGGTACTTATCAACAGTCTCTAGAGGATCGCCAAGGCTCTCGGGGGCCTCGATGTCACCAAGAAGACAAAATAGTGTGCCGTGGCTCATCATAGTAAACAAGAGAGCCAGCCACGAGAACGTGAATTGCTCTGGATATTTCCAAAACTCATCGTAGCGCCTCAAGAAGGCAGGGATATGAAACATCACTGTCAACATGTCAGTAAGCTTGATGGAAAAACAGCATTCGGCGTCTGCTTGTGAAGCTTACTCCATGCTGGCTCTTTGGCCTGGAAGAAATGGCTAGTAAGTTGATCCACCACATTTCGGGCGGGTAAACAGGACAGCAGGTCGGAATATGAGGCGCGAGGCCAGGCACCCATTAGAAGGACTGGGCCGTCTGCGAAGCCAGGCGGCACAGGTGCACCAACATATGTCCGTGGTAACTCGACATTGTCATCAGACACCCGCAGGTCTTCTGTGAGTTCGGTAATCTATGCATACCATTAGGTCAAAATTCACCGCCATGGGGGAAGCAACAAAAAATAAAAGTCACCAACTTCATCGAGAATAGCTTCCCAGTTACCAAACTCCACATAACGGCTTTGGCCAAATATGGGCCCAGCTGTAGCGCCACCTGGGGTTCCATCATCGCCCGACGATTCCTCATCGGACTTTTGCTTCTCGCCTAAGATGGGTTGATTTGAACCCGAATGGTTGACATCGTTGGAACTTTTTGCCTTCAGGACATGGACGAGTCGCTCTAAGTGGCGTAGTCGAGACAGCAGGGCAGCATTATTTCCAACCCCGGGGTTGGCAGTCCCGGTATTTCCGGCTTGGCTGACCTGATTAGGGTGATGAGAGATAGGGTGTGTTGCTTGTGACGAAGACGTTTTCGCTGCACATGTAGTGTCGGTGGCGGTTTTGGATCGGGCATAAGGAATATAAACGCATGTTTCCCCAATATCTCGCTTTTTGCACTGGTCGGAGGGCGTTTCGCGGTTGCATTTCAACCTGGGACGGAAGCCTATTTGTTAGCAGGTCACAACCCTTTATCCCCAGGCAAATCACCCCCTGCGTGAGATTCATCCATTATCCTTGAAGAACAAACGCTCTGGAGATTCATTGCATACTTTTTTTCTCTACATTTGGTACAAGAGAAGCGGATTCTGTTGCGAGGCTGCCCTTGAAGGGCGGAGCCCGGAGTTATCTGGAGGTTTGTCCCAGGCATTAAAGCCGGGCCTGGCTCCATGCCGCACCGAGTGCCTTGGCAGACGGGACGATTGCTTTTTAGAGTAACGGTTGCTGACGGGTAAAGCTTCGCGCGTTACAACCCAGGTTTAATGCGACAACGAATAGAGTAGTTCAAGAACCAGCTATTGGAGTAGCGATTGTGGGAACGCCAATTCCCCTGCTGCATATTCATAGGTAGGGAAGCATTTTCAATCTATGGTGGCTTAAAAGAACAATTCGACCTGGCTCGGCTACAAAGTGGGATTTGTCACCCAACAGCGCGGCCTGATGGTATACGGGAGGAAGGCATGCGGGGTCCTCCAAGATAGGCGAATGATATGCCAAGCGCAGGTGAAGTCCTTTCCATGCAAATTTTCTTTGGGTTTAATCCACACATGTCCATAATGGCCGACGGCTGACCCGCAAATCGTCACAAAATAACCTTCAAATCGATCGAACCCGACGGCATCAACTCAATATCAATGCCAATGAAGTCAAGACGGATTTTTCCTCGATCCCTCCCTGTAAGTATACTACCTCATAGCATTGTTTTGCTTCGCGTGCTAGGTACTTCAAACCTTTAATCCTCTCGACATCAAGTGGGTAATACCAGACATGAAAAAGAAGTGTGGTGATACAACGAGCTGAATCTAAGAGTAATCCATCGCTGGTGGTTGCAGTCCCCGGTCCAGGTTCAAAGATACCAGTAATAAGGCAGGGGCTTTTCTTTCAAGCTTTGTTCGGGTCTGGACCCTGTCTGCTTGTTTGCTTTAAGGATTATGTAATCGTAGGCAAGGTCGATCAAGCTTTGTAGAGTTCACATGCAAGGAAAAGTGGGGTTGTGACGTACGTATCTCAACACCAGCGCGCGCTTGCAACATCGGCTGCTTTTCGATCGTTATCGCGCATACAACCAATCTTCGCCTCCAGCTCGTGCGACCCCGTTATCGGCCATACATGCACGAGATTTATCACGTAGAACTTCTTCAACGACGTATTATGATCTTTTGAGACAAGAACATGTCGTCCTCGGATCCCTCTGCGACGCAACCATGGCGCTCACGAGCCCAGGGACTTATCGAGCCGGCGGGACGGCCGCTTGGCTACCTAACTCGAGCTCTGAAAGCCGCCGCATACCCTATTTGGGGTATCTACTACTTCATCCGACATCCTGAGTTCTATCCGCTGTTTGCCGGTCGATTGATCCCTCTATCGATAATGTCCTTCCTCGTATACTTTATACTTTTTACCTTTGCCTTTCTCCCACAATTTGCATTCCTCGCTATCTTCCACGGATGGGCAGCGTGGTTCAATGCTGTGGTCCTTGTACTAGGCGAGGGACTGGTTATAATACAGGCTCTTTTTGAAGGGTTCTTTGTTGACGAGTGCAGAGTCGACGTGTTTGATGTAAGGAGCGACGCCTACCCCTGGCCTCTTGAAGCTTCCATGACTTGACTAACGAATTCACCAATCTGCAGGCGACCCTCATCAATCATGGGCTGATAGACCTCATTGCGCCACACCGACTTCTCTTCCCTGATGCTCCCAACTCGGTAAAAATGCTTGGAAAGCCGACCACGGCAGCCGCCTACTCCCCTTGGAGCTTGACACAGATTATCGAGCTCATTGTCTTCCTGCCTCTGAACCTCGTCCCCGTCGTGGGAGTCCCGGCCTTTATAATGATTACAGGCACGCGCCTGGGCAAGTTGTGTCACTACAGGTGGTACAAACTAAGGGGGTTGAGTAGGCGACAATACAAAGAAGAGAATGCTACTAGGACATGGGAGTACGTCTGGTTCGGGACGGTAGCCATGATATTGGAACTGGTCCCCGTTCTATCGCTCTTCTTCTTGCTCACATCTACTGCCGGCTCGGCACTGTGGGTTGTACGGCTCGAGGCCGAGAAAAGGAGGGCCTTGAACCCTGAGGAGCCTGCTGCGAGGGCTGAGGCTGTCACGTATGAAGATGATCCTGTCTAAGGATGGTGGTAGCAACTCCAAGATTGGTATATGCTGGCACCAGAATAACATGCTCTAGGTTTAGTTCTAATAGCTTGCCTCGTCTTGTTTCGATTGTTCCACAGTAAGCGACCACTTGGAATGCCTTTCTCGACGAATCCATGCGCTTGCTTGTTCCCATTCTACACCTCAGACCACTTAGCCGACAGTTGTTGATACATGTATATGGAACTTGCGCAAACCAGAGTTTCCCGCAGTTGCTAAACTTGTAAAGTTTGGAAAAGGGGGCTTGTAAAGGCAGACTTCTAGCAAAGAACGGTCTACGTCGAGAACAGGCAGGTGTGGAAACTGCTCCGCCGCACTCCAGAGAGCTCAAATTGCAGTAGGAATTTGAAATACCGGAGGGTGGCTTCCGCAATTGGGACTCGAAGCGTGCTTCAGATCTTGCGTGTTTTGGTGAAAACGAAAGCCCCGAAAGAAAAGGCAGGTACTTGCCATGGGGGTGCTCACCATACCCAGGGTAAGGCACCTGCGTCGGCACCTGCCTACCTACCGTGCGTATGGCGCTTTCGGCTGCATTCACTCTCAAATCTTGGCAAGTCTCTCTCAGAGCCTCGCAAACAAGGCCTCCTCTTTTTATAAGTCTCGCCAATGCCTTTGTTGATCTGCAATTTACTCTAGGGACTTTTAATACCTCTCGCTAATGATGGGGGACCTATTTAGTAGTGGATGAAGGAGGCTGTTGATAGGCTCGTGTGTTGGAGGAATGTACAGACGCTCCTGCCATTTCTGGACGTACCTCCTATCCGCCAGCATCTGGGAAAGAGATAGATGCAGCGCGTCTGAGAGGGGCCTTCTTCCAAGGAAGGTGCGTGGTTTGAAAATTTTCACCGGAGTTCTTTTCTGCGCTCTTGTGTCTTGATCAAAAGTTTTGCCATCCTCAGCTCCTCGACTTCTGTTTTCTCGTTTCCTCACCATCTGCTCCTCGCCTGTTAGCAGGAAGATACTCATTGTTTCTTCTTCGTCACTTTAGTTTCCACTCCCCCTACGTCTGTCTCCTAAGGCACTCTAAGCTTTGTGATTGAATCCCTGGTGAACATCAGTACTCGATCAACCTCGTGTCCTGCTTCTGCTGTCAATCTTTGAGGTGATACTAGCCATCAATCATCGACTGGATACGTTCCCTAGTACAACTTCCTATCAAGATCAGAGTCAGCCCGTGAGGCTGTCGACAAGATGCGTGCCCTCGCGCTTGTTGGTGCTCTAATGAGCGCTGCCTTGGTTCTCCCGGCAGGTGCAACATCCCAGAGGTGAGCAGCTCGTCACTCTTTAAGAAAGACTTCCCTCCTCGTTGACACTATTGATTTTCAAGTACCTCCAACACCACGTGCGAGCCTGGCAAGACTATTCATGTCTCTATCCCTACTTCAGCACTGCCCACCATCAGCTCAATTGTCAATTCGGATATTCCCATTCCGACCATTGTTCCAGTGCCCGATATCTCTGTCCCCATGTACGGTCCAGACACCAGCTCTCTTCCCGTTTCTGCCGGACATTCTTCCGAGGATATCACCATCATTATCAGAACTGGCCCAGCAAAAACAATCACCCGCTCCCTGAAGCGAGTCCCGGTTTCAGATGCCACATCAGCTTTGGTGACACGCCCAAAGAGTGTTGCTATTCCAACCTTGGCGAGTGTTCCTGACGCCATCGCTTCAGAAGAGACTGTCGCGGGCGTGCCTGTTGCTGCCACAATGGCAACAACCCCGTCGCACTCAGGCTCGACAGCAGAGAGACATTCGACAACATCGATGCTTGATCTAGGCTCAGACTCTATTGTCACCATCAGCAAGCCATTGGGTTCTCATTCTTTTGTTGAATGGACAAAGACTATAGCCTTGATACCATCGCTCCCAGATCTGATTGAACCAACCTCTGGTGATTTCACTGTCTCGTTTGGGGCAAGCACAACCATGTTCTTCACACCTGAGCCTTCGCCTGAACTCTCCTCTAGCAGTTCGGCCCCTTTACCAGTTGCATCCTCAGAGTCCTCCATGGGCTGGGAGACTGTTTGGGAAGGCATCCCGGGACCCGTCGAAACAACTCTATCACTGTCCCCATCACTGTCGTCTACGCCAATCACCTCGGTACCGGATGACACTGTTATTGGAGTTCTTGGGACATCGGTCAAGTCTACTGTCGTTGAGCCCACTGTGGCTGAAACTACTATGGTCAAGCCTACCAGCACTGAGGTCATTGATATTCCTCCCCCTGTTGTTGTGCCTTCTATCAGCTTGATGACAGTCTCTTACTCGTTCCCTGCCTACTCGCCCTGGGAACCCTCCGCCACTACAGCTGATGTGACTACCTCGTCACAGCTATCACCAGCTCCCGCAACTGTTATTTTTACCCTCCCTGGTGATGGCCTACATGAGCCTCGTGTGGTCACGCTTACAACAAACTTGCCCGCTGTGAACGGAATTCCTTGGTTGGTGACATCCCCATCCAATTCATTAGCCGATGTTGTCGTGACCTACACCATGCCTGGCGGGCATGGGCACTCATCTTCTGTCGTGACTTTCACGACATCAAGACCCGTGTCAACAAAGCCTGCAGTCGAGTCCTCTCCAAGCATTTCTGGGAGCAAGTCACGAACATCCTCTAACAAGGAATCAATGACTTTCGTCACTTATGGTCCTTGGCCTTTCCCTACTCCCTCCCCTATCAAGACTACCACTTCTTCATCTAAACAGCATTCAGCTACTTCGGTGACCTTTTCAACTGGTGGGCCGAGGCATACCCCACATCATGGAACCGGCACTACCCCTTTCACAAACTCGACAATCTCAGGATCGATGTCGGTGACAAGTGCACCCAGCGGCTCTGGCATTCAGCCATCAGCCGTTACAGACTTTCCTTCAACAAGTGATTCGCGAAGCGTGTCTGTTGGCACTGGCGTCTCGTTGTCGATCTCAATCACGTCTTCTAGAGTGACTTTGCTGTCAATCAGATCAAGCACAAGACGCACCGCGTCTCTAGGAACAGAAATCAGCCCCTCAGGTGGCATGTTTACCAGTGATGTCGGCAGCCCTTTTCGCCCATCTCCAGCTGTCAGCGTGACTGCACCTCTACCTGTGTCGTCCAACATAACTGGAACAGGTTCTGTCGTCGTACCTATTTCTACTGGTCCCACTCAATCCGCACAGTCGTCGATGAATGACACAGCTTCATTTTCTTCAAAGTTCACCACGTGGCCGCCTAGTGGAGCCGGCCAATCCATCAGCGCCAATTCCACAACCTTTGGAATTCCTGCTCAGGTCACACCGCCGAGTGGACCAGGCCGCTCGAGCTCTGCAGCTCCAACTGGAACTTTCCCGTCGATATCATCTAGTTCTTCAGCATTGCACCTGAACAGTACATTGGCTGCAGGAAGCGGTTTGTCCACCTCGGCGCGGCCCGGTGTGACACAAGGTAGCCCCGGGGCTTCAGTACCAGCGGAAACTTCGACCCCTATCACTGTTGGCTCGCCCACCTCAGTAAACGCCACCTCGGTTTTGACCACTGCGGCTACAGTCTCGAGACGTCCCGGGGAAACTCAAGGTGGCTCCGGCAATGACACCACCTCGTCTTCCCCACTAGCCACGCCTTCAGTAAGCACTCCTCAAGAGCAGAATGGCACTTCGATTTCCGAAGCTCCAACGACATCCTCAACTCGTCGTGGGCAGACTCAAGGCCCAGGGATTTCTACCTCACTCCCAGAGTTAACAGAGACAGCGGTTGGCCCTGTTCAATCCCAAAATGCCACCTTGTCTCTATCGGCGTCTGGCAACTTGACTTCGCCTGCTGCGCCTTCTACCACCGCTTCAATCCGTGGTCAAGGTCAAGGAGGGGGCGGCGGATCAAGTGTAGTGGTATCGAACACAACATCGCCCGAGACCTCCACAACTATCAACCAGACAGGCGGGTTACCATTGCAGTCTCAAGATTCGGAGTCATCAGCGAATGCCACATCCGGTATGGATACTTCAAGCAGATTTACTGCTTCGCGAGTCGGCCAAACAGTGGGAGGCCCATTTCCGACCAGCTCGACTGTTCCAGGTCGACAAACACAAGGTGGTGCTGGTGAAGCACCAACGACAACGAACGGCTCTGCCACGAACAGTAGCGATACATCGACATCAACATCAGGCCGAGCCGTCCAGACTCAAGGTGGCGTCCCTTCTGCTTCGACCTCATTCAACGAGACCACAGCCGTCACCACATCATCAGCTCGCCAGCCTCAGAGTCAAGGTGTTGCTGGCACTTCACCAACAGCAACGTGGCCTCCAATGACCACGCAATCTGTAAATGGCACCAGTACCAATTCAACATCTGCAGGTGCTAACACTTCGTCCTCTTCATCTTCATTGAGCCAAGGCAATGCACCTGCTCCTACCACAAGTGCTCCTCGCGGTCAAGGGAGCCAGGGAGGTCAATCCACGCAAATTTCTGCTGGTAACACCCAGGCAAGCAACACAGCTTCTCCGGTGGACCAAAACGCACAGTCGCAAACGACGTTATCCACGGTCGTCAACCCTGCTACGAACTCGACTACCGCTACTCCTGCAACCGGCACAGGATCTCCCTTATTTTGCGGGAATGAATGGGATCGTGGAAATGAGACCATCAACGTGAGCCCACTGTTAGTTTGGTCTTTATTAAAATAACTTTTGCTGACACCAGGCTTCAACAGTTTGATGACAGAGCTGCGCTCCAGTGGTCTAACCCAACTTCGCCCATGCCTCTATTTGTGCCCTACCATCGCCTTTACTTCTCTGATGGGTTTAGCATTGTTCCACCTCCCAACCAGACACATAATCCATCCTCTAGAAACAACATGACCATGTGGTCACCCCCCAACTCGTCAGTCACAGCAGTAGGACAGATTGGTTTGGGACCCTTGAGCGCAAACAGCTGCTTCCGATTCAATCCGCTTTCATTCGATCTTGGCTGCAACACGACCGAGAACTACTGCCGTTTCAACATTAGCGGTCTACGATACAATGGAATACTTGGCCAAGAACAGCAAGTATCCCAGTTCGAAGTATCCTTCCCGTCGTGTAGTGCCAACAACTTCACGAACTGCAGCCTCTCGACTGTTAACTTGAGCCGATACAATTTGACTGATCTTACTTCCATCACATTTGACAACATCGGCAACAGTTCCAGGGTCTGGTTTGGCGACGACTTCGAATTTACTTGGACAAATGATACTTGCGAAGCAGGAAGATGTCGGGCCTTGGTTCCCAATCTGTCCCATCGAGTCCGTGTCGGGCATTTTCGGTCTCCCAGACGAGCTCTTCTGCACCACGACTCGGCCCCACAGGAGGCTACAGTTCCCCTGTCAGCCTCGCAGTGGCTCCGGACAGTTCTAGGCGCTGCCTGACGGACCATTATGCTGCATGATACGACGTAGCATCATCACTACCTCATATATGACTCGAGGCATCAACCTTGCCGCCTCCTTGTTTTCTACACCAAGCAATTGCCGCCGGATATTTTGTGCTAGCTTTCTTATTTCCGGTATTAAAGTTTGTACTTTTCACCTCATCACATTTGTTTCCAAGAAAAAGAAAAAGAGTATGTCGGGAACGGAGACTCATGTTGCCTCGATTGACACGGATACAAATGATGGATCTTTTGGACCTACCTACGGGAGGAAAATTTTGAGACTGCAAGATTTGAAAAATATTTGCCACAATGCTAGCCTAACTTGAGAATAACAGACAAATCTTGCAATTGTTGATTGCTCGCGCAATGCGTAGCCTCGAGGCGTCATTTTTTGTTAACCAACCACTTACACCCGACTTGGCAGGTGTGGCTCCGATATCGGTCTATTGCATATTGATTCCCCGGCGGGCGAATGGATGTCCGCTTACTCTATGCAGGCTGAGTAGACTAAGATACTCCAATGTGACCACTGGTCTGGTGAAGACAGCCCATCAGAAGAAATATTCGTGACCACCAGAGTCGTTGGGGATAGTCAAGTCAGTCAGAGAAGCACAGATTGGGCCTATATTAAGTTGATCTTAATTAATCCCGAACTTTGTAGCCCCTTGTCTTGACAAATGAATACTCCACGGGATTTCAACGGAGTACGTGACTCCACTTTTATATTTTCTTTCGACATTCGGAAAATAAGCAGCAAAGATTTCTCGATGACTAGGTACCACAATGGCTTGGCTACTTGGATGGCATTTAACCCGGGTTTACCATCGACCCAACCAAGTACCTAACTAGTTGCATACACCGAAGTAACACATCTTGGAGATGATCCGCGGTTTGTATTACAAATGGTTCGAAACTAAAAACCCGAGGTTAAGCTTTTATAATAACCATTGCATGAACGGCGTTTCCAGCCTTGAACAGTGGATCTGCCTCATTTCAGTTTCTCGTTCCGTTTCATTTCCCTTGCCTTAACCGACTACCACCCACAACCCAGTTGAGAATAATAAAGGCACTCTATGACTCACCCATCATGCTCGTCGTCTTCGCCTTCTATCAGCAAAGACGGAAAACGTGAAAAAATGAAGGCAGACGACCAACAAAGCATAGCATCATCGACGACCGAAGCTCCGCATGAGCTGAAGAAACCGAAAAGCCATCCCCTGGACAAGGATGCAAAGGATCAAGATTTGAACAGTGGGCCTGGGGTCCGGCCCTATGGCGCCAATGGCGACCTGTTGGACAGCCTGTCGCGTTCCACCAGCCGGCAGGACGCGGACAGCATTAGAGTAGATGCGGAACAGCAGCCTCGTGTTTCCAGTCGACTTTCGCGAGCCCTGAGCCGGAGTGCATCGCGGTCCAGCTGGAATCCCGGTCCACCACCGGACGGAGGCCTCGAGGCGTGGCTCGTCGTGTTGGGTGCGCATTTCGTCAACTTTAACTGCTGGGGTTTCATCAATTCGTTTGGTGTTTTTCAGCCCTACTACGTGGACCTCCTCGGCCGGCCGCCGTCAGACATTGCGTGGATTGGATCGATCCAGACGTTCCTCGTCTTCTTCATCGGGGCCTTTACCGGCCGGCTTACCGACATGGGCTACTTTCGTACTCTCTTGTACACGGGCATTGCGTTCATGCTGACGGGCATCTTCACGACGGCACAAGGCTCGCAGTACTGGCACTTTTTGCTGTCGCACGGCATCTGCATGGGCATAGGGTACGGATGCCTCTTTTGCCCGGCCATCGCCGTCACGAGCACCTGGTTCTCTAAGAGGAGGGCGACCGCCATGGGCATCGTCGCCTGTTCCACCGGCACCGGCGGCCTGGTCTTCCCCATCATGGTTCGGCAGCTCCTGCCAGCGGTGGGCTTTTCCTGGACTCTGCGCACCATCGGCTTCCTGCAGATGACGACTTTGGTCATATCGGTCTTCACCATGAAGACGAGGGTTCCTCCCAGGAGGCAGGGGTCATTCTTGGATCTGTCTGCTTTCAAGGAGCTACAGTACACCTTTTATGTCATCGGAGCGTTCTTCGTAAGTTTTCACCACACTGGAAGGGGTATCGCGGAAGCTGTGTCACTCTACAAGTGATCTTGGTACTAACATCTGTGTCCCCCTCACACTCAGTCTTTCCTGGGCGTCTTCGTCGTCTTCATCTTTGTCGTCTCCTACAGCCGCGACGTGGTCGGGCTCTCGTATACAAACGCACTCAACCTCATGATGGTGCTCAACGGCGCCGGCGTCCCCGGCCGACTCGTACCGAACTACCTAGCCGACCGCGTCGGGGTCATCAACATGTTTATAATCTTTGCCAGCGTCTCGGGAATCTGCGGTCTGTCCTGGATGGCCGTGAAGACGGTGCCGGCCGTGTACCCCTGGACCTTGTTCTTTGGCTTCTTCGCCGGCGGTATACAGAGCCTCTTCCCCGCGGGCGCGTCGGCCCTGGCCCCGGACCTGCGCAAGAGAGGAGTTCGTATTGGCATGGTCTTTAGCTGCGTCAGTATCGCGGCGCTGACGGGGTCACCGATCGCGGGCGCGCTCGTCTCCGCCATGAAGAGCAGCTACCTGGCTGCTCAGGTCTTTGTAGGAGGTTCACTGTTGATGGGGAGTGGGTTTCTCGTGGCGAGTAACATCGTCGCCGGCAAGGATATGGGGATCAAGGGATGGCCAAAGGTTTGAGGTGCCCCCCCCCCCCCCGCTTTGAAGAAGGAGGTTGAACTCTGCCAGCATATTCCCGCCAATCGTCTTCGAGTTGGAAAGAGTAACATTTAATCTCATTGGCAATCCGATATGCCATCCTTCTTGTCTTACTTCTTTTTCTTTTTTTGTAAAAATATGGTGCTGAAAAGTTGGCCAAGAGAGAAGTAATCTCATTAGGCAGCTCAATTTCCTAGTCTCAATTGTATTCAAAGATACCCGGCTGGCATCGTCATCATTCGGCATTTTTATTGTTTTGTTTCTTCCCAACAACTATGTGCAGGTATGACCAAGGCTGAAGCGAGAGAGGTGCCAAGCCCCGCCCGTGATGGTATGGAATTTCATGGATGCGGGACTAGACCAGAGGTTCTCCGGACCGAGCTACATCCGGCACTAGGGCAACAGTAGATTTCTTATGTTTGCCAAGATTGCCCCTTGGCACATCGCAGATCGGGACCATTCTCTCGGGTCTGGCGCTTGAAGCCTTGCACAGCTTGCACAGCTGACGGATATCTCCATTGGCCAAGGTGTGGCTTGAAGGCAGCGTCAGTCGATGACGCTCAACAGAATGTTGGTAAATGAAGTGTTCCAAAAGATCGCTTGGCGTCTTGTGAATACAATGTCTGTGTTTACTGAAGGAAAGTGTCGTCTGGCAAGGTACTGCAGCACCCTAACAGTTGTAATGACGCATGTCCGAAAAACGATGTATAAATGGAGGAAGTCCACCGGATGATACTACCTGCTTTTCACCAGTCTGAGAGCGTATTAGCCATCTTCCTGTGCCCAAACATATATACACAAGCACACTTAATAGTAATCCCCTACTCACATTCACTATGAAGTTCACCACCGTCATCTCATTCGGCGCTGCCGCCAGCACCGCCATGGCCGCCCCCTTCCTCGAGAAGTTGGCGAGATTTGGCGGCGCCAAGGCCAAGTGGATAATCGGCAACCAGGACGACAAGTACGACGGCGTGTCACCCTTTTACTTTACATCGACCTATAGCGTCCTGCCACGCCGGACCAGGTCGTCAACGCGTCCGACGTCACCACCGGAGGCCTCGAGGGCTCCAAGGGCTGGTTCTTGTACGGCATCAACGCCGACGAGGACGTCATCTGCTACAACATCACCACGCAAGGCTTCCGCGGCGATTACCAGTCGCCGGCCGTCACGGCGACGCACATCCATCAAGGCGAGAAGGGCAAGAATGGGCTGCCGAGGTAAGTGTTTGCTTTGACTGTGTTTGATACCGATGGACGTATTAGGTTGGCTGACCCAGTCGATCGATGAACAGGATCGCGTTCCCAAACCCCGAGCCCATTGGTGATGGCAATGTGCGCCGAAGTCTCGGCTGCCTCAAGGGCCCCTTCCGTACTGGCGTCATGGCTGATGGGCGGGACACGGGTGAGGGCTTCACCGTGGCCATGATCGAGAAGGACCCAGCTGGCTTCTTTACGGACTCACACTCATCGCTTGCCGTCGCGGGCGCGTTCAGGGGACAGCTTGGATGCAGAGAGCGTCAGTAGCAGAGTCCTACTGGCACGTGGATGGCTGTTGTGCTTGCGATAATGTGAGCAAAGACGTAACAAAACACGGAATGCGGGGCCATTAGAAGATTAGTTGTCTGAGGGCAGGGTGAGAGCAGAGTGAAAATGGGTGGATGTCCGGGTTTTCGTGCGTAATACTGTAAATAAACCGTCATTATTTCTGCGATTGAAGGTAGCGTGGTCTTCACAAAGTTGTGCGGATCGTCTTCAAGCCTGCCTCTCCTTGATCTCCTTCAAGTCGCTGATCGGATCTCTTTTTTTGGAATTCTGTCCCACCATGCCTAGTGATTTACTGCAAATAGGCTCAGGACCGGCAATTTGGAAGCACATACAATTTTGCTTGAAAGTGCCCTATCTCCCTCAGTTCCTTCCACTTTTGACATGTCTCAATCAGGCAGTAACGGCCAGGTGCAAAAAGTGCTCAAGCTTCACCTCAGGCACCAGGGCTCTATCTACTTCAATTTATTCTCACTTCTCTTTTTCTTTTTCTTCTTCTTCTTCTACGTCCAACCGCATTTTTCTAGTGCAGTGCAGTGCACTCCATATCCATCTTCATTTCCATCGTAATTCCTTCCAAGAACTGACCTATTGGCCATGTTCGCTCAAGATGACAAGTCTTCTCAATCTTCCAGTCACGGTCTTAATGGACACGTTCGAGCTACTCTGATAGCACTGCTACCCTACGCCATGGACTCGCTCGTTCCCTGACTTTATCGTGCGGGCATGTCACTGCAACTATGCCTGCGACTTCGGTCCTCTTGACCCTTCGAGCCGTGTGGCACTTGCCAACTTGTGTCGCACCAACAAGTTTCTCAATTCAATCGCAACTCCAATCCTTTATCATTTGGCTCACTACCCAGAGAACTATCCCGAAGACCAGATTGCTGCCTTCTACCGCACCATGATTGTGGAGCGCCCAGATCAGCGTCAACACGTGCGCAGCATGCGTCTTCTAGAGAAAGAACTGGACACCCTGCCTTCGGAGCTGGTCGAGGCGATCCTAAAAAAAACTTGGCATTGTGATGATTACTCTGCCGGAAGACTTCCCACTCGATCAACTGTATAGTGGTGACACTCCACGTCTTTTAGGACACAGAATGTCGTTGCCGATGTTGCTCGCTCGCCGCTGCATAGGATTACAAGAATTTTGCCCCGAGGTCGATACTCTGGACGACATAATTAATTGTGTTCCGCTGAGAATTCTTCCACGCCTCAAAACTCTCATCGTTACAATGAATCAAAGTGAAGACCAACTGGGTACATCAAGGTTGCAAGCAATATTTCTAGCCGCCCCTGGCCTGGAGGTCTCGAAGATCGCGCGCCTCAACTGCTTCCTGTCAAGCAACAAGCGGACCAATCTCCGGGAGCTGACTCTAAGCTCGAGTTGCCTTGATATTCATGTCCTTAAGCTGCTACTGCAAGATTGTTTCGTACTGGAGAGCTTCGCCTACGAGATGGAATTCGACCCAGAGTATCACCTTGATTCGCCAGATACGTACCCTCGCGACCTTGTCAGAGCAATCTCTGAGCATGCTAGCGAAACGCTTCGCTCGCTGAACCTGAACTTCTGGCATTTTTGGTCAGGATGGTACTTGGATGAGCCAGCTGAGGGAATGGGATCATTCCAGAGTCTGAAATCGCTGGAGCATCTTGAAGTGAGCCTCGAGAGTCTTCTAGGACGCACCTTTACAGAAAACGGCAAGGAAAACGTACTCCGTCTACTTTCATGTACTTTGCCGTCTCGGATTCACTCGGTCACAATTGAAGTCTCCTGTGAGGAGGACACCAGGTTATTGGGTCTAACCCTCGACTACTTCACCAAGGTCCGCAGAAAAGCATTTCCCGAGCTGGAGATCATTGTCATTCGAGGAACTTATAGCGAGCTTCAATTAGCAGCGGTGTCACAGTTGATTTCAAGTTTTGGAGAAAGCGGAGTGAGTCTCATACTGCGTCATGAGCCCGTCACAGCTTACCAGTCAACCAGCAATCAAGCCCCGGTACTGGAGGAGAGCTGAGCGGATTCGACGGCCTTGTTGCGATTGAGACCAGGGGATGGTTAACAGGGTTGTTCTTTGGGATGAGCGTTGTAACTGGTACCATTTGCGTAGAAGTTTGCAAGAATAAGCAATGGACAAGTAATGGAAGATAATGGATAGAATAAAACTATCCTAGCCCTCTCATCCAAAATCTATAATACATCTGAGAAACGAAGTTGGGCCCCTACTGCTTGCACTTGGGCAGGTTGATAGTCTGACCAGGCTCCAATTTGAAGCGATTGACGTTAGGGTTAGCATCGATCACGGCCTGCTCCTGCAGTCCCAGCTCCTTGGCGATACCGATAAAGCTGTCGCCCTTCTTGATGACGCGCGTGAATGGGGCCTTCTTGAGGCAGGTTCCCTTTTCGTCGGTGTTGGGGTTGACAACCGCGGGCTTGATGCAGCTGAAGTTGTCAACGTTTTGCGTACAGAGGCCGGTGGGGATCTTGAGCACCTGGTCGACGTCAATCTTGTCCGGGTCGGCGAGCTTGTTCTCCTTGGCGATGTTGCAGATTCCGGACTGGAACGTCGCCGTCAGCTTGCCCAGGGTGTCGCCCTGGACTACCTTGTGCTCGACCACGGGCCCGTTGGTCTTGAGGTCTGCGCAGCCGCGGACATCGCCTGCCGCGCCTCCTTTGCCTCCCTTGCCTGCATCACCTCCCTTTCCTCCCTTGCCTGCATCACCTCCCTTTCCTCCTTTGGCTGCATCGCCTGCTTTGGCCGCATCACCTCCTTTGGCCGCATCGCCTGCTTTGGCAGGATCGGCTCCTTTGGCCGCATCGCCTGCTTTGGCAGGATCGGCTGCTTTGGCAGGATCGGCTCCTTTGGCCGCATCGCCTGCTTTGGCAGGATTGGCTGCTTTGGCAGGATCGGCTGCTTTGGCAGGATCGGCTGCTTTGGCAGGATCGGCTGCCTTAGCCGGTTCGGCCGCCGGGGCAGCGGCGACAGGCGAGGCTGCCGGTGCTGCAGCAGCAGGCGAAGCCGCCGCCGCCGCCGCCGCAGGGGCAGCGTCCTCCCGGACGACCAGTTCACCCTCCACTCGACGTTTCTCCATAGAGACAGAGGCCGGTGCGGCAACGGCGAGGGCCGCAAACAGAGCAACAACAGTAGTGGGCAACATCTTGCCTTGAGTGATATTATTCTGTCAGGGCTGAATATGAGGAGAGAAAGTTTCAAACGTGCTGTCAAAGCTGTGTCGAAAAAAAAGATAACTGGGGCTGTCAAAGCCAACAGAGGAACCAAAGCCTCTAAGAAAAGAACGGAAAAATGGGTATGAGAAAAGAAAAAAAGGGCCGATAGCAAACACAAACGACTGAATATGCTGATGCACAGAAGGAACCTCTCTCATCTGGAGGGTATGGGCGGGAGATCAGCCATGTATAAATGCTTCCCACGACTCTGATCTACGCGTTACGCGCTAGGCCTTTTACCGCACTTGATATTTTGGTATTTCCGTTTGCAGGGCCCAGGCTCCCTAGTCTCGACTCGTGTCCGTCTGACCAGAGGAGCCAGATGACATCTGCAGGGTAATGGCGTGCTCCTCGGGGGTGCGGATCGACCGTCACCCGAGCCCCAAGGGTTAGCCGTGCTGCCGTTGTCGCTTAAGCACTCAAAACGGCTTGTTTTGAGGGACCTTTACCAGACTGACAGACCCGTAGCAGTGGTATTGTACAGTACGTTGTGCTGGCAGATAGGTACCTGGCGGCGATCCAAAAGATTGAAAAAAAGATTGATAGATCGATGAGGGTCCCTTGTTTTCCCACGCGGAATAGCAGTACTTTCCTAGCAAGAACGCATAAAAGGATGAACCCCAGCAGAAAGCTTATTTCACAAGTCGGATCCGTGCTGAGACGACATCGATGAGGCTGAGGTTGTGTTGCGATACGTCTGCGAGTCAACAAACTTGCCGGATAGGCTCAATCGCAAGACATCTTCAAACGTGCTACTTTGCACGTTTCAAATAGCTTCGCTTAGCCTCTATTGCCATTTTACAGTAAGTTGAGATTTTGTAGAGCATTTGGAATTTATTGAGAGTGGCGCGCTTAACCAGTCTTTTTTTTTGGAAACTATCAAGACCAATACGAATAGTGAAGACGGCGTGGTGTGGTGAGTGAACATCGATTGGCTTGCTTAGGTCTCTTGGCTTTTTGTTTTCCTTCTTCTTATTCTTTTATTCCTGATGATATCTCCATCAGTTATAACACACCACGAATAATCCCCATCTTGGAAACCAGTTCACAACACTGTTTGCAGCAAGTTGAGTGGTTTTAAGTCAGTGTCTGTTGGTAGCGACACCAAAAAAAGAACAAGCTTCTGGAATAGGTTTCTTTTTTTTACCAAAACCCTTGCACCATTTAAAACGGAAAGCAATTCGCGGGGCTGCCCCAGATTTATTGGGAACTTTTAATGGACCGTACCACTTTGCTGGGCTTCTTTGGTCCCTGGGTTGCCTGGGAACATCATGGAACCCCCAGGCACCCCCAAGGCACCTTGTTGACTGGTGGAATGGACGCCAGGTTTTTTTTGTGTAGAATGTACATCTATCTAGTAGAATCTGGGCCCTACGACATTGATCGATTCCTCTAACTTAAAACCAAGGAATCCGATTCATTCTTTCTAGTCAGTTCAGCCTAATCCAAATTGCGTGTTAGATACCAACACCTTTACCATAAATCCGGGTTATTGTAGGCCACGATTCGTCCCGATCTGACAGGATCGCTTGTTACGTAGGTATACCTACTAATTACAGTCGACAGAAACCTTTCATTGGCTGGGCGTTGGCAAATACTAGACAATGTGTGTGGACTGCCTTTGCACGAGTCAAATCTGAAGCACATCAGCACCACCACTGACAGACCGACATTTTTGACAGCAAGTAGGGCCAAGCTTGACCGCCCTTATAACCCACAAACTGAAGAGGGCACTCACAACAGAAGACAAGCACTTCATCTGGCAATGTGTCTGAGTGGTTAAGGAGCGTGACTAGAATGAGAACCCACTACGAGATTCGTCTCCAAGGGATCTAAATCAAATCACGTGGGTTCGCCCGCGTAGGTTCAAATCCTGCCATTGTCGAATACAGAAGCTTGCACTGAATATATTCTTTTTGCAATTTTCTCATATTTAAGCAGTGGTGTCGTTTCTTTCCTCTCTATTTCCACAATCACGCCATGGTTTACATCAACAAACCAAGTTCTTCTGGCAATGTGTCTGAGTGGTTAAGGAGCGTGACTAGAATGAGAGCCCGTCGATTCATCTACGCGGCATTCAAATCAAATCACGTGGGTTCGCCCGCGTAGGTTCAAATCCTGCCATTGTCGTTTATTCAATCTTGGTTTCTATATTTCTTTTGCACTTTTTTTTTTCTTTCGCCGCAGCCTCATTTTGTCTGATCGCTGGCTTTTGTTAATTGTAGTCTGTTTCTTCCATTTTTGTGGATTTCACTATATTGGTTTCCACTTTTGCAATTTGCCACCTTCCGGTATTTTCTACAACCTTTCAACGAGCAATCCATATCCGATAATGTGGGAAAACATGGTTGGTTTTACTATCAAGACACTTTTAAGAGTCTATTAGGTAAGTATCCTATACAAGTGGTTCGCGTTCGGCAATCCGGACATCGGACCAGTTGTAAATGCGCCAGCGCCCTACCACAGTTACAACACAACCGTCCCTGCTCAACCAAAAGCTGGCTCATCGGCATTCTCGAGCACCTTCAACGCGACTCGTAGAGCCTCCTCCTCCCAACACACATGTGGCGCCTTGACAGATGCCAGAATTTCCATTCAAGTCGTGGCACACTTTGGGCGCGGCTCGGCGTTCTTTCAAGGAGTTGACGCCGCGAGGCGTAACTTCGGTGACGGCGGCGAAAGCGGCGGTAAAAAGGGTGATGAAAACGATGGACACCTTCATTTTGTTGGGATGGTGTTATGATGGTAGCTTTGAGAGGAAAACGGACAATATACTGGTTGTAGTAAGAACGTGATATTTTTTTTGGGGACTTGATAATGTAGCATTAATCAAAAACGCAAATAGAATGAAGGTCTACCTCTTTGTTGGGGGGCAATAATAGCTATTATATATCTAGGCACCTACGTAACTACCTAGGTATGCCACCGTGACCGTGTTATTATTCTTAGTACATGTGTAACGAACATGATTAATCAGGAGTCAGAAATCCAATACAATGTTGTAACTTGATTCACACCAAGCTTTTTTTAACCAGAGACCAGAGCTTAAAATATAACGATTACCCTGCACTCTAATACATTATTTGTCGTGTCGGAGCATGGAAGGATTGCTTTTCTTTATCAATGGGCTACATTTTGGAGGAAAGAATAAAAGCATTCAAGCAATCACCAAGAGCCACGTCAGCATATAACATCGGAGCCATCGTCATCTGATATAGATATATTATAGAAGAAAAAAAAGTTGCATTTAACTTCATCAATGCCAGCTGCGACCACAGTCAAACACGTACGCAGGTCATGTGTGCAGATTGTTATTATTAAGCACTGCTGCATTCCCAAGGTCCTTGGCTGAAACGGGTTT
Source organism: Pyricularia sp. CBS 133598 (assembly GCA_004337975.1). Classification (NCBI taxonomy): domain Eukaryota; kingdom Fungi; phylum Ascomycota; class Sordariomycetes; order Magnaporthales; family Pyriculariaceae; genus Pyricularia; species Pyricularia sp. CBS 133598. The sequence continues at coordinate 3,950,335 of CM014983.1, forward strand.
TTATTCGAGTCGTTGAATAAAAGACGAGATAATGCGTTACGTAGCAAGTCCACCAAGCTTCTAATTCTGAGGGGCGCCAACTTACTCTTATATCGATCGATTGACATCCAATACAATACAGGATTTTGTTTGGAAGGGTATTGTGGGGATTTTGGCCAATCAAACACACCTCCAATTCGCAAAGCGTACGGACGATCGGGCAAATGTTCCAGGAGAGGTAGGGCGCTTGCAATTAGACTAGTCTACTTCTAAACCTAAACCTAACCCTTACCCTGCAGACTCCCTTGGCTTGTAGTGGTGTTAGTTGCCGAATCGGGACAAACAGAGCGGTTCAGCGGCATTCAGCGGCGTTGCGTGGTGCGGCAGCCTCGGGCTTGGTATGAATGACATCATGGTTAGATAGCACTTATTGGATCTGCAGGTCCGAACGTTCCACGGGACTTTCTAGCTGTCCTTTCAGAGTCCTGTCACATTTCTACTCATTCATATTTGACCTAGACATTCTCCTTCAATTGATTCGCGTGGTCTACTTTCTCACCTCTAAAATCACCTTTTGTCCGACGCAAACATACTGATATCTTCGACATCAAGAGCTCAAGAAACAACAACACCGCCAATCGACCAGCTTCTCATTCCCAACAATGCAGCGCCTCAGCGTCCTCCGCCTCAAGGCGCTTTCCCAGCCTTCCTCCACAGTCTACACAAGCCCTACCATCCCCATCCACCTGCACCTCCAGGCCCAGTCGGCAATCGCACGAAACCGCATGCCCATCGCGTCCAACACAACAGCCAAGCTCGCGTCGACATCCTCGGCACCAAAGTCCGCCGAGGGACCCAGCGCGCAGTCTGGCGGCTCGCGGTCCAAGGACGCCGCCGAGGCTGCCGAGGCCAGTGGCGACAAGCCCTCGTCGTCGTCATATTCAGCAGAAGCAGATCCCGAGACGGCCGGCATCGACAGCCTCTCGGAGCGGGATGCGCTGGGCCGCACCGGCGGTGGCAAGCCGCTCGAGAGCAGCTCCAAGAACGCACCGCCGCCGCCAAAGGTCAACAACTCGAGCATCCCGGGAGATGGGCGGGACAAGCTGAGCAAGGAGCAGAAGCAGGAGGTGGAGGAGCACAACCGCGAGTTTGAGGAGAGGCACGATAGGGCGTCGCCTGCGTCAAAGGACAAGGTGAACAAGAGCTTTTGGAGTGGGGGCGGCACGCGCAAGTCGCCTGGAACGGAGTGAACAGTACACCTGGGACTTTCTTTTTGCGTTTTTCTTTTGTCTGGACTTTTTTTTTCTTTTTTCTCGGCATGAATACTACTACAGTAACGACCAACTGCGATTTCATTTTATTTGGTAGAGAGCCTTTTTGGCCAAAGCCACGCAGCCTCACTTAGAAGCTACTCACTCGTCAATATCATCGGTTTTAACGATCATACAGGGAATTGCACGCTCCAAACGGGATTCGGCAATACCTCGTTTTGAAGCTGCATGCGTATGCTGCCCAAGGCATCATCATAGGTGTCTCTTTGTGTTGAAGTTTCGTCACGGAGGCTATTTTTGGACACTTGAAAAAGGAACAATAAAGTATAAATGAGAATACTTCCACTTTCTCATGCTCGAGTCTGGTCTGTCACCACCTCAAACCCTGATTTTGTCCCTCTGAACCTCACTTTGATCTTCTTTGCGGTTTCCTCCACAACGTGAAGGGGAACGATTGACTTGGGCTCAGTTTCAACATCAGGTTCCTGATCGTGGCGATCCACATCAGGAACCGAATCCCTCTCCCGCATGCTCGCGTCACCAAGTCCGTACATGACGAGTGGTAAAACGCTCCCCTTCCAGATCGGCTGCCAGTCTGCGTGGCGATGACTTTTTATGATTGTAATTGCCAAAAGCATCATGGTGATGCCTATGAGCACAGCAGGGAGTAAAAGCCATTCCCAAGCAAAGGTTAGGCAAATCGTGGTGCGCGCCGCCGTTCCTGTGGAATTGTTCGGTAAAATCTCTTGGTTGTATTCCTCATCTGGCCATTTCCCCATTACCCGGAATTGATCCGAAATGCTTTTGGTAAAAGCATCCATTGTCTTGACTACAGTTTCTTTTGTTGCGTTGCGATCGTTGTAGAGCTGGCCGAGCCACCAGTTGTCGCAGGCGACCGTCTCGGAAATTTTGGCCCTGTCTCTCGACTCGCCCAATGTGCAACGATTATCAAATCCGAAGATTTTATTACCCATGAAATTTCTCATCCACTCCATATATTCTTGGTCCAGGTGGTAGACGCATTCGCGTGGCATTTTGATAACATTTGCGGGGTTGAACTGCTGCCCGGGATTGAATACTGTTGTGTTGAGATATTTCTCGTTTGACTTCGGGGAATACTTGGTGATGTTGGCATTGGTGTAGGTATCGCTGTTGAACGTGGTGCATGGACTTCCTAGGCCAACGAAACTGTCTCCTCGTCCTACTTCTGACAAGGTCAAACTGTCTGCATTCCTATGAGTAGTGATCAAGTTTGTAGAAACTGACGACAGGAGCTCTTCTTTGAAAACTCCAAACTGTACGCTCGCATTGTAAGTGCGAATGCATGGGTACATCTTGCAAGAGATAGCCACAACGTTGGTAGTTGTGTCGCTAGGGTAATCCTCTATCACGACCTCTCGAGGGCATCGTTTGCCCCCATTCTGGATTTTGCTGCAAGGTGAGTCGGAAAACGCCAACATGTCAACCCGAGCGATGGCGTTGACGTCCAAAGGCCAATTCCCCAAGGCTGTCTTGTTTGCGTCATCGTGAATGTAAGAGACGCTCAACCCAACCGGAGCCACTGTCTTTTTGTTCGGATACGTTATATATCGTGTGTTGAGCCAGTTGTAGTTCTCTCTGCCGTTGGGAATGCTGAAATTTAGATGCGTTCCCTCTGATGACCCCGAGTTGGTTGGCATAGGCCCTCTGATGATCTGTTCAGTGATGTCAATGCAAACGCTGCAGAGTCCCATTGAGCTGTAAGGTGGAAAGGTGCAGTTCCCTGTTGAACAGCTCGGTTGAACTACCGGTATGTCTTGTGCTGGATTCGCAAGCGAGCTGATCATTGCGCCTCGCAGATTTTGAGGGACATCATTGTTGTATCTGCCAGAGGGAGACTTAGGTCTCCCGTTTGGCCATGGTACGTACTGCGCGACTGGGATGGTTGCTGTCCCGGGCCCGAGATCTTTCTCGCAGGGAAGGGTCTTGACGGCCTGCTGGACAAAAGGTGTGATGGCAAAGCCGACCACCAAAGTAACGGCAGCAATGATGGTGACAACGCCATCCAAGCATCCCAAGCCGGCACGAACCATGTGAACAACCAGCTTGCACGAGCCAAATAAGCTTTGGCCTCCTTGATCAAAATGATGAAGGTCATACAATGGCCTTGGTGAAGAAAACCAGGACCATCTGACTTGCCCGAGGACCTGTATCAAGACATAAAGTAACGTTGCTCGCATCAGTGTTGCGATGATTGCAATCACTGTGTTGATATTGATGTTGAAGGCAAGTTGGGGAACTGGCTGTTCGTGGTAGTGTTTGAGAACGATTCCAATAGACATGACCATTGATATTGTGGTCAGCATGGCGAGAAACTCTATGAACCAGGCCCAGTTCCAGACTGACGACAGCAAGTGCCGAGTTCGACTTCTTTGTGGCGAAGGGATCGTATCCGGTTGCCTCCTCCGATATTCCAGCTTTGACGGGAGCGGGTGGTCTTGATGCACAGGATCGGGCAAAAGTGATGCGAATTCCATCAGGGGCCCTGACTTGGCATCCAGTTGATTCCTTCTGCATTGTCGGCGAGCTAAAGCGTCGATCGATAGCTCTTGAACATAAGGCGGACAGTCGTCTCTGTCGTGTGCTCCATTTTCTGAAGACATTCTTGCATAGATTGGCTCGAGCCTTGAGCTGACATGCGTAGAAATATCTTCTCCAAGGGATGCACTATCGGAGGACTTGGGATCCATTGGCAAGCCGGGTAAGTCTGGCATAGTTGGAGTGGGGCCCGAATAAGGGGCAAAGACAGAGATGTTCGAGTATATTCCTGCTTGGCTCCAGAGCACAACTTCTGGTGGAGAAGATCATACACTGTCTAAAGCACCAGTGGCAGTAACCATGGAGGCTTTCAGTGATAGACGAGGGGATAGTGCGCAACTTATAGTACAGCAGGGCAAGGTTCAGGTTCCAAAGTGACGACAAGGCGGCCAAGCATTAGAGCTATGGAGCGATGAGCGGCAAAATCAGCCGCGATCACTCGGTAAACAACCCAAATCATGAAAATTACCGCTGCAGCGCCACAAAGTAGCCCTCGACTGCAACTCCGCATACCAGCTTTTAGCTAAGCGCTGTCATACCATCCATTATGCAAGCCACACCTGGTAGCTCGTCAAAGCTGAACATCCAACAACGGATTTACGCTACTGTTCTTTTGCACCCATGGTGTCTTTTCCTACATACGTAAGACTCTGGCACCGAGTATGAGCAAAATTATGATGTGGATTCAAAACTCGAGGGGAAGGAAACCCCATATCCAGTCTCCCCTGGTACTTTGGCTTTGGCCTTCGAGTTCTGGTCTGATAACAAAGTACTCCTGAGGCATAGCTTTGGACTTTTTCACCTAGATTAGTAGCAGGGATAGACGTATACCAGCTGCGTAATCGAGTTTTACATCTACAATAGCGATTTGTTGCATGAGATCATGACCATCAAAATACACGCAATCCAGTTCACGGAAATGGCAACCGAGACTCAGCCTATGTTTGGGAAGTCATATGTACAGCCGGGCACACCATGGCCATTTGACCGGCCGAGGCGGAGTAGTGGCTCTAGAACACTCAGCCTTATCAGGGAAGCCGCAGGCAAGGACTCAGAGTACGGTTGCTTGACTTGCTAGAATATACCACCGCTATAATCGGTAGTTAGGCAAACTTGGATTGACAGTGAAGGCCAGAAGCAACGTCACGAACCAAATGGGGCGGACTCGTCGTCTGTTGGCAAGGTTGGTACATTGGAAGACGTTACGATGGGCTGTTTTTGTTTTCGGGTCCGTATGCCCATCGTCCCCATGCAAAAGCTGAGCGAGACCGGAATAATCCTTGTAAGCGCAGGCATCTCGCCACCGTCATATGGATGTTTGTGCAACGAGGCTGGGGATTCCGTAGTCGCAGCTGAAGCATGTTTGCATGCCAACCATGCAAATTGTCGACTTCTCGTGGCTCTGTTTTGCTTTGGGCCATGAGTTCTGTGTCTTTGCGAGCGTGAGGTTTATAAAGAGTTTGGTTCTCGGCCCACTGCAGCGTTTTCAATAGTTACGAGAATGGGGTAGGTAGAATTCTACCCGCTGATACGCTGTTGTCCTACATCAATAAACCTCCAAGAGAAGCTTGCGACAAGGTTGCCAGGGAGCCATCTCGGCGTCATTACGGCTTGCTATGGAAACGGGGTCTAAGAGACGAAGAATGAGAAAATCGCTCTTGAGCCATTTGACTCTGTACTCACCTCGCTCATCTGCTAGTCAGGCATCTATCCCTGTTCGCTCTGACTGAGCTGCGTGGGTAAAGGGTCGACTTCTGTACAATCTGACGTGTATCATGGTCAGATCTGTGATTAAAGATTAAGCATAAAGTCAAACTAGGCCAGCAAGGTGCGGGAGCCCTCGAATTTCAGGGGTATAATAGGCAAGGGCCTGCAAGTTTGGAGTATATGCGCGATCGATCAACTCAAATTGCAAACTCAAATTCGAATCATTGCTGCAAGTCTTTTTTACAAGTTTGTAAATAAACAACGCTATGTTTATTTATTTCTTTATATTTAAACCCACCCTTTCCCCTTGCGAAATGTCAGTCACCTTTGACAGGCAAAGCATCAAGAATCAACTTTTGCACTGAAACAATCACGGCAACTGTTTGTACATACCTTACTGCCAAATATAGACCTTCGACGATTTTCCTTCCTGCCTATGGAGCTCCAGTCGCTCGTGTGGCAATCCTTTGTGGACGACGCGATGGCCAGCCCTCGCGTTCTCGACTTCAGCATCCGCGTCGACGAAAACGACCATCGCCAACGCTGGAAGGCCGTTCCAGGCCCGTTTCTCTACGATTGCGCCCGTCCCGTCACCACCGCACTCACTGTCTGCAGAGAGATCCGCTTCTTCGCACTCCAAGCATTTTCGGACACCTTGGCCGTGGAGCGCGGCAGACGTCGGGGTATCGTCCGCTTCGACAAAGACCGTGAAATTGTAGCCATTTCGGTCATTGGGGCTGTCGACAAAATGTTTTTCTCGGACTTTGATACGGCAAAACCATCCCACGAGGAGCACGCCCACTGCATCATTCCCGGGTTTTCGGACAAGATCCGCAACCTGGCTTTCAAGGGCATGGTCACAAGCGGCTGCGGCTTCATACCCCAGGTTGAGCGCTATCCAACCATCACCAACATATGGTGCCCTTTGGCCATGTTCCGCAACGTTCACACCGTTTTTGAGCTCGTGTCTTGGGAAGACCATGTACCATACATGATGGGATGGTGCGGTGCGTCCGAAGGCGTGTCCGTCCACGAGGTGGCCGTTCATCCGTACCCGCACAGCCAGCGGTTGGAACCAGTGACAACAATCTGGCCCGACGTCACGACGCAGCACGCCCCCTGAGCGGCTATCAACGCTTACTTTCGCCCAAAGCAGCTGGGAGAGCTGTCCGCCCGCTACGCTAAATGAACTGCAATAGCCAACCCGGATTTTCCTTCCTGGTTCGCCGGAATCAAGGCCTGGCCCATGGTCCAGTTTTACGGTACGACGGGCCACCAAGCCCTCGCCGAGCTCCGCGCCACGCCGGTGGAGCAGCTTGCCAGCAGCGACGGGTACGATATGAGTGAGGCGGAGTCTTGCAAGACCGAGGCGGACGAGGATGGTTGGATTCGCAACGCCTACGAGGATGAAGCCGACCTTGGTCCAGGCGACGACGGCTCCGTGTGCAGCCCTGTCGACATGGAGTCTATTATTGAGAAGAACTTTTTGCAGAGGTTGTTTTGCCCCAAGTACAACATTGAAAATCCCAATACGGAATGCAACAGGCCTATGGACCTCGACCACGTCGACAAATGGCTGGACAGTCTCGTTTAGGCGAAAAGGATTTTGGAAGGACGGGTTGAGAAGGTGGTGCGACAGGCTCGAGTCATTGGGCTAGAGATTAAGGCAGGTAGAGGCGAACGTACGAGCAGATTCATGGCAAGAGCCAATGACTGCAAGCTCGTTTGGGCATCAGTCCAACTGGCATGCACATCTCATGGAGCTCGCCACCCACTCTGCTGGGACTAGCCTCTGCCGGTATCCTTTTCATGCTTGGACAGCGGCGATGTAGTTCCTGCTTTAATTCGAATTAAACCTCCACACTTTGAACTGTTGCTCTTTTCTCTCCCGCTCTTCCCCAATTTAAGATGTCCAAGTGCTGCGTTTACTTTAATGATCAACTATATTAGGCTAGTATTCTTTCTCGGCTTCTGCCTCATGTCCGCTGGCTGGCTGACAGAAACCTGTACTGTACCGCAGTTATGGGGAACCAGTCAGGGGCTACTTGTTTCTCGAGGGCCGCCACACGTTCCTGATTACCATGTGCCAAAAATGACGCCCTGCCAATCAGATAGTCTCCTAGCGGCTCACCGGTGTTGCAGTGCTGGATACGTCTATAGGACCGCTCAGGTACTTGAGGCATTTCTTTCTCGGACCGATGACGGTTTTCTTTTCATGCTTTGCGGTTTGTTGCTTTACCCAACTGGCTGGCAATTCAGTACACCACCGCTTGATCTGAAGCGAGCCACACCGGTGCTACGTGGCCAACCTCCTATTGTCCCGTTTTTCCTCCTCTACCGGCGTCATGTGGCAGACGGGAATATCCGGTGTAAATAAGCGCGCCCAACCGAGAGGCTTATTGACGTATCTTGTATAACTGTATGCCCTTGGTTGTTTCATTTGCGAATTTCCGCATATCAAAGTGAAGGACATCCATGTGATCAGCAAGAGGATTTTTGCTTGTCCGATTACGGACGGGCTCATGACATGGGCAAAGAGTCCCTGGAGATATAATGGCCCAGAAATCTAGCTCGGAGTAACATTTTGAAAAGCTAAAGAAAGACAAAGAAAACCCGATCCTCAGAAACTCACTTCCTGCTAGAGCTTAACCACAGTATCATACAAAACCGTTCGACATCATGGCTCCCAGCAAATTCATTGTTCCAGAACTGGTGGACCACTGCGCTTACGAAGCCAGAGCTTCCGACAAGGGCGGCGGCTATACCATTACAAAGAGGGAGGACTGTGGCAAAGAGGATTGTCTCAACTCTGTGAACTACAAACCCAAGAAATAGTCGTTTCTGTTTGGGGACTGCACTGGTAAGCATGCCCCTTTTTCATTGGCAAAAGCAGATACCTTTGTTTGATGCTTGACATTCATAATCGAAGCCCTTATAGGACTTTTGACTTTGAAATTGTAGGAGATGGCCAGCTCGATTCTTTTCTGACTTGGCTAGGGCCCAATGGTGCTCTTGTGTCGATGAGAGCGTCTGATGAAAGGCTTTTTTTTCAGGAATGCCTACTCACATGTCTTTTCTCCCAGTACCCCGCCTGAGACTAGGCCTGATTGGAGAATGGAACAGCTAGGTAGCCAGCAGATGAAGTCATATGGGGCATTAGGGATGGGCTTATAGGGAGCTGGTACGCAGAGTTCAGGTCATGCTATCTATCAATATACCACGTCGAGTATTGCCTCAAGGTAACATAGGGCCAGTCGATCTGGAAGCAGTAAAGCTAGCCCCTAAGATATTAAACGCCACTGAGCCTTGAAACAAAACTTCCTACTTGCTTGGCACGGAAACCGGGTTTGACGTGGATGCTATATTCGAACATACAGTGGCATAAGGAAATACATATTCCCGCAGTTGCGTTGCGCTGACGATACGCTCAAAAGCATGAGTCACACCTCAAAGACAGAGAGCTGAGCAGATGGTAGTGACATAATGATGTTCTAGATCGCAGTAAGAAAACGGAAACAGTTACAGAATATGGCCCAATCAGGGGGAAGCCACCCATGCTTTCTTGTATTTGTGAAGATTCGCGTGGCAAAGTGCTTCCCCAACCTCCATCACGGGACTCCGTATCGACGAGAATACGGAAGCTCCGCGGTTCAACGTCAGGTTGCCTGAGCCTACCACCACCAACCAGCATGCCAAGGGCAGAAAAAAGCCTGTCTCGTCGGGTCATCGAAGTCAACCAGGTAATATAATGTAGGTACCAAGATGGCTCTGCCGATCGGTTCGGACCTTGTTTTTTTCAGCCCCCTCTTGTCCTCTTACCGTGAGAAAAAAAAAACCCTTGAAAATGATTTGTTTGTGTCACCACGCTTGACAGGCACCACAAGCCTTCTTTCTTTTTTGGTTTGCTGGCCTATGCATTCGGCCGATGCTCACATCACACGATCAAACCCCTCAGACACTATGCCGAGTTGGACCCTGACAGAAAGCGACTTGGATCTCTGCGACAAGATTCGCAAAGATATGGACAGCCCATCGCACAGAACACTTCGTTCGTCTGAAATGGCCGAGAAACACGCAGCCATGATGACGCGAAGAATTGGCGATTTGGGCTGGCATTTGGACGCAATGAACGATGCACTGGTAGACTGTGCCATTCGGACGGTCATCCCCGAAGCGGCGGTCCATAACCTTTTCATGTTTCTATCGTCGTTTGGAAAACTTGGATCTATATATACATCATCTGTTGACTTTCGAACAATCATAGCAGAGTGTCTTGGCGTTTCTTGATCACTTCTATACCTAATCTGCGGAAACAGACGGCAGCGCGGCCTTGCTACGGCGATTTTAGTCGCCGGAAGATGTTTGAAGATTGATCACCCGCCATAGCTGGGGGAAGGGATTTTGGATATCTCTAGAAAGGGTTTTGCGCAAACAGAACCGCATGTGGAATTTATAGAACATGTGTGGGAGCCTATAAGTACGTACCTAGGCATCTAATCCAACTTAATAACTGAAACCCAACGGACACTAATCCTCTCAGCAGAACTATACGACATACCATATTCTTCCATTTTAAACTGAAGACTATCAATGCTACCATCTGCAACTTACAGGACTAGCCATATGAGCCCATGATATTGATGTCACCCGAGATACACTTGTGAGTGCTGTGTCGATTGTTCTTTTGCCTCAACCCAACCTTTTCTGTACTCATCCTAATAACCATTCAAAGCAAACTTTTCCTGAGATAAATACCTCTACGACTGTTTTGATTATGATAGCGTTAGTCTCATAAAGTGGTGTGGTCAACCTAGCAAGTCACAGACATCTCGCGAAAATAAGTTCTAATGGCGCAAGTCTTGAAAAGAAAAGACACGATTCACCGTTCTTCGGGTAGGCTAGCTTTGTAGTCTACCTTGCAACTTCAAGTGTCGAATATGAGCACGAAATAGTTCACTTTCCAGCCAGCCATTTGAAAATACCAACTCGCCACAAGGAGCACAGGGATAAGCCTTGGTTAATAGGTCCGCATCGAAGACGATGTGCCCGTGTTACACGGCTGGGTCTCTGTGAACGGGAAACCCGTGAAGCACCTTGTGCAGCTTGAGCTGGTAGGGCAGGCGAGGATCCTGGTTGCAGTCGCAATTTTCAGGCTGGAGCAGCCACATGGGAGAGTGACGAGATCTATACCGCGTCGTCGTAGCTTTGGTTAGCAGCTGAACCCTTCCCCCCCCCTTCCACTATGTCTTTCACTTCTCCTCAAGGTCATCAATGCCACTCACCATCTCGAATGCAAAAGTCCGAAACACAGCTGCAAGACTGCGGATACTCCTCCACCGTGACCCGAGTCGAGCAGGAAGCCGGCGTCGCCGTAGGCCTTGTCATCGTCGGTGGCGTCGTGACCGTCAATTTTGGAGGAGTAGTGCATCCCGCCCCTTGGTCAGGCCGCACCGGCTTCGGCCGCGGCTTGTTGGGCGGATCCAGGTTTGCCGGGCACACCGACGTCGGACGCGCCCACCTGTATGTGGTGGTGCAGCCGAGCCCCTTGACGCCGGCGCACTTGCCGTCGACGCCGCACGGCCACGCGACCGTCACGCTGGCGGCCGGCCAGGGGCAGTCGCAGCGGCGCGTCATGCTCGAGAGCACGGCGCACTCGGGTGTTGCGCAGTGCCGGCATACCGTCGCGGTGCGGGTTACTGTTGGGCATTTGGAGTCGGCGGGGCGGGTGGGTGCTGGGTGTGGTACGGTCTGCGTTATGAGGGTCTGGGCTGTTGTGCTGCTGGTGGGAAGGATGTTGGCCGTCAGCTCTTCCGGTTTTACAAGTGTATATAGTATATATATATCCGTGAGCTTGTATCGCTGAGCAGATTATTCCCAGTATTGTGATTGCACTTACCTCAGGGACCACGCTAGACACATCCAGAGTTTCCAAAGCATGACGCTGAGGTTGTTCGCCGATAAACTTGGTTTCAGGAAAAGGGATGATGTCCTCTAATTATGACCTCTCCCCATCATCACAAAAGATGGGAGACAGGCAACGGTTATACTGAGTGTTTCAGTCGTGCGACATCCTCTTCGCCTGGGAATACAAGTGTCGGACAATGTGGACATCTCCGTTTGGCTGGGCCGAACCGGTTTTTGAAGAGTAGCTGGAACTGACTACATCACTAAGACACCAGTATGTTTCGTCATGTGAGCGAGGTGGCCAGTTATTCCGGGAAATAGTCTATATTTTAGCCCTCGGTCGGGATACCAAGGCCCTGCCAATTTGAGCCTATTGCTGTAAGTTGTTTGAATGAAGCGGCATGCTTGGGCCTTGTTCTCTCTGGTTCTGGTCTGTTTTCTGAATCTGGCTAATAGCATCAATGTATAGCCATCGGCTATACAGATTATAACTGGGTTTGTTGTCTACCGAGACATCTATTTTATTTGTCCCAGAAAAGCACAACTCATTAATGGAACCGAAACCATTCTTGTGCCTGCCTGACCTTGTGCTTATTTCCATCACCCAATACTCCTCTGATAAATCGACCAGAGCTAGGTACTCAGAGGGAGAACCCGGAGGTACCTTGAAATGCATCTTCTCTCACTGCAACTCTGACCAGTGCAGTGCACTATTGGCCGCGTTGCTTTTCAACTTCGTCCACAACTTCTTTGACAACTTTGTCCAGGTCCTCAGGCTGCAGGCCAAGCAGGTCCATCGCAAACTCGTCTTTCTTCTCCCAGTCGCCATCGACGACTCCCAAAGCAAACACCAGATCCTCAATGGCCTGCTTGTCGCCTGCGTCGCGCAGGACCACCTTCTCCGCAATGAATTGTTCGGCCGCAATATACGTCTTTTTCCATTGACCCTCTCCGTCGCCGGCTGTGGTGCCCGTCGCCCTTTCCAAAGCAGCCTGCACGTCATTCTGACTCACGCAGAAGCTCTGGATAAACACGGTGCGGTTCCTAGTCTCGTCGGTCTTGTTCAGGATGGCCACGACGGCCCTCCCGACCTGCGCCAACGTCGACAGCGAACTCCTCTGCTCGCCCTTGTCCAGGATCTCATGCGTCCGCGCCTTCAGGTCCACGTGCAGGAAGTTCTCGCGCAGGCCCCAGTCGAAAAAGTGACCGCACACAATGCTCGTCCAGGTGAAAGTAGGCGTCGACTCGGCCAGGCTGTCCAGGAGCGCCCGGACGGCCGCTTTTTTACCAAACAGTGGGACCAGCTCGCGGGCCCGGGGCGCACGCGAGTCGACGCTGCCAAAGTCGGCCGGGATGTAGCGCGTGACACCCGCGGCCGCCGCCGCGGAGGCGAGGACCAGGTGCGCACGTGGCGGGTCCTCCCTTAGCGCGAAACAGGCCACGACGGCGTCGGCGCCTCGCAGGGCGGCTGTCAGGTCCGGCTCGGTCCATGCATCCGGGACCGTTAGAGTCTGGACGGACGGCGGGAGGTTTTCGTTCCTGCTGCTGCTGCCTTGGCGCTTGAGAACTGAGACTTGGAAGGTGCCGGCGTCGACCAGTCCGCGGAGGACCGCACCTCCGAGGTCGCCGTTTGCGCCGACGAGGACAACTTTTTGGATTGCCATTTTTATTTTTATTTTTATTTTTTTATTGTGATGCACGTATACAAATCCGGGAGTAAACTTGGGGGGCAGCAGCACTGTCAGAATCCAAGTTTTCAGCGTTGGCTAACTTTTACTTTCACTTTCACTTTCACAAACGCCGACTGCTACTGCCTGTAGATACCCTGGAGCGGATCTGGAATCGGCGGGGCATTCCCCGACTTCGGCCAACGATTCAGTCTCCTGTTCTCCAAATCAGTTTGCCATTCTGATTTCGACTTTCGTGTCTCCCTTTTTCCCATTCGAGCCTATAAACAATGGATAGTCTTCGTTGTTACAAACGCCAGAACAGCACAAAATTGAGTGGGATCTCTTCAACGGAACAACAAACTCGTCATAAGGACAAGATTCCGGTCGGCCTTGTAGAGATCATTCGCAGCAAGCTGGGATATCTGCGCAAATTGCAAATTGGGAGGGAAGAAGGACAACACTTGCGATACCAATTGAACCCACCAACCAACCTGCTGAGATCATTATGAGTATATTATTGATCTATGCAATTCATTGAAGCAACTTTGACTACAGGACCTCTTCATAGAGGAGAAGCCAGTCTAGGTATTTTTCTTCTTCCCCTCAATACGAAACTGAAAGCTACATATATGCAACAAATCCCAATTGCCAGCTTGGCGTTCGGAACCGCATCCGCCGTAAGGTCTCTCTTTGGACATTAGCCTATTTGGGAGCTTGTCACTTCCAAACCTGGATCTCGGAACATCTGGATTTCGTCCTACAATGCACGTGGAAAGGACAGCTTTGTCCTCGAAGAAATACATGATGATGAATCTTCGACTTCGTCCATACCAAGGTAGCTAGGTGAGGTAGCTATCGAACATACTTTGTTTTGCCTAGGTGCTACTTCACAGTTGGTTTTCTTGATTTGGTGGTCCGTAAACTATCATCACGCGACAAAGCCATCACCATCCCGCAATGTTATTATATCTGTTCCCCCTAGCCCTCGGGCCATTGCTCATCTTGATTCACATGTCATCGCCGGCTTTGGCCTGGGACCACCTCGACCGCAAACACCCCACCCACCGCACGCTCTCCACCTTCCGCTGGACGCGACCCTTCCTCAACCTGGAGCTTAAGGCCGAGAACCCGCACGCGAGCCCCAAAGACCTGGACCGCGACATCCCGGGCGGCTTCCACGTCTACTGCGAGGCGACCAAGACCTTTGCGGCGCGGCAGCTGACGGCGGCGGACCTCCACAAGCCGTTCCCGGACGGCCTTGAGCCCTGGGCGGCCGCGCTGGATGTCGCCCTCCACCAGCGCGTCTACCCGGGCGGCTGGGACGGCGAGGAGCTTGTCGGCGACGGCATGCAGGTCCTGGTCATGGAGTACAGCGACGTCCCTCTCTCGGTCAGGCGCTTCGTGGAGCAGGAAGGGGTCGACGCCCACACGGCCAAGCGGTGGCAGTTTGGCGTCTACGACAAGCCCGGCAGGGCCGGGAAGCAGAGGCGCGTGGCGTTTGGTGAGGGCTCCAGCTATGTCGAGGACCGTCCGACTGCACCCCAGGACAAGGTCATGATATTTGCCCCGGGCGCGCTGTATGACATCTTACCGCTTTGGGTAGCCGACGACAGCGCGTGTAAGAGTATGTTTGGACCCCCATCGTCACATTCGAGTTACGGCTGCTCCACCGGGACGAGCTGACCCAGCTTCCCCCCCTAAACTAACACGAAACCCCAAAACAGAGCAATTCCTAGACCTGGACAAGTACGTCAAGCACGCCGAGCACAACCGCGTCATCGCGTGGCCCATGACGCACACCGAGCCCGACCCGGCCCCCGGCGGCAGGAAGACCATCTTCTTCCAGATCAGGGCCAGCCTGCTGCTGGAGACGGTGCAGGGGCGGCGGCACAGGGAGGCGTGGAAGAACGTGCACCTGCAGGCCAGCAGGGCCGAGAGGAGGTTGCAGATGGACGAGAGGAAGAAGGGGAAAGGGAGGCGGCGGGTAGATGCGATCTGGCACGACGAGCTATAGTTTGTTTCATTTTCTTTGCTAGTTTTGCTGGTCTTACATTCCATACCCCTAGGCGAGGGTCTAGAAATGTTCTAGACCGGGCTTCTTTTTTTCAAGATTTCCCCTCTTTTTAAATAATAAGGTGCATGCAAAATATATGCATAGTTCAGCCACTGGGTACGGCTTCCAAGCTTATATTGATTGCAGTTTAGGAAAAGCTTCGGTCCAGGGCCGGCTACCGCACCCATGCATCATGATGCGCTGCCTATTATTGTACTCTGCGCGGAGATGGTGTCGAATACGAAAATGCCCTCAATCCGCTGCACCATGCACACACACACTGCTTGTCTTTTAATCTATGAAACAGTGAACGACTGAGGAGGCAAGGGTAGTGTGCAAAAAAGAAACCCCCCCAAAAACCAGGGCCTGTCAAGGCAAGTAAATGGAAGAATCGTTACATGTACACGGACAGCGCGAGCGATCCATCAATACGAGCCAGAGACATCCGAGAACGCGATATTCGCCGTCTATAAAAAGGCCAAGATCAAGTCTCTCCGGCCGTTCTCTTGGCCCTTTTCTCTTCCCCAGAGCCAAACCCCCAGCACTCAAAGTAGGCAGCACCTTCTTTCATCAGTAGTGTCCCTCCGTTTCCTCCCCCAAAAGAAAATGAAGCCAGCCACCCTCACCATCATCCTCGCCGGCGCCGCCGCGCCCGTGCTCGCCGCCGTCGGGGGCCGCTGCGCCAGCAGCTATGGGGCCAACTGCATCTGCTTGAACAAGAACACGTGCCGAAACACGTACGGGGGGCGGGCAGAGCAGGGCAGCTCCGGCAACTGGCCGTGCCCCTCGGACGGCAATGACATCTGGGGCTGCTTCGTCAACAACTGCAAGGGCAGCTCGACCGTCTGCCAGTGGAAGGACTTTTGCGCGAGTTCAAGCTTCGGGACGGTGTTACCTGGTGCGTTCTTTTTTTCTCTCTCTCTTTTCTTGATGCTTTTTTTGCCGCTTTGGCCTCCCTATTTTGCGCTTATCTGGTTGCTGGCATGGATGCTATTTTTCTGTCTAGGACTGACTAAAATCTCTCATCTTCCTCATCAAAGACCCTGTCTGCCCTGGTGGAAACAACTTTGTGTGCTGCAAGTACTGAGTTTGGTATTGTCTCATTCATGATTTGAGCATTGCTGTGGGATGCAGGCAGGACAAAGATCAGTAGTAAAGAGGTGATCATCGAAATTAGAAACATCTCAACTCTGGTAGCAGTCAATACAGTCCAGTCGAGTCAACTGAAGTGCCTCACGAAAAGCTCCTGAATCAATGAATCATGACAAAACATCACTGACTCGGCGCATCCCTGAGAGGCACATACCGCACCGCAATCAGCCTTTGCCGCTTGACGTCCCCCTGCTCGTCCTTGTCAACCGCCCATATGTGCTGCCTCTCGGAACCTGGCGAGTCGTCGACCGGGATAAACATCCTCCCGGGCGCCCGGAGCTGGTTGATTAGCTCCTCGTGCAGCTCGACGGCGCTCGCCCCGACATGTATAGCATCCCACCCCTTGCCCCTCCCGGCGACCGTCTCCATCTCCTCCTCGCGCAGGTCCTCATCCGGCTCGACCCAGCCCTTGCGCCCATCGCCGATGCGGAACTTGAGACGTCCCGACGCCAACAACCCCTTCCCTTCGTCCGACTTGCCCGTGTTCTGCTCGGCCAGGTCCCGCAGCGCCGGTATGTGCTCCACACCCACCACGGTGCCCTTGGGACCGACCAACTCCGCGATCACGTGCGTCAGGTAGCCGGACCCGGAACCAATGTCCAACACGCGCGGCGCCGGGTTGCCGGGCCGGGGCTGGATGTAGTCGAGTAGGCTCTCGACCGCCATGGCGTGCATGTGCGGCGCCGAGATGGTGGCGCCGTGCCCGATTGGTTGAGGGGAGTCCTCGTACGGCATCTGCCGGGAGTAGTGTCCACGGTCGACCTGTTCGAGTTGAAATGCGGGGCAGAAAAGCAGTTAGAAAGGCATGTTAAACAAGGCGATTATGTTTACTTTGTACTTCTCAAATTGGTCGCGACTGAACCTTTAAAAAAGCCTCCTTAACCGCCTCGGTCGTGATGAGCTTGTTCCTCCACAGATTCTCCACAAGGGCCTTATTGGTGGCCCCTCCGCTGAGCCAGGCCATCTTGCAGGACAGCCGGAGCCGAGACGGCAAGCTGGAGGTGGTTGGCGACTGGGACGGCAGTTCTACGGACTGGGGCCGGCGTCGCAAACTGCGCACCAGCGGCGGTGGTGGTGCGCGCGGCTGTCTGCGCTGGCGAGACGGGAGCGGCCCCTGGGTCTAGTTTGGCGGCGCCGTGGTGGTGTTGGTGGTGCTGATGATGCAGCTGGTACCGGTGGCGCTCGAGAAGCCGATGCTCCAACGGTGGCGCAACATCCAACGTCCTCTCAGGGGCAGCTGCGTGCAGCGGAGTTGCTCTAGGCCTGACTGGGACTAGCAGTGGATAGGTTTGCACGGGTTTGGACGGCCACGATAGTGCGCTGGTGAAACTTTCCGTGCTTGCCAGCAACGAGACCATCAAGGCCAGAATGGTCGATGGACCTGAGATCATTGCTAAGCTCGGCCTATGAGATGTGATGTCACGCTGAGCGCGCGCCGAGAACGATTAGGTAAGATAGGGTGGATAGGGCATGCAGTTGCCTATCGGAGTTGCTGTACTGTAGCTGTGCGAATGGATGAAAAAAGGAGATGCAGCTATCCGTAGCTTCTCTTTATTTGCCTTCTCTTCCTCATCCATTGGACTGCAAAGTCAAGATGAAGAAATAAGGGAGGGAGGGAGGCATTGAGTTGATACAGTTTTTTTTATCCTTTTCTTTTCTTTTCCTTTTTCCCTCACCCCCTCCCTTGAAATCTCACAAAAACCTTCTTGATCTGGTACATTACAACGGTATTGCGGCAAGTTTGCGCGTCGGTACCAGCGGAATACACCTCCGCAGCGAGCGGGCCTAACCCTGTTAAAAAAAAAACAAATAACAAATACAACTCGTACTGAAGGCGGAGTTTTTCGTCTGTAGCTGTAGCAGTGCGGATGAAAAAGATGAGACGGGAATCCAGACCACATGGTTGCTGCGTGGATATTGTGTTTAACCTGATACTGGGCTTGCAAGGGAGAGCTTCGTAAGTCTGGTACTACCTTTTGGGATGGTTACCCCACGTTGATAGGGGGCCATGAACTGGCAAAACCTGAATTATATGTCGCCTTTTATCACCTGATCGGCTAACTCGGAAGCACCTAATCTCATCGGTGTGTTGAAAATCAATAATCCACCTCACTTAATGATAGTCACTGTCGTACTGTTCAGGGGAATAATGCGTTCCCGAGACGGAAAAAAAAATGGATGGCAGTGGAGGCAAGTCCAGGTTTGTGAATTTGTACATGGCGACGGCGGCGTTCCGTCACGTTGGATCACAGCGGCAGTGAAACATGAAGTACACAGCCCCATTTGTTCCAGCTCAGATGACAGGTGAACGGAATGCGTGAAATTCCAAATATCGACGTGCTGAAAAGAAATCGGCTACTTAATGCCGGTTGGTGTTGTATATAGGAGAGTATGCCGGTCGCATAGGTAGTGGAATCTAAGACAATCCATAATTAAAACGAGAAAAAAGAAGAAAAAAAAAACGAAAGAATAACAGCTTCAGGAGACTAAAAAATAAACTAGAAAAAGAACTGCCTAGACGGCTCGATCTGGAGTCTCCCCCTCAGCAACAATAGCCACGCCCAAGCCCCTATCAGGACTCTGCAGCACAAGTTGCTCATGCCTTCTTGCCCGGATGTAGTCGCTGAGAGACCTAATAAGAATGAACCAGCCAACAATCATGAGCACATACGCCAGCCAGTCAGATCCGCTGATGTCGCTACCTCCCGATCCAGCGCCGCCTTGTTGAACAGCGTTCGGGTCAAAGTCGTGCGCATTTGGATCAGGAGGTTCAGCGTAATTTTCAGGTTCAGACGATCCGCTGGTATGCATGGAGCCGGCACCAGCCCCGGTTGTGGCTTTGAACTGAAATCCGTATTGAATCAAAGTGATGCCAAGGCCACCCCGTGACCCGTTCTTGGCCGCGTGGGTTGAGTGCAGCAGGTAGGTGAGTAGGAAGCCGATAAGAGGTTGGAAGGTGATGGTGATCATGCCGTTCCAGACGAACGAAAAGAAAGAGCCAACAGGCATCCCGTCGATGTAAACCTCGTCGGCACCTCCGAACCCAGGCGCCATGATTGTTGTTTCCCAATATGGCGGTGCCGCATCGGCAGCGGCTTGTTCGTACGTCTGCGGCAGAAAACAAACGTCAGTTACTCAGTTGTGTAAAGATGTCGTTATGACATGACCTCCACGAGATATAACCTACCGGTGGTTGTTCCTCCTTCTCCTCCCCGCGCTCAGGCTTCGCAGATAGATTCGAGAATACACCGTCCGACTGCATTCCAGCACCGTAGACCCTAAATGGCGTTGCTGCTGCACCGGAGGCAGGCGCAGGAGGTTGTGCCATTGCGGACTGACTCCCTGGAGCAGGCGCATTCCTCGTAGCAGTCGAGCTCACGCCGACCTGCGACGAAGACGACGATGCGGCCGCAGATGTTGAAGCCTGTGAGGTGCCCGGGGTGGCACGAACAAGCCGTTGGGTGTCGTCGACATCGTCATCGCTGTCGTCTGCACTGTCGAATGCATCGGCCAGTGTTGTGTCTACGTCCTTTTGGCGCGCATCGTTACGGTCTCGTCCAAAAATCGAGGATTCTCTCGATCGGAAAGACGGCGGCGGGGAATTCGGTATCCTGCCCGGCTGAGTCGGGCTGTTGTGGTCTTCTTCGTCGTGGGCGTTAACCTGTTGTACCATAGATGAGAATCTTGTTAGATCACTAACATAACCGACGATCATGATGCATGGATATCGCTAAGCGCCACATACCCTCTCGTAGCCCCCAGCCATGATGAGGTCTCGAGGTTACTTCTGTCGGTCGATAAGAAACGAAACGACTCTGCCGGATGTTGGATTTAATCTCGTGGGGATGGAGATGGATTCAATCAATCGTCGACGTGACTGACGTTGATGTGGTGAGAATTAGTGATCGTTTCAGTCGCCACCGCCAGCGAGGCAGTAAGTAGCGAATTGATTGAAGTCGGTTAGGTCGTATCGGCAAATAGCAGGAGTCGAGCTGAACGGACGGTAGGCTGTGTCGGAGAATTAAAAGCAAAATAAAAGAAAGACAAAAGCCCAGGAATTCGGATAAAGAAAAAGTTCAAGTAAGGAAATAAAAAAGGAGTGAAGTCAGGAAAAGCCGAAACTAGGTAGATTGATGAGCGTTTGTAATGATGAATGCTGCACCGCAAGCCGGAATGGACGTGTGGATGATGCCTACTGCACGTTAAGACATTTCGACATTCGGCGGCGACGATGGAAATTAGGGGCGATAAGGGGGGGTTCAATCGCCTCCAGGCGTCTCCCTTGGCCCCTGCAAACTCGCTGCAACAGTGATGCGGGTGGATGACATGCCCAAGCCTCAAAGGAAACTGGGGTCGGATGACCGACCATCCCCGGCGGCACGACTTTACTGCCTTGACTGCCTAGTGCCTAGAAACTCCGAGGGGGGAAGGGAGGGCCACTGCCCAGAAGCTTCGACCTCTGCTGGCAAAATCCCTGCCAAGAATAACAGACGCTTACAAAGGGTAGCGGCAGGAAGCAGATGCATACGCAACGCCTTACCCACTTTGTAAAGTGGGCCTTGAAGCGATGGCCAATCAGCGTCGCCAAAAGACCCTGCAATGTCCCGTTTCTCGTCTCGTCCAACTTTTGATCGGTATTCGCATTCGTGGTGGACCAGAGCCGTAACTGTGGATCCTCCTGCCAAAAGTCGCTGGCTAAGATATCGTCAGTATTTCTCCATTGAAAGAAAAGTCGTGAGCCGTCTTCGGCCAGAAGCCATTTTTTCAACCACAATGTCAAGAAGTGTAAGTCCACGCAAGACTATGAAATGCGCGTCTGTTTGAGCTAAAAGCTAACACCAACCTCAACCTCCGCCCCTCCTTTACAGGTCGCAGCAAAGCACTTTGGCGCAGCCCTCGGACGCTGGCCCAAGGACCCCCTGCGGCCGGAGAGGCAGATGCAGGACGTGCTCTCCAAGCGCCTCGAGACTGGCGAGGGCGTCGACCTGCGGCAGGCAAACGCGCTTTACTCGCTCCTCGACAACCGCTACCAGCACAGATACCGCATCACGGAGAACTATATGCTCAAGCCCAAGAGCAAACCGACCTACTACGACGACTTGATTAAAGACCTCGATGCTGCCCCGACAAGAACCGTATGGCACCGGTTAATGATGAGGATTTCGGGCATGTTCCGCCTTCAATAAAGAGGGGGTAATATATGACGTTATTTTGTTGGCATGGCTCGTCATGCGCCCCATGTGTACCACCAGGATTTGTACGATACATACGATATACCCGACGAATTTAACCTCTTCCGGGCACCGCGTTGCGTTTAGGGGGGAATAGCCATGCCTGTATTATATCTGTGTATTGCCATCTAGATTTTATACCCAGATAGTCACGTGGGCAGTGCCATGTACAAACAAACTCCTCAACACCTCTTTTTATCCCATATACATTTCGCAAGGTGAAAGGAACGGAACCAGACGGTTATCAAGTGCAGCCCCACTTAGATGTACTTTCCATCAGGGTCCATCCGTCCCATCAAGTCCATGCTCTTCTCGTACATGGTGAATACAATACCACCGCTCATTATCAGCCTCGCCAGACGAGGCAGCGCGCCACTCCAAAAGGTCAGGATACCTTCTTGCTTGAAAATGATGGACGCGCAACGGAAGCTGTTTCCGTAGACGGACTTGGCCTCCGAACTCTGCATGCGAGTCTTAATGGTATCCAGCGGTTGCGTGACGTAGACTGTGATGAGTCCCGCCACGCCACCAACAGCAAAAGTCCCAACCGTGCCAAGCTTCTCCCCTGGTGCCGTGTAAGACTCCGCCATCTGCCGCAGGAAAGTATAGGCCGAGAATCGCGTCGCGCTGTTGGCTGACTGTCGTGCCGTTGTTGGCACAAAGCCCTGGAAAAATCCCTTTATGCCACGCTCGCGGGCTATTATGGGCACTGCATGGAGGAACCCGCGCAGACGAGGCTTTGCCGATTTGCGATCCTCAATTCTGAATTCTGTAGTCAGCTTGGATTGTCCTGCGCAGTTATTTGGCATGCACTAGACCTAGGGGTTCCCTGAAGCGAACAGCGCAGGCTGGCATCCGAGATATCATGCCGCAGGCCACTCACAAGGTCGTCTTGATGCTCTCCGTCGGCGTCACAGCGAGCAGAGACTCTGTGACACCCGCGCCAAAGCCAGCCAGGACAGTCCTGGGGCCCGACATCTTTCCATTCTCGTCCGCAAGGAGACTTTTGTACTGATCAAAAGCAACGAATCCTATCCACCACCGCAAAGACCGCCCCTCATGTCAGTACCCAAAGAGTCACAAGTACCCAACCTGCGCATGTTCCAGGTGTTCAAACGTACGAATTCCCGCCTTGGCCGAGTTTCCTATTATCAGCGTCGTGCACCCGGCATACCACTGCTTGCCGAACGGCGGCCACGGCAGCTTCTGTCCCTCCGCGAGGTTCCGGTTGAGTTGTGTACGTGTCTTGGCGACTGCGATGCAGATGCTTAATAGGTCAGTCTCGACCCGGTAGCATGATTTTCCAGGCCCGGGTAGGGGATGTTGCCAGGCATTTCGATTGGGAGGGACCAGCGTAGGCAGACGATTCACGCACATTCGGCCGGGTAGGTAATAGCTATATTAAAACAAGGCATTAGTATACGCAGTACCAACTTGTCAGATGGTAAAACAGGGTAGCAGCCGTAGCTCACCAATCTCAACAGCGCCGGCAGTAGACCCGGCAATGATAGACCTCAATGCGCTGGGACCCTTCTTCATCGACGCCGCCACCGACGCATCCCCCTTCTCATTCTGCTGCTGCTGCTGCTGGGCTGCCATGTCGGGCGTGGGGGTAATTTGCAATGTGCTTGCTCGTCTCGAGGACCTGCCGTCGAGTAGCGAAAACGACTCGGTTGAGTGACAATGGCAGTTGTTCTTGGCAACCGTGGGTGAGTGAGGTCGCGTGACTAGTTGTCGCACGGGGGGTTTTGCGCCGATGTGCGAACGGTTGGTGACGAGTCGGCAGAATCCCCAGAGCTTGAATGTGGCGTGGAGCTTGAGATTTTGACCCGGTTGCATGCATCATCAAAGGCGTCACCCAAGATACAGGACCGCTAGCGATTTCCGGGGTTGCAAGACCCCACCCATACTGCCGGGACCCCACAAGAGCTCCTACTCGATCCGATCACGGACATCAGTTATACCACTCAACAACCACTGTTTAGGTAACCACCTAGGCACCTATATTGCAAGACAACGATATCTCTAATTGCCAAAGAACGGTTTTTGGTGCTCTATCATGGTACCGTGTCATACTCACATCAAATTGGTTATGATTCCGTGTACTTGAGACGTGCGATATGCATTACTCATAAAAGAGTTACAGGCCGCCAATCAAGCAGGAAATGCTTTGCCAAAGTTCACTCTAGGCTGGATTTGTGTTGGTTATACCTTGTCACAGCAGTCACCCCTTTGACGACGGCAACTCATAATCAATCGCTCCAGTATTAGAGACAGTAATCAAACATTTACCTAATTAACAATTCGATTGAACAAATCAATCTCACCAACAATATATCACTGCGTACAACTGAATTCCACAGAAAAGAGAGATCATTGTGTAGATGCTCAGAGATCATACACAGGCCAGATGGCTATGTATAACAGATCAGAAAACAAAGACGTATTCTCGCGCAAATAGCGGCAAAAGCCCGCGAGAGAACAGAGAGGATCATGCGTTAAAACAAGCAAAAATCAAGCGAGTGAAATCAGCTGTACCACCTGCCTCCGTCTAAATGTGCCTGGACATATGGACCAAATACTCCAAATGATCCGTTGCTGAGTTTTCCTTTGAAATCCCTGTGGTATCGTGTTTTATTTTCCAGTCCAGATGTGCCTTACCGCTTCATAAAGGAAAGATGAGCGGTACTCAAAAACTCAAAACAAGCCATAGAAACAGAACAGGAAAAGAGAAAGACGAAAAAAACTGCCTCCGAATCAAAATTCGACTTAAAATTCAGAATGCAAAGAGCACCTCATTATGCAGATAATTAGCGGGAAGTAAAAAGTCGTATCGGTCATCCACAATCATGGTTCAGAGCATGATTATAGGCAAATTCTCGTGGAAAGTTGAGATTTGATGGACTTTGCGTGGCCGGCAAAGAAATGTTCGCGACCCAGGCTGTCATTGTTCACAGCATCGGGCATTTGAACATGTCGACCCATTGCGTCAGCATGTCATCGGCCACTGACTCCAAGACCATCTCGTCCCTTGCTGCCGTTAGATAGGCCGTTTTTGGCGTTACCTGCAGCGACACCAGCATAGCTCCAGCCAGTAGCTCCAAGACCACCCGATGCCCGCTTTTTGGTGCGCATGTGGTTTTGAGCCGTAGCTGCGTCGTCTTCTTCCTCCATGCTGAACACAAAGGCCGAGTCCTCTTCATCAATTGGCGTGGTAAACCTGCCTGATGAACTGATCGAGCCACTGCTGACATTCCGCTGTGTTGAGCCGCGAGGGTCGAAGTCTCTGTCCCTGCTGCCCAACAAGCTGGAGGAACCTAGACCAGTGCCGTTGATGCCCCTGGCTGAGTTTGGGTGCAGACGCGGACTCGAACTGTTGTTGATGTCGCCAATCTTTGTGCTCTGTAATTGCTGGGTGAGTGCGGTGAGTGACTCGCTCCGCGATCGTTGGCTTGGGGATCCGTTGCCGTTGGTCAGGCTATCCATCTCTGCGTCGATTGCCAAGCTAGAGTTCCGGAGAGGACTTCCAACGTGGCCAAAGACAGAGGCGACGTTCTTCATGGATTTTCCGGGAATGATACGGTGGCCATGGTGATTGGGATCGCTATCTTCCTCTGAGCGGTATCTCTGGAACAAGGGGCCCCATCTGCTTGGACTGGCTCCCAGGCTTCCAAATTTGGGCAACGAAGACGCATCACTTCCGTTCCCGATAACGCCAGAAGATGTGGTAGGGTCATCCGTAAGACGGACGGAGCCACGTCGAGCCTTCTCCTGAGGGGTCAAAACGTCGTTGGCCAGAGTGCTCGGGATATAGTCCTCCTCGAAGAACATGAAACCCGGGTCCCAGTCGTCCCGATCGCCCTTTGGTGCGCTTGCACTCAGCATCTTGGGCTTGGCGAAGCGTGACGACGAGTGCATAGTGCGCTTGCCAAAATATTCCTCATCGCCATTCACAGGCGGACTGTTGCCTGTAGCGACAGCGGACTCGTGGGATGCAGGCGACAAGTGATCACTGCTTCCAAAAGCCGACGTGTGCAAAAGTTTGAGCGTCTCGGATGTACGGGGATCTTTAGGGGTGCTTAGGGAAGCTGAAGCAGATTCGAGGCCAAACTTGGAAGGCATCGATGAAGGCCAGGGTCCATAGCGAGCCGCATGTGAGATGCCGTTCGAGTCGAACGAGGCTGGTAAAGGGGCATCTAGAACCGACAGGCCCTTGTATGCGACGGGAGATAGGCCCATGCCGAACCTGCTGAGTTCATCGTCCCTGGGCGAGCCATACATCGAGGCGGGGTTTGAAGAGTAGGTAGTATCGATCGTGGGCACGCCGTTTTCCATGCTTGGTTGGCGACCCAGTTGATGCGCGCCATACTGATCTTCTGGTGCCAAATAGGGATTCGGTCCGCCATAGGCATCGGGGTTTCGCATGAATGAATTGGTCAGGGCACTGTTAGAGGTATGCGGGTAGGTAGGTGGGTTGACCCGGCTTCCAAGGTTTATCGGAGCGGCAGCTATCGTGACACCGTTCTTTCCATAGTTGATGCGTCGGCCGTCAGGTAGGACGTGGATGTTGGCGCATTTCGGTCCAAATTTGCAATTGCCCTGTGCCATGTTCCACGGGTCAGCGTCGATATCTCCTTGTCAGACATGCCTAGGGTCCATATCGCTACTGCGGGGAAGAAGCCGGCGCAATGTCACTGAACCGAGCGGAGCACTCGAAAGCCGGGGTTTTGGGACATTCATTACCTTTGCAAAGTATTTACAGACGTTCTCCGTCGCGTTGCTAAGGTCGTGACTGAAGGGGCATGCGTTGCCGGCCTGGCATGCGCCTTGCCTGAAGAACTTGCACGGAACGTGTGCAGTATCTGTACATGATAACGACCTTGTCAGCGGTATTTCTTCTCCACAGCGGCAATCGCGCGCGCCATCGGTGCAATTGAGTCGCATGTGATGGAGGAGGTGGCGGTAGTCGTAATTGATACAGGCTAGAATGGCTGCTCTTCTTGAGGAATGAGAGTGCTTCACTGCCAACAGATTGAGGTCGAGAGGGCGACCGTTGCGATGCAAATGCACGGCCTCAGCCAAATAGCTAAATTTGCTTGGTTCGCCCCGCGCCCTCAATTCTTGACTCTTTCTCCGGTTTCACAACAACAAACCACCGGAAATGTGCCTGGGGGAAGAATGTGAATTGGACGTACTCGGAGGGCTTCTTGGCCCATCGAACCGCTGATTTCCTGGCATGTTGTTGTTGTTGTTGCTCATGGCACCACTCCCCCGTCCTCCTTGCGTGGATGGTATGGTGAGGCTTCCGGATCGCAGATGGCGGACTTCGGGGTTGGTCGGTGCTGACATTGCGGTTTGTAAGTCGAGTGTATTCGCGCTCGCCTCGGGCGACAAACTTTGGGGGTTTCACGTCGACAACAACCAGCCAGTGGTGGTGATGGAAGGCGAAATATGGGAGGTGGTGTAGTTATATGTAATATGGCAAAGACAAGCAAGGGACTGACTGTAGGTAGGGTAAATGGGTTCAGGTAAGGTAGGTATGTCGGTGGTAACGGATTCGGCTTTGGCTACCTTGGGTGGGATGTCCCACTGCTCCGTGGTTGACTGCGGTCTGTGTGGTTCTAAGACGCCCGCCTTCAGCTTGGTTGCCTCGTAGTGAGCATTTGGCCAAGTCCTTTACTTCTTTGCGTCGCCGCGGGGAGGAAGCGAGGGGCGGCAAGGGCGGTGACACGCTTTTTAGGGCAAAATGATGGCTTTTAATGGGGCGCCGTTAGTGTGAGGGGTGTGCTTACAATTCCGTTACTTGACGACTCGGTCGCTAATCCTCCTGACAACCCGGCCCATTGGCGTGTATGCGTGATCTCAGACTCTCCGCAAGTAGGTCACCTGCACACAGTCCGAGCAAGTAGAATGGGTAATAGCAAAGCAGATAGGGTACAGATTTTACTTGACTTGCTCTAACCGCGGAATAAAAGGAGACAAAAAAATTGAGAGAAAAAAAAATCAGACGCGATTAACTCTATGAGCGGGCCCGTCGACTCGCCGTGCGCGGTATTGTCGTATCTTGTCGAAAAGTGAGGGGCGGAAACACACCAAGACACTTGGGTGTGTGGGGTGATGCAACAAACTGAACCCGGGTCATCCAAGACACTTGAGAGACAGGTGAAGGATTGATGTTGTTTTGCTTGAGCTGACTAACATTAGATCTTGGACAAAAGGAAACATTACATGTTGTCGTGGCTATTCAAATATGAAAGGAGCATTTAATCCGGAATATTTACAACAAGGATAAATATAGAAAGATAATAAAGAAATATGAGATATGTTTTTTTTTTTTTTTTGCATACTAAACCCAGTCTCTGTCCCTAGGAGACTTAGCCTATCCATTTATTGCATGCATTGCCATTTTTGTCCCGTCATGTCTAGGCGGCCCAGCTCCTGGGTATATATACATCGTTCCGAAGTGTCATTTTTGCGCCAACTCCGTTGGGGGACAGTCTTGCAAAGCGGTCTAGGTGCTTGTATGATCAAATCCTTGGTAATAGCAATGGCCTTCAAGACTGAAGTACCGTCCTCTAATGTTGGGTTTGTAAGGGATTTCAGCCGTCACCTTCCACATCCCGGCGCCTCCGACAACTTCCTTAAAGCCGCTCTTGATCCCATCAGTATATACATAATAAATTCAACGCGATTTATGGGTTTTAGCCTGAGATCTAAGAGACTTCACGTTTTTCGAGAGCACGTCGCCTATTAGAAGATCTTCCTGGGCTTCAACCGCATCGGCATTGCGCTTCGTAAAAAGAATAAAGCATATCTGGGACAGATGTTGCGGCGGTAGCTGTAAGGATTACACTGAAGGCGATAATTGAGCAACACAATGTCGCAAAAATTGAGCGGCAAAAGAATGAAGAAAGTAAGTTTGGAAATTTTGAAACGAGCCGATTGCAAAACGTCAATATAAAACCGAAGGTGCTGGTTAAAATGACAGGAAAGAGAAATATATTGTTCACAAGAAATAGGCTTTTTATAAACAACTATGATTGATAAACCCGCGCAGTAATCAAACTTAGATCAGGAACAAAGTTTTTTTTCTCCTTCTCCCAGGGCCCATAAACATGTAACGGCGAAAACAACAACCCTATTGCAAGTCACCAGTTTTCACGGCATATTTGAATGTAAATTACAGGCTATAATTAGGTAGGTTTTAGCAACGCGCTACGGCCGCTGTAAACAGTTTTCTATTCACAAATCTGTTCCAACCACGTTATATCAGTTTGCATGATGAGCTCAAGCAAGGATATCCAAGATCCTCCAAGTCAAGACATTCTAAATCGCGACAGTAAACTGACTAGAGACAAGGGGCAAAGACGTTGTGATTATAAATGGGACTGGGCTGACGATGACAATTCAACCTTGCCGATGGTCTCAAAATATAGCAGAGTTTCCCTTTGACCAAGCTCGAGCGAGGTGGGCTTAATTACATGATAAGTAGGGGAGGTGTAGTAACTGACTGATTGTGAAGCTGGGCATCCGACCTTTTGCCTACAAATCGATTTTACAAAATGCCAAACCAAGAGTTAAATACCAACTGGAACTAGCGTTAGTAGCAGATTGGCCGTGACAGGCTGCTGTCCTTTCCATGGAGTACTGGAGTCAAGAGCGGTGTCTCTAGAACTAGACTAGAATAATTTCTTGTTGGTCAACTGACCGCCTAGCAATCTTTTTTAGAACGGCTAGCAAGGAAGCAACCGGCTTTTCCCCCCATTTCTGCTGGCTTGCAGCTAGAACGACAAAAGGCCAGTCGATCGATCTCATTACGACTCAGAAGTCGGGAGGCCGCTCCATGTCTCAAGGCATACCTAGCAAGCCCAGGTAGGCGGTGCACAAACTTCTGTCCAGAGGCCAACCTACTACTTACTTCTGCAGGGGCGCCAAACTCCAGGCTAGTATACCCGATATATCGGGAGGTCTTTTTGGCATAAGATATCTGGAATCCCGTTGGCTGGCGTTGGTTTTACCAGACGAGAAAGATCACCCGTCTACAAAAATTGGATGACAGCTCTCTAGGTACTGTCGGTAGCCCACGTGAGGATTATTCGGTCATTGTTACAAAAGAAAACTTGCCAAGGGTTTTGAAGCTGGCCTTATGTTTACAAACTTTTTTTTCTTGTATAAGAATTACTGCTTTTTGTCGGTCAAGGTACAACACACGTTACCTGATGTACTTACTGTACGGTCGATTGAGGCCTCCAAATTTACACAGGGTTCTCATTATAGGGTTAGATGAAGAACACCAGCATTCATTGTCCAACTCTCTTAAAAATAAACCAAACCTTGCGCGGCAATTTGTTGTTGCTGCAAACGCAGCCGTTGAAAATTTTGATTTTTTGCGCCAAGAGATATTGGTGCAGGGGAGACGAAAACTAAGATATTGAAAGAGTTCGCGGGCTAATACGTTGAATAACCGGAGGGCCAAGCTACCTATTCAAGACGTGATAATTATAAATAGATAATATGGGCTACAGTTGCTTCGCTTGAACAGTTAGTTGCATTGGCACCTCATGTATTTCGTCATGGCTACTCGGGACTTCTCAATGATTTAACCCATCCCTGCACGCCCATGGAGATATCTTAGGGACCTGAGATGGGAGACTTTTTAATCTGCGGTACAATCCGCAGCAAGTTGACTGTAGTTATATTGTAGTTATACTGATGATACCTTGAACGCGCCAAGGGTGATCTCGTACTGCAGGCAAAAATGCCGCGGATTTTGTTTAATCATTGCCCGTCACGGTCCTTGGGAACGCAGCAGATCGACCATTGCAACACCCATCATCAGATGCGGCGTCCATCATGTCCCTTTTAGGACGATCATCTGCTGCTAATGTGGAGAATGCTTGCGGGAGGCACTCCCGTTCGCTTGCGCCCATCACTTCACTTCTGTCCAGTAAATAGTTGCGATCTCGAATTCTATGTACCTACAGTAGTTGCTTGTGCATTTAGTCCATTTTCTCCAACTAAGCCTGATTTTTCTCTTGCGGGGCGAACATCCAGGATTCATTCTCAACATGTGCAAAAGGTAGGTAAGTAGGTACCTTAGGTACCTCAACTAGATGTCTACCAGTATACTTGTTTTCGCCGGGTTGTCGAGAACCTACCTGCCCACATCCCGATATATCCATACCATTGCATATCACAATTATCGACAGCTAAGCAGTCTGTATTAGTTCTTATATGCAAAGTTCAACTACTTTGTTTAACCCGTTCGTGTCAATACCTTACAGTCCAAACTCCGATGCCCTGATGCTTGTTTTGGTTCGATGATACTGTGATATGTTCACCCCCTCACCCACAGCACACTGACACCAAGAAGATACCCCATGCGCCGCCTTCCAATGCAACCCTCCGGCATGTTGCCCACTCCCCTTGTATCATAAGCAGGCTGCCATGTAAAATCCATCATGTTTTGCATCCTTTCCGTATTTCCCCCCACCATATTTCTCTTACTTTGCCGACTGGGCTGCATCACCTGCCCCGTAAAGTCTTGGCCAACTCTCTATCCCACCAAAGTACCAATGAAACCGGTGGGGAGGGCTGGCGAAGCCATCTGGCCACCCTCGTATCTTTAAATCGAAACGTGCTTCGTTGGCTCCCAAAGTACAGTACGGTACACAGATCAACAAAAAAAAGCTAGTTGGCCGCTCGTTGCTTTTAACTTGGGTTACAAAAGAAAAGAAAAATTTATTATTTTGCAAAAGGACTGCCAACTGCGACCACCATGGATCGCAAGTTCGCCCCTCCAGTTCTCCGTCCCCATGGCCGCATATCACATGTTGCTTGGCGATGTGCGTATCGTAGATGGGTGCATCATGACCAACCTCTATGGCCAATTCTCGAAATGTCCAAGAACGATGCGGCTTGCCGGATCTTGTGGATTTGCCGGAGCAAAGCCACCGGCCGGGTCTCGGCAATCCTTGTCTCTCCGCTTTGCGATATCAAGACACCTTTTTCTTTCAGGATTTTACTGGCATGACCGCGACAGCATACGTAAGTGAGTACGTCTTTAACATTGACATCCTCTGCATCTGTCAAGGTCCTGCATCCACAAGCGTCCTACACCATCAGGGATATGCCGAGCTCCTGTCTGAATTCACCGCCCTTCCAAATATCGCTTGCCAGCCCTTTGAAGTATCTTGGGTAACTAGGCAGATGTCTCATCGTCTATATATCGCTCGCCACCTTTACCGAGATGGTGGTCTTCGGCCCATACCTTCCCCGCGTGTTCCGAACGGATTTCGGTCGCTTGACGGACACCTCATGATCGTATCAGTCAACTTCCGGAATCGTGCATATTAACTGGCCAAGACGATTTGTGATATATCGCGGTTGTGGGTTTGAGTAATTTATTCTCTTCTATTCGATCCACACGAAGGCGCAATCACTATTCATTCTGCTTTGCGTAACCACATACTGAAAGCGCCCTGGTAATATGTGCCTTTGGCAGTGTTTTCGTCTAGACTAGCAAAGAGACTGAGTATTCGAGCAATGCTTTCATATCTGGCCAGTTGCAAGCATTAGGTAAACAAATGCGGTTTCGTGCAAGGACGGCATGGATGCCGATAATGTAAATCTTTTTCTGTTTTTGGAAGCAAGTCGCTCGAAGAATGCTGCGCCAGGACCCTGAATCGCCGGGCCTTGTTGTCCTCCCGCAACCTCTGGTAGGATCGGCTATCTGACTTGCAACTTGTAAATTCTTAATCCAATGAACAAGGGACATTGAGCGGAATTTGTCACACTGAGTGTGAAACTGGTTGCTTGTGATCCAATTCCCGGTATTGCCGAATTTGTGGCTACATTTGAGGGGCTTTCTTTTTCCCTTTCCCAATAAGAGGTCAATCATGTACCGCACGTCTTTCATAATGTTTTACTGATCTGATTATACGTTCACAGAAGGGCAACCGTCGTTATCCATTACTACTGTCAAACCTCAATAATAATAATCACCATTTTATAGTCCTTAACATGGACTTCACTATACCATAATCATTTTTATGGATATCACTATGCCATAGTCCTTTGCATTAGACTTTAATGTATTGGTTCATTTACAGGGACCTCGCTATGGTACAATGTTCGGTATGGGCTCTACTATTCTACGGATACAGTACCTTGCCAGGACTTCTATGTTATCGTCCTTCGCATGGACTTCGTATGCATAATAGGATCTCCATCGTATTATCCAAAGCGGTTCG
Organism: Pyricularia sp. CBS 133598; assembly: GCA_004337975.1. Taxonomy (NCBI): domain Eukaryota; kingdom Fungi; phylum Ascomycota; class Sordariomycetes; order Magnaporthales; family Pyriculariaceae; genus Pyricularia; species Pyricularia sp. CBS 133598. Next base: position 3,983,131 of record CM014983.1, read on the forward strand.
AGTTGTTTTCGTCGTCGGTGCTTTCAATACCTAGGCAGGCCAATTTATAAAAGACGACTTCATTTCTTTGGCAAGATGTTTTGTCTTGTTCTTCCCCATCTGACTTTTCACACATAGTCCAAATATCAAGACTACAGCTGCCAAGCTTTCATTGACACAAGTGTCCGAGTTGCGGCAAGATATATAGCGATTACAAAAGTCGGATATCGAATACACACCTCGGGATAGGTCCCAACTGTGAATATGCAGGCGCTTACTTATTATATGCTTGTAATATTAGATAGATAATAGTCTGCCATCAATACAAAGTTCTGACATCATATAAACAGCCCGCTTTGAGAGACAATCACATGAGATGTGGACAGGGATTGCCCTGGGCGAGTAGTGAGCTGTCTTTGGTACTGCACTTGGTAACAGGGGAGCCCTAGTCCGTCTGTTCTGGCGCCTAATCAGTACCAGTAGCAATAGTAATTACGAAGTAAGCCCAGTGAAGAACTGTTCACTAGTACGGGCTAGCTAGGACCTCTTATCTCACGACCCATCGGACGAGATCTATATGAGGTGGGACCATATCAAGTTTAAAAGATAACCAATAGTTGCATGCAGTGTGTAGGGATGTCATGATTACCGTGAACTTGCCCAGTACCCAAGGTGATGTACATAGCCAAGGTAGGTAAGGTAGGTACCTACCCTGTACAGAGGCGCTGATACCCAAATGTAAGCGCAAGCCTTCAAGCCGGCAGGTTGTTTAATTTAGTTGTATGTTGTATGTGTGGCTCATCTAATTGGGGTTGGATGAGAAGCGAAGAGCCATCAAAAATACAATAAATTCTTCTGGTCCAGTTATGAAGAAGACCCGGGGTTGATATGCGACGGTCGCTTGCCCCTTCGTATGCATTGTGCCTACTAGGCTGTGCGATGTCGGGCAGGGGCTGGAGTCTGACACACCCATAAGACTGGAACAGTAAAGAGTCAGAATTCCTCACCATTTCTCACCATGCGATGCCTGGGACGCGCAAGCCAAGACGCCTGTGGGAGACTGGATGGCTGGGGCGAATCATGACGATATGTGGAAACTCAACAATGCGGCTTTGCTTCGATCAACAATCAAGTCATCCATCTTGAATTTACTGTGGAGAAGCAAACAAAAAGAACAGGCAGAAAAAGTAAGCAGTTGACGCCTGGTCAGGTCGAAGGGTCGAGGGCTGAAGCTAATTTTAGAACTTAAAAGTCGGGAAGTTTCAATACAGCCCAACACTGGATAGTTGAGTCGTCCTGAAAGCTTGGGGGGTTGAGGTAAGGTGGTCTGGTCGTCTTGACAGGATTGACAGCGGGTTAATGCGGCAACGATTGGCTGATGTTGGGATGCTTGTTACGCACGACACAGTCAGTCAGTCGCCTTGACAATTAATTGAAGGCGTTCAATATGTTTAGGCCAAGCACATGCGTTCGTTCTATTGAATCCCTAAAGTGCTTTGTAGGTGATCAGATCTTGGTATTTAAAATAGATTTTCCTAGATAGGTAAATAATCAGTCCCGCAGCAATTGTGAGATCTGGACGTTGTTGTTGTTGTTGGTTGTCACACCGTTCCAACTGTGGCTGGCGATTGAAAACGTGGAAATTATTGCTTGCGATTTCAGGACCTGACGAAAGCAACACTGCACCGCTACGCGCCTGTGACGCTAGAGGGAAGATAAGCTCCAGAGCTGATCGACAAAGGCTGGGCGGTTGCCCCGCAAAAAAGCACACCTGGCACCACGCGCTGCCTCGCAGCCACTGACGGAGGCAAGACGCTGCAGCTCCATGCCGTCCAGCACTGCCTTTTCTTGCGCGGCGACAATCACCAGGACAGGCAAACACGAGGTTACTGGTCAAACACAAAAAAAAAAAAAAAACTTTCAAATGCGTTTCGACCCGCCGCTACTTTAGTTCCCTACCTATATACCTAAGGTACCTACCTACCTTACTTACCTACCTATGCGGCGTTGCTAGAATTCTTTCACGAATTATCACCACGACTTTGACTACCTGGAATTTACGACTCGTTTTGACACACTGCATGTCCCAATCGAGCACCACCTATACATCATCCCCTGAAGCCACTAGCATAATTCGGTACTTAGTACTCGGCCGTCCCATCCCGCGCGTCCGACCCCCCGGATAACTGACCCGCCGACACGCATAATCATCCCGGATCTCAGGTGATACAGCGTATTGTATGTCAGGGTGCAGCCAGCAGGAAACTTTGACAGAGAGAGGAAAACAAAACTGACTCTGCAAGGAAAAAAAATTATTCTCATCGCACGGATTCTGGTCACCAGGCCAACAGTGGACTTGACTTCGGATTCACCGTGCATTCAATCCACTGCGGGGTGACATTGATATATTGTATCTACTGTGTGCCTTGGGTTGGGTTGGGTACCGATCAATCTATATTATTATAGAAGCCGTAAAGCCGGTCGCGTGCCCACCCACCTACCCCAACGGAGCCATTACGAACAAGAATCCCTGGGTATTGGACTTGCTTCATCGACCATGGCACAGGTTGTGGAAGCCAGGTCGCTATCGCGACTCAATGCACTGGCTGCAAACCCACCTCAGTACCCAGTCAACCCGACGGAGCAGAGACAAGAGCCATTGATTTTGTATATTTCCCGCGTGCCGGGCTCACGAGGTAAGTGAGCAGATCATAACTTTGAAGAAAACGGTTAGGGATAAATATAGCGAGCAATGAAACTGACATAATCCCCCCTCCTCAAGACGTAATATTTTCGCCATTCAAGCCACAATTGAAAAATGTGACGGGCGAAGATGTGGCAAACTCTCTTTACTACATTCACCTAGATACACCTTCGGACTTTGATCTGCAAGAGGCACCAGGCACGGCTGCCAGCAATGAGAGCCAGTATCCGAGGCCAAGCCTGGAGACTTCTCCCACAAGCAGAGGTGCAAGCTCAGCACCCCGATCACCTATTGCAAGGAAACCGTTACCAGCTTCAGCAAAGGCCTTGTCAATAAAATCCATACCGGCTACGACAGCGCCAGCAGCAGCAGCAGCAGTAATATCTGGAGATCGTGAACCCGACTCCCCAACCGGACCACGGCAGGCACCAGTGATCATCAACTCGAATGAAACGTCGCCTGTGGACAAGCACGTGCCAGAGCTTAAAAATGAGATTCCTGATACTCCTGAAAAGCCACCTCCAGTACCTCTCAAGGATGGGAGCCCCATACAAAGGTCCCCGACACAGCAGGTTCCTGTCACCAGGAAACCTCTGGGGCCCCGAGCGCTGAGCACCCAGTCTACCCGTTCTGTAAACGAGGGAACGACCGGTTTTCTGCAGCCCAATCACACCACAGATGTCCGTCCCAACTCATCAGCCTCTACAGTGCACTCCCTTGTTGAACACCAACGCAACACACATACTTCAGACGGCCCACCAGTTCAGCCGCCACGATCGCCTTCGCCAAAAAAGGGGCCAAAGGACCTGGTGCCTTTCACGCTGACGGTCATTCGAAGAGATCCTTCTACTGGAAACCAGTGGAACGTGGGCAAAGTATCTTCCTATCAACTTCTCAACCCCGCAGTTCCAACTTTGGACCCCGAAGCACCACCGTCATATGCCGAGTTAGCAGGGCTGGTGCCAACGACCACAACTGCGGCCGCGCTAGCTGTGCCGCCAAACATCAGCATCCGTGTGGAAACCTCGGGATATGCCAAATTTCGTGGGAATTTCCCAACCAGGGACAGCATTGATATCAACCGCAGACAGCGAGCAACATCAGCTGCATCTTCCATCACAGGTGCTAGTACAGACTCACTGAGTGTCTTGCGAGGAAACGGTGCGGTTACCGGCGAGGACTTCTTCACACGCCAGCTTATAATGAGCTACCAGAAGAGCTGGACCTCCAACATCAAAGAAGCATGGAAGAACAGAAACCGAAGCAACAGCAGCTCGCCTCCCAAGCCTGAACCCGAACCCCCTCTGTCGCCTCTCGAACCACCGCCTATCTTACCATTCAATGGCCGAACAAGAAGCGATTCTGGTGGATCTGTTGAATCCCTTAGCTCGCCAAACGGTTCACCGACCAAGGGCTCATTTTCGCTACAGGCCCTACGACAAAATCAAAAAAGCAACGGTCACGGCAACGGCGAGCATGATCCTCGCCAGCTCATTACGGCCCCCGGGCCAGGTCTCAAGCCACGAGGATATGCATTCGCCAGTCCGTGGGATGGTATTTGTGAATTCCGTACCAGCAGCAGCGGGCGCGGTGTTAAATGTGTTCACTCGCTTCCTGGCGGCCCCATTCACGCTGATGGAGGGACTCCCGTTGGGACGACCGTCAGCGAATTGCGATTCAACCTTCCTAGTGCCGACATGTTCCGAGAAAAGGGCCAGGAGCTGCAGGGAAAGTTTGACCGTCTCAAAGTCGACGGACAGAATCGTCTCCAGGAGCAATGGAACAAAGGCCACAGACGGGCGCAAAGTAGCGTGGATAGCAATACCTACTCACACAACGGCGATGATCATGAGGACATGGGTCTGTCACTAGGCAGGGAGCGGGCCGGAGGTGGCAACCGAGGAAAACGGGCCAAGCTTGGAAAGCTCATAGTATACGACGAGGGACTCAAGATGCTTGACCTGGTAGTCGCGGCCAACGTTGGCGTTTGGTGGGGTGCATGGGAGAGGAGTTTTTGATGGGGACTCATTGGTGAATGGGCTTGGTTGGCATGGCTTTCAGGATGGGGCCTCCGGAGGATATCCGTTTTATCGGTTTTGGAAATGGCTGATCGCATTTGGCTTGGAGCGTAGGTAGGGGTGCCTATCGCTGATGCCGGGGATGTCGTAATGATTCTTGCACTCATGGTTAGAAATTACCTGTGCAGGCCGCTAGGCTAATGGCCAAAAAGTAAATTCTTCGGGTCTATACGAAATATCAAATAAAAAAACGCCGACTTTGCAGTAGCCAGTGATGGCGCACTACCACCGATATTACCTGGATACCCGCAGCCAAATAATGTCGAAAAAGAAACTCTGTCCCGGTCTCGCCGTCGATCAGAATGTCGTATTGCACCTTCCTCTGAGAATTAAAGAAATCATGAGACGAAACTCGAGGCGATGCAGACATGAGAGGATTTCCTGAACCCCCCAAAGAAGGATACTATCGCCGCAACTCATCACTCGACCCAAAGCTCTTCTGCGATCAAGCAATGGGGGCCAACACCAGCAAGACCACAGCCTTCAAGGCAGCAGCATCCACCAAAGATGCCGGGCAGAACAACAAGCGAAGGGCGCCAGGCAAGAACTCTCTCTGCTCTGGCTGCCGGCGTGCGCGGCAGCAGCCCGACTGGCAGGACCGGCTGCTGAGCGCCATGTCGTGGCTGTACTGCAGCCGGTGCAAGATGGAGCACCGGGCCTGGCTCTTTTCGGCAGACCAGCGGCGGCGGCCCTGCCGCAAGCGCATCTGCATCGGCCACGAGGGCCGCCTCCGCATCTGCGCCCACAAGGCCGTATCCTGGGCCATGCTGCGCAGCGTCGCCGAGGCCGACGGCTGGGACGGCGTCACCGCTGCCGACGTGGGCCTGCCGCAGCTCGTGGCCGGTTGTGGGAGGGAGTGCGTGGCAGCTGCTGGCCTGAGCGCAGCGGCGAGGGCGGGCGCCGGTGCGGATCCCCGCCTCACCATGTCCGTCACCTCGGCCGGCGGCTGGCTGTTGAAGGTGGGCTGGGCGGTGTACGTCGGCGGAGACGATGGCGGGCGCACCCTGCCGACGGCTGATCGGCTCGTCGAGAAGCTCGCCGAGCTGCGGGCTGCGGTGGGCATGTACATCTTCCGTGGCAACTCGGCGGTGGATTTCCCCGAGATTGGCACCCTCGACCCGACGGGGTGCCAGTGTCTTCTGGTACACGAGGACTCGCCCAAGACGTGCGGGGTCGGGATGGGGCATGCGCGGCGTGCCGGGACCTGCCTGACCAGGGAGGGGAGCTGGCCGCAAAACGACCACGAGGAGGCGCTGCTGTGCCGGAGGGACACGGTGCGGATGGCGCACGCCGTGTACGGGCGGAGGCAGTGGACGCCCAAGAACACGGCAGAGTACGTCTTCACCCTCTCGAGGTACGAGACGGACAACACTTACACGGCCACCTGGGCGCGCTACATACACCTGCCGGCCCAGTCCGTCGAGTCCACGACGGGGTGTCCGCTGAGCTGGTGTCTGGCCCTCGACCCGGACTCGTATCGACTAACCAAGGATACCGAAGGGCTGAATGTGTATTGGTGCCGGGAAGAAGGATGCATGAACCATTATCAGTATAGGGGGCCGCCCGAGGTGGACAGTTCTCAGAGCAGGCCTTCACCTTGCGCCTAGCTGTGCAACGAGATCAGATCCCAGTTTTTGGCGTTGGAAATACCCGATGACTGTACATAGATATACGCGATAGCAGGCTGTTTGAACAACAAAAAAGAATTTCATTTGTTTTTTTACAACTTCTAGACGGTTACCTCTTAAAAAAAAGCCCCTGATGGACCGCTCTGTGGCATCCATCCCCTCTATACCATACCCCAGTAAATAAAACTACCTGTAAGGCGAGTCCGCCCGAATAGTAGCAGCAAGCTCAGGCTCCCACTTGTCGCCGTTGGATAGAAGTTTTTCTGTAGAGGCAATGTTAGTAAGGTGTGAAATGAAGCACACATGTGCATACCCAAAGAGCGAACAGGCCAGTCCAATGCCCAAACTCTGGGACAGAGATGATAAAAACTTACCCTTGTTGTACAGCAGCTCCTCCCTAGTCTCAGTGGCATATTCGGCGTTGGGAGACTCGACAATGGCATCGACTGGGCATGACTCCTGGCAGAAACCACAGTAGATGCACTTGGTCATGTCGATATCGTAGCGGGTTGTGCGACGCGAGCCATCCATACGCTCCTCAGCCTCAATCGTAATAGCCTGGGCAGGGCAGACAGCCTCGCAGAGCTTGCAGGCAATGCAACGCTCCTCGCCGGAGGGATATCTTCGCAGAGCGTGCTCGCCACGGAACCTCGGAGAGATGGGACCCTTCTCGAAGGGGTAGAAGATGGTGTAACTAAAGCCCGAGCTGTCAATATCAAATGCCACGCGAGATTTGCAGAGAAATATCGACAACTTACGGCGGCCTGAAAAACTGCTCGAGCAGAACGTACATACCCCTGCCCATCTCGGAGAGCAGGAAGTACTTGCTTACTTTGGCCATGGTCCCCTCCTTCTCTTGATCCCACTCAACCGGGGGAGGAAGCCTGAAGCCCTTGGGTGGTGGCCCCGCCGGCGTCGCGTACGTCCTCCTCTGCTGAAGAGCAAAAGCTGCGGGTGCTGATGTCCTGCCAACAGTGGCTCTGAGGATGGCCTGGCGGGAAACCAGGGCAGTGGCGGCAGTGGTCGCCATTCGCGTGGGCGGCGGAGCCATCGTGTCGGTAGGTTTCGCGTTTAAAGTCGGCGAAGCTGTCTTTGAGTGTCAATTAATGAGATCAAGACAGCCACAAGTGCCGTTCGCTAAAATGTGTGTTGTGGGCAGCGAACGCGGGCGATGCAAGATGGTGGTATTTGCCTCTGAAGGCGAGTTTCCTGACGTTGTCGATTGCATTCATCCAAAATCTCGGGAGTCTGCGGCAATTGGAAAATGATGGGGTCTGATTGGCCTAAGCTCTGCCACAGTATCGTGACCCGCAGTGCTCCGAGCTCTGCCAATGGGAAGCTTTCGGCCACGAAAAAGGAGCTCCACCCTGTGAAGTGATTGCCAATGCTAGAAAATTACTCGACATCCTCATCATCATCGACCCTTTACCTGCGCGTTGCCATCCATCCATTGTCCACCTGCCCGACGACAAAACACAATTTTTACCCTGTACACGAGCAGACACCGTCACCAAGAAAAACTTTACACCTATTAATTCCAACACAAAACAACCATCACAATGATGTTCCGTGCTACAGCTCTGCGCAGCGCCGCTGCCTCCGTTGCCCGTGCCGGCGCCGTTCGCCCTGTCGTCTCTTCTTCCGCCGTCGCCAGATTAGCTACTCGCCGTGTCGCGCCCACCGCGTGGGTTCCCAGGACTGCTGCCCCGTGGACTGCCGTCCGCTGCTACGCCGCTGCTGGTGGTCTTGACAAGCCCCAGGTCGAGGGCAGGATTATCTCTTTGCTGCAGAAGTTTGACAAGGTCAACGACCCTACCAAGGTATGTCTGCCCAATTGAGCTTTGCTTTCAACCTTTTGTAAATGCTTGTGTCTGACCTCTTCCACAGATCCAGCCATCATCGCATTTCGCCAACGACCTCGGCCTGGACAGCTTGGACACCGTTGAGGTTGTCATGGCGATCGAGGAGGTAAGGCAGAGAAAATACAGGCTGGGAAATGCTGCAAAGGCCTGCCCCACGGGCCTTTTAGCGTTATACATTAATTGCGCCGGTGTTAATGGTCTTTTTCTCTCTAGGAATTCAGCATTGAGATCCCCGACAAGGACGCCGATCAGATTCACAGTGGTATGTTCCAAGTCAAATACATGGGCCTTGAGATCTATTCTGTATCACCCTGCTAACCGTTCCTGCAATTTATAGTTGACAAGGCTGTCGAGTACATACTCAGCCAGCCCGATGCCAACTAAACCATTACCGCTCACCCAAACCTCTGTTACATCTCAAACTCTGTACAATAGATGAAAGCAATATACAGGCACTATCGGTGTTGATTGAACTTCGTCGATAATTTTCAACTCGAACGATCACTTATTGTCAGCCTTTATGGATGGACGATGGGCGCAAGAGGTTGATGCTCGGAAAACTCTGCTCCTAGCGTTATCATGCACCTTGTCTTGTTCGAATTGCCAGGCACGCTAAAACGCGCTATGCCATACGACCAGGAGGCATGTCCTGGAAATCACAGAACTGACCCTTCTGCCTCATCTCTACTCTACTGTATACCTAACCAGCGTTGTTGTGGGCTATGCCGCGGGCATCCCTAATACTTTCGGAAGGTCTGAGCTGTATGCTCTCCTGTGTTTGGTCAACGTACCGGCACGTTATAAGGACGTGCTGTGCTCTTTCATTACCGGGCATCTACATGAATATTGAAATCTCCACGTAAATTTTGGCATTCGATATCTTTACAGGCATAGTCCTCAGGGTTCTTTGAGGTCCATATTGCGCTCCATTATTCCTGGAGCATGGTTATTTACGCATCAGGCGAAGCTGTTACATGAACATCTTTGAGAATTTTACCAAGACACCCTTTCCGTTTATGCAGCCCCTTGCGTTTGCATAGTTTATGTATATCCCGTCCGTCACAAGAGTTCACTCTGAGCTACTGAACAGCAAGTTAGAAAATGCCCATGATATTCAGACCCATGTGGCGAGTTACATCTTGGATGAATATGCCCTGGGTCAAGTGGTGTGGCATAAATGCTTTGAAGTTCCAGGTCGTGATTGCTTGGTATCATCGACTACTGCCTACCGACAGTGGGTATCATTGGCTCTTGGGTAAATGATCCAGCAGTTAGAGAGGTGAGGACATATTACGACAGCTCCATTACCACTTACCTTCTGACCTCACGTGACCCATATGGCCTGCCTCGTCATCTACGACTCGACGTTTGCCTATGCCTGCAGCGCGCATTGGATCCCCGCATTCTCCGCAGCTAATAGAGTACCGAGGATTAATGCGAGCCGACCGCAGAAATCAATGTACCTTGCTATCTATTTCCACCCAGCTGCACATCCCAAACTGTGACCAGGTGGGAATTATAAGAACCCTCTGCCTGCGCGCCCCAAAAAGCGCCTTTGACGCACGCGAACTAGGGACGCATCGGCTTTCAGCTGCGCCAATCATCATCAACCTGCATAACGCATTTAAACCCAAACGATCCAAGGGTCTCCTAAGCTAGGCACGTAAGGTACGTAGCTGTTGTAGTTTCGTGAATCTTTCCGTTCAACTTTTTCTCGCCTTTAATTTCACAAATCTATGGTACAAAAGTATCGCGCACACATGCCATGCCACCTACCAAACCAGAGCGCAAACTCACATTTTCGCCGTTAACAGAAAAAACGTGCATCGACGCCAAAACAGGCAAGGTGCCAAGGGCCATCCCCAAACGGTATTAGGTACCTACTCTGTCGGCAAGGAGCTTGGGCCACTTAGCTCGGCAGTCGAAGGACTATCCTATACTCACGGAACCAGAAGCAAGGAAACCTTCCATTGCATTACGACAAGAACTATATCATACGCACAGTCAAGCTATCCTGTCCTTAGTGACATTCCCATCGCGCGTCGCGACCTGGAAATAATCCTTCTGTTAGCTGGCTGCTGTGGATATCATTGGAATCGGCATCGACAGCTTTGTGGGCGAGATCATTGTCAAGTTCACGAAAGCTCAAGCCTAAGTAATTTTTTTTCTCTCTCCTTTTTTCACCCCAATCCCTAAGAGCGCCTCCCGTGACACAAGCGTCAAAATCCGGGACAATTCGTGGCCGAGACTGCCAGACAGCCGCACCCAGAGCCCAAGTTGCGCCAGTCAGTGGTACAATTGGAATTAATCACCAAACCAAGCTCCCGACCCCAAGCTCTCCAAGCCCCCACTTGTGCCGGTGGGTCGTCAGTCGCGTTCCGCAAACAGCATCGCAAGCGCAAATGCAAATGCAAACGCAAATCGTAGTTTGTCATAATCTTTCTAGCGCCCCCTGCAAACGTCGCGACATCAGCGTCGCATCACAGCATTGCCTCCTTTTAGTAATTTCCTATCACCTTCTGGGGCCTTGTTAGCAATCTGTGTTTGCTAAAAAGCGTACTCTCGGCAACAGACGAACCCAAAGCCGAGCTTCGATACCTTCTACGCGAGGCACCTTTGTAGCCGACCAACACGAGTTCCCGCAATCGGCTAGTCAATCTCACGCGTTCTGGCCAGCAATATCAATATCCTATTACCCACACACAGACAAACAAATTGTTGCAACCTTGCGTGGTGCTCATCGTCTCTGGTGGACCTCCTATTCTCTCCATAGACTTTGGCAGATGCGATGGCCTCGGCAACCCTGCTGCTTCTTCACTCGTCAATTCTCGCGCAGAAGCCTTGCTAGGGTTGCCTATTAGGCAGCTGTCTTTGTCTCCTCAGCCCCTTGGCTTGAAGTCGGTAAGTGAGGGACCGCCACTCTTTGTCTATCGCATCCAGCACACTCTCCTCCAGAAACATCTTCTACATCCGGTGAATCAAGGAACAGTCTAGTATGCATTTTGCCGGTGCCGTTAGACTCCTGATATTTCCGCCTGGAACCAGCCATGCACATGCATTTCTTCCTTGGGTCTCTACATCAGATTTGCACAATCATTCTACTCCGGGGACTTAGATATTGCTCACATTTATTGCGAAATCTAACCAATGAGATTTTACCTGTTAGCTTTTTATCCCTCGAACCGATCATCAAACAACAAGTAACAGCAACTACATTACTAAAAACCTACGAACACTCACATAGGCTCGGACAAAGTCTGAATCTGAAGCCTTAACACGATGGCCCCGAGCTCCAGGAGGGGTGGCAACACGGTGTTGACCCTAGGACCTGGCCTCAACTACCCCATCGAGATCACCAAACTTTACAAGTCACCAGGTGATCGTGTCAAACGACAAGAGCCGCTCTTCCAATACTCCAACAAGATTTGGGTTGAAGAGGGTGACTTTGAAACGGGCGAGTACAAGAGGGTGCTCAAACCCACGCGGGTAGAATGGTCAGCTCCAAATGACGGCAAGCTATCAAAATGGCATCTCAAAGTCGGGGATGTCATCGGCAGAGATGGCGAGTGCGTTACGATCGAAGAGGACTGCACGCATGAGATTCAATACCAAAAGATGTGTGCGTTGTGTGGCCAGGATATGACGCGAGTGGACTGGTCGGCCAGCAGGCCTAGTACATCTCGTGCCACAATAAATATGACCCATGACAACACCGGCCTGTTGATCAGCAGGGACGCTGCTGCGAGGACTGATCTCGAAATGCAGAAACGTCTCGTCGCTCAACGGAAGCTGGTTCTAGTGGTAGATTTGGACCAGACGGTGATTCAGACCGCCTGTGAGCCAACCATTGGCGAATGGCAGAAGGACCCCAGCAATCCAAACTACGAGGCCCTCAAGGAAGTTCGGAGTTTCGAGCTGCCCAGTGAGGATGGACCTAGGCGGAACTACACATACTACGTGAAGTGCCGGCCTGGCACGCACGAGTTTCTGAACAAGGTGTCTAACCTGTACGAGATGCATGTCTACACCATGGCCACGCGAGCTTATGCCGAGCATATTCTCAAGATCATCGACCCCAAAAAGAACCTGTTTGGCAACCGCGTCATCAGCAGGAACGAAAATAAGGGGATCGAAAAAACACTACAACGAATCTTTCCTACCAGCACAAAGATGGTAGCTGTTATCGACGACCGCACAGATGTTTGGCCACAAAACAGGTCAAATGTGATCAAGGTTGTCCCTTACAACTTCTACATGATTGGAGACATCAACTCGACCTTTTTGCCAAAGCGACGCGATATAATTCCTTCAGGACCGCCGGTCAAGGGCTTCTTAGTCAATGGCCGAAACAATGAGACCGCTGCGTCCGACCAGCCGTCGAACGTCGCGATGGCGGAACCGAAGGAAATGACCGAGAAGGAGCTCAAGCAGCAAAACGTGGAGCAGGCCAAGTCGTTGGAGAAGCAGATTGTGGACCGACCGATCCTACACATGCAGGCACAACTTGACAAGGACAACGAAGTGGCGGCTAACAGGATGGAGGGCACCGATGATTCGGATCCATCCGCACCTGCACCACAAGTTCATATGCTTTTCAACGATGATGACGACGAACTACATTACCTCGAGCAGCATCTTGCCAAACTTCACCAGGTCTGGTGGGCCGATTATGACGCAACTATTGCGAAGAAGCGTGCCGAGAGATTAGCTAGTCTTCGGCATCGTGGAATCGTTGGACAGGCTGCTGAACAGAGGGCTACCGACTACCTTGCAGAGAATCCAGTGCCGTTGCCAGACGTTGCCAATCATTTGGGTGCGTTGAAATCAGCGGTCCTCAAGGGTACACGAATAGTGCTCTCTGGAATCATTTCACTCAAGGAGGACCTAGAGACGTGCGAGATTGGCAGGCAAGTTCGAAGTTTTGGCGCTGAGCTGCTTCCAAAAGTCTCATCTGATGTCACACATCTTGTTGTCAAGAAGGCTCGGCTGGGAACATCAAAGGTTTCGCAAGCTGAAAAAATCCAGAGCATCAAGATCGTTGAATCAGGCTGGCTAGTGCAGTCCATGGTACAATGGAAGCACCTTGATGAAGGTCCGTTCTTGGTGGATAGACGGGGCTCCCAGCGTGAACCTGTTGTTTCGGTCAACCCAGACGGTACAGACGCAGAGCTGGACTCGGATGCCGAAGCAGACACGGAAGGAGACGGCAGCGGTGCTTTAGAAAACAAGACTAGGCCACTCAAGATCATTATATCCAAGCCCGGCGCGGGTGACGCTGATGAAGACAGCGGTGAAGGTCTGGGAGGTGGAGATGACGATGATTTGCCAGCAGCTCCTGGTAGCCCCATCGACCAGTTGAAATCCTTCGACTGGAGCACTGCCGACAAGGAGATGGCGGAGTTTCTCGGCGACGATGACGACGACAGCGACAGCGAAGATGGGGACGATAATGATGGGAACTACAGCGACAACGCAAGCACAGTCTCAGATTCGACCGACGCTGAGAGTTCTGGACGTCAAAATCCTCCTACCAAAAAACGCAAGATGGCTAGGGACGATGTGACTGACTCGGAGGACGATTCCAAGTTATCAGGGAACCATAGTTCTAAAAAGCAGAGGGTGGTACTGCGGGCGTCATCTAAGCTTAGAGAGGTGCGAATTCCTGGTGACCAGACCCCTGGTCATTTACCGACCCCACGAGTCACGGGTGATGGCGAGGATGAGAAACACACAGAGGACAACTCAGCCAACGGCAGCTCGACATTGCTGCCGTCCAATACAGAGGATGTGGTTGCGTCCGACATGGAGGACTACGACGACATGGAGGCGGATCTGATGGCGGCACTCGAAGCCGAGGAGATGGCCGATTCTTCTCTTTGAAGAGCCTGATATTGCTATCTTTTTGCCTATATTGCACTGTCGGTACGGCGGTCCTCTGTTTCTTTTTACTGTATTGTGGAAATGGTGTACTGGGTATTAGATGTCACATTAAGCGACGGCGTCGACGGTAAGGGCTGAACTCAACCATGATTTCTGGGATCTCGTATTATTTTAGTGTTTTTCTTTTGTGGAATTAACTCATTTCTTCGATTACGAAGCTTGTGTGACACTGAACGTTCTTGAATTCTTGCCAATACTTGACTGCAGTACTTGGTGTATGCCGAGTAATGCGCACTCGGTGAACCAACAGTAGGGCATATAGTGACAATGATAGTAAATACCACACAGCGGTTTATGCTCCTGCATCAA